>CM070827.1:30485745-31900745 GCA_036326025.1 Chrosomus eos | reverse complement strand
ACCCTTCTATCCATCCATCCACCCTCCCATCCATCCATCCATCCATCCATCCATCCATCCATTCATCCATGTCCATCCATCCATCCATCCATCATCCATCCATCCATCCATCCATCCATCTCCGTTTACCTATCTGTCCATCCTTCTATCCATCCATCCATCCATCCATCCATCCATCCATCCATCCATTCATCCTGTCATCATCCCATCGTCTATCCATCCATCCATCCATCCATCCATCCATCCATCCATCCATCCATCCATCCGTGTACCTATCTGTCCATCCTTCTATCCATCCATCCATCCATCCATCCATCCATCCATCCATCCATCCATCCATCCATGTCCATCCGTCCATCCGTCTATCCATCCATCCATCCATCCATCCATCCATCCATGCGTTTACCTATCTGTCCATCTGTCCATCCTTCTATCCATCCATCCATCCATCTATCTATCTATCCATCCGTTTACCTATCTGTCCATCCTCCATCCATCCATGTCATCCATCCATCCATCTTTCTATCTATTCATCCATCCACCCATCCGTCCACCCTTCTATCCATCCATCCACCCTCTCATCCATCCATCCATCCATCCATGTCCATCCGTCCATCCGTCCATCCTGCTATCCATCCATCCATCCATCCATCTATCTATCCATCCGTTTACCTCCATCCATCCACCCTTCTATCCATCCATCCACCCTCCCATCCATCCATCCATCCATCCATGTCCATCTGTCCATCCTTCTATCCATCCATCCATCCATCCATCCATCCATCCATCCATCCATCCATCCATCCATCCATCCATCCATCCATCCATCCATCCATCCATCCATCCATCCATCCATCCATCTATCTATCTATCTATCTATCTATCTATCTATCTATCTATCTATCTATCTATCTATCTATCTATCTATCTATCTATCTATCTATCTATCTATCTATCTATCTATTATGTAACTTTAGAAACTTGTAGCCGTGTCCTCTGAGCTGTGTAAGACTGACTTGTTGAAGCAGATGTTGAGAACTGGGGTGACCCCATGTCAGATAAATGAGAGGAAAGAAACGGCACAACAGGAAACAGATGTTCAAAGGGACTGAATCTGGACATTAGTATCAAGAACATCTTTGACAGATGGCCATATGACAGTTGTTTTATGTGTTAATTGTGTGTTTTACTCATTGTCTTTGGACTCGAATTATTGCATTAATTGGAATTTTACATGAAGAACATTACAAGACTCCATCCAGCCAAAAAGAGGCAAAGTAATTCTGTCAGTAAAAGTGAATTTTGATGTTTTGTTGCTGTATATTTTTTTCTTTAAAAATGTACATGCATCAGAAAGACACATAAAGACACAGAAAGGCACCGAAGCATAAACCCTCACAAGCACCTTCATTGTGTTTCTCACAGGACAACCAGAAGCCAGTGTGAAAGTAGCGCAACATGTATTTGTCTTCTCCCGTCTCCCAGATGTAGTGGACTGCATTTGCCAGATTTTTGGCTCTCATTCGGTCCAGTTCCTCCTTCTGCTTTGGGGACATTGTCACATTGGAATCTGGTTTCTTAGGGTCTGCTGTTGGGACCTCTGAGGAAAGAGAGAGAATTTAACTGCATGAAAAAACAATGGAATAAAAAGAGACTGACCGCTTCAAATCGATTCTGTTCGATTATACACACATACCATCATTTTTGGTATTGACTATAGAGATCGCTAAGACATGTGACCAACTGGGCGGCAACGTCATCAGAACGCAAAGAATTATGGGTATGTTTGGCCAGTTTACATGGGCTGGCATAGCCAAGGTAATCCATCAGCCGGAAACTGAAGCCTCGCGGGAGCCGCCATTGTAGCAGAACTTCACCTGCTGTTAGCATTCCATTGACTCCCATTCATTTTGACGTCACTTTGACAGCGAATAACTTTACATCTGAGGCGTCCAAAGACTCCATTTGCCCATTATATATTTCTAAAGAAACTCGACAATGTATAAAAGGCTCCATTACTTTGTATCTTACGTTATCTCCCCGTAGAAGCCGTTTTTGTAAAAATAGGCTAACAATTGCATCATAACCACGCGACTTTCTGGCGCACAATAGAGACATTACCGTATAGACAGGAGGAGAAGCTCGCATGCAATCTTTTACTGTCTATGAGGCAATCGAGGGGACATAGAGGCATAAAGTCAAGGGAGAAGCCCATAGATAGAGAGTCCATAAAAGCAATGGGACAAAATATTTCAACAACGTTTTTGAGGAATTAGGTGATTCAGATTTGTCTTGCCACCACTACTAGAAGATTTACAACTGTCAGACTGTCGTCACGCTCAGTTTGAGCCTGCGCAGTTGCTCAGCCATCATGGGGTCGCTGTGTCCATTTCTTTTACTGTCTATGGGCATAGCAGGCTTGCTTTCTGGCATGAAAAAAGTAAAACAGTAGTGTGAAAAACATATTATAATCCTACAAAATGCAGCGGGCTAAAGATAACATTGTCGGACCATACCGCCTAAAACTAAATCCTAATGCAAAGACGAGATACGAGGAGAAAACAAAGGAAATCAAGGGACTGGATTCTTATGATCATAGTTACTGGTCAGGAGACGTCAACCTGTTGCCCAACTTCAAGCACTCATATACAACTACATGATATTAAATGTTAGTGCATAAACACACAAAGTTTTCAGTAACTTCAAGTTGCAAGTTTAAGCAACACACTCCTCGCTCTCTCTCTCATCTATCTGCATGCAGTCAGACAGAGAGAGAGGCGTGGGCGCGATCAAACTGTGTGTGTGTGTGTGTTTTTTGAGAGAGAGAGAGAGAGAGAGAGAGAGAGAGAGAGAGAGAGAGAGATACTCCGTCATTTTGTTCATAACAGGACATAATTCAAACAGAACTGCAAAGTGCAAAGTTCCCACTTCTATCGTGAGAACGACTACTGCAGTTTACAACACAGCAGGTAAACGGAATCTTGTACACTGCGTTCTTCCCTCCATGCAATCAAGTCTGGCGCCTTCTGTTTGTGCCGCGGATCCCCAAAATGCTTTGCGTTCACCACTGGTAATACGTCACTGGTGACGTCACATTAGCAATCTCTATAAATGTGCAATGACACTGACGGCAATGTTTTCAATGTTGTCCAGGATCCCTCTTGCATGTAAATAATTCAGTGTTCACCTAATACGAAGGAAAACCTTCGTTTTGAATCGACGTCCATAACATTTAGATGTAGTGATAATATCCCTCAGTGTAAGTGGGGTAAGGTTAAAATGATCTATTAGATTTTTAGAGGTTGTTTGACCTAAAAGATTACACACAGCAAGTACTGACCTCTAAATCTCTGATCTTTACAGTTTGAAAGTGCAAAAGGTTATTTTCAGGAGAGTAGTTTTATGAAAAAACACATATGTAATATAAAACATTACATAAGAGACTGCGCTCTATGCGCTTCTTAGTAATGCTAGTCAAGTGTTTTACACAGTGACTAGACTGATGGGATCTTATTTGCAAACTGTTTTTGCAGCGTAGACACATCCTTACCAGTTGTGTAAGGCTGGCTGTTGTTCTGTCCGCAGTTCTTCATTTTCACAGGCGACAGACAGAGAGGTTTGACCACTTTATGTGTGCCCTCGCACCAATACGAGGTGCAGAAGGCCAGCACAGAGAGCGCTAGCGCCAGAGAGGTCAGCGAAAGAGACAGCAAGGACCGACTCCTGCGAGACATCTGCTCCAACATGGTGGAATGATACGGATACCTGATACAGCAGATAACAGAGAAAAGACAACATTCAGGCTCTAAGAAAGAAGCTTTGTGTGCCTATCCACCTACAGATGAAATTAGAGTTGAGGAGATGGAAAGAAAAGAGTGGTGAAATGTGGGCAGTGTATGGGAATGTAAGATTACTAAACTTAGAAGAAATGATTGAAGCGACAGGCCAATGTCAAAAGTCAGAGAGGAGGAGTTTACATGAGCGAGGGAAACAAATAGAAATTGAAGATGCAGAATTAAAGGTCAGTGCAAGTGAGATGATGAGCAGAGGATTTAAAGAGAGAGAAAGGAAAGGAAATGAGACAGATGTGAGGAAGTGAAAACACTTGCCAATGCCTTTCTTAGGATTCCATAAGAGTCAATTTTTTCACAGCTGGTGAAATCCAGATATTTTCCCTCAGTCCACGACCAACAAATATGGCCAATGTCCTCAAAGCACCCAAAGTCAAAGGAGATGAAGCTGACAATGAAAAATCTTCATGCTGAATGTGTCTCTCGGATAGTTTTTTTTTTTTTGTTCAATCAAGAATGACCTTGTTCTTCTCTTTGTTCTTGCCCATCTCTCCCACCTAGCATCTTTCTTGGAGAGATTAAAACTGGGAGAGTATTTCGTACTTATTCCATGTCTTAATCACCATTGTCTATTTCTTTGTAATCCTTCATGATCTTGGTTAATCTAAAAGGTACATCTGTCTGTCCTGGTCCATCCAGAACCCCATGAAACACCTATATCCACAGACCAGAGAGATTAAGCATTATGTATTATGACGTCTTCAGTATAAAACATTTAGATCTGTGTACATATATAGATCTTTTCATGTGAAATAAAAAATATCAATTGATTATTCACATTGTTTTACCATTGTAAATAACAATCATATATTATGTATGTATATACATATATACACTGAATTTTTTTTTGCCGCCTTAAATTTTAAGTACAATCAACTTTGATATTTAGGTCATTTTAACTTAAAAAATGGTTAAATCTTGTATAACATAAAAAGTTGAAAATTGCTTAAATAATTTTGATGAGTTAAAGGCAATGTATATGTTGTTAACTTAATTGATCATATACATTTTTTACAGTAAATATATATAACAGATATATTTTTAAGTACTTATGATCACACGAGGAATGAATAGAAATACATCAACACAATCATGATATATGCAGTGTAACTGTAATATATAACAAACAATTCCATGCAAAAAAAGCCAATTAAATTAAAATTTTAATTAAATCTTTTTCTTTTCTCATTTTTAAAAAGTATAGGCAAAATTCATTTCCGAAAGAAATTTTATTGAAAACCCCCAGAAAAAAGAAAAAACAACCCACCTCAGCCAATGTGCATCTGTCTCTGCAGTTTCACTTTTATTATCTGCCTCTTTTCTTTTATTTATTCTCAACCTCGAGTGTATGTTCATGACAAACCCACCCAGATTTCACTTAATCCGCCCAAGTCCATCTGTTCCTTCGATTCTGCCTCTTTCTATAGTTCCATTGAAATCTCTCTCTCTTCGCCCACAACCAGGTTACATTCATCTACTCCATGTAAGACTGTTGAATTAAACGATTCTCTTTAGATGTTCACAGAGTCAAGTCCTCCCAAGCACATGTCTTTTGTTTATTATATAATCTTAAGAGCTTTTCAGACTGCATTGTATCTTCACGGACTGTATCCATGTAACTACAGTGGTGCCGGACAATTCTTTATTTCTCTTCTTTCATCAGTTAAGGAATGCAGCCTAAAGGTTAAGAATATGGTTACAGGTTTAGTACCAAATAGCAGTGGGCCTGCAATTATTTAGCTTGAGACTGTTTTGTGAAATAAAAATAAAAATCTTATTATAAAAAAAAAAAAAAAAAAAGAATTTCTGAAACCTGAATACTGAGATGGTGAGTCTTGGAGATCCCACAGAATCATGTTCCCCCTGGTGGTTAAAAGATAATTGTGCAATAACATGAGATGGTTTTCAAAATGATTTATTGTGGTAATTAATAGTATGCTGCCAATAAAAGGCTTACATCAAGTTAATTTCAAGCTATTTCAACTTAATGTTAGCTCCTCTCCTAATTTTGAAGCCTTGCAGGTAATCAAGAAATAACTCGTTCTTTTCTTTATTTTTGCCAATTTGATAAAAAGTCAGCCAATTTAAATGTCAATGTATAAAACCTGAAACATTTCTTAATGCAAATAATAAAGTCACTAGAATGAAGGATATGCTTTTCAATGATCTTGTCACTTTATTCTTAAATTGTGCACTTTCACAGGTAACACCACAGGTTTACCATAGCTGGTTAAATAAATAAATATATATATTTGTAATACAAAATAAAACCGCAACTGAACCTATAATTATAGCCAATGTGGAAAAGTATGCTTTTTTTCATACATTTTTGAATTTCACCGAATTATGATTTTCTGACACCTTCTTCCTTTAGATAAATTACCAAAAGAAAAAGTCTGTATTATAATAAATAAATGCACCAATAAAAATAAACACTTTGCAACAGAAAGCAACCTGTGATGAAGACTCATCTAAATAAAAAGAGAAAGAACATGAATCTTCTTTATATCAATATTCAAAAGTTTTATATCTTTCTCTTCATCTCTTATTCCTCTCATATTGTTAACTTGCTTAAATAAGCAACAATTCCCAACATACATGTTGTGCTTGATCGCCACTTACATTTTTGCCTTCAGCAGATTTGTTTCGACTAAAAAACAGATCAATTTCAAACCACATGACAATCAAAAAAAAAAAAAAGGAAAGAAAGAAAAATTGAGGTGTTTAAGTTTTAGGACCCTCAAAGTTTAATACACCCCATACCTGACGTAACCAACTAAAGCATAAAAATGTTTATGATTGGAATGTTTCTTATCATAATAATCACTACAAGCCACATCTGGATATTTCAATATGCATAATCCTGTGTGTTATACAGAATGCTGCTTAAAATAGCAATAAAAGACAAATATTTCAATGATGGTTACAATGTCAAAGCACGTCTAGGTCTCCAACTTGGTGGCGTTCTTGGTTATTCAGGTGTGTTTGGGAAAAAAATCTGATTTTTTTTTTTTTACTCCTCACAGCAAGTTAGATGTTTATCCAGCTATGTTATCAGACAAACGCACACTCCTGTTCAAAGATCTGTTTGGGGTCAATAAGATTTTTTTATGTTTTTGAAAGTCTCTTAGGCTCACCAAGGCTGAAACCTAAAATTTAAAATAAAGGTTTCTATTCTAATATATTTGAAAATGTAATCTTAAAAAAAATATCTTACTGGCCCCAAACTTTTGCATGGTAGTGTATCCAAAATCTGCCCAGTGGCAGGTCAGATACTCCATTAGATAAGCCAGTTTTCCTCAAACCTTTAAGAATGTTATCTTCTAAAACATATTGGAAAAACTCCAACAAGTGATTAAACAAAACGCCTGGTTCAATCTGTCAGCCCATCATGTTGGAAAGGCAGGGGTATGCATGCTTCTTTTCCCAAAACAGAAAACTTACGGTATATTGTTGCTCATTAATATTTAAATATTTGCACACACTTATACACACACACAATCAACTAGGATGGATCAAGGTGTTGGGGCAAGGAGAAGGCTAGGGATGAATGGATGCTGGATGGAGACCTCAAAAAATGTTATTTCCTTTCCCAACTGCCCCAGTTCCAGTGCCCCAAACCAACGGAGGTCGATGAAGAGCTGGAGCTTGTGGGGTAACGGTTCCTGTGAGAGACATAGGAGAAAACTCACCAATAAGAGGGCCAGCAGTGCTGGGTTGTACCATTCTAGTCGGTGTGTGAGGGTTAGCCATGGGAAAGCCCATGTTGGGCATCGTCAAAGCTGAAAGGCTTGCATTCTGGGTTGGAGATGCCATATGGGCGGCAGGCACCCCAAAGGCTGAGTTTAAGGGGGAGAGGCCACTGGAACAGGGTGTCTTTGCATTAAAACCGAAATAATTTGGAATTGATGGCTGTGCAACAGAACCGCCTGCATTTGATATGCTGCCGCCCAATGGCCTGGTGATACCTGTGGCTGGCAAAACACCTGGGAAGGATGAAAGTTGAAAGTGTGCAAACCAAAAAGGGTTGATGGGAGGAGGGGGAGAAGGGAAATGGATAGCATATAGAAGCAGGGATAAAGAAGGTTGAGATGGGATCAACATCAACTACGTACAGGTTATGTTCTGACTATATGAACTCTAGGCTTGTAAAACATCGCATCACAAACACTCAAAAATAAACAGATAACTATACAGTGCTTCTCTCTTTTATTCTCAATCGCTGTTATTGTCAGTGTCTCTCTCTTTCAGCCCTCCTTACCCGGGGCTTTTTGAGTGGGGATGGAGCTGAGAGGGGGCTGTTTCGGTTTGGGCTTGACTGACATAAGAGAGTCCAAGTCCACCAATGAAGCACCTTCTCCGAGGAACGACGCTGGCTTTTTGGTCTCCTCAGCAGGTTTTGTAGAAGTGTCACCTATTGATAGAAATAATAATTCAGACAAAATAACCTCTCTTATGCTATTGAAACAAGGGAAACACACTCAAATGTTACTTACCCTTGGAAAATATATTATTTTATTCACTACTTTTCAAAAGTTTGTGTCAGTAAGAATTAGGGCTGGAAAAAAATCAATCGCGATTAATCGCATCCAAAATAAAAGTTTTGTTTACATAAAATATGTGTGTGTAGTGTGTATAATTATTTTGTATATATAAATACACACATATGCATGTATATATGTACGAAATATTTGCATGTATATACTGTATATATATATTTATACATCATTTATATTATATATAAATATACATATTTTTTATATTAATAACACATTTTTCTTAAATATATACATGCATGTGTGTGTATTTATATATACAAAATAATTATACACACTACACACAGATATTTTATGTAAACAAAACTTTTATTTTGGATGTGATTAATCGCGATTGATTTTTTTCCAGCCCTGGTAAGAATACTATTTTCATTCAGCAAGAATGCATTTCAATCATGACAACTCCAGGAATAGTTTTAACATGTTATTGAATATGGCAATGTTAATGTTTTTGGTCTTGGCGGACTTGATCTGCTATGTGTTAATCACGACAACAACTGTTTGTTCTGTTAGTCCTAGATATTTAGTGATGTGAAATCTAAAATCAGATATAACTCTTAACTATAAGAGAGGAATATGAAACATAGAAATATCTTGTTTATTTGCAACAAAATGTTTCAAACAAACTCTTCAAAGGATTCACTAACATGAAAATGGCAGTCTCAGCAATTCGATTAGATGGGAGCTTGCCATTTTTAGAAAGTTCTTGTCATTTTTGTGCACAATATGCATCAGCCAGTTTTAAGAATAGTTCACTTAAATATTTTAATTCTGTCATCATTAGACACCCTAAAGTTGTTTCAAACCGGTATGATTTTCCTTCTTATGCTGAACATAACTAATTATATTTTGAAGAATGTCAACAACCAGACAGTTGAGGGATCCCATTGACTTCCATAGTAGGAAAAAAATACTATGGAAGTCAATGGGGTCCATCAACTGTTTTCTTACCAACATTATTCAAAATATGTTCTTTTGTGTTCAGCAGAAAAAAGAAATTCATGCAGATTTGAAACAACTTGAGGGTGTGTAAATGATGACAGAATTTGAATTATTTTTAAGCAAAGTATTCCGTTAAGACTAAATTGACCATGAAATATAAAATTTGAGACTGCAGAAACAAATGGAGAAAGACAGCTGTTCCATTAGTACCGTTTTCAGAGGAACCTCCCCATGGATCTGAACTACCACCATCACCGAAAGGGTCACCAGTTGTCATAGCAGCCGATGGGGGACCCCAGGGGTCACTCGCAGTGGGGGGTGAAGATGCTGAGAGTAAGAAATGAAGACAATGATTAGCTAGGAAAAGTGAGCTTGAATTTAAATTCTTCTGAAAGTACATTTATTTTGTTAGTTTAAACAATCAAACAGAGCATGTGAACATCTGACATACAATAACACCATCACTATTAACTTAAGTGTTTCGTTTAAATTGTAATCTACATTTACACTACTGTTCAAAAGTTTGAGGTCGGTAAGATTCTGTTATGTTTTTGAACTAAATCTCTTATGCTCACCAAAGCAGCATTAATATTTGATTAAAAAAAAAATACAGTAAAAACAGTAATACGTAGTATAGTAATATTATACAACATAACGGTTTTCTGTTTTATTGTTTATTCCTTTGATGATAAAACTGAATTTTTAGAATTCAGTGTCATGATCTTTAAGAAGTCATTTTAATATGCTGATTTGGTGCTCATTGATTTGAAATGAAAATCTTTTCTGTCACTTTTGATCAATTTAATGCATCGTTGCTAAAGAAAGGTGTTAATTACTTTTAAAAGAAAAAAAAAGTTATTGAACCCAAACTTTTGAACTGTAGTGTAAAATCCCCAAATTTTGAAGCAATTGTCAGTGGGACTCTGGACTCTATTTGGGATGTTCTTCAATCCAGTCACTTTCTTACCTGCTGTGCCCCAAGGATCATTATCTGCTTTTGAACCATCACCAAATGGATCAGACGTGACTGGCGAAGCCCCCCACGGGTCAGACTTTGCAGGTGCTGAATCCTGTACACTATCCGCCGGTGCTCCCCATGGATCTGACGTTGCTGTATCAGAGTCTTTCGCCGTTTCTGCCCCCCATGGATCATTTGTTGAATTATCCTCTGAAAGTCCAGCAGAGTCACCCCATGGGTCGCTGGCAGCAGGTGGAGAACCATTCTCGGCACTGGCAGATCTTCCCCATGGATCATTGGATGTGGGTGCAGATCCGTTTTTCCCATCAGCAGATTCACCCCAAGGATTAGAAGCTGAACTGGATTCCTTTGCCTCATCAGACGATGCCCCCCACGGGTCGTTGGTACCAGGTGCGGATTCGTTGGATGCGTCGGATGGGGCTCCCCAGGGGTCCGAGCTGGACGGAGCTGCTCCTGTTGCTGCTTTTTCCCAAAGATCGGGCTCTGTGTCACCTTCCTTTGCCTGAATCCACAGATTTCCATCATGTCAGCTTAGACAGTCTGATAATAGTCAGATACTGTGATATCACTCAATTCTAATGTAATAAAGTTTCTCTGAGTATTTGATCAGTCTGTCTTACCCGTCTCTCTGCCTCTTTCCTCTCGGCCTCCAGACGTTTCTGCTCCTCCTTCTTCTTGGCCATGGCAGCGGTCAGGTCAGCCACCGATGGGATGTTGTCCAGGGAGGGCAGCCCTGTATATGGGGGGATCTCTGGCTTTTCTTTTTCTGGTCCTGCAGCGGAAGATGCTGACATAAAAAAAGGGAGTTAAACAGATATAAATGAAAAAAGAACTGCAATATTAAGCAGCATGAATGTTTAACATTGATAATAATAAGAAATGTTTCTTGAGTATCAAATCAGCATATTACAATCATTTTTGAAGGATCCTGTGACACTGATGACTGGAGTAATGATGCTGAAAATTCAGCTTTGCCGTCAAAATAATTACAATTTAAAATATCTAACAGTTATTTTAAATTGCAATTATATTTCAAAATTTTTTTTTTGGTCTTTTCATTTCAAAATCTCATCGACCCCAAACTTATACTGAATCTGTATGTTAAAGATAAAAGTGTGAATGCATTTAAGAATATGAAGAGACCAAAGCACTATAGCAGACCTACAAACTACAAACAAAGTTAGAATGTTCATAAAGAAATACAACAACAGTGAATGGTTAATATAGATAATATAGTCATATATGGTGAGTATTGTGAATACAAGTTGTATGTGTTATTTTACTGTGCTTCTTTAAGTCCTTTTTGGAGATTCAGCAAAAAAATCTATTTTTGTGTTTCATGGAAGAAGGGAAATGAATAAATCATGACACAATTTTCATTTTCGGGTACACTGTCCCTTTAAATATATTTAATATGTGTAATCCCGTACGGATACTGAAATAATTGAATATGATGCAAAGCTCCTTTATGCAAGACAAGTGCTCATGGGTGCGTGAGTCTTACCACTGGGAGCCTTTGTCAGCTTGTCTTTTGTCTTCATAGCAGAATCCCTCTCCTCTTTCCTCTTTTCCTCATCCTCAATCAGCACCATCACTATCTTAGCCTTTTCTCTCACATTCACCCCCTATAAAGAGCAAATCCATTATCCATAAGCTTTTAGACCTTTATCCTCTGTTATTAATGTAATGAGTGTAGAAGAATCGAATGTTTTGCAGTACCTGGTCCTTTCCATCCTTGTCTGTGAAGCGGTATTCTACTAGGATTTTGATAATGTGAATGTTCTCCTCACACTGCTGAGGGATGCGGTCAGAGCCCGTTTTCAATAGATATTCAAGAAGGGTTAAAGACTGTTGAAGAAAAAAGAGAAAAACATGATCTGTTAGATGTTCTGACAATCCTTTCCTTGTACATATAAATTTGTGGTCTGTAAGTTTTTTAATGTTATAGAGAGAAGTCAATTAAGCTCATCAAGAATACATTCATTTGATCAAAAATACAGTAAAATATATTGTGAAACTACATTTTAAAATAACTTTTTTATTTGAATATATTTAAAATGTTTAATTATTCCTATGTCAAAGCTGAATTTTAGCAATTACTCCAATCTTCAGGGTCACATGATCCTTCAGAAATCATTCTAATATGCTGATTTGCTGAAAGATTTTCAAACAGATTTGAAAACTGTTAAATATCTTTGTGGAAACTGTGATGCATTTATTTCCAGGATGATTTGATTAATCTGAAGTTTAAAAGAACAGCATTTATCTGGAATATATTTTTTTTTTGTAAGAATTCGAAACGCTTTAAATTTTTATCAATTAATGCATCCTCACTGAATGATATCCATTCAGGTAGCTTTACGTTGGTTTTCCCCATATCTTAATGAAAGAACCTTTTCTTTTAATATCGATAATCACTCCTCAACGTCAACACCGATTACATGTAGCATTCGACAAGGCTCTATTTTGGGTCCTCTGCTTTTTTGTTCTCTCTATATGCTTCCTCTAAGCTCTAGCTTTCAAAAGTACAGTGTAGGTTAATATTGTTATGCTGATGATACACAACTTCACCTTCCTGTCAGGTCAAATGATTGTTGTTGTTCCATCAGTAATCTCATCTCTTGTTTTGAGGAAGTAAAATTATGGATGTCTGACAATTTCCTCAAGCTTAATGAGAATAAAACTGAGGCCATTGGATTTGGTTCTTTGTTGTGTATCACTGACCTTTGAAAATCAGTTGGGTAATCTGTTTGTTTAACCTTGCATGATAGAGTTAAAAACTTGGGTGTCATCTAAGATTCAGACTTTTTATTTGATAAGTGGATAAATGCTGTTATTAAAGGAAGCTTTTTACATCTCAGGTCCATTGCCAAATTAAAACAGTTCGTCTGTCAGAAGGACTTGGAAATAGTAATTCATGCACTTATCACATCCCAGTTGGATTACTGCAATGCTTACATGTGGGTTTGTCTTAGTCTACTTATTCATGTCTGCAATTAAGTATACAAGGAATACATTGGTTTCCAGTTAGCTATAGAGATTAAATTTAAGGTTCTGCTGTATGCTATTAAAGCCTTGCATGGTCTAGCCCCACAATTCATTGTTGATCTTCTTAAACTTTATTCTGTACCTAGGTCTCTTAATTTAAATCAGTTACTTCTTTCTGATCCTCATCCTGCTTGAAATCCAAGGGTCATCAGGCGTTTGTAGCTGTGGCTCCCAGGTTGTGGAATGCACAATTGTTTTTTGTTAGATCGTCTTTCATACTGGCAATATTTAAATCTAGGTTGAAGACAGATGTTTCTCCTTACCCTATGACCTTATTGAGATTTTATTTGCAAGGGGTTTTATTTGCATGTTTTATGAACATTTTTTTTAAACACTTTGCCAATTTTTACTCTATTTCTTCTTGACTGTACAGCATTTTGGTACAACATTTGTTGTTTTTAAATGTGCTTTAGAAATAAACTTGAAACTTTAACTTTCTTAAAAAATGGTGTTCTATTATTATTATTACTAATACAATAAATAAATAAAAAATAAAGGGTGATATAGGTGTTTTGGGCCTCTTTAAAATGTAATTCTACATGATGCTTAACTAGCACCACTAAACATAGTGTAACTCAATCTCTCTTTCTGTATCTCTCTGTCTTTCACTCTCTCAATAACAAAACAAAAGCTGTAAGCAAACATCAGAGGAAGAAACATCATGGCAGGAAAGCTGAATGGAAAATCCTGCCTGCACATAATCAAACACTGCAGCGGCAGCAGCAATGGTCCTGCTGACAGAAAAAAACCCAGCCATCAATCGGGTAACATGATCGGGTGCCCAATAGAGTCACAAAAACGATCACTTGCTATAAATATTCAATCAGTCTGAGCAGGCAAGCAAGTTCAGAATCCGGTTCCTTAAACCCGGTGACTGTTCTCTTCAGTTCTCTCCTTCACTCACCTTGTATACGTGCCTCCAATTCTTGTCATCATTGAGGCGTTTCCAGAGCATGGCCAAAATCTCGTTACAGGCCACCACATTGTAGGTCAGGTCAGAGATGTCGGCCATCTGGGAGCTCGATGGCCCCCAGGGGTCATTAGAGGTCGCTTCCCGAACCTACAAAACATTTCCAACATATAAAACACTTAACCAATAACTCAGAGTTTCCTGTCTCAGCAAAGTAAATTAATCTGCACTGGGTACAAAAGATACACTCAGAATATCTTACTACTATTTATAATAGCATCTGAATTGAATATATGGATGGCAGATATCTAAGAATAAAAGATTTCAGTAAAGAAATATATACAGTATCAAAATTGTATCCAACAATGCAATGACCTTCAAATGAAGTTTGAAGTTTAGGTGTCTTTCGTTTCAAAAGCCACATTTCTAGCATCTGTAAAAATGCATTTTTCCATCTTAAAAATATATCAAAATTACGAAACATGTAGAAAAGTTAGTTCATGCGTTCATGACCTCAAGGCTAGATTATTGGAATGCTCTACTGGGTGGTTGCCCTGCATGCTTAATAAACAAACTACAGCTGGTCCAAAACGCAGCAGCTAGAGTCCTTACTAAAACCAGGATGTATGAACATATTAGCCCGGTTCTGTCAACACTGCATTGGCTCCCTATTAAACATTGCATATATTTTAAAATCTTGCTGATTACTTACAAACAGTGTTGTGCAAGTTACTTCCAAACTGGAATACATTATATATTACATGTTACTGTTATTTAAAAGTAATTCATTACCTTACAATATTACTGTCTCAGAATTGTAATGCGTTACATTACTCCTGTATTACTTTTGAGTTACTTTCACCAAAATAACTATACAGAAGTAGAACTTAACATTCTAAAATGACTAGGGCTTTAACGATATGCGATATGAAACCGAAATCGCAACACTCAGATCCACAAACCTGCAGAATCGCGACACACCACTTCCAACTCCCAGCGTTATCCATACCGTCCAGATCCAATGCTACCACATCTTTAAATTACTATTAGTATTATTTGAAGTTAACTTAACATTATAAAATACGTAGACCTACACCACAAAACACTTAAGAATAAATTATTTAAAATTTGGGAATTCCAGCGTTATGGACATGGCATTTGCTGTCAAAACTTAAAAAATAAATTCTCAGAAAATGCATTAATACCAAAATATTGAAACGTCTGTTTATTAGTGGTGCAACGGATCGTCATTGATCCGTGATCCGTTCGGATCAATATCTTCGGTTCGGCACACACGTGATCCGCGGATTGATTTATGAAAAAAAAAACAATGTGCGCATATTCAGTCCACCACACACAGCGTGATCATGGCGAGCAGAGGAACGGAGGAGCTTGAACGCCCCGCGTCATTTAAATCCCCTGTATAGGAGCATTTTGGCTTCCTGATGCCCGCAAATTAGTTCAAATCTCCCGGGAGCGAGCGAGCGTGCATGAGCGCGCATGCGAGACAGAACATATGTGCTCCAAACCGTGTAGCGCGCGCACAGGAGAGAGCGAGAGACCTTGCGTGTGTGTGTGTGCGCATGTAAGACAGAGAGCATCCTCTTGATTGGCCCGTTTCGGTAAGTCAACCCCCCTAATATCTCTAAAAAGAAGATATTATTATTGTGAGTGCGCATCGCAAGTCAACTCGCTCCGTGTCCAATAAAAAACAATTCACATGCACCGTTTTCTTCATGTAAATTCTTCCTTTTAATCCAAACTCTTTAGTAAATCAAACAAAGAAAAGAAAAGAAACAAAATATAATCTTAAATCCTAAATATCACGGATGCGGTAAAGAAAACTGTGCGATTCCACTCTATTTCCTATAAAGGACGCACAACCAATCCCCTCACTTACAGTCGAAATTCTTAAAGGGCCAGTGCACAATTTTTACATAACATATTTCAAAATAAATATAGAGCATATTTATCTAATTAGTACACACAAAGAAAGAAAGTTACAATCAAAACACAAATATTCAAATACTGAAATGCAACACATATGCAATAATTGTTACTGAACAAAAGCAAAATTAGGCTCCTACAATTATGCCTTGTGCACTTTAAGTTGATTTTATATATATTTTAATTTAATCATTTAAAAGTGTCAATTAACAAAAAGACAAAACCTTTGTTTATTTGTCTTTTTTTTTTTTTTTTTTTTTGCTGATCCGAAAAATGATCCGATCCGTGACTCTGATCCGAGAAACAATCCGAACCGTGAGTTTTTTGATCCGTTGCACCCCTACTGTTTATCCATAGGCTCCTCCCTGAAAGGAGTCCAGACATTAGAAAAATATCAGTCTACACATGCGTTTTAATTTTAATATTAGGGAAATAGACAGTCATGCATGACAAAAAAAAAATCTTTAACTTTTAGGAGGCAACGATTTTTGTTGTTGTAATTTTGTGAATTAGCCTACACAGCGCAAATCGGATGAAGAAGGGTTGGCTCTCCACAGAACATAAAATATTTATTTTATTTTATTTTTCGTGTTCGCATTTATGAGGAAAAAACAATGTTACAGACGTGACAGTTCTCCGTTACGGACGCGAGCGCTCTGAAGCGGCACTAAAATACTGCTTTAAAAACTTTCACAAAGACCTTACACAGAAGACACAAAGCCTTTCTTTAAAGTGAATTTCGTTTTGTATTAATTGTATCTTAATTTTGCCTGGATTTTATAAATGAGAAGTAGGCTAAATATAGCAGACAATTATAAATAATCAAGACACGGAGGACAATTCACTCATAAATGAACCAAAACTCAGTGTATAAGGTAGTCTATTCACTGACCTGAAAAATATATCTATGTTGAAATGTCTATGTGTAAAACAGAACAATTCAAACGAAAGAGAACAGACTGCTCTCTGCTTATGAAATTAATTGTGCATTTCTCTCTGGTACTAGCCTACTGCGAAGATCGCGAGTCAGCATCGTCAACTTCGCCTTGACTATTAAAAAACAATTAAAATGTCTCCTTGTTATATTTGACATATTCATAATCATTGCTTTTGCCGGTTCTTTGTGACAGATTTTAGGTGCTTTATCGGCAGCGCCGCTTAAATGAACGCGTCACCACCGCATCAAAAACATGATTACCTGATGAAAACATGAAAAATACCACATAAACATAGCCTAACTGTTTAGAGAGAAAACACAGAACGAATAGCCTAATAGGCATACGTCCATCTCGCGAATGTACAGTCTTCTTCATGCCATCTTCACCATTAAGGCTTTAGCCGCTTTTCCACTGGCCAGCGCGAGCACAGAGGCCGAGATCATACCTCACGGCACTCCTGTAAGAAATAAATCGCTATACAAATATCAGACGCTGCCATATAGTTTTTATTAACAGACTTGGACACCACACGCGGTATCGACTGACCACGAACAGGTAATTTAGCCTACTTTCATTTTTCACTCATTAATGTCTCGCGGTCTTGCTGTGTATTATTATTATTTTTTTTTTTTTACAATTAAAACTAAAAGTCTGTTGTAACTTGTAACGCAAGCCTTACTGAACATGTACCGAGTAAAATATTACTGAAAATTGATTAGTAATGCCTTACACTACTGCGTTACAGCAAAAAGTAATATGTTACTGTAATGCATTACTTTTGTAACGCGTTACTCCCAACACTGCTTACAAAGTACTAAATGGCTTAGCTCCTCAGTACTTGAGCGAGCTCTTAACACATTATAGTCCTTCAAGTCTATTGCGATCTCAAAACTACGCTAATATTAGTCTCTCTGTTTACTCCGAGGTTACTGTAGTAAGCCGGATCCGGTCCATAACCAGATCAGATGGTGGACCTACACCTAGACATAGCGCAGCACCTGAACATCAGCAAAGATCTTGTCAACTAGACATTCCCCTGTGAAGGCATGGTCGACATGACAGCCATCGGCACAGATCGTCAGCAAGAACCAGACAGGTCCTCCGCACAGACCCTACAGCCAGCTTCAGCTCCAAACAGACGTGATGAATCCGATCTTCAAGCAAAAGGAACGGGATGAATATTTGAATGCTATCGATCCGCAAACTGATTTCAGCATGAATCATAATCAGATTGTGTTCGTTTGTTTGCCAGAGGAGAACTGGGCCCCAGACTGAGCCTGGTTTTCCCAAGGATTTTTTTCTCCATTCTGTCACCTGATGGAGTTTGGGTTCCTTGTCATTGTCGTCTCTGGCTTGCATAGTTGGGTACACTCAATATTCAACAATATTATTTATTTGATTTCACTGACACTATCGGATGAAACTGAACTGAACTGAGCTGGACGATGACATTTCTGTTTTCTGCAGAACTGTTTTAAAGATGAAATGAACTAATCTAATAATTGATTATCTTTACAACGGAACTGAATCAACACTGAACTGACATCAGCTGAACAATGACACAATGACTTCTAGAGCTGCTGTACAGTCGAAATGAACTCTGTTTGCGTCATTGAATAATTATTTTTTCTGTTACCACTGTAAAGCTGCTTTGATACAATCTTATTGTATAAAGCGCTATATTAATAAAGGTGACTCGACTTATAGTTGATACAGACAAAAGTCTCACCTTGAAGACTTGAATGTGATTGACAAAAGAGTAAGAGGAAAAACTCACCTTGACCTCTGCCTCAGAGAAGTTCTGAACAAGGTTCTTCAGTTGGCGTCGCAGCATTGAGTGAGTCATGATGGCTGTTTTGTCCTAGACCTTTTAAAGGAATTAAGTTTTTTACACATTGTTCAACAAAAATGCAAGTAGGCTCATAATTGTTAATCATTGCAAATACAGCACATGGATCAAAAACGGCTTCTTATATCATAATCATTGTTAAATAACTTTGATATTTAGGAAACAGAGCCTTCATAATACAGCATCAGGCACTATTAGTTGTGTTATTAGTCTATTTATAATAAAAGTTATATATCAGAGCCAGTGTTATTTAAGTTTTATTGAGATAATATTAGTTATTTATTTATATTTTGAATTGGTTTTTATTTTAATATTTTCATTTTCAATTTTAGTAAAAGTTTTAGTAATTTTGTTGCGTTTTTTATTTATTTTTATTTTTTCCATTTTTTTATATATTTATTTTAATTGTATTTTTAGTTATTAACTAAAGTTAAACTAAATGAAAATGAGAAACACTGCCTTGGTAATTAGCTGAAATAAAATGTTTTTCTATTTTATTAAATAAAAAATATTATTTATTAGCTTATTATTTTATTTTATTATTTTTTTTAAAGTTCACAATTTTCTATGGTTTTAGTTACTGTATTAATTAACCCTAATCAGAGGATATGATATACATCTGCTATTATGAATAGTTTATTAACAACATCACACATGCAAATACAATTAAAAGGATATAGCCTACATTACATCATTTAATTATTTTTGCCCCACTTACCTGCTAAGTAAAGAATGTAAAAATGGCTGTTGACTGAATTTCTCAATCGCTGGCAGGCACTTCAGTCCATGAGCCTTTCCCTATGGAGACTTTATGGACCTATGCAGCATACATATGAGGATAGACTCTGTAACTATAGTGTTTTTCGATTAAATATTATGACCAAAAATTAACAAGTTAGTAGAAAAAGAAAGATTAATTTATTGATATGCTACTCTCTGGTATAGAAGAGCATTATTCATAATAATAGCTATAAACTATTTCTTTATAAGAGGAACATTAACAACCACTATCCTTTCAAACAACATTATCCTGCTATCAAGATAATGCTTGATTGTGTGCTATTTTCAACAGTAAAACCAATCTGTACTAAGAACATTTCCCAAATGCTATGTGATCCAAATGATGGCTGATTTATTTATCAGAAGGGTAACATAGATAGACAGACTCCTACCAATGCTAGCAGGAGACACCAAACACCTCCTAATGTGTGCATGAAAGCATCATTTGATGACAATCACTATGACAGACATGCCATGAACTAGATCGCTGTTTTATAGCCTACAATAAATTGCGAGACTGTCGCATCATGTCTGATCGTGCCCTGACTGTAATCTGACGCCTGAAAAAGCTGATATTGGTTTGTTGAATGGAGAGCCATCGCCTTAAAAACAGGAGGATAATAATGCATGATCATACACTGCGTCTTTTCTAAAGATTTACATATAGCATCGCCTCTTACGTCACTAGCGGCGACAACATTTCTGATTGATTGATGGATACAATAAATGTATATTTATATTGTAATATACCAACCTTTTGGGAGAATGGACAGGAGAGATGATGATGAGAGGCTTTTCCAGAAGCGGAAATTTCCGCTTCCGTTTACGGCTACCTGTCAAAAAACGAACGTAGCCTCCCTACTGAATATTCATGAGGTGGGAATGGCGGTTTGCATTGCGTGAACGCTCGCTAGGTAGTTATTATTGATGAGTGGGCGTGGCTATGTTGGTTTACGTTGAAACCACAAGGGTAAACAAACACAGGATTTTTGTTGTTGTTGTTGCTGCTGCATGAAAGCCCTTTGATAAAAAAGACAATAAACAAATTAATATATGAATAATGAATTAAAAGGGTTTGTTAAATGTGCCACTTGGTTTGGAATACCAAAGGGATGCGAGCAGGCGATGAAAAATCCGCTAATCCCAACACCATGTTTACGGTTCCACTGAGCCCGGTTTCCATATCATTTGAGTCGATCCATTCATTCTCAGATCTGATAAAGCGTGATGCGTCATTCGCAAGCTCGTGCCTGAGGCATAATTGACGTCACTGACGCTCCGATGCCTGTAGAAGCGGCTGGCCCGCAATAACAAATTGGATGAAGACAGAAATATTACTCGCATTCATTGAAATCAGTTCAAGATGGCGTCCGAGGGGGAATACGAGTCAATTCTGTGCGTAAAACCAGATGTCAGTGTTTACCGCATACCACCGAGGGCGTCGAATCGCGGATACAGGTGAATTAAAAGGATGTGCGGGCCTGCGCCCATGGCAGGTGTTTGTAACGTGAATAATGTTGTAATACGCAATAGGTTTGTGTCTTGTCTGTACCAGCACTATACTTCTAATACGAACAATATTTTATACTAAACAATTCATGCATCGCATTTTATTATTATTCCGTGGACTGCTATGTCGCAGAGACATTGATCATACAGTTCTGCTGATAGAGGGAAAACATCTTGTGATGTCAGATGCTTGGTCTGTTTGACGACTAGCTCGTGCATCTTTATAGGAATTGGTCAAGAGTAAACAACTGAAAATGTCATTACAATTAATAATTATTTACAGGAAATGTTCATGCCATTGAAGTAGATAGAGCATCTGTCATTTGTATTATTATTATGGTTGTAATAATATGGTATTGTGTTAATGTGAGGTGTGTTTTCTGTGGTCCAGTTTATAGTATAATTAGTCCTAATAGCTCTTGCCCTCAGAGAATGTGATGCTTCAGTGACACACATTCCTCCTCTAAAATACCAGTTGTATTCCCTCAGTAGGAGCCTATAGTCTTGTTGTAATAGTTCTGGAAATAATAGTTATGGATTTGCCATAAACTGTGGAAATGGGTTAAATGTCTTCTGTTCCCACTAAACTAAAAGCTTGCCTTGAACCCAAGGAGCTGCTATTTGTGTGAATTGCATGAAGCCTGTCATGTTTGGACCCAGAAAAAAAAAGAATAGAAATGAAGCCTATTTTGGGACCATTAAAGTCTCATGAAATTGAAGTAGCGACAGATCTTTTCTTCCATATTGTGACGCACATCTGAGTATAAAGGATTATTGAAATAATAAGATCAATATCATGCTTTTTAAAAAAACAGGTAGGTAGAATATTCATTTCATACTGGCTTTTTCCCTAGTACTCATTACTATAATGTATCCGTATGTTAGATTACAACAACATAAATTGTACAAAAATTAAAATTCAATCATTTACTTACCTATACCAAACCCATAAGACTTAAACTTTGAAACACATTTTAAGATATTTATAATGAAACCTGAGAGGTTTCTGCCCCACTATATTCCTCTTTAGGTAGCTAATCAAAACTTAGAAGATCCAAAAAAGGCATAAAGGATTCGTAAAACAAATCCATATGAATCGAACAATCTTATCTAAGTTTTTTAAAGGGATGGAATAGCTTTATATAATGAAACGATTTGAATTTGACAATTTAACAATGATTAACAAATATACATAGAGCACATCACACATGGTAAACATGGAAGCTCAAATATGCGTGTGTGATGCGCGAGAACCAATGAGGTTTGTTCTACCATACCGTGTGATGCATGCAAAGTCTTGAATGACGGGATGAGTAAATGATGCCAATTTTCATTTTTGGGTGAACTTAACTATCCCTTTAAACTCCCCCTAAAGATGTTTCCTTAGAAAACCCATCTAGAAAATGAAAAATATACAATTTGATGGACCTGAAATGACATTTCTGCTGTGATAATGGCAGGGCGGCTGACTGGAAGCTGGACACTCCTGATTGGACAGGTCGTTTGCGCATAACAGCAAAGGGGAAGGTGGCTTATATCAAACTGGAGGACAAAGTCTCAGGTGAGAAATCTGCGTTCTGATGCAAAATAATTTTTTGTTTGATTGGATGACTCTCAGAGACATTTGTTCAGCAAAAGAAGCTCTTGGTTTCCTTCTTTCATCATTGTCTTCAGGTGAGCTGTTTGCTCAAGCACCGATTACGGAATACCCTGGGATTGCCTTGGAGACGGTCAGCGATTCTAGTCGCTATTTTGTTCTCCGTATACAGGATGACAATGGTGAGTGTATCATCTTACTTTACATACCCTGTATCTTACCGTACTGGGAAATAGGTGATACTTCATTTCTATGCTACAGTTTAGATGAGCATTATCCATGCTGCCTGCATTTTAGGTCGGAGTGCGTTCATTGGCGTTGGATTCGGAGACAGAGGTGATTCTTTTGACTTCAATGTCGCCTTGCAGGATCATTTCAAGTGAGTTTCTATTAAAAATCATGTAGCTAGACATCATGACTGGAAATGCTTTTGTATTTGCAGTCACACCTTGGATGCCATTTGATGCTTTTACTTAATTCCCTTTGGGCATAATAAGCAGTTTTAGCAGATACAGTTTTTGATTTTCTTTTTAAAATATATTAAAAAAAATCTTCATTTTTCATTCTGTAAGGTGGGTTAAACAGGAGGATGAACTTAGCAAAAGTTCTCAGTCTGCAGACTCAGGACCCAAACTGGATCTAGGCTTCAAAGAGGGACAGACCATCACACTGAATATCGGGGTAAAATGCAAAACAGCTGAAAACTTCTTTTGTAATGAGATTTTTATTTGGCTTTAATAGTTCTAGTGTTGCGTCACTACATGTTCAGAAGAATATACAGTGATTTCTCATGTCCACATATTGTAAATACACAGTTTGTGTTAAATTAGAGAAATGTTTCTTTGTATTTAGCAAGGTAAAAAGAGAGACAAACCCCGCCCTCAGAGCTCAGGAGGCTTTGGGCTCCTCCCTCCACCTCCAGGGGGAAAGATAGCACCTCCTCCTTCGTCCAATCACAACACAGAACAGCCATCAGGGGGGGCACAGACAGGTACATCATTTGACCTCATTACTACTTATATATGAACTCATTTGTGCATCCTCTGTTCTTTGTTGCCATGGATAAGGAGAGGAGCTTGAACACATAATAGTAGAAATTTCTTACCAAAAAAAACAACAACCCGTTATTTAGAGGACAAAGACAAAACCCTTTTGATTTACATAATCATCAGTGTTGTAACCATATATTAATTCTGTAAAATATAAATTCTGAGCCTGACAATTTTTATTAATCTCTCACCCACTCTAAATTGCATGCGCATGCAGACAAACACTCAAAATTTGACAGATATCTTGATAACGTTTTTCTCTTTTTCTCTTTCCCTACTCTTAGGATGTTTATTAGAACTGGACAGCAGTAACTCTAATACAGTGGTTCAGTCAAACCCCAGCTCTGACCTATGGGGAGATTTCTCCAGCTCTGCAAGGTAACATGATTATTGACCATTGAATAAGTTCCTGTACTCAGATATTACTACTAATCACTTAGGGCCAGATTTACTCACCGCTAGCACAAACTCTATTTTGGCATTAAGAAACGACTGTCAGGATTTACTAAAGACACAGTAAAAAATGAAAGATGAAAGGCTGTTGCTTTCCTGCTTTCCTGTTGCTCAAACACTAGAGCGTTGGCGCTTGCAACGCCAGGGTCATGGGTTCGATTACCAGGGAAAGCAATAACCGATAAGAATGTAAATGTGTACCTTGAAATGCAATGTAAGTCGCATTGGATAAAAGAGTCTGCCAAATGTAAATGTATTTTGGCGGCTGACGTTATTGCATATGCATTTGTTGAAGTTTCCCTTTCAGGTGCAAAATATATGGGAGTAGAGTATTGAAATAAATACTGCAATGTGATTTACTAAGGTTTGTGTCAATTAAAGGTGCTATATGTAACTTTTCTACTAAAATGAATCCTTTTTTATTGCCTGTGTGTGAAGGGGTTGTAATCACACATTACAATGATCCACTTGTCGAGTTTTGCTATTACCTCTGAAGGCCAGTATTCCTATTTCTATGTGAAGTCTCCGGGTCGGATTTACCGCGAAATCCAACGGATGTGACGTGCATGCACGCTCCCGAGCCTCTCTCCTTATATACAGTCTATTGTAGACGGTCAGGGAGTTACGTCCGGTTAAAGGCGCACGTTTTTCGGCTTATATCTCGGTCAATCTTTGATCAATATTCCCAAGACTATAATCGTTCGTAGTGCTGGACGGGGCCTTTCGAACGAGCCCACCCCCGAGGTCCAACTCGCCCGGCTCCCCGAGTTATAGCCATTTGAAATCGGGGGTCCCAGCGAACGGCGATCCGGTAGGGGGCATCCCCGAGGCCCGCCACTCTAGCGTTCGGGCAAGGGTCCACATGAGACCACCTCCCCCGAATCTGAGCTCTCTGGGTCTTTGCGTTCCAGAAATACGAGCGATTTTCTTCGGAGATCGTGACGTCACCGGCGTCCGCAATTTTCCAGCGCGTCTGGTGGTTTTCTCCAATATCTCCGCGAAAACACCACCAAAAACTATGGAACTTCTTTTCAGCTCGACTAGATGGTCCCAACGAGCTCGGTGCTCGCCGAATCCGTCTAGTATTCGCCGAGATATTTGCGTAATAGACGGTATTGTCTATGAGTTAGAGCACGAGCGCTCTTGTAAAAATTGGTTGCAATCTGAAACATCACCACTAGAGGCCGCTAAAAGTTACATAGAGCACCTTTAACTGGTTTTTGTTATAATTTAACTCCCAAAAAAGCATGTCTTAACCCGTTTTTCGCTTGACATGTTGCAATAGTTGTTGTAGGAGGAGGCATCGCAGAGAAGGGAGAGATTCTTCTCCATCCGTGTTCATTCATTTGGAATGAACGTTATCCGAACATATCCTTTTCCAAGCCACTTTTTTCATTGTGCCTGTTATTAGTAGATTACCTGCGATTAGTCTCACGTAGCCAGACCTTTAGACTTATGGCAGAAGGTCTAGACTCCCATCGCAGCTTTCATTGGCCAAGGACCGCCCAAGAGAACGTCTGACCGACATGTAAAGCAACCAATCACAGTTAGTTTTGTACCGCATTATGTTTCGGGGCATGAAAATGTGAAGTTGAAACGATAGCAGACATCTAATAAATGATTAATTCAAGAGAGTTGTACAAGTTTCCTGCAACAATGGCGCTGTGCTCTATAGGTATGTTTCCATCACACTGTTTTTATGCGCATTTTGAAGTGTCGCATCAGAAACGAGTGATGGAAATGCAAAATTTTGGGAAATTTTTTATGCTCACTTGGTGGTTTTTGACTTGTGCGAAAAAGAGTTCATGCGAATAATGGGAGATGGAAAAGCATTTGCCAAAAATATTCTGACGTAGCGAAAATTATAGTTTCCTCATGATGGGAATCCTGGCTCATTTTAGGGACCTGGATCATTTTGCTCAGCTCAGTAATAAGAGGTAACAAATTTGATTGGCTAATGTAAAACCACCAAACACTATTACACGTGCATTGAACATTTTATTTTTATTGAACTATCCAAAATAAAACCATTTCAAGCAAATCACACTTAAAACAGCACATTTAAATTGTTAGTCCCTGCTCGATATGATAGTTTTACCTTACTAATTCTACGTTCTGCATTTGTTGTCTGTTATTAAATGCATCCAAATGCTAATTTGTTTGCGTTTTCTTACCCCATATTAAGAAAGATCTTTTCGCCACACTGCTCGACCACACGCACTCCATGCAGTGACTGAATTTTATGTTAATGTGTATAGCCTACTGTATGTGCGTGCTGTGAATTGAAAGCGGCGGGGTTATGTCATCACACGTGATTGCACGCACATACACATCAAAATAACATTCAGCTAGTGACTACTTGACGTGTGGCGAAAGGATAATCATATTATTCTGTCTTGTATTAGTATTCAAAAAGGGAAAACGGCTCTCAGACAGGCATCGACTCTCACCCTTCACTTAAAGGAGGCGGCTCCGCTCATAGAGTGAATGACACATCACTACTGTTTCCGCTGATGGTGTTTTATTTACTGTTGGTTACTAGGTTACCAATACCACCGTCACCCGCTCGAACAGCTTGATGGAAACGCACCTAATTTGTATTTGTTGTTTTTTTGCTTTTTTTGCAAACTTTGAAAGAATTCGCTTCATGTTTGGATGGAAACCCAGCTATTATCACAGTTGTAAACACAATGACTTTCTTTTTCCATGAGGGGGTTTGGCTTTGTTTCTAGACGGACCATTAAAAACAAGATCTCCCAAAAATCCTGGAGAATTCAACCAATCAGATGACGACTTCTAAACTCCAGAAGCCAATGCTATGCTAATTTGCTCTTGGTAGATTGCTTATGTTGGTCATTATGGAAATGATCTGGATGCGTCTGTATTGCGTTGTAGATCACCCACAGAACTAAAGAGATTCAAATCTAATGCAGTTTAGTAAATCTGGCCCTAAATATTTTCATAAAACTGGTCTTAAACCATTACATGTGTTAGTGTGCAAAAGTATGTAAAAGCTGGAATAATCTTTCTTTTTTCTTTCTTTTTTCCTTCTTTCTTTATTTCCTTCTTTCTTTCTTTCTTTCTTTCTTTCTTTTCTTTCTTTCTTTCTTCTTTCTTTTCTTTCATTTCTTTCTTTTCTCTTTCTTTTTCTTTCCTTCTCTCCTTTCTTCCCCCCTCTTTTCTCTTTCCTTTTTCTTTCTTCCTCCTTCTTTTCTCTTTCTTTTTTTTCTTTCCTTCCTTCTCTTTCTTTTTTTCTTTCTCTTCTTTCTTTCTTTCTTTCTTTTTCTTTCTTTTTCCTTTCTTCTTCCTTTCTTTTCTCTTTCTTTTTCCTCTTTCTTTCTTTTCTTTCTTTTTCTCTTTCTTTCCTTCTTTTTCTTCTTTCTTTCTTTCTTTCTTTCTTTCTTTCTTTCTCTTCTTTTTCTTTCCTTCCTCCTTTCTTTCCTTATTTTCTCTTTCTTTTTCCTTCATTCCTTCCTTCTTTTTCTCTTTCTCTTTCTTCTTTTTTTCTTTTTCTTTTTTCTTTTTTTCTTTCTTCTTTCTTCTTTCTTTCTTTCTTTTTTCTTTCTTTTTTCTTTCTTCTTTCTTTCTTCTTCTTTCTTTCTTTCTTTCTTTTTTCTTTCCTTGCTCCTTTCTTTCTCCTTTCCTTTCCCCCCTTTTCTCTTTCTTTTTCTTCTCCTTCTTTTCTCTTTCTTTTCTTCCTCCTTTCCTTTCTTTTTTTCCTTCTTTCTTTCTTTTCTTTTTTTTCTTCCTCTTTCTTTCTTTCTTCTTTCTTTCTCTTTTCTTTCTTTCTTTCTTTCTTCTTCTTTC
Source organism: Chrosomus eos (assembly GCA_036326025.1). NCBI lineage: Eukaryota > Metazoa > Chordata > Actinopteri > Cypriniformes > Leuciscidae > Chrosomus > Chrosomus eos. The sequence goes on along the minus strand of CM070827.1, from coordinate 31,872,530 downwards.
TTTCTTTTTTCTTTCTTTTTCTTTCTTTCTTTTTTCTTTCTTTTCCTTTCTTTCTTTCTTTCTTTTTCTTTCTTTCTTTCTCTTTCTTTCTTTCTTTCTTTCTTCTTTCTTTTCTTTTTCTTCTTTCCTTTCTTTTCTCTTTCCTTCCCTTTTCTTTTTTTTCTTCTTTCTTTTCTCTTTCTTTTTCTTTCTTCTTCCTTTCTTTTTTTCTTTTTTTCTTTCTTTCTTCTTCTTTCTTTCTTTCTTTCTTTCTTTCTTCTTTCTTTCTTTCTTTCTTTCTTTTTCTTTCTTTCTTTCTTTCTTTCTTTTCTTTCTTTTCTTTCTTTCTTTTCTTTCTTTTTTCCTCTTTCTTTCTTTCTTTCTTTCTTTTCTTTCTTTCTTTCTTTCTTTCTTTCAGCTCTGTTCCTCCTCCAGCATCACGCCAAGACCCCTCTTCTGGGAACTGGGTCCAGTTCTGAAAAAGTTTCATCATCTTTCATTCCATTATTGTCCCTGTATAACTACTGCAATTAAAAGATACTGGATACTAGTATGGAACATTAGAGGAAAGCTGTATGTAAAGCTGCTAATCTAAGCAGAGCACAGAGGTGAGAAATAGGCTATCAAGAATTCTGTTGGTCTTATAAAACAAATCAGCCAATTGAAATTATGAAAAAGATTGTATAAAAAGAGGAACATCTCATGGGCGTACTATGTGAAACTTTATGGTAATGTTTTTTTGAAGACTGTTTCAGTATCTTTACATTTGTCCACAAAGTGTTGGATGTGTCCACTTTGTTGTCATAACTTGTATGTGTTTGTCTTTGGTTTTGGAGGAGTGAATATGCGTGTGAGTGTTTAAAAAGGCAGAGATGGATTGAAAGTGTAGAATTTAAATGAGGCCTGGATATGTCAAGAGCTTAACATCCTATGTGTCATAAGAATATATAAAATCTGTACAGTATAAATCTACATAAATATTGGTTAAAGGCCACAATGTAGAAAAATGATGTCCCTCAAATACAGGGATTATGTCTAGATATCCATTACATATCCATATTGTCATTTACTTGAGTAACAGATAGTCATTTACGTGTTAAACAAAAATAAAATATACAAAAGAACTATAATACACATTGCTTCACATGTGATTTATTTTATTTTATAATCTCTGTGGAATATGATTCTCAAAAATATTAGGATTTGCCATACCATTCTATGAAAAATATTTAAGAGCTGAAGTGCCACGCCTAGCCTATAGCTTATAGCGTGGAAATGAATACAACCATATTACTGTTTATGAGGTCCAATGTTATTTGAATTAGGATTTGCTATTTCAAATGTATATAATTTCTCATTTTGTTGTTACCAGATTTCAAGGCCCTCTGCTCCATGTACAACAGTTTGCTGATTTGTTGTCCTTACAAAAATGTAAAAAGTTTGTACTATAGTCTTCCCCCATGAAACATACAAGCACAACACCAAGGCAAACTCCAAGTAGGTTGCAGTTCTGGAAAATGGTGGCACTGGAGACTAAAGGTTTCCTGATGGTTTCTTCACCTTAAGTTTTTGCAGTTAATAACTTTTCTTCCCTGCTGCCTCCGATGAGCATTTCTTGTCCAATGGCCCAATTTCTATAGTATTACATCCTTTTCATTGGAATTTAATAACTTGACTTTTTAATGTGTTAAATCTCTATTTCGGCCCACTTTGCCTGTAAAAGAAAACCTTAATTTTCACTTCCAGCCCTGGTTAACAACTATATATTACTTAAAAAAGATTATATACAAAATAGTAGTTATATTTGTTAATATATTGATAAAATATTGATTTAAATTATGGATGATGCACTATATTACAGCACTCATGGAATAAATATTCTGAAATATATTATTTTCAATCTATTATGGCCTTACAGTAATTGTATACTAATTTGTTTGTAGGCAGACAACATTGTTACAATGACAAATTTACAATTCTTCTAACCAAAATATTATAAATATATAACTGTTAGTATGTACTGTATCCTTAAGCATTAACATATGCTTCATTGATTTGAGTAATTAGCTTGCACAAGTGTGTTGGGGGATTATCTGTATCTCACATTTATTTCATATTCAGTCACACTTAAATATTCAGCTCAAGTATATTAAAGTAAATATTTCTATGTTCTCATGTAAATATGTCTTCAAATGCTTTTAGCATGGGATTGTGTGCTATTCCAGGTGAGTTGAACTCTCTTAGGTTTTTGTGTTTACATAGAATGGATATCTTATATATAATTTAATCGAAAATGGCTTTTTGTTTACTCAGCGAATGTCAAATGTGAAAGCTACTGAATTTGGGAAGTAAATAAAACCACTATAATTACAGATGGTTAATCTATCTCACATCTTTGTGAGCTTTGTGCCTAACAGTTTCTGCTGGAAAATCCAGTTTAAATGGTAAATGTTGTGGACCATGGTAGTTGGTCTAAGATTGGTCATCGTCATGTGCAAGACCAGCTTGGACCAGCAATAAATCAGCTCCCATATGACGTTTTTCTTTCTTTCTTATTCTTCTTTTCTTGGACCAGCTAGAATCAGCAGCTGCGCTTGAGCTGTATATTCCAGCTGATGACCTTAGGGCACAGAACAGAGTATGTTTCCGTCATTTATATCTATCTCAGATAACACCTTGTATGCTTCCTTTTTGCAGACTTTTCCAAGCTCAGCTGCTTCGATTAATTGTGAAAGATCTACCATCACACTCACAGCCTGTCCTTCTCAGTTTGGCCACCAAACGTCTCTGTCACCCCAGTACTGAGTATTTTCATAATACATGCAAACCTGCTCCTTGTCTGTTGTGAGTAATGACCTGTTAAATACCCTTTCTAGTTCCCTTAATCTTTGTTATAGCTTTTTTGTTCACAGACTCATTCTGATTGGCTTAGTTTTTCATACAGCGAAGATTTTGCTTTGTACCCAATGACTCCTGTCATTGGGTGTGGATTTACCTTGTTTACATAATTAATTGGATTGCTTTTGAACTTTGCACTGGGACATCTATTATTGGATTTGGACTTGTGAGATTTTTAACCTTGCAGTTGAATCATGCTTCAGCTGTTGATTGTCTTGTAGCCCAAGCCTGGTTGCCCACTGAAGCGAAGCAGGGTTGAGCCTGGTCAGTACCTGGATGGGAGACCTCCTGGGAAAACCAGGTTGCTGCTGGAAGTTAGTTAGTGAGGCCAGCGGGGGGCGCTCACCCTGTGGTCTGTGTGGGTCCTAACACCCTAGTATAGTGAAGGGGACACTATACTGTCAAAGAGCATGAGACGTTAAACCGAGGTCCTGACTCTCTGTGGTCACAAAAAAATCTCAGGATGTCTTTCGAAAGAGTAGGGGTGTAACATCCGGCCTCTGTCCATCATGGCCTCCTAATCATCCCTATATACTCATTGGTCTCCTCTCCACCAATAAGCTGGTGTGTGGTGGGCGTACTGGTGCAATATGGCTGCCGTAGCATTATCCAGGTGGATGCTGCACATTGGTGGTGGTTGAGGAGATTCCCCTTCTATGTAAAGCACTTTGAGTGCTGAGAAACATAAATTGTTATATATAATTTATGAGTGAAACCGAGAAGTGAGACAGTTAGGGGCCATTTACATGACACCGTTTCAACTAAAAACGGAAAGCTTTTTATTCTTTTTGGCCGTTCATTTACTCAATGGCGTTTTGGGAGCGTCTCCATTTAAACTAAAAAAACACAATTTTGTGAAAACGGTGATGTCTTGCGAATGCATTTTACGCGTTTAGTTTATAGGCGCGTAGATTTTCTTTACAAAATGGCATTGCCAACCACTGGCCTGGCAGCATAATACAGCGTTTTTAGTCGTTTCTGCGGATCCGTGACCATTCATCGGTTTGACAGCGTTGTCGTTTTTACGTGAAAAATGCGAAGGAAAAACGTTTCCGTTTTTAGTACCTCGTTGTCATGTAAACATGTCCTCTCACTCATTGATTTGCATTTGTTGGGAATATGAATACATTTGATGATTTACTTTCACTTGACTAAAAACGTGTAATATGTACAGAAAACAATAATGCGCTTCCTTTTTCCAATCAATGGTCCCACTCCTATTTCTTTTTATTTTTCTGTATACATTTTCTTAATTTCCATAAAACTGACCAGGAAAACATTAAATATGTAGACTGTTTTAAGTGGATAATAATAACTCATATTTTGGTCTGTTTTCATACAAAACTATTGTATGGCTTTAAAACACTTGGAACACATTGCGTGATTCATCATGATTGAAAAAAATGAAAAAAAGTAATCGTGATTAATCGCATCCAAAATAAAATAAATACACACACATGCATGTATATATTTAAGAAAAATGTGTTATTAATATAAAAAATATGTATATTTATATATAATATAGATGTATAAATATATACACAGTATATACATGCAAATATTTCTTAAATATATACATGCATATGTGTGTATTTATATATACAAAATAATTATACACACTACACACACATATTTTATGTGAACAAAACGTTTATTTTGGATGCGATTAATCACGATTAATTTTTTCCCAGCCCTGCATGAAACATTTCGGTGTTTTGAGCTTAACCTGGCTACTCTTGCACTTTTACTATATGGAAAAGAGAGCCCTGTACATCATCTACATTCTAAAATCGAAAACATCATTTATCATTTCTCTTTTTGTGTTCCACAGAAAAAAAAAGTTGCGTCAGTTTAGAATTACATGAAGGTGAGTAAATTATGACAGATTTTTTTCATTAATGAGAAGGGACACTATTTCTGTAACCTTTTAATGTTTTAATACTATATGTAATCGATTTTGGATCAAAATGGTCAGGGCTTCTGTGTGAATGAGCAGAAATAGAAACCAAGCGATGAACAAAATGTCCTGTCTCTCATCGTGGTAGCGGCTGGTTAGGAGGCAGTGTTGAGGTCTGTTTTGAAACGTTGCGGGGAAATGTTCTTGGCCGATAAATAGGGAGCATATTTGAGGATCAGCTGTTCACTCGTTGATGCAAGCTTGAATCGGTCCTCATTTAGAAGTCTGAAAGTGAGTGACGTGTGAACAAGAGTGTTATTCAGCGCTCTTATCAAAATGTCTAGATTGTGAACATGATCGCTCGCTCGCTCTCTCTCTCTCTCACACCACACAACAACAACACACACACACACCACACACACACACACACACACACACACACACACACACACCACACACACACACACACACACACACACACACACACACACACACACACACACACACACACACACACACACACACACACACACAACACACAACACACACACAACACACACACACACACACAACACACACACACACACACACACACACACACTCTCTCTCTCTCTCTCTTACTTGATCTGCCAGTTCTGCTAATGTGAATTAAAGGTGCTTCAGGATTAAAGGTGCAATCAGATTGGACAGAGAGAGCTTCACCTTTGAATGATTTTGCACATTCAGATTTGCTGGTGTGTCTTTGGAGGCCTGGTACACGCTAGATCAGGGCCGTGCACAGACCTTTTGAGGGGCATGTGCTGAAACTAAAAAAAAAAGGCACCCCCCCCCCCCTCTCTTTTTTTTCCAAGTAATCAAAGGTCATATAAGTACAATATATATATAAAATATTTGAGAAGTCAATGCACCAGAGAAAAAAATAATATATATAATTTTTTTCTCTGCTTTGCACACATAAAGTTCAAGATTTTTTTTTATAGCTATTCTGTTTAGTTTTATAAGCTAATTTGTATTATTTGGTTAACATTGCTCTACCTTCCCCTCGTCTCAATGTCACACATAAACATGACTCAAGTATTTTTGACAAACTATTTAGAAATATAATTTAAATAATTATGTCCAACTCAATTCCAGATTATAAGAAACTATAGCCATATACCATTACTATAGCATATCCAACATGTATCCGCCTACCTGGCAAAAACTGGCCTGTTTTTTTTAGTTACTACTACAACATTACTGTAGTAAAACCATGGTTACTCCATTTATACATGAGGACGAGTGGAGAGTATTGAATACTATAGATTAAAAAAACGATATAGCAAATATGTGCATATTAACAGCCTTGAATTAACCATAATTTTATATTATTACCATAACAAGATGAAATGTTAATAAATTAAGTGTATCAGCAATCATAAATCAAAGAAGAAAATATCTTAAAATTATACGTTACTAGGTGACGAGAATCACTCAGTCGCTTTGTGTAGTTTCAGTACAAAACAGCACGGGGGCGCGCCTGTGCTTATGATTTTTTGATGGTAAAAACAAATTATATGTTGTTGTATTACTTATCACTATATTGTTAACATTTTACAAAAGTCAAACTCAAATACAGTTACGGGGTATTTGACCAGCGAATGTGTGCAAATGTGCATTTTGTCCGTCATTAAAACGGTTCCGGCGGCATCATTACATTTTCATCTACTAGTGAAGGTTACTAGTTTGTTGTAGCTACATAGGCGCTCATAGGCGCTTTCCCTGTTGTAAAATACATTTGGCCAAAATCGCATTTTATAAAAGATGAAATGCTACCGTGTATGCATGCACAGGCTATTTAAGTGTATGCTATGTATTGGCTATGACTAGATGGAAAATTCTAGCCTAGACCTCTCTCTCAGGTTCCTCATGTCTCAGTCAGACATCAAATAAATAAAATATTAGCTTTTATAGACAAAGTGTTTAGTACTTATTCAGACAACAAGAAGTTTACCCTTGCAAAACTTCGTTCAGCTGCTGTCTGCTGTGCGGCTGCGGCGGAGCTTCAGTTCATTCAGTCACGATAGCGGGGGCGGAGTTATCAGCTTTACTGACAGTTTGAGGATCGAACAAGATTTACACAAGCTCTTTTTAAGAACTGTCATTGGCTAAATATTTTAAAACAGACAGACAGACGTAAAGGGTGACCAATAGCATTGATTTAAAAAACACCACCAAAGAAAGGGCACTTCGAGTGTAAGAGCAAAAAGGGCATGTGCTCTGCACAGGTTGAGCCCTACCTGTGCACGTGCCTGCGCTAGATCTCCCTTCCTCAATAGCTGATCAAACACATAGTGAATCAAGCTAGCTCATTTAAAGAACTTGGATACTTAGCATACAGTACTAGATCTGCCACACAGTGTCTTTAAATAGCAGAAATAGTAAGAGAGGTATGATATATATATATATATATATATATATATATATATATATATATATATATATATATATATATATATATATTTCTAAATTCACCCCTTTTCTCATTTCATTTTATTTATCCTCGAAAGAAAATTATGGAATTTTCATGATTAAAGGGATACTCCACCCAAAAACGATTTGAAGAACGATTCGAACTTTGGCACCATTGACTTCCATAGTATTTTTTTTTTCTACTATGGAAGTCAATGGTGCCAAACAACTGTTTGGTACCAATCGTTCTTCAAAATATCTTCCTTTGTGTTCAGCAGAAGAAAGAAACTCGTACAGGTTTGCAACATCTTGAGGGTGAGTAAATGATGACAGAATTTTCATTTTTGGGTGGAGTATGCCTTTAAGGTAAAAACATACATTTTTACATACATACACACAACATTTTCCTATATTATCTAATTTCTAAGTACACTCATATTTATCATGGCATGCTGTTACATGTTCCCTGTTTGCTTGGACTTTTATGTTGTATTTCTAATTTCCTGCTTCCTGTGTGTAGGTTTGTGGTCCTACTGTACAAACCTAGGATTTTTGTATATAAGCCTTGTGTTCCCTGCCTTCAGTTTGATTTTAATTTAAATAATCTTATACTACAGGGCTGTTGAATGCTTGATTCTGTTTGGTTGATACGTTCTAAGGTGTGCAATTATTTTAAGGGAAACGCACAGCTAAAGTAGTTCCAGGCAGGTTTGACCGCATTACATTTAAATATCACTGCGCCTAACTGTAATAACGGAAAAATAGGATACAATTCTTAACAAGAAAAACCATGCAGGCCCATGCACTTGATCTGCAATTTTCAAATGTCTAACTTCACTTCAATTTTAATAAATAAAGTATGTAGTCCATCTATAATAGGCTAAATAGAAAATTAAACTGAATAGGCTATATAAATAAACTGATAGTCCTGCTGCACGGGTTTTTGATTCAACGGAGTGGCCGTTACACATGAGGAGATCCGCTTCGCGTCGTGACCGCATTACCACCTCGGGTGTGCATTATTTTTCTAATAATTCAATGGCCTGTCGTCAATATTATTCCTTACATATTTTATTAAAATTCCATAGAATTGTCAAAAATCTGTCAATTGTGAAAATTATTAGATGTAATCAGTTAAGTATCAATATTGAAATAGTTAAAATATAAGAGATGGGTTTGAATAAAATAAATTGAATTTATCAATATATAAACCTGGTTATTGTGTATTTAAAACACATTTGGTTTATTGTCAAGTCTTTTATGTATGAAAAATATGCACCACATTGTTTATTAGTTTAAAACTTTGAAATCCAAATCAATGGAAATGTTACATGCAATTAATATACATCCTTTTTTTTATTTATTTTAAGTCTACCCATGAAATGTGTTGTCTCATCTAGTTTTAGTGTTTGGGCGTTCAAGGGCGATAAGTATCAGAAGAAGGATAGGATATTCCACAACACGGGGTGTAGAAAGAGTGTGGTTGAAGTTGGCAAAATGGCATATGGCTGAAATTTTCTGAGCATAAAGAAGAAATTTTACTAATAAAATACTGTTATTCCTGGCATCCTCATGCATAAAATATTGTAGACAACTATTTTTCTCATGCACTTTTACATGCAACTTACCATGCAAGATGACAGCATACTTGAACATTACCGTAATTGCACACATAAATGTGTTTGAATGTAGTATATCAAATGAAAGGTCATACAGCGACTGGAATAGTAAGTACTAGAGCTGTTAAATGATCTTCGTTCTTCCCTTCATGTAATGAGCTATTTCAGCTGTTAATCTCTTAACAAGGTGACTAAATAACTTCAGATTGAAAGGGCAAAATCTGTACACTTTTGATGTCTTAATTTAGTGGCCTGGATTGTATTCATTTAGTGTATGGTGCAAATATTTACAGCTGCATTTATTTTATTTTTTATTGTGAACAGTCAAGAGGTCTTCATTTGTTTACAGCGGTGTATTATTATTAGTTCCGGTTGTAAATAAATCTACCAGAATTTCTACTAGATGTTATTAATTCCATGTATTTTGCAAATATGGTTGTCATATTTACTCTGTAATTTACAATGTTATGTTTTCATGGATCAGATGGAAGAGTTTGAACTCAAGCCAAAGATTTATCTGTAACATCTGTGTGTGTGTGGTGTCGATGAATGGAGGGAAAGGTTTAAACGCAGTGTGAGACACTTCGGGATAAAGATCTGGAAGATTCTGTTTGTGCATGCTTGTGTAGGCCTATGTGGTTTCAAGTGCGTGTATGTGGTTTCAAGTGTGTGTGCGTCTGACAGAGGTGATGATGGCTAAAAGAGTTTTATTAATGGTCGGAGGTTTATTTTTAAATCTAGGACACATAGTGTCTGAGTGCTTGTATGTGTCTGAATGTTATCTGCTGAAATTTGAGAGATACGGTATGCTCCTCCTTAAGCCTGTTTTATGCTTCTGCGTCGAATCGACGGCGTACCTCCGCAGACCCCTCTGCGTCGCCGCGAACCCCTCTCCGACCCCTACGCCGTAGCTCGACGTGCACCTCCAAAAAATTGTAACTATGCGTCGAGGCGACGCAGACCGCAAGGGCTGTGATTGGTCAGATGCACCGTGATGCAACGCAACCTGACGCAGAACCATAAAACGGCAACGACGCCGTAGGAGTGACGACGTAGCTACGCCGTGGAGTTGACGCAGAAGCATAATGAGGCCTTTAATCTCACAACATAGTGTGCGCCACATGAAGATGACATAATGAGCATAGTTTGTTAAAAGCATAAATATGCTTTTAAGACTGAAGTGAACAATCCAATCTTTATGATTTTAAGCAAACTATATAAGAAGAGTTACAAATTGAGTTTAAAATGCTGGTGATAATATACATTTCCAGATTATTTTTGTTATTGTAGATCAAAGCAAACCATAACATTTGAATTCCTTTATTTGAATTAATTTGACATTTATAATACGTTCCCATCAGTTCCATCAGTAATCCCAGTCTAGGAAAACAAGATCCTCCAGTTTGGAAATCATTCTCATATATTATTTATGTTTACATCACAATACTCTTAAATCATCCTTTAAAGGTTGTATCAGCGATTGTGGGTGACATCACTTCTGTTTGTGTTTGAAGCGAGATCCCAAACAAACCAAGTTAGCTCGCCCCTCCCTCTTTCTCCCCTTCAGTTCCGAGTTCGCGTGAGCAAAACATTCACGAGCGCAAAACCTAACCCAGGCCAGTGGTTGGCAAGAGCAACTCTCAAAAAGTTTGTTTATCTGATTTTTGGTTCCATTGTTGTTGCAATGTAGATGTATTTGCATGTAAATGCTGAGTGAACGGATTTGCATTAAATAGACTTATTTCCCCCGTCATAAACTATGCAACTAACAATTTCAACATCTGTTCTATCTATGTAGGACGCACATTGTTTTGGAGTATAGCAATATTGCTGAACTCTTCTCGGGTATTCTAAAAGCTTCAATGTTTACAGTTAAGATCTGTCATGGTCAGTTAGGGAAAAAACTCCCAACTAATTATAAATGTATTAAACAACAGTCTTAGGATTAGAACTGTCTGTTACCATCAGAACCTAAAAAGTGATTGCCAAGAGTGAATAGTCCAGGTGACAACAACCTTAGTCCTGTCCATCCTTTGTTGCATCATCTACTGACATCCTTGTCCAATAGCCAGGCTCCTCCCAGGTACCTTCCCACCTCATCTGGCCTGCCACGAAGCCTGGGCTGTGGATAGAGCAGGGACTTAAGAAGATATGTCGCAAGAGGGGTGAATGCTGCAAACTGGGTTGCCACCTGGTGGAAGTCCTCAGTTTGATCTGACCCTCTCTCTTGTAATGCTGGACCTTCCCAATTGCTCCACTGTAGATAGCTTTTATATGCAGTGTTGTCTGAAACAGTCTCAGACCACGGAAGGCTCCCCATAAGCATGGCGTAGATTAGAATGCCTAATGCCCAGCTGTCTGTACTGGGATCCACAGATACCAACATCCTTTGAGTCTTTCCAGAGTCCCCTTTTGGCTTGTTCCCATTGTCATCCACCTCTGAGTTGCCCAAATCAATCTCATCCCCCTTCCTTGCAATCTCAGCCTCAGGAGTGCAGTAAGGAGAACTGTACCACACGCATGGTACCCTGGTCCCTGCAGCCTTAACCATGCCAAAATCACCAAGCTTGACCCAACGGCAGTCACTGTCATATAGGAAGATGTTTTCCGGTTTGACATCACGATGGACAAAGCCAAGGGAATGAAGGTGAGAGAGGGCACCGCTGATCTGGGAAGCCACTCCCTGGACATGGCTCTCTTCCAGACCAACCTGCAAGAAATCAAGATACCACTTAAGCCAGGGGTGTCCAATACCTTTCATGTAGGGCCAATGTCCTGCTCCAACCTGCCCCAACAAACATACCTGGAAATTTCTAGAAACATTAAAGCAGGGTTGGGCAACTCTTGTCCTCTAGTCTATCTCCAACCATGGTCAAACTCACATCCCTTTCTAATCCTGTCCTTGGTTAGCTTGTTCAGGCGTGTTTGATTAGAGTTGGAGTTAAACTTTACAGGAAAGTGGATCTCAAGGGCCAGAGTTGCTTACCCCTGCCCTAAAACATTGATTAGCTTGTTCATGCTTTATTAAGATTGGAGCAAACTGTGCGGGATAGTGGCCCTCCAGGAGTTTGGAAATGACATAATCATAAGGCTTAAGTTGAATGTTCTACAACAGTGGTTTTGGTGGGTCCACAGGACCAGAACTGAAAACCACTGTTCTACAATATAAGAAGTCAAACAAACTCTGCTGCAAAAGATTTACACATGAATTTAAAATAAATAGCTAGAGCATGCAGCAACCAGCCATTGTAGAACAACTACTGTGCTGTGCCTGTTATTTCCTTTTTGCTCACTCCATCTAAACCAGTTGTTTTGGATGGTTCCATAATCTAAAACTAATTTCATGTCTTGGAGTCTGATGAGCTGATAAATTGAGTTGGGAGTACAGGCCACCGATTCAAACCTTAGGTGAATTATCCTGCTTCTGGAGGGCCACTATTCTGCAGAGTTTGGAGACAATTATAATTAAACATACCTGAACCAGCTAATAAAGGTCTTCAGTATTACTTGAAACATCCAGGCAAGTGATCTGGGGCCCATTAGAACTAATCTCTGCAGGACATTGGCCCTCCTGGATCCTTTGGAACTGCCTGGAAGTTTCTGAGAATTCTAAAGACCTTGATTAGGTTGTTCAGGTTAGTTTTATTAGTGTTGGAGTTAAACACTGCAGGAAGGTGGCCTTCCATGAGCTGGATTGTACAACCCTGATCTAAACATTTTATGTCTATTACAACTCAAGAGATGTACCTTTTTGAGGTCTCGACTGACTAGTCAGCTGTGCATGCAAATAGATGTTTAATTCCCGCATGCAATTCTCATTAATCATATACAATCATCATTAAGATGTATGTAACTGATGTCAAGCTTTTACCAACCTCAGGAACGATGACATCATAGAGGTCGCCGTAGAGGCAAGGTTGCTGGGCGAACACGTAGTGAGTAGGAGTGGAGAAAGCAATGCCCAAAGCTGAGTTAAGTGAGGGGTGGGTGCAAAAGGCCAAAGACAGGTTATATTCCCTCAGAAATGACAGGAGAGATGTGGATTCTCGCAGAAAGAATTTAAGGGCCATTGGGGTTCCTAGATTACATGCAAATCGAGATACTGTCAATGGTAGGAAGGAAGCAGTATACAGTAATCAAGCACTCTACCAATAAATTTGATGTAGTTTGGATAAGATCAGATGAGAGAAAAACAAAGCAATGTATAACAGGGTTGTCATCACTTACCTCTCTTCTTGTGCACTGCTAACATTACTTTGCCATATGAACCCTCTCCAAGAAGTTTAATAACTTGGAAGTGATCTGAAGGCTCTAGTGTTTCTAGAGACTGAACCGTTAAGTGACACAGCTCATCCAAAAGTCTTGTGGCAGTCTGCAAGAAGCAAAACTATGGTCACGGTTGCAGATGGACATGGCAAAAATGTAACATTTAATGTAATTTGAGAGGGAATTTGCATGACTCATATTCCATTAGAACATCATTATTTACTTATTAGCACGCTAAAAGTCTTATTTAATGCCCACGGCATAGTTCCCATATGTTTTTTTTTTTCTCTCTACCGTTTTGTAGCATGTCAAACAATGTTTCACTAGCTGTCTACAAGGGGACCAAATACCACAAAATGCCATGTTGAAAGTAAAGATAATCTAGCTGGATCAGAGATATACTCCCGGGGTCTGTCATTACATTCTATTATAAGATCACTACAGCGAAAGGGTGATTTGAGGTTCAGTTCTGAGGATTGTTTATTCTGTCAACACATCTTAACTGTCCCTTAACACCCGTGGTATCAGCTGAGTTTCATAGGATTAACTGTTCTGTTCAGCAATAGTATTGGTAACCGATCAAATGTATTTGAATTGAAAAAATTTGAACTGGATGTTTTCAGTTTTTAGTCTGTGAATGTTTGGTGTCCCAAAAGCAGAATGTTTACACTTTAGTAAAGCAGTGGTTTGGGATAATGAAGAAGGGGACAGTGTTGCATAAGAGGTAAAAGGTGCACCTGTTGGGCATGAGTTGTTTGAGGACAGACAGCTCACCAAAAGTCACCTTTGGTGAACCCCTCGTCAAGAACAGCAGAATGGACAGCACATCTAAGTTCTTTAGGATTAGTTGTGAATGTTGTCAATAGTTGAATTACAGTACATACCTTTCTGGTATGTTGTGATATGTAGCCTGTAATAAGTAATCCGTTTACAATTCAAGACTGAACTTTATAATAAATAAAACACTTCTGTTCATAAATATGACTGTAAGCCCATTCTACCTAAAACAAGAAAAGTAAACAGGTTTATTGCTACTTTAAATTTCACAAAGTGCTTTTATTTCTCGTAATTGCAACTGTTTCTCTAATTGTGACTATCTTAGTTGTGACATAATTGCAGAATATAAAATCTTACAGTCTTTTTTTTTACTCTTAAGGAAGAACATCACAGGACTAAATTACAGATTAAAATTAGCGATTAATCGCAACAAACATAATAGTTTTGTTGTATATAATATACGTGTGTAATAGTACACGTATACACGTGTGTGTGTGTGGTGTGTGTGTGTGTGTAAACACACATATATAAATCTAATATACATATATAGATACATATAAAAAACTTTTTGTTAGATGTGATCAATCGATTTGACAGTACTAATCATTATATAATAAAATACAAAACCCTTTAAATTGTAAAAAAAAATCGGTTTACGGAGACTTGGTGAGCAGAAGAGACTTAAACTGTACATAAGAGACTTAAACTGTACATATAAGCCTATGTAAAATATGGAGCATAAAATTGCAAATTTTTTTTTTAATTTCTGTACATTTCATGCTATTCGAAAATCCTTTTAAAAATATGTGCTTGGGCAATAATAATTGCCTGCATGATCATAAGCTTATGCATCAGCTGAATGTACACTTCGAAAGGATTGAAAAGACTTACTGTCATGTTTGCTGTTGTTGAAGACTGAAGGGAATTTCGAGGTGCTGTTCTCTATTGATCAGCCTGTCCATAAACTCATGTCACTGAAAGCTGCAGGTCAAATGAGCAACAGCAGGTCAACCAGTCATTTCTGCCGAGTACATATTCTGGTTGATAATGGATCTCTCTGCTTAGAGTTCAATAACTCTCTCTCTCCTTCTCCCACCCCTCTCTATCTCCATCTACCCTAGTTCTTTCACATGTGCTCTTGCTGGTGTTACCCCTCCTTTCGGATGTTAGAGTTATTCACTGACAGTATGTTCTTTTGGGTTTGTATAACAGGTAATTTGTCACTGGCAAAACCCTAACCTTTTAGTTTTTTCTCTGACGTCTTTATCGCTCTCACATTTTGTATCTTGAATCTTTAGCAAACTCATTTTGCATCTCATGTAGCAATGTAATGTTTAATGTAGTGCGATTTAATTAACCAAAAATGGTTATGATGCTGGCCAGCATGATCAATTTCTCTTTCAGGGAGCATGGCAAATCCAACAGCTGTGAAAGAGCGCTACGCAAAACGCTTGCATCGCAGATCTCTCTTTCTGTCGGACGTGCCAAGGCCTGACTTTTCAGGTTTTAAACTCACACACAGTCATGTGACATATCCTTTATCCATATCCTATTCCTTGTTCTGCACGTTTGGTATTAGTCATCTCATCACGACAAAGATTTTGACATTCATGGTTGATTACACTATTGCTGGCAATTTTTATCTGTCTGGTTCTAGTTGAGCTCATCTGTGAAAATGCTCAGCTAGACAGGGAAGGGGAATTATCTATAAACCTATGACAAGACGCACAAGTTTTATTTTTGGAACAAAATCCAAATATATCAAATATTAATAATTATGTAGGCCTACAGAAACATCGGAAATAATGTGACGGTTAGATTGTTTTGATAAAGGTTCAGTTGCTGAAGCAGTTCAAGTTTGAAAAAAAGCTCATTTTATTGAAAGAAAAATGACATTACAATAATCAAATAAAACGTACAAATACAAAAATAAATACATAGATGTGTATAAAAAAGTATGAAAAATAAATATAACATCTCCCAGTCTACATCCATCTGACTGAGCTTGCAAAGTCAAATCAAAATGGGAATTCGAGTTCTGAATGATTATCAGATACTATCATGTAAACTATATTTGTTCTCCTCTCTACAAATGGTCTGTTGAAATGAAAAAGGCTTTGGCATTGTTCAAGATTCTTTCTTTCGTCTTTCAGTGCATCTCTGCAATATGTTGGCACTTAAGTTACATTTCATTTAGACTAAACATAATCGCAGCGAATAAATACAACTTACAGGTAGTGAGTGCATTTCAAGGTACTGTATTTTCAATATGTTCACAATAGCATCCATTAGCCCAAGTAAAACTATGGAATTGAATGCCCAGTTGTATCATATGGTGATTTTACCAAGTAGGCCGTGTTACTGATCAACTTCAACATTCCTGTCAAACACAGTCTAACCTTTTGTTTAAATTATGTTGATTCACTACATCTTTGCAAAATGACTAACTTTTAACAAAAATAAATAAAGGAGTGCAGGTCCCAAACTGCATTTAATAATACTTCACAGTTGTACCACAGTAACGACACCTAGTCATTATTACACACCTTATAGCGTCACCTATTGGTCATTATTAGCAACTGCCTGCAGCTGATTTTGCATACAAATTTAATTATTAAAATGAGACACTTAATATTTTTAAAGTGCTATTTTTCTCTTTCACTCGATGTATAAAAAAATCCTTCATTGTAAACAAACTCAATTCAATAAATATTAAATACATAACTTATTAATAATATTAAAACAACAACAACATCACACAAAGGAACACACATTCCATCCCATTAAACATTAAGGCAAGTCAGACGATGCTACCACGATGCCTGTTGACCTCGCCATGCATTTGCTTGCACCATGGAGATAAGCTGAGAGCTACTGGCGTCAAATGATGTTGTATAATCACAATTTTTTCGATTTCAAGCCTCCCAGCGCTCTAATGTACCAGTTGCAAAAGTAGTACAGTTTGTCCTTGATCTCCACATTGGCCTGGTACAAGTCCCAGGCTGATTTAAGAGGAGGCAGGGAAGGGTGGACGAGCTCAGAAGTTGGCGTATCAATCTGTAAGAAGGTTTAGAAAATCTGTTTAACCACCTCCTATTTCACTTTTTATTGTTTGCTTAATATCTCCTAACTCTTTATTGTGATGGTTCCCAACATTCTACTGACTATAAGTACATGTCAAACTTATTCTACTAACCCTACCATACCCTACTAATACTCGGAGAGTTAGTTGACATGTAGGTGCAATGCTAGTCAACAGAATATTTAAAGAGTGAAACAAAGTTTAACCAAATTTAATATATTGGTCATAGATTTCAAAATATTTACGTAAATATATATTTTTGATAAGTTTTCATTTATATATATAATATATATTTATTGCGTTTACCCAAACTTTATATATATATATATATATATATATATATATATATATATATATATATATATATATATATATATATATATTAGGTCTTTTTATGTCTGTTTAAATTTTGTTTGTTGGTTTTTTCTGTCTTTGACATACAGGGGAAAATTTGTCACTCTTGCTAAATCTGGCGTAACATAATTTAATATTATTAACATTTTACAATATTTTGAAATATAATTTATTCCTGTAATGCAAAACTGAATTTACTCAGTCTTCAGTGTCACATGATCCTTCAGAAATCATTCTAACATGCTGATTTGCTGCTCAAGAATTTTCATGTGCTGCTTAATAATTTTGTGTAAACCGTGATACATTTTTATTTTTTGCCAGAAATGATTAATATAAATTTCAAAAGAACCGCATTTATTTGAAATATAATTTTTGTAGCAATCTACTGTCTTTAAAGTCATTTTGATGAATTTAATGTATGTTTGCAGAAAAAAAGTATTAATTTCATCTTCTTTTTATTAGAAAAAAGAAATCGTACTGACCCCAAAAATTTGAATGGTAGTGTGTGTATATTTTACCATCAGTTAGCATGATCTTACTTTACCATGCATCTGGCATCTATTTAACAGATTTTAAGTGATTTAAATATTGTTTGATTTCCTTCTGATAGGTGAGCTGTGCTGTTCTTCTTACCTGTATGAGCACTCTGTTGATGAGTTGGATAAGATGGATATTCTTTGTCTTAGGATAATTACTCCCAAATTTGTCTTGTTTCTGCTGGATCCAGTGAAGATGGCGCTTGAAGGATTCAAGACCAGAGTACAGCTGTGCTAAGGTACTGCTCACCTGTGGGCCAAAAGAGACCGATATTACACGCATTTTATTTTTGAAACTAGATACATTCTAAACTAATAACAATCTGTCTATCTATCATTCTGTCTATCCTGCTTGACAAACCAAAATTTCAAAATGGCACTTGTCTGAATTTCTTTTCATTTATTTTCAGTCGGGTCTTTTGGTTGGGAGGAGATAAACGTAATCTTGGGGTTTTCAATGAACAGTTTAGTCTTAATTTCAGCTGTTATTCATAACAAATATAGTTGAAAAGAAAGTCTTCTTGAGACTGAAAAAAGACAGACATGTTGATGTACTACCTCGAGTGATTTCAGGTCTTCTGTCCTGAAGTCCAGAGAGGGCAGGGATGTGAGCGAGTGCTCAAAGTCGTCCAGCTCATTCTGAAAAAGTGTTGTGTGTTTAATAAAAAAACAGTATGCTAAATGACCCGAAAAGTGCATGCATTTTATTCTGCATGGGACATTTAAAATGAATTCGAAAATCATAAACATGTATCAGCAAACTGACACTTACATTTCTTTCTTGCTTTTCTTGAGATACTGTGTCGAGTATCTTACGCATGTCTTGGTAAAGCATCCGCAGATCATTTTTTCCTTGTGTTATAGCGGGACGGGCTGTGACGAAGTCGAAGAGCTCAGCAAAAGTCATCAAGACGATGAGGGGAAAGGTGAAGTCAGTTGACACTGTCAGCATAAAAACAAATAGAATTTCATATTAATGTCATCCGAACAGCTGCTCTGAGTCACAAGTGTTTCAATGTGTGTCCTGAACAGCTGTTTTACTCCCTAAAATCGTATTTCTAAGCAAGGAGAGCTCTTCCTCTTGGTTTGTAATGGTTACACTGGGTAGGTGCGTTGCAGTCGGTTTCTTGGAGTGTAAAAAATGAAGAGATGTACTATTTGGATTAAAGGATTCATGCCTGAGCTCATGAAATTTCAAACTGGTAAAACTAGTGAATCTGAATAGAAAGAGAATTTATACACATTTATAGAATCAAAGTTTTAGTAGGATTTTAAGCATTTCTTGAAAATATATATTAGGCCTAATGCAGTTCTTTCTTTTAACCGCTAATTCCCGGCCCGTTTGATGTTTCCGCCAGTCTTTACCCACAGCAAACGCCAATGAGCCATAGCCGAAGTCTGTCTGAAGGTCGTAGAGCTTCAAATACACTCAGCAGATATGTGATATCTGTGTGATTTAACCCTTTGATAAGCATTAGAAGGAAATTAATGGCTATTACGCAATTAGCATCCTTTGAAAAGTTTCTAATGGGAGAAATTGTTAAGGTCAATGATAACCGCTGCGTGCAACCCCTTCAGATTTGATAGTGGCGATCTCCATCAAAACCGTTATGAAGTGAAAGATCACATCGACTCAATTGGCTCAACAGCTGTTGACTCACTCGCAGACGTCCTCTGTCTGCATTAGTGTTGGATAATGTTTGCTTCACTCAGATAGAATCTTTTCGCTTCTGTTAACACAATTTTGAGATAGCATTGCCCTAATAGCTCAACTGTTCAGTTACTGATCCGAGTCAATACGCATACATGGTTTAAAATTGGACATTATCATGCAAAAGCAATGTAATGTTTACAGACTGAGGTTAGAACTCTGATCCCGCTACAGCTTGTTATATCAGTAATTATTAAGTAACAGTATTATCTACTATTTATTAAAATTTGAATACTGTTTTTTTTAAAGTATTAGTACTTCAAGTTAAACTTATTTCAGTTAGTCTCCAAGGCATCTTTATTTACCTTTTTAATCTAATATTTTATTTTATATTTTTAGCTGTATTTCAATTACTGAAAATCATTTAGTTTTAGTCAAAAATAACACTGCCTTAAATATTATTATATTCTGAAAATTATGAATCTCTATATTGTATAACATTATAATTATATTGTATTAGAACTATATTGAGTTAATATAATTACAGAACAGACCAGATATGAATTAGAGGGTTAAATGCCTTCAAAGGTGAATTAGGAGGAAATAACCTTGACCTTTGACCTTAATGTGACCTTTTATTAAGAATTTAACCACATATTCAGGATTTGGGGAACCAAAGTATTTTAAATAATAATTTACAGTAAACACTGAAAAAAAAAAAAAAAACTATTGGTTGACAACTAAACTGAATATTAGGTGTTATGGTTGTTAAATCCCTGACAGAGATCTAAACATATATCAAAGAAAAACTCTTTCTCAATAAATAATCATAATTAAAGCATTTCCTTAAGAGTTACAACATGTTTTACATATTTAAAATAATAGAAATGACACAAATCTAACATATATCTACGGTACATTGAATATACCTTGAGGTTAATGAGCCTTGACCAGGGATTGGTTCACATTCTGAATAGACTTTTCTAAACAAAATTCCTAGACAGCAAAAAAACCCATTTAGACCCACCCTCTACAGTTTACATATATTTGCCTTCACTTAAACTCATTCCTTGTGTTGTAAAGTGGGGGGAAAAAAGGAAGAAAGAACTTACGTTTCATGATAATCCCAAAAAACTCAAGTATTAAACACTGTGTACAAACTTGTCTTTATCACTCTACTAACATTGGATCTAGTGAAAGTGTTCTCATTTATAGTATGGGCCATGACACACACTGTGACTCATTCACATTCATGAAAAAAAGTCCAGACCTACACACACCCCCTTTCACTAGACATATCTTTTTTCTAAAGAACTCAAATTTTTTTTCTATTTCCGACAACTTGATGTCTCCAGACCCTTATGTTCCTAATTTTGGATTTCTACATTTGGATTTAACGCCAACAACCTTGCTTTAAGCATCTCCACTATACTCCAGTACATACTATACTCACTCTATTACATGTCAATTACATGTTACAAGTCAATGTTTTCTTCATATTCATCCCCAAATCTGATAGTCACCAGTTTGTCATTGATATATACATGTATACTGAGACTTGTATCAGAGTTCAACATTGTAAAACGCTTCAGAGATGATGGACCGCAATGAGGCTTGAGGAGGCTTTTTTAGAGGTGCAGTTCACGACACAACAGTCACACTCACACACACTAATCTAGAAGATCTGAAGCCCCCCACGCATGTCTCCCGGCTGACCCTTTCCCCCCACATTTGTCGGCTAGGCCTCCTCTGACACATCTTACTGTAATTTCCACTCAGACATCCAGCATGCACAAGTGTCTTCATGCCTTCATGCACATACATGCATTCCTTACCTCTCTCTCTCTTTCATTTTCTCCATCTCTCACTCATTCTTTTTTTCTTCATTTCTTGATTTGCCCAAGACAAGGCAAGGCATAGAGAGACATGTTGATAAGAATAATGACTGTTAACACTGTGTGGGGTCATATCCTGTACCTCTTCAGGAAGTGGTGAGAGTAGCCTAGAATTCTGTGGTCTAGTGTACTTAGAATGCAGTTATAGATTAAGTGCACACTGTGCATTTGTATTCACACTTATTTGAAATGCACTTGTCATGTTGTGATGCTGCGGCGTGGATGCAGCACTGCAAAAAAGCAAAACACAAAATACACAGTCAGCCATGACTCATTTATGGGGCATGGGGAAAGTGTATAATAATGAGTAATTGCGATTAAAGTGAGTAGTAATCGACTGGTTGATGTCATGTTGAAGATGATGATTTAATCTAATTTTCTCCGATGCAACAGGTGGAAAATCAATGGATGGAGAACACACCTTAGTGCCCTTCCCAAAGAAATTAGGGAAAAATGTTACTCACTACAGGATATTCTAATCTTTTGTTGAAATCATGCATCTCTATGTCACAGAACGTTTAGAATTACATGCTTTGTCCAGACACAACATTCATCCATTATTCTGGAGTATCGGAAGTTGCATCATATTCTTTGACAGAGTAACCTTTTCATAAAGCAGGGGTGGGTAGGTGGATTGTTAGTGCTCAGTAGGCAGAAGTTCATTGTGTCATATTCGGATGCGTTCACAGCAAAAGACAAACCACATTTAGCCCAAGTGGGTGGATTATTTGAGGTGTTTAAATTCCTGCAAAGGAATGCATGATCAAGCAGAAACAGCATCCTTCCCTCTATTAATGAACTGATCATACCGGATGCTCCATATTTGCATTCAAGAATTTCCTTTTTCAGCTTTTCCAAGGTGTGTGTGTGTGTGTGTGTGTGGTGTGTGTGTGTGTGTGTGTGTGTGTGTGTGTGTGTGTGTGTGTGTGTGTGTGTGTGTGTGTGTGTGTGTGTGTGTGTGTGTGTGTGGTGTCAAATCGATTAATCGCATCTAACAAAAGTTTTTGTTTACATATATGTCTGTATATATATATATTATACATGCGCATCACGTGTTCAGTCAATAGGTATGCACATTTTAATTTATACCGTGTTTGTTGTGTATGTATGTGTCTGTATATATATATACACATGTATGTACAGTATATGTGTATGTGCGTATGTATGTATAAATAAATAATAATTCATTATATTTATATAGTGCTTTTCTCGGCACTCAAAGCGCTTTACATAGAAGGGGAATCTCTTCAACCACCACCAATGTGCAGCATCCACCTAATGCTACGGCAGCCATGTTGCACCAGAACGCCCACCACACACCAGCTTATTGGTGGAGAGGAGACAGTGTGATGAAGCCACATGAAGTCACAATATAAAGGAAGTAGCAAAAGATCTTTTCTTGTGAACGAAAAATAATCCATTGTTTGTTCATTGGATTGAAAAAAATCTAAATGGGTTTCCAATCAACTGTAAGAGAGTTTAAGCAAACTTGTTTCACCAGAAGATCGAGTTCTATTTTAAATAAATTACAAGTTCAAATGTTTTTATTTCATATTGATACAACTGTCACAGAGAGAGCAGAGGCTTGGATACAGAGCAGCAATTTTAAACTTCCTATAATCTTTTTCCTAATATAAAACAAAGATCACAAGAACAACAAAAATCTGAAAATCGCATACTGTCTTGGGGGCCGTTTATATGATCATTTACCATTTTTTAACTGAAAAAGTAAGGCTTTTTATGTGTTTTGGCCCTTCATTTACACAACAAATGTAATTTTTTGGGGTCCTGACAATGCACACTTTTGAAAATGGGTTTCAAGGTGCACATTTTTGAAAACATACCGTTATCGTTTCCGTGAAAAAACAAAAGTAAAACACGGATTTGTGAAAAACGTGATGTCATGCGCATGTTACAGTACGTGTTCAGCCTATAGGCGGGTAGTGTTTGTTTACAAAGTGACATCATCAACTGGCCTGGGATCAGAAAACATCATTTTAAGATGTTTTTTTTTTGCGCATCCATACTAGGATTGTTTAGACAATGGTTTCGCGAAAAATGCAAAGAAAAATATTTTCTGTTTTTAGTACATCACTGCCGTGTAATCGTACCCTGCGTATGTACATTTGAATTTGAACTTACTACATGACCATTAAAAAAGTATGTTCTATATGAATATGGTTAGTAGGAAGGAAATTCAGACGTACTACATCCAACATGTCACTGTCATGTGACCCACCAGCATTTTTTCTTCTTCTGCATGTCATGGCTCCCTATATAATACGTATTAATATGCTCCATATGACAGTATAAAATCACTAAACCAGGATATTGGTTTACAGACATATTTTTGTCTGTTTCTCATTCTATTTTTTGAACAAGGAAACAATATACAGAGATAAAAAGCATATAATTCCCAGGCCCTGGCACAGGAGGAAGGGGTCAGATAACAGTCCAAAAAGTCCTAGATCGGTGAAGAAAGGGGAATCCCAAAACAATTTCAAAGGCGGTGGATAACTCACAGTCTTACTGACCTAAATCTCTTTTGTGGCCTACCACTGTTATGTTTGGCAAAACCACATTCTTTCCAGTCAGGCAAACAAAATTGCGAAAACAGTGAATGACCAGAATGTCCAGATACTCATTTTTTTTTTTAAATGTAATATCGGCCAACATGCACGAACAGGATAGGTTTAGTCATAACAGTCTATGACTTAATGTCTTCCAATGGCCTCACAGACTTGCTCTCACACGCACATTTTTTCGGGGGATGATCTAAGCATCTGTCATCATCAGTGAGTCTAAACCATGTGCCAGTCATTTGTGACATCATCACGAGACTTTTCCTGTAGTGTGAACACCATTGTTATTGACCCTTAAAGGGATAGTCCACCAAAAAAAAAAATTCTGTCATCACTTACTCACCCTCATGTTGTTCCAAACCTGAATGAGTTTTTTTTTAAAACACATTTACCAGACAGTTGACAGTAGCCATTGATTTTTTTCTTCCTACTATGGATGTCAATGGTAACCGTTAACTGTTTGGTTACCAACTGTAGGGACATGGTCAGAGCAAAGGCAGGAGACACTGCTTCAATTCAAGTTCTCTTACGAGAGTATCTCTCGTACTGCGTAATATCTTACGCTATGGGGAAAACTCTTTTCCACGAGATATTGAAGCCAAAAATTATCCTTAATTTTTTATTAATGTAAAACGCTTTGCGGCAGCAAGCAGACATAGGCGAGACAGCTCGCGCGCCTATTGGCTGCCCTGCGGCAACAGCAGCAGCCTATCGAGAGTGGCTCTGCGTGACGTCACGACGAATGGGGGCCTTTCGCGCCCATATAGTCACGTCCCGCCAGAAAGGGCGTGGTCTCGCCCTATAACCAGGCTCGATAGCTGCTCTTACGTTGATTTTCATCTCTTCAGCGAAGCCTCACGCATCGCTGGATCCAGAGTGAGAAGCCGCGCCGTCGACCTGTAGCCTTCAGCGGGACGTGCCATTGAGCCTGGAGTCGCTGGCCTCGCCGCCTTCAGCCGCCGTACCTGCTGTGCTTTCCGGCGTTATATCCTTTCCTCTGCATAGAGTGTGTGTGTGTGCTTGCATATCTGCTTTTTTTCCCACCCCCTCTAAAAGAGCGGCGTCTTTTTAAAGATGCCTTCCTGCGGTTCTTGCCGAGCCCCACTCAGCAACGAGGACCGACATGTCATCTGCGTGTCCTGCCTGGGTGAGGATCACGCGGACATCGCGCTCGCTGACGGCGGATGCCATCATTGTGAACGCTTGCCTATGGTGACTCTGCGGACTCGCCTAGCTTCGTTCTCCGAGCCCGCATCCCAGCCCGCCGTGATGCCGCGCCGCAAGAAGCGCCGCGCCCAGCGCGCGCCCGAGCTATTTCCAGCCCGCCAAAGCTCGCCGGTTCGCCCGCCAGCTTCGCCGGCTTCGCTCGAGTCGCTCCCAGACGGACAGCGGCCGCCGTCTGCCGCCGCGTCCGCACTTGAGCTCGACGAACTTACCGGAGACGGCATTGAACTGAGCCGATGCGTCCGCTCTCTCAAGCCGTGGATTACATCGGCCTCGACTGAAAGGCGCTCGCGCAACTAACGCGCAATAGGCTGGACGGACGTTTTCTCGGGAAAGACGAAGCTCCGTCACAGTCGAGACCCGCGCCTTTCCCCCCTGAATGGTGAGAGACATTTGTGGTTAACGCTATCCGAGATGACGGAAGCCGAGCGCTCCGTGTTCCTCGACGTTCTCGCTCTGCTGGACGCCGCCCCCCTCAGCGCGGGCCCCGGCCGAGGATTGAGATAAAGCCCGAGGTCTCAAGGCCTTCCTAGTCTCTCTAGGAAAGCGACGGTGTTCAGTTCCCGCTGCGGCCGGATTTACACCAAAACTTCTCGCTCGTTCAGTTCCAAGCAATGTGACTGTTCCAGTGTATTTCGCAGTGAGCAAGCTGGTTCCACAGCCCGCTTGCCTGCGCACAAAGGCCGTCGTTTCGGCTAACTAGCAGCGCCGCCAGGCCCGAGATCAAACACCGCGCTCTCGCTCTGCTGGACGCCGCCCCCCTCAGCGCGGGCCCCGGCCGAGGATTGAGGTAAAGCCCGAGGTCTCAAGGCCTTCCTAGTCTCTCTAGGAAAGTGACGGTGTTCAGATCCCGCTGCGGCCGGATTTCCACCAAAACTTCTCGCTCGTTCAGTTCCATGCGTTGTGACTGTCCCAGTGTATTTCGCAGTGAAGCAGCCGGTGTCTCAGCCCGCTTGCCTGCGCACAAAAGCCGTTTCTATGGCTACCCAGATAAATCCAATAAAGAGTGCATTTTCTGGTGTTCCGGCCACGGCCGATGGTGTTATGAGTGTTGTAAGAATGCCCACGTCCCAGTGCCCATTCCCACACCCAGACACAGCCCGCCACGGTGCAGGGCTAGCACAAATAAAACCAACTCATGTTGGTTGTGCAGAAAATGTAGTGAACGCGCCCATACATGCCCGCTTACACTACACTATGCGTGTCCCTTGGTTTCTGTAAAAACGAAACTAACACACATTTAGTCGGCGCGAGCCGACAGTGTTCTCAGTGCAGTAAATGTGCCCGCTGTCCCGCATTTCCTCACTGACACGCCGAATCCCACGGGATTCACCCCCGCTCGCTTTCTATGCACAACCCGTCACAGAGAAGCTGAGCGCGGCCAGGCTGCCCGCTGTGATTAGCGCGCACCTCGCACGCTGTGAACACAGCGTTGATTCAGTCGGCGCGAGCCGAGTGTTCTCCGTGCAGAAAATGTGCCCGCTGTCTCGCGCCCGCATTTCTCACAGACACTCCGAATCTCACGGGATTCGCCCCCGCTCGTTTTCTCTGCACAACCCGTCACAGAGAAGCTGAGCGCGGCCAGGCTGCCAGCTGTGATCAGCGCGCGCCTCGCACGCTGTAAACACAGCAGTGATTTAGTCGGCGCGAGCTGACAGTATTCTCAGTGTAGTAAATGTGCCCGCATTTAGTAAATGTGCCCACATTCCCTCACACGCGCCGAATCCCACAGGATTCGCCCCGCTCGCTTTCTCTGCGCGTCCCGCCATAGAGAAGCTGAGCGCGGCCAGGCTGCCCGCTGTGATCAGCGCGCCCCCCGCCTCGAACGCTGTAAACACGGTGTTGTGTTCCCAGTACACAGGGGCTCTCGAGCCGCCGTCCTGCCGCGGCCAGAGCCCAGATTTCATTCTACCCCTAGCTATTCACGCAGATGCGTGGTCAAGGCTTCCCGGGGTATCAGAATGGGTGTTGAACACTATAACGAGAGGCTGTTCGCTACAGTTCGCTCGACGCCCCCCGCCGTTATACGGCGCGAGTCGAAACTACGGTGTAAAGCGAAGTGTTTCATCTACTTCGAGCCGAGATAGCGAAACTACTGAGAAAAGGGGCTATAGAACCTCTATCTCAGGGCGAAGGGGGCTTATACAGCAGATATTTTCTGGTACCGAGAAAAAAGATGGTGGGCTCAGACCCATTCTAGATCTGCGACTGCTGAACAGAACGCTCGTGAAGCGCCAGTTCAGAATGCTTACGACCAGGAAATCCTCGCGCAAGTGCGCCAAGGAGACTGGCTCATGTCAATAGATCTGAAAGACGCCTATTTTCAAATACAAATAGCGTCCCATCACAGGCGATTCTTGAGATTCGCCTTCGAGGGCCAGGCATATCAATACACAGTCCTGCCGTTCGGCCTGTCCATAGCACCCCGTACGTTCACGTAGTGCATGGACGCGGCCCTCGCCCCCCTGAGACTTCGGGGCATGCGAGTTTTGAACTACTTGGACGATTGGCTGATTCTAGCTCGTTCACGAACGGAGCTCATAGAACACAGGGCCGCATTACTCGAGCACCTCGAGGAGCTGGGCCTTACAGTCAATTGGGCGAAAAGCTCACTGCTCCCCAGTCGGAGAATTTCCTTTCTGGGAACAGTGTTAGACTCGCTATCCATGACAGCACGCCTGTCACCGGAGCGCGGATTGAATATTCAGCACGTCGTGAGATCCTTCCGCCACGGCTCTATAGTCCCGCTCAGAAGGTTTCAGAAAATGCTGGGTCTGATGGCCACAGCAGCCTCCGTACTCCAGTTGGGCCTGCTCCGCATGCGCCCACTGCAGCTATGGCTAAAAGCACGAGTTCCCCCCAGGGCGTGGACCGCAGGTCTATTTCGCCTCAGGGTCGACCTTCAGTGCATTTCGGCTCTGAAACCATGGAAAGCAACCGACTGGTATCAGTCAGGTGTGAGTCTGGGATCCCCTCGAGTGTGAAGGTGGTGTCTACGGACACCTCCACTTCGGGGTGGGGAGCGCTGCTCGAGGGCAGACCGCTAGCTGGCCTATGGTCAGCGCGGGAGAAGCTCCTTCACATAAACTGCTTGGAATTAATAGCAGTCGACAAAGCGCTAAGGCGCTTCTGTCCCCAGATAATAGGCCACCACGTATTGGTCCGGTCGGACAACATGTCAGTGGTGGCGTACATAAATCGCCAGGGCGGCGTCAGGTCCCGAAACCTTTACAGGCTGACGGAACGCCTCCTGGTCTGGGCTCAGCACAACCTGCTCTCGCTGAGAGCGGCGCATGTGCCTGGTCACCTAAATGTGGGGCCAGACAGGCTGTCCAGAAATAACGTCCCAGCAGGAGAATGGTCTCTGCACACGCAGACGATCCAGCTGCTGTGGGAAACGTTTGGCAAAGCGCAGGTGGACCTGTTCGCGTCCCAAGAAAACGCTCACTGCCCGAGATTCTTCTCGAAAAGCCGGGACGCGCTGGCCCATGTTTGGCCCCGCCGCCCCCTATATGCTTTTCCCCCTGTCTCACTCCTGCCTCAGGTGTTGGAGCGAATCAGGAGGGAGGGATGCCCAGTGCTACTCATAGCTCCGCTCTGGACAAACCAGTCGTGGTTCCCTGTCCTGATGCAGCTGACCAGCGCTGCCCCATGGCCTTTACCGTTGAGGAGAGACCTCCTCTCTCAGGCGGAAGGCTCGATTTGGCATCCTCGCCCGGATTTGTGGTCCCTGCACGCATGGGCCATCAACGGGTACCCGCTGACCTCCCAGAGGGAGTGTTAAACACGATCGCGCAGGCTAGAGCCCCGTCTACCAGACGGCTCTACTCCTCGAAGTGGTCTGTGTTCTCTGCTTGGTGTCAAGCGCAGGGCTTTTCACCTGTAGACTGCGGGGTTACGGAAGTGCTTTCCTTCCTTCAGGAGCTACTGGATAAGGGCAGGTCCCCTTCCACGCTCAAAGTATACGTGGCGGCCATAGCAACGTTTGCAAAACCGGTGTCTGGCCAGTCACTAGGAAAGAGCGACTTAGTCGTGCGTTTCCTTAGAGGAGCTCGGAGGCTAAACCCTCCCAGGCCCCCTTCAGTCCCGACATGGGACCTTTCCACGGTCTTGGAGGCCATGAAAGGTGCCCCATTCGAGCCAATCCAGTCGTCAGACATGAAACACTTGTCTTTCAAGACAGCGTTTCTTATGGCTCTCGCTTCAGTGAAGCGCGTAGGGGACTTGCAAGCGCTCTCAGTAAGCGCGTCATGCATGGAGTTTGGACCTAATGACTCAAAGGTCATACTCAAACCGAAGCACGGCTATGTGCCGAAATCCCTCAACACACCGTTCAGGGCCCAGGTGATTTCCCTGTCTGCCCTTCCGGTTCTCAATGAGGAGAAGGACGCGAGTCTCCTTTGCCCTGTCAGGGCACTAAGGGCTTATGTGTCCCGCTCGTCTGGTTTCAGACAGACTGAGCAGCTTTTCGTTTCGTTTGGCGGCCGTGCTAAGGGACTTGCCGCTTCGAAACAGAGCCTATCCAGATGGATAGTCGGTGCCATAACGCTGGCTTACACTTCTAAGGGCTTACAGTGCCCTTTGGGTGTTAGAGCGCACTCCACAAGAGGCATGGCCTCCTCGTGGGCATGGTCTAGCGGGGTTACCCTGCAAGATATTTGTATGGCCGCGGGCTGGGCCTCGCCGTCTACATTTATAAAATACTATAACTTGGAGGTTCCCGCCTTACAAGCTAAGCTTTTGGCGGTATAAAATTCAGTGCTATCTGCCCGCTGTGCGGCTCGGATACTGAGTTTGACCTGCGTATTGCTCACTGACCGGTACAGCAGCTCATTAAAATGTTGACACACTTGTGGCCACCCAGTTCAGGCTGAATGTTCACCCTGACGGTATGGTCTATTTGTCACATGATTAGCTCCTTTCGGATGCTATTTACAGGGAATGATGCTTCTAGCCTCTCTTCCCTCACTCTCTGTGAGTGTATGGTGATTATGCACTATATGCGCCCCGGGCTTCGGCCCCTGGGACTTTGGTGTTGGATCCCTACCAGCACGGCGTGTTGCATTGTGTTCCCCATAGCGTAAGATATTACGCAGTACGAGAGATACTCTCGTAAGAGAACGTACTCGGTTACTAACGTAACCTCGGTTCTCTCTAGAGAGGGAACGAGTACTGCGTATCTTGCCGTGCTTGGAATACGCTCTGGTTCGCTTCGGCGATGAAAACCAACGTAAGAGCAGCTATCGAGCCTGGTTATAGGGCGAGACCACGCCCTTTCTGGCGGGACGTGACTATATGGGCGCGAAAGGCCCCCATTCGTCGTGACGTCACGCAGAGCCACTCTCGATAGGCTGCTGCTGTTGCCGCAGGGCAGCCAATAGGCGCGCGAGCTGTCTCGCCTATGTCTGCTTGCTGCCGCAAAGCGTTTTACATTAATAAAAAATTAAGGATAATTTTTGGCTTCAATATCTCGTGGAAAAGAGTTTTCCCCATAGCGTAAGATATTACGCAGTACTCGTTCCCTCTCTAGAGAGAACCGAGGTTACGTTAGTAACCGAGTACGTTTTATTGACTACAAAAAAAAAATCAAAAAGAACATAGAAGAGAGACACTAAAGATGAGACACTCTCCAGAACTGACTCAGACAGACAAGATTAATCCTTTCATACTCAACGGTTCAACCATTCAATGCAAATACACAATACAACATACTATAAAAATAAACACAATGAAACAATGACCCTCCGCTCACACTGGGAAATAGACTATGCCTACACTACCCGGAATTCCTTGGGATGGCATAAAATGAGGAACAGGAAGGCTGCACTTCCTCTTAAACCCCCACACCCGAAATTATGCTGCAGCCGTGAGACAAAAAGTTACGTTTTGAAAATGAAGATATAAATGTTGATATAAATTTTTCATCCATCTAATCCTTAGACTAGAAAAAGTGACACATTTTATTTAAACCAATAATAGAAAACAAACAAACCTTTATACAAATAATATAAACCGAACAAACACAGGTCATACACAGAAATTAGGGGTAACTTGTGATGACATCATCACACCAACATTCTTTAAGATATCTTCTTTTGTGTTCAGCAGAAGAAAACGACTCTTGAGGGTAAGTGATGACGACATTTCCATTTTTGGGTAAACTTTAACCCATTCAAATGTATTGTCTCTAGACACTAAAAGTGACGCTGTATGTGAAGTATTTCAGTTAATAGTTTCCAGATGTAGCCTATATGTTATAGATAGAGCACAGCATAAATGCTTGATGATTCTGATTGGCTGATGGGCTTTGATGTTATTTAAGCCAAGAACAAATAAATAATAATAATAAAAATACGATACGAAAATAACTGACAGGCTGCCTTATTTATTTCTTAACATGTTGATGTTGCATTTGTTCTTCATCCTCCCATGCCTTGTGTCAAAAGTTTGCCATATTAATCAGCTATTTCAAAATTATGAATCTTTCTTCTTGCAGATGGAAATATACAAAGACAACATCTCACTTATGTGCAATTCCCCAGTCACTATCAAAATGAGGACTTTCCTGTGATGCACAAACACACCGACATCCTCACACACACACACACACACACACACACACAACACACACACACAAAAAATAGCTGACGGAGGGGAGTGTGAATTCCGTTTTCGTCACACCGTTTTTCATCTTTAATCTGCTTGTCAGTGACTAATGGAATGCAAAGAATGCTGGAGAGAGACAGACAGACGGACAGAGAAAGTGAGAGAGAGTGACTAAGGATTGAGTGCAACTGAGAGGAAGAGGAAACATTTTCTCATTTATTTACGAGTTCACCTAATGTTAAGACGTCACAAATCTTCAACCCACAAACAAGCATACACATTCATGATATACCAACACCAACACGATGGACTTAATATAGTGGTGAAAAATCGAAGATGCATGCTTCTGTATTAACCCAGGGAGTTTTTTAACACACTTTTGATGCCTGTAACTTGTGGGTTTTTTTGTATTACGTGTCTCAAACTTTGATTTAAGAGTCAAAAACTTCTAAGGGGTTGTAAATGGAACAATAGTTTTAAAAAATTATTTTTTTTCACATATAATCATGGTAGTTAATGCTGGTGTTACGCAGCATGTTTGAGCAAGAGGTTTGTTCTCGCCCGCATCATCATGTTTGGTTAGCTTCTTTTTATGCTCGCTGATCAATGTTTGTATGTGAATAAAAGCAATAAAATAAAAATCATATAAAGAGGTCATGTCTCTTCATTTGGACTAAACTGCTCGATTCTATATTTCGATATCTTAATGGACTTTTTGAATGTGTCAAAGTGATAGTTGCATAGCTGCCAAAGGAGGGATAGAAATCTCTCAGATTTCATCAAAAAGATCTTCATTTGTGTTCCGAAGATAAACAAAAGTCTTATGGGTTTGGAACGACATCAGAATGAGTAATTAATGACAGAATTTAAATTTCTGGGTGAACTAACCCTTTAAGCCATGAAATAAACCTAAAGGTGGGGTATGTGATTTTCTTTTTTGACCATTTTTTTCAAAATCACTTGAAATCCTGTTCCTAACCCACTTACTGGCTGTAAATTAGAAGCACTGAAATGAAAATTAAGCAATTTAATCATCTGTGGAACGGGCAGGACTCGAAAAACTCCAGCCAATCATTTTCAAGACCATCTAGAATCATTGGACAGAAAAGCGTCACTCAAACGATTGTACCATGCCCCTCTCCCCCACCCCCCTCGCGCACGTGTCCCGTTCGTGCGCATACTCAAAGCTCGTGACCCAGTCACAGGAAGTGCAAGTCGCCCCGGTACAGAGAGGAGAGAGAGAGGAGCGCATCTGAGTTTTCGCTCGTGCTTGATTGCGCGTCCATGTTTTTCGAATGGGTGGAGTCAGGGGCAGCGTTGGAGAAGAGAAGGTAGGACCTTATGTGTTGTTTATTTTCAAAATCTGCCGGCCGTTTTGCAAATCACATACCCCACCTTTAATTCAATAAAATAATAATGAATTACTAAAAAGCATTTTGAACATCTCCAGCTCATTTTATAATTACCCCAAAATCAAACATATAGTTCACCCCATGCACATTATCATGTTTGTCAAAAACTGAATATTAGGCTAAAACAGAAAACTTTGACATACACTCATGGGGATCAATCACTTCACGAATAGGCCTATTGGCAGCTAAGAAATAAAAAATATTACCTTACGATCCACATGTTTTCAAATCATTTGAATGCCATGACATCGATGTCTGTCAAAAAATAATGTGCACCATTCACGCTAGTATTTTGGATAAGCAGAGGTCCAGGGACACGCGTTACCAGGAAAACCGACTGATGTTTTGACTGTCAACGCTTTCCGAGAAGAGGGAGAACATGGCGGCCTGAGCGGCTTCAACATTCTGTCTGTCAGAGATGATATTATAGCTACATAATGCACATAAGTATAAATTCGTTCTTCAGTCGCTGAAATTGAATCAGAATGATCAGGGAACAGAGTGAAATACTTCACACTGCATGCCATTTAAAAAACTTGGCCGGTTGCATCGCTCAACGTGTTTTGACAGACATTTATGCACGGACTATGCATTTTCCTTCTGACATTCCTGATTTGAATATTTTCAACAAATTTCTATTATTGACTGATCATTTTTGCAATAATAGATGAACTGTTAACCGAGTAATCTTGAATCTGACTCATGCTGATGTAAAAAAGACTATATTATAAACTAAACATGATTTTTGCTTGATCGCTATCTTTTTCAGTTCAAAACTTGATAAAATATTAAGTTTACAATAAAAGATGACAAATCTTTACATGATTTGTAACGTTTAATTGACCCCTTAGCAGCTTTTGACTCATAACATTCCCATTTTCACTGGTACAAATGAAATGTATTTCAGACCTTCATTATTATTGTTTAAAATAATAATCATTATGCCATCTCACAACTATGGCAAATGTTGGCTTATACACTGCCCCATTTTGTTCAGTCTTTGTTTTGAACAGTGTTACAACCCAACAATGTTTTTTTCTATTTCTATGATATTTCAATCATGTAGATGTATGGATATTACACAGAGGTTGTTAAAGACTGTTAAAAATCGTTACGATTTTTTAACCACCTCCAAGTCTGCATTACATTACTCCAGTATTCAAAACAGTTGACACTGAATTTGTTTTCAGTTGAAAACAGATGTGCTGCTTATCTTTGTGGGTAACACTTTATTTTACGGTGTCCGTGATGCAGACTAATTACTTAATTAATTACTTAGTAGTAGACATTGTAATAAATGTAACAAAATGTAATTAACATGTAACTAATGTAAGTATGGAACAGCCTGTACTTGCTACTGTTACACATGTAACAGGCCGAGTCGGTTACATACTGTTACCGACTTGGTAGAATGTAATTATATAAAGAAGTACGTTGTACTACTCAATGTAACAAGTTACTTAAATATGTTACTATGAAAAAAGCCTGCAGTTCCACATGGTCATTTTGTACCTTCTAAAATAGTGCATCAAGATTGTACTTAAGTGTACTTCATGTGTATAGGTGTAGATACACATGAAGTACACTTAAGTACAATCTTGATACACTTTATTTTACGTAGCTTATCCCTGTGTAATATTATGTAATTGCAATGTAATTAGGAAGCTACCGCATACATTTAAGCTGTGAACTTGGGAGTTAGCCCTTAATTCAAAACAAAGTACATATGGATAAGGTTTGTAGATACACACAAAGTACACTTAAGTACAATCTTGATAAACTTTATTTTACTAGCTTATACCTGTGTAATATTCTGTAAATTGAATGTAATTAAGAAGCTACTGCATGTATTTAAGCTGTAAACTAGGGGTTAATTCAGATAGATAAGGTATGTAGATACACATGAAGTGCACTTAAGTACAACCTTGATACACTTTATTTTAGAAGGTACAAAATTACCATGTGTAACTGCAGGCTTTTTACCTTAGTAACATATTTAAGTACTTGTTACATTGTACCAAGTCGGTAACACGTATGTAACCGACTCGGCCTGTTACACATGTGTAATATGTAATATACATGTGTGTAATTACAATCTGTAAGTACAGGCTGCTCCATAACCTAGTTACATGTTAATTACATTTTGTTACATGTTATTACAATGCCTACTACTAAGTAATTAATTAAGTAATTACTCTGTATCACGGACACCGTAAAATAAAGTGTTACCTTAATGTATTTACTGTGACTTTTAATTAATTTAATGCATCGTTGCTGAATAAAAGTATTAATACCAGGGGTAAACAATCTAATTGAATTGAATAGTAATGTAAATAAAATGAAACAAAAGAACCTGCAAATTCAGATGATATGCTCTGCCATTTTCATTTTATTCATTATTTGGACTTTTGCCATTTTATTGTTAGCAAAAGTGGAGATTCGAAACACAATTAGAGCAGAAAACCTCACGAGATTAATATTAAAATCTGCGTCTCCTCCTGGCCACCACAGCATTTTGTGTTTAGCAAACTTCAAGCCATGGCTCCGACTTGGGCTAATGTTTACTCAAGTTTCTGTTTTCGTAGTCATCTTCAGTACTGTCCCTTGTCTGAGTTAAAGAGAAATATATGCATAGTACATAGTGTGTCATACACTACATATTAACCTTTTAACAATGTATACAATGCAGATAACTTATTTTTCAGATGAGAAAACTGATGATCATTGCACAAACATTTTAGTCTTTCATACTAATTTGAGGCTTCACACCCCAAACCTTTTCACGTCAGAGCATCTGATCAGTCTATCAGTGTTTATTATGCTTGCACAACTCCTGTTTACTGAGAAATATAACTCTCTATTTCCTGTCTCAGGAAATTGATAACCATTCATCGAGTTGATTTAACGGTTGATTGAATGAGGTCATGGGAAACATCCCCATAGTATCAAAACACAACTTACATGGAATACAACTGTTTTCCAAAAAAAAATCAAAAAGCAACTGTTTCAGCAGGTCTTCAGTGCATCTTTCAAAGTTTAGGCCTACTTGCATGCCAAGCATAATCACGTTCAAATAGAAGAATGTTGTTTTTTGGTTTGGTTTAACAAAATAACCTTTAATACTAAAACACTGACCTGTATTACATTGTACACAGAGTCACTGGTCTTGTGGAGGGTGGCATACATCATGGATCCTCTCATGCCTTCAAACTCCTAATAGCACGAGAGACAAATGCAATTGCAAGGTCTTTGAAAACTACAAAAAAATCTTGAACCCATGAATTTCTTCCATATCATTATTTTGATAATAAATCTTCCACACCCAGTTTGCGCTCTGCAAATTTACCCGAAAGCAAAGTTTGTGCTATGATATGATACTACTCCATTTATCTGCTATATACCTTGGGATGATTTATGATGGTGTCATACTTACTTGAAGTCTTTTTAACAGGCTGAAAAGAGTAGAAATAAAATAATTTTAAATTTTTAGTTTTTTGTTACTAATTAACAATGAACAATACAGATAGAGCATGTAGTTAATGCTAATTTCAACGTTTACTAATACATTTTAAAAATCCAAAGTTCATATTTGTTAATGCACTGTAAACTAACATGAGCAATCAATAAATAACTAGATTTTTACTAAACAAAATTACTAAAATATAGTTGCTCGTTGTTAGTTCATGATAGCTAATGCATTTACTAATGCAGACCTTAAAAGCATTACCAATATTTTGCATAGAACTTAAGTAACAATAAAAATTCCAATAATTAGAATGAAAAACAAGTGACAAATTGCAATATGTGTGTGATTCACTAGGTGTGACTATCATTTAGGTGGTTTTAGAATATGAATTTTACATAAAATATATAGTTCAATGAAAAAGTGTTTGCAACTATGTCAATAAACCTGCAGAAAGAGTTATGGTGGCTGGTTAGCATAGGCTCATTAGCCCCTGCTGGTGGATACTGTAGCATCTTACACAAAATTCACCTTTCTCTAATATTTGCCATTCATTTTTAATCATTTTTAAGTAACATATAAATCACAATAACTTCTGGCAGGAGTAATGCGTTAGCAGAGCTATACTGCCATGCTACTGGATATATCTTTCCCTAGATATATTATAGACCTTTTTAAACCAGTCAAACCCTGACCTATTGTTTCTCATCTCATTCCTATTCGTGTCAGAATGTGACCTCTAATGTTGACATGAAATAAAGGTCTGCCTATGTAACCGGTCCTATTCAACCCGCTCAGGGTGCGTTTCCCCGAAAGCATCGTTAGTCCAACTATGGTCGCAAGTTGGTCGCAATTTCCATTGAACTCTATTGGTAACGACGGAACTTGCGAGCATAGTTGGCTAACGATGCTTTCGGGAAACGCACCCCAGATCGGGATTCGAATTGGGGTCTCTGGCGTAGGACGCGGGTGCTGAAACAAGGACGCTAAAGACAGCAGAGCTAGCGTGCCTCTTGAGGCCAGGGGAGTGAGGTTTACACTTACTGGCTGACATCCGTACTGCCTGGAGATTACATATATCTTATTACACTAAATCATATTTAGAAACAGGCTGAACATCATGTCAAAGTTCTAGTTGTTTGCAAACTTTTTTCAAAACCTACCTTTTGTATTTGACCAAATCCACTGCAGTAATGAGAATTAAGAAAAGCGTCAGAAGTCCACATATAATGTATGTTGCAATGGAGCACTGGCTACCTGAATTAACAGAAAGAGAGAGAAAAAAAGGTTTATCTGGTTTTACGTCATTATGACATATAAAACAGCTTATTTCCTTGCATACCACAAGAACACCCAAGGAGAGACAGAACCGAAGTTCACACAGCACATTACTTCCGCAGTTACACATGGTCTGAGAATGAACATTTTTAAGGTTAGCAAGTTTACACATCAACGAATTGCCAACTGATAATCATACAAATGTATTTTCATGTGGTTTGGTTGTAGTTTCTAATTTAATTGCTTGTTTACACTCCGTGTGTCCAGTTATTCCTCCCTATGCAGCCACATCAACACTGCCACCCAAAGAATGCGTCATGAATCACCTTCATCATTAGTGAAGCATAGATGAAATCACTGTACTTAAGTGATTATGGGTCAATGACACATAAAGATGTCCAAGATGATGAAAAGAAACCATAGAGCAAACTCCTAGACATGTAAACAAGCAAACAAAAAAAAGTTTTGATTTAAGCAAGTGTTTTCCTTGCCCAATAAATTAAATACACATGACTGTACTTACTAGAATTCTCCAATGCTCATTAAGATTTGTTTGATATTGAGTCAATTATTCCTGCAACAGCGCTTGCCTGCTAATAATATAACCTAATTAAATATAAGCTATATTATATTATATAAGCTATTATTTAGCAACATGTTGTATATATCGCTACAAAAAAGAAGACGTAAAATGCAGTGCAATCTGTTCAGGGATTCAAATAAATTGTGAATGATTGATTAAGTGAACCAACCAAATGAATCAGATCACTAAAATGAATCGGACCTCACGATGCGTCGTGTAAGAAAGAGAATTGATATTTTAACATGCATACTTGTTTATTACCTCAGGTTGCTCAGTTTTATCATGTTACACTGATATTCCTTGAAAAAAGTAGCTCGTTTGCTAGCAAAAACCCAAGGTTCTGAAAAGAAATCGTAAAGTTAACTAACTTAGAAAAGGTTCTGCTAAAAGCAAGATATTTACTGTTTATTCCCACAGCGACGGCCCTCGATTGGTCGGTCCCGTGGTTGTTGTAGACCTTGCAGACATACAGACCCTGAACATTACTTATGGCTATTATTGTTAGAGTCTGTCCTTGATTCTGCAACACTAGCTTCCCGGATCCAGTGTCTTTGTACCACTCATAGCGTCTGACTGCAGGGTTAGCATCACTGTGACAGCTCAGGATCACCACACTGCCTTCAGACACTGGGCCAGGTGGACTCGCAAGGGCTATGGTGTTTTTGGGAGCATCTGAAAGAGAAGATTGACCTGTGTCCTTTAATTGTGCATAATACTTGCTTAGACACTATTTCATACAGTGGCATCCAAAAGTCTTAGACCGTATAAAAAATCTGAGATTGACAGAATGTCTTAAAATAAAAGAAAGAAAGAAAGAAACACAATGATATTAATTGAATAATACTTAAAGCTACACTGTGTAACTTTTTTAGTTTATTCTTAGCTAAAACACTTTCAAAAATATATGTGCTCATTAATGTATATTTACTTCGTTCAAGTAATAAAGTATTCTCGTGAGTGTATAACATGCCATTGAAAATACATACGGGTAAGGGGTTCTAATGTCGGTCGCCATGTTGCCCCTCCATCTTGAAAGTACATTAGCCAAAGAGGGACATACCCCGTTAATTCAAGCTTCGCCTTTCGCGTTTTAACACGCGTGGGTTAGCACTCGAACTGCCTACTCGAACTTGAAGCCATGTTAATCTTGGACTACATTGGCCACCGTAAGAGTTAAAACGAAATCGGAATTGAGAGGAACAGAAACTAATATTCACTGGATGGTCATATACCTTTTCACAGCTAGATGGGGGTAAAAATCACACACATTGTAGCTTTAACATTCTGTACTATTTCTAGGTCAGCAATCGGATAAGTACATTTTACAACAATGTACTGAATAGCCCTGTGCCGTAATAAAGAGAAGAATATATCAAAGTACAGTAAACTGTAAAACTGTTTGCGCTAAACTATCGACATCGTGTTTAAATGAGACACGGGCCTACATTAAAATAATATTGTTGTGAGGATAGATAAGACCCAATAGCAAATGACAGTCAAATGAAACTTTAATGAATGTTTGCAATAGCCACCAGCAGTATTGAACAGAAATCCTCTTGGTAAAAGTCACAACATAAATAGGCAACACTTATGGCCGTAGAAATAATAACTGATAAGGCCTCTTGGAAACGATCCGAGGAATAAGCCGTAGGAGATGCAAGGGCTCAGCTGGGGCTAGGCTTTAGGTCACACAGCAGAGACAACGACAGACGGCAGCGGGGAACAGCGGCAGCATAGACAAGCACGGCACTGTACACAGAGAACTGGTTAGAGCATCAGCAGACAAATACTTGCAGCAAGATGTTTCTCTCTTCCCCGACAGGACAGAACAGGACAAGAGAGTTGAGGAAGGTAAGTCACAAAATGCTTCTGTCATCATAGTCAAGAACAACCTGACAAAGAGACAGGAGGAAGAGAGAGCAGAAGTAGCAAACGTAATTAGAGAGAAAAGGGAACAGGTGCGAAGTAAAGAGAGAAAGGTTACGGGTAATA
Source organism: Chrosomus eos (assembly GCA_036326025.1). Lineage (NCBI taxonomy): Eukaryota > Metazoa > Chordata > Actinopteri > Cypriniformes > Leuciscidae > Chrosomus > Chrosomus eos. Next base: position 31,831,985 of record CM070827.1, on the reverse strand, counting down.
AGGAACAGCTGAGAGTAAGTAATTAAGAGCGTGTAAGAGAGGTGAATGCGAAACTGAAGGTGACCACAAGAGGGCGGTAAAGGATAGGAAGAGCCAGGATCATGACAGTACCCCTCCCTCAACGAGCGCCTCCTGGCGCTCCCAAGGGAGAAGACTGGCGAGAGCGGAGGAAATCATCAATCAACGAGCGGTCCAGGACGTCCCGAGAAGGTATCCAGCTTCTCTCCTCAGGACCGTACCCCTCCCAGTCAACCAAATACTGATAACCGCGACCGCGACGACGAACATCCAGGAGCTTACGGACAGTATACACGGGAGAGCCCTCGACAGAGATGGGGGGGTGGGCGGGACGGGACGGCGCGCGTGTAACAGGCTTTATGCAAGACACATGGAATACTGGGTGGACGCGACGAAGATAAGAAGGAAGCTTTAGCTTGACTGAGACAGGACTAATAATCTTAGAAATCCGGAAGGGACCGACAAAACGGGGAGCGAGCTTCCGCGAGATGGACTGAAGAGGAAGATTCTGGGTGGATAGCCATACTCTTTGACCGCATACATAGCGAGGGCTCTTGATGCGACGTCTATTGGCTGTAGCGCACATCCTAGTTCTAGATCGACAAAGGGCTGATCTCACTCTCTTCCAGGTTCGTTTGCATCGCTTAATGAAAGCCTGGACCGACGGAACGAGTGAATCAGACTCCTGGGAGGAAAATAGAGGTGGTTGATAGCCCAGGCAACACTGATAGGGCGAGAGACCGGTAGCTGAGGACGGAAGAGAATTATGGGCATACTCAGCCCAGGGTAGCTGCTCGGACCAGGACGCGGGATTCTTAAAAGCGACAGTGCGCAAAATGCGGCCGACAATTTGGTTCGCGCGTTCGGCCTGACCATTAGTCTGGGGATGAAACCCGGACGAAAGACTAGCAGAAGCCCCGATAAGGCGGCAAAATTCCTTCCAAAATTGAGAGGCGAATTGGGGGCCTCTATCAGAAACAATGTCAGAAGGAAGGCCATGGAGCTTAAAAACATGATCGACCATTATCTGAGCCGTTTCCTTGGCGGAGGGAAGTTTAGTCAGGGGAATGAAGTGCGCGGCCTTGGAGAAACGATCAACGACTGTAAGAATAACGGTAAAACCCTTAGACGAAGGGAGACCAGTAATAAAATCAAGAGCTATGTGAGACCATGGACGAGAGGGAATAGGCAATGGTCTCAGCAAGCCAGCTGGAGGGGAGTGACGGGACTTAGTCTGAGCGCAAACCGTGCACGAGGCAACAAAACGACGGATATCCTTATCCTGACCGGGCCACCAGAAACGTTGCTTGACCGAGGCAGCGGTACCTCGAAGCGTGTAAAGAATAGAGCCCAACGCGCCTGGCACGCATTCAATCTCTTGGCGGAACGAATGTATTCGAGGTTACGGTGATCGGTCCAAACGACAAATGGAACCGATGCTCCCTCCAACCAGTGACGCCACTCTCCCAACGCCAAACGGATGGCGAGTAACTCGCGGTCTCCAACATCATAATTGCGCTCTGACGGCGTAAGACGGTGTGAAAAATACGCGCAAGGATGAACCTTTCCATCCTGAGATGAACGTTGGGAGAGGACGGCCCCAACGCCCACCTCTGAGGCATCAACCTCGACTATGAACTGGCTCGAGACGTTGGGAGAAATTAAAATGGAGCAGAGGAGAAAAGACTCTTAAGACGATCAAACGCACATTGGGCGGAGTCGGACCAAACAAAACAAGACTTGGATGACGTAAGAGCGGTTAACGGAGCCGCAACCTGACTAAAGTTCCGAATGAACCTACGATAAAAATTAGCAAAGCCAAGGAATCGCTGAAGGGCCGTGCGTGAGTCTGGAACTGGCCAGTCAGCGATTGCCTGGACCTTAGTCGAATCCATCCCAATTCCCTCCGCCGAAATAACGGACCCGAGGAAGGTCACTGAGTGGGTGTGAAACGAACATTTCTCCGCCTTGACAAACAGACGATTCTCAAGCAAACGCTGAAGAACGCGTCGAACGTGCTGAATATGAACCTGAAGAGAGGGAGAAAAAATCAGAATGTCGTCTATGTATACAAAGACAAAGATGTTGAGCATATCGCGAAGGACGTCGTTAACGAGAGCTTGAAAAACGGCCGGAGCGTTTACGAGCCCGAACGGTAGAACGCGATATTCAAAGTGTCCGAGAGGGGTATTGAACGCGGTCTTCCACTCGTCACCCTCCTTTATCCGTATCAAATGATAAGCATTACGCAGGTCTAACTTTGTGAAAAATCTGGCTCCCTGCAAGATCTCAAAGGCGGATGACATAAGGGGCAAAGGGTATTTATTCTTTACCGTTATGTCATTAAGACCCCGATAATCTATACAGGGACGCAAGGACCCATCCTTTTTTTTCACAAAGAAGAAACCAGCGCCAGCAGGAGAGGAGGAGGGAACAATGGTACCTGCATGAAGAGCCTCAGAGAGGTAATCCTCCAGAGCCTTACGCTCAGGAATCGACAAGGAATACAGTCTACCCCGAGGTGGCATAGTACCGGGGAGGAGCTCGATACTACAGTCATACGGACGGTGGGGAGGAAGAGAAGTGGCCCGGGCTCGACTAAATACCGCTCGCAGATCGTGATACGTCTCCGGGACTCCAGACAAATCACCTGGCTCTTCCTGAAAAACAGAGACAGAAGAAACAGGAGGAATGGCAGAGACAAGACACTTAACATGACATGACAGATTCCATGATAAAACAGATCCTTTTGACCAGTCGATATGGGGGCTATGTTGAACCAACCAAGGATGGCCTAAAACAATAGGAGAAAAGGGGGAGCAGAAAACTAAAAAGGAAACAGTCTCGCGATGATTTCCAGAGACCGTGAGTGACAGGGGATCAGTCTCAAAGGTGATCTTAGGAAGGGAACTACCATCTAAGGCAAAAAGGGGAGTGGCCTCCTTACGAACTTTGAGGGGAATACCTTGCTCACGAGCCCAGGTCTCGTCAATGAAATTCCCCTCGGCCCCAGAGTCTATCATAGCGTTAGTAGAAACTGTGAAACCCTGCCAGTGCAGGTGGACAGGGAGAACCGTGTTGACACGACGAGAAGGGATCTGAGAAGTTGCGCTCGCCAGCAACCCTCCTCTCACTGGCGAGCGTTGGCTTATACTTGACACGTTGAAACGAAATGCTTCCCGGAGCCACAGTAAAGACACAGTCGATTCATGATTCGTCGTTCTCGTTCCTTGGGGGAAATACGTAAACCCCCCAGCTGCATAGGCTCAGTTGTCGCCTCCAAGGCAGTGGAAGAGGGAGATGATGAAGAGAGAGCCGCGAATGAACTAGTCTCGATGCCCCTCGCTCGTCGCCGCAGATCAAAACGCTTCTCAATACGGATAGCCAGGTCGATGAGGGGATCTAGGCGACTAGGAACCTCTCTGGCGAGGATCTCATCCTTCAATTCTGCGTTGAGACCCTCCAGGAAACGGGCCAACAGAGCGGGCTCGTTCCAGCCGCAAGTCGTGGCGAGTGTGCGGAACTCAATTGAGAAGTCGGCGGCAGAACGTCTCCCTTGACGAAGTGATGAGAGCAAGCGGGAAGCCTCGGCCCCATGAGCCGAACGATCGAAAACACGAATCATCTCCTCCTTGAACAGGCTGAAGCGATCCAGGAACTCTGCCTCCGCCTCCCAGCTGGCCGCTCCCCATTGACGAGTCCGTCCGGAGAGAAGGGAAATCACGAAGGCGACCTTGGCCCGGTCCCTGGCGTAAGTCGAGGGTTGAAGAGAGAATATCACTTCACATTGAGTAATAAATGATCGACACTGGGTTGGCTCACCCGAGTAACAAGGAGGGTTATTAATTCTTGGCTCAGAAGACGAAAGCGACGGAGATAGGGGTGAGGTCTCCTGTCGAAGATGATGAAGCTGAGCGGCCAGATCAGACACTTGCGCAGCCAAATTCTCCATTCCGCGTCTCGTAGCAGACAATTCCTCTTCGTGCCTGCCAAGTAAGGCTCCCTGGCGTTCGACAACAATGTGGAAAGGAGTCTCATTCGCTGGTTCCATTTTGGTCAGGTTGTTCTGTTGTGAGGATAGATAAGACCCAATAGCAAATGACAGTCAAATGAAACTTTAATGAATGTTTGCAATAGCCACCAGCAGTATTGAACAGAAATCCTCTTGGTAAAAGTCACAACATAAATAGGCAACACTTATGGCCGTAGAAATAATAACTGATAAGGCCTCTTGGAAACGATCCGAGGAATAAGCCGTAGGAGATGCAAGGGCTCAGCTGGGGCTAGGCTTTAGGTCACACAGCAGAGACAACGACAGACGGCAGCGGGGAACAGCGGCAGCATAGACAAGCACGGCACTGTACACAGAGAACTGGTTAGAGCATCAGCAGACAAATACTTGCAGCAAGATGTTTCTCTCTTCCCCGACAGGACAGAACAGGACAAGAGAGTTGAGGAAGGTAAGTCACAAAATGCTTCTGTCATCAGTAGTCAAAGAACAACCTGACAAAGAGACAGGAGGAAGAGAGAGCAGAAGTAGCAAACGTAATTAGAGAGAAAAGGGAACAGGTGCGAAGTAAAGAGAGAAAGGTTACGGGTAATAAGGAACAGCTGAGAGTAAGTAATTAAGAGCGTGTAAGAGAGGTGAATGCGAAACTGAAGGTGACCACAAGAGGGCGGTAAAGGATAGGAAGAGCCAGGATCATGACAAATATGGTAAGAAAACGAATGACACCGGAAGCAAGACACATTAAATTATAAATGGCCGCAAAATAAAGTGGATACTTTGGGCTTTAGCGTTCCATTTGAGATAGGGCAAATATAATAAATAGAAATAATTTCTTTTTTGCTTTATGATGGCTATCCTTGCTCTGTTTATCGCACATACAAAGCACTCTGAGGAGGACGCTGGTCTCAACTGGTCTTTTGGCGCCCTGGGAGTACAAAAGAGTGCAGGAGACTTTAAGGCGGTCATTTAGAGGCGTAGCATTGAACATCTGAGAGGAGATCATCGTTGTCTGTCCGAATTCATCCTCCTTAAGAAAAAAAAGTTTTAAGCATCAGGACGCAGAACTGTAGTTTACAATCATCATGATCTGCCTGACATTACATTTCACCTGTAGGGCTGGTGTGAGCTGTTCTCCTAGCTGTGGGTTCCACTGCATCAGAGGTTGTATTGAGGGACATGAGATCACGGTGGAACAGGTCAATGTCAACTCGGTGCCCTCTAGAACTTCCAGCACCTGAACATGTGGGCTCAGGATAGGTGGTGGAACGTCTTGGAATTAAGAAGAGAGTTAAGATTTTAACTGTGGTCACCTACACCATAATGACCCAACCCACTCCCTCCCAAAAAAGGCATTTATCCTTTAATAAAATAAGGATTCCAACCTTTATGGACTGTGATGTTCACTCCTTGCCTAAAAGTATACATGAGAAGTTCGGGACCCTGAAGTCTGAAGAAATACATGTCACTGAATCTAGCAGGAAAGTTGTGAAACACTGTAGTGCAATTTTTGTTTAATATGTTGCCAGTCACATTTCCTTTTAGAAACAACTCCGAACTGAGCACGTTTGCTCCTTCTGTGGTTGTTTTTCTCCACATTGCCTCTACAGAGTTGTTTAGGGACTTTTTGAATGAGTCGGGGATCTCAAACTGACATGGAATTTGAACACAGAAGCCGCTTATCGCATCTATATTCTGAGGCATCTTAATTTCCCATGTGTTGCTTTCAGCACCTTCATAAATAAACACACAGGACATGTTCGACATTAGCCATAGCATTGAGCTGCTAAACTTAACAACACAATAGAAGTGCGAGTTTAACTGTCACTCATCCTTATAAATAGCACTTCGACATAAACATTCATTCAATATTTGCTCATTAATCAAAAACTATATTTCAAACCCAACAGATCAACAACACCAAGTCTCTCACCTCTCAATATCCAGATTATGATAACCAAGATTTTAGGTCCACTCATGCTGTTGAAATCTGAAAGAAGAAAAAAAAACAGCAATTACAGTCAAGTAAACAGATGTGGCTTTTTAGGCTTTGTTCCTTTTTTGTGTGTAGACCAACATTGGTACATATATTGTTAAGGAACACTTAACTTAAATTATTAGATTATTACAGATTTTTACTTTATTTCTACTGATTTTTTTGATTTGTAATCAGAAATAATCAGAGACGTTTATACCTGATGCAGATCTGTCAGACAGTCACTCAGGAATATGCAATGTGGTATGCAATGAATTACTGGAAACTGGAACTGGAAACACTAGAGTTTCCCCATTATTTTTGTCTAAAAAATTTTACTATTACAAAAAAATGGTGAAACAGGAAGACATTTGTTCTTTCTTTTAGGGTACAATATATTTAAAAGGAATTTTATGTAAAATATACAGATGTGTGATTTGAACTATGGTGCGTATATTTTACCTGCGTATTATCTTAAAGCTTGCAATAAGAAAAAAATTGTCTACTTTGACGTACAAATCAATCAGGCTAACAACAAGACAGACACTGCAACAACATTCACCTCAGGGCAAATAGGGAAATACATATTCACCATACTTTTCCAGTATTACAGTACATTTAACAATCATTTTGTATAATTTTTATGTTTAAATGTGCAAATGATCTAAGTATGTGCTAATTTTCATATGAACAAAAATATTAACATTAGATGAAAAAAAAAATCTTTTTTCATTTTGTTAACATTACAGTTAAAGTTTTTATAGAGAGGATTTTGGATGTCTCTTTTTAATCACTCCATAAAAAGAAAATACTGTTGACAGTCAGAAAAGACATTTTAGGAATAAACTCAGGTTTGAATGATACAAACCCCTCTGTGCAAACCTTCAAAATACTTTAAATTTATATCGCAAATTAAATCAACATTGAGAATTCATGTGAGATTTTTTTTTTTACAATATACCTATATACAATTTCCTTCTTGAACAGCTTTTTAAATTTTATTTCCACAAATGTGATTTTCTATTGTGTTGAAATGTTTTCACACCTAGACATTTACCTTAAGCTCTGAAGATGTCCATTTTGCAAACTAACCCTCAAGCTATACTGTAATAAAACAATTTCAACCAGTTGATAAGATATATTGCCTTTCAGGGCATCATAGCTTACTTTGACATTTTGGTCATTTAAGCTATTATTTTTTTACATTTCACATGACAATTAATTGCGTAAATCAATTCATTTTGACCTTAAACCGTAAACTACTTATCTATCTATTATCGCCCACATTATTATGATAGGTCAAACCACGGATTCTGAATTTTCTTCTGTAATACTAACTCTCAGCAGTAAGTGGCAGCACAGTTCAACATTAAGATATTGATGCTCCTCCAGATATGCAGGGCAATACCAATTTCTCATCTAGTTTCCATTAAGAAGAAACCACTTTCACCTAAAAACAGTCACTTAAAGATATAGTTCACACAAAAATGAAAATGATGTCATCATTCACTCACCCTCAAGTTGTTTTAAACCTGCATAAGTTTCTTTGTCCTGTTGAGAAAAGAAGATATTTTGAAGAATGTTGGTAACCAAACAGTTGTCAATGGTCCCCACTGACATCCATAGTAGTATTTTCATAGAGGTCAATGGGGACCAGAAACCATTTGGTTACCAACATTCTTCAAAATATCTTCTTTTGTTTTCAGCAGAACAAAGAAACTCATACAGGTTTAGAACAACTTCAGGGTGTGTAAATGATGACAGAATTTTCATTTTTGCATGAACTATGCCTTTAAAAACAACAACAACAACAACAATCTTTTTTTCAATTACCTGATAGTGGTTCTAATGCCACAACAGTCAAGTTAATTTTAGTGTATATGGTATGCTAATAGTCATAAGTATTCAATATAAACAGAAACAGCATTCAACCCGTTTTCCTTTTCTGTGGTTGGAAACAAAACTCATGGGAATTCATATCAGGATGTAGGCAAATACTCACAATAAAACAAGCAACACTGACAAAGAGAACAAGACATGGCAATAATTCACATATGCAAACATTGATACCACAAGATATTGAATAGATACTGTTAAATAGGTGATGTAAAACATTGTACACACTTACAATAATTGTTGTTGTTGTTGTTAGTAGTAGTGGTAGTACTGGTGTTATTCACTACTTTCCAAATTCAGATGTTTTGATGTTTAGTCATGTGTGCTTTATAGACAATAAAGTAATTAGATATAATATGCTTTTACTCTCCTAGAGGCAAATTGAGTAAAACACACACATATATTTAGGTTTCTGTGTGTGTTCCTGTGTATGTCTCCTCCCTCTTCCTGCTTATCTCATCTGAAAACGAAAAAGGAGAGAAAAGTTTTCAGAGAGATAGAAAGCAGCTGGAAGGGATGTCAATGAAACATAACATCAAAACGCTTATACTCACTTCCTGCTTGACACATTCACAAATGACTACAGTGGTTCCTCAAAGACTTCATTGAGCAAACCTTCATTGAGACTGTCTACAGGTAAGAACACCCACAACAATTCATAATCGATTTTATTTTCAGGGTTAGTGAACATTTTATTGCATTTTTGTATTTTATAATCATATATTATACATTTAATGTGATTTTTAATGAGAATTTTAACATGGTTTATTCACTTTTTTTATTTATATATTGTACTGTTTTTTGTTTTGAAACATAAGAGGAGAAAGCTAACTCTGACGCAAGACAACAGTCTATACGTTTTTTTTTTTTGGCGAAACATATTTAGTTTGAGTAAATGCTGAACGTAATGGGAAAAATGCTATAATATGTTGTGACCGCTCATGATTCAGGAGAGCAACTATATATTACACCGGTTTTATGTGCTGAAACCTCTTAGTTGCCAGACAACTCATATTTATCTAACTATGTAGCTCATAATACGAGCATGAAATTACACTTTGAACAGGCTTATGATAAATTGCTCACTAAATAGCATGTGTACCCGAAAGTGTCTTCTCTTACGGATCTTTGCTAAGTGGAACAAATCAAGATTACAAGTTTTATTAAATGTTAACTGAGATGCTCTGGGGAGGGAGGTGGGGTGGTGGGGTCAAACTGAATGCTTGAATCAGACATACATATGCAGCTGTTACTATTTAAAAACACTGATTCCACTTCTGTATTTTGTTAAAGGTTCTGAGTTTTACCCCCCCCCCCCCCCCCCCCTTTTTTTTTTTCCCAGACAGATATTTTGAAACAGAGAAACAGACTCTGACTAAGGGCTGGGTGGCTTCTGTTAGATGAACAAACTTTTATGGCTGTATTTTAATATGTATACAAATTTCAACTGTATTTATATATATTTTAATAATATATCACCCCATATATTCCGGTAAAAATAAATGTCTTCGATAAATAAGAGGAAATATTAGATGCTTATATTCTTGTACCCATATTTACTCATGTAGTGAATTACATTATTTGAATACTTTACACATTACATGACTTCTTTTTCCCCAATATTTTATCCAACTTGAGAAGTAGACTATGGAATATTAGATTATGCATATTGCAAACACTTTAATCCAAAGCAACTTAAAGTGCATTCTTAACTAACAAATTTATGTTGTAAAACATTGTGGGAACAGTGATTTGCTGAATGTTAAAATGTCCAGTTTTATTAATGCTTCTAATCACAGTGTTATGTTAAAGGTCACAATAATGCTAGTACATGTTCAAAATTAGTTTATACAAAAGGACGTTCAGAAAAATGTTGTTCTCTGAACATTTTAAGAACTTCATCAAGTGAAAACATCATAAAGACATTCTAAGAGCGTCTTCTCTCAACATAAGTAGAATGCATATAACATATTAATAATGTTCTATAAATGTTATTTTATATTATCTTAAACTTTTATTCGTCTCACAGAATGGCCTTCAATACAACTCTTTTCATGCATGTCTCCCACCCGGACGTCTTTAAGAAAACTAAAGTGGACATTGATGCCATTATGGATAACATTACCATTGTCCTCTACACCATTACCATTATCTTTGGCATAACCGGGAACTCTGTGGTGATCTGGATGGCTGGTATCCGTCTGAAGCCCAACGTCACTAACATTTGGTTGGTCAATGTGGCAGTAGCTGACCTGATCTTCTGCCTGACACGAGTCACTTCGCTCCTCAAAAAACTTTTTTATGACGACTGGCCTTTTGGGGTCTTTCTCTGCAAGTTCAATGGTTTCTTCAAGTACGCCAACATGTTCTGCAGTGTTTTCCTCCTGGCTGTCATCAGTGTGGATCGAGCACTCTGCGTCTGGTGCCCAGTTTTTACTAGAAAACGACGGACGTTATGTGCAGCTCGTGTGGTCAGTGTGGGAGTTTGGATTGTGGCGGGGATCTTTAGTTCACCGTATTTTGTGTACCGGCAGGTCTACCTTGGTGACAACAACTTGACCAAGTGCTCACTGGAGGTCAGGACAACTTTGCAATTCTGTCTGAATTTCTAAATTGTTTCCAATTCACAAATCTAAACTGCTTGTCTTGAATAAAAAATAAATCACTTTCTAAGCAGACAAAACAGGTACAAATATTATAAGGCTAATATCAGAAATAATTCACCCAAAATTTAAATTCTGTCATCATTTACTCACTCTCGTGTCATTCCTGGACCAATTGACTTTATGTATACATTTTGTTTTATTATAATGACTTTATTTCTCAACTGAACACTTTGGATTAGCGATGCACGATATATCGACCCCCATATCGGTATTGGACGATATATCTTTATTGATATGTATCATATGTTTTTACGATATATTAAAGATGATAAATAATAGATTATTTCCTTGAGCTGAGACACTTCAGATGCTCACTGTTCGCCATGATGGTTTTGAATTACTTGAAATATTATTGGAATCACAAAAAAGGAAATCACAGTTAAGTGCAACATGTGCAAGTCTGTCATATATAGGCTACATACAATTCTAATGAGAACATCATTATAATTGTGTGCTTGGGACATGGATTCTAATGGTGAGACTTCTGTTTTTGTAATCAGGCTCTCACAAATTATATAAAAACTTGGATTTAGGTGTAACAGCCAATATATCGCTTATCAGCTTTCAAATATATAGAATTATCGGTTATCGGTATCAGCCAAAATTTTCATATCAATGCTTCACTACTTTGGATGAGTAAATCTTTAAAAAAAAATGTTTTTTTTTTTTGTGAACTATCCCTTTAAATATACTTCCTTTTAGTACCATAGTTAATGTGGATTGATTTATCAATATTCTGAAATCTGATTTATCTGATTTATTTGTGCAGGTGAAAGAAGCATCAAAGGGTGACAATACAGCAAAGAATGCCTTGTACAGTATTCGCTTTTTATGTGGATTCCTGTTGCCCTTCCTGGTCATCCTGTGCTGCTACATTGTAGCTGGAGTTGGGATACGCAGAACACGGCTCTCTGGCAAGTCAAGGCCTCTCCGGATTCTCGCTGCACTGGTCTGTGCTTTTTTCTTATGCTGGGCACCCTACCACTGCCTACTGCTCGCCAAGATGGTGGACAAGAAGAGCTATGCAGTCAAAGTGGGTCTGCCCATTGCGAAAGGCTTTGCGTATTTCAACAGCTGCGTGAACCCTCTGCTGTACTTCTGCATAGGACTAAATGTTAGGCAAAGCTTCAGACAAAGCATATCAGGTATTTATCGCAGAGCGTTTATGGAAGAAGGCAAAACTGTGCAATCCCAGGAAGGCACTGCTGACGAAAGCTATAATTCCATTCCAAAGACTTCAGGGTTCGTTCGAGATAGACCTAGGGGCATGACTAAAGTTTAAAAGAGTTTTATCGAAATGTAACTTTTGTTTTTGTACATAATAAACTGTTTGGATTCAGAAACAGTGCTTTTTTCACAAGTCTGTTTCAGTGACCTCTCTAGCATTAACATGCAAGCCACTGTTTAGCAGCTAATATATTTCCTCGCTCTAAAGCCAATAAACTGTAATAGGTTTCCTGAGAAAGTCTCTTGATTTAGTGTTTAGTGTCATTCACTTCTGCCATATGTATACGAGTGCAAGAAACAAACTTTTGTTCCTCTTTTCTGACCAAGACATCCTACAGTACTTACTTCACATCATCAATGACCCAGGTCCCAGCCACAGAAACCCCATAGACAGTCAAAGTTGAATACAAAAATACACTTTATTAAGGGCCAACAAACACTAAATAGGAAATACTGATACATAGGGGAAATTAAGATAGTTCACTAAATTCAAGTCTCTGAAATCCTTTAGCCAGAGGTTAAGGTTCAGTGGTTGCGTGGCTTCTCGGTAGTTCACTTCGGCTGTCCTCCCTCAAAGCGGTCATGTGGACACGTCCAGAGGGTCACGGCAGTCGTCAGACCCACAGGAGATAGTTACGGCACTCTATAGGCAGCAAACACGGAGCGTTGAGGGAGGTTCGTGTATAGCCACACAGTCAGGACAGCGCTAGACACTGGAACCACAGGATGGTATAGCAGAGGTTGGAAGAAAGCAACCACAATGACCACCGGCACCACAGATAGCAAAGGGCATACACTCACACTGTGCAGTATTAAAATATAGTTACGGCCCTTCAGGCAACAATAGCGAGCGTTGAGAGAGGTTCGAGGATAGCCACACAGTCTTCAGGACAGCCCCAGACACTGGAACCACAGGATGGGTATAGCAGAGGCTAGAAGAAAGCAACCACAATGACCACCGGCGCCACATATAGCAAAGGGCGCACACACTCATACTGTGTGGTAGTAAAATATAGTTACGGCCCTTCAGGCAACAATAGCGAGCGTTGAGAAAATCCAGCTGCAGTACACAGGCGTTAAGACAACGAGGCCCGGGAACCTGGAATCGTTTGCAGAGCAGTAGAGTGAGTTGAACAAAATGGCAGCAAGATGACGGCAGCAGCAGCAGCAGGAGGAGGAGGAGGAGGAGGAGGACGGTGACGATGGCGACGGTGGCGGCGGCAGCAGGACGACGGCAGCAGCAGCAGGATGAGAGGAAGAGGAGGAGGATGACGGTGGCGGGGGCAGCAGGATGACTGCAGCAGCGGTGGCAGCAGCAGCAGCAGGAGGAGAGGAGGAGGAGAAGGACGACTGTGGCGGCGGCAGAAGGAGAGGAGGAGGAGGACGACGGTGGTGGCAGCAGCAGGACGACTGCAGCAGCGGTGGCAGCAGCAGCAGGAGGAGAGGAAGAGGAGGAGGACGACGGTGGCGGCGGCAGAAGGACGACGGCAGCAGCAGTGGCAGCAGCAGCAGGAGGAGAGGAAGAGGACGAGGACGACGGTGGCAGCAGCAGCAGCAGGAGGAGAGGAGGAGGAGGATGACGGTGGTGGCAGCAGCAGGATGACGGCAGCAGCAGTGGCAGCAGCAGCAGGAGGAGAGGAAGAGGAGGAGGACGACGGTGGCGGCGGCAGAAGGACGACGGCAGCAGCAGTGGCAGCAGCAGCAGGAGGAGAGGAAGAGGACGAGGACGACGGTGGCAGCAGCAGCAGCAGGAGGAGAGGAGGAGGAGGATGACGGTGGTGGCAGCAGCAGGATGACGGCAGCAGCAGTGGACGCAGCAGCAGGAGGAGAGGAAGAGGAGGAAGACGGCGGTGGTGGCAGCAGCAGTGGCAGCAGCAGCAGCAAGAGGAGAGGAGGAGGAGGAGGACAACGGTGGTGGCAGCAGCAGGACGACGGCAGCAGCAGTGGCAGCAGCAGCAGGAGGAGAGGCAGAGGAGGAGGACGACGGTGACGGCGGCAGCAGGACGACGGCAGCAGCAGTGGCAGCAGCAGCAGGAGGAGAGGAAGAGGAGGACGACGACGGTGACGGCGGCAGCAGGACGACGGCAGCAGCAGTGGCAGCAGCAGCAGGAGGAGAGGAGGTGGAGGAGGACAACGGTGGCGGCAGCAGCAGGACGGCGGCAGCAGCATGACGGCAGCAGGAGGAGATGAGGAGGAGGAGGACGACGGTGGCAGCGACAGCAGGACGGCGGCAGCAGCATGACGGCGGCAGGAGGAGATGAGGAGGAGGAGGACGACGGTGGCGGCGACAGCAGGACGGTGGCGGCGACAGCAGGAGGAGATGAGGAGGAGGAGGACGACGGTGGCGGCGACAGCAGGACGGTGGCGGCGACAGCAGGAGGAGATGAGGAGGAGGAGGACGACGGTGGCAACGACAGCAGGACGGCGGCGGTAGCAGCAGGGCAGTGGCGGCAGCAGATGGTAAAATGAGGCTTCCTGAACCACTGAGACCTCGCAGCCCATTGCTTCACCCAAAGGTTCATTACTCGAAGCTTCATTCAACATTGCTCACTAGTAACACCTAGCTACTGTGCAAAGAAGTAGCAGACAAACAAATTAATTCTGAACCAATGAGTATTCAGCCTTGGAAAAGATCATTTCACAAGGAACAGAGGATACAGGGGAACATAAAAATGCCTGTGCCAGCTGGTATAAATGAGGATACTGATGCTTCTGTTGAGCCCAGACGGGGGAGGACCTCCTCTTTCTTGCTGGCTTTCTCGCAAAAAGCAAACAAATCCAAAAGGGCAATCCAAAACAAAAAGCAGTCCAGTCCAGATTCAAAAAACCCAAAACAATCCAAATAATCTTATCTAATTAATATACCAAGACTATAATATAGCTACTATAATTAATAATAACAATATACATATATGACACAATAACGACAATGACAATGAGAGTTATCTAACTCTCTGACACTACTCTGCTTCTACTACTCCTGACAACACCCAGAAGGTGGCGCGAGTTTCGAACCCCCTTTATCCAGAAGCGACACTCAGACCGAACCGATGACGTATACTATCCACACAAACAGAGGCCTCGTTTAATCATTAGTCATAACAACACAAGCCTCGAATCGCGGCTTCATCTTGCACGCCCATCTTTTCTCGAAACAAGCTCTGACACGCAGGAGCAGGAGCAGGAGCAGGAGCAGGAGCAGGAGCAGGAGCAGGAGCAGGAGCAGGAGCAGGAGCAGGAGCAGGAGCAGGAGCAGGAGCAGGAGCAGAATGGCAGCCGGGTGAGGGGTGCTTCCCCCTCTCCTTCAAAGTACCGGCTTTTATATCCTTCAACCAGGACATTGCCAGTCGTTTTTAGCCGCTAATTGCGATCATGAGCAGCAAGGCAAAGGCAATAATCTATTCTCCTCTACTCAATCAAATGACTGGAAGTATCATCCAAATATGGGCAGAGAGATGGAACATAATAACAAGTGCTAATAAAACGATTAAGTCACAAAGGAGAGGAAGTACAGTCCAAATATGGGTATAGTAATAAAACAGGAAGTAGGCTGCCAGGTTTGTCCATGAGCGGATGTCTAAACATAGTCAAGTAGGGCAGAATAAGTAATAGGAACAACAATATTGTTTATGGTATAAGCATGTATACCAGTAAACAATTTAAAAACTAAAAATCTCTTGAAGCCCACGGACATTTCACCAAAGGCTGGGTACAGAATTTATTTACGTTCCGACCGAAGAACTGCGCCAACACAGTAGTAACAGCAAAGATAGGTTTGCTGTAATGATGATGGTCATTAAAGAAAGTCATTGAAGAAAATGTTTGAATATTTCATGTGCCTACAGTGGCTCCACTATAAGTTTATCAAGCGATGAGAATACTTTTTGTGCGGAAAAAAAACAAAAATAACGATTTTATTCGACTATTCCATTGCTTCCTTGTGGGCCTGAGACGAGAGTTCAAGAGATTTCCACGACACATGCGCGAGAACTGGCGTTCTTCTTCTACAGCGCGGGTCCTCCTCTGCTTCTGCTTCTGCTCCTCTGCTGAAATCTCTTGAACTCTCGTCTCAGGCCCACAAAAGCAATGGAATAGTCGAATAAAGTCGTTATTTTTGTTTTTTTTTCCCGCACAAAAAGTATTCTCGTTGCTTGATAAACTTATAGTGGAGCCACTGTAGGCACATGACATATTTAAACATTTTCTTCAGTGACTTTCTGGGCCGTCAAGTTTCAATTCCTTAGGAAGCCTATGGAGTGACCCACCTCTCAGATTTAATCAAAAATATCTTAATTTGTGTTCCGAAGATGAACGAAGGTCTTACGGGGTTGGTACAGCATGAGGGTGAGTAATTAATGACTTAATTTTCATTTTTGGGTGAACTATCCCTTTAAGGATGGTTTGTGATCTAATACTACCCTCTTTTCATGCATTTTTTATTGTATCAATTACACAAACCAATAAAACAAACATTGTTCCAATAAAAAGTCATCATCATGAAATAAACTGTCTGAAATGTTACTGAAGTAAATCAACATATTGATTAATATAATAGATGGGCACAGTGGGAGTACAACCAAAGTTGCATAAATTGAAATTGAGTTTAACTTTGCACATTAGACACATTTCTACACCAATGTATTTCAACCCTTTTCTGTCTCTATGTCTTTCAAAAATGACAATTCATGCCAAAAAAGGCTATAAAGGTTCCCATTTTTAGCAGATCTGTGAAGTACTTTATCATCATTGTCTACAAAAAAAATCAGAAATCCTGTGCTCATCAAGTTCATCTCTCTGTTTTTTTTATCACTTAAAACATAAAGAATGAAAAACACAATTTTCCATCAACAGAATACCCCAGCATCGATTCCTTACAAATGGCGGCTACCCATAATGCACTTCGTGTATCACGAGTGTGACGTCACCTGACAAAGACCGATAATGATGTCTCGCTAGAAATTACATCATAAGTGGAAAACATTAATCAAAAATTTACATTTACACACAAACTGATGACCAACCACAACTTTCAGACCTCCATCTTTATTTTTCAACTGTCACAGAATGGAAAGCACAGAATTGTGGGATATCAAAGGCAGCGAAGGATACATCTACTGTATGGTGCCTTCAAAAATCTATCAGATGAATATCTCAGAAGACAGGAAATGAAACTAACATTGCGTTCAGACATGTCTTTATGCCTTCCGATGTGTCCTCCAAAGGCAGCATTTATCAGTTTTCGAATGCAGCATTTGCGTCATTTGAATATCCATTCTGATTGGTCAGTTTAGAAAAGAGAGGATCTTTTGTACTGTCAGGTTCTTTTCTAAAACCGTGCATTTATAAAACGTTCCTAGGCTACCACAGAAAAAAATCTTTTACATTATATGCATTTGAATAATCACATTAGTAGATAAATTGGATAAAACTATTATAATTTTATTTGTTAGGTTCGTTTAAATGCCCTTTTATGGAAGCTCAGCTGTCTGTTATATCAGACCCCCATTATCATGATTATCTCCTCTGATGACTAAGGGGCTTTTACACGACACTGGTTTCAAAAAGAAATGGAACAATTTTAATTTGTTGTGGTCGTTCATTTGCACGACAACAGTGTTTTGGGGGCCTGAAAATGCAAATGTTTGAAAACGGGTTTCAAAGCAAGTTTTTAAGATGGAGCACTGTGTAGATTTTTCTTTATTTCTCTTTTTCTTCCTACCTTGACCTGAGTGTATAGGTTGTGACTGCAGTCTGATTTTAGTCTTTCAAATTTTGTCACATAGGTCACAAGTTCTGTTTATCGAATGCCAAAACCATTTTAAAGATGTCAGCCAATTTCCAGACTGGTGGTTGAAAGCCTTAAAGTAAACAATAATCAACATGGTTTCTCCAAAGAGTTTAATAATGACTACAACAGAATGTTGAGTCAGAAGTTTTCAGAAAATGCTTCCTCAATGTTGTGTTTGTTTGTTTTCAAATTGGCTTCTGAGAAAGTAGTTCAGCGTGTTTTATTCTTTGAAAAAAATAGTTGTTTGTTACAATTAAGACGTCTTCATTTCCATTCCCATTTTCTTATAAACTGCCCATATTCACTACGTTTACAGTTTTTGCCCGTTGCTTGAACATATTTTGCAAAACTTCCCTCATTGTGCCAAAACTCTACACACAAGTAAATATGAACCAACACTGGGAAATACCATTAACATCTGTGTCAAATTGAAACTATCAAAACATTCCTTTGTCAAAATGTAACTCTGATGACAAAATGACACATACTTGCATCATATGCATACACTTTCAGATCAGGGGGAACACACTAGTCTACTTGATATAAAACATTCCAGTCTTTGATTTTCACTGTTTATTCAGAAGGCATATTTTCAGGAGGCACATTTTCAAGCAACCAAAAAAGCAAATAGGCCTACTCAATATTGTACATTGCAGCACTGTACATTGCAGTAACATGAATTCAGATAAAGCACAAAAAAATTATAATAGAAAAAAAAACAATATACTGTAAACCCAGAAAATTATGTCAATTGTGCATGTGTGGGCTCATGGATCCCGCCGTCTGTTGGGGTCTGGCCACAGGACCTCATCAATATCGCAAGCAATGTCTTCTCCCGCTAGGCACCGGGGAAAATTTCCCCTTGCATGTTGAAACCACCCATGGATTGCTGTCACCTGAATGTCGCCACAGGCCTCTTCCATCGGCTGCAGAAGAAGCATGCGGGGATGTGGTTGGTGGTCATATACACGCCATCTCCAAGCCGAAAATAATTCCTCTATAGGGTTTAAATATGGTGAGTAAGGGGGCAAGTATACCACTTTAAATTGATTGTGGTTGGTGTACCAGGCGAGGAGTCCGATGGAAACTGACATTATCCCATACCACCACAAACCTGGGCTGATCTGGTCTGTTCTGTACAACTATATTATGGAGAGCATCTAGATATGTGAGTATATGTAGGCTATTGTATGGACCTAGTTTTGCAAGATGATGCAGAAGCCCTCGAAGGCTTATGGCGGCACACAATGTGATATTTCCCCCTCGCTGCCCCGGGATGTGCAAAATCGCCCTTTGGCCAATTACATTACGACTCCGTCGTCTTGTTTTGCTCAGGTCGAATCCAGCTTCATCAATGAAAATGAATTCATGAGGCTGTGCAGCTCCATCCATGACCAAGATTCTCTGTAACAAAAAAACATATTACTGCACTACTACACATACAGAACCCTCACCCCATCACGGTACCTGTGTAGCTCTCCGAATGGATCCACGTGGTACTGATGTGGTACATATTCAGCTGCTACTGGATTTCACCAATAATGTATTGTAAATGTAAAGGACAGTTACACTTACCCATACATATTCAGCTCGAAGTCCTTTGACCCTGTCACCGTTCCTCTCAAATGGGACTCTGTAGAGCTGCTTCATGGTGATGGTTGAGTTTTCCAAAGATGCGTCTAATGGTGGTGATGCTCACATGGTTTATGTTGTTGAACACTGTTCTGTCTGCAAGTATTTTCTGTCGTAGCTGGTGGAGACGGATGGCATTGTCTGCCCTCACTAGGTCCACAACGGCGAGTTCCTGCTGTTGTGTGAACAGGCGTATTATTACAACGCCTTGTTAATTATAATTAATAATTATTTTAAGCAGATGGCACCACACCCGTAACAGAAGAACCGACCATGAGGAAAAAGAGAGTTAGCATGAATGCAGATCGCTGGATTTCCCAGGATGGGCGATTACTGTGGAGGTATATAATGTTGGAGGATCTAGATATGCCTTTCTCAGGGACCGTGAGATAGCTAGTAACTGGCCCGTCGCCTGCCCGCCAGAGCCTGAGCCCGTCGCCTGCCCGCCAGAGCCTGAGCCCGTCGCCTGCCCGCCAGAGCCGCCTTCACTGCTGGTGCACGCTTACCCGCCAGAGACGAAGCACACCACAAGTAAGTCCACTCAAGAGGATACTGCATTGATGGTGATGTCTGCTGCGATTCTGTGTGTGTGGGCTACACACGCATCAGTTCTGGCCCATGCATCCAGCCCTACAGAGCCTTCTCCGCTGGCCCCATCCAGCCCTCCCAAGCCTTCTCCGCTGGTCCCGTCCAGCCCTCCCAAGCCTGTCCTGATGCACGTCTGCACTCCTCCCCAAGAAAAATTGTTTTGGGGGGGGGGGGGGGGTATAGGCTACCTGAAGGGGCGTCTCCGCCCTGGCCGCCCGAAGGGGCGTCTCCACCCTGAGTTGGCGTGTCCTGAGTTTCCCCCCGTCACTGTGTATTTGGTTTAGTCCTGTGTCAGTTTTCCCGCTCCTCATTAGTTTTCAGTTCCATCACCTGTGTCTAGTTCATTTGCCCCAGCTGTGTCTTGTTCCCCTATCTGTTCTCTGTGTATGTAAACCCTGTGTTCTCCCTCCCTCCTTGTCGGTTCTCGTTTGTATTAGGTGTGTTAATGTCTCATGTTATCCTTGTCTGAGTTAAAATAGTAAAGATTATTGAAATTGGATCTTTTGACTGCTGCCTCTTCATCTGCCTGCACCACACCCATAACAACTATGGTTAAAACAGGTAAATCAAACTTTTGTAGTCTGGATCTTGAAGCAAAACCAGTTCATAGTGGATTCAAACCCGGGTCTCTCACACCAAAGGCATGTGTCTTATCCACTGTGCCATCACCACCCCATTTTGTGGCTAAAATAAAATATTCATTACAACAATAAGCATTCATATATTTATATATTTAAAATAAACATTATATTTATATATTTATATTAACTGAAATATTTGACAGGCTTCTACCATTCCATTGTAGCTGTGTCCTATAAAAATAAAGTACTAATTACTGTAAGGCAATTTGATGCATTTATTTTTATTACAGTAGTATAGGGAAACAGCAGTACATGTATGTGTTGTAACATTACAGTGTACTGCACTCAAAAGTTACAGTAGAGAGCAGTCTGAAGTACATCTACTGTACCTGTTTTTCTCCATGAAGGTTTTTATGATCGAGGCGACGGTGAAGCGACTCAAGTTTGGATGTACTCTTCGCCCAGCCTCCCTTATAGTCATACCATGGACAAAGACATGGGCAACTAGAGTGGCAATGCTTGTCTCTTTGGCCTTGCACTTCCCCTTCACCTTCCTCATCCTCTTCCTTCACCTCTTCGTCCAGCCCCTACTGCTCTTCCTTCCTCCTCCACCTCTTACTTTTCCTCTTCCTTCGAGATATATCCAGCTGCAGACCCGCAGCTCCACCAGTTTCAGAACCCCAGCGCCAGAACCAGAAGTGAGAGTTATTGCGGAATCATTATTATTGCATTATAGTTATTTTTGGGACAAAATGGGCCTGAGAGTGAGTTCCTCATTTGATACATTGTTAAGTTAAATGTACACAGGATTGTCATGATAAAATGGGCCTAGGGGTGAATTGGTCATTTGTTGTATACATTTTTATTGTTTCTTTTAAAACAATGCCGAATTTTCTCTCTCTTTTTTAGATTTTTGACATTATTTTACATAAAGAAAAATGTGTGCTGGACATGTTCTTGTGAAATAAAGTAGGCTATATTTTATATAAAATGCCCATAAGTTTCAAGCATTATTTTTCACCATCACGATTAGGAAGTAACTCTCATAATACAATGAAATGGATAACTATACAATTATATTACACAAAATCAATGTTTTACAATGCCTTTTGTACTGTACCCTAATGTATCCTTATAACATATGTGTAAAGTATGACGTTTCGGGTGCAATAATAGCATGCCGTTTCGTGTCTAAGCAAATTACGCTCCAAAACGTTAGATGGCATTACTCGGTTTAGAACGTAAGCTCCGCCCCTCACTTCCGGTTCTGGCGCTAGGGTTCTGAAACTGGTTGTGCTGCGGGTCTGCGGCTGGATACTATAGCTTCCTTCACCTCTTCCTCCTCCTCATCATCCTCCTCATCATCACCCTCCTCCACTCCAGTGTCCTTGACCTCTTCCTTCATATCTTTCTGGATCCATTGTTCCAAAACCCAATGAACTGACTCTGGCCCTTTTATCTATCTATTGAAGGTTCTGATTGGTGTGTGATCAATTGACTCTTAGTGTTTCCACTTGAGTAATTGTGTGCTAACTGAGCTGAAGCTATGCTGACTTGAGTACAATATTGAATGCTTGTGCTTTCTAAATGACAACATGGTGTGGGCGATGAAAAATGAAGGGATTTGTGTGTAGAGTTTTGCAGTGACAGTTCAACAAATCTGACTTATGTGTCAAAACAGGGGAAATGGGTGTGCTTTTTGATATGGATTTGACATTTTTTTTCAAAAGCCTCGTTATATTGTTTAAGCAATCAAGAAAAACTGTTATGATGACATCTGGGGTTAACAAGCAGAGTAAGATAAGATAAGAGGAACAGCAAGAACAGAAAACAGAGAAGAGACACGCAGACACAATTACAAATGACTCATATAACCACACAGCCTTAGATTAAAAAATAAAAATCTAATCCGAGGATGCTTGAAACAACTCCAACAACATCATCACCATGTTCACTTATAATAAACCATTTTGCCTTTATTTCTTTCATATTGTGCATGTATCAAAGTTGGTGAAGTGTTCCCTTTAGTTGGGCTCTTGACTCTGTTTGAATTAATTCTCTTTTAACAACTGAAAGAGTGCATGCTATCACTATTGTCTACAATATTTTATGGAATGACACCTTTTACTATGTACACTTGTTGCAATCAGTTCCCAAATGAGCATGAAAGTCTTTAAGCACAGCAACTTTTAATTTTGAACTTTCATTATCAAATTGCTATTAACCTTCCCATTGAAAGAGCTCTTCTCATAACCCCTGTTATTGACCAAACTGCATTTTTATTTGTTTTCATATCTCTAAGTGGTTTTGTTTTGCAATGTACACATTGCATTTTTTAATTGATCCTTTGAAACAGGAGACACATAGTTTTTAAAATCTTTGAAATGTTTCACCAGTTTGAACTTCTACTTTTTTTATTTAAAACTTCATTTGACATTGATTAATAATATAATCATAACTAAAACAATTAACACAAATGTAGTTCAACTTTCAACAGATGGAGCAAAAGAAATGACAAAGTTATAGTTATATATTACAATCAATCATATGTTTTAATCTTATAGTTTTTCATGTGCATCATTAATGTGTTACATACAGAAAGATACAAGCAAAAATTACGCTTATCCCCAAAACACTGTTTGCATACAGACAACTGGCCTACTCACACTCAACCCCGCAATACCATGCTGTTGAACCAGCTTCAACAGTTCTTGAGAACAGCATGACTATGCTGGTCCACCAGTTAACCCAGAACTATACTAGCACTAACCTGCATAAACAAGCCTGGACTAGCATGGAATTTATGGTTTATGCCGGATTTATTTCAGCAGGGTTCATAAAGAGACTGAAATACAACAGTCAGAATTCCCCTGACAGAAAGTCAAACCCTCCTGACCAATACAAAGAGGAAGAGAGAACTTCTGTTTATGTGTTTTTTCTCTCTATTTTATGTTCCTTGCAATTTCAACTTTGTCCTTCCTGGTGTGTATTCTTTAATTACAGTTTCAGAACTGCAGATTATTAGCATCATTCACATTCTGTAAAATGAGAAAAAAAAAATTAAATATGTATAAGCTTTGAAGCTGAGTTGTGATGGTAGTGTTAATAAAAAAGTTTGAATAGCCTATAGCTATAAAAATTACTTGTTCTATTATTCTGTAAATACAGAAATATGCCACATGTGTCAATAAAAAAGACCCTAGTGCATCTATTTTGTAAAGTATCAGTTAGTGCCAGTTTATTCAAGATCAGCTTTAATGCACATTGAATGTGGCCTTCGGAGAATGTTTGAAGAGGAAGTTATTTTTTTTCAACAGTGGTTTGTGTGGTCGTTTTTGTCTTTGTTCTTGCAAAAAACACACCCCACAAACAATTATAAAAGTAATAAACATTGAACAAAAAAAAAAAAAAAACATCAGGGAATGGGTATGGTTGCAGGTTTAGCCTACATTAACCTTTAACTCAGTAGAGGCTAGTTTGTAGTTAGTTATCATAGGATTTATCATAAATGTAAAGCAGAAAATTTGACTGAACTGAGTTTGATGAATACAGTCAACTGTAAAGATTAAAACAAATACTTTTCATGTTACAATAATTTTATGTTAATTAATAATAATTCTCTAAAATATCAAACCATTGTCTCTTTCTTAAGAACACGGCATTTGTGCATTTATGCTGTGTGTAAAAGATAAAAGTGTCAACTTGTACCATTTTGTGAAAAGTTCCATTTTTTTAAAGCAGTTATATCAGACTTCTTAAACACCATCTTTGCCACAGCTGAAAAACATGGAGAACTGAAAGCTAACAAATAATAAAAAGGGTCAGTTTCTGAACAAACATACGTGCACACACACACACACAACACACACACCACACCACACACACACACACACACCACCACACACACACACACACACACACACACACACACACACACACACACACACACACACACACACACACACACACACACACACACCACACACACACACACGTTGGTGCAACAGCATTATGAGGACTCTCCATAGGCGTAATGGTTTTTATACTGGACAAACTGTATATTCTATCCCCCTTACACTGCCCCTATCCCTATGCTGCATTTTTATGCATTTTCTTTTGAAGTGTCCTCATAAACCACCCATAAGTTGTAATACCAGTGTAATACACATGTCATTATACAAATTTGTGTCCTCATAAATCACATAAACCAACCCACACACACACACACACACACACACACACACACACACACACACACACACACACACACACACACACACACACACACACACACACACACACACACACACACACACACACACACACACACACACACACACACACACACACGCGGTTTCCATGTTTCCATCACAGAAAACTTACAGCATTTTTACATTTTCAAAAAATAATGAATAATTTCATTTGTTTTTTAAGCTGTTTTCCTCATGGAAATTTGACACCAGGGCCACACACACACTTCCACAAACACTGACTATTTCTATCATGCATATCCTGGAATAAGTGAACCCTGGAAAGCATTATTTGCAAACATTAGTGATTATTCCCACAAAGATACAAATATGCTCACACATGGACATGCATACAGCTCATTTACACAATACGTGATGTATCACACTTGACTATAAATGAAGCAACTGAGAAACCACAAGCTAACACAAATGACCTCATTCAGAAAAAAATGTAAAGATGAAACCATGCAAATGAAAAAAAAAACATAGATGTTAAAAGGGTCAGGCAAAACTTGTATCACTTGATTCTAGCAACACAATACACATAAAGAGGGTTCATCTAACTCAGTGTTTTTCAGCTCTACTCCTGGCGACCCACCTACCAGTATTTTTTAGATGTCTCACAAATTTAACCTTTATTTTTTAAGAGTGTAGCTCCATTTCGTCACCACCAGATGCCCACCTCTACTACATTTCCACTGACGTCACTCATTTGTTGGTCATAATCATTGTTAAATCTTCAGTGCGAGCCTAAAATTCTGAGTGATTTACATTTTGTTTATATAATACATTTAGTCATTTAGCAGAGGCTTTTATCCAAAGCGACTTACAAATAAGGAGAGCAATAGAAGCAGCTAAATCAACAAAAGGTAACAATAGCCACGTTTCCACTGTCGGGCCAGGGCCGGGCCAGGGCTAACAGCGTGCCAAGCCGGGCCAGTAGCCTCGGGCGTCAAGCACCGGGCTTGGTTTCCACTGCCGGGCCAGTAGCCCCGCAGCGCTGCTCTAAACCCCGCCCTTAACACGCCTTCCTGGATCAAACGTCATACAACCCAACCCATTTCAGCGGGTATTATGAATTTATTTATTTTTTAAGTTAGGAAGATAGTATGTATATT
Organism: Chrosomus eos; assembly: GCA_036326025.1. Classification (NCBI taxonomy): domain Eukaryota; kingdom Metazoa; phylum Chordata; class Actinopteri; order Cypriniformes; family Leuciscidae; genus Chrosomus; species Chrosomus eos. The sequence goes on along the minus strand of CM070827.1, from coordinate 31,806,240 downwards.
AACTCACCGGCCGTGGCTGCCATAGTATCCCGACTTGCCTCGCCACTAACAGAGGGACGGTGACCCAGTACACTGTCCATCAAGTCGAACCATGGAAAGTTCCTTCTCTGGGCCCCGCTTTGTCCATTGTGCGTTTTAATCGCCTTGTAATGCGCCCGTAACTTTTTTATTTTTTCCCTTAAGCTTAGCTTAGCAAGTTCAGCAACGATGTATTTTATGATGTCCTCGTTTCTGCACACGCCATCAAATTGACGGTGTATCCTTTCTTCTACCCAAATGCTCAGAAGAGCTTTGGTATCTTCGACAGAACAGTACAGGCGGTTCTCCATTTCGAGCAGCAATTAATTTTCGCGATATAAAAAAGTGAAATGTGCATCTTGCCGCAGACCATAACTTTCCCTAACACCGGTAAACTCCGCCTTTTACCGTGGTGCTCACTCTACCGTGGTAAGCCTCTAGCCCGAGCTGGCCCGCTTTGGCCCAAGGTATTCGACGGGCCAGAAATCCTGGCCGTTGGCCCTGAGTAAACCCCGATCAAGCCCTGGAAGTGACAGTGGAAACGCGACTTGCCCTGGTACCCACAAGCATGGCTCGGCCCTGGCCCGGCAGTGGAAACGCGGCTAATATGTAAGTGCTGCCACAAGTCCCAGTTAGTCTAACAGTGCACACATCTATTTTTTTATTTTTTTAAAAAATGATAGAATAGAAAAAGAACAGAAAGTGTTAGTATTAATGGGTCAAGTGTTTACTAAAAATATGTGTCTTTAGCCGTTTCTTGGAAATGGTTCTGGATCAGTTGCAGAGGTTTGACAGTACATGGTGGAAGGCCTGCCAAGAAAGCATCAATAGTCCAGCCTGGAAAGAATAGGACAAGGAGTGGGTCCGATAGAAAGTCCGGATCTTCCTAATTGTATGAGGTAAATCTGCATGGGGCAGTTCTAGCAATGTCCCAGCAAACATATGGACGTTTAATGACTGTTGAAAAGACGACACATCCCGTCATTAGCCGCGTTTCCACTGCCGGGCCGAGCCGTGCTGGTGCGTGCCAGGGCCAGTCGCGTTTCCACTGTCACTTCCGGGGCTTGAGCGGGGCTTCCTTGGGGCCAACGGCCAGGATTTCTGGCCCGTCGAAAACCTTGGGTCAAAGCGGGCCAGCTCGGGCTAGAGGCGTGCTCAAGGTAAAAGGCGGAGTTTATCGGTGTTATGGAACGTTATGATCTGAAGCAAGATGCACATTTCACTGTTTTATATCGTAAAAAATAATCGCTGTTTGTAATGGAGAATCGTCTGTACTGGTCTGTCGAAGATACCAAAGCTCTTCTGAGCAGTTGGGCAGAAGAATGACGGCGTGTGAAGAAACGAGGACGTTATAAAATGCATCAATGCTGAACTTTCTAAGCTAAGCATTCAGCGAGCAACGCTTCAAGTTCAGGAAAAAATAAAAAAGTTGCGGGCACAGTATATTGTACAAGGCGATTAAAACGCACAATGGACAAAGCGAAGCTCAGAGAAGGGACTTTCCATGCTTTGACTTGATGTACGGTGTGCTGGGTCACCGTCCACTCGCGAGACAATCGGGACACTATTGCAGCCACGGCCGGTGAGTTAATATACATGCTATCTTCCTATTATAAATAAATTCATAATACCCGCTGAAATGGGTTGGGTTGTATTGTATGACGTTTAAACCAGAAAGGCGTGTTGGGGCGGGGTTTAGGGCAGCGCTGCAGGGCTACTGGCCCGGCAGTGGAAACGCAAGCCCGGTGCTTGAGGCCCGAGGCCACTGGCTCGGCTCGGCTCGCTGTTAGCTCTGGCCCGGCCCTGGCCCGGCAGTGGAAACGCGGCTATTGTTGAAAAATAGTTCCAAAATGAAAATTGAACGGACGTCTTTGACGACGTTATCTGTTCTGTGTTACATATTTTTACTGATTTTTGCCATCCTACCATGACTATTTTTGGCCAGGGATACAACGTTGCTGTCAGACCAATGATTGCGGGGGTGGTAGGTGAAGTTTAACTGATCTTCAATCACAACTCCAAGGAGGATTTGTGATGAAGTATTTCATTTCAAGTATTTTGGTCTTGGAAAGGTTAAGTTGCAGTAGGTGATGGTCTTTCATCCAGCAAGAAATGTCAGGCAGGCAGGCTGAGTAGAGAGGTAGATTTGTGTGTCAGCATAGCAGTGATAGAAAAAGCTATGTATTTGACTGGCAGATCCTAGTGATGTCATGTGGATGGAGAAGATAAGTGGTCCCAGCAATGAGCCCTGAGGCACCCCAATAGCTGTTGCAACTTAGACACCTCACCCCTCCATGACACCCTGAAGGACCTACCTGAGAGGTAATGCTTGAACCACTGGAGTGCGGTTCCTGAGATGTCCTTTGTCATGAAGGTTGACAGGTGAATCTGGTGGTGTCGTGGCCACTTTTGAAGCCTGACTGTTTGCTGTCTAGGAGGTTGTTCTGTGTGAAAAATGCAAAGGTTGAACATGACTCGAAAAAAAGTGTTTTTGCAATAAATGAAAGAAGTGATACCGGTCTGGGTTTAGAGTTGGTTTCTTTAGCAGCCTTTTCCTGCCTGTCTGTCCTTTGTTGCCAAATAGCACGCTTTAGAATGACTGTGCAACTGCAAGAGATGTCAATGAAGTTTCTTGTATATTTGTATATTCTTATATATCTGCACACTGGTGGCACAATGACTATTTAATTCTCAAACATAGTCCATGCTGAACATATTCACAAAAGATTATGGAAAGCTGTTTATCCCAAAGACTGACAGTTTGGGCTGGTTAGTGCAAAATAAGTCCCCAAAAAACAGGTAAGCACATTGAAATTAATCACCAGATTTAGTTTACCTTTTTGAAATAATTTTCTGAAAACAGTTTAGGATAAAGGATGAGCTTGAATCAAATGTATTGCAATAATCTGATGTATTAAATATAGGATGGTATTTTTATATATATATTAAAAAAGCTTTACATTTTTTTTAATAAATGATATATAATAATATAAATAAAATACATTTATCAAAGTGTGAATATGGTGTGAATCAAATCCTAAATGAAATAGGAGTAGAGCAGTCAAATGCGTTCTACTGGTTATGATTTAGCAGGGTAGTTCAAAATCTATAGCTGAAATCAATGTTCCTATTATGACTTCTAAGTAAAGCCTATCAGTTTAATAACCTAGACCCTCTTGGTTGCCAGACAACTCTCATCATGTTTATTTAACTGTGTGGTGACGCTCGTGAAACTAGCATGGTAACCACACGCTTAAGTTGTGCAGAATGTGTGGGCTGATCAAAGTTGAGTGCATAAGCGGATGTAGGTTGACCGTAAGCCTTCAGAAGAAAAACTGAAAAAGCATCTTTTAATGATTTATCTGTCTTGTAGAATGACCTCAAATACAACTCTGTCTATACACTTCAACTCTAAAATTCCAACCCACTATGAGAAAACAACAGTGGACATTGTCTTCCTCTCCATCATCTTTCTACTTGGCACCACCGGGAACTCTGTGGTCATCTGGGTGGCCGGCTTTCGCATGAAGCCCAACGTCACTAACGTTTGGTTGGTCAATCTGGCAGTAGCTGACCTGATCTTCTGTCTGACACGAGTCACTTCGCTCCTCAAAAACATTTTCTTTGACCGCTGGACTTTTGGGGTCTTTCTCTGCAAGTTCAATGGTTTCTTCAAGTACGCCAACATGTTCTGCAGTGTTTTCCTCCTGGCTGTCATCAGTGTGGATCGAGCACTCTGCATCTGGTGCCCAGTTGTTACTAGAAAGCGACGGACGTTATGTGCAGCTCGTGTGGTCAGTGTGGGAGTTTGGATTGTGGCGGTGATCTTTAGTTCACCGTATTTTGTGTACCGGCAGGTCTTCCCTGGTAAGAACAACCTGAGCCACTGCTCACTGAAGGTCAGAATGGCTTTAAAAAAGTACTGCATGTACCACCTTGCATTACAAAAATCAGATTTTGTTAGTATGAATATAATTATACATTCATTTGCAGGACAAAGGAGCAGCAGAAGCAAGTGGAAGGTATGCCTACTACTGCATTCGTTTCATCTGTGGATTCCTGTTGCCTTTCCTGGTCATCCTCATCAGTTACATACTAGCTGCTGTTGGGATACGCAGAACACGGCTCTCTGGCAAATCGAGGCCTCTGCGGATTCTTGCTGTATTGGTCTGTGCTTTTTTCCTATGTTGGGCCCCCTACCACTTTCTAGGACTGGTCAAATTGGTGGATAAAAACAACAAGGGTGTAAATGTAGGATGGAAAATGGCTTCAAACTTAGCCTATTTCAACAGCTGCATTAACCCATTGCTGTACTTCTGCATGGGACTGGAGTTTAGTCAAAGATGTAACCAAAGTTTGTCTGGGATTTGTCACAGAGCTTTTATGGAGGAAGGCCAAATTCTGTCACAGGAAGGCACTGTGGAGGAAAGCTGTAATTCCATTCCAAAGACTGAGTGTGTCACAAAATTGTAAAAGATTTTACTCTTTTTCTTGTTCATTTTTCAGGTCTATCAGCTAACTTTTTTATGCGTTTCTTTTCTTTTTTATTAGTATATAACACATTGATGAATTATCATACCTGACTGTCTGGTCTTCTGTTTAACTTTCATATAGGATCATATTCAAACTAAAATATTCAAAATAAGATCATTCGTAATATGGGTAGTAATATTTATACAAATGTTTATGAAATAATTCTGCATTTTTATGATCGGTTATCTTTGTCTACATGATAGTTAATTAACAGGATGACATTGATAAGCCCAGCTGAGGCAGGAGGAGTAAGCGGAAATTATATGTGGCCTAATACAAGGGAATGAACATTTTTCATTGTTTCTGTAATATTAACCAGTGCAATAAAAGTGTATGAAGCTGTGATAAGCTTTTAATGCAATTTCTTTTCATCAGAAAAACAAAACAAATTTCTCTTGAAAATCAAAACAAAACAAGTGTCTCTTGCTTTAGTAATGTCTATAGGTAATTTCCTGATTAAAGCTCAAACAACATTTAGTAGATTTCTTGAAGTGCAAGAGACATGAACATGAGCAAGAATGTCGCAATTTATACATAGCCCATGTCTTGCATACATTGCTTAATAATTGCATTGCACCTTGCGTTCTATTAATGGTGACATTGATTATACATTGAGGGAATACGTTACAATGATGTACTAAAATGGGAAACGTTTTTCTTTGCGTCGTCAAAACTACCCTCGTTCACACGGATCCACGAAAGCTACTAAAAACGCTGTAGTAGTAGTAGGAGGAGTTTTTTTTTTCCCCGTGGGGCAATTAGATTTGCGGCACAGTCGCAAGGCACTTAATGACATGACATCAGACATATGACACCAACAATAAAATACAAAACAATACACTATACTACACCCTTGGGTCTGACCAGACCAGCCGAACATCTAACTTATTTTGAGTGATTTAAAGCTTAGCTTGTGGTACAAAAGAGAATTTCGATCTGTTCTTGGTCAAAAGAGGTAGACAGAAACGACACCTAAATGGCAGTAATTTAAAATGAGATGCTAACGGGTGTGTGTGATCACATACAATGCAATTAGCCTTTTTCACCACCCTGTCTTTATAAATGCATTCAATGCTCAGTAGAGTTATCCCAAGTAGCTTGCTGGCAGAAGTAACTGTTTTTCTTATTATCTTTTTCTGGGATTTAGTGGCATTTCCGAACCAACAGATAATGCTAAAAGTTAAAACACTTTCAATAAAAGCAGTATAAAACATTTGAAGCATTTTGTTATTAACATTAAAAACAAGCAGTTTCTTTAAAAAATACATTCTTTGCTGTGTCTTAATCTGCAAAAAATCAGTCCATCAGTCCAAGGTATTTATAGTTTGAAACGACCTAAATAGTCTCCCCATTAATAAAAGTGTCGGTGGGTTGCTGTGACTTTCTAAAATCTATGGACATTTCTTTGGTCTTATTAATATTTAAGATTAAATTATTGCACCATTCTAAAAAAGAGTCTAAAACTGGCCCATGATCCACCTCCCCCCGTCCTCTGCATATTTAACCCATTTATGCCCAAATTTTTCTGAATGGTTTCATGCATATAGTCATGTTAATAATGTCCTATTTGAACATGTTCTGCATTTATTTTCCCCAAATTTTTTTTTTCTTCTTGAAAATCGTATTTGAATGTGTGGCAACTATAGTTGCCGGTGGGCAAATACGTTGTATGCAGCCCCTCAATGTTAAATATGAATAGGAGGAGAACATTTGGCATCTATCTCAAAATAACTGCTTCCAACAGATCAATCTTTATTCATAAACAAATTTATTGTGTATAAAAGTCGAAGAATGTTTGATGCGAACCCAAAAAAGCGGAATTTAACTTATAATCTCTTGAATATGAAAACACAACAAACAACAAATCCATTTGTCTTAAACCTTGTGCGCTGTTTTGGGTCTTTTTGACCCACATTTCTAACTTTCATTTATGGGGATAACATGGATAATTTGACATGGTTTAGTGTAAGATTTTTGCCCATCTTTTGGAAAATGACCTTTTAAAAGTAACAAATTATGACGTTAACCAGTAGATGGCTGCAGAGCTCCACTATTTGCTATTTGACTAAATGAAAGACATATTTTCACAAGGTTTTCCAGTTGTATTCATATCTACATATTATGAAATCACAACTATAACAATAAAAGTTACTTTTTGTCGAAGTATAGGCATTTTTTGTACTAGAAAAAATATAATATTCAATAATGTTATATTATGATTAGAATCAAATGATTTTTGTCAACGGACAAAATTCATCCTCAAAATCAGAAAGAACACACATAGACAGAAATGAAGTGGCACACTTCACACAATTTTGAATTTATGAAAAACAGATGTTTGAAATAAATGATAAACTCTAAAGACTCCAACTTTTCTCTTTGTAACATCCTGATCAGGTTTGATTCTAATCATGTAACATTATTGAAAAACTGTTTTTTTCAGTACAAAAACTACTAAACTTTGACAAAAAGTAACTTTTATTGTTATAATTATGATTTCATAATATGTAGATATGCATATATCAAAAATGTAATTTGTTACAAAATGTAAGAAATTACATTTGTACAAAATTTGTACAAAATTTGTTACAAAATTACATTTTGTTGCCTGGGGTCTCTGAGACCACAAACAGCCCGACTGTAAACCTCAAATGAACAGCGCACAAGGTTTAAAGTGGTAGAGTGCAGCCAAAACAGGGTATTGTGTATCAAAAAGTTAAATGAAAATAAATAAATACAAATAATATAATAAAATAATAAAAACGATATCTATATAACAAGCAAAAAAACAAATGACAAAATGGCAAAAAACTAAAATAACAGTGCATACAGACAGTACTTATGAACAGTAAGATGTCATTTAAAGGGTAAAGTTATGTTTTGCACTGAACAAGTCCAATAACTTGAATTATTAATCTATTAACACAGTATACCCATTTCCCCATGATATATGTACTACAAGGCATTTGCCCACCGCACTATAGTTGCCGCTTGGACTTTTGACTAAGTATACAAAAAACTATAGATCTGTTGTAAGATTTGTTTTGTTCGGATGATTCTAGAGACCTTCATGATTATGTAGATATATATATGTCAACAAAAAATACTTATTAGTAATATGCCTTCGTCATGCTTCCTGGAAGTAGGGGTAGGAAGTTGACAGCCTCATGTGACAGGAAGGAAGTAAATACCTTTTTTTTTTTCTTGAAATCCTTTATTTGGTTGTTTCCTTGCATGGCATTGAGACATACAACATGGATAACACCTAGAAAAATACTTACAAAAGGAAAATGACAACTATACACTTCGGCAACTATAGTTGCCGGTGGGCTTAAATGGGTTTTAATAAAATGCCTGTTTTGAAAAGTGCTAATGCATGAATTTGTGTATAAAATAAATAACAAGTGAGATAGAACACATCCTTGTGGAGAGCCTATGGATGTTATCATCACATCAGACAGAACTGAGCCAACTCTAACCCGCTACTGGTAAGAAAGTCCATGATCCAATTAATAATACCCGAGTTAAGATAGAATTCACTAGCTAAAATGTCTGCAAGAATCTTGGGTTGCATAGTGTTAAAGCAGATGAAAAGTCCACAAATAGAATCTTCGCATGAGTCTTTGGTTTTTCAAGGTGGATATGCAAATAATGCATTAATGTCAAAATTGCATCGTCCACCCCCCTGGAGGTTTGATAAGCAAATTGCAGGGGGTCCATAAGATGCTGGGTTTGTGATACAATGTACTTCTTTACCAAGCGCTCCAGGCACTTCATGACCAATGATGTCAATGCAATATGTCGGAAGTCATTGGACTCTGTGGGTCTTGGCAGTTTTGGCACAGGTACAATTGTCGATGTTTTCCACAAGATGGGGACTTTACAGAGATTAAGTGAGGAGTTAAAAATATCAGTAAACACAGGGGCTAACTGTTCTGCACAGTGCTTGAGAATATTACCACAGATTTTATCAGGGCCTGGACTTTTCCGAGGATTACAGCGGCTAAAGAAGTGAAGGACATCCGATTGTCTGATGTTTTATACAGAAGATGCAGGGGATGAAGGGGGCAGCCTGATGCTAGCACCAGCACCGCTGCCTTTCTCAAAACGACAGAAGAAGCCGTTTAGCTGGTTTGCCCTTTCCAGTCCCTCAAATCCGGGCAGAATCAAGGAAGAATTCCCTCTGCCCTTGTGGTGGACATTGGTCATTGTCTTGATCCCATGCCTCACGCGAGTTGCCCGACACCAGGGTTGACTCAATCTTCTGTCTGTACCTGTATTTATCCAACTTTATTTGTCTTTTAATTTGTCTCTGTATGTCCCTTTTGGCTGTATCATCCTGGTTCCTGCATACATTTTTCTTTTCAATTATAAGATGCTTTAATTTTTTTGGAAATCCAGGGCTTATCGTTTGGAAAGACTTTAATCGTTTTTATGGGTATAACTGTGTCTACGCAAAAATTGATGTAGTCAGATATTGTTTCTACCTGTTCATTTATATCAGGGCATTTAAAATGTCCCAGTTTGTACAATCAAAACAACCCTGCAGGGTCATAATACTGTCATTATTCCATACTTTAACGGAGCGTTTTTGGAGCTTCTCTCTTTGCAGAAGCCTCTGATATGTAGGACGGAGATAAACCACATTGTGGTCAGATGCCCCTAGTGGTGGGAGCAATGATGAAGAGTAAGCGTTTTTAACAGTTCCATAACATAAATCTAAAAACGTATTTTTCCTGGAGGGACAATCCACGTACTGATAATATGTGCGTAAACACTTTTTCACAGGACAATTGTTAAAATCTCCTAAAATAAACTTAGGGGCATCCGGAGACAGTAGATCGAGCTTATGGGAGAGATTAAAAATGATGTCTAGTGCCCTATCGAAATTTGAGTTTGGGTGTATGTATACGACAGTAAAAAACATCTGAGGGAACTCTCTGGGCAGATAAAAAGGCCGAAGCGAGACACACAACAGTTCAATGTCGGGGGTACACAAACTTTGTCTCACTTTCTCTCTGTATTATGCTGCCAGGCCAGTAGTTGGCGATGTCACTTTGTAAAGAAAAACTATGCGCCTATGGACTGAACACGTAATACGCATGTGCGTGATGTTACCATTGTCACAAATTTGCATTTTTGTAGTTCACACAGAGATGATAACAGTTTTGTTTCCTAAAACTTGCACTTTAAATCTTATTGTCAAAGGTTTGTGTTTTCGGGCCCCAAAAATGTTATTGTCGTGTAAAATAACAGCCAAAATGCATAAAAAGTTTTCCGTTTTTAGTTGAAAACTGTGTCGTGTATAAACTGCCCCTGAGTTGTAGTCGACAGCATAATCACCTGACCTTTGATTTGAGGCTATACTATGTAGTGTTGTCAAAAGTACAGACTTCGGACTTGTGTCTTTGGATACCCTACTTAAATATGCAACGTCAAGTAAAGTCACCTTTATTTAGGCCTAACGCTTATATTCCAATATTTAGACTATACAATGTTTCAAAGCTATACAGTGATAATAAGAAAATTTGGCATTTCGGCTGTTGTTCAGCTGAAGTCAGTTCAGTGTTGATTCAGTTCTGTTGTAAAGATCATCAATTATTAAATTAGTTAATTTCATTATCTTTAAAGCAGTTCTACAAAAAAGGATGTCATCAGCCAGTTCAGTTCTCAAACAACAGTCTAAGCACAGTCAGATCAATAATGTTTTTTTTTTATATTAAGTTACATAAATAATATATGAATGTGCCAAAGCCACACTTCACTTACAAAAATTTTGTTTACGTAAAAAAAACAAAGGTTTATGTTTGTGTCAGTCTCCTCCCCCTTCCCATTTCTCTTGTCTTCAGTGAAGACACATGAATGACCAGTTCAATTAGACTAAGGAGCAAAAGGAAGAGAGCAACTGCAAGTAATATCAATGAACTAGCCACAGATTTATTTTTTAGCATAGCAAAATTACATTTTAATAGTTATACACAGCTCCTATTGACTCATTTACAAAGGATTTCCCCGTTTTTTCCCCTCAAGATTGATGGATTGGTCTGATTTGTGAAAACACTGATGTGTACAGGTAAGAACATCTAAATCAATTCATCATAAGATTATCTATATTTCTGTCCTCATTTTGTACCAAGTTTTTTTATTATTAATATATTATTATTATTACGGTAAAACTTTCATTAGATAAGGTTTCATTAGTTAACATTAGTTTACTAACATGAACTAATAATGAACTGCACTTCTTCAGCATTTGTTAAGCTTTGTTAATGTTAATTTGAACATTTACTTATGTAAGCTTCCCAGTTTTTAATACAGCTATATCTGAAGCAGGGCAACAGTTTTGCTAAAAACAACAACAACACTGAGATAAAGCTATGATTTATGAAATCCTAAATGTTTGTATCTGTGATTTCACAGAGTAATGACCTTGTTATTAGTGATAAATCAATATAACATTTCTGTGGCAATATATCCGATTACTTAGAATGAATAGAATTAATCTACCAATACAGATAAAGATAGCCTAACGATAGTTCCGATAGTTGTGTGTGAATCGGCCCTGATCATTAGCTGTATTTAAACCAACGGCCGATACAATTATTGGCTGATACATCAGAGCATCTCTTGTTATTGCTGTTAAGTAACCCCAATTTGAATACACTTTTGGTGTTATGAGTGCTCTTAAAAGGACATTAGATCACAAAATGTTCTATTGGAAATGAATGTCAGACAGATCTATTGTTTAAACTAAAGGAACATTTACTGATTTATCTGTCTTGGTTGTAGAATGACATCCAATACAACACTTCTCCATTATGCCCAGTCTGAAGTCTCAAACCACCATGAGAACACTTCAGTGAACATTGAAGTCATTATGAATGAGGTCAGCATTGTCTTCCTCACCATCATCATCCTCTTCGGCACCACTGGGAACTCTGTGGTCATCTGGGTTGCCAGCTTCCGGATGAAGCCCAGTGTTACTAATGTGTGGTTGGTCAACCTCGCTGTAGCCGACCTGATCTTCTGCCTGACACGAGTCCTATCACTAATCTCAACCCTTTTCTTTAACTACTGGCCTTTTGGGGTCTTTCTCTGCAAGTTCAATGGTTTCATCAAGTACGCCAACATGTTCTGCAGTGTTTTCCTTCTGGCTGTCATCAGTGTGGATCGAGTGCTTTGCGTTTGCCTCCCAGTGTTTACCAGGAAACGACGGACGTTATGTGCAGCTCGTGTGGTCAGTGTGGGAGTTTGGATTGTGCGGTGATCTTTAGTTCACCGTATTTTGTGTACCGGCAGGTCTTCCCTGGCAAGAACAACCTGAACCACTGCTCACTGAAGGTCAGAATGGCTGCACACATATATAAACAAGCATGCATATGCATTTTTACATAATGATTTTATTTGTAAATATATTAATGCCATAATGTTTTTTTCATTTGCAGCACAAAGGAGCAGCGGAAGCAGGTGACAAATCAGCAAAGTATGTCTACTACAGCATTCGTTATATTTGTGGATTCCTGTTGCCTTTCCTGGTCATCCTCATCAGTTACATACTAGCTGCTGTTGGGACACGCAGAACACGGCTCTCTGGCAAATCGAGGCCTCTGCGGATTCTTGCTGTAATGGTCGGTGCTTTTTTCCTTTGTTGGGCCCCCTACCACTTTCTAGGACTGGTCAAATTGGTAAATCAATCCAACAAGGTGGTAAAAGTAGGATGGAGTTTGGCTTCAAACTTAGCCTATTTCAACAGCTGCATTAACCCATTGCTGTACTTCTGCATGGGACTGGATGTTAGTCGACACTGCAATCAAAGTCTGTCTGGGATTTGTCAAAGAGCTTTTATGGAGGAAGGCCAAACTTTGTCCCAACGGGGGACTGGGGACAAAAGTTGTCAAAATTCCATTCCAAAGACTGCAGGCACTATGGGCCCTATTTTAACAACATAAGCACGTGGTCTAAAGCACACGGCGCAAGTGGCACGGCGCAACTTAGGGCGTGTCCAAATCCACTTTTGCAGCAGGGAAAAAGAATTGGCGCACCCGGCGCATGGTCTAAAAAGGTTGTCCCTATTGGCCAAATGAGTAATGGGTGTGTTTTGGCCATAACATGCAATAAACCAGAGTCTCATCTCCCATTCCATTCACGTCAAGGCGGAATCACTATTTACAAGGGTGAATTTGCAAGTGGAAAAACAGAATACTAGTGAGGAAACGGATCTGCTTGTGAGCGAGGTTAAAGCGCGTTGTGGACCCGCCTATAGGCGCACATTACTAACACACTCTTTAAATAACAAAAAAGAATATCGCGCCATTGACTTGTGAATTTTAGTTGGTCAATGGCGCAGTCTATTTCAGTTGCCTCAAAATAGCAATGTGCCATCAATGCGCCTGAACACACCTCTTTTTCAGACCAGCACGCCCATGGGCACACAAATGGGCGCAAATGCATTTGCTATTCAAACAACGTGGTGCAGGACGCGAAAATGATAACTGCGTCAGGCTGAAACTTGCAGAAAACACTTGCGTTGCACCTGGTGCCGCATTGCACCGGGTGTATGATGCCCTATGTCACTAAAGAGTTTTTATTCTCTTTTTTTGTTCATTTATCAGTATATCAAATAGCATAACATTTAAATGCATTAAAAAAATATCTTACAGAATGAAAAATTAATGTTGCTACCTCAGTGTCTGGTCTTCTTAATCAGTAGTTGAAATATTGTAAAATTTAAATTAAGATAATTTGTAATGTATTACTTGCTATATAATTTATAATGCATTACGTGTAATATAAGTTATGTATGTTAACGCAACAGTACATTTTAATGACTGCTTATGTTAGACTATATAGGTTTGTTAAATATTAGGCTGACGTGAATGGATAAGATAACCTGAGGCAGGAAGAGAAAGAGGAAATTATTAATGGCCTAACATGTGGAAAATTTTAGACCACGTCTGCATGATGAGTTTACTTATCATTTTGTTTCATTTATTTCTGTAATATTTACCTGTGAAATAAATACATGCCTAAGAAAATAAAGCTTCTGCTGCAGTTTTCAAACCTATCTAGATAGATAGGTAGATAGATAGATAGATAGATAGATAATAGATAGATAGATAGATAGATATAGATAGATAGATAGACGACAGACAGACAGACAGACAGACAGACAGACAGACAGACAGACAAGACAGACAGACAGACAGACAGACAGACAGACAGACAGACAGACAGACAGACAGACAGACAGACAGACAGACAGACAGACAGACAGACTCTGGTGGCCATGACGTGGCAAGACGCTGATGGTGTGAAGGTTGCGGACTTGCAGGGTTCCTCATCTGCATCTCCCACAGTAAATGATGAGCCACTCAAAAACAGTTTATGTACTTTGCCAGAGTCCAGTTGTAATCACCCTCTGGCATCAGCCAACTAAAATCCCAATCCAAGTCACTCCAAAAACTGTAAAAACATCCCAGGAACAATATGGCTATAGGTACCTTTCATTTAACGATGAACTCACATTTAATAAACATCAGGAAAAAAACAGAGACACACACAAGCAACAAACTTCAACACAAGACAAAGAACAGAAGATAACTGAGAGTCTCTTAATACACGACGAGGAAAAGGTAAGACACTATGGAAACCAAGGAAACAGGAACTAAACACACAGGAACTGAACACAAGACAAACAAATTTAGCAAAAAAGTGAACACCGACATAGGGTAATCGTGACAGACAGATAGATAGATAGAAACACTTGTCAATGTCTCCTCCCCCTAATTGCTTGTCTCATATTTGTCTGCAGAAAATATACCAGAAAAATTAATGAAAAGCAGAGATGAGCACTCCCTGGTGTGATGTCAAAGAACCAGCAACTGATTTATTTACTAGCATAGTCAAATATAACTTTATTACTCACATTTCTATTGACTCCTTCACAAAGGATTACTTCAGCAGTATTTCAGTTTGGTAAAAACACTTGATGCTTTGTACAGGTAAGAACACCCACACAACCATTCATAGTTTATTAGTTATTATTTTATTGTATGTATTTATTTCTTAATTTTTCATTTATTTATTTTCCAGGCCATGCAATATAATTGTATATTCTATAACTGTATATATAAAAATTTGACACTTCCAGGAAATAATTATACATAGAATGTTTTTTCTGAAAGTGTCAAATTGTATTATTTATTAATCTACATACTGCCTCCAATTTCTTTAATAACTGGTAACACTTTATTAAAGCCTGTGTGTACAATGCATTATAAATGTATTCATAACGTACACTGTAGTGAATATATTGTTTCATAATATATAATAATTGTAACCAAAGTAAAAATGCATTATAATATTTGCCCATTCTTTGTTACAATCTGAAATTGGTTGTTTGTCATGTGTTTTAATGTATTATACTTTATAAAGTTGTAACAATGTATTATAATATATTATAACTATGGATGGTAACAGTTATACATGAGATCATACAATGCATTATAAGGTGCATTTCAATGAATAATAATGCAATAAAAATATTTATAATACATTTATACATAAAGAGTTTAAGTAAAGTTATACCAAACATTTATATCTGAAGCAATGTTTTACAAAATAGTTATGACTAATGAAGACATTTATGAAATCCTAAAACAATAAACCTGTGTAATTTGCTGTAAAAAATACATCAGCTAAAATTAATTAATTAGCTGATATGTTCATATTCCGTTTAAATAAAATCTGTTTCATACCTGTGTAATACACTGATAACCACCATATAATAGAGTTAGTAAAAGAGGCACATAACCAATTAGAGTTTACCACAATTAGCAAAACCATCATGTTAGCACACTTGAAACTAAAATAATGCAATACGCATTTATTAAACAACATAAAACATAAATCCCAATATACATATTTAATAACAAAAACTATCAAGAAACATAATAAAAAAGAAAAAAAGTAAAGTAGTCTATCACATAGAGAATTGTGGGAATGTTTATGTTTTTTCACTGTAAATTATAAGATGATTGTTTTTACTTCCAAAATCTGTTCATTTAATTACATATTAAGTATACGTATATACGTATACTTATTAAGTAAGGGAACATGCCATTAAACAATTAACAGGGGTTTCTTTTACTGTTAAAATTACATAAAACAATTTAGAGTGTTCTTTGTGTATGCAGACAAGTGTCAGAGCAATGTCACAAACCAAAAAAAACACAAAAAAAACAGAAGTGACAGAACCCTGACGTTAACAATCACGAAAGGGTTTTATTTTGGCTGACAGATTATGGTGCATCTTCTATGTGCAAAGTTATAAATACTGATATTAAATATATCTTTGACCATTTTTGAAATTCCTGTGGCAAATTAGTCTCCCTAGTTGGCTTACAAATTGACGTCATGAATGAACAGATCTATTGGTCAACAGAAAAAATGAAGGAACATTAATGGTTTATGTCTCTTGGCTGTAGAATGACTTCCAATACAACTATTCCACATTATGCCCCCTCTGAGGTCTCAAATCACCATGAGAACACTACAGTGGACCCTGAAGCCATTAACAAAGCAGTCAACATTGTCTTCCTCACCATCATCATCCTCTTCGGCACCACTGGGAACTCTGTGGTCATCTGGGTTGCCAGCTTCCGGATGAAGCCCAGTGTTACTAATGTGTGGTTGGTCAACCTCGCTGTAGCTGACCTGATCTTCTGCCTGACACAAGTCACTTCACTTATCAGTGATCTTTTCTTTAACAACTGGCCTTTTGGAGAGTTTGTCTGCAAGTTCAATGGTTTAATCAAGTACGCCAACATGTTCTGCAGTGTTTTCCTTCTGGCTGTCATCAGTGTGGATCGAGCGCTTTGCGTTTGCCTCCCAGTGTTTACCAGGAAACGACGGACGTTACGTGCAGCTCGTGCGGTCAGTGTGGGAGTTTGGATTGTGGCGGTGATCTTTAGTTCACCGTATTTTGTGTACCGGCAGGTCTTCCCTGGCAAGAACAACTTCACCCTATGCTCGAAGGTCAGGATGTCTGCACAAATGCCTGAGTGATTATTTTTTACTCCCACATGCATGTACTATAGATTGGAAAATATGTGAATAAGAATTTGTGATTTCATTTACAGGAGAATGGAAGAGTAGACTACTACCTCTACTACCTCATTCGTTTCACCTGTGGATTCCTGTTGCCTTTCCTGGTCATCCTCATCAGTTACATACTAGCTGCTGTTGGGATACGCAGAACACGGCTCTCTGGCAAATCGAGGCCTCTGCGGATTCTTGCTGTATTGGTCTGTGCTTTTTTCCTATGTTGTGCCCCCTACCACTTTCTAGGACTGGTCAAATTGGTGCATAACGACAACACGTCAGTATATATAGGATGGAGTTTGGCTTCAAACTTAGCCTATTTCAACAGCTGCGTTAACCCAGTGCTGTACTTCTGCATGGGACTGGATGTTAGACGACAAAGTAACCAAAGCCTGTCAGGGATTTTTCATAGAGCTCTTATGGAGGAAAGTCACTTTATGCAGTCCCGGGAACGCATAAGGAACGAAAGCTGTAATTCATTTTCAAAGACTGCAAACAGAGCAGATGACTAATGTTTAAGAGGGATTTGTTTAAAGCAAACTTTTTCCTTATCTAGTTTGGCATTTTGAATAAATAGAAATAAAATGTATATCTTGGAAAAAAAGCTGCCTAATGTTTGTAGTTTTTAGATGAGATTGATAGCGTTGAAATTATTATTTGATGCCTGCATTGCGTCCTCTGCAGTTTCAATCTAAAGACATTTACAAAATGAAAATCATTTACAAAATGAACCCAGATCCAAATAAGAAAAGTTAATTTACCATTATATTGTCAGATTGGAAATATCAGCCTTTCCCTGTACAAATAGGAGCTGTACTTGTTTGTCTACAAACATTTCTACTGAAATGCAGCAATATTTAACCTACTGTACAATTAAGGAATTTTGGACAAACGTTAAAAATATAATATGATGCATTCAGATCTAAGTTTCTCAACTGTTGTCTTAATAATTTTAACCACTACTTTGCTTTGACAATTTGAATTTTAATCACTAAACTATTAGTTTATTAAACAACATTTCAGGAATTCTTTGTTCAAATGTGACGCTGGATCACAAAACCAGTCACAAGTAGCACGGGTATATTTGTGGCAATAGCCAACAATACAATGTATGGGTCAAAATTATAGATTTTTCTTTTATGCCAAAAATCCAGCCCATTCTCACCCCAAGGCGTCATCTAACTGACGCCTTGGGAATCAGTTTGACCATGCTTCAATATTCGACGTTAAAGGTACCCTTTAGCGTCAGTTAGTGACGCGATCCAGGCCATCTAACTGACGCTTACCCTTAGCGTCAGTTAGATACGCCCACCAGAGCGTCATCTAACTGACGCGTTACCCTTAGCGTCAAGATGACGCCCTGGGATCGCTGTCAACTAACTGACGCTAAAGGAGCCTTTAGCGTCGAATATTGAAGCATGGTCAAAATTGTCAGTTAGATGACGTCTTGGGGTGAGAATGTGAAAAATCATGTCCATAAAGATATTTTGTACATTTTCCCTACCTTCCTACCTACATTTCCAAGTACTAATGGCACAACTGAGTTTTTTAAAGTTGTCAGTTTTCACTATTTTTAGTAAAGATGCAAGAAACCACTTCATCTTACTTTAGAACATGTGACCTTTTTCAGAGAAACCCCAAAAGAGGGAATGAAAAAAAAAAAGCATTTTTAAGAATTTGAAGCCCACTTCTACTTTTTTGAGTTTACTTGGTAAAAAGTTTTATTTAAAGAATTGTTCAGAACAGGAAGGACCTTAGCTCATTTTTATGAATAAAATGCCAAATAATTCTGAGGCAATGCATTTCTATATTACTTTTTGTGCATTTAAAAAAAAGTGCTGACATGATGAAAGTAAAGCTTTGGTAAAACTAACCTAATTACAGAGAAAAAAAACACAAGCACATGATAAAATGTGTTTAAAAAGTAAAAAAGTGAGTCCTGTTTAAATCTCTTTTTTTCGTTCTTTTTTCTCACATATAGTGTTTAACACCAGGAAGCGCCCCACTTGCTGACTATGTAACTGAGCTGCAAGTGTGAAACTGTAAGTCTGGTACTTATGGCCACATGGTGAAATAAATGCTTACACGCAAAGAGGCTGCATTACTAAAAGTGAAACTATATTGCAAAACAAATACAGTTACATAACTACATGTGCAACTTCTAACAGCATGGACAGATGCTCTAAAAAAAAAGTATTTAAGTTAGGTCATAAATATATTCAACGCAATATATTAAGAGAGAAACTTAAACACAGAAAATTATTTGATTTGATGTGGATTTTTATTGAAAAAAATTATGAAAAGTGAAATAAACATTTGTGAAAACTGGTATATTTATCTGTGCAGAATTATACAAATATATTTGCAAGTCCTTTATTCCTGTTTTAGGCTATTGAGATGGTGTATTTTTGCAGTTTAGTGTTTTAAGGCATAACATCAAGCAATCCTCATAGATCTGATGAAAACTTTCTGCTGCTTGCAGTTATAATTGCTTCAGGTTAGCGACTTCCAACCACTCTCCTGGATTCATACATTCTGTGAGC
Organism: Chrosomus eos; assembly: GCA_036326025.1. NCBI lineage: Eukaryota > Metazoa > Chordata > Actinopteri > Cypriniformes > Leuciscidae > Chrosomus > Chrosomus eos. The sequence continues at coordinate 31,787,044 of CM070827.1, read as the reverse complement.
ACACATGTAGAATATACCTGCAACAGACAATTTCCAAATCACAAACATGCAAACAAGTATGAGTATTTCTTCAAGACCTAAAAATGAAATAAATAGATTAAGAGATTTACTTAGCTCTTTTGCTAGTTTTAACCATTAATAGGACTTAATAAAGAGAGCATTCACATTTGTATTGTGCTAATCATAAATATGTGTGTACACTCTAAAAAATGATGGGTTGTTTTAACCCAACTTTGGGTCAAATATGGACAAACCCAAACGTTGGTTAAAAATGTAATGCAAAAATCTAACCCAACGGCTGGATTTGTCCATATTTGACACAAAGTTGGGTTGAAACAACCCAGCAGTTTTTAGAGTGTAGAAGTGATGAGGATGATTCATTTATTTAGTATTTTATACATTTTTGGTAACACTTTACAATAAATTTGTTAACATTAGTTAATGTATTAACTAACATGAACGAACCATGAGCAATACATTTGTTAATATATTTGAATCCAGCTGTTCATTGGTTGTTCATGTTATACTTCATGGTGCATTGACTAATGTTAAAAACCAATACAACTTTTGATTTTAAGTATGTATTAGTAAATGTTGAAATTAACAAAGACTAATAAATGCTATAGAAGTGCAGTTCATTGGTTTTGGAGCAGAACTCCATCATGAGGTCTTTGAGGTCTTTCGACCACATCCCCTTGATTATTTCCATTCTGCACCACACTTCATAACTTTTAACATTTTCTGTGCTTCTAACACAGCTTCTGTGGGTCAATCTTTGCCCGTTAAATAGCAGTCTATGAGGTTTATATCACCTGCAAAGAAGGTCATGAGCATGGACACCCATCCTAGTATGTAGGACCAGGAGAAGCGCCAGTCTCCGAAACGCTTGCCAAGGAAGCTTAGGGTTACGCCAGTGTAGATCGCCATAGCCAGCAGCACAAACAGAGCTGGGTGTGAACAAAGTGATGATTAATAAATGGATAGAGGAAGAGTAGTACCATCAATATTTGACCATGACCTTTTATTCACATTGCTAAAATGTTGCGCATGTGTTGATGACTTACTGGAGATGAAAAACATGATTCCTGCAGCAAAGGAACGACTGAATCTCTCAAAGGCAGAAAAATGGGCAAACGAGAGGATGCCTGCCATGATGCCCGCAAAGCACGCCATTCCTGAGAGGATCATGAATGCCCGTGTGGCATTCCAATATGCTGAGGAAAGAGACAAGAAATGTTCTCAAAACAATCCTAAAGACGGGTATCATCCTCCTAGTATCATCCCCCCCAAAATCCCAACCAATTCTTGCCACTGTTTGTTTGATTTTACTCAATTGATCTTTAAAAAGCTGTCACTGTGGAATCACCTTGAACGAACCACAGTGCAGCTCCTGTAATCTCAGATGCCATCTTATTAGACCACTTTGGAGCGCCTTTTCAGAATACGAAAACACAAGAATACGAAATTGTGCAACGCTGGTTTGTGTTAAAATAATAATAAACCACTGCCATCTACAGGCAAAAAATGGTCTCAAAGCTCAAATGCAGGTGCCAAAATTCTTGTATAAAGTTATAGGAGACTTTAAAAATACTGATAGCGAATATTATAGACACACGGAAATATGTTTCTGGAGTTTGCATGAATAAAATGAGCTTACCTATACTTGCTGTCTGCATGTAGCACTTGTTGGCCATGCAGTACCTCCACAGGCCCTGGTGGGCATAACTGCCTGAGAGGCGATACTGCATCCAATAATCTGTTGCCGTGGAGACCACTATCAGGATGTTCCCCACAATGGCACAGAACAGGCCGCCGCCCATAAAGCTGTACATCCTGACACACGCTGGGACTCTGCAGGAAGGAGATATACACTAAAGAGATATGAGAAATGAGCCATGAAAAAGTTGAGATTTTTCACATACAGATGATTATACTGTACACATTCATAAATGGCACAACAACTATTTTATACAAGATTCAGCTAATTCAGTCAGTTTCTTGTGATTTAAGTTTAAATTACTTTAATATCCAAGTTGATTGTACTTTTTGTACAGTGTCAGTTACTCAATTTAAACAATTTATTTTAATAAATTTGCAAATTAGCATTACTCAAGCTTCACAATAATTTTTAGTACTTAAAAAACAAGATTTTAGGCTTTGCAATAAGATCTCATTTTTAAAATGTGTCAATGCATTGACTAACATGAACTAAAAATAAGGAATATAATTTTACTGCATTATTTAATCTTTGTTAGTGTCAGTCAATAAAAAAATGTCATGTTACACAGTGCATTAACTAATACTAACAGAACTTTTGATCTTAAAAATGTATTAGTAAGAACAATAAATGGTGTAGCAGGATTTTTTCATGTATACTAATAGTTAACTCGTGTTGTAAGGTAAAACAATGCTGTAAATATATAAATGGGAGATAATGGGTTAAACAAACCCTTCATTACAATGTTAACAAATGAAACCTTATTGTAAAGTGTTATACACTTTACACTTTACAATAAGATTTGTTAGTTAACATTAGTTAAATACATTAGCATGAACTAATAATGAACTGCAGTTATACAGCATTTATTAATCTTTGTTAATGTAAATTTCAACATTTACTAATACTTTATTAAAATCTTGTTATCGTTAATGCACTGTGAACTATGAACAAACAATGAACAGCTGTATTTTATTAAATAACATTAACAAAGATTAACAAATAGTAACAAATGGATTGCTCATGGTTAACTAATGTTAACTAATGAACCTTATTGTAAAGTGTTACCGATTGTCTTTATACTTATGTAATTTCATTTGTTATTTTTTTTGCACAGGGAGCTTAAAAATACAGATGCCTTCTCGTTATACTTCAATATATTGGAAAAAAGAAACCGGTCCCATTGAGACATATAAACTTTATGATATTCCAGGTTAGATAGTAATTTCGAAATTTCGGTAACACTTTTGTTTAGGGTCCAATTCTCACTATTAACTAGTTGCTTAATAACATGCTTCTTACTATGATATTGGCTGTTTATTAGTACTTGTAAAGCACATATTAATGCCTTATTCTGCATGACCATATTCTATCCTCCCTTGATTCTGCCCAATACCAAAACTTAACAAATATTTAACTAACTATTAATAAGCAATTATTAGGAGTTTATTGAGGCAAAAGTCGTAGTTAATAGTTAGTTAATAGTGAGAATTTTAGTAATAGTAATGTAATGTAATGGACATGCTCATCATAAAATAACAAGTTCCATTCACACTGCATTGACGTCTCAATCGGCGAATAAAATATTAAGGATATTTACAGAAATATTAAAAAACATGCAAGTTTTTCACCGCTTACCTTGTTGCTTCTGAGGCAAATCCCTCTTTGCTTATCCTCTGGGGAAAGAGGGAGTGAGAGAGTGGAGAGGGAGGGAGAGATGTTAAGAGGCAAAAGAGAAATGGACAACCTCTGTTGCCCTTTTTTGTTGATGGTGGCAAAATCCTTTAAATGCTACCTCCTCTGTCTCTGAAACAAATACACTTGGACTGGTTAGGGCAGGGGCCCTGGTGTGTCCGACTTTTCACTGTGTGTATGCATGATGTCAATGGTCCTTCTTTTGTTTGAAGAGTAGACTGTTCTGTAGCTGCACATATTCAATGGATTGCTTTAGTGCAGCGGTCAATGCAAAATGCTGAGTTGCATGGTTGCTTTGACAGGGGCCACAGCGTGGCTACACGCAGGCATACCTATAGTTTAAAATGCAATAAACCCAATGTTTCCCATTCCCAAATCGAATTACTGAATCAGCTAGTCGATATAGTTCACACATGAGGAGATATTACATGTGGATTAAATTATTATCTGAAAAATGTAAGTGAATGAACCAGGAACCAAGCTTTAGAGAATCCAGATGTATTTAAAGGGATAGTTCATCACAAACTGAATATTCTGTCATCAATTACTCACCATCATGTCGTTGCAAACCGTAAGACTTTCGTTCATCGTCGGAACACAAATGAAGATTTTTTTTGATGAAATCTAGGAGCTTTCTGTCCCTAAGTTGACAGCAGCGCAACGGACACTTTGGCACTTCAAAAAGTTCATAAAGAAACTATATGAATTGAGCGGTTTAGTCCAAAGTTTCTGAAGAGACACGATCGCTTTATATGATGATGGTTCGGTTGGGCCTCTGTTACTTTTTGCTGATCAATGTTTATATGTGAATAGAAGCCTAAATTCAATTTGTTCATTATAGCGATCGAGATTAACGACATGAGGGTGAGTAATTAATGACAGAATTTTTCATATTTGGGTAAACTATTGGGGACTGTGTGATTGATATTCACAGCTGTGTAGTCAAATACATGACTTTATTCTTATGAATTGCATTACTGTTGTTAGGGATTTACAGTTAAAGACCCAAGGAAAAGATATGATTAATTAAGACCTGGAGTCAGAAGTGCCAACGCATTCTCACCCCAAGGCGTCATCTAACTGACAATTTTGACCATGCTTCAATATTCGACGCTAAAGGTACCCTTTAGCGTCAGTTAGTTGACGCGATCCAGGGCGTCATCTAACTGACGCTAAGGGTAACGCGTCAGTTAGATGACGCGGGTAGGTTTAGGTCTGGGTAGAAGGGCGTCATCTAACTGACGCTTAAGGGTAACGCGTCAGTTAGATGACGCCCTGGGATCGCGTCAACTAACTGACGCTAAAGGGTACCTTTAGCGTCGAATATTGAAGCATGGTCAAACTGATTCCCAAGGCGTCAGTTAGATGACGCCTTGGGGTGAGAATGGGCTGGAAGTGCAGTCAATTTAAGACAAGAGAAAGAATTATAATAAATTAAAGACATTTTTTTATTGAAGATAGTTTGCAGTTTCATCAGACAGAATTCACCTTCAAGACTCACACAGGAGTTCGTAGGACGCCCCTCTTAGTTACAAAGATCACAGCAATTATACCCTTCACCAAGGTTAAGCTATGTCCTTGCTTCAGGTTGAATGATTCTGATTGGCTAAGACATAGATTAACACATATTTTCCACACATAAACAGATAAACTGAAGCATATCTCCTTCGATTATGCAGCTGACACTTGTACCCTGAATATAGGCACGTTGTGACTTTCCCGGTCACAGATCTGGGTTGCTGAGTGCCAACATGTTGAAGAAAACAAGTCAGTCAATCTCCAATAATGCCAATTGTTCCTTAACCTGTAACCAAGAACACACACACACACGCACGCACGCACGCACGCACGCACGCACGCACACACACACACACACACACACACACACACAGCTTCTTCAAGGTTGTATTTGGTCAGGCTCTGGAGACTCTTGCCAAAACATCCAGATAACATGTTCTTTGTCTCAGTGAGAGGACACTTTAATCTAACAGTAAAGTGAAGACTTTAACTAAGAAATGGTCACTTAAACTATTGGTTCCAACGACCTTTATATGTTTTAACACATGTTGCAGATCTTTCTCAAACAAAAAAAGTCCATATTTTATGAGCAAGCACTGTAACAACATTCCTGGCATGGGCTAGACCCACAGTCACCTTTCAGATATTTAATACCGACATTAGACTGAGAATACATGAAAAGAACATTTCAGTAACCACACTGTTAACATCTATAACAAAATAAAATCTTATAATCCTAGAGAAGTCATTCAACTCATTTGATATTTAGAAGGAAAAATATTGATTAATACCTTGATTATAATCACTCATTAAACATACAAGCAGCATGGATTCCAGAATCCACCCCTTCAGTCCACCGTTTTAGACTAATGTGGGGTCCAATACTGCCACATCTGGTCTTTCCATAGAGGCTGCTTCAAAATGTTCGATTTCTGACCCATGCTCCCGTCAGGTTATAATTTTGATAAAACAGACAATATCTTTTTTTTCCTTCAAAGACTTAACATGAATAAAATATCCCACATGGCACATAGTGCATTATTTATCTCCAGAACCTTTTTACATAACACAGCTGTTGTTTATTTTTACTATTTTTTTTTTTTTTATCATCGACTTAACTGATTACAAAACAAGTAATTCTCTGGAAGCCGGGCTAAATAAGCAAGCACTGTTCCTGTATTCCTATATGGGCTATACCCACAGTTGCCACACAGATACTAAATACAGACATTGTCTTTAATCATAAATACCAGGGTATTTACACTGGTTTTTTTTTTATATAAAACAATTTTCAATTAATTTTATAATAAACAAAGATGGATGGTAAATCTTTCCTTCCACTACCCACCAGGTTCAAAACACAATGGTTGTCTAACTAAAAATAAACAACAACAAAATAAGACCCATAATTAATCATCGCAATACAAGGCTAAAAAATTGAATTTTTCAGGTTACTTTGTTTGTAGCCAGACAAGTTGTTGTTTATCTTGCCAATCATCAAAACCCTGACTACCCGCTTACAGCCCGCTTACAGCTTACAGCGTTCGCTCTCTTCCGTCACTATTTGTATCAGGACTGATTAGGTTACTGATCAAGTTACTCAATTCGTCAGCCATATCTTAATCACGGTTCAAACTCACCTGAAGTTATAACAGCAGAGATGGAGGCAGCGATCTTTGAGCAACACAGCTTGGCTTCTGCATGATGAAACTGCAAAGTACTTCAAAATCACAGTTACATAAATTGGTCCACACCAATTTGGGTTATTTTTTCTCTGGATTGTTCCCGATGCATCCCTGGCAAACAACCATATTTATATCCCTACCTGTCTGAATCACTAAGTTCTAGGTAACCCCTATCCGAAATGGGAGAGATCAAGAAGAGTCAGGTTCGCGAAGATACTAGAATTGTTTAGGCCTACAGCAGTCGCGTTACACTAGTGGGGGTGCCTACAGCTCCAGCACGGCCTGTCCGAGACGTACTCATGATAGGCTTTAGAAAAGTTTTACTGAAGATAGTTTGCAGTTTCATCAGACAGAAGTCAGCTTCAAGACTTGTAGGCCGCCTCTCTTAGTTACAAAGATCACTGCAATTATACCCTTCACCAAGGTTTAAGCTACGTCCTTGCTTCAGGTTGAATAATTCTGGGATAAGACATAGATAACATAGTAATTTTCCACGCATGGACTGATAGACAGTGGCACATCTTCATAGTCTGTACGGCTACCACCAGGACCCTGAGTTAGGTACGAGTGGTCCTCCGAGGTTACAAGACTGTGTGTCTGTCTAGGCGCCAACATGTCGAAGAAAACAATTCAGTCAATCTCCAATAATGCCACTTGTTCCTTAACATGTAACCAAGAATACTCACACACACACACACACACACCACACACACACACACACACACACACACACACACACACACCACACACACACACACACACACACACACACACACCACAACACACACACCCACCACCACACACACACACACACACACACACAAAACACACATACTATATTTCACATATATAATATATATATATACACAACACACAACACACACAATACTGTATATAAAATATATTTACCGCCGTTCAAAATAAGTCTCTTATGGTGAAATATTATTAATAATAATTATTATTGTTTTCTGTTATTTTTATATATATAATATATATAATATATATATATATATTATATATATATATATATATATATATATATATATATATATATATATATATATATATATATGTAATTTGCAAGCTGAATTTACTCAGCTCTAGTCTTCAGTGTCAAATATCTGCTGCTCAAGAAACATTTCTTTATTAGCAATGTTGAACAGTGTTACAATTTTTCAGGATTCCTTAATGAATAAAAAATTCAAAATAACAGCATTTATCGGAAATAGAAAGATTTTGTAACATTTTACATACTGTTCAAAAGTTTGGGGTCAGTAAGATTTTTTTTAAGAAATGAATAATTTTATTCAGCAAGTAGGCTATGCATTAAATTGATCAAACGTACATGTACAATGTTACAAAAGCTTTCTATTTTAGTCAGATATGGAGCAGAAAATAGACTTCTTTTAAAAACATTTTAAAAAAGAATTACCGATCTAAAACTTTTGAACAGTGAGGGAACTATGACGAGTCTCAAATAAGACCCTTGTGTTGATTTCATCAGCTCAATTTGCCATGCAGCACAGCCTCGTGGTTAGAACAGGGGAAGTTCAGGAAAATATAGTAGGCTAAGTGGGAAAACAACGCTCTTACTAGGCTAACAATATACAATCTCATGTTTATTAATGCTAGTGTTGCGTATATCGAATACACATTTCGTATAATCTGTGTAGATCATTTTTATTGTCCAGTTTATTAATGTCAGAGATTAATAAATGTCTATTTCCTATCCACTGCTTTTGCTATCGTGTCATGTGGTTTGACCAAAAACCCGGATTGGATCGCAGGGGTCACCTGAGAAAAATCCCCACTCGTCATATTTGCGATTCCTTGTGCTGATGCGAGTATGATGACCAAAGGAAAAACGTATATTTTTACTTTTTATACGTTTTGAATTTACACACGGACAGGCTTTAAATCGTGGCGAAGACACAATGTAAGTTTTTAAGTTCACTCAATTATTAAATGCGATGTAAAAGCATTAAAGAACTTCATAATGAAACAAGCGAGGTTGTAATAGCAATAGGCTAACAGTTAACGTTAGTTATATCTCATTTGAACTTGAATTTCAAGTTGCAGCGTTCAAAGTTAGCCTAGCTACCGCTATAATTTAAACTAACAGTTACGTGTTCATTATGTTTCTACCCCGTACCTGCGAAATACAGCCAGTTTCAGAATACGTGCACTACCATAAGCATGTTGTCACATGTCAACCAAAATGTTTTATTTTTTTTATTTCAACCTAACCCACACTTGTTTATAATAGACACTCCACTCCATATCTTATTAGCGGCAGCGTTAAAATGTGGCCGCTATTAAAACGCTTGCGGAAGGATACGAGAACGATCAATAGCGAAACAATACAGCGCGCGGTGCCGAGATAAGGAGACAATGAGATATTAAAGTATTTTTTAAAAGCCTATGATTAAACCAACAAGCACGCCTAACGTTGACTTAGAAGCAAATTGTCTTAAAGAAACCACTAAGCGACTCAACAGGTCGAGAGCTCGTCTCGATAGAAGGGCGGGAGGAGTAACAAAGCCGCGCAGTGAGCACAACAGCGACCGGTACACCTTCCGTCTTCCTCCACAGCGGTCTCCATTTTAACTCCTCGCCCAGCCTGCACCTCACGTGTCCTGGACTGTCTTTCTCACATGACCCGTGTGTTTGTCCCCGTGATCAGCGCTTCCATCTCCCGTATTTCAAGTGTCGCTGAATATCGCATTTTAAAATCCGCTCGCCTTCATGGATATGCTCGATCAGAGCTTGGACACCTCGACGAGGTGAGAGCGCGTCCTTTATGTACGGGCACTCTCAAGGCCCCAGTCAACCATTTTATGCTCTGTTTTCATAGCTAGGCAGTTGGCAATCATCTTTTAACTTTATTTTTTGACTTTTATTAAGTTTTATGCATTCATCAATATAGTGGATTAAACGTAAGATATGAATAGCAGGAAGAAAAACAACAGATCGCAGGCCTTTTAACATTGATCGTCGACGTATTTATATCACTATTAGCACGGTTGCTAATTTGGTGATTTTTGTCTTTTTTTTGGTTATTAAAAATGCACGACCCCAAACCGGTGTTTATTTCATTTTAACAAGGTAATTCAATATTTATCTTTTCTGACATAAAATGTATGCATTTTAAAGAATTGAAGTGGAAATGTCGCGTTTAGTGCTGTCGGAACAAAAGCTCTTCAGCAGTTTAATGCATTAAACTCCCTTCAACCTGCAACCAACGGGTCTTTTCACCCAGAGGCTTTATGTGCATTCAGAAGCATTTTTTTTTTTTTTCATTTTTAATCCCGTTGTGTTTATTTGGCTACATTTACTCATCTGAAGAAAACATTGCTGTTGGTATTTTTTTTATTTCGATTTAAAAACTGAACCGTTGGTTAATGATGCTAATGAAGGGGGGCGTTCACCGTTTCCTCGCCAAGTAACGCTAACGTTAGACAGGTCTGACTAGATGATGGAGGTTAGATGTATTGCTAGAGAACTGTTCTTTTTGAGTCTTTAATTGATTTTCAAATCGTTCAAATGCCTTATAATTGTTTTGCATAAAGACGGAGAATGTACTAGCGATGTCCGACTCTTCAGCGAATCGTTCTTGTTTAAATCGGATCTTTGCATTGAACCGGTTCGCAAAACTGCTCTTCGCGATTCTTTTGGACATCTGTGAGCGGTTCTCGAGTGAACAACAAAAAGAGGGAGTTTTAAAAAAGTACATGTGATTGAGACATGCAAATTCATTTTAGTGTTATTTATTGTGGATTCAAGTTATATTCAATGGCTGCTTAGACTAGTCTTACAAGTTAGTCCCTAATTATTTTCTTCAACACTGTTAAGTCAGTTTCATAAAAACGTAGATTGGTCTAAATTGATACAGAAAAGTAGGAGCGATTACCTTTAACTAACCATACTAGTTCTTAAGACACATATGGCAATGTTTATGCAACTGGCCCCAGGTACTAAAAGATTTAGACACATCAATTTTGAATCAGTGTTTTTAAAACAAACTACTTGAATTAATAATTTGGCCGAATTGGGTCTGACTTTCCATCACTGGAATGTGTCAAAATTCTATATGATTTTTATTTGCATCTGTAGAGTGTCCTTAGAGATGTGAGTGGTTTCACAAGATGAATCGAAACGTTTACTCTCTCTTTGCAGTCACGAGAAACAGGAAACTGAGGAGGTTGTTCAGCTGCAAGAGGGTAAGTAAAACATGCAGCTCTAAAGGATGTATGCATCAAAGGATGTTTAAAAGAAAAAGAAGATGCATATATCGATATAACGCAGTTCATTTAGTCTTTTCTTGTGCATTTCTCAGGAGAGGGGGTGGGGGCGGAGGACCAGACAGCGGTTACCATAGCGAGTGTCCAACAAGCAGCAGCGTTTGGAGAACACAATGTTCAGTACCAGTTTCGGACAGAGAACTCTGGTGGACAGGTCAGTGCGACCTTTGACCTTTCCGGGGTTCAAACTGGGGTCATTCTGTAATAAAACATGACCTGGAGAACTGTGTCCCACTAATAGCTCTTTTAAGTGGTATTTTAGTATATACTATTATAGTATCTATTCATATTTTGAATTGGCTTTTATTGGATAATGGATTGGATCATGTTAGGCAAATAGCTATAGTATGTAAGTATGTAACTGTACTTATGTATGTAATTCCACACACCCTTCCTTTTTTGTTGTTGAACATCCTGTTTAAATCGTAGATTCACTTAAATATGGCAATTCATGTTGACTTTAATGCATTTTCTTTTTTGCTTAACTTCTTCCATCAAAGTTCTGTGTTCTTTTCTGATACAGGTGACATATCGCGTGGTCCAGGTAACAGAGGACCATTTGGAGACAGGAGGAGATGGATCGGCAGTCAGTGTTGTGTCTACGGCCGCCTTTGCTGGGGCACAGCAAGCAGTAGCACAGGTGTGGATCAGACTGGAAGGAAATATGGAGGAAAAAAAAGCAATGTATACAAAAAGTAATATGAATGCAGTGTCAAATTTGCCTGCACACATCTTATATTTCTATTTCTATCTCTATAGGCTGTCATCCAGAACCCTTTTAGTAATGGAGGCAGTCCAGCAGGGGAAACAGTGGGGGGGGAGACACGCTTCGCCTACTTCCCAGCAGCCACTGTCAGTGACGGTACAGCTACAGCCGTCTCAGTGCAGGCCACGTCTGATCCAACCCTCACACAGGCTGGAGGTCAGTTTCACGCCAAAGTCCAAAAAAACGGTGTTTGCAATTGACACTGTTAGTAGGTAATGTTGGTTCTAGTATGTCAGCAGCAACTTCTCATGTAGATGCAGTGTTTCTAGCATCTGGCATTGCATTTATTAGCAATTAATGTGTAATAGCTGCCAAAATCAGTAGTGTTTTGTCTGCTTTCTTGCTCATACAATGTTAAGTTCATTCATAATGTTTCTCCAACATTATTTGAACCTTTATTGTTTACTCTAGGTCAGTTTTACGTGATGATGAGTCCGCCAGATGTTTTACAAACTGGAACCCCCCGCACTATCGCCCCTCGTACGCACACTTACTCTACGTAAGTACCGATCCCGGATCAACATCCTTCCCTTTTACCAAGTCTGCACGGCCCAGCCCATCCTTTGAACCCAATGCTTTGTATGTAACCTAATTTGATCCCTTTATGTCCCTCGAAATGATTTCAGTTGGCAGAACAACTGTAAATAATGAGTGGAATTTTATTTAAATATGACAAAACTGTCCAATGCAATGATTTCAAATACAAATATGCAAAGTATTGTCCAATCAGTTTGAGTACAGTCAGAAAAACAACCAAAAAATGTGTCCCACTTGCCTGCCATCCCAGAGACCTTGGCGAACATGAGACTCTTCAACACAGCAGATCAGACTGGTGAGGAAGACCTTTTACATCCCCACCCCTTTCAACCGCCAGCCTGTCCTTCTCCTCCAGATTCCGCTGCACTAGCCCATTAATCACTACTGGGCAGCTGGCTTTTAATTCAATCATGGTGTTTGAGTTTTCTTCATGTTCGGAAGACATCAGATTATAAATTAATGTTTGCCTCTCAATAAAACGAAATGAGGAAAAATCAAAGGGTTACATGTTTCTTTCAGGCTTGTTACTTTTTTGTCCTGATTTAAGCAAATCTTTGGTAAAAAATGTAATTGACCTGACTGAAATTTGTGCTTCAACTGTTGTGATATCAGTAAACGGGCTGGGGAAATGTTTGTTTTCAAATAGGCTTCAGCTGTGTTGTGTTGTGCCGATTCATTTGGTGTTTTTTTTTTGTTGGTAGTTTAATAGTGTAATAGAGCAACTAACACAAGTCTCCTCTTTTTCTCGTCTCTCTCTCTGTCTCTCTCTCTCTCTCTGTGCTTGCGCAGGAAGATTGATGGCCCCCGGGCACCTCGTGATGAGAGGAGGCGAGCACAGCACAATGAAGGTGAACTAATGCATGTCTTTTTAGAGTTTACTTTCTAACTATTCTCCACACCATGGCAGTACACTATAAAATCAACATGAAACGTCATTTGCAGCATATTTTACTTCTGTAACCCTAACGTGTCCAATTAAACCAGCTAGAAAACAACAGTACGATAGGAGTTTTATCCATCTGGAATTGGATTGTAATGTGGGTGTTACTAGTATTAATACAGGTGAAAAGGAAGTGGTGGAAGTTATTACACTTTAATAAAACCTTATATAGATAGGCTTTTCTTTCTTTGGAATAACATACATTAGTCATTCATAGTAAACACAGAACATGTATTTGCAAAAAAAACAACAAGTTTAATTTCCTATTGACTTCGGACTACTGATCAATTTGGACTGTTGCTAAATGCTTTGTTTTTTTTCTGCAGTGGAAAGGAGAAGAAGAGACAAAATCAACAACTGGATTGTCACACTGTCTAAAATCATCCCAGACTGCAATATGGACAATACCAAAACCGGAGCAGTAAGTACCAGTGCCCGGTTGCATGCACTTAAGTTTTTCCCTTAAGTATGATACCTAAGGGGCGATTTACCCTTACCTAAGAGAATAACTTAAGGGTGTTGCATATAATCTCTTAAACGGTTCTCTTAGGTAAGGGAAACATTTAAGTGTTTCACGACAGCGATCCTGGATTCACGTTATAAAAGTCTGTTGTTGCCATAGATACGCAAAACACTAACATGTCGGAATATCACGTGTCAGTCCAGTGACGTACGCAACACCGCGTTAGCTCCGAAAGTGGCGGCAGTTTGTGTTGTTCACCGTCTCGCTTTGGCATTTGTTTAGGTTTTGTGAATGCACTTCTGGCTCTGTGTCTCGAAATACAGCTGAGTATATTTCCATAGCATACCTGTTTTTTCTGTCATGATTCCTTTTAAAACACAGAATCAGCTCGTTCTCCTGTGAATGTTTTTCTGCACGGGTCGGCCACACACTCTCGGTGCTCGCACTGACTTAACGTTGTGATAGTCTACATGCGAGTCGCGTGTAATGACAGACAGACAGCTGTCTAGTTTGATAGCGATGTCAAATATTGCGTGTCGATCAAAATCGGTATTCTTGCAACAATTTTTCATAGCTAAATTGGTCCAAAGGGTTCTCCCTATTCCCTATGATCTTTAGCTGGTTCCATAAATTCAGCCATGTAGTCTTGTTTTTGTCCGCGTTACTCTTAAGGTTACGATTTCCAAACCTTAAGTTATACTTAGGGAAATTGCCGTTAAGGGGTTTTATGCAACACTTAACGATTACTTAAGTAAAAAACAGCATTTAAGGAAAATTCTAAGTGTTTATGACGTTTCACTTAAAAAAACGTTAAGTAACACTTAAGGGTATTTTTCTGCAACACCCTTAGGTTTAAGGGAAACATAAGGGTGACCTTAAGGGAAAATTACACTTAAGGTGCTTTATGCAACCGGGCACAGATCTTTTCTTCTTGGACGTATATAACCTCTTTTCACCTGCTAATGTTAATGAACACCTTTCGTCTCTAGAGTAAAGGAGGCATCCTGTCTAAAGCATGCGATTACATTAGAGAACTCCGACAGACTAACCAGAGGCTACAGGAGAGCTACAAGGAGGTGGAGAGAATACAAGTGGACAATGAGCTACTAAGACAACAGGTATATTTGTTGGTAACGTTGAATATGTAAGATATACAGTGGGGTCTCAAAGTCAGACAACCGGTTACGATGCTTCTTTTTTTTCCTCATTTAATTTTTTAATTGCAAAGTGGATTGTAAGTTGTAATATTAACATGTATTTAGTTTGTCACTCCTTTTGCTTTAATGAGAGCAGCACTCAAGCTGCATGAACTGTGTAAAAACCTAATGATCTCAGTGGGCCGGATGAAATCAGTTTTATTTTATTTTCCAAATTGCATTTTATTTTTAATACTCAAAAGGGTTGTCTAATCAGTTGTCTTCATAAAACTTTTCTTGTTCTTTTTTTCTGGATTCTGTGTTTTTATTTAATCTTTAAAAAAAACACCATCAAATTGTTATTAATTTTAACTTTGAATAATTCCTTATTTTTTTGGCAAGCAAAGTGCTGCACAATTTAGGTTTAGCTTAAATCAAAGGTGCTGAATGTAAGGTTTTTTTTTTTTTTGACTGTCCTAAAGCATAAAAATATAAGATTTAGGAAACATGCCAAGTTCAAAAAATGTCAGAATGTTTGTTTTTGTTTTGGTCCAAGTGATCCCGCCCACTGCCAATTTACCTAATAGTATTTCGCAGAAAAAGGCAGCCATGGAAGCCAGCAAATGAACTGGGTCAGAGATCACAGTTTCTACTCAACCTAAAAAGCCTCAGCAATAAAAACATTACAAACTTATACATTAGCTGATCAACTTGAAGTGTACGTCTTGTCACTTTCCATTGTCAGTTGCGCTCCTGTTGAGTGTCCTCAATCTGGCGAGCGTCGAGCCTGAGGAGGAGGAACAGGAAACAACTCTCCAATATTTAGAATGTGGAACTGCAGTACGCATTTCAACAGCTGACTGTCAATGTGACATACAAAAACTGTGTAATATTCTGTGACATTCCATGTTATACAGAAAAATTGAAGTTTTTGTGACTGGATTCTGTGATTCCATCCACATTTTCCTCATTGTAGACAATGATTCATAGTTCCTAGATCATGTTGAATCTTGTGCTTCAATGGATGCAAATATATTAAATAAATGCCGAATAAATAAATGCTGAATCTTAAGATATTAAAAGTTAATTTTCAGGAAAAAACAAAAACTGATTTTCAGTGTGCTCTTTAGACTTGTGACAGATTATGTAAGGTTTTGAGTTTATGAGATCTGTGGTGTTTTGCTGTCCAAGTCTGATTGGGCAAATATTAATATGTTGAATGTCTATTGTCCTGCAGATTGAAGACCTGAAGAATGACAATGCACTGCTCAGAACTCAACTACAACAGCATGGCCTGGAAATCAGTGAAACTACATCACAGTGACAAAAAAAAAAAAAAAAACATTATCACGAATAAACAGTCTCAAGTGGAGAAAATACCCCTCAATGACCCACTTGCTCACGCCTCATCACAGACTTAAGATGTTCTGCAACTCAAGTAGTGTGTGAATGCTTGTTTGATACACAGACACACTTCCTTCTGAACAGAGACTCTCTGACCGTTGTGAAAATAAGATCTGCTTTAAAAGCACACTTTGTTTTTACCTTCACTCCCGCGAGAACTCAACAACCTGGACTGATCCATATGGAATAACCCTCTTCTTCCAGAAGTATCCCGCTTGTCACAGGTCTTTGTCTTTAGTTTGAATCTTGGAATTGTGAACCAGTAATATGCCTAATGGTCATCTTTTGTTCTGTTTGAAACATTTTGTGTATTTTATTTTTTTATGTTACTACTGTCTCTGACACGACAGAAGGTCTTCTTTAAGGGTTTGTCTATAACGTATTTATTAGCTTTCAAGAAGTTGCGCAGCAGCAGGTACACACAACTTTTGCATTTGATTTTGTTTTTCTTTCCATATATCAGACTTTCTGAAATACGTTCATCAGGCTGATCAGAGACTTGACTTTGGTGGCACATCAAGACTAATTTACAGTATGAATATGCTTAGAATGCGAATGAAAGTGTATGTTTTCATTTAAAATAGAGACGTATGATACCTAAAACTGCATTACCTACGAATTTCAGTTTTCAGAGTCCATCATATTTAATGCACTGTGATTTTAGTGAAGGATGAACGAGTAGCTCAGGGTTTTGAGGTGCTGGAAAATAGCCGAGGCTCTGGAACTCCCCGCTAACCTTGTAACCCTGCACTTTTTGCCCATACTAGATTCTAAACATGTACTGTATATATCATATGTTTCAACCAATTGTTTTGAAGTCATTAATTCAAAGAAATGTTCTTATAAGTCCTATATTTTCCAGGCTCATTAATCTACAGCAAATAAAATGGAAGATGCCCTTTGGAAGCGGATAGAAATGCTACTTTTTGTAGCGGTGGCTCATTTTTGTTGTAGCAATCTTCCATCTTATTTTGTAACAATTCTTTTTAGTTTAAATATTCATCAACAAACATTTTGAACAAAAAATCGAAGAAGAGCTATATAGATGAACAAAAAACACAAAATTAGAAGAGTATGAGCATAAATATCAGGACAGCAATGGGAGTTATTTTTAATGAGCTATGCATAAGGAAACCAAACAGTTTAAAAGCTAATCAATTTATTTTATCTAGTTTAAGTTGCTTTATCTCCTTGTTTTTAAGGCTAATTCAGGCCTGTTTTCTCTTTCTAGTCAAGACGGGTTTATTGCAAGGCTTGAATGATATAATGCTGGAATATAAAAATACTTTTGACTGTACTAGAACCCATTAGTTTATCTTCGCTTCTCTGGTCTTGGGGGTGTAAAGCATCAGATTTGATAAAATATTAAACAATCTGCGATCATAGCAAACCATGTGTTGAACCAGTGAAACCAATATATGTTTGAAATATTCCACACATAGCAATACAGAGAGCGCACAGATAACCCTTAAACACTCTGTCCTCTTCACAGTATTAATGCTGAACTTGAATGACTGTTGATTTACAGAGTCCAGAATCATAGTCTAATGCACTGCTGCTTTTAAAATCAAAGTATAGTAAGAGAATATTTTTATTCATGTACGTCTGGTTGAATTGATGAACCCTTAGCATGGCATTCTTACCACTGGTTTGAAATCTATAAGCTATACAACACAGTTGCTTTGTTTATACCTAATGACTGTTGATGTTGTACTTCTATAAAAAAGAGAACTCCAGAATTACAATATGTAGGGTTTTTTTCTTTGAAATAAACAAAAGTGTTTAAACAAAATGGATTTTTTTATCTTCCACATCACCGTTTAAATGCAATGGCATGACGACATGTAGATTCATTGTGAAAACCTTATTGTGTTTCACTGGTTCTCTCTAGCTCATACAGATCTTCTTGAGGAACTCTATATATGGTCTGTTCCCGTAAATACCCAAATGAAATGGAAAGTAGCCCAGGCAGGAAACACCTCTGTAAAGGTGTGGCCTTAAATGTTTGTGCTAACTGAGTATACAAAGGAAAAGACGGGGTGAGTGCGTAACAGAATTGTTAAGTCGGAAGGTTTTTTAAAGATATAGCTAAAACTAATTTTATGAAGCTGTGGAGGATGCATTGTCAATATTTATATCAGACATTGGCCTCCTTATACTGAGTTTGGTGTATATTTATAGAATGAATACTACAAGTGGGCCTCTTAATGTTATGCTTCATCTATCATTGTTACTTTTTTTTTCATTACTAAAATTCAGAATTAAATGCATCCTACTTGCATGAGAACATGGGAATATTTTTCTGCATAACATTTTACAGAATAATGTAAATCCATTTTATCTGTGGTATACATAATATTAATCTTTATCTCATATTAATATAAAACACATGCTATATTTTATATTTAGTATCTAGTAATCATGAACCTTTGACAGGTCTATCAAAATACAGATCTCACTTTTCTTGTTTATTTTCTCTATAGACAGACTTAACAACAAATGTCACTGTCGACCCACGATTAGCTGCAATGACAACGTCCCTAAAACACAGACGTTTCTGTTCTGAGCCAATGGGGGATAAACTTGTGTATGAGCTTCCTGGAATTGGTCCTGTGCTGGGCGGACGACTACAGAACAGGGGTATAATAAGAGCACGAGACGTCCTGGGGCAATTCCTGGTCTTTAACAAGGATGAGTGGAAATTTAAGAACTGGCTTAGAGACTCATGTAAGGCAAATGTAAAGCAGCAGAGGGACTGTTACAACTGTATGAGGGAATGGACAAGTAATAATTTGTAAAGATGAAAATATTAACAGATTTTTCAAATAGAGTAATAATAAATATCATATACCCGAATTAGTTTCCATTTACATTTATAGTGTCATTGTATGAGTATACCATCAATTTATATATATATGGATAATCTGTTTACTAGGGAATTATGTTCAGTGATATGGAAAAAAAACAATATGTGTTTGTCACTTTTTGTAATGTCTCATCCATACCTTCATCCGTCCCAGTAATATTGAATTATCTTAATTTAGTGGCTAAATTAATTTAACCACCATTCAGTGACAGCCATTATTGATTTAGTTATTGTTAGTCTATTGCTAGTTGATACCTGAATGACAGATCCCCATAGAAGACAATGGTAGAAATCTAAAATGTAGTTAGTCACTATACAAATAAATACTATATCTAATGAATAAGTAATATCTATTTAATTGGTAGGCCTATACTATCTAATGAATAAGTATTTAATAAGTACTATTTAATAAGTACTAGTATCTAATGAATAAGTACTATCTAATAAATAAGTGTATTAGGTATACTACTAATGAATAACTATTTAATAGTAGTAGTTTAATATGCACTGATATGATTATAGGTTTTGATCATGTTTTAAATTAGCAAAGTTACTAGCTAATTTATTGCTGTATCATCAAATAATGTCTAATGATGAAAATGGATCGAATCCATTTAACATTCAGCAGGTCAATATAAATACAATAGAACAAAGATATAATAAACAGTGCTTTTTAGGTAGTTTTCATGTACAGAAATAAAGTAAACAAATGTAAAATAGCACTGCGTATTCTTCACTGTATATAAACACATATTAATCCTTATTAAAGTTACAGAAGTTATTTAGTCAAGATTGGTGAGCGATTTTATTTTTCTTTTGTTGTTTGATTAACATTAAAACACAGACGGCAGCGCAGCAGGAATATTAGGCTGCTGTCACTTTAAGAGCCGCACGGATCCTATATATTTCTCAGCTGTTTACGTTCATTTAAGACATAACCAACTATGTTTACAAGGATACTCACCAAGATCGTAATTTTGATATCATTTTGAAGATGCAGCACTGGGCCGATAGGACAGTGACAGTGTTGCACAATTCAATTGTCCCGAGCGTTATTTACATTGTCCTTATTGACGAGCCCCGCTGTATTTTGTACAGATTTAATTTTGTTTTGGCAAGTATTTAATTATTTTACCCAGAGAAAAACGTTAGACTATGCAACAGACATTATACAGCTCATTGCCTTCAAGCAGTTCATTAATAAACCATCGGTTTGTTATATCTGCCTTTATCATGCTGCAGCCAATATGCTGATGGTTGTGAATTGATCAAAAATCGGCCGATATATATCTGTGGCTGATACATCGGTGCGTCTAGTGTTTAATAATAAGTACAAGTATTTAATGAATAAGTAATAGTATCTAATAAATAAGCACTATTATCTATTTAATATAGGTATATAACAAATATGCACTTGTGTCTATTTAATATGTATTAATATCTAATTACTGAGTACCTGTATCTAATTTATAAGAACTAGGATCTAATGGATAAGTACTATATCTTTTAAAAAGGTATTTAGGCCTATACTTAAAGAATAAGCTAATACATAAGGGTAACACTTTATTTTACGGTGTCCGTGATACGAAGTAATTAATTAATTACTTAGTAGTAGGCATTGTAATAACAAGTAACAAAATGTAATTAACATGTAGCTAAGTTATGGAACAGCCTGTAATTACAGATTGTAATTACACTCATGTAATAGGCAGCTATTGTTACACATGTGTAACAGGCCGAGTCGGTTACAATACGTGTTACCGACTTGGTACAATGTAACAAGTACTTAAATATGTTACTAAGGTAAAAAGCCTGCAGTTACACATGGTCATTTTGTACCTTCTAAAATAAAGTGTATCAAGGTTGTACTTAAGTGCACTTCATGTGTATCTACATACCTTATCTATCTGAATTAACCCTTTACAGCTTAAATACATGCAGTAGCTTCTTAATTACATTCAATTTACAGAATATTACACAGGTATAAGCTACGTAAAATAAAGTGTTTCAATATTGTACTTAAGTGTACTACAAACCTTATCCATATGTACTTTAGTTTGAATTAGGCCTAACTCCCTCGTTCACAGCATAAATGCATGCGGTAGCTTCCTAATTACATTGCAATTACATAATATTGCACAGGGATAAGCTACGTAAAATAAAGTTTATCAAGATTGTACTTAAGTGTACTTTATGTGTATCTACACCTTATACACATGAAGTACACTTAAGTACAATCCTGATACACTATTTTAGAAGGTACAAAATGACCATGTGTAACTGCAGGCTTTTTACACACCTTAGTAACATATTTAAATACTTGTTGTTACATTGTGTAGTACAAAGTACTTTCTTATATAATTACATTGTACCAAGTCGATAACACTAACAGTAGCTGCCTATTACATGAGTGTAATTACAATCTGTAAGTACAGGCTGTTCCATAACTTAGTTACATGCTAATTACATTTTGTTACATGTTATTACTATGTCTACTACTAAGTAATTAATTAAGTAATTACTCTGTATCATGGACACCGTAAAATAAAGTGTTACCTGATTGGTAACTAGTATGGAACAGATATACGAGGATATCAAAAAAAAACAAGTCTACTAGCATGAAAATAAATATGTTTAAAGGATTAAATGTTAAGACAGCTTGCCATAGTTTGTGAAGTTTCGTTTCTCGAGAAATGGAAACTCAAGCCTCACCTTTGAATTCTAAAGCAAATGCCGTTTTCATATGTCCCATAAAATTGCTAAACTTGTCAAATCAAGTTAAATCAAGGTGTGATATAAAAAGCATAATTCATTCTGCAATACACTTTTAGATTTGGTTATATGGTATGTAAATAATCTATGACAGTAAAGATTTTAAAAGGCGGGGCTACCCTGTCACTTGCTCAGAATACAACGCAAACGATGAAAAGGTAAGTCCTACAAAACTACTGGCTTTATTACCTAAATATTATTTGGAATCAAAAGACCTTTTTTGATATATTTTTTTAAGATATGTGTTTTAGAGTTGAAAAGCATTGTAAAATAGATGTGCTGAGGAATTTAATGTTTTAAACAAACTGATGCAACACTTGGAACAAGGGAACTTATAGGAGGTCAAAGAACTTTAACATTTAACTTTTTTTAACACTCTGAAAGTTTCAGTTATGGGTCATTCCTACAGTTTGGTGGATTAAGCAGATTTTTTGATTTTCTTTTTCTTATTTTTTAATCAATTGGATATAAAAAGATGGATATTTAGGAAGAATTTTAATAGACAGGCTATATAAAATCTATTTGAAAAAAAATAAACCGTTACACGTTCAGTATTGAGACAAAAGGTGAGATATATCCAGCTGCAGACCCGCAGCACCACCAGTTTCAGAACCCCAGCGCCAGAACCGGAAGTGAGGGAGGGGTGGAATTATTATTATGAACATGTTACATTTGGACTTCAAATGGAGAACAGAACAACTGAGTTTGGAGTGAATAATCTGATTTTAATGGCCGAATATTTCATACACAAATGTCGATTTCTTAAAACATCCTTTAATGCCTTTCTAAATGATATAATTCTGTATAAACAATCCCTGAAATGTTGCAAAACAATAAAAGCCCTAATTTTTCATGAATACTTATGCAAATTAATTATTTATTTATTTATTTATTGTGGAAAATATAGCAATGTTGTACTCCATGTTCAATTCATGTTGTAAGATTGGTTGAATATGATTGCAATATGCCTTGTTGTATGTTTAATATGAATCTTTAATAAAAATAAAAATAAAGTTATTTTTGCAAGAATGTAAGGACAAAATGGGCCTGAGAGTGAGTTCCTCCTTTGGTATACAGGGTTGTCATGATAAAATGGGCCTAGGGGTGAATTGGTCATTTGTTGTATACATTTTTATTGTTTCTTTTAAAACAATTCAGAATTTTCTCTCTCTTTTTTAGATTTTTTACATTATTTTACATAAAGAAAAATAGTTCTTGTGAAATAAAGTATATTTTATACATTATTTTTCACCATCATGATCAGGAAGTAACTCTCATAATACAATGAAACAGATAACTATATACAATTATATTACACAAAATCAATGTTTTAAAATGCTTATTGTACTGTACCTTAATGTATCATTATAAAATACGTATAAAGTATGATGTTTTGTATGTAATAAAAGCATGCCGTTTCGTGTCTAAGCAAATTACTCTCCAAAACGCTAGGTGGCCTTACTCGGTTTAGAACGTAAGCTCCGCCCCTAATCTACAGAGATATCCTTAAAGGGGGGGGGGGGGGGTGCCTGAAACACTCAGTTTCAGTCAATCTCATGTTAATCTTGAGTACCTATAGTATTGCATCCTTCATATCTCCAAAAAGTCTTTAGTTTTATTATATTTATAAAAGAAAGATAGGCTGTACAGAGTCTTTCCGGAAAAACGAGCGGCTGGAGGCGTGCCGTGTGGGCGGTGCTTACGCGCCAATAGCTAACAACACAGACATTTGAAGCAGTTTTACTCACCGCCTGCGGTTCCAAAGCACGACCGTGAACCTTTATCGTTGGGACTGCTCCATCCTTAAGCAATGGCATTAGACGATCTGCAAATCCGGCGTAGAACTGAACTTCCCTAAAGCCGAGCACAGCGCTTTGATGGGCGTACTGCTTTCGCTCTCTCGCTCTGGTCTACGGGTGCGCGCGCGCCCTTCCGGGAGGAGTTCCCTTAGGACCCGTATAAGGAAATTCCGCCCCACCTGACGTCACGGTCACACACACCCATACTCGAAAAAAACTTTTCGAAACTTGTGACAAACCGGAAGGAGTATTTTTGGCACAGAAATACTCCATCAAACGTACAACTTAATTTTTGAAACTTTGTCCATGTTTAGCATGGGAGTCCAACTCTTTAAAAGTGTAAAAACTCAGTATGCATGAAATAGCATTTCACCCCCCCTTTAATGTTACTCAGAAAACAGGTCACAGGTTTTATTCGTTTGAAGTACTTGTGCTAAATGTTACGCTCTAAGATGTAAGAAAGAAATCCCTATTCTCTTTAGCCTTGGCCGTATATAGACCGCCAGGGCCTTACGCTGATATCCTAAAAGAGTTTGCAGACTTTCTCTCAGATCTTTTGGTCAACGTCGATAAAGCATTAATTGTTGGAGATTTTAACATACACTCAAAAAAATTATGTGTTGGCTTTACTTAACTTTATGTAAACGGGGTTCCACCGGTAACAATGTGCTCAGAGTATAATTGGATCGCTTAAAATGACCTGTTTACATTAAAAAGTTAAGTAAAGCCAACACATTTTATTTTTTAGTGTAGATAATTCAAATGATGCGTTAGGGGCTGCGTTTACAGATTTATCAAACTCCTTTGGGGTCAAGCAAAACGTCAGTGGTCCCACTCATCGTCTTAATCATGCACTCGATTTAATTATATCATATGGAACCGATCCAACCGATATAGATATCATTCCACAAAGTGATGATGTCCCTGACCATTACATGGTAACTTGCATATACGTACTGCTGTAATATGTCATGCTGTGCCACACTATCGACCAGGCAGAACAATCCTTCCATCCACCATAATTCTTCAAATAGCTTATCTGATCTGTCTCAGCTGCTGCCTGAACCCAAACAAACAGATGAACTAGACGAACTAACTAGCACTATGAGCACCATTCTCTCTACAAGATTGGATATTGTTGCACCCATTAGATTAAAAAAGGTCAGAGAGAAAAGTAAAGCAGATACAACAATAATACACATGTTCCAAAGAGAGAAACCCGTAATTTAGAGCGTAAATGGAAACAAACTAATTTAGAGGTTTTCAGAATCGCGTGGAAAGAGAGTATGTCACGTTATAAAAAGGCTCTAAAAACAGCCAGGGCTGAGCACCTCAGCAAATTAATAGAAAACAACCAAAACAATCTAAGGTTTTAATTTAACACCGTTTTTGCACCGTTGTTATTACAACAAATAAACAGACGTCATCTGAACAAAATACCTTGTTACAGTTTAGTAGTAATGATTTCATGAACTTCTTCACTGAGAAAATTGAAAGCATCAGAACCACAATTGTAAACAATTGTAAATCTTTGCTCGCGCCTTATAATTCAGCCTCAATTATCACCCCGCAAGAACTTATTACAATGCTTTACAACCATAGAACAAAAAGAGTTAAATAAACTTATCACTTCATCTAAAACAACAACATGTTTATTAGATCCTATACCAACTAAACTACTGAAGAGCCTCTTCTCAATATTATTAACTCGTCTTTATCTTTAGGTCATGTTCCAAGAACGTTCAAGCTGGCAGTAATAAAACCTCTTATTAACAAACCACAATTAGATCCAAATAAACTAGCAAATTACAGACCCATTTTAAATCTTCCATTTATGTCTAAAATACTAGAAACATTTGTGTCCGCTCAACTGGGCTCTTTCTTGCAAGAAAATGACATCTATGAAAAGTTTCAGTCTGGATTGCTAGTTAAAATTACAAATGATTTACTTTTTGCTTCTGACCAGGGCTATATCTCAATACTAGTTTTACTTGATCTTAGTGCTGCGTTCGATACTATAGATCACAATATTCTTAGATCGACTACAAAATTATACTGGTGTTCAAGGACAATCATTAAGCTGGTTCAGATCATACTTATCTGACCGCTACCATTTTGTCTATTTAAATGGAGAAAAATCTATTATAACTTCAGTAAACTATGGAGTGCCACAGGGATCTGTATTAGGCCCTTTATTATTCTCAATATATATGATGCCACTTGGAAATATTATAAGGAAACATGGAATTAGTTTCCATTGTTATGCTGATGACACTCAAATATATATTTCATCACGACCGGATGAATACGCTAAATTATCCAAATTGGCAGATTGTGTTAAAGATATAAAAGATTGGATGACACGTAATTTTCTTTTATTAAATCCAGACAAGACAGAGGCACAACTTATCGGTTCAAAAAACCGTCCGCAAAACCTCTCACAACACAACTTTAACATAGTAGGATGTCCTGTAACTTTATCCTCTACAGTAAAAGACCTGGGTGTTATATTAGACTGTAACCTGTCTTTTGAAAAGCATATCTCATATGTTACAAAAACAGCCTTTTTCCACCTTAGAAACATTGCTAAGCTACGTAACATGCTATCAGTTTCTGATGCAGAAAAGTTAGTTCATGCATTCATGACCTCGAGACTAGATTACTGTAATGCTTTATTAGTTTGTCCTGCATCTTCAATAAACAAGCTACAGTTAGTCCAAAATGCAGCCGCTGGAGTTCTTACTAGATCAAGAAAATATGATCATATAACACCGATTTTATCATCACTTCATTGGTTACCTATAAAGTTCCGTATTAATTACAAGGTATTGCTACTGACTTCTACTAACGGATCTTCTATCGCCCTATAATCCATCGCGCTCTTTAAGATCACTAAATTCTAGGCTTTTGATTATACCTAGGATATCCCAGGCCACGCAGCTCCAGATCCACCAAAGGAGGGAGAGCATTTTCACATTTAGCTCCGAAGCTGTCGAATAGCCTTCCTGATATTGTTCGTTGCTCATACTCGCTATCCCATTTTAAAACTAGACTAAAGACGCATCTCTTCAACCAGGCATTCAAATAAATTTTTTATCTTACATTTACTGTAAATCCGGCCTCTAGTTAAACGCAGCTCGCCCCGACTGAGCCTGGGTTCTCCCAAGGTTTTTTTCTCTGATCATCTGATGGAGTTTTAGGACACCAGTAGGTCACTTGATGAAGTTTTTCGGTTCCTTGCCACTGTTGCCTTTGGCTTGCTTAGTTGGGGATATTCAAATAATGAACCAATCATTAATACCATTGATCAGCCCGACCTAATTCATTCATTTTGTCACTGTGAAATGTATAATATATGCCATTAATATGTATTCAAAAATAAAATCATTGCTTGTCTTTAGTGATAATTGTCAATGACAAATGTTTATGCTTCCGACTATTACATGACATTTACAGCAGTAAAAGATGTAATCATTAATAACTGTAATACATTTAAACAGTGGTTATGTACAAAATTTGAACTATTTGCAAATAACATAGATGTTCTGACATCAATTATGACATCTTTTCACAGATACAGTAAAGGACGATCTTCACACATGCCAGAAAAAATGGTAATTTTTTAAACGAATACATTTTTGATAGTTTTCATATAACATGCTAATGCTCTGACTTTTAATGACGTGATAATGCATTATGCAGTTTTTCAATTTTCATTTCTCAGTGATTAATTATAGGGAAAATAATAATAATAATTTTAAACATTCTTTTGTAATCCATCAGACAGTTATGTGCATTTTGGTTTAATGTAATGTAACAAATATTTCAAAGATATATCAGAAATCCATCAAAATGTGGTTTGGAACCGCCCCGTTTTCTACCGTCACAAACATGTAACCCGTCAACACACTGAGCGGGGCTTTTCTCTATTGATTTTCTATGATGTTCAAAAGATGCTGATTATTAGAAGAAACTGTCTGACTCTAAGATGGCAAACAGGAACATGATATGCTGGAAGAGGAAGAGTTTCTTTTTGCCCTTTCTGTTCTTTGCAAATGGAATTTAACTTCATTCCATCTTGAATTAATCCTTTGCAGGAATCACAAAGAGGCAAGAAAATGATGGTGGCCATCAATGATGAAGGTAAGAGCAAGAAGTGCAGAACTACAACTGAATTAATATCACCATCATCAATGCTCCGTACCAAAAAAGATTCACACAGGTATAGGCAGTTTAACAAAAGCTACACTATAGCTAAGCAAGACCAGAGTCTTCTAGTACAGCACTGTAATATATTCAACTTGCATTATGTGTTTCTGTTAATCAGAAAAAACTTATTTGGATGAGATGTGCCATCATCCAAAACTCCACTGTCAAAACCAGTGTTGCTCCAAGGATGGAAACAAGAGCACCAAAAGTGCAATGGGTTTGTTTTGTCTAGTCAAATGTTTAAATGCTACCTTTGTACTATATGTGTTATACTCTGTAACTGTTTCAAGGGTGGTTCCACAATTGCTCTCTATAAATGGTGGGTTGAATATCCAATTTATTACACTTTAGATCAAAAGATGGGCTACTTAAATCCAACCAATTAAGTTTTTACTGGTATATTATTAAAGTGTGATGTACAACTTTAATTGTATAATACCATTAATATTTTAGAAATATTGAAAAAATAATATATTGAATATTGTAAAATATATATTTTAAGATTCATTCACAATTTATGCATTTTTCAAACCCCAGTATTGCCAATGGGCTAATACAAAAACACCAATCATTTTCTAGAGAGTTTTGTTTCTTTTTGTGAAGTCTGGTTGGATGGAGATGGTGTATTTCTGGCTGCTAAATTAAAAAAAAATTGATCATACTAACAATAATACTTATTGATTTGGCATCATTTAAAGGGGCTATATGTAGTTTTTAGCGGCCTATAGAGGTGATGTATTTGCAACCAATTTTTACAAGAGCGCTCGTGCGCATGCTCGATCTCAAGAGCGAGTGCTCATGGTACTGGCCACACTGAGACTTTCAACACACCGGAGAAAGCATCACAATAGGGATGAAAGCCAACTCCGGTCTGTTTTTATACCTAAATATATACCTATACCTAAAACAAAGTGGAGGTCTCTCAAAGCGTTCATTCAAACGCTCTGCCGATGTTGATCCGTGTTTTCGTCCAAACTTGATCCGATTCGCGTTTGGCCTGACGAGCATCAGCAGATAAAACTTTTTTTGTTTTTTAAATTTATGTGGAGTTTGTGTTGGAGTCTGTGTTGTGCTGGAGGCAGGTCATTCGGTGTTATAAGACTCATGTAGTTCGCTGCAGTGTCGTCGCACAGACTGTATATAAAAAGAAGAGAGGCACGGGAGCACGCATGCTAGTGATGCGCGGGTCGAGTCGTAACCCGCGGACCCCGCGGGTCGGGTTGGGGCGGGTAAAGAAATTGTCACTTTATTTGCGGGGCGGGTTGGGGCGGGTCATACATTATTTTTTTTTTAAATCCTTGTATGTTGCGTGCAATTTCCAGCCTAAATTAAATATTTGGGAATATCTATTTTCATATTTTATTAGGTTATTTGATAAGGTTACAATACGAATGCCATAGCAACGTAACTTGCGTGAGGTATTGGCGTCACGTGACACGTCACGAAAGCGGCGCGCCAAGCAGCTCCACAGCTCCCGCCGCCAGCCACGACAACAACAACAACCACGGAGAAAGAAAAGTAAAGATGGAAGACGAGGTGCGGGAGAAATTGAGGTCAGGAATTTACATGATTAGAAGGAAAAAAAGGTCAGGCTGCTAAATCTAATGTTTGGGAGTTCTCAGAAATAGTTGCAGCAGGAGACAACAGTATCGGCTACCTGAAGTGCAACCCGTGTGAAAAATATACAAACAGTAGCGCCACAAAACAGGCACTTCCAGCATGTCAAGACATATTTGTATGGGGTCTAAGAAATAAAAAAATGGTTTAGCCTATTAGATGAATACAAACGCTGCTTTGTAAATGTTGAAAATGTTTATTAGTATCTTATTAATATGACCTGATTTATGGTTCATATTCATAATCGTCTGTTGTGGCCAGTTTACAGGGGCAGGGCGATGTTTCCAAGTACTTTCAGGCTGAAATAAAGGCTGTTTTCATTCACATTACAATGCCTAGTAGGCCTATGTCTATTTAACGGTTGCGGGTGCGGTGCGGGGCGGGGCGGGTTGTAAAAATACATACAGTGGTGCGGTGCGGGCTGGGGCGGGCCAAATAATTTCATAAAAGCGGGAACCGCGGGTTGGAAAAATAGCCGACCCGCGCATCACTAGCGCATGCACGTCAAATCCGATGGATTTCGCGGTATATCGGACCCGGAGCCTTCACATAGAAATAGGAATACTGGCCTTCAGAGGTAATAGCAAAACCCGACAAGTGGATCATTGTAATGTGTGATTACGACCCCTTCACACACAGGCAATAAAAAAAGGATTCATTTTAGAAGAAAAGCTACATATAGCACCTTTAAAGCATATATATACTAGTAAAGTAGTCATGTGAACAAATGTTCTTGGCGGCCAGATGTACAGAGCATAGCGCCATACAGAGAGTCATCATTCTTTAAAAAAAAATGTTTTATTCAATTTACAATACAGGATTGAAATGTAAATAAGTAATCAACAAATTTATGACATTTCAAAAGATCATGTAATAAAAAAAAGAGATTGAAATGCAAACTGAAATGGCTTGATAAGTATTCAACCTACACTCCTCCTATAACCAGGTGAACATGACACCTGACATCTCAAAGTTGCATTCCATCCACCAGAAAGCTCGAGAACATAGTCAAGGCTCCTGCTTTTGAAAACACCCTACAAACCAGACAGCTAAGGTTGCTACAACTGGAAAACTTTTCTGGAGGTCACCGACAGCTTTGAAGAACTACAAAATATACAAAATCCGACTACAGTGTCTGAGGAAAACAAAACATTCAAAGCAATCTTACATGCCACATTGTCTTGGAGGAGACAGGGCTATAACTCATCCCTTCTCAGGATCTGGTGATGAACACTGGCCTTTTTTATGCCTTTATGACCGCGCTGACGAATAACATGCCCATTATCGTGCTGCCAGTGCCTGCAATACGAACAATGATGATGATCCTCAACAGTTTGCTAGGAAGATTTGCCAAGCTAAATGAGGAATACAGTGATGGACAAACCAAACTGTGACCAAGGTGTTGATACTTATCAAGCCATGTAGTCAGTGCTTGAAGTGGGATGGTACTCATGCGATACTGGCAATATTGTGCTATGCAGTGTCAGAAATTATTCTTGCTAAGCGTATATTCTCTTCTGTCCTTTGATTGTCACTGAACCTGTAGGTTCACTAGCGTGCATGACATACGAGCGCGGACACGTTAGGTCACTTTTCACTTCAAGCACTGGATGTATGGATATGAAAGGGTGGTGCTCTCTAGGGGTACTCTGTTCAAACTGTAATAATTCTTTCTTTGGAGCCAATAATTCAAATGGAACCACCTTTTAAACTTCAAATTAATAAAAAACTACAACCAAATGACCAGAGTACATTTTTAAACAAAAAATAAAAAAGCATTTTCTACTTGGATACACGAACTGCAGCGGACGTGTCGGTTACACACGAAAAGCAGTCCAAAGACGAGTCTACGCAAGGGAAAGCCACTGCAAAAATGTAAGTGCAACCTTCGGGGAGATTATACTCCAATTACCAAGGACAATACACATCAGTAGCCCATGCTGCCATATAATTTTGGTGAATAAAGATGGACTCACCAGTCAAAAAAAATAAAAAATAAAAAGCCACATCATCTTAGAAGATTTCAAACATCTCTGAAATAATTCATTATTTGAGAGCAAGAGGAGTGAGAGAAGTATTTGGAATGAGAACCTTTGCAGAAATCATGAATATTGGAGAATCTCTAACAACTTGCAGGCAACGTTATGAAAAATGAACACCGATCAGTATGCTTTATACTGGAGAACACGCAATTTCTCATCACCTGCCTTGGTAGGCAAGAACAAGTTTTTGTCAAACAATATTTTGTCAAATGTCTGCAGAAGAATGCAGTGGGCAAAGGACTAGATGATTGCTTTCTGAAAAAGCAAAGCTTAACCAACCCTGCACCAACACATTATCAAGGACAAGAACTGCAAGCAATTTGATCCCCACTTTAATATCGCTGAATGTATTGTATGATGTGGAATCTGACTGTCTCAAAGGGATGTTTTACTTGGCAACAACATCCCAAAATGTATCCAACATGTATGGCAGCATGTATCCAAAAGCATCCATCCATTGAACATTCTCCTGTTTTGAAGAGAAGGAACTGACGCCTTTTAAAAGTGTATTAATGATGCACCTCGTGATTCAGTTTCTTTGAGAAAATGTTCTGCTTCAGCTTTTCTTCCTTCATGGATTCCTCATCATTAAAACTGGACCACATTGCAGCATGGGCTCTGAATGGTTTCTCTCCATGTTCTTGTTCTCGCTCTCAAGAACATGCAACGAAGAAGACTCGTCGAGGACCACACGTCCGCAACCATCCACATCACCTTCAGCGTTCCACATATTGAACAAAAAAGACCAAACAAAGAAGGTCATTTCTAGGTAAGAATAATGTGCGATTGTGATTGATTCCTTTTTTTTTAATGAATAGTTTGGATCTTCAGTAACCGTCATTAATTTTTCAGCATCAACAAAGCAGTGAAGACCTCTTCTGAAAATGCAGTCCCAGTTGAAAACTCCTCTTCCAAAAGCCTGGAGGTAAGTTACATTTATGGAACTGTAGTTTGATAATGATAACAAAAAGACTCATTTTGTCTTGTTGACATCAAACATCAGGGCTCTGATTCAGAGGAAGCATGTTTTCCTGAGATCAACCTGAATGCTGGGCCTTCATCTGAGGAGGATGACACAACCAAACAGAACAAAAGAGGTCTATTGTTATATGTTGCTAAATGTTTCATGGCATTATGAGGATAAGTTACATTCAGCACTCTGTCATAGCATGTGTAATATTTGACAAGTACCTTTAGATAAAGGCAACTGCATTGCTATCATAGACTGGACAAAAAATATGAACTTACAGGCTAAATTTGACAATATAGAATTTGAATTACTTCATCCTTGCCTGTTAAACAGATGTTCACAAGATCACTTCGCTGTCTCGTAAAGAGGAGACATGTTTGTCATCTCTCAAGTCACCAAAGTAGGTTCTTTAACTCCCTCAGTTTGTTGTCCACATTTTTGCATGTTTAATGTAAATGTATAGCAGATGCATGTTGTAACCTATATGATATTGTTGTCTGCTTCTATATACTGAACCATTTTTTTGTTGTTGTTATAATCAGGAGACCTTTATTTAACTGTCCACCTAAAGACAAAACTTTCATTGTGGGAAATGGCAAAAGGAAAAGAAAAGAGTAAGCTAAATCAAGGTTTCTCAACACTTTTATTTGTGATTGACATTCGCTTTCCTTTGACAAAAAAGTAACAAAAAAAATCTTTAAAATAACATATAATCTGTTAAAAAATAAAAAAAATCCACATTCAAAATGATTTACTCATCATACATAACCTCTTAATAGATATTGACTCTTATAAGATTTTTTTTTTCTTTAAATTGATTATCACTAAATATGTTATTTATAGGCATTGCTGGTCAAGATTATTCACATGTTGTATTTTATGAGGCTACTACACAACCTAACTAATGTTTGTACATTTTAGTGACTACAGTCAGCCCGAGGACTACGAAGAGCCTGAGATAAGCTCATGTTCGGAGGAAAGTGGGGACAATGTAAGTTTGACCTGTTGTGCAATTATCATTTAAATATCAATATCAAAACTGCCTGTGCAAACTCATGTTTATTTTATTTTATTTTCTAGCAGTCTAATCGTGAGCGGAGTGAAGCCAAGCCACAAGTCGTTCTGTCATTCGAGCAAGAGGTTATGAACGAGAAGAAGTTTTTGAACGATATTCCTGATACCTTTGATCAAAAATCAGATAATCAAAACTCAACTGCAAAAATACCTGACCAACCATTTGAAGTGCGTACGTCCTGGGAAGGGTGTGCGGTACAGAAAATGAAAAACATTGCTGACAGGAGCAACGAAGACTTAGACTTAAACAATGGCGTGTCCATCAGAAGTAACAATTTTTTCCACTATGCCAAAATAATTACTTTTCTACTTGAATCTTGGTATAATCAGGAAAAGCATGATATCATCTTATCAGTTGGTACATTCACAATTCGATTGCAAGCCAGCGATCTGTACTGTTGTTCTGTCCAAAATAATGAGAAAGATGACAGAAAACTTAATTATGCAACAATGAAAACATCAAAACAGTTCAATAAAAGGTATTCTGAGACACTTTGGAACT
The DNA here is from genome assembly GCA_036326025.1 of Chrosomus eos. Taxonomy (NCBI): domain Eukaryota; kingdom Metazoa; phylum Chordata; class Actinopteri; order Cypriniformes; family Leuciscidae; genus Chrosomus; species Chrosomus eos. Next base: position 31,753,031 of record CM070827.1, on the reverse strand, counting down.
ACATGGTGGGAAATCATGACAAAGTTGAAACTTATGTAAAGTCCCTTCAAGATGCAACTGCAATATGTGCCATTTTGTTCTCAGAAGTGATTAGGAATCCTGACATGTTTTTCCACAACATCTTAATGATGGTGCATTATAAATCATGGAATGAGTTTTGTGACTATCATCCCATGGTAACAGGAGGATCATGGAAAAATCAGGGAAAGACAGAAAGGTTGGAAAACTCCATGGTTGAAATAAGAAAATATAAAAACATTTTGTCTTATGCTGAGAAGATAAGGGATGAGGGAAAAAGCGACACTCTATTCCAAGTTACCACAGTTTGAAGAAGCACCTTGAAGAACACAATCATTGTCACAAACTAGGTAGAAGGACTAAGTAATCCCTGAAGTGCCAGCCCCATAAACACTGTGAAGGCCCATGGACACCTCAACACACTCATCTCCTCACCAGCCGGATGACCTAACCTCCAACCAGATGAACTGGATAAATATCGTGAAAGTTCTGATCACATCTGACTCCTGACATTACGCTGCCTAACTCATAATCATACACTGTTCATTCGTTGGCCAAAGGAGGACTGGCCCCCCGACTGAGCCTGGGTTCTCCCAAGGTTTTTTTCTCCATTCTGTCACCAGATGGAGTTTTGGTTCCTTGCCACTGTTGCCTTTTTCGCCTTTGTCACCATTGGCTTTTGGCTTGCTTAGTTGGGGACATTTAACATTTAATTGTGAATTTAACAATACTATTACAACATTGTTTTCCTGTTATCTCTGTAAAGCTGCTTTGAAACAATTTGTATTGTAAAAGTGCTATATAAATAAAGGTGACTTGACTTGACAAACGAGACTCCCGCGGTTCCTCCTGCTCACCACCAAAGGGGAACTCTCTCCTGAATATTAAACCATTTGAACTACATTTCCCACATACCCGGCACTGATTACCTTACACCTGACTTTCATCAGTGGACTATTTAAGGTGCTCTCAGACTTACTCATTGTGAAGTTTTGTATTTACCCTGGTGATCATCTCTGAGCGTTTCTTCTCGTGTTTTGCCTTCCTGTGGATTACCGTTGGACTGTTTATTCTCATCTTGATTCTTCGCTGCCTGCCCTGGACTTTATTCTCTACTGGACTGATTTATGTGAGTTTGCCACCTGCCCTGACCTTATGCCTGTTTCTGGATTACGAGTCGCCTTATCTCTACTGTTGTGTTTGCTGGTGATTGACCCTGAGTGTACGACCACGATTATAATAAAACTGCAAATGGATTCTCATTCTCCTGAAGCCTCATTACAATCATGCTGATTGCTAAATGTGCATAAGCCAATGATTATGTAAATATATGTCAGTCAAAATGTAAATATAAATTTGGGGGCTCTTTTTGGGAAAGGCTTTTAGGGTACGGGAGCTGAACACGCAGCAACCCTCACCCAAAGAGGGCCCCCCAATTTATACTTTTCGGAATGTTTATTTATAATATTTATATATTTTATAATTGTATATTAAACATGTTTTATAATTTTATTTATTGTTTTTTAATAAAAATGATTTATCTTGATCTTGTAATTGTGACTGGTCATTAATTTATTCAATGGGAGTGAATAAAATAATATGAAATAATATGGTCATTAATTTATTCAATGGAATATGAAAAAATAATAAACAACAGTAGGATTTCAATAACAGTAAGACTATATAATTAAACAATCTGTGTTATAAGAATTATTCATTAGACATCTGTTATCAGCAAATGTAAATATTGTACCATCATTAAAGAGTCTAAAGGCTCAATATAATGAAGTCTGCATAGGTAAACTTTGGTTATCAGCTCCTTCTTTAATGTCAGAACTCGTGTGCTTACAGTTCTTACCATGGAGAAAGTCCTTTATGGGGACTAATAACTTTTTTTTATATTTTTATATAATTTGTTGTATGCTAACATGTGAACACACAACCCATGAATGCACATGCTTGCTTCTGGTAAGAAAGTCACCTCCATTAATGGGTATTTGACATGAAATTTTGGAAAGAAAACATACACTGTTGTAAAATAATCAAAATTCAGTTCTCTTACGAGAGTATCTCTCGTACTGCGTAATATCTTACGCTATGGGGAAAACTCTTTTCCACGAGATATTGAAGCCAAAAATTATCCTTAATTTTTTACTAATGTAAAACGCTTTGCAGCAGCAAGCAGACCTAGGCGAGACAGCTCGCGCGCCTATTGGCTGCTCTGCGGCAATAGCAGCAGCCTATCGAGAGAGGCTCTGCGTGACGTCACGACGAATGGGGGCCCTTCGCGCCCATATCGTCACGTCCCGCCAGAAAGGGCGTGGTCTCGCCCTATATCTAGGCTCGATAGCTGCTCTTACGTCGATTTTCATCTCTTCAGCGAAGCCTCTCGCATCGCTGGATCCAGAGTGAGAAGCCGCGCCGTCGACCTGTAGCCTTCAGCGGGACGTGCCATTGAGTCTGGAGTCGCTGGCCTCGCCGCCTTCAGCCGCCGTACCTGCTGTGCTTTCCGGCGTTATATCCTTTCCTCTGCATAGAGTGTGTGTGTGTGTTTGCATATCTGCTTTTTTCCCACCCCCTCTAAAAGAGCGGCGTCTTTTTAAAGATGCCTTCCTGCGGTTCTTGCCGAGCCCCACTCAGCGACGAGGACCGACATGTCATCTGCGTGTCCTGCCTGGGTGAGGATCACGCGGCCATCGCGCTCGCTGACGGCAGATGCCATCACTGCGAACGTTTGCCTATGGTGACTCTGCGGACTCGCCTGGCTTCGTTCTCCGAGCCCGTATCCCAGCCTGCCGTGACGCCGCGTCGCAAGAAGCGTCCCGAGCTATCTCCAGCCCGCCAAAGCTCGCCGGTTCGCCCGCCAGCTTCGCCGGCTTCGCTCGAGTCGCTCACCGACGGAAAGCGGCCGCCGTCCGCCGCCGCGTCCGCCATCGAGTTGGACGACAACACCGAGGCGTGTTCTCTCTTGGCTTCGGATAGCGAGGATTGGGCGAGCTCTGTGGACCTCCCCTCCGCTAACGCTCCCCGCCAACCCTCTGGGAAGAGAGCCGGCATTGAGTCTGAGCTGATGCGTCTGCTCACCAAGGCCGTAGAAAGCATCGGCCTCGATTGGGAGGCACCCACGCTGCCGCCGCGCAACAGATTAGACGGGCGCTTTCTCGGCAAAGACGAGGCTCCGTCAAAATCTAGGCCCGCGCCCTTCCTCCCGGAACTTCACGAGGAGGTTGCAAAGTCGTGGAAGGCCCCCTTTTCCGCCAGGATGCGTACCTCTACCTCCGCGGCATTCTCCGCTGTCGACGGTGCGGGAAGTAGAGGCTACCTCGCCATTCCTCCGGTGGAGACGGCTGTCGCGTCGCATCTCTGCCCGCCCTCTGGCGGGACGGCGGGTTCAGACGACGCTCCCGTCCAAAGCCTGCCGAGTGACATCATCGCTGCACGGACGCGCTTACACCGCCGCCGGGCAAGCAGTCTCAGCGCTGCACACGATGTCTATTCTGCAGATCTACCAGGCAGACCTCCTTCTCAAGCTGGACGAGGAGAGACCCGGTGCTATCTGTGTGGCGGACCTGAGGAGCGCTACGGACCTCGCTCTACGCGCTTCTAAAGCCGATGCGCAAGCCATGGGGCGGAACATGGCCTCTCTCGCCGTCGCCGAGAGACACTTATGGTTGACGCTGTCCGAGATGACGGAAGCCGAGCGCTCTGTGTTCCTCGACGCGCCCATTTCCCCGGAGGGCCTGTTCGGAACGGCCGTCAAGGACTTCGCGGACAGGTTTGTTGAGGTGCAGAAGACTTCTCAGGCTATGAAGCACTTCCTGCCGAAGCGCTCGAGCTCCGCTACAGGCCGCACCAAGCCGCCTGCTCGCAGCTCTCAGCCCCAGCCTGCACCGCCCTCCGCCGCCGCCGCCTCACAGCGCCGCCAGGCCCGGGATCAGAGACCGCGGTCTCGCTCCGCCGGACGCCGCCCCCCTCACCGCGGGCCCCGGCCGAGGATTGAGATCAAGCCCGAGGCCCCAAAGTCTTCCTAGCCGCTCTAGGAAAACGACGGTGTTCAGATCCCGCTGCGGCCGGATTTCCACCAAAACTTCTCGCTCGTTCAGCCCCATACGTTGTGACTGTACCAGTGTATTTTGCAGTGAAGCAGCCGGTGTCTCAGCCCGCTTGCCTGCACACAAAAGCTGTTTTTACGGCTACCCAGATAAATCCAATAAAGAGTGTATTTTCTGGTGTTCCGGCCTCGGCCGATGGTGTTATGAGTGTTGTAAGAATGCCCACGCCCCAGTGCCCATTCCCACACCCAGACACAGCCCGCCACGGTGCAGGGCTCGCACAAATAAAATCGACTCCGGTCGATTGTGCAAACACTGTAGTGAACGCGCCCATATCCCCATGCCCGCTTACACTACACGCTGCGTGTCCCTCGGTTTCTGTAAAAACGAAACCAACACACATTCAGTCGGCCCTAAACGACAGTGTTTTCAGTGTAGCAAATGTGCCCGTGGTCCCGCGCCCACATTTCCTCACAGACACGCCGAATCCCACGGGATTCGCCCCGCTCTCTCTCTCGGCGCTACCCGCCTCAGAGGAGATGAGCGCGGCCAGGCTGCCCGCTGTGATCAGCGCGCCCCCCGCCTCGAACGCCGTAAACACGGCGCTGTGTTCCCAGCACACGCGGGCTCTTGTGCCGCCGCTTTCCCGCGGCCAGAGCCCAGATTTCATTCTGCCCCTAGCTATTCACGCGGATGCGTGGTCAAGGCTTCCCGGGGTATCAGAGTGGGTGATGAACACTATAAAGAGAGGCTATTCGCTACAATTCGCTCGACGCCCTCGCCGCTACGCGGCGCGCGTCGAAACTACGGTGAAAAGCGAAGTATCTCATCTACTTCGAGCCGAGATAGCGAAACTTCTGAGAAAGGGGGCTATAGAACCTTTATCTCAGGCTCAGAGCGAAGGGGGCTTATACAGCAGATATTTTCTGGTACCGAAGAAAGATGGTGGGCTCAGACCCATTCTAGATCTGAGGCTGCTGAACAGAGCGCTCGTGAAACGCCAGTTCAGGATGCTTACGACCAGGAAAATCCTCGCGCAAGTGCGCCAAGGAGACTGGTTCATGTCAATAGATCTGAAAGACGCGTATTTCCAAATACAAATACAAATCAATACACAGTCCTGCCATTCGGCCTGTCCCTAGCACCCCGTACGTTCACGAAGTGCATGGACGCGGCCCTCGCTCCCCTGAGACTTCGGGGCATGCGAGTTTTGAATTACTTGGACGATTGGCTGATTCTAGCTCGTTCACGAACGGAGCTCTTAGAACACAGGGCCGCATTACTCGAGCACCTCGAGGAGCTGGGCCTTACAGTCAATTGGGCGAAAAGCTCACTGCTCCCCAGTCGGAGGATTTCCTTTCTGGGAACAGTGTTAGACTCGCTATCCATGACGGCACGCCTGTCACCAGAGCGCGGATTGAATATCCAGCACGTCGCGAAATCCTTCCGCCACGGCTCTATAGTCCCGCTCAGAAGGTTTCAGAAAATGCTGGGTCTCATGGCCTCAGCAGCCTCTGTACTCCAGTTGGGCCTGCTCCGCATGCGCCCACTGCAGCTATGGCTAAAAGCACGAGTTCCCCCAGGGCATGGACCGCAGGTCTGTTTCGCCTCAGGGTCGACCATCAGTGCATTTCGGCTCTGAAACCATGGAAAGCGACCGACTGGTATCAGTCGGGCGTGAGTCTGGGGATCCCCTCAAGTGTGAAGGTGGTGTCTACGGACGCCTCCACTTCGGGGTGGGGAGCGCTGCTCGAGGGCAGACCGCTGGCTGGCCTGTGGTCAGTGCGGGAGAAGCTCCTACACATAAACTGCTTGGAATTGATAGCAGTCGACAAAGCGCTAAGGCGCTTCTGTCCCCAGATAACAGGCCACCACGTATTGGTCCGGTCGGACAACATGTCAGTGGTGGCATACATAAATCGCCAGGGCGGCGTCAGGTCCCGAAACCTTTACAGGCTGACGGAACGCCTCCTGGTCTGGGCTCAGCACAACCTGCTCTCGCTGAGAGCGGCGCATGTGCCTGGTCACCTAAATGTGGGACCAGACAGGCTGTCCAGAAACAACGTTCCAGCAGGAGAATGGTCTCTGCACCCGCAGACGATCCAGCTGCTGTGGGAAACGTTTGGCAGAGCGCAGGTGGACCTGTTCGCGTCCCAAGAAAACGCTCACTGCCCGAGATTCTTCTCGAAAAGCCGGGACGCGCTGGCCCATGTCTGGCCCCGCCGCCCCCTTTATGCTTTTCCCCCTGTCTCACTCCTGCCTCAGGTGTTGGAGCGAATCAGGAGGGAGGGATGCCCAGTGCTACTCATAGCTCCGCTCTGGACAAACCAGTCGTGGTTCCCTGTCCTGATGCAGCTGACCAGCGCTGCTCCATGGCCGTTACCGCTGAGGAGAGACCTCCTCTCTCAGGCGGAAGGCTCGATTTGGCATCCTCGCCCGGATCTGTGGTCCCTGCACGCATGGGCCATCAACGGGTACCCGCTGACCTCCCAGAGGGAGTGCTAAACACGATCGTGCAGGCTAGAGCCCCGTCTACCAGACGGCTCTACTCCTCGAAGTGGTCTGTGTTCTCTGCTTGGTGTCAAGCGCAGGGCTTTTCACCTGTAGACTGCGGGGTTACGGAAGTGCTTTCCTTCCTTCAGGAGCTACTGGATAAGGGCAGGTCCCCTTCCACGCTCAAAGTATACGTGGCGGCCATAGCAACGTTTGCAAAACCGGTGTCTGGCCAGTCACTAGGAAAGAGCGACTTAGTCGTGCGTTTCCTTAGAGGAGCTCGGAGGCTAAACCCTCCCAGGCCCCCTTCAGTCCCGACATGGGACCTTTCCACGGTCTTGGAGGCCATGAAAGGCGCCCCATTCGAGCCAATCCAGTCGTCAGACATGAAACACTTGTCTTTCAAGACAGCGTTTCTTATGGCTCTCGCTTCAGTGAAGCGCGTAGGGGACTTGCAAGCGCTCTCAGTAAGCGCGTCATGCATGGAGTTTGGACCTAACGACTCTAAGGTCATACTCAAACCAAGGCACGGTTACGTGCCGAAATCCCTCAACACACCGTTCAGGGCCCAGGTGATTTCCCTGTCTGCCCTTCCGGTTCTCAATGAGGAGAAGGACGCGAGTCTCCTTTGCCCTGTTAGGGCACTAAGGGCTTATGTGTCCCGCTCGTCTGGTTTCAGACAGACTGAGCAGCTTTTTGTTTCGTTTGGCGGCCGTACTAAGGGACTTGCCGCGTCGAAACAGAGCTTATCCAGATGGATAGTTGGTGCCATAGCGCTGGCTTACACTTCTAAGGGCCTTCAGTGCCCTTTGGGTGTTAGAGCGCACTCCACGAGAGGCATGGCCTCCTCGTGGGCATGGTCTAGCGGGGTTACCCTGCAAGATATTTGTATGGCCGCGGGCTGGGCCTCGCCGTCTACATTTATAAAATACTATAATCTGGAGGTCCCCGCCTTACAAGCTAAGCTTTTGGCGGTATAGAATTCAGTGCTATCTGCCCGCTGTGCGGCTCGGATACTGAGTTTGGCCTGCGTATCGCTCACTGACCGGTACAGCAGCTCATTTAAAAATTGACACACTTGTGGCCACCCAGTTCAGGCTGAATGTTCACCCTGACGGTTTGGTTATTGTCATATGATTGGCCCCTTTCGGAGGCTATTTACAGGGAATGATGCTTCTAGCCTCTCTTCCCTCACTCTCTGTGAGTTTATGGTGATTATGCACTATATGCGCCCGGGCTTCGGCCCCTGGGTCTTTGGTGTTGGATCCCTACCAGCACGGCGTGTTGCATTGTGTTCCCCATAGCGTAAGATATTACGCAGTACGAGAGATACTCTCGTAAGAGAACGTACTCGGTTACTAACGTAACCTCGGTTCTCTCTAGAGAGGGAACGAGTACTGCGTATCTTGCTGTGCTTGGAATACGCTCTGGTTCGCTTCGGCGATGAAAACCGACGTAAGAGCAGCTATCGAGCCTAGATATAGGGCGAGACCACGACCTTTCTGGCGGGACGTGACGATATGGGCGCGAAGGGCCCCCATTCGTCGTGACGTCACGCAGAGCCTCTCTCGATAGGCTGCTGCTATTGCCGCAGAGCAGCCAATAGGCGCGCGAGCTGTCTCGCCTAGGTCTGCTTGCTGCTGCAAAGCGTTTTACATTAGTAAAAAATTAAGGATAATTTTTGGCTTCAATATCTCGTGGAAAAGAGTTTTCCCCATAGCGTAAGATATTACGCAGTACTCGTTCCCTCTCTAGAGAGAACCGAGGTTACGTTAGTAACCGAGTACGTTTTTGTATATCAAAATGTCACATTTACTTCAGAGTGTTATACTTGGCAATTCTTTGTTAATGTATTTCTGAGTGAAAATTGTTTCTAGACCAATTTTCCCCAGTGTATCCTGAGGTGTGACACTTTTGTGAATTACTTTTATAATTATAATGCATGCAGCCTTTATGACCTCATATTAATTCAAACTAGATTGAATATTTGTACTCTTAAAAAGTAGTTGAAAAGTAGCACAAGCAAAATGAACTAACAAAGTCAAAGTGGTGAATTCGGTAACACTTTATTTTACGACCCGCAAACAACTGCGTAAGTAAACCAAAATTGCGGTGTACGTTTCTGTAATTATAGCGTACTTCCGTGTAGGTATAAGGGAACAATATGTTAAGTTTTGGGTAGGCTAATAAAGGGGTAACAAGCAGATATACAAGCAAATTGTTTATAATGTAATTATTTTAAAACTAACAGGTACCTATTATGTTAATATATTCCAGGCAAAAATTGTACGTCTGTTGTATATAAAAGTTATCACATTTCTGGCAAAATATGTTCTTGTGCAATTTTACAGGGTAATTTTGACATCTGTGGGTTGAAAATGAAACGTGTATGGCTGTATGTAAGCACAGTATGATAAAAAATGAATTTATTGGCTTTTCTTACTAGATTAATTAATGTTAAATCAACCCACAGATGCCAAAATTAAATGTAAAATTGCACAAGAACATATTTTGCCAGAAATGTGATAAATTGTACGTCTGTTGTATATAAAAGTTATCACATTTCTGGCAAAATATGTTCTTGTGCAATTTTACATTTAATTTTGGCATCTGTGGGTTGATTTAACATTAATTAATCTAGTAAGAAAAGCCAATAAATTCATTTTTTATCATACTGTGCTTACATACAGCCATACACGTTTCATTTTCAACCCACAGATGTCAAAATTACCCTGTAAAATTGCACAAGAACATATTTTGCCAGAAATGTGATAACTTTTATATACAACAGACGTACAATTTTTGCCTGGAATATATTAACATAATAGGTACCTGTTAAAATAATTACATTATAAATAATTTGCTTGCATAGCTTGTTACCCCTTTATTACCTTATACCAACACGGAGGTACACCTATATTTACATAAACGTACACCGTAATTTCAGTTAACTTACGAAGTTATTTGCAGGTTGTATACTATCTGCTTGTTACCCCTTTATTACCCCAAACTTAACATATTGCTCCCCTATACCTACACGGAAGTACGCTATAATTACAGAAACGTACACCGTAATTTCGGTTAACTTGCGCAGTTGTTTGCGGGTCGTAAAATAAAGTGTTACCGTGAATTCATATACATTTTATTCTGATCATTTACGTTGGGGGAGTGGGGGATCATCACAGTTCTTCTCATAAATAAATCCATTTTCAAACCGAGTTTAATCCAAATAACCGTTCAAAATTTATAAACTTTCTGCAGAAAATGTGCCTTCTAGATTCAACTGAGATTTAATTTACCTCTCATAAAGTAATCTTAACAGTACATGCACACAACACTTTCTATTGTCCTAAATTAAATAAAATACTCTCTGTGTCTCGTTGCTCACCCCAGGTCAATAGGTGGGTTTGTCTCCTTGTAGGCCTCAGTTTTGGAAGGGCCAGAAGGACAGCATCTTCTGCATGTCACGATGTGCAGTTTCTCTTTTAGACCATTAAACGCATGCTCGTATGGCACTGCGAACGGCAGCCGAGGAAAAATAAAAGATGATGGGGTCCAAACAGGCGTTTAGGGTGCTGGAGATCAACGCCAAGTGACGCCACCCCTCGCTATTGTCGTGGATGAAACCAACCACATGCGAGATGTTATAGGGGCTGAAAGAAATGGTGAAAACCAACAGCGTCCCAACCGCAAGCCCAATGGCCCTGAGTCTACGACGTCTTCCGAGATGGGGCAGCTTGGAGAGAATTCGAATGAAGTTAATGTAGCAGAAGCAGCAGATGAGGAGGGGTATACAGAAAAGCACGAGAAAAAGCTCCAGACGAACAGGAAGAAGAATCTTCAGCTGCTCTTTGGTGAAATTATCGTAGCAAATTCTGAAGTGGGGATTGGGCTGTAGCTTGCTGTTGCTTGAGTTGTCACTCGAGTGTATGTATGGCACGATGTACACGATGCTGAGGTTGAGAGATCCTAGAAGCCAGAGGAAGCAGCTTGCAATCACAGCGTTGCGCGGCCGGCGGCCTAAAGCGTATCGTATCGGATACGCGACGCCTAGATAGCGCTCTATGCTAATCGCAGTCAGAAATAATGTGCTGGTGTAGATGGTGGAAAAGAAAAGGAAACTGCTAATGGAGCACAGGTAAAAGGGAAGGCTCCAGTTTAAGTTGTCAAGGGCCTCCTTCATCTTGAAAGGCAGGACTGCGAGGAAGATGAGGTCAGATATTGTCAGGTTTAGCAGGAGAATGTCAATAGGGGTGGGTTTGCGGTAAACTTTTCGACAGAAGGTAAAGAATGCTAGGATGTTGGCAGGAAGGCCGATCAAGAAGGTGAGGATGTAGAATAACAAGAGAGTGTGGTAGATCAGCTTGGCCATTGGTCTGTACCTCACAGATGGTCAACAGGTGGTAGAAACACTGCGCAGAGAACAGAATAGCAGAAGTCATAAGGTACAATATGGTGATAACAGACCAATTGAAAAATAAACACAGCTTTGCTTTTTTGATCATTAATAATGATCAAAAATGGGTTTAATAATTTAAAGCACTTTAAATAAAAATTATGTTGAAGTTAACTCAAATTCTACTTAAAATTTGAAATTTATTTAAATTATTAAAGAATTAGTTCAATTCAAAATGGAAATTCTGTCATCATTTACTCAAACTCAAGTTCTTTATGTATGAATTTCTTTCTTCTGCTGAACACAAAAGATGATATTTTGAAGAATGGCGGTAACCAAACAGTTGATGAAGCCTATTTTTTTCCTATACTATGGAAGTCAATGGGGTCCATCAACTGTCTGGTTATCGACATTCTTCAAAATATCTTCCTTTGTGTTCAGCAGAAGAAAGAAATTCACAGGTTTGTAACAACTTGAGGGTGAGTAAATGACAGATTTTTCATTTTGAAGTGAGTGTAAATATAAAACAAATCCAGCCAACTGAACTGTAAAAATCCCTGGTGACAATTCATACTGCATGGTACTATATGGTATAATGGTTTTATAACAGGGTATTTCTTCAGTTATCTGTGTTTTTAAGTCAACAGAGCCAGATATCCCCATATCTGAAGAAATTACTTTCTGAGAAAGTGATACAATTTCACACCTCAGTGTCATTTCCACTCAATTTAAAATTATGCATTTTAAATTAATTACATTTTATTTACAGGAATTACATTTTTGGAATAAAATGATTGAATCCTGGCAACGGGTTCTTTTCATAGCATTTTTGTATTGTAATTAAACCATAATTTTCACTTATCATTTGTCAAAATCATAGCTTAATAGTAAATGCTGCACAATAATAATTACCTGCTTTTACTTTGTTTTCTTTACATTCCATGTTGCAAATGCTCTTCACATTGCATCCTTGGCAACAAGTATACTGACTTTATTAGGATAAAATTGTACTGTGGTGTGGAAATGATGCCACAACTGTGGGACAGTCATCATTTCTGAAATATTTATATAAATAATTTTCATACAATAAAAATCTAAATTGTTTATATTTATTTCACTCTTTAGATTATCATAGTTTTAAACAAGCATTATTTATTTTCATATTTTAAAATTTAAAGTCTGGCTTTGGGGCAAGAAATAATACATAAACATAAAACGCACTTTAAAAGTAGCAACAATTAATTTATAAAAGCATTGGAAAAGTATCCAATTTTAGTTTCCAGTTTTAATGTTATCTTCATATGACAAAGTTTGAATTATTAGTTTTAATAAAAAGAAAAAAGAAAAAAAAATCTTTGCAACATTCCTGAAGTGCCTGTATTTGAGGAAATATTATCTGTTCAAGAAGTATAATGACCAAAAACACTCACCTTTGCAGGAAAGTTAGGATCCTTAGCATTTTGTCTCATCAGTTTCACAAAGTGTCTGCAAGTTCCCTTCACCTCTGCCCTAGACATTCTGACTGTATAATTAGAGTACATAATGTGTGCAACGTCTTAAAAGAGCGGAAATTTAATCAATTCGGAGCATTATCTGAAACACTGAAGCTCATCAAACAATGTCTCTTGGCAACCCCGCTGGGAACAGTCAGTGAGAACAACGGAAGTTGTCATAACTGGCCCATATGGGGTATATAATACACCCCAAGAGAACATATGGAACATACTGGCTACAAGCAAGTGTGTGTGTGTGTGTGTGTGTGTGTGTGTGTGTGTGTGTGTGTGTTGTGTGTGTGTGTGTGTGTGTGTGTGTGGTGTGTGTGTGTGTGTGTGTGTGTGTGTTGTGTGTGTGTGTGTGTGTGTGTTGTGTGTGTGTGTGTTGTGTGTGTGTGTGTGTGTGTGTGTGTGTGTGTGTGTGTGTTACATGGAAAGTTTGTTCTAACGTGAGTGTGTGTACATGGAAAGTTTGTTCTAACATGAAAGGATTCAGTTGCTAGGCCATGACATATTGAGTTGATTTGTGTCTCATTAAAATTTAATTATTGCAACAACATTTGGTCTCTCTATAAATAAAGGTAGAGTTGGCTATTTCAGAGAGGGTAGCAATATAAGCTAGTTTTTGAAAGCATGATCCCACCCTCCCTGCAGAGCGTGTCCAAAGACACGGCTCATCCAAATCAAACAAATGCACACAGTAAAGTGACACGAGACAAGAGACTTAACTGAGCGTTAAATTACCTCATGTCTCAAAGCACATAACATAATAATGAATGTAAACAACTTACAGAGCTCTGACTTGTACCGCTTGACTGCTGCAGATTCATTTCGGCGTTGATAATGTTGACATAGAAACACAAAGATCTTCCCGAGTCCAAATGCAATGATTGGATGAACATTTTTTGGTCCTAAGACTTCCACAGAAGATATTTTTTAAATATTTAGACCACTTCTATCATCGATTGCTATCAGGATGTGAAGAGAGTTTCAATAAGTATAACGAAAAGGGTTTATAAAATAAATTACCTTAAAATGTGAAAATTGACCGACAGGCAAATCATTTAAAGGGTACCTATTATGGCATTTAAAATGTTCCTAATAATGTTCTGGGAGTCCCCAACAACAGTTTTACATGCATGCAATGACAAAAAACACTTTTGTTGTCTTATAATATGCATTTATTTTTACCTGATTTGCTCACCGACTCCCTAATGATTCGTTTGACGACTCATTTGTCCAAACCCCTCCTTTGCGTGACGCTAATCGGCGGTGATTGGTCAGATGACCCAGTCAGTTATATTTTGCGTTAGCCCAAAGCTTAAACATATTGATAAAGCACTGCAGTACTACAATACGCTTCACATAATTTCACATATTTCAAAAAAACAAAAAAAAATGATATTGGAGACCTAGAAGTGCTGAGCGTAACTCTCACTCTCACTCACACACACACACACACACGCAGCACACACGCACGCACACACGCACACACACACACATAAAAGCAACAATTATTAATAGTACTTACAGGTTGTGATTCGGAGGAGGAAGCTGATCTAAATAAACTTGGTATTGAACCTTCCTATATCAGCCGACTCGCGAATCCACACTTGAAACCATTTGTGTTTGTGAAGCGATCGTCATTAAAATAACGCGAACACAGCTCAAGGTGGCTATACTTGTGTGGTATAGTTGTAAATATAAACTCTAGCCACTGAGTCTTCACATGCTTGTCCCTGGGCAGTGAAAAAAAAAGTTTGCTTTTGATTCGCACTTCAGAACAGAGTCTCGTCGACATGTGTTGTCAGGTTTCTCTGTCTGCTCGGCGCGCGCACTGAGTGGGTGTGTCGAATTCAAATAACTTGTACAAGTGAGTACGAAAGCTAGAGAGAAAGCATCGTTTGTCTATCGATTCATATCAGCGACTCAGAGTCGACTCTTACTTTTGAGAGACAATAACTTTGTATACGGTGAACTTTCATATTTAAAACTTTGCAGGATGTTTTTGTTCACTTAGATCTATGTTACACACTACATGAAAGGTAATTTTCAAAATTCCATGATAGGTACCCTTTAAAATAGGCTATTTATGTTAGACCTTTTCCTTATTTTTGTCTGTAACGTGTATATGGAAAGTCCTTTTCAGCAAGACCAAAAAAGCTGAAGGGTAAGACAAAATTTCACACTTAATTTGTAACTAAAGTACATCTAAAGATAAACAAAGCAGCAAGTGGTGCTATTTATAAAATGAAAATATTAGGTTCATTAGTAGGTTCATTAGTAGGTTGGAGAGTTAACTTCCTGCAGAGTTTAGTTCCACACCTGGCTGTAATTAAAAGTAAAATGGTTAGTGACCCTATCCCCACCTATACTAATAGGTACTATTTGACAGCCATTTGTAGTGGTGTCCGACCGAAACCATAGTGGATGCTATCGAGTGCACTCTTTCAATCCCACAATGCACTGCAACACAAGCAAGGTAATCAAACAAAGTATCTCTGCAATCTCTGCAATAATAATGAATAAAGGCTGGTTTCTAAAGTACTTCTTTCTGCCTCTTTGTATTAATGTTCATTGGTAGCCTAAATGGGTTCCATTCAGATCTTAGCATTAAGTATTTTACTGTTATATGTCAACAAGATTCAACAAGACATTTTCACCTGCTATACCACTTGTCAGGTTTCTGTCATTTCTGTAGTCTATTTCTTGGTTTTGTGACAGAGCCCTGACACTCCTGTTTTGTCTTTGTTTTGTGTGCTTTCATTTCTTGTCTTGTGCTGCACACAGCTTGTGTTTTACTCTAGCTGTGTGCTTTCATGTTGTCTTGTTTTGTGTGAGCACATGGCTGGTGATTTGTTTTACTGGCCATGTGCTTGTGTTCAAGTCATGTGTGGTGTGAGCACATGGCTTGTTATGTAAGTTTCCTTGTGCCATGTGCTCTCATGTTGATTGTCTAGCCCCTCCCATCTTTTTACCTGATTATTGATTGTTTGCCCCACCTGTCCTCCCTCATTACCTGATTGATTCATTTGCCCCACCTGTCCTCCCTCATTTCCTCATTTGTTTTAGCTCCCTATTTATTCTCCCTGTGTTTGCAGTCCTGTGCTGTTTCGTTGTCGTATGTACCTGGTGTTGTTACCCCTTGTGTCGTGTCGTGTCGTGTCGTGTCGTGTCCAAATGAAGCGTTTCGAAGCATTATTGCTTTCCGATACAATTGTGTCGAAAATGGTTCATTACTCGAAGCTTCATTCAGATAGAAATTGCAGCACCATCTCCTGGTGAAGTAAATGTAATGCAACAAAGCTGACAACCATAAAATGCAAGTAGGCTTATGTTAACGCCCCGTTTATGACGTGTTTACCGAGGCGATCAAAGCTGAAACGTGTTAGTGCTGTGAAACTCATTTATGTAGGTGAATTTCATGTGTTCACCTTGATAATAAAACATTAAGCATGATGTGTGTGTGTGTGTAATTATTTCTTTAGACAAGGACAGAAGATCAGACCAGCTTAAAAAAAGTTGGAAACCATCACAGAAATTCTAATGGTTTCTATTAAACTGGCTTTTACCATTTAAACCACTACAGAATTATTTTTGTAGTGTGTTTGGCACATATTCCATTAGGATTTAATGCCCCCACCAATAGAACCCAACACATAATCAGTAGAGACCCACAGACACCACTATAATTTCCATTATAACCAATACAATTCCCATGAAAACCAAATCCAATAGAATTTCTGTAATGGTGTCTATAGCTTTTTTTTTTTTTTTTTTTTTTTAGCAGGGCAGTATAATGTGTGAAAGCTTTATCTTGTTTAGCTGTGGGAAGCATACCTCTATAACTTGTTAACTGGTGGGACTGATATTTTGGTAACACTTTACAATAAGGTTCGTTAGTTAACATTAGTTAACTACATTAGTTAACATGAACTAATAATGAACTACACTTATACAGCATTTATTAATCTTTGTTCATGTTAATTTCAACATTTACTAATACTTTATTAAAATCTTGTTAACATTAGTTCATGCTCTCTGAACTAACATGAACAAACAATGAATAGCTCTATTTCTATTAACTAACGTTAACAAAGATTAACAAATACAGTAACAAATGTGTTGCTCATGGTTAGTTAATGTTAGTTAATGCATTAACTAATGAACCTTATTGTAAAGTGTTACCGATATTTTTGTATGTTGAAAAGGATGTGCTTGTGTAACTGGTTGTAGTTGTATAATGTAGCAGAGAGTTTTTGTAGTTTCTGTATTTGATGCATATTTTTATGTAACAATGTTCATAATATGTTCTCAAATTAATAATAATAATAAAATGTGTCAGAGGGTGTGCTTTAGGTAGGCTACATCATACAGAAGGCTTATACAAAGTGTTCATTAAATGGTATGGTTTTTATTCAGAAATATTATTTTCTCCACAGTCTTTGGTGAAAGGCGATTTCTTTTTTTTTAAACAATTTCACCAGCTTTAGAGAATATCCTCTCGCATGGAACAGATGATGCAGGATTACACAAAAACAGCTTCACTTTTATGAGAAATACAGCCGCCAGGTTTCAAACCTGTCGACACTGGATTGGCCTGTCAAAGCAATCGGGTGGTTCACTACAGGAGTGAAGCAGTCTGTTTGCTTCAGACGTCATTTTCACGTGACTAGTGACGTAATGATACAAGCTCCGAAGCAGTGGTTCATTGCAAGGACCGTTCGAGTTTGAAGCAAGCTTCGGAGCATCGGTGTCAGACGTAACATCACGTGTCGTGTCGTGTCGTGTCCCCTATGGGGTAGTTTTGTTTGCATTTGTTTTTATTTTTAATAGTTAATAGTTAATAAAAACCCATTTTTCCTGCAATTGAGTCCTTGCTTCATCTCCTCAACCCCACACCTGACACCCAATGTTTAGATCTGTTTGGGAATTTATGCAAATTAGCACATACATAATTAGATTATGCACCAATTTGTCCATGTTAACAAACAATTTCAAAAAACTTGTAATACATTTTTTGTTTGTCTTGATGTAAGTAATCAACTCAGTGATTTTCATGGTGATATCTAAAGGTTGAAATTTCTACCCTTTTCATGTGAGAAAAATAATGAATAAGCAATTGAATAGGGTATATTTGGGTCTTTTTCGAAACTTTCCCCTAATGGGATTCTTCTGGGCTTTTTTTTTCCTTACTCAGGACATATTGAGGATACAAAATCAGTTGAGTTTGCTTCTGTTGCAATTTGTTCAAGGTTGACCCCCATTTTGGCTTAAAATGTAGCCTAGAAATCTAGACGCACCCTAGCGGCCGCGAAAATCATTTCGCTGCCAGTGTGGTCTAGCAACTCTCAATAGACTTTTTAGTTGGAAAAACCAATTTCGGGTCAGGCCAATCACATCGTGTATAGAGTCGGCGGGCGGGGCTTAACACAATGACGGCACTGTTCATGACGTTCCGCGTGATTTCCATAGGTGATTTCCCTGCTACTTGAAAACAATGAAGATGCAGCGGTCTTTCGAATCGGCTTTGGCCGCGACTCTGGAGGACTTGGAGTTAAGAGAACGTCACTTAAGTCATTCTTAGAAAAGGAAGATGTGTTCGGAGTTTTGACGACCGGATACGGCAAAAGTTTAATATATCAACTAGCTCCGCTAGTGGGAAAACGCACGGGACTCACTCAGCCACAGCCGTTCGTTGCTCTGGTTGGTTAGCGCTATCCTATTGCATGCAGAGGGATTTTGAAAGACAACCGTTTATCCCGCCCCTCGGATTGAGGTATGTCAATGGAGAGTTCCCAGACCTAACATCTTGATGTAGGTCTGGCATGCCAGGCTACTTAAAATGACTAATAGGGCAAGAACCTAACAGGGCATCTCCAAACCATTTATGTGACCTTTTTCCAACCTCAAGAATCAGGCAGCCCTGATAGACTGCGTCCCAGCCTGTGAGGGATGTCGTGATAATTTCCGACGACAAAACACCCTTAGCTAGACTCCTTTGAACCTCTGAGCTTCATCACATGCAAAGGGTGGTAGTGAGACGAGACCTCTCGGATCTCGATCCACCACTGAAATGTTTCATGTGGAGCAGGCCCAACTGAACCACAGGGGATGCTGCTGGCAAAAGAATCATCAGTCCTGTGGCTTAACCACTTACACGGACTTGATGTCCAGTTCCAAACTGGATAGACAGTATTGAATGATTGAATGTGTGTGGGAGACTAACGTGCCCGTATTGTGCGAGAATCCAAGTCAACGTCTAGAAAGTTGTATGCTGACTTGGCAGCAACACTCTTATAAGTTAAGAATTAGACTCCTAAATGACTCCTAAGTGTCCATTTTGAAAAGTACAGTATTCAGTTGTTTTGCTGTTATTCCTTCAAATTTTGTTCAATTCTTACGAAAATTGGCTCAGATGATCTTTGGACTGAGCTGCACAGAAATGACAGAACATATTTTTTTGATTCATCTTTGTTAAAAAATTGTGATGTCTCGAACTTATCAAGGTCGACCCATAATTGGTTCATAGGCTTTATCTCGGCCAAACTTTGATCAATCGAAACAAAAATTGGTACGCTATATCGGAGCCATGATCTGAGGGTCCATGCCAAAGTTGGGAACAGCACCACCAACAGGTCATGAGATCTGGAAAATAGCTATTTTGGCCAATAACTTTTGAACAGTTTGTCAAAAAACCATGATATTGGTGCCCTCCCTTTAAATGTATGTAAGAAATTGCAATATCTTTTAAAATATTTGACATATCTTTTCCAAATTTGGTATGTATCATCATTAGCATATCCTGAAGGTACATGAGAATTTTGAACACAGAGACTTTTTTGTAAAAAAAAAATTACTTTTGAAAACATTGTCCAAATGTTGGTTTCTCTATTTGTCATTTTCCAACAATGTGACTGTCCGCCATATTGGAGCAAATGAAAAACAGTTTTTTCGCCACTCCTCCTACAAATTTTGCACAGAAGCCGCACAGAAATGACTGAATGGATTTTTGATATTCGCTACTGTTGCCAAAATATTTCTCTCTGAAGTTGACCTAGCCTGTGTTTAGCTTAGCACGCTAAATGATTAGCATGCTATGGAACTTTTTTGTGAACTCATTCTCACACTGAAACCTCTCCTCAGCAGACTGGTGAACATGCATGAGTGATTAGCTCAACGTGTTACACCACAGATCCCGAATGCTTTGCGTCTTGGGTTCGCAACTCAGTGTGATACATGCCCAGACCACGTGAGGTGCTGTGGCAGGAAAAGATGCAGAAGTTCCAGACATTGTGCCTAAGAATTATCTCATCTGAAGCTATCACATACAACATGCAGTGCTTTTATGTACAAATTAATTTTTCTTCTTCTTCCTGAATGGTAGTCAATGGCAGCCCTATAAACCATAAGAAGGAAAATTATGAAAATTGGCACACTTGTAGTAATGGAAATGAGTGGAAATCTGACAAATTTTGGAGTCTCTATGATGAACTCTATAGCGCCACCACCAGTTAAAAAAATATAGTTTTCTAAAGCTTAAAACTTTTGCAAACCTTTGTTCTAAATGACATTTAGTTCACCCAATTCCTCTCTTCATGCTGATCACATTCAACCTCTTACATTTAGATTCCACCCCTTACAGTAGTGGCTTTTTCGGTACAGTATTCAGTTTTTCAACTTCTTCTCCTTCAGGTTTTGTCCAAATTGGTTCAGATTCTGTTTGGACAGAAATGACTAAACGGATTGTTGATATTGAGTACCGTTCCCGATCTTGTCCAAATTTGACCTTGCCTGTGTTTGTTGCTTTATGCAAGTTAGCTTAGCATTATAATTGGTTATTTGTAAAAGGTGCTTCTGTTCCAGACATTGTGTCTTTCTGAAAATTATCTAATCTGAAAATAAAAATTCATTTTGAGTTGATTCTCACTTGAGCTATGGAAGTTAGGCCTCTGTGTGAATACACGTCTTCCCAGTGGTGCAATGAGATAAACGGGGTTTGAGTCCTGTGTGGGACAAATTTGTAAAGTTGTCATTTCAATTCCTTTACTGTCCAGGTAAGCATTGTTCTAATCTTTCTTCTTTTGGGATTAGAAATATGATTGTTTTTATTCATTCTGTGTTGATTCCCACCTAAAGTCTTGAGTACCCAGAAAGTTGTGTGATCAAATAGGATGGTTATTAGCAGTAAAAGTCATTGACTTTAATTTTTTCTGATTGCAATGTAAGCAGTTACACAAATAGATTGTTTTCTTCATATTCATAATCATACTCTTTTTTGCCTCCGTGGGTTAATTATCATCTTCATATTTATTTTTGTGCATTGTGTGTGAAGTAGTGAGATAGAGAGCAGAAGGGTATGATTAGAGGTTTATGGTGGTCTAAACCTCTATTTTGTTAATTGTTCTGTCTTTTATACATTTCAAGTTAAATACATAAAGTTTTAAACAGAACACCAATGTGTATTCAATGGATAGCCCTAACCCTAACATGAGGAAAGGAAACCAAGATTCACAAATTAGAAATAAGAAACATTAGGAATTTTACATTATGTACCATTTGCAGATCAAAACTGACCCAAATGCAATGACAAAAGAGAGACTATATAGGGCGGCATCCATCAAACTGACAGGTTTATTGCCTCCCTATGATTGGTTCCCACGCTAAGCCCCGCCCCTTTTTCCCACGCTTCCCTCCCACCCACTTCCGGAAAGGTCATGTGACCGTGGGAATTCCCACGGTACGGAACCCCTCCCATCCGAACCGGTTCCGGTCTGGGCACGTGTTGTACACCTGTTACGGGTATCTGACTTGATCAATGTAAAAATGTTCAAAATGATGGAAAAACATTCAAAACAATACATTTTCAATCCTTTTAAGAAGGATGACAGAAAACAGAGATAGGTTTAGTGTTTTTTATTAACATGTAGTGATTTAAAACCATTGAATCCATTTATATCATTAAAACATAGTAATGCTCCATTTTACATAAAACATCTGTTTTAAAAAAGTGTTTTCAATCACAATAATAACTAAAACAGCGTGTATTAAAATTATATCAAGTAAATAGTTATGTTTTCTTAAAACACCTAACATCGCTTGTATTAAAATTACATCGCTTGTATTAAAATTACATCAAACAAATAGATCTAATATGTCTTCAGTGTTCACACACACTTGTAAGTTGTTTAAACTGCATTTCTTAAAGTTATCAAAGTGTTTTAGTTCTTAAAACATCTAACATCGGTTGTATTAAAACTATTTCTATCATACATTTACAACTATTTTCTATCATACATTTCACCTGTTACGGGTATCTGACTTGATCAATGTAAAAATGTTCAAAATTATGGAAAAACATTCAAAACAATACATTTTCAATCCTTTTAAGAAGGATGGCAGAAAACAGAGATAGGTTTAGTGTTTTTTATATTAACATGTAGTGATTTAAAACCATTAAATCCATTTATATCATTAAAACATAGTAATGTTCCATTTTACATAAAACATCTGTTTTAAAAAAGTGTTTTCAATCACAATAATAACTAAAACAGCGTGTATTAAAATTATATCAAGTAAATAGTTATGTTTTCTTAAAACATCTAACAACGCTTGTATTAAAATTAC
This sequence comes from Chrosomus eos, assembly GCA_036326025.1. Classification (NCBI taxonomy): domain Eukaryota; kingdom Metazoa; phylum Chordata; class Actinopteri; order Cypriniformes; family Leuciscidae; genus Chrosomus; species Chrosomus eos. Next base: position 31,730,952 of record CM070827.1, on the reverse strand, counting down.
ATCGCTTGTATTAAAATTACATCAAACAAATAGATCTAATATGTCTTCAGTGTTCACACACACTTGTAAGTTGTTTAAACTGCATTTCTTAAAGTTATCAAAGTGTTTTAGTTCTTAAAACATCTAACATCGGTTGTATTAAAACTATTTCTATCATACATTTACAACTATTTTCTATCATACATTTCACCTGTTACAGGTATCTGACTTGATCAATGTAAAAATGTTCAAAATGATGGAAAAACATTCAAAACATTACATTTTCAATCCTTTTAAGAAGGATGGCAGAAAACAGAGATAGGTTTAGTGTTTTTTATATTAACATGTAGTGATTTAAAACCATTAAATCCATTTATATCATTAAAACATAGTAATGTTCCATTTTACATAAACCATATGTTTTAAAAAAGTGTTTGCAATCACAATAATAACTAAAACAGCGGGTGTTTAAATTATATCATGTAAATACTTTTTTACTTAAAACATCTAAAGGCGGTTGTATTAAAATTACATCAAACAATAGTTCTATCTACATTTAAAGAAGATGTGTTTTTCACAATAACGCACGGTGCTTAAAGATGTATAAAGTTTAAGATACTATTGTCTATAGTGTTCATACACATGAAAAAAGTTTAAAAGTGTTTTCTTAAAGTTATCAAAATGCGTTAGCATTAAAAACATCTAAAACCGTGTGTATTAAAATTATATCATGTAAATAGTTTTTTACTTAAAACATCTAAAGACGGTTGTATTAAAACTATTTCTATCATACATTTACAACTATTTTCTATCTACATTTAAAGAAGATGTGTTTTCTTGGTCTAGGGGGGGCGTGATGACGTATTGACGTAGTGTGTGTGTGTGTGTGCGTTGGGTGCGAAAATTCAACATGGCAGCGCGCCACTGCTAGAAAAAGATAAACTTTATTTTTTATTTTTTCTTCTCTCTCTCTCGCTTTTTTTCCGTAACAACATCACCCGCTTTAAACCTAACTCAAAACCTGGATTTCAACTCGGACCTGGACCAACTGGAGGATTACATAGACCATCACTTCAACAAACTTTGTACAATGGGCCGATCACGCAAAGCCAAAAAACCACGCACTTCGGATTCTCCCTTATCAACCGATTCTCCGCCGTCATCACCAACATCACCAGCATCCACTCCTACCAAAACAAACTGCTGTTCCGACATACTTTTATCAATCAACGAGCGCTTATCTCACTTGGATTCTAGACTCTCATTAATCGAAGTACTGCACAAAGAATTTCAAAACCTCCGCCATAGCCTGGAATACAGTCAACAACAAGTCGATTCGCTCACAGAAGAAAACAAATCACTGAAAAGCTCCGTGGACACACTCACTGCAAAATTTTCCACTGTAAACACTCAACTTACCTCCGTCATCGCTGAGAACAAAGCCATGCAAGAAACCATCCTGGATATACAGTCACGAAGTATGAGAGACAATCTAATCTTCTCCGGCATTCCCGAATCATCCACCGAAGATCCCGAAAAATCTGTTAAGGACTTCATGGTTAACCAGCTCAAACTTACACCAGAGACTGTAGAGCACATCACTTTCCATCGCGTTCACCGTTTAGGACAGAAACCCATCAACTCCACCCGTTCCCGGCCCATCATCGCCAAATTTGAACATTTCAAGCAAAAAGTACTGGTTCAGCGACAAGGACGGCAGCTCAAAGGGACTCATTACGGACTCAACGACCAATATCCACAAGAGATCATCCGCAGACGTAAGCTACTTTTCCCCATCCGTAAGACAATGATCAATCAAGGTAAAAAAGCAATCATCACAGTGGACAAATTATATATTGATGGACAATTGTTTAGAGACAAAGACACTACTCCCTGGCTTTACTGATTACTAGCAATGTAACATTTCCAATCCGTTTATGCTCAATTTATATTCAATTCATAATCTTCATATTCTTTAATTAAACCACTCGCACCACGCACACACATTGTATTCTAAATGCACCTAAATAGCCTTGCTCACTGTTTATATGTTCTGTTGTTGGTTGTATCTATGTTTTCCCTGTTTTATTTGTCATTTGGTGTTATAGATTTACACACACACACACACACACACACACACACACACACACACACACACACACATTCACATCCATACACACAGACTTATACTCACACAAGGTAACTATGAAATGTACATTATAGGTTCATGCAATTGAAATTCTTAACTTGGAATATTCGTGGAGTTGGTTCACAAACAAAAAAGCATAAAGTTTTAAATTACCTGAAAAATACACAAGCAGATATATGTCTAATACAGGAAACACACCTCTCACAATATACACAAAACAGTTTAAAAACTACACATTTTAACCACTGTTTTTCCTCCTACTATAATTCAAAACAAAGAGGAGTATGCATCTTAATAAACAAAAAAATACAGTTTAACCACCATACAACCATTTCAGACCCTGAAGGCCGTTTTATCATTATTAACATTTCAATCAACAATAATCCAATTACAATTGGCAACATTTATGGACCAAACTCTGATGATTCATCCTTCTTTGTAAATTTTTTTTCCTCTCTTTCAAACATTTCCAACGGTCCAATAATTATAGGGGGAGACTATAACACTGTAATCAATCCATCATTTGACAGGTCAAAACATACAGGAAAATCTTGGCAGTCCTCTAAAACTATAAAACAGTTCATGAGTGATTTTGGTCTTGGTGATGGTTGGAGGCTACAACACCCACTCGCCAGAGAATACACCTTTTATTCTAATGTCCACCAAACCTACTCTCGCATTGATTTCTTTCTAACCAGTAATTCAATCATACCAAATATCTTAGAAACCAAAATACATCCGATCATTATTAGTGACCATTCTCCAGTAACTATTACATGGAATCTATCGGCAGTACCAAAGCACCGCACCAGATGGCGTTTTAATACATCACTCTTGAAAGATCCAGAATTTGACAGTTACTTCAAGAGAGAGTGGACATCCTTCCTTGAAATAAATGACTCTCCAAAGTCGTCCGCATCACTGCTCTGGGAAACATGGAAAGCAGTTTTAAGGGGAAAAATTATATCATATTCAGTACATAAAAAAAAAAAGGACAGAGAAAAAGAAGTCCAACTGGAAGAAAGAATAAAAGAATTAGAGATTTTACACGCAAATAATCAATCAGAAAGCACCTATAAAGAAATTAGAGAAAAAACATTTTTGCTTAATGAAATAATAAACAAAAGAAACCAGTTTCTGATTCACAGGCTCCGTCAAGAAACTTTTCACCATAGCAATAAATCCGGAAAATATTTAGCCAGTCAAATTAAAAGAAATAAAGAAAAAACAGCAATAACCTCCATCAGAAACTCGTCAGGGAAGCTAACCAATTCACCAGTTGAGATAAACAAGATATTTCAAGAATATTATGCAAAATTATACTCATCTGATCTGGACCCAAACCAAGAAAACATAACCCAATTTCTCGATAACACCATTCTACCAAAACTCAACATGGAACAAGTAAACACATTAGAATTACCAATCACAGAAAAAGAACTTCACTCCGCATTGAAAAGCATGCAAAATAATAAAGCACCAGGTCCAGATGGCTTCCCTGCTGAGTTCTACGAACATTTTTGGTCAACCTTATACCCATTATTTAGCAGAACAATAACAGAAATAAAACATAACGCGAAGTTCCCTTCCCATATGAATACAGCACTTATATCACTCATTCCTAAACCTAACAAAGACCACACCTTCACATCTAACTATCGTCCTATCTCACTTATAAATGTCGACATAAAAATTATTAGCAAAGCACTAGCCCATAGAATTGAACAAATTATACCATATATAATCCACCCTGATCAGACCGGCTTTATAAAGGGTAGACACGCATCCAATAATACCCGCAGATTATACAATTTAATGCACTACTCATCAGTACAACAGAAAGATACTCTCATTGCCACATTAGATGCCGAAAAAGCTTTTGATAGGGTCAACTGGAAATTTTTATTCACCACGTTACAAAAATTCGGCTTTGGAGAGTCATTTATTAACTGGATCAAGATTTTATACACATCACCATCGGCCACAGTCACAACCAATGGACTAACATCACAAAGCTTCACACTGCACAGGGGGACGAGGCAGGGATGTCCACTCTCTCCATCCCTATTCACGATTTTTATTGAACCTTTAGCAGCAGCTATCCGTCAAAACCCAGCAATCAAAGGTATTGAAACACCACAACAAACACATAAAATCTCACTTTATGCAGATGATATCCTACTATATATACAAGAACCCCTAGCATCTACTCAAGAAATAATTAAAACAATCCAGTCCTTCTCAAAAATATCAGATTATGCAATAAACTGGAATAAATCTTTCATCCTCCCTTTACATAAAACCAAATGGGATGTGGCACCCAATCAATCACCGATACCTATATGTCATGATCACATCACTTACTTAGGCATTAAGATTTCCTCCAGACTGTCAGAGTTGGTAACACTTAACTTCACACCACTGCTAAAAAAAATAGAAGAAGATTTGCTCAGGTGGCTCAACCTTCCAATCTCCATAATCGGCAGGATAGCAGCAATAAAAATGACAATTTTACCGAAAATTAATTACCTATTTTCAATGATTCCAACCCACCCCACACTCACCTGGTTTAAATCACTAGACTCCATTATAACTCGCTTCTACTGGAAAAATAAAACACCAAGGATTAAACTCACTACACTACAAAAAAGTAAGGTTCAAGGAGGACTAGAAGCACCAAATTTCCAATATTATTCAATGGCTAACCAACTGCAATACATATACAAATGGATTCACCCCACCCAATCTGATATTATATGGCTAGATATAGAACAATCACTATGCAAAGAATTAAATATAGCTGACATACCGTTCCTCACCAAATCAATTAAACAACACACATGTTTTAATGCAGTAACTATATCTGCCACTCTGACAGCCTGGTGGAAATTTCACCAAATCACAAATTCTACATTAGCTCCATCTAACCTCACCCCACTGTGGAACAACCGTGACTTTATAAGCAATAAAAAAACATTGAATTTTCACACATGGGCGGAAAAGGGTATCACCCACATTAAGCATATTCTCAAATCTAACACATTTACACCATTTCCGCAACTGGCCCAGGAGTATGGCATCGGGAGCAACGAATTTTTAAAATACCTACAACTCAAATCTTCTGTTCTGACAAAAATAAACATCAGAGACACAAATTTAGAACTTCCACCGGCAATATCAGACTTGGTCAACATTTCCTCCCCAAAGAAACTTCTCTCTAAAATATACAAAATCATTTCAAACCAACTTCAGACCATACACTTACCAACAATAAAATGGGAAAACGATCTTTCAATAGCTCCTGATGCCAACTTCTGGACCCAAATCTGTAAAAACATCTATCTCATGTCCAAAAATGCGAATCTTCAGTTAATACAATACAAAATACTTCACAGAACACATTACACGGGCAGCAGATTAGCTAAAATGGGTTTCACATCAGAAGTTTGCACACACTGCAATCAAAATTCTACAGATACATACATCCATGCAACCTGGCACTGCACTCCAATCAAACACTTTTGGGAAGAGGTCACACAGTCACTATCCACTATAGTCGGCTGCCACATCCCACTGTCGCCTTCTCTTTGCTTGCTGGGGGACCTGACAATAATCACTGATAAAACTATAAACTCTAAAATACTCCTCATAGCTCTAACCATCGCCAAGAAAACTATCCTCATGAACTGGAAAACTAGAAATAAATTACACATTAACATTTGGAAAAATCTTATTTCAGACTTCATTGCAATGGAATACGCATCTCCCCTTCATGATTACGCATCTGAAACTGACCTCTGCCGTCCAACACTTTCTGACCTCTTACAGCTATGAATCCTTTCTCTGTTTTCAACTCCGACTCCTCCCACCTTCTTAACCAACCCACGAATATTAATACATTTTAGCTGTTTGAACTTGTTTATGTCATCATTGTTGTTACTATCTTTAATGTTATTGTTAAGATTACTATTTTCACTTTTATTTTTTCATTGTTGTAATTGCTGTTGTTGCTGTCTTTTGCTTTCACCATTGCGGTCACCACTGCCATCATCATTATCATTTATTATTAATATTATTATTATCATTATTATTATAATCATCAATATTGCCATTGTCAATGCTGTATTTGAATTAAGTGTCATTTTCATCACTACTGCAATAATCCCCCCCTTATCTCTTCATGGGTTTTTAATGCACCACAACATAGAATAGAAAAAAAAAAAAAAAAAAAAAAGTATGTATATGGAAAACCTCACAAACACCAGGGCAGGCAAGACAGGCGAGAAGTGGTTTCAACGGGACAGCATCTCTGTCCCAATTTGAGACACTCTCGCACTGTACTCCCTCTTTTAATGCACCTTAGACATTGCACATACACAAAAAAAAAAAAAAAAAAAAAAAAAAAAAAAAATTTGGAAAAGATAGGGACCGATGAGATGTGGGGGAAGGTTATCTTATATTATCTTATCATCTTATTATATCATCTTTTATTTTATACAGCATTGACAATGGCAATTGTTACATAGGAGGAAGGATGGAAATAAAAATCGACCAACACAATATTGGCAATATGGTGGTAGTGGGGAGTGGGGTGGTGATGGTAATGACAATGGTGATAAATAATAAATGGTTACTTTGTTTACGCACACACACACATACACATACCCACACTCACACCCGCTCACATGCACACTTTGATCAAACACTTAAATCACTTTTATGTCACTTCTGGAATTATGGATTTACAAGATTGCTCACTAATGCACTATGTTGGTTTGTATGTATGTCTGACTGTTAAATAATAAAAAAAAAAAAAAAAAAAAAAAAAAAAAAAAGAAGATGTGTTTTTCACAATAACACACGGTGCTTAAAACTATTAAAACAATTTATATCATTAAGATACTATTGTCTTTAGTGTTCATACACATGAAAAAAGTTTAAAAGTGTTTTCTTAAAGTTATCAAAATGCGTTAGCATTAAAAACATCTAAAACCGTGTGTATTAAAATTATATCATGCAAATATTTATGTTTTCTTAAAACATCTAACATCGCTTGTATTAAAACTATTTCTATCATACATTTACGACTATTTTCTATCATACATTTAAAAAAGTTGTGTTTTTCACAATATCACACAGTGCTTAAAACTATTAAAACAACTTATATCATTAAGATACTATTGTCTTTAGTGTTCATACACTGTGCTAATATTAAAATTATATCAAGTAAATAGTTGTTTTCTTAAAACGTCTAAAACCATGTGTATTAAAATTATATTATGCAAATACATCTAATTACTATATTTGAAGTTGCACTTTCCACAATTACACATCGTTTAAAAATATTAAAATGTTGTATAAAGTTAAAATACACATATCTTTAATGTTTATTACACATTTGTAAAAGGTTAAAATGCATTTTCTAAAAGTTATCAAAACGCTTTAGCATTAAAACTTCTAAAACAATGTGTAGTGCAATTTTATATCAAACAATAGATCTATTTTCTATTAAACAAATATTAAAGCATATCAAAACTTTATGTTAAAAATCACAATATCAAAAACACATGCATATTAAAAAACTCACTTACGTTTTTACATCCTGTTTTGTTATACTGTTTAAAGATTAATCCATCACCAAAGATTTAATCCGTCACCAAAGGTATTAATCCAACAGCAATGGTATTTCCAACTCCAGAGGTTTAGAGATTTTAATTCCAAAAGCTGTGTAAATGTAATTTCCCGGGAGCTCTGCGAAACACGTCCGAACACCCCAGAGACAATCCCAAGACTGACTACAAACTAACCTGACACAGACTCCACCCCTAGACCCTCCCACAACACGTGCTGAGGCGTGGGAACGCGCACACACGCACACACATACGTCACACAAGCACTCCCACATAATGAAAGAAGAGACGCCCCTGTGCTCCGTTTGAAAAGCCGCAAACTCGACGTAGGCCTACATTCTCTTGGAATTTAGGCTACGCTACTGCAGAGCCAGAACCAAAGAGAGATGCCTTGATGAAGCTATGATGGATTTAACTTTACCTCCGCGAAAATTAGGCTACAAGGATCGTGATTAACAAAATTAACCAGCCGGAACATGTGGAATATATTTTACATTTGATTGATCAATGTGGATATAACGATAGAAGATTTACATGGAATACAACAGACCACCTTCGATTTGGTTTTCACAGAGCGAGATATTGGATTTTATTTTTACCACATTATGGATTGGTATGAAAAGACTGAGGAGACGGATTAACAAATGAGGAATATACAGACTGCTCGTGGACCACGTTAATAAATACCCACGTATTAGGTTATAAGGTATATGTATAAATGTAATTAATGTAATAAATAATAAATATAACCTACTTACTATGCATATCCTTTGCATCCATCCTATATTGTTGGACATCCTGTATCCATTTAAATACACTGAAGCAGAGAAGTTAAATGTGAACCGGAGTTTTTACACGGTCCTTCGAACAGGATAAACATGACATGCACGACATAACACTGTACATATAACACGGGTAGATCACGTAACGATCAACGTGCAAACATAATTAACATTGTAAACATTAGATGGAATGCCTCATTATCTAAATTCTCTCTTATGAACGTATTATACAATAAAATATGCACATGTGTTTACAATTAGTTGCACGCACACACATATTCCTTAGTTAACAACACTTGATTTGAACTATTATTTACATTGAACAAGCGAAGTTCGCACTCACACACAAACACGCTCCTACAATGTATTGTATGTGGTAAGATCAGGGACTTGTTTTTAATTAAAGAAAGTTTCGTTTTTCACATATATTTGAAAAGTTCACCAACACATTTAAAAGTTTTAAAAAAGTTGTATAAAGTTATGGTTGGTATTCGTACATTTTACTACATTATCAGAAAATGTTAGAGAAAGTTGTTACTACTTTTTAATTCTGTATTTTTACAGACCTAAAACCATGATGCTTCAAAGTATGGAATATAAGTTTTTGAACATTTATAAGATTTTGAACATTTATAAATTTGTGTATTGCAAAAGCAGAAGTCTATTTTTTATTCTGTATTTTTACAGACCTAAAACCATGATTAGAAGTAGTCAAAGACAAACGATTTTGAACATTTATAAATTTGTGTGTTGCAAAAGCAGAAGTCTATTTTCTTTAAATAAAGATTTAACGTTTTAATTTCTTTAAATCAGTCTGATGACACACATTATTTCTGTGATTAATTGATTAGTAATGTTGCGAGAGGGGTTTCCTCACACGAGTAAAAGCACTTTAGATGTGTTTGTGACAAACACATTGTATTTACTTAGACTTTTTAAACATATTTAACATTTTAAATGTTTTTCTTCTGTCCAACTTACATTTCATATATGAATTGCCTGAGACGTTTAACAAACACATATAGGGAATGCATGTTGATTAGTACACTGTACCACTACCATCACCGTAGTATTCTGAGGAAATATCAGTTACTTACTTGGGATAATCTCATTAAATTCAAAAACATTTGTTTAATTTATAAAATCAGACATGGTCTAGCACCACATGCTTTCTGAGTGCATTTAAACATTATATATTTATGTTATATGAATTGTATTTCCATAATGTGGTGTATGTAATTTTATTTTTGTGATTTTATACATGCGGTTATCTTTAAGGTTGCCTTTTATTACACCCGGCTGAGGGACTAAGGATGAAAATTAGCACTCTTGAGCTAGCTCGGGTACATTTACATTGTTTTAATGATGATTAATGTAACACTGCCGCCTTTCAAATAAAGAGAAAATGAAAATGTACTTTTCAGGCATAGTGCAAACATGTAATGTTCGAGAAAAGCTCATATTGGTGTAATCGTCTCATCCAGGCATACCTTTACTAAAATAAACTTTATGGAAGTCATCTTCAAGCTGTGAGTATGCTTCGACATGTAACTATACCATTATATATTTATATTATGGTTCCATGTTGCTTTAAAGTCTTTGTTTGTTTGTTTGTTATTTACTAATACTTTTTATTTTTCAACATCCTACACAAATTAAAGAACATATGAGCTAAGAATGTTCTCTAACCAAATAAACAGATAATGGAATGTTTGCAATCTACAATATGTTAGATATTTAGTTGTATTTTACACACATCAACATATTTTGTCACCGCAGTGATGCAAAGTTCCACATTTGTAAAGTCTATGAACTTTAAACATAATCTTTATACAGAAATCACACACGTCCAAACAAACATACAAGATTCAAAAAGACCAATCACTAAGAAAAGAGGAATGAAAAAGCATTTGTTATAAGAAATACACAAAGTTTGCAAATGACGTTTATCATTAGTTTTAGTCATCTTGCTCAGATAGCAGATGACAAACGTTCACGGCTTGTTTCTCGGATTGTACAAGTTGAAGATGTACTGTACCATATTATTGTAATGCAAACACATTTGAGGGTTAATGTACCTGTCCTTGTAAAGGATATGGATAAAATTCAAAGATTATGTTGCACAAAAGTAAACTCTAGAGGTCAACTTGCTATTACGATTTTTACATCTTGTTTCTTTTTATTTTGCCAGTGTGCAAAACTATAGTCTCAGAGAATGGACAAATATGTTCATATAGGAATCTATGGGGAAAAACACATACAAATATAGCATAAAGAGAATTAAATGACCGTCCTTCTACACGACTTCTACATTTCTTTTACAGCATATTTCTTTAAACATATTTCTCCTATCTCTACGAAACATCGATATGAAAGATGAGTATTACTGTTTTCTGTTACCTAAAAAACATTACACTTCAAACCCGTTAACTATTACACTTAAATTGAATTTAATGAGATTATCCCAAGTAAGTAACTGATATTTCCTCAGAATACTACGGTGATGGTAGTGGTACAGTGTACTAATCAACATGCATTCCCTATATGTGTTTGTTAAACGTCTCAGGCAATTCATATATGAAATGTAAGTTGGACAGAAGAAAAACATTTAAAATGTTAAATACGTTTAAAAAGTCTAAGTAAATACAATGTGTTTGTCACAAACACATCTAAAGTGCTTTTACTCGTGTGAGGAAACCCCTCTCGCAACATTACTAATCAATTAATCACAGAAATAATGTGTGTCATCAGACTGATTTAAAGAAATTAAAACGTTAAATCTTTATTTAAAGAAAATAGACTTCTGCTTTTGCAACACACAAATTTATAAATGTTCAAAATCGTTTGTCTTTGACTACTTCTAATCATGGTTTTAGGTCTGTAAAAATACAGAATAAAAAATAGACTTCTGCTTTTGCAATACACAAATTTATAAATGTTCAAAATCTTATAAATGTTCAAAAACTTATATTCCATACTTTGAAGCATCATGGTTTTAGGTCTGTAAAAATACAGAATTAAAAAGAAGTAACAACTTTCTCTAACATTTTCTGATAATGTAGTAAAATGTACGAATACCAACCATAACTTTATACAACTTTTTTAAAACTTTTAAATGTGTTGGTGAACTTTTCAAATATATGTGAAAAACGAAACTTTCTTTAATTAAAAACAAGTCCCTGATCTTACCACAGACAATACATTGTAGGAGTGTGTTTGTGTGTGAGTGCGAACTTCGCTTGTTCAATGTAAATAATAGTTCAAATCAAGTGTTGTTAACTAAGGAATATGTGTGTGCGTGCAACTAATTGTAAACACATGTGCATATTTTATTGTATAATACGTTCATAAGAGAGAATTTAGATAATGAGGCATTCCATCTAATGTTTACAATGTTAATTATGTTTGCACGTTGATCGTTACGTGATCTACCCGTGTTATATGTACAGTGTTATGTCGTGCATGTCATGTTTATCCTGATCGAAGGACCGTGTAAAAACTCCGGTTCACATTTAACTTCTCTGCTTCAGTGTATTTAAATGGATACAGGATGTCCAACAATATAGGATGGATGCAAAGGATATGCATAGTAAGTAGGTTATATTTATTATTTATTACATTAATTACATTTATACATATACCTTATAACCTAATACGTGGGTATTTATTAACGTGGTCCACGAGCAGTCTGTATATTCCTCATTTGTTAATCCGTCTCCTCAGTCTTTTCATACCAATCCATAATGTGGTAAAAAATAAAATCCAATATCTCGCTCTGTGAAAACCAAATCGAAGGTGGTCTGTTGTATTCCATGTAAATCTTCTATCGTTATATCCACATTGATCAATCAAATGTAAAATATATTCCACATGTTCCGGCTGGTTAATTTAGTTAATCACGATCCTTGTAGCCTAATTTTCGCGGAGGTAAAGTTAAATCCATCATAGCTTCATCAAGGCATCTCTCTTTGGTTCTGGCTCTGCAGTAGCGTAGCCTAAATTCCAAGAGAATGTAGGCCTACGTCGAGTTTGCGGCTTTTCAAACGGAGCACAGGGGCGTCTCTTCTTTCATTATGTGGGAGTGCTTGTGTGACGTATGTGTGTGCGTGTGTGCGCGTTCCCACGCCTCAGCACGTGTTGTGGGAGGGTCTAGGGGTGGAGTCTGTGTCAGGTTAGTTTGTAGTCAGTCTTGGGATTGTCTCTGGGGTGTTCGGACGTGTTTCGCAGAGCTCCCGGGAAATTACATTTACACAGCTTTTGGAATTAAAATCTCTAAACCTCTGGAGTTGGAAATACCATTGCTGTTGGATTAATACCTTTGGTGACGGATTAAATCTTTGGTGATGGATTAATCTTTAAACAGTATAACAAAACAGGATGTAAAAACGTAAGTGAGTTTTTTAATATGCATGTGTTTTTGATATTGTGATTTTTAACAAAGTTTTGATATGCTTTAATATTTGTTTAATAGAAAATAGATCTATTGTTTGATATAAAATTGCACTACACATTGTTTTAGAAGTTTTAATGCTAAAGCGTTTTGATAACTTTTAGAAAATGCATTTTAACCTTTTACAAATGTGTAATAAACATTAAAGATATGTGTATTTTAACTTTATACAACATTTTAATATTTTTAAACGATGTGTAATTGTGGAAAGTGCAACTTCAAATATAGTAATTAGATGTATTTGCATAATATAATTTTAATACACATGGTTTTAGACGTTTTAAGAAAACAACTATTTACTTGATATAATTTTAATATTAGCACAGTGTATGAACACTAAAGACAATAGTATCTTAATGATATAAGTTGTTTTAATAGTTTTAAGCACTGTGTGATATTGTGAAAAACACAACTTTTTTAAATGTATGATAGAAAATAGTCGTAAATGTATGATAGAAATAGTTTTAATACAAGCGATGTTAGATGTTTTAAGAAAACATAAATATTTGCATGATATAATTTTAATACACACGGTTTTAGATGTTTTTAATGCTAACGCATTTTGATAACTTTAAGAAAACACTTTTAAACTTTTTTCATGTGTATGAACACTAAAGACAATAGTATCTTAATGATATAAATTGTTTTAATAGTTTTAAGCACCGTGTGTTATTGTGAAAAACACATCTTCTTTAAATGTAGATAGAAAATAGTTGTAAATGTATGATAGAAATAGTTTTAATACAACCGTCTTTAGATGTTTTAAGTAAAAAACTATTTACATGATATAATTTTAATACACACGGTTTTAGATGTTTTTAATGCTAACGCATTTTGATAACTTTAAGAAAACACTTTTAAACTTTTTTCATGTGTATGAACACTATAGACAATAGTATCTTAAACTTTATACATCTTTAAGCACCGTGCGTTATTGTGAAAAACACATCTTCTTTAAATGTAGATAGAACTATTGTTTGATGTAATTTTAATACAACCGCCTTTAGATGTTTTAAGTAAAAAAGTATTTACATGATATAATTTAAACACCCGCTGTTTTAGTTATTATTGTGATTGCAAACACTTTTTTAAAACATATGGTTTATGTAAAATGGAACATTACTATGTTTTAATGATATAAATGGATTTAATGGTTTTAAATCACTACATGTTAATATAAAAAACACTAAACCTATCTCTGTTTTCTGCCATCCTTCTTAAAAGGATTGAAAATGTAATGTTTTGAATGTTTTTCCATCATTTTGAACATTTTTACATTGATCAAGTCAGATACCTGTAACAGGTGAAATGTATGATAGAAAATAGTTGTAAATGTATGATAGAAATAGTTTTAATACAACCGATGTTAGATGTTTTAAGAACTAAAACACTTTGATAACTTTAAGAAATGCAGTTTAAACAACTTACAAGTGTGTGTGAACACTGAAGACATATTAGATCTATTTGTTTGATGTAATTTTAATACAAGCGATGTAATTTTAATACAAGCGTTGTTAGATGTTTTAAGAAAACATAACTATTTACTTGATATAATTTTAATACACGCTGTTTTAGTTATTATTGTGATTGAAAACACTTTTTTAAAACAGATGTTTTATGTAAAATGGAACATTACTATGTTTTAATGATATAAATGGATTTAATGGTTTTAAATCACTACATGTTAATATAAAAAACACTAAACCTATCTCTGTTTTCTGCCATCCTTCTTAAAAGGATTGAAAATGTATTGTTTTGAATGTTTTTCCATCATTTTGAACATTTTTACATTGATCAAGTCAGATACCCGTAACAGGTGAAATGTATGATAGAAAATAGTTGTAAATGTATGATAGAAATAGTTTTAATACAACCGATGTTAGATGTTTTAAGAACTAAAACACTTTGATAACTTTAAGAAATGCAGTTTAAACAACTTACAAGTGTGTGTGAACACTGAAGACATATTAGATCTATTTGTTTGATGTAATTTTAATACAAGCGATGTAATTTTAATACAAGCGATGTTAGGTGTTTTAAGAAAACATAACTATTTACTTGATATAATTTTAATACACGCTGTTTTAGTTATTATTGTGATTGAAAACACTTTTTTAAAACAGATGTTTTATGTAAAATGGAGCATTACTATGTTTTAATGATATAAATGGATTCAATGGTTTTAAATCACTACATGTTAATAAAAAACACTAAACCTATCTCTGTTTTCTGTCATCCTTCTTAAAAGGATTGAAAATGTATTGTTTTGAATGTTTTTCCATCATTTTGAACATTTTTACATTGATCAAGTCAGATACCCGTAACAGGTGTACAACACGTGCCCAGACCGGAACCGGTTCGGATGGGAGGGGTTCCGTACCGTGGGAATTCCCACGGTCACATGACCTTTCCGGAAGTGGGTGGGAGGGAAGCGTGGGAAAAAGGGGCGGGGCTTAGCGTGGGAACCAATCATAGGGAGGCAATAAACCTGTCAGTTTGATGGATGCCGCCCTATATAGTCTCTCTGACAAAACTACTTGCATTTTTTTTTAGATGCACATTGCTATGCTTTCATGACATTTGATGTGCTTATAATGCTTCTGCAATACTTGCTGTGCTTGCTGTACTTCTTGTTTGCTGTATTTGCTATATTTGTTATCTGAAATTGGCCACTGATTGGTAAACGCCCATTTTGGTTGTGCGTGTGCACTTCTCAGTCTAATGGTTCTTCATTAGAGAGAAAACAGGGGCGTCCTATTAAGTCTTGTTTGTTGAAGCACCTGACACAGCCTACTTGGCTTTTCTAGGGCGCAAACTGAGGGTGCAAAAGTGCTATTAGGTTGACGCATCAACACTGAGTCAACATTGTTTCATTGAATACATGCTATCTGGGTAATGCTTTAACATTAAGAAATTATGGCAATATCATGATATATGTTGACTGAATAAATGGTCCACTGGCTGAGATCAAGCTATACTGTATTTTATCATTTTATCTAGCAGATATATATCAGTGCCACTTTTTAGTTATTAAAAACCTGTACCACTCTGAGATTTCAATTATATTTTGACCTCTGAACTAGAAAATGTCCCTGGTTTACATTTCAGAAAGTGGTCCCCTTAAATTGAAAAATAATAACAATAAAAGAGGTCAAAATATGTTAATACAAAACCAAAAAGCTTCTTGAACTTCTATCACCCTCTTTTTCTACCATCCATATTGCTGTTACCACGGTATTTTTACCTGTCAAGCAGCAGAAAAGCAAGAGCAACATCAGTTCTCAAGCTTTACACTGTCACCTTTTAAATTGTCAAAGTGGTAGTTGCGTAGCTGTCAATGGAGGGTCAGAAATGTCTCAGATTTTATCAAAAATTATCTTCATTTGATGTTTTGGGTGAACTAACCCTTTAAAATGGGCATGAAACTGGGAAAAAACGTAGCACTACTTTGATTGCACTTCTCATCTCTCTAGAGATACAGAAAAATATAATCGGATCATAACTTGCATTTAAAGTGCTCAGGATTAAAGCTGTCGTGCTCCACTTTGGACTTTCTTTTTTGATGAAGCCCACTAAATGTGATATATTGTAGGGTGCAAAACTGCTGGCGAACACAAGGAGAGTCCCCAGAGCCATTCCAACTGCCCGCAGTCTACGTCGTCGCTTGATGAGTGGAAGCTTTAACAAAATACGAATGAAATTGATGTAACAGAAGCAGCAGATCAGGAGGGGTAGAAAGAAAAACACCACTGCTATGCTTAGCCGCGCTGGAAGCAGTTCTGTGAGCTGTTTCGCTGTGAAGTAACATCTCTGAGGTTCTATCACCAGAGTTTGCTGATTTGTGGTGTTGTCCGCTACACCAGAATCCATGTATGCTATCTGGTAAACAAATATAACAGTTGCTATACCAAGCACCCAGATGGCAACACATATAGGTATTGTATAAATGATTCTCTTCTGACTTCTATACTTCACTGGAAATGCTACACACACATAGCGCTCAGCACTTATTGCTGTCAAGAAAAGGCTGCTGGAATAGATGGGAAGTAAGTAGACAAACAGATCAAAGCGGCACATAAAAATGGGCATGTTCCAAATCATGTTATCTGCGGCCTCTTTCATCTTGATGGGCAGGAAGGTGAGGAAGATGAGGTCAGAAATAGCGAGGTTCAGCATGAATAGGTCAATGGGGATAGGTTTACTGTGAATCTTGCGAATGCATGAGCAGAACGCCAGCACAGTATTTGGAAATCCAATCAGGAATGTGATTATATAAATAGCAAGAAACACTGTCGGAGATGGATCTTCTGACATTGTTGTCGGCTTGTGGTGATGTTCTTTACTTTAGAAAACAGCCCTGTAGGTTCTTCTATAGACACCACCTGTAACACATACATACACTTATTATGAAAATATGAAAATACATCTTAATTTTAAGATTATGTGGAAGTTTTTCAATATTAAAACTATTGAAAGATAGGCCTACTAAAAAGTATCAGCTGTTTTGGTTTAATTTGTGACTTACCAAGATATATTTTTCTGTTATCAGTCTAAAATCAATAGACAACAGGCTCCTTTGATGCAGTTTCGTGACACTCAAGCCACCTGAACAGCATGGATATACACCACACTGTATATGATTTGCATTCATCATGTTATGAAAATGCATTTATAATTGAGCCACTGTTTTTTTTTCACTGCACGTCAATACCCTCAGGGCTACTCATTAGCCTAGCTAATGCTAATAAAATGACACAGCATCAAACTGGTTTATGTTCCATGATCTATGATCAGCAAAAGAGCAAATAAAGTCTGGTGGCTGAAATAAAGTGATTTTTTGTTATAATTCACACTCATGTTGTTGCAAATCTGTATTCTTTTTGCACATTTTGTGTAACTCTTCCCAAGTGTGATCATCTTAATTATCAAACCAAAATGACACAAAAACACCTTAAAGTTATTTCCCAATAGCTTATTTAAAAAAGTCTAGAAAACGTGTTTTGATAACTATGAGCTGTTTGCAAGAGCAGCATACAGATTCATCAGAATTTGTCCTATATTGTTAAAAGCATTAAAGATGGGAATGACAAGTATTATTTTTTTTATATATGTAGGCCTATTTTAAATGACTATTGCATAAAATGATTTAATATTAGTTTAATGGGGTCAAAGTACTGAGAGCTTTTTGAAAAAAAAATGCTGTACTGATAATACAAATCAATTGAATGTGCAAACAAAAATATAAATTAAATTAGATATGAAAATGTTAATTCGAATCTTTATACAAACAGATTTAATTATAAAGTTGTGGTTTTCTGGTAGTTGAGAGAGTGAATCAAACAGCGAACAGTAATTAGCATTCTTCAGATTCAATTTTAATTAATAATTACATAGTATTCTGATGCTATATAGAATGACAACTAATGGAAAGTTGATGTGAACGCAAAATGTGAGAAAATCGTGCAAATCAGCAGGGTAACATTGTACTTCTATCATCTTTTAGTTTTACATCAAAATTTGGCTATCACTGGTGTTTTTAGTCTTTCAACGCAATAAATAAGTAAAACGGGTGTGTTCAAGTCCAACTTATTTTATAAAACATCTGACTATATTTAAAGGCACTCACCAAGACTCTTCAGGTTATGGCTTAGGCTTCCTTCTCGTTTTAAGTAACTTTTAACATGCATGTTTATTATGTCGCACAAGGGACGTACCTCATTGCAAACCACAATCTGTCACATGGGTTTTTCATCCCCAGTTTGTGCATAATATGAAAATAGAGGACACTTTTGTCTTGTTAGGCCTGTAAAACCTGTAAAATGCAGAGGCATTCACATTAAAAATTATAATATTGCATGCGGCAACATCCTTAAATTTCATACTTACAATTCATAATATCCAAAAACTGCACTGAAAATGAAATAATCCCAGAGAATGTAAGAGCAATTTAATTTATATATACAGTGCCAAACATGATACACATTCACATTATTTATTATAGTAGAAATAATAATTACAGAATAAGAGTTTCAAAAAATAGGTACAAATTAAGTACATGGTTCATTATTAGTATTTAACATTTTCTAAAGATCTTGCATGTTGAAAGGTATTACTAGATATTACTATTTTACAATAATTACATATATTAAAAGTTAAAATCACTAAAAATGTAATGATATAATACAGAAGCAACCATTAGTGAATAGGGGAAGATGTGCATAAACAGCTGGTGTCTAAAACAAATTGATGAATTTTAAAAGAATGTGCACTTTCTCATCCAATATCTTTAATGACCACTAAAACATTATCTTAAAGATCATATCCTTCCCTAGGTCTGTTTGGGTGACTCATAGATTAAAAAAAATTCCATGTTCTCATCTGCTCCATGAGTGTATGGCATTACCCTAATCAGGTCCCTTTTATGGACGAGTCTGCTTTGTTTGCTCTTCCTCTGTCATCTTTAGATTCTCCATGGCTTATTATTGACATTGCTTGTGTAGTTGTTGTTTGAGGGTTCCTGGAAGCCATACTGCAGGGATGCTGATGCCACAACTTGCACGATGCGTCTCTTCGCTTACGGCACAGTCTGTCAACCAAATCCCTCGGCGTCCACGGCGAAAGCATCAACATAACCACGGGCTCTAGAAAGACATTGCAGGAGCTGGAAAGCATGGCTTCACTTCTCCACTCCACATTAGTGTACAAGACAAAGCCTACCACGTGGGAAACATTGTAGGGTCCATAACAGACCACAAATACTACCAATGTGGACAGTGCAATGGCTAATACCCTTCTTTTCCCACCAGAGGGCAAAGAAGAGTGTCTGACAAGCACAAGACAGCGCAGCGTGCAGAAAGCTGACAAAACAAGTGGCACCAGGAAGAGTAGCAGTGCCATCTCTAGGCGTAAAGGCACTAGCACATCCAACTGCTCCTGGGTGAAGTTTTCATAGCATGCAGAGACATTATGCTCTGATAAAGACACAAAATGTCCCCCTCCTTCGGCAAGATAACCAAAACCCAAGTGCAAGAGCACTAAAGCCCACAAGATGCCGCTCACTAAGCAAGAAGTATTGGCCCGGCGGTAGAGCTTGTAAGTTATGGGGTAGGCGATGCTCAGGTAACGGCCCACGACGACTGCTGTGAGGATCAGGCTGCTACCGTAGACCGAGGAGAACAGAAAGAAGCTGTAAATGGGACAAAAGACAGCTGGAAGCGTCCAACCCTGGAGCACCGTCTCGGCCACTTTGACTGGCATCCACAACACTAGAGCGAGGTTTGCCACACACATGTTAAGAGCGTAGACCACATTGGGAGTGGCACCGTGTTTTCGAGCCTTACGGATGTACACGAAAAGAACAAGGAGGTTGCTGGGAAGTCCAAGCAAGAAGGTGAAGAAGTAGATCAACATCGAGACATAGCTGAACGCAGTCAGCTCCATGTCAGATCAATTTCTAGATTTGTTGCTCAATTAACAAATACCAGATACTCCTTTTTACAGGCTCTCCATTGGCCTCCGATATTCCCTCGTTATTCCATGTGGAAGAATTGCCGTTCCTGAATCAAATAAAATGCTGAACGCCTTCCAATCTGTGTGAGGAAAAAAAAATAGATGAAGACAATGAAGAAGTTCGTATTTGCACGGAAGTTTGTATTTATTTGGAAAGCGCAAAGTAGGGTGGGGAGAAAAAGGGGGCGTGGGAGGGGTGTAAGATGGGTGGTTAGTGCATCTAAGAGCTTGAATTGGTCTGATATGAGGCAAGGGGATGGGTACTTAATGTAGCAAGATGGCATTTATATGGTCTCATGTTGCCTTATTTACCCTTGGTGCACACGTCAGATCAGGCCCCTTTAGTGAAATGATTCAGAATAATTGGGCTTTACAGGAAGCCTAGCCCATCCAGCCGTGACTCTGTCACATGAAATGAACTGGACGGTTAAACCATTAAAGCTGTAAACTCACCAGGAGACTGTTTAGGGGTTTATCATGTAGCATTGACTATTACATACAATGAATTAACTTGACGCTTTTATAGCTCCATGCAAAAAGCGTTTGGATCTGTTTGTTAAGCATGATCATAATGGCTGTATATCATGCATCTTTATCTTTGTGTGTGTGTGTGGGTGTGTATATATATAACTAGACAATTAAAAACAGTGAATTTAGTATATTCTAAATATTTTTATTCTAAAACTCAAACCACCACCCACTCCTAACCACATCAAATTATGTATTTAAACATAACTAAAGAAAACAGGAAGCTTCAGCAACAATGTACAACTTCAATTTTAGGTTTACAAGAATAGAAATAAACAGAAAAAAACAACATACATAGTAACACCAAAAGTAGCATCTTAGTCTTTATATAATGGCATTTAAATATGAACTGATCAAACGCTTTAACAAAATGTGATCAAGCATTTGAGCTCTGTAATATTTGCCATATTTACGCATTTAAACTCGTAGGGATATATCTTCCTCCCCGTTATTTCACATAGACTCAAATGGTCCCATTTAGAGACATTAGTTTAGCTATTAACTTCAACAGAATTGATAAACCCTCCCCAATGGATTTGCGTAGATTTTTGTGTCACCCATTCTTTTATCTCGTTCATCACTGAGAGTCAAAGTCCAGTCTAAATAGAGCCTTTCATATGACATTAGCTTCTCTTTCCTCACATAAAATAAAAATCTGTTGACAGATGGATTGTTGGAAAGGACTGTGAAACCAAAAAGACCATTTAACAATACGACAAAATGATCCACGTGTGTGGTTTGCGAGCCGAGAAAATAAACCCTATACAAGTAAAACCTGTTAGTGTGCATTTATATTTGAGGTTGCTCCCCTCTTAAATCATAAAATCAAATGAATGTTTTAAATACTATCCTCAAAACTCATTACCACATAAAAAAAATTGTCTTAAGATTGGTAAAGACATAAGAAGAGGAAATAGACATTTGTAAAATACTGGAATCAAGCAACAACAAAAAATGCAATTTAAAAAAAAGTCATACCACATTTTTTTTTAATTCAATTTTTTAAAATGTAATCCTTAGGTTATCAAATAATTATTCACTGTATTGATTTACCTAATTTAGTTGTCCCTGACTAGTTTCCACCCTCTCTCTTACCAATTAAACTAGCCATTTTTGCAGAAAAATTAGTGCTGGTAACTCAAAGGTTCTGAGTTTGATGCCCAGGAATGCAAGTATTGAAAATATTTTATGCTTTGAACACACTGTAAAGGTGATGATACACAGGGCAACTTTTTGAGCAATGTTGCTGGGCAATGTTGGTGTCAACGGGCAACCAGATGAGACACAGGGCCCACGACCGATCTAAATTATCCAGATAGAAATGTATTGCCCATTTTTAATGAGAAAGTGCCCAAGCAAAAATCGCTTGGCAAGATTGCCCAGCAACATTGCTCAAAAAGTTGCCCAGTGTATCATCACCTTAAGCCTCTTTGGATTAAACTGTCTGCCAAAAATGTAATATCTACCCGAACAAGCCATTGGAAGGATGAGGAAGTTTTGAATTATGATTTTGACTCTTATTTCAAAAGATAAAGTAAAATTTGATTTCTCATGATGTGTCAAACTCTGCTCCTGGATGACTGTCCAGCAGCGTTGCTCCAACCAGCTCTAAAACACCTGTCTGGAAGTTTCTAGTAATCCTGAAGACCTCGATAATCTGGTTCGGGTTTGTTTAATTATAGTTGGAGCCAAACTGCTGGACAGTGGCCCTCCAAGAACTGAGTTCGACACACATGACTCAGGCTATGTTCACACTGTCGGTCCAAATCTGATCATTTTTGTATCCGGATCTAAATTATTGACTGCCCACACAGTCGCAACTGTTCAAATCTGATTTTTGTGTCCAGTGGCTCTCTTTCGCCTTACAGAATATCTGCATTGGTTTCAATGGCAATACCATTGCGTTAGTAGGCATACGCCAAAAACAACAACAGCAATGTGGACGGGTTTGCAATACAGATGTTGTCTTAATTACAATATGAAAATGTGTAGCCACCACGGAAAGGTATGAGTCTGGTTTCCCCGGATTTATTCGGTGCTGTCATCTCGGTCAGTCTTAAAATTCAACATGTCTCCATTGTTTTATAATTTTTTAGCTCGACCGGCACATGAATAAACACAACCTTGTTTCTGGAGCAACTTACAGAATGTTTCCTATAACAATGTCTGACATGTTTACGTTTTACGTAGCGTGAGAAAGTGACACAAACCATGCGAAATACAATTAGAGCGGGAAGACTGAAACGGATTTCCAGAAATGTGCACACATATGAATGTAGCTTAAAACGGATTCGTAAAAATCTCATTTCATGTGATTTTTTTGCCGTTCACACTTGCTAAATATGGCAAATTCCAATCGCATTACGTTTATTACTGCGCTACCGGAAACGGAAAAGGGGTCTGTTTACATTTGGTTGTAGTCTTTTCGCTCGGTTCTCCGTCTCTCAGAAGGTCTATGCGCTAGACACCGTGTTCTGTACAGCGTCCTTGTACGGCAAAGTGGTTGTCGCCATCAAGTGGTCGGGAGTGTGCTAACGCTTCAGACTCAAATATCGAGCGGAAGTTTATACGCGGTTGTGAGGTATCTGAAAAAATAGTTCCACTATAGCAAATAACACGGATTGAAATCATACATTGCCCCGATATATTTTGTTTTTTAATCATCAACGAACACCACTAACCGCTCGGTGAGTTGCACAGTTTTGAAAACGAACTTTAAGGGTTGTTTTAAAGGACATGTTTGTGCATGCCCATAGACAGCCACTCTGAAGCGGTCAGAGGCGATTCTAAAAGAGTCAAAAAGTCGAGAAAGGACCCATCGTCAAAATTTCTGTGTCCACCCATCCAAAACAAGCTAGTAAATAGACTCAAAGTGCTAAATACCGGAATTATCCTTTAAGTATGGGGTAAGAATCAGGACGGCGACTCAAGCGAGGTCCAGCTTGAATCTGCCACTAGAGTTGGTGAGCGGCACCACAGCTGAGCGCAGACCCTCAGTCTGGACCCCCAGAGTCAGGTGCTGGCGGGTCTGGCTGCTGCGCTGCTCCAACGACAGGGCATCATGCTTACGAGACAGATCCTCTATCATTTGAGCTTCATGCTGCTTCAGAGCCTGCATAGACTGCCTGGTCATGGACAAGACACAGTATCAAAGATCTTCAGATTCTTTTTTTGAATTTGCATTATTTATATAAATAAAAGGAGGAATTGGACTCACTGGGCCTGTGCTAGCTTCTGTTTCAGTGCTAGAATGGCGGCTTCCAGTTGCTTGGATTCATCCACCAAACCAAACTGTACCTGTGAGTAATAAGATATGAGATAACCAATCAAAAGACAGCAGATTAAGATGTATTGTGTTTGTTTTTCAGTAGGTGATTTTAATTAACTAGAACAAAGGTCATGCATCATTGCAGATGACATGAAGTGCAGTCTGATTTACTGTTGTTCGGCAAAATCCAGTCATTTTGCAAGCGTGGCCATTTGTTATTTCTTATTCATTTATTATCATGTTCATAAACTCAATGATTAGAAGGCAGATAAATTTACTGTGTACTGCACTTTGTTATTTATAGTCATTTATCTATTGCAGCTAATCAATCGGAAGGTCCACATATTCACAGAAAATACTTCCGCAGTGCAAAATAAGGTGGATAAGGATCCATGCGATCAGGAATTTCATGGTTTGAGTTGTTCACCGAAATTTCACAGACATTTCAATAGGAATCCACACGTTCAGGTGTTTTTTGTGAGTGAGAAAGGTTTTGCTGCAACCTCATCCTTCCCTTGCGGGTCAAAATTATCTGAATCCTTAGAATTGTAACCTTTTTATTTATTTTCCAAGAAACCTTATTTAATTTTGATAATATTTTGTCTATTTTTAATGCCATTTTTCCCCTTTTTTGTTATTTTTTATTCTATTAACTTTTAAATTACTAGATGTTATCAATACATTCTAAATAAATAACAATCATTTAAGCACATCCGTCACATTCCTTTAACTTAAAATCAATTAATTCAGCACAAAATATCTTTGAAAACATTGGGTGTCTTTGCCAACCTCTTGTGGGAAAAAATTATAGAACATGATATTTCATGACTCTTGCCAGTAGATTACCTAATAGCTCTACTGTATATTTCGTTGGGTCCTAAAACCAGTTAAATAATTAAAATAAATTTTTTGGTAAAGTTTTAGCATTTTTAGTTAGAATTTTGAGCCTTTTTAAGTTTTTCTATGTGCACTGAAGCATTCCTCGCATTCCATTTATTCCTAAGGAGGGTCAAATTGATCTGTGAGGGAAGGATTTATTACTTTTCTACATTTTAACCACAAAACTCCTCGAAGAAAATTTGGAAAAAAATCCAGTCAATTTTGTTTGTGTGTGTGTGTGTGTGTGGTCATGTTTTTGTGATATATGAGGACACAAATGTGTATAATGACATGGGTATTACACTGGTATTACAACTTCCACGTGATATATGAGGACATTGCCCGAGTCCTCATATTTCAAATTGCTTAAAAAACATAAAAAACAATGTTTTTTTTTTTAATTTAAAAATCCAGCATGTCTCCTGTAAGGGGTAGGTTTAGGGACAGGGGCAGTGTAGGGGGATAGAATATATAGTTTGTCCAGTATAAAAGTCATTGCGCCTATGGAATGTCCTCATATATCACAAAAACACAGCTGTGTGTGTGTGTGTGTGTGTGTGTGTGTGTGTGTGTGTGTGTGTGTGTGTGTGTGTGTGTGTGTGTGTGTGTGTGTGTGTGTGTGTGTGTGTGTGTGTGTGTGTGTGTGGTCTGACAAACCCTACATTATAGGGACAAAATGTCCCCACAAAGATAGCAATATCTGAAATCCTTGTCCTTGTGGGGACATTTTTTGGTCCCCATGAGGAAAACAGCGTATAAATCATATTAAGTAATGTTTTTTGAAAATGTAAAAATGCAGAAAGGTTTCTGTGCTGGGTAGGTTTAGGGGTAGGGTTAGTGTAAGGGGATAGAATTTACAGTTTTTACAGTACAAAAATCATTATGCCTATGAAGAGTCCCCACAAAGATGTGTGCGCACGTTTGAGTGTGTGTGTGTGTGTGTGTGTGTGTGTGTGTGTGTGTGTGTGTGTGTGTGTGTGTGTGTGTGTGTGTGTGTGTGTGTGTGTGTGTGTGTGTGTGTGTGTGTGTGTTCATGGTCATCTTGGACCACTCCGATGAACACTCAATTAAAAAAAAAAATTATATATTTTTTTATTCGTTTCAGGTCAAAATGAACGGAAGGAAGGATGAGGGTTGTTCTGTGATTGTTGGTTGTACTTCATAAATCCCCACACTATTGACAATAGACAATGGACCTTTCATCTTCGAAATTTCACTGTGACTGCACCTTTATGCAGGTTTCCACTCAACTGGTTGTGGAGTTTACCTCATCTCGGCACAGGTCCATGCCGGGCCTCTTTATCCTGTTCTCCAGACGGGTGTGGACCAGCTTTAGAGGAGCCATCTTGGCATGCATGTCCTCCTCCAGGCCACTAATGTCCCTCTCCAGCTCAGCGATCTCATTCTGAGTCTGAGAGACAGTGGGACAAATTGGAGGAAAGAAAAATGCCCTATTCATTCTATTCATCCATTACCACATGGCAATCTGGAATACTTGTTTCTGATTGATCAATCGCATCATTCTGCTATCAGATATTTTGGAATAATTGCCTATATTGTCCATAACAACCAATTTCCAACACTGTGCTAGATCATGTCGTGCATATCACGCCACAGTTCTTCTCACATAATCAAATAGTATACACTCAAATCAATGTCTATGTATTGATTTTTTGGTGGGAAGTCATATAATAAGGCTATATTTTGCAGTCAGCTGGTCATTATCGCAAAATAAACTCAGGTTGACGCCTCACTTTATCACCCTGTGGGGTTTGTTTGGGAATAATGACCAACTAACCCATATTTCATTATTGAACTTCCACATTCACATTTCAATTGAGTGTAGAGCACTTTCTTTAACCACTTATTACTTTATATGACAGTTCATATGAGGTTAGTATGCTGTGGCCAAGATGCTTTGTGTTTTATTTGCGTATTCAAAACCACCAGAAAAATATAAAAAACAGGGGGAGAATACGGATGAAGCCTCACAGTTTTCAGCTGCCATTGCATTTCCTGATGGGCTTGTTCCTGGTGGTGAGTTCGCTTACGGAGAGCAAACTCCACGGCCATTCGTTGGGCTTCCAGCTCATTCTGCACCTAAGAGAGAAGAGGCATGTATGTAGTAAATGGTGATCATACTAAATACTGTTGTTCAACTACAAGTGAATAAGATCCTTGAATGTTTCAAATCGAGCTTTTAAATACAGTAAACTATTAAATCTGTAGTCCAGGTGTTGCACCTGCGCTCTTGTGATGCTGTTATTCTCTCTTATCTGCATAGAGGTCTGCATCTCTTCTTTGGCTCGAGTAATATTGTATCGGCTGAACTGCTCCCACTGCTGAGGAGTTGTGGAACTGCAAACAAAGTGGACAATAGTACATATATTATATTATATATTAAATTAATGTTTCAATTTTATAAAACGGTTAATTCCAATCCTTGATTCTGATTGGTCAATAGCTGTGTTTTATTATTGAGAGGTGCTGGACGTTCAACGGTCAGGGACTATTTTTTTCCAGCGGAAGGAAGGCTTTTAGTGATTTTACTTCATGAAATGTGCATAGATAACGTTGCATATTTTTCAGCTTTAATATTTCTATTGTGTGGTGATAAGGTACTCGAGGCTAGTGCTATATCGTGAATAAGTAAATAAATAACTCCGCTTCGCGCCTAACAACGACCTTCAGCCGTGACTTATTCAGCCTCTCATACCGTATTACTTACAATGTATCATATTTACATTTTAATAGTACATAGTTTACTTTTTGTCATCATCAAATGACAAAAAAACTACAAATTACTAATATTTGGAATTGATCATGTTTAAGTGATTTATTTTTAAGATTAAGTATGTTAAAATATAAAAACAGTACAGATTTGTTTATTTAATGTCGTCATAATTTAAATAATAATAATAATTACATTTTATTATCATAGAGAATTGATGTGTATTTATTTACAAATGGAGAAATAAAGTCACCATGAAAACAAAATTGCAATATTTATTAAAAATAATGTGCACATCATTATTTTTCTTAAAATTCATGTGCCCTCGTAATCTTTAATCAAAATATCTTGCCCTCCGTCTTGCAGCATCGTTTCTCTCTTCTCTAATGTCGTTTTCTGGTGCGGGGGTGGGACAACCTGTCATTCACATGAGATCGACAAATAGAAAACCACAACGATGCAATCGATTCCTGATGGACAAAATCAAACCCACCTTACATTTTCTCTGTTTGAGAACCTCTTTCACTCGGGTATACATCACAATCGGAAGAAACGACTATCACAACTTCCTTTTTATGCCGACTTTAAACTGCATACCTATTTGAGGTCCCTTCTTGTCCTATATTATACTCTCTGGGCATTATTATTATTTTGCCAAGATAGCACATTTACTCACCCAGGGGGCACCCTTGTGGGGTTGGGCTTCAGGGAGATCTCAGGTGACCGTATAGTGAGAGACAAGCATGACATGTCCACATCAAGGGCCTCTATTTTATCCTGAAGGTCAATGGTCAGCTGTTGCCGTGCTTCCTGTAGACGACTGAGAAGATCTGCCGAGATTAGAAACCACCTAATCTTCATCATATCAACAGGCAAATATCAAGTTAGATATGATGTATAATCATTTATATAACTTTCACGGTCATACAAAAATAAGCAAAGCATATTGTTATTGAGTGCTTCAAACCAATGAAGGTCTATCTGAATGTACTTACCACAGCTGTTCAAAGGCCTGATCGATGCACTGCTGAAGGCTGCGTTGTGCTCCATCAATCACCTCTACTTCCTTCTTAAGTTCAGCTTCTACAGGGTCACTGACCAGCTCCTTGCCACGACGACCTTCCCTCAGGGTCAAGCACTCCGCAGTGACTTCAAGAGGCAGAACAGTGGCTGCAAGGGCTCGTTCTGTCTCCTCCTTGGACTTAGCAATGGTTTATGGGTTCATGAATACATTTTTCATGTTTAATTCAATGTGTTACTTGAGGTTTCTTTACAGCAGTTTCTGAATGAAAATTGTCACCAACATTTTTTTCAGTGTTGTAAAGACATTCAGGTACAGTATGTCTGATACTTAAGATTATGCAAGACATTTGTACTATTAACCACGTAATTCTTGATATCAAAAATTCTGATTTTTATGGTAAGAATTGTATTTCCGATTATGTGAAATTAGAATTTCAACTAGTAAGAAATCAATTCTTCATATCAGCCTAAGGCGACATTTACCTAGGGAAAATACAATTACAGATATAAAGAATTATAGTTTTTAGTTGAAATTTAATTCTATCAAGAATTCATATTTATGTGAGTGATGGCATCATTGTGGATATCAAGAATTAACATGTTTATGAATACATGTTTTTACATGGCTTTAACTCATTTTTTAAAGTCGGTCAGTTTAATGTAATTTAAGCTGTAATGGCTTAAACAACTAAGGTGATTATACTTAAAAAATTTAGGCAACAACCTTTTCTTTTCTTTTTTACAGTTGAAATATAATTCCTGATATCCAAAACTGCAATTGTTACTAGTATAAATCTAATTCCTGATATCAATATTTTAACTACTGAAAATGTAATTGTTGATATCAAGAACTACTTTCCTTGGAATGAATAAACGGTTCGCCATATAAGATAACTTCAAGAGATGGAAAAAAATAAGTTTTTAGGGACACATTAATCACCAGGGTTAGTGCGTCCATTTCTGAATCCACTTCCTGTGCACAGGCTTTCAGATTCTCCTTCCAGCGTACGACGTCATTGATTCTGTCACTCAGTCGCCGGCTGCTGTCATACTCTTCCCAGTTCGTCTGATCAAGTGAGAAAAACAACAAAGAATGTGTTGGTTAAACTTTATTTTAAGGTGTCTTTGTTACAGTGTAATTAAATATTTAAGCACAGAGTAATATTAAATAATTGTATCCCTTAAAACTCATCTTTGATCACCAAAATGACATATTGAAGTTTTTTCTTTGAAAAAAAAATTCTTTGTGCCTTAAAATAGCTTGAATGTACCTACACCCTAGCCTGGCTAACGCCAGACCCAATTCTCGTTGAGACTTGGGTCTGGGAACCACATGTACATTTTCTCGTATTTGAGGCGTGGTTTACGAATGCCCGGCGCTGTTTATTGGGTGCTAAGAATGTCTATCAAATGCTCATAGCCAACATATGTCGTCATCGTCTTGCTGTTCCCTCCCCGTTCTGTGATCCCGTTCTGTGATTGGTTCCCTAAATGAGGCGAAAAATCTGGCCATGGTATCCAGACTGCCTTTCAGCGTGAATTGAATCGCGCTGCGGTAAGGCAGTATGGGGAAACCCAGGCTACCTACACCCCTGCCTCATTTAGAATAAGCGGTTCTATGAATATGGAAATTGGCCCCGCCTCCACTCGGTCACACCAGCTCAGAGATCCACTCATTGACGATCACATATTGTCGTGATTGGTAACAAGGTAGTTTGTGACGTCAGAAACACCAGCGATTTCAAACCGCGTTTTTGGTTCACTGCAGTTTTAAGGAGAAAATACTCTGCAATGGTGTTGACTAATGAATTTCCACATGGTTTGTCTTAAAGCACATTAAAAACACCACATAGGCATATAAACAACATTGAAAACTTGATTTCCACCACAGGGGGACTTTAACTACATATACTTTTGGCATAATTAGTTAGGTAGTTGCTTGTAATTAAGCATAATTTACTGTTATTACTATAAATAAAAGTAAGATGTGTAACAGGGACACTGTAAAATAAAGTGTTACAAATGTGTTAATTAGTGGTAATTTTGATAACACTTTATTTTAAGGTTACATGATAAAGTAAAGTAAAGTAATTTTTTTACCACCCTGATCTTTAATGCATTACCTTATTGGCCGTCTCATTACGCAGATGTCTTCCTGCCTGGCGTATCTCGTGTGAAATATTGCGCTTGTGCTCAGCAGCATCTGAGATCTGTTTATTGCTAGTTGCCCAGTCAGACACACTGTAACGCAAGCTTGGCTTCGAGCTCAGGGTGGCCATGTTTGCTGGTATCTGGTCCCATAGAAACAAGATGACAAACACAAAAGTAGTAGTTCTGGCAAACAGGCAAATGGTTAACCATCTGAATCTAAAGGTTCTGTTTGTGTTTTACCATTCTGATTGTTATTCATGCATGAAATACATTAATAAACTGTATAGTGTAGATTATTATTAGACAAAATGTCAGAAATGTTTATCAAATTCACTGGTGAAATCTAACATTTTGGTTTTATATAAACGGCTTCAGACATAGGCCTATATCAGTCACCAAAACCAACAGGCATTAGAAGTTACCTATTCATTACCCGCTCTTTGTGCTTTTCAAAAAGCACTATATAAAGACTCTTTAATGTTCAACAAATTCTTCTTCTCCCCCCCCCCCCCCCCCCCCCCCCCCCCCCACACCCCAATATGTGTACACCCACATATTGTTTTCCTATTTGATTGTTTATTTATTGTTACATAAGTATGTATGATAATAAAAATGTTGTGGTATTTAAGTGTATTTTTCCAATTCTTCTTTGTTTTTTGCTGTTTTGCTCTAAAAAGTTCTGTGATTTTTTTTCCAGGCCACAGCAATAAATTTATACGTGCCTGTCAAAAGTTTGGAAACATTAGGCTACTATTTTTTATGTTATTGAAAGAAGCTTTTCAAAAGAAGGCTTGCTCATCAAGCATTTGTTTGATCAAAAAACGTAGCCTAATATTGTGAAATATGATTACAATTTAAAATAAAGGTTTTCTATTTGAATATAGGCTACTTTAAAAATATAAATAATTTATGTGATGCAAAGCTGATCGAACTGTCACACAGCAACTGCAAAAAAAAAAAGTTAGATGGAGACATTCGATAGATTTCAGCAACTAAAATATGAACATTTGACTTTATAGTTTATAGTTAATGTAGGCAACATGTCATTTTTAAGCCGCCACAAACATTTATCTGACTTACCGAGACGGATGAAACTTTCAGAAGTGTTGTGTTGTGCAGTGCAGGAACACTGTAAGCGGGTCTCCTGGTAACATGGCGACGCAACAGCAGCTCTTTCAATTATTTAAATAGCATAGTAACGCTCAACAATTACTCACTCAATGAGACAGTGTCATCATATGACCGTGACATACTCTACGAACACTCGTCTCAGGTGTTGCAAGTAGCCTAATAAGTGCTTTTGTTGAATCGCATAGAACCGAATATCAC
Organism: Chrosomus eos; assembly: GCA_036326025.1. Classification (NCBI taxonomy): domain Eukaryota; kingdom Metazoa; phylum Chordata; class Actinopteri; order Cypriniformes; family Leuciscidae; genus Chrosomus; species Chrosomus eos. The sequence continues at coordinate 31,698,544 of CM070827.1, read as the reverse complement.
TTGGAGGTGCCGATGTGAACACCGTAGAACAGCAACGCTTAAAAAAACACTTTGAACACCTCAAAAACGTCGTGGCAAGTCTCCCACAACATCTTTTGTATTTTTTTTTGTCAGAAAATGTATTCAAATAAAAAAGACAATGATTGTTTGCCAACATTTCGAGAATTTTCGAGAACCCCTGGCTGCTCTAAAAAAATTTTTTTTCTTTTTTTAAACATGAAGCAAGGCTCAGTCTGTTTTATTTCAAACAAATAGTTTAGTTATATATTTATACAGGTTTGAGGCTGATTACTTGATAATTATTTTCATAGGCCTATGGCAGCTTTTTATCCCCTAAAAATACTATATGTGTAATCATGATATATTGGTTATTTCAGTGTTTAATTAATGGAATGGCATTAATGGAATGGCTTCTGGCATTAATTGATTTACTCTCTGTCCTTTCTAATGTTTTTTTTTTTTTTTCACAATCACAACAAACACAAAGTTTCACAAAGTTTTCATAGATAGTCCATCTCTGCTGTCTCAAGATGTTTTGTGATGTGGTCCAGTATATATTTTTCATTTGCTGCTTCTTTCAAGTAAAAGTGAGATCCAGGAAGCATCTGCACAGTGAAGTCACCACTGGTCATGTTCTTCCAAGCTATAAAGCAAAAGAGACACAATACAAGACTTACAAATCGAAAGCTTGTAGAATGATAATAAAATCATGACATGTGATTATTATTACATTGAACAAATAACCAGTTTGGTCCGAGTTGATGGCTTTATAAAACCAAACCCATGCATGCTGTTGCAGCATTGTTTTAGTTAGTAAAAAACTGAACCAGACTCGCCTAGTAAGTCATGGGGTGCATCTTCTTTTCCGTCAAAGCATGATACTGGGCATGATAGGAAAGGTGTTATTGGTCCACTGCACCTGCCGAACATATTATATTATAAAGATGTAAGTTCTTATGCCACATATGCTGAGGTTTTTTACACAAAGGAAATACTTTGTTTGTCTGTTTCTTCTCAAAAACCAACCTATATTTGTCCAATACACCGATGTCTGCTTTCAGCGCAGGCAAGAAGAGTTTGGCAAGCTCAGCATTGGCCAGTATCTCTGGTGGTGTGCCTCCGATAGAAGTTACCCATATAAGAAACTCTTGATCTGTCAAATCACTTCTTTTTGGCGCCTGCAATCTTGTCTCAGACTTACAGAAAATGTCATTTTATTACATAAAAATACATGTAGATATATTTATACATACAAGTACAACATTTTAATAAAGAAAGAATTGAAAATATCAACAAAAACAAAAAAATCCAATGGATTAACCACTCTATGTTATGTAACTGTTTTATGAAATCTGTTCATTTGGGTTTTTTGAAGATACTGTGTATTTCACATAATCTGTGGGGTGATCATGCTTCATGTTTGTTTTCATGAGGCAAATGGTTCTGGCAGTTTTCAAATAATTCCATTCACATTTGACAGATATGACAGTACAGAGGAAATCACACTTACGTATGGTGCAGAAGCTCCAGAGAGAAACATGTGAATCGGCTCAAGATTGTAGACTTTCTTTACATGCTCGGCAAAGGCAAAGCAGGTCATAGCTCCAAAACTACAGAGAGGGAAAAAAAAAATATATATATATATATATATATATATATTTGCATTATTATGCGGTCACTGTCCTGGCCCTACACATCAGGATCAGGACATTATTTATCTTTTTAAAACCTGTCACCATTTCCAGTATACTTCAGCAACAGTCTCACATACCTATGTCCGAAGAGTGCAAATGGCTTTTCTTTGAGTTGTGGAAGTATCACACCTATGACCTCATCAATGATTTCCTGCATATTTTGGAAAAATGGTTCTTTGGTTCTCCCTTCTCTTCCTGGCAGTCTAACAGAGTATACTGAAAATATATGAACAATTAAATTAGGTTAAAGGTATAGTTCACCCAAAAATGAAAATTCTGTCATCATTTACTCACTCACCCTAATGCTGTTCCAAACCCGTAAGACTTGCATTTATCTTGAGTTCGCCAAATGAAGATATTTAAATTTTCTTTAAGCCTTTAATTTAAGTTTTTATTCACATATAAACATTGATCAGTGAACAAAAGCAGAAGCTCAATCGAACCTGATGACACGCGAGAACAACGGTTCTCGCAGAAGCTCAAACGTGCTGCAAAACACAAGAATTAACCTCATTGGTTCTCACACGTCAAGCGACAATGCTTGAGCTTCTGTTTATCACAACTGATGTGTGAGTTGATGAATATTTATATGTGAATCAAAGCCTAAATTCAATCTGTTCACCATATAAAGTCATCATGTCACTTCAGAAAATTTGGACTAAACCGCTCAATTCATATTGGCAGTTCTCATATATATAAATATCTCATACATATCTCAGATTTCATTACAAATATTTTCATTTGTGTTCAGAAGATGAACAATAGTCTTACGGGTTTGGAACGACATGAGTCATTTTTATTGATGAGACGGTGAGTAAATGATGACAGAATTTACATTTTTGGGTGAACTAACTATTTAAAAAATTTAAATGTATTACAAATTTAAATGTATTAAAAATTATATATATGGGATGCACCGATGTAGCGGCCAATAATCGCTATCAGCTGATAAAAGCAATTATTTCAACTTTCACTGTATTTAAAAACAGCCAATGATCAGGGCCGATTATATCCTGTTAATCCAAAAGGGTGTCATTCTGTGTGTGAAGAAGTGTCCCGTGTTGAATTTAGGGTTGTCAAAGTTAACGTGAAAATAGCGCATTAACAGTTAAAAAACATCAACATTAAAGGGTTAGTTCACCCAAAAATTAAAATAATGTTATTATTTAATTTATTCACTCTTATGTTGTTCCAAACCTGTAAGACTTTCGTTCATCTTCAGAACACAAATGAAATTTAAATTAAATCTGAGAAATGCTTGAGCTTTACCATAACTGATGTATGTGTTGATGTATGTTTATATGTAAATATAAAAGCTTACATTAAATCTGTTCATCATATAAAGAGGTCGTATATCTCTTCAGAAAATTTGGAGTAAAGTAAACCACTCAATTCATATGGATTCGTTTTTATGATCTCTTTATGAACTTTTTGAAGCATCAAAGTGGTAGTTGCGTAGAGTGTCAATGGAGGGACAAAAATCTCTCAGATTTCATAAAAATATCTTCATTTGTCTAACGAAGATGAACAAAATTCTTATGGGTTTGGAACGACATGAGGGTGAGTAACTGAAATAATTAACATTTTTGGGTGAACTGTCCCTTTAAAGCAGACCCTATGTTCAAGCCAGGGTTGCCAGGTCCGCTGTTTTCCCCTACGTCAAACATTATTTGTAGCTTGTCTCCCATTTTATAATCGCAAGAGCTTTGATACTTCTGATAAGAAACAAAGTCTCAGCTTTTAAATTATGTCCATTTTGTCAAGAAATTCAAACAACGAATTACGTTTTGATATGACGTGACACAGCTTCCACTTTCTTACACTTAATGCTTGAGTTATAGCACAAAAGAAGATGCAAGAACACCAAAATGCTTAAAGATACAGTAGAACTTCCCGAAATGTATTATGCCTCATGTAATCGTTTAAACAGTGTTTCGAAAGAAGTCAATAAAACAGCTTGTGAACAATAGGCCTTTTGCATGTACCTCACGAAAGTTATCCAATGTTCAAAGGTCGCTATCGGTGGTGAAATTTTGTATCACTGCATTATATATTCATCTTTACCTTCAATAGAGCTGTTGAGAGCTTTGGCCCAGCGAGCATAGTGAATCGAGCCTCCACCTGCCCAGGGGAAACAGATGAGACGCACAGAAGCATCTGGGCACTTGTTGAAACAGGTTATGATTTTATCCATCCCTCTGAAACATTACGACATGCATTAAGAATAATTAATCATATGCAAACTGTCAATAAATAAAATACCTATAAAATATGTCTATATCTAATCAGTGCCTATGAACTGATGGCAAATATACGGAAGATAAACAAAAATATAAAAAAGGTTATTGACCAACATTTGACCCTGCATTTCACTTGTTTACCTGAAGACTGAATATTGTATTACATAACGTTTGAGTTAAGTGCTTATCTCAATACTAGCAGCATTTACATATTTCGAAATGTAGCCATTGTTTTGTGCCCAAATTATGTAATATTTCATATTTGAATGAATGCCTCTTTATTTAATAGATCACAGAACAAAATAAATAATTGACTGTTCTCACGTTTACAGTGCGGAACACTTCCCAGTACAATCTTCTTCTCTGGTAATGACATGCATGCTAAGCACACTGCTGCCATCTGTAGACCAGTTTTTTTTACGTTTTCATTAAAAATTTACAAAACAAAAATATAAGATTACCACAATAATGACCACTAAATGTGAAAATAAATAAGTATTTTTTATTTTATGAAATACTTTGAAACGTAATATACTTTAAAACGGACATAAAATCGATGCATATTTTATAAAATAAAAAATACTTTATATATATATATATATATATATATATATATATATATATATATATATATATATATATATATATATATGCTTTCTTCACAATAAAAACATTTTATAGATAACTTTTTTTTTTATTTTTTTTTTTTTTTTATTGAAAATCAAGATTTACAAACAAACATGGCTGCATAACTTCCTTTTCTTCAGAATAGTATACAAGGAAAATATAGCCAGAGGGAGCAGCTCTTAATACAACAAGAATATAAATGTAGTCAAAGTACAAAAATAAGGATATTTGTAAGGAAAATAAACATTTAAATAAATAAATGGTAAGGAATTATAATAAAACATACATGACATAAGGGGTGAATTCAGGCTTGATCATCCATTTATCTCAGTTGGGAAGTGTTTTAGGGTGTCATATATTTTTTGTGCTTTAGGACCTTTCAGAATTTTTAAGGATTTTATATACAATTTGAATTCATTTAAAAACACAACAAATTTGGGAGATGATTTCAAAATTCTACACTTGTGAATGAAGAATTTAGCTAGACATACAATTGTATTAATACACAGCTCATCACCCTTGCTTTGCAATATCAAACCAAATGTAATGTCGTCTCTGGATATAAAAGTTGGGAATGAAGATATCTGCTGCTTAATCCATTTATGTACATCACACCAAAATATCTGTATCACATTACATGAGAAAAACACATGGTCCGTAGTTTCAACATCATTTTCACAGAATGTACATGTGTTGTCATCTATACCAAAGCGAAGTCTCAGTAATTCTTTAGAAGGATAAATGTTGTTCCATTTTATAGATAACAATGAAATGCGGATCAAATAAATGGCATTATCTAGGAAGTGACGGTATTTCCTGCGTTTGGTATTTCCTGTGGGTCTCCCTGATTCGTTGTTGCCATGTCCGAGCATTTTAATGTAACATAATGCTTGTTGCTTCACAAAGTCGCTGGAATCGCTAATAGGAATGGGTTATTAGGGTTTGTTGTCTTATTTCCATAACACGGTTATACAAAACACAAATAAGCTTATTTAGGCTCATTTTGGAGAGGCGAGTCGCTTATTCCGAGTTGATTTTATCAGACCAGCTTGCTTATTTTCGTAGCGATCTGGCAACATACCCTGACTGTACCGAGATGGTAAACCCAACCAATGCAAACCGGTAACACACCGACAGACAGAGTCGAGGAGACGTCAACGGCCGCTGGCAAACTCGGTCTAAAGCGACTGGAATAAAAGACACAATTTCGACTCAGTGAGGGATATTAAGCTATAAGCCTCTTTTAAGTGTGTTTGTCTTTAAATTATAAGAGATTGTTCACTTTAGAAGACACAGAGCGAAGGGTTCGAGGCTCCTGACAAACTCTGTTTTCGCGACGGCTGTTACAAATATTTTCTTTGGAGTCTTGTCAGCTGGTAACATTTACGGATCTGCGACACTCGGTAGAAGGCACGGGGGGAGTTCGTGACTTTTGGTTGATTGACTCGTACTGGTTGGGTGGTCCTCCGACCAGAGAACAGCCTCCGAGCGGCCCGCGGTAGGAGTTGGGTTGTAGGTCGATTTACGGAGGATATTCAGCGGCTTTAAACAAACACCCTTCAGCCGGCATTTGATCCACCGGAGCCGGCTAGAATCCGGACAGAGACCTCATGAATGGAAATCGGAACTACAGGTACGTCGCTCTTGAGGTTTTCAGAACGATTTAGGATCATTGTCGATTCCGGACTATTGATTCGGTGTAACTTAGCAGCTAATGTGTTAACGTTACGTCCACCATCAGTACAAAACACATGAATTGCTAAGCAAAAGTTCTTGGTCAATTGCTGCTAACTGGTTTTCGAGATATGAATAAGCATTTGATTTAAGCATTTTCTGTTTGGGCGTAGCAACCACATTTTTGTGAGAGTTTGGTTAGGGTTTTTTGGTTGCGATCGCCGTGTGTGGAAGATCCTCCTGACTCACTTGCTCTGCTGACGTCACACAATTGTGGCCCAGCTGTCACGCACAGGTGCTGCGTGCGTCAGGTGCCGGGGGGAGGGGCGAGGGGCGTGTTTGTGGAGCGAGGGGGAGGGGCGAGTTTCTGATTGTCTGTTTTCATAACGACTGTCATTAAAGTGATAGTTCACCCAAAAATGAAAATTAAGTCATTAATTACTCACCCTCATGCTGTATCAACCCCCTAAGACCTTCGTTCATCTTCGGAACACAAATTAAGATATTTGTGTGATTAAATCTGAGAGCTGGATCACTCCTCCATAGACTTCTAAGGGATTGAAACCTGACAGCCCCGAAAAGTCATTAAAGACATTGTTAAAATAGTCCAAATGGCTACAGTGGATCAATCTTAAGTTTATCAAGACATTTTCTTCAATGACTTTCTGGGCCGTCAAGTTTCAATCCCTTAGGAAGCCTATGGAGGAGTGAACCAGCTCTCAGATTTAATCAAAAATATCTTCATTTGTGTTCCGAAGATGAACGAAGGTTTTATGGGGTTGGTACAGCATGAGGTTGAATAATTAATGACTTCATTTTCATTTTTGGGTGAACTATCCCTTTGAATCACCGATTCTGTTTTTGTAGATTACTCATAATGCATAGTGCACATATAATGTGTGTATTTGGGACGTTTGGGGTTGAAATTGTATTAGTCCGTTGGAATATATATGTAAATTTCAAGAAAAGTTTGTTTTTATAAAAAGTCTTTGACTACTGTGCAGTGTGCTGGGAGGACCAAATAACAATTTGGCTTGTGCAAGATATGATTGCATAATATAGTTCTGTATCTTATTTTTTTGTTGTTGTATTATTATGTTCTTATTGTAAAGCACTTTGTGACTTTTTTTGGGTGAAGGTGAAGACCCTATAGAAATTATTTTGCCCAAAAGTCACTTTAAAAAATGAAATAACCAGGACCTTGTCTTGACTTGAGTGCAAAAGTGCCCCCACCCACTTTTATTTTTTCGTAATCATAAATGTTTCCCATAAGGATGTTAAAATAGTCTTTATTACAGAGTTATGCCACATGAACCAAGCCTATATCTGCTACGAGGTTAATCACAACACTACAAACTTTGATTTGAAGCCAAAAAAAATATGTATATATATATATATATATATATATATATATATATATATATATATATATATATATATATATAGATATACCCAAATATTTTAGTATTTTGAGAGCGTTGGGAGATCGACATGAATTACGTCTTTCACAGTGCTTTCTTTGGAGTGGGAGGAGCTAAAGAGCAATTTTGGAGCGTGTTGCTTTTTTTGACTCTCTGATTGGTGTAATTTTCTGTACAGCATCATGGGTAATTCCACTGTTAAACACAAATCTTTTTTTAAATGAGCTGAAATAATGCGTGCTGACAGCTTCAGCAGAAGCAAATACCATGGCCTTTTTTTAAAGTTATTGTTCAATTTCCATATGGAAAAAAAGTGAATGGAGTTTTTACTTCCGGAACCAAATGGTTGCGCACTATAGAAGGATGGGATGGGTTGGTATTCACTGCACTGATCTATTTAAGTTATTAAATCATTTACATAGATCAGTGGTGTTCACCTGCAAAGGTAACCATAGCAATGGCACTGCTAGAGTGCTTATTAAATTATTATTTATGACTTTATTATAATAAACAAATATTGTAAGAGAAGTTAGTGCTTTAACATAGTTGACTGTGTGAGGAGGGGCACCAAATAACAATTTGGCTTGTGCAAGATGAGATCAGAAAAGTCAAGTGTCCTGGTCAAGTCATTGTAAAATGTCCACACAAAAATATTTTTAAAATTGCATAACTAAATCTAAAGAAATTTTACACAAAAATGCACTGAAAATTGGCTAAAATGTTTGTACATTTGTAAACAATAAATTGCTTTGTAGAAGCAATTAAGGACATTAAAGGGATAGTTCACCCAAAAATTTAATTTAGCCCATGATTTACTCACCCTGAAGCCATATATTACTTTCTTCTTTCAGACAAATACAATCAAGTTAGGCTGATTTAAAAAAATGGCTCTTCCAAACATTATAATGGGAGTGAATGGGTGTATGTCTTTGGAAGTCCATCAAAGCACATCCATCCATGATTAAAGTGATCTACGTGTCTCCAGAGGTTAATAAAGGCCTTCTGAAGTGAAGGGATGCGTTCATGTAAGAAAAATATCCATATTTAAACTTTATTGACTAAAATAACTAGCCTAGGTTCTGGCAGACGGCCATTTGCAAGTCGCCTTACGCCAAATGTCTGAAAGAAGAATCATATACACCTAAAGCCCTATTCGCACTGGATTAGTATTATCTGGGGACCTTGTGTGTTTTAGAAATTACCCCGCCACATCTGAATTTCTTGTGGCGCATTCGCACGGGATAACCGAAGCCTGTGATTTTACTCAAATTTACTGACTTATCTCCCGGATATGGCTTCAGGCTATTGCTGGGAAATTTCTTTTCGTCATAGGTCTAGCTGTATGATATATTATGACATAAACAGAATAAAGTTCCTTACCGCATGCTGCTATACATGTCATTCATCCCCATCTAATCATTCTTTTTGTTTTGCTCTTCTGATGATCTTCAGCTTTCACTTTCTGCAAATTGTGTAGTTGTGTAAAGCGATATAACCCAGCACCCAAAATACTATCAAAACACTCCAACACAGCCTCCATTATTCGCGAAAGAAGTATAAAAAGGCGCACATGAAACAAAAACCTTGAAAAAATTTTATACGATCCAGCCAAATCACAGAGATGCCGATTCGCACGGGACTAATATTATCACAGGACCTCGGTGTTCGGCGAAATATAGTAGGTAATTTGCGGGGGAATTTTTACTTTACAAATTACAGACATGGCCGATTCGCACGGGATTAAGATCTCAGACAAACTCCGCAATTATTACAAATTACTAGAGGTCACCAGGTGCGAATAGGGCTTAAGATAACTTCAGGGTGGGTAAATCATGGGCTGGCTAATTTTCCATTTTTGGGTGAACTATCCCTTTAATCAATGCTGACGATATAAATATGGCCAAATATGACTTTAGACATATTTGAGAATAAGGCTACGTTCACACTGCGAGCCTTAGGTCTCAACTCCGATTGATTGCTCAGATCTAATTTTCTTGTATTCATAGATTTCATGTGACGTCACACAGTGGAGCAGCCGCCATTTGTAGGACCGAATTGCAACATGCCGTCTATCTGCTGTGCTGTAAACTGTGATAATAGGGCATAACTGTGGCATTTAATACAACACTAAATCATAAATCAGATATACCTATACAACGGTGTTGTGCCTGAACGTGGTCAATTAACGATAGTTCATATTTTGGGCGAACGTGAACTGAACGTACTTAATTACTGCCTGATGAACGTTACTGTGAACGCACGCTCGCTCAGTTTAACTTCGTTCAATAGGGTGCCAGATTTATATAGAGCCTTCCAGGCGAAAACCCGGCTAAAACACACCGACCGTAAACAGACCTTAATATGTAGCTAAAAAACGTCTCCGGTTACTATCGTAACCTCGGTTCCCTGAGAGGCGGGAACGAGACATTACGTCACTGACGTATATGGGAACTCCCTCTTTCTCCGTTTTCACTGAAATCTTATAGGCTAACGCCAGCTGGAGACAGCTGGCCAATTGACGCGAAACATGCAAATGCTGACCGGTCCGCGGGCAGTATAAATATAGCATGTGCGCGACAATACGTCAGAATCAAGACTGAACGCTAGCACAGCTGATCAAACGGCGAGCACGGCGGCTGACGTAATGTCTCGTTCCCGCCTCTCAGGGAACCGAGGTTACGATAGTAACCGGAGACGTTCCCTTTCAAGGCGGTCACTTCGACATTACGTCACTGACGTATATGGGAACTGTATAGAATCCCGCCGTGAGCGCAGTGAAGATAAGCCCTGAACGGGGTCAAGCTACACTCCCGCGAGAGACAACAGTTTTAAGCCAGCAGCGCCGCTAGGAGTACTTGAACTGATAGGCGAAACTAGACCAGAAACGTCTGCTCCGACCTACCAAAGTTGCATATCCTATGCAGTGAAGCGAAGTCTGCTCTGGACAGGGCAGCACAACACCATAAGCACTCGAGCACAAGAGTTAACACAGTGTCGACGGCAAAGCGGTGACAGCTGCATAACCTTAAGCCATACACAGAGTTAACAGGACATTGAAAACGACACTCGGTTACTAACGTAACCTCGGTTCTCTCTAGAAGAGGGAACGAGTGTTGCGTAAGCTAGCTTACGCTACGGGAAAACTCCTTTTCTCGAGAATACTGAAGCCAAAAAATTATCCTTTAATTTTCTCATATTTAAAACGCATGCTTGCACAGAGCAGACCTAGAATAGGCAGCTCGTGCGCCTATTGGCTGCTCTGCGGCAAGATGCTGCAACCTATCGGTGGACTGGGAGTGACGTCAGCACCAATAGCAGCGCGGGTGCCCGAGTGCGTCACGTCCCGCCAGAATAGGCGTGGCTTACCTCTACATAAGCCGGTCCAGATAGGGTGTTCTTTGGTTTTTCACACTGAAGCGAAATAAGAACGCAGCATTAACACGGCCGGGTTACGCAACACTCGTTCCCTCTTCTAGAGAGAACCGAGGTTACGTTAGTAACCGAGTGTCGTTCTCTTACGAGAGTACTCTCGTGTTGCGTAAGCTAGCTTACGCTACGGGAACCCAGTTTAAAGCGCCGTGTATGCTGAGACCATTCACATTAAGTCCAAGGGCCAGTGCCCGGGGAACACGTAATAGTGAAGATATGTGGGCCGACACAAAGTGAGCCCTAACACATATTGACCATATGGTGACGCCTCATATGTATAAGGGAGTGCATAACACAGTATAACAGTCAGCGTGTATGACAATCTCATACAGATAACACTTTGGCCTGCAAAGCAGGGACCTCCAGGTTATAAAACCTTATAAATGTAGACAGAGAGGCCCAGCCTGCCGCTCTACAAATATCATGGAGTGAAACACCACTAGTCCAAGCCCATGATGAGGCCATACTTCTAGTGGAATGGGCTCGAACACCTAAAGGGCATTGAAGGCCTTTAGACTTGTAAGCCAAGGCGATAGCATCAACTATCCATCTGGAAAAGCTCTGTTTCGAGGTAGCTAGCCCCTTCGTGCGGCCACCAAACGAAACGAACAGCTGTTCTGACTGCCTGAAGGCAGCGGTTTGTTGAACGTAAACTCTTAAAGCCCTGACCGGGTAAAGGAAGTTTACATCGCTGTCACTGTCGGTTCCCGGAAGGGCCGGCAGGGAAATGACTTGCGCTCTGAACGGAGTAGAGAGCACTTTGGGGACATAACCGTGTATTGGTTTGAGCGTAACTTTAGAATCATTAGGCCCAAATTCCAAACATGACGCTCTCACAGAGAGCTCGTCGCGGGACTCGTGTTTTCAGCCAGCGCTGGAGGGGGTGCATGCGCAGCAGACCCAACCGAAGCACTGCAGAGGCCGCATACGAACCGACGGGGGGCGCGGCGGATTCATCCTTCTAGCTCCCCTAAGGAAGCGGATGACCAGCTCATGTCTTCCCGGTGACTGACCGTGCGTCGATTCTGCGAACGCCGCCACGGCCACCACATAAACTTTGAGCGTGGATGGGGACCTCCCCTTATCCATCAGCTCTGGTAGGAAAGTGAGCAAATGCGCAACCTCACACGACCGTGCATCCAGATCTCTGTCGGTGCACCACTTGGAGAACACTGACCATTTAGACGCGTAGAGCCGTCCCGTGGAAGGAGCTCTAGACTGCGTGATCGTGCTCATCACTCTTTCTGGCAGGGTAACGAGTACCCGTTGATCAATCATGCGTGCAGAGACCAGCGCTCTGGATGGGGATGCCAGATCTAGCCGCGAGCCTGAGAGAGGAGATCTGCCCTCACCGGAATAGGCCACGTAGCTGCATGTGACAGCCGTACTAGTTCCGGAAACCAATTCTGATTCTCTCAGTGCGGAGCTATGAGGAGCACCGAGTGGCGCGTTTCCCTGACTCTCTTGATTACCTGTGGTAACAGAGAGACCGGAGGGAAAACATACAGAGGGAGGCTGGGCCAGACCTGGGCCAGGGTGTCCTGGTTCTTCAAAAAGAACATCGGGCAATGAGCATTGTCTTTTGACGCAAATAGGCCGACTTCCGCTCTGCCGAATAGGCGCCACAGTTTCTGGACCGTTTGGGGGTGCAGGGACCATTCCCCCAGGGGAACGTTGTCCCTGGACAGTTTGTCTGGACCGTCATTCGAATGGCCAGGCACATGCGCCGCCCTCAGCGAGCACAGGTGCATCTGGGACCAAACAAGGATGCGTTCCGTCAGATTGCAGGGGTTCCTGGATCTGACACCACCCTGACGGTTTACATAGGAAACCACAGACATGTTGTCCGAGCGAACGAGAACGTGTTGGTCCTGTATGAACGGGAGGAAGCGCTTCAGCGCGTTTTCGACCGCTATCATCTCAAGACAGTTTATGTGAAAACACTTCTCTTGGTCTGACCACTGGCCAAAGGCCGGTCTGCCTTCGAACAGCGCGCCCCAACTCGAGTTGGACACATCTGTCGAAACTACTTTCCAATAAGAGAAGGTTCCCATCGTCACTCCCTGCTGGTACCAGTCGGCTACTAACCAGGGCTGCAGAGCCGCTATGCAGGTCTGAGTCACTCTGATTTTCTGGCCGCCAGAAACCCAGGCTCGGCGAGACGCGCAAGCATTCAACCAGTGATGGAGCGGGCGCATGCGCAATAGGCCCAGCTGGAGCACCGCTGCAGCTGATGCCATACAGCCCAGCATCCGTTTAAACGTTTTCAAAGGGAGAAAGCTGCCCTTCTGGAAAAACGCGGCTAGGTGGCAAACACAGCCAATATCAGCCAGTCGTCCAGATAGTTCATTATTCGCAGCCCCTGAGTTCTCAGGGGGGCGAGCGCTGCGTCCATGCACTTCGTAAATGTATGGGGTGCTAGAGACAGGCCGAGCGACAGGACGGTGTATTGATATACCTGACCGTCGAAGGCGAATCTCAAAAATTGCCTGTGACGGGGTGATATCTGAAACAGAAAATAGGCATCCTCCAGATCTAGAGAAACAAACCAGTCCCTCGGGCAAACGTGCGCGAGGATTCTCCTGGTTGTAAGCATTTGAACGGTCTTTTGCAAGCACCTTGTTCAAATGTCTCAGATCTAGGATGGGCCTGAAAGCTCCGTTCTTCTTGGGTACAAGAAAATATCGGCTGTAAAAGCCTGACTCGCTAAGAGAAGGCGGTACTTTTTCTATAGCCCCTTTGCACAGCAGTATTGCTATTTCTGCGTGAAGTAGGTGTGCTACTTCCGCATTCACTATCGTCGCGGACCGGGCTCGAAAGCGCGGGGGAGGGCGAATGAATTGAAGTGTATAGCCCTGCTTTATTGTGCTGAGAACCCATTCTGAAATCCCTGGGATAATTTCCCACGCAGCTATGTGAGCCGCTAGGGGGCGAATGGCCTCCGGGTTCAGATCGCAGCCGTTTGCGGGCTTGTGAAACTGAACCGGAGCCGAGAGCGCGCGCGTGGCTGCTCACTGAAAGCCGAGACCGGCTGATTTATGTGAGGAGTCCCAATCATAAGGGATGGGGAGCATTTTATTCTCACTTTTTGACGCGCGAGCAGCGCTTTGGGCGGAAAAGCTTTCTGTAAGCGTGAGCGCGTGTGCGCGGGCACGAGACTTGCAAGTGTATGTGACGCCCCGATCATAACGGATAGGGAGCGTCAAATCAATGCCCTGTGTTTCGTTTTAACACGCGGGCGGCGCCCGGGGGGAGGTGTGTGTTAGTAAGCGTGAACGCTCTCCGGCGGGCACGAGACTTACATTCATAACCTGTTTTATTGAACGTGTAACAGAGCGGCCAGATAGTGGGCACGGACCTGTGGACACATTTCTTATATTCAACACTCGAGCGGCTTCTCTGCGCTTTATGAGAGTGTGCTCTGTGAGTGACACGAGATTTGATGTGCTTGTGTGTAGGGGTGAACACTGGGGCGTGGGCACTTGCACTACACTTAAACACCAACGGCGTGAGCCGGATAACCAGACAGTATACTCCTTTGAGATTTCTCTGGGTCGCCGTGTAAACGGCGTATGTGTGCAGGCGAGAGGGTAAATGAACCGGCTCGTTGGCTGCTAAATGGACCACTGCAGTAGCCTTTTTGAAGGGGACTGACAGGGAAATAAACTTTGACTGTGGTCCAGCCGTGAGTCTTTAGTGATAGAGCGGGCAGAAAAATAGGCGTGGACGCGAACTCGCGGACACATTTCCTACGTTCAACACTCGAGCTGTTGCCCGCTTTAAGGGAGTGGGCTCTGTGAATAACACGAGCGTGCTTGCGTGTAGGGGTGAACACTGAGATGTGGGCACCTTTCTACACTAAAACACCATCGGCGTGAGCCGGATCTGCATAAATGTTATCTGCTGCGGGAGCCGGGATCGAACACGGGTCTCCGGCGCGAAAGCTTAGGGTTTAGCCACTGAGCCACAGGGAAAACAACGTAAGCTTTAGTTGCCGCGAGCAGATAAGAGAGAGAGAGAGCGTCATCACAGTTTTCGTGTGTGTGTCGGCACTGTTTACAGGCGTGCGTGTATTACAGGCACACTACTGCAGTATAGACATTACCGGCCGCTCGTACTAGGAGGAGCTGGAAAATGTTTGAGAAGAAGAGGGAGTTTGTCAGGCCTCGGCGGGACAAAAAAAACACACTTTCTTTCGACGGTGACGTCTCGGTTCGCGCGCTCGCTTCCTGTACGTAAGAAAGCTGGTCGCGAGCTCAGAGAGGAGAGCTGCATAAATTTTTTCTACTGCGAGAGCCGGGATCGAACACGGGTCTCTGGCGCGAAAGCTTAGAGTTTAGCCACTGAGCCACGGGGGAAACAACATAAGCTTGAGTAGCGCGAGCAGCCACGGTAGCTCCCTTGTAACGTAAAGGAAGCTAGCCGCGGTTAGAACAGCAGTCCATTGATGCGTGTCCCTCAACCTCAGACGCGACGGCAGTGAGGCTCGTGAGCGGCAGCTGCGCGTCGGTGAAGGGAGGCGCGGAAGGTGAAAAAGCGAGGCTCGAGGGAGGCTTTCCGGCGAGCGCGTCGCTGTGGCTATAGGCTCCGGCAGCCCTTGGGAACGGCGCTTATCACTGCGCGGTCCCACAAGGGGCAGAGTGACTGCTTCTGTGGGGGCGCGCTAGCTTCCTTGTAACGTAAAGGAAGCTACGCGCGGTTAGAACAGCAGTCTATTGATGCGTGTCCCTCAACCTCAAACGCGACGGCAGTGAGGCTCGTGAGCGGCAGCTGCGCGTCGGTGAAGGGAGGCGGGGAAGGTGAAAAAGCGAGGCTCTAAAGGAAGCTACGCGCGGTTTCGTCCCGGGCGGGAAGCGCACACTTTTTTTTTTTTTTTTTGGGTAGCCGTGAAAACGGCTTTTGTGTGCAGGCGAGCGGGTAACGTAACGGGCTCGTTGGCTGCGAAATACACAACTCCAGCCGCCTCCGTCGAGGGAGCTGTGAGAGCGATGCGTGCTGCTTTCAATGGCGGTCCGGCCGCGGCGAGACTCGCGCATTGTCGCTGAGAGGGGCTCGACACGAGCCGCATTTGGAAACTCGAGGCATTTGAAACAACGCCTCTTGCTCTTTTAGAATACTAGAGAAGGATATGGGCGCCGGATAGCGCATATGAAAAGGATATATAATATGAAAAGGATATGGGCGCCGGATAGCGCAGCAGGTACGGCGATGAAGCGGCGAAGGCGGCTTCCAACTGCAGTGCAGAGGGCTCGTCCCGCTGAGGTGCTTGTTTCGACGGCGCGGCTTCTCTGGAGAGTCAGCGATGTGAATACTTCGCTGAAGTGGAGAAAAATCAAAGAACACCCTATCTGGACCGGCTTATGTAGAGGTAAGCCACGCCTATTCTGGCGGGACGTGACGCACTCGGGCACCCGCGCTGCTATTGGTGCTGACGTCACTCCCAGTCCACCGATAGGTTGCAGCATCTTGCCGCAGAGCAGCCAATAGGCGCACGAGCTGCCTATTCTAGGTCTGCTCTGTGCAAGCATGCGTTTTAAATATGAGAAAATTAAAGGATAATTTTTTGGCTTCAGTATTCTCGAGAAAAGGAGTTTTCCCGTAGCGTAAGCTAGCTTACGCAACACGAGAGTACTCTCGTAAGAGAACTACTGCGTAATGTGGAAACAGCTATGTAACATAGTATACACAGAGTTAGCAGCAATGGTAACTCTGCATAATGCAGACTACTGCACAGCTGGTGGAGACAGTTCATGAGTACCTTAATAAAACTCACGACGCTATCAGCAGTGCATCAAACTTGAAACCCTGGCGAACGTGTTCTGAGAAGACAGCCAGCATACCTAAATCCCGTAGGCATTAAGCCAACATTGAAAAGCGTCGAATTCAGTGAGAAAGTCTCAAGTCTAAAACAGCACGTCCCTAGTACCATCCACCAAGCACACAAACAGCTGGTCTTTAGACTGCTGCCTAGTGATCCACGTACATCCGCAAAGCCCTTACAGGGCCAACAGCACTCCAAGCATCGGCATCATGCGAGGCTGACGGCTCAGCAGATAAGGCGGGCAGGGATCAATCTGTGCTCTGAACGGTGTAAGCGACTTCGGAACGCAGCTTGGTATCGGACAGAGAGTGACGCTGCAGTCACCAAGTCCGAGACGATGCAACATCATTCACTTAGAATGAGCGTAGGTCTCCAAAGTGCTTCGCTGGGTCGAGAGCAGGTGAATTAAGGCCATCTCAAGGATAGCCGATGTACAGAAGTGCATACCAACACATAACTGAATGTACATAAACACAGTGCTAGTGGCCGTGGCAACAACAACTGTGAATATACGCAGTTAGATAATAGCCCCAATAGCATAGCACCTCAGTAAACAAACAAACACATAGCCGTAGCTACAACTGTGAGTAAACGAGTTAGCACAGAATAGCCAGTTGCATTGAAGGCAACATAACAGCGTAGCACATGTACGTAACAGCATAGGTCGCTGTAGCGCATCCATGCATGTACATAACCCAGCGTAAGTCGCCGTAGCGACAGAAACTGTGTAGAGACAGAAACTGTGATGTACAGTTAGATCAGGATGGCTAGCTGCACCGAAGGAAACGGGGCAGCATTACAGCATAACACATCCGTGTACGTACATGCATCCAGAAACTGAGTATGCGCGGTTAGATTAAGATCTAACCGTGCTAGTTTTGCACTGCAGGAAACAGGGCAACAAAATAGCAAAACACGTCCTTATACGTACATAAGTGCAGTGTAGTCGCTGTAGCGACAGAACTGTGAATATGCACACAGTTAGATAGGATAGCCGGTTGTTGCACTGAAGGATAGAGGGCAACATAACCGCATAACACATCAGTGTGCACATTTTACACATCTGTGTGTATAATGCAGTGCAAGTCGCAGAAGCCACCGAAACTGCATGAATATGCGCAGTTCAAACACAATGCCCATTACGTTGAAGGGCAACATAACAGCATAACACTTCAATATGTACACAGATGCAGCGCAAGTCGCCGTAGCGACGACTGAGACTATGCACAAGCATAATTAAATTTTTGTGTACAAAATACACAGCGTCAGAGGCATAGCGACATCGACTGTGAATATGTAGTTAATCAGAATAGCCGGTTGCACTGAGGATACAGGGCAATATATAACGGCATAAATCATAGACGCATAACAATGTGCAAAACACAGCGTCGGTGGCATCGCACAACTGTGACTACACAGTAATCAGAGTAGCCAGTTGCACTGAGGGATACAGGACAATATATAGCGGCGTAATCGTTACACATATCAGTGCGTAGTGTGTACACAGCGCCAGTTGCATCGCACAACAACTGTGAATACGCAGTAATCAGAATAGCCATTTGCACTGAGGATAGAGGGCAATATATGATGGCATAATCATAACACGTATCTGTGTGTAGTGTGCACAAACACAGCGTCAGCTGCATCGCACGACAACTGAATACGTACTGCGTAGTAATCAGAATAGCCACTTGCACTGAATGACACAGGGCAATATATAATGGCATAAATCATTACACATATTAGTGTGTAGTGTGTATGTAAACACAGCGTTAGTTGCATCGCACGACAACTGTGAATACGTACTACGTAGTCATCAGAATAGCCATTGCACTGAAGGGTACAGGGCAATATACAACGGCAAAATTCATACACATATCAGTGTGTAGTGTGTACGTAACACAGCGTCAGTTGCATCGCGCAACAACTGTGAATACATACTGTGTAGTAATCAGAATAGCCATTACACTGAAGGACACAGGGCAATATATAATAGCATAAATCATACACATGACCGTGTGTAGTGTGTACGTAACACAGCGTCAGTTGCATCGCGCAACCACTGTGAATACGTACTGCGTACGTAGTAATCAGAATAGCCATTGCACTGAAGGACACAGGGCAATATATAATAGCATAAATCATACACATGACAGTGTGTAGTGTGTACGTAACACAGCGTCAGTTGCATCGCGCAACCACTGTGAATACGTACTGCGTACGTAGTAATCAGAATAGCCATTTGCACTGAAGGACACAGGGCAATATATAGTGGCATAAATCATTACACATAACAGTGTGTAGTGTGTACGTAACAGCGTCAGTTGCGTCGCGCAACCACTGTGAATACGTACTGTGTAGTCATCAGAATAGCCATTTGCACTGAAGGACACAGGGCAATATATAGTGGCATAAATCATTACACATAACAGTGTGTAGTGTGTGTACGTAACAGCGTCAGTTGCGTCGCGCAACCACTGTGAATACGTACTGTGTAGTCATCAGAATAGCCATTTGCACTGAAGGACACAGGGCAATATATAGTGGCATAAATCATTACACATAACAGTGTGTAGTGTGTACGTAACAGTGTCAGTTGCATTGCGAAACAACTGTGAATACGTACTGCGTAGTCATCAGAATAGCCATTTGCACTGAAGGATACAGGGCAATATATAATGGCATAATCATTACAGATAACAGAGTGTAGTGTTTACGTAACGCAGCGTCAGTTGCATCGCGCAACAACTGTGAATACGTAGTATTAGAATAGCCAGTAGCACTGAAGGATACAGGGCAATTTTGTGGCATAAGCATAACACACACACACATAGTGTACATAAACACAGCGTCAGTGGCATCGCACAACAACTGTGAATACATAGTTGAATCAGAATAGCCATTGCACTGAAGGATACAGGGCAATTTATAGCGGCATAAATCATGAACATAACAGAGTCGTTGTACGTAAACACAGCGTCATTTGCGCTGCACAAAAAACTGTGAATACGTGGTAATCAGAATAGCCATTTGCACTGAAGGATACAGGGCAATATAACGGCACAAATCATAGCACATGTGTGCAGTGTATACATAAACACAGCGTCAGTGGCGTAGCGACGTCAACTGTGAATACGTAGTATCAGAATAGCCAGGAGCACTGAAGGATACAGGGCAATATCATGGCATAAGCATAACACACACACATCAGTGTACATAAACACAGCGTCAGTGGCGTAGCGACGACAACTGTGAATACATAGTTGAATCAGAATAGCCATTTGCACTGAAGGATACAGGGCAATATAACGGCACAAATCATAGCACATGTGTGCAGTGTATACATAAACACAGCGTCAGTGGCGTAGCGACGACAACTGTGAATACGTAGTATCAGAATAGCCAGTAGCACTGAAGGATACAGGGCAATATCGTGGCATAAGCATAACACACACACACATATCAGTGTACATAAAACACAGCGTCAGTGGCGTAGCGACGACAACTGTGAATACATAGTTGAATCAGAATAGCCATAGCACTGAAAGATACAGGGCAATTTATAGCGGCATAAATCATGAACATAACAGAGTGCGGTGTGTACGTACACACAGCGTCATTTGAGCATACAGGGCAATACAACGGCACCATCATCATAGCACATATCAGTGTGCAGTGTATACATAAACACAGCGTCAGTGGCGTAGCGACGACAACTGTGAATACGTAGTCAAGTCCGCATGGCCAGTTGCACTGAAGGATACAGGGCATACAGCATAAGCGGTAACGACTGCGCAACCCCGTAGTCAAGACTGACTAGAAGGGGGGTAAACACTCACCGAATTGCGGCTGTGCACTTTCGCGCCTTTAGACACGGAGCCATGGCCTTTGCCTCGTCCCTCTAGACGCGCGTCTTGCGCACGGCTACCATAGGACGTCGTCGGGGACGGAGTCTTTCTTGAAGTAGCTTAGCCTGGTTGAGATACCGGGCTAAAGTATCATTTTCCACAGAGACTATCGCGTCGAGTCCTTCTAGCGAACCCGCGAAAAGGGCCGGAGTGGCGACGGGCCGTCTTTGGGCAGGAGAGGGCCCACCAGCGGCCTGCTGGCGGCAGTGGGCCTCGTCCCCGCTGATGCCCGGGTTTATTCCTCCTGAGGGCGCGCACTGTCTGGCACATTGCCTGTTCCGTGAGTGCGGCTTCGGTTGATCCTTGTTAGGTAGAGCGAGTCAATAGGACCCGCACATATCTGGCATGTAGCAGCCATCGGATGCGGGGAGGAAACATGGTGAGTAACCTCTATTGCAACTTCCACGATGACTTCAGATAAGACTTCTAGCGTGAAGAAAAAGATTCTGACGTATTGTCGCGCACATGCTATATTTATACTGCCCGCGGACCGGTCAGCATTTGCATGTTTCGCGTCAATTGGCCAGCTGTCTCCAGCTGGCGTTAGCCTATAAGATTTCAGTGAAAACGGAGAAAGAGGGAGTTCCCATATACGTCAGTGACGTAATGTCGAAGTGACCGCCTTGAAAGGGAACACCCAATCTGGCAACATCAGCCACAGCCACAAGACTGTGCGGTGTGCGCGAGTCACGAGAGAACACTGTTTCTGCACCACTGATCCAGAGTCAACAAGCACTTTGATCACTTGATTTCAAAAACAACACATTTCAGCGTGCTAGATCACCTCTTATTTTACCTTTATTTATTTGTATTGGTACATCCGTGCCGCGAGATGTTTCAAAAGTGGTGGGGACATGGAGAGGGATTGTAGATGTAACTGTCAGCAAACGTAAAATTTGGCAAGTTTTTACGAGACTTTAGTGGAGTCAGCAGTTCGTTTAACAGTTAATACGGATCTATACCTAAAGTATCTATTTTATTTAAATACCGTTGCTTTTCATCTGTGCTATTTAAGTGTGCAACATCTTTCCGATCAACAGGGAGAGATTATGCGATTAAACGCAAAGGTCCTAAAGATGGCGGCCACAACAAAAAAGTCACGTGACTGAAACCCATGAATAGCTGTTCACATTAGCCGTGTTTCCACTGTTGGCCAAAAGCGAGCGTGCTAGTACTTGCCAGGGCCAATCGCATTTTCTCTGTCTCTTCCTGGGCTTGATCAAGCCTCATCGGGGCTTCCTTAGGGGTTTTGGCCCGCCGAATACCTTGGTCCAAAGCGGCTCAACTGGGGCTTGAGGAGTGATCATTAACAAAGTCAGGAGATGGTCAACACCACTACTCATTTCTCATGTTATTATATCAGGCTACCAGCTAACTTCAACATGTGGGCAGTATCAGATGATGATGTAACAAATGTGGCTAGTATCAGATAGATTCCGGTGTGAAAAGAATATGATCCTGGACTGACCCACATGCGCAAAATTATGATAAAAATACGTCACGCAGCACGCTGTCATACGGATATAAACACAGGTGACAAAGTAAGCGATTACTCGTTTGTTTATCGTGTGATTTGCCACAGAAGCCAGGGAATACATGCGCAGACAATATAAAAAACAAAGACGGGATGTGAAAAAGTTTTTAAACATTTATTATGATACTGACCCTCATGTTTTGCATGCGTAATAGTTATTATGAGTTCTGACACATCACTGTCTTTCCACTGACTACCTTTCGCAACTGTCTTGAGAACTTTGCAGTAAAATCTGTACTGGATTTATGACACATGTGGAGGTGGCCCAAATCAGAATTGAATAGATCAGATTCCATGTTTTTCGTGCTGTTCGCAGTGTCATGAGAAAAACAGATGTGAGTCACATATGACTCATGAGCAGTCTGAACGTAGCCTAACTGGTCTGGCGGATATATCAGTCTGTTTCACTACATTGGAATTTAAGATGACAACTTAAAATAAAGTTTTGTTTTCCAACATGTTTTTAATTTTTCACATTTATTCATAAAATTACTATATTTACTATATTTATTTATATGTTGTCGAATATGGTCTTAATATATGGCTATTTCAAGAGCCGATCTGGCATGGAGTGAGTGACGTGACTTCTTTGGTTGAGGACCAGCATGTCTCAGAACTCATTTGACACTTATGCATGTTCACGCAGACATCGGTGAAAAACCAAAATATTAAGGTCTTGATTATAGCATTCATTGGGATTAGGGGCCATTCACACAGAACACATTTTTTCCATTCCACTGTGCTACTTTTACATTGTTTTTCTATGTAAACATGCTAGATGGACTTGTCTAACCATTGCACGCTTGTCTCACACATGACACAGCTTTCTAAAAATGCGGCACTTTAAAATGCATTTTTTTTTTCCCCATTCCACTGCCCACGTCTTGTGTTTATTTACTTTGAAAGTCTTTGCTTTCTGTGTCAACCGGCCCTAACTCCTGAGCGCCTAAATACATTTGGGTATCATAAGGTAAGATGCTGATTTTTGTGCTGCCATGTAGTGAAATATGCAGTGTTTTTAACATTTATTTCATTCTGAGCGTTCTCGCATAACTCTGTCCTCCTCATTCATTTATGTTCCATCTGTAAGTGTTGTTTGGGCTGTTTAATATTATGATTTTGTTTAAAATTCACCACCCTGCAATATCAAACCCTGACCCCACTAATAAAATATGTTCCCTCGGCTATATCAGTCTGTCATAATAAAAGCTTATTTGTTGTCTAGAGCAAAATTGTCTGACTGAACAGTAACAGACAACTTTGAATCTGTTTGCTTGACTAGCTTTGAATGATGAGAAAGGAGATGTCTCATTCTCTGAATGAGTAAAACCCCTGTAAATGTGCCAGTCACCCGTTTGCCAGTAAAGTGAGCGTTACACTCCAAGCAACACAATAGGCTTTCAAACTCAGCTAAATGTGTGACCACATCACTGTCAAACCTGCAGTTCCTCTTAGTCTGTGATGTCAAGAAACTCCTATATTTAGCACACTCTCTCAGTGATTTCAACTAAAGTGAGAATAAGACTCATGTGAGCATGCATGTGTGTGAACAGCACAATCAAGTCTTTCATGGTCAGGTTTTTGCACAAACGTTGTAGAGTAAACGTTCATGTGTGACCTATGAGATCAATTGGTCCTGTACCTATATATAGAAACGGCTGTTTTTCCTTTAATTGGTTGTTAGTGTAGTCATGGTTGCCATGGCGAAAAGAAGCCACATGAGTGCAACCGGCATAGCAACGGCACACTGGGAAGTGTAAGAAGCAGTTGCAGTCAAATTCCCCTTCCACACCTGCTACAGTTTTGTTCTGTAACCCCCATCTAAAGCATCTGTACAACAGCAGTAACAGTCTCACCTACGGTTACATGATGTGATTACACAATGTCCCACTTAGGGTTGTCAAACGGTACTACTTGTACCAGTTGGTGCTACAAAAAAAATAGTAGCCCTTACGAGTACCATGTATAGACACTAGACTGCTGATAGACACTATATAGACGTGCCGATATACGGTTATATATCGCGATAATAAACATGTACGGTATTGTTATCGTGGGCACTTTAAAATACAGTAAATTATTTTATTTTCACATTCATATTTTATGAATTATTTAGATATTCTAGATTAAAATGTGCATCACTGCATGTATTCTTCATCAAAGAGGTATGCACATTTTGATGTAAACAAGCCCAGCATGGATGAGAAGCATGGCAGAACGAGTGAAGACGACGCACTGAATGAAAATGCACATTCACTCTCTGACAGTAGATGGTGCTTATGGAACAGCAAAAACCACGTTCGTTAACCACGTAAACAAAGCAGGCTGCACTACTTTCTCGCTGCATCGAAATTAAACACTTCCCGAAAAACAGTACACCAAAAGCATAGTATGTCCGCATACATAATATAAAAAAAAAAACAGTAGGTGAAAAGTCTGCAGATTACCTACTCCTACTGCCAAGATTCTGTTATCGGACACTATCCTGTGAGGCCACGGGGGGATGTATGAATGGAAGTGAAGCAATGCAGCCAGGTCACATGATAGTAACTACATGGTGGATGTAGTACATCCTAATTTCATTCATACTACCCATATTCATGGTATATAGAGCACACTTTTTTTATGGTCGCGAAGTACTCAGATATACTTTAAGAGAAGTAAATCTACTCAGAGAGTAGGCCCTTGTGATTGTCAGCGTCAGCGTCTGTTTCTGAACACTATATAAATGTTTCAAATGGTTTTTTTTTTATATTCGCTATGGTGTTCATCTCCTCATCAAATATTAAATACTTAATACTTAACTCGTCAATGGCAGGGAAAGAGTTATGTCGTCTTGTATGAGAAAGGGCCTCCCCTCCAAAGACAAGTTTTTACGGCTTTCCGTGTTTTGTTAAAACGCTGGAGGGGCACAGACAACTTTTTTTTTTAAACGCTGGCAGGGAAAGAGTTAAAGACTTAATAGGCTATTTACATTTTAATCTGGACTAAAACATGCCCTATATATTTATGGAAAATCATTATTTTTTGTTCATTAAAGGAGAAGTTCACTTTTAAAATGAAAATTCTGTCATCATATACTCACCCTCATGTTGTTTCAAACCTGTATGAATTTCTTTCTTCTGCTGAACAGAAAGGAAGATATTTAGAAGAATGTCAGTAACCAGGCAGTTTCTGGTTCCCATTGACTTCCATAGTAGGAAAAAAATATACTATGGAAATCATGGGAACCAGAAACTGCTGGTTACTGACATTCTCTAAATATCTTCCTTTCTGTTCAGCAGAAGAAGAAATTCATACAGGTTTGAAACAACATGAGGGTGAGTATATGATGACAGAATTTCATTTTAAAAGTGAACTATCCTTTAACACTTTTTAGGTTTCATTAGTTAACGTTAATTCATCAGTTAACATAAACTAATAATGAAAAATACTTCAAAAACATTTTTTTATCTTAGTTAAAGGCACATTATGTAAGTTTAGCCGCTAGAAGTCGCTTATTCAAAACGACCATAGATTGATGACGCCGTGAATGAATGTGGAAACATGGGTGTTGTCGTCTTCACCTTCACAGCCAATGGAAAGCAATCCTCAGGGACTCAGGCAAAATTCGAGTTCTTGGATGAGCTGATATATTAAAGTTTTATTAACGTTACTGTGGTATGAAGCAGGATGGGGCTGAAAGTCTAGGACATTTTACATTGCTGCTTTTAAAATGCTAATATGCCACATTTGGCTCCTGCCGGTCCATCCATTTAGTTGTTTATATTTTACAATTAAAGATACGATTAAGTTATGTTTAACGTTCGCCTCCTTCTTTGAGGTTTAATTCTGTTGTTACAGTTAATTTGATCGTATACATGTACATTATTTTATTTCATTCGAATGAAACAGCCGCAAGTGCTGAATTACTACGCATACAGGTTACTTTATGTGACCAATTAAAGTTGTGGGATAATGCAGCTGTTTTACTTGGTCAAAACAATCATACTAAAAAAAAATACATTTAAGTGTGTTGACAGTTATGTTAACTTGACTCTGCGTTGGCTCTGTGACTGTTATTAGACTTGTTGCACATTGCAGTAAGCTAGATCGATATTAGAATATCATATTAATAAAAGCTTGATGACTTCTGTTGCTAAATGCCATGCAATTCATTTTAAAACAATGTGTGGTGGAGTAAATGCTGTACTGCTGTTACTACAAATAGCCTAAAGCTCTTTCTGATTATGCAATGTTTGCCACTTAACAAAAATAAGAGGTGGGCAAAGCAAGACATTTAGCAGACGCTTTTATCCAAAGTGATATTACAATAGAGGAGCATAAGCAATTAGTCACAGAGCCAACAATATTTGTAGTATTCAATGCCAGGTCTTTTAGAGAGCCAGATTAGGAAACAAGCTAGAGAAAAGAAGAAAAAATAGGATTTATGTGTGTAATTGGATCAGGTAAGCCCTACATTATGGGACAAAGATGGCAATATACAAAATCCTTGTCCTTGTGGTGACATTTTTTGGTCCCCATAAGGAAAACAGCTTATAAATCATACTAAGTGATGTTTTTTGAAAAATTTTAAATGCAGAAAGTTTTCTGTGGTGGGTAGGGTGGGTTAGTGTAAGGGGATAGAATATAGTTTGTACAGTATAAAAATCATTATATCTATGGAATGTCCCCATGAAACATGAAAACAATGTTTTTGAGTGTGTGTGCAGTCAAGTCACACACTAATGGCAATTATTTTATTTCTGTCTCATCATTTGATTGCAAATGCTGCTTCTTCCAAATGAGTGTTAATTTGTTCATGTGCGGATTAAAAACCCCAGAGGTTAAAAAAAAACTGAACAGTTTAAAAAGAAATTGTTTTATTTTATAAATATCTGTAAAAGTCGATTTCTTTGGAAATCTTAGCCGACTGTGAATTTATTTGTTGTGCAGGTCTATAATGGTATGTATAAAAAGATGTGGGTAATCTGTAATATGTGTGGTGTGATGATGCTGAGTGTTGTTTCCAGTGAGTAGGCGTTTAGAGGAAATTTCCTGATCAGACAGATAACACCCCCTCTTTTTGAACGTCGGTGTCAAGAAACGAATGGCTGATTGCTGCATTTTTATTAATTGGATATTAATTCATTTCCATGAAATGACAATGATGACAGATGAGAAATAACGCTTGTATGTCCATACAAAGGTTATGGCTTGAATTTCTTGATCAGCTGCATGCTTTTACACGTAATTTCTTGTGGGAGCTTGTTTAGGTTTTCACTTTTAGTTCTGTGGTAATAACTGATGTTGAAAGTCTTACTAATTCTAATAATTTTTGAGAACTTATATTGATGGAAATCCCCTGTGATTTTCGTGACAGGAGCCGTTGGGGCTGCGCCCCTGTTCTCCGTACCTCGGAGGCCAGGCTATGGCACCATGGGGAAGCCCATCAAGCTGCTGGCCAACTGCTTCCAGGTGGACATCCCCAAGATGGACGTCTACCTGTACGAGGTGGACATCAATCCAGAAAAGTGTCCACGGCGTGTTAACAGGTGCCAAAAGACTGAGAATATATAATTTGACATAGTTTGCATGCAACACTTATTTATTTTACAAACCGCTTATTTATAACTAAGAGACTCATGATTACTCTTTCTGTCATGTCTTCTATAGGGAGGTGGTGGATACCATGGTTCAGCACTTCAAGGTGACAATCTTTGGGGACAGAAGACCAGTCTATGATGGCAAGAAAAGCCTCTACACCGCCCAGCCGTTACCAGTGGCCTCCGGGGGGGTAAGATACATAAATGGATACCAGGGTTGGTGGGAAGTACCTTACAGTTTAAATTAGACCTTGATACGTAATGATTAAATGTGTGTTCATTATGATATTCTTTGTATCATACCTAATTTAGTTCTTTAGAAATCAATATACACACCAGTAATGTTTATTTTTCCTAATGTTTATAAAAGCTACTTGAATATCTTAAAGGGTTAGTTCACCCAAAAATGAAATTTCTGTCATTAATTACTCACCCTCATGTTGTTCCAAACCCGTAAGTCCTTCGTTCATTTTCGGGACACAAATTAAGATATTTTTGATGAAATCCAGTAGCTCAGGGGGGGCTCCATTGACAGCTATTTAATTAAGACTTTAAAGGCCCATATGTCAGAACGCCAGCTCCTGCGTCATCAACATGCGCATGCGTCGTGGTGCTCTCGTGAACTCGCGTCGGAGTCTGATACAGAAGAGAAGAAATGTAAACTCGCGCTCGGTTGGCCCAAAGTCCGGCATCCGCCCAGCACGGAAGGTCTTCACGTGTTACTGTCTTTTCTCGCGGCAAAGTATTTTTGATTAAATGAAATACATTTTCTCATATGTATTTACTTGTTCTTTCATCTGACTCCATAAATGAAAAGGTTTTAATTATATCTGTGCATCATTAAATATAAGCTAATGTTTGACTATTCCTTTTAACTCTAATGAAAACAATGTCAAAGTCCGTTAGAATAAATCAAATATAACAATTTATTATGTCAGGTAAATGTATCATAACAATTTCATAATCATTTCAAAGATAATCAATGCAAAACATCAAATGCTCTAGAACAAAGAGGAAAATCTTTTACCCGACATTAGGAAGTACATGAATGCTGAGTCTCGGCACTCTCAGAATTCATGGGCTGATCTGAGATACAGAAAGGCCCTGAGCTCTCGTTGCTTTTCATAGGCTAACTATGGACATTCAGAAGTTTACACCTTTTGGGGGTAGGCTAGAGACTACATTCCTTTGTGTACCAGTTATCCCTAAACTCTTAAAACCTTATTACCTTTTGATTTATTTATTTGGGAATGAGACATTTGTAACAGTCGCACTGAGACATTTTAAATAATACAAAACATGTATCAAACTCGATGATATTCATTTATATTAAATCATTTCGATTCTTGTGTGAGTTTGGATAATCTGGGGTGGGGGGGGGGGGGGGGGTCAAATGGTCATTTCCTTTGTTCTCAGAGGATAACCCGCTCTTCCAGTTTTTCCAGTCTTACAGAAATGACTGAATAAAGTCGATATTTAGTTGTTTTTTTTTGGCTCACAAAAGTATTCTCATCACTTCATAAAATTAAGGTTGAACCACTGTAGTCACATGGACTATTTTAATGATGTATTTCCTACCTTTCAAAGTGTTAATTAAATAGCAATGGAGCCCCTCCTGAGCCACCGGATTTCATAAAAAAAATCTTAATTTGTGTTCCGAAGATGAACGAAGGTCTTACGGGTTTAGAAGGACATGAGGGTGAGTAATTAATGACATAATTTTCATTTTTGGGTGAACCATCCCTTTAAGGTAACTAAGGCCTAATCCTGGCTTAATCTAAGCCCTGTCTGTGAAACCAGGCCTTTGAATATTTAACTATGGCATGGTCGTTTTATTTTTCCTTGTGTGTCTGCTGCACTTGTTCTGTGCATGAGCCGCACGCACCTCAAAACTATGCACTCTAATGATGGCCCTGCTTAATCGACCATTGTTAAGTTTTATCGATTAACATCTAAGTTTTATTGATTCGATTTTTATTGACAATTAATCTATTGTCAATTAACCGTTAGCATCCCTGATGCAGACTAATGCATTTTCACAATTTTATATATAAAAAAAATCATATAAAATAACAACTTAAAGGAACATCTCATATGTTTGAATGTCCTGTATGACTTAATAAAACGACACTCGGTTACTAACGTAACCTCGGTTCTCTCTAGAAGAGGGAACGAGTGTTGCGTAAGCTAGCTTACGCTACGGGGAAAACCCCTTTTCTCGAGAATACTGAAGCCAAAAAATTATCCTTTAATTTTCACATATTTAAAACGCATGCTTGCATAGAGCAGACCTAGAATAAGCAGCTCATGCGCCTATTGGCTGCTCTGTGGCAAGATGCTGCAACCTATCGGTGGACTGATAGTGACGTCAGCACCAATAGGAGCGCGGGTGCCCAAGTGCGTCACGTCCCGCCAGAATAGGCGTGGCTTACCTTAATATAAGCCAGGTCCAGATAGGGTGTTCTTTGGTTTTTCACACTGAAGCGAAATAAGAACGCAGCATTAACACGGCCGGGTTACGCAACACTCGTTCCCTCTTCTAGAGGGAACCGAGGTTACGTTAGTAACCGAGTGTCGTTCTCTTACGAGAGTACTCTCGTGTTGCGTAAGCTAGCTTACGCTACGGGAACCCAGTTTTAAAGCGCCGTGTATGCTGAGACCATTCACATTAAGTCCAAGGGCCAGTGCCCGGGGAACACATAATAGTGAAGATATGTGGGCCGACACAAAGTGAGCCCTAACACATATTGACCATATGGTGATGCCTCATATGTATAAGGGAGTGCATAACACAGTATAACAGTCAGCGTGTGTGACAATCTCATATAGATAACACTTTGGCCTGCAAAGCAGGGACCTCCAGGTTATAAAACCTTATAAATGTAGACAGAGAGGCCCAGCCTGCCGCTCTACAAATATCATGGAGTGAAACACCACTAGTCCAAGCCCATGATGAGGCCATACTTCTAGTGGAATGGGCTCGAACACCTAAAGGGCATTGAAGGCCTTTAGACTTGTAAGCCAAGGCGATAGCATCAACTATCCATCTGGAAATGCTCTGTTTCGAGGTAGCTAGCCCCTTCGTGCGGCCACCAAACGAAACGAACAGCTGTTCTGACTGCCTGAAGGCAGCTATTTGTTGAACGTAAACTCTTAAAGCCCTGACCGGGCAAAGGAAGTTTATCGCTGTCACTGTCGGTTTCCGGAAGGGCCGACAGGGAAATGACTTGCGCTCTGAACGGAGTAGAGAGCACTTTGGGGTAGGGGTGGGCGATATTGACAAAAATGAATATCTCGATATTTTTTTTCAATATCTCGATATCGATATTCAGACGATATTTTTGCGGGGGGCGGGGGGTATTGCATAACTCCTGACACAAATTAAGACAAATACTGAAACTTGAGTCTTATATCTAGTAGATAAAATGTAATAATAATTATTCTCTCTAGACCAATTCAATTAAGATTATGAGAAATTATTGACATTGCACTCTTTAGCAGTAGCACTTGTGCAATTCTACATATCCCTTTTCCTTAGTTCAGTGGTTCTCCAATGTTTTAGAGCACCGTACCCCTCTTCCACTTAGACTGCAGACACAGCTTTTCCATTAAGAGACAATATTTTGCCCCCTTTAATAAATTTTTCCATTTCATTTTTTACCTTTGTAATACCTTTAAAAAATAAATAATTCCTTAAATAAAAACAATGTTCACTAAATAGGCAATGTTAAAAATCGTTTAATATTAATAAAAATGTTATAATAAAATCGCCAGTAGGTGGCGGTAACTCATTGTCTTTATGTGTGTGAGTTATCGAGTCATTCATTGAATCTCACGGTTCGTTCAAAGCCACAGATTCCGTTGCAAAATAGAGCAATAAGCCTGAGTATACTGTTTTAAATTTAGTAAATCACTTAATGTTACCCTTTTGTTTTGTTTTTTTAACTGTTGTATAAAATCAATGTCACATTTGAAATCGTGTGTGGATATTCGGTAAACATTGCATCAACATTAAAAACACTGCCGGAGATCAGCAACCATGCGCGCTCTCTACACTGCTGAAGAAGCGCGGATGATCTGAAAACACAGACAAGTAAGCTGGAGTTCAGCAATCTTCATTTGAGATTTTCAACTTCAATTGAAGTGTCGTTCAGTCAGTCTATGTTCTGTCACGAGCCGCTTGCGCTTGCGAACGGCTGCCTGTTAAGGATTTCCTTTAACACCCGGAGTGCTAATGCCCGAATGACGTGCTGGTTGTCCTCAAAACAGTAACACGGCGGTTATCGCTCATATAATTGTTTTTGCCAACGTATAGTTAAGGCGGCAGGCGTGAGTTGCTTAGGCGGCCGCCTTAGTTTTTTGTTTTCTCTTTAACTTCCTTCAGCTCTTTTCATGTTTGGGGGGTTGGATTGTACAAATTATGAAATATTCGATATCCCAATTTTGCATATCGTCCAGACAACAATTTGGATATTATCGTCTAAACGATATATCGCCCAGCCCTACTTTGGGGACATAACCGTGTCTTGGTTTGAGCGTAACTTTAGAATCATTAGGCCCAAATTCCAAACATGACGCTCTCACAGAGAGCTCGTCGCGGGACTCGTGTTTTCAGCCAGCGCTGGAGGGGGTGCATGCGCAGCTTTCATCACTCTTTCTGGCAGGGTAACGAGTACCCGATGATCAATCATGCGTGCAGAGACCAGCGCTCTGGATGGGGATGCCAGATCGAGCCGCGAGCCTGAGAGAGGAGATCTGCCCTCACCGGAATAGGCCACGTAGCTGCATGTGACAGCCGTGCTAGTTCCGGAAACCAATTCTGATTCTCTCAGTGCGGAGCTATGAGGAGCACCGAGTGGCACGTTTCCCTGACTCTCTTGATTACCTGTGGTAACAGAGAGACCGGAGGGAAAGCATACAGAGGGAGGCTGGGCCAGACCTGGGCCAGTGTGTCCTCGTTCTTCAAAAAGAACATCGGGCAATGAGCATTGTCTTTTGACGCAAATAGGCCGACTTCCGCTCTGCCGAATAGGCGCCACAGTTTCTGGACTGTTTGGGGGTGCAGGGACCATTCCCCCAGGGGAACGTTGTCCCTGGACAGTTTGTCTGGACCGTCATTCGAATGGCCAGGCACATGCGCCGCCCTCAGCGAGCACAGGTGCATCTGGGACCAAACAAGGATGCGTTCCGTCAGATTGCAGGGGTTCCTGGATCTGACACCACCCTGACGGTTTACATAGGAAACCACAGACATGTTGTCCGAGCGAACGAGAACGTGTTGGTCCTGTATGAACGGGAGGAAGCGCTTCAGAGCGTTTTCGACCGCTATCATCTCCAGACAGTTTATGTGAAAACACTTCTCTTGGTCTGACCACTGGCCAAAGGCCGGTCTGCCTTCGAACAGCGCGCCCCAACTCGAGTTGGACACATCTGTCGAAACTACTTTCCAATAAGAGATGGTTCCCATCGTCACTCCCTGCTGGTACCAGTCGGCTACTAACCAGGGCTGCAGAGCCGCTATGCAGGTCTGAGTCACTCTGATTTTCTGGCCGCCAGAAACCCAGGCTCGGCGAGACGCGCAAGCATTCAACCAGCGATGGAGCGGGCGCATGCGCAATAGGCCCAGATGGAGCACCATACAGCCCAGCATCCGTTGAAACGGTTTTAAAGGGAGAAAGCTGCCCTTCTGGAAAAACGCGGCTAGGTGGCGAACACAGCCAATATCAGCCAGTCGTCCAGATAGTTCATTATTCGCAGCCCCTGAGTTCTCAGGGGGGCGAGCGCTGCGTCCATGCACTTCGTAAATGTATGGGGTGCGAGAGACAGGCCGAGCGGCAGGACGGTGTATTGATATACCTGACCGTCGAAGGCGAATCTCAAAAATTGCCTGTGACGGGGTGATATCTAAAAACAGAAAATAGGCATCCTCCAGATCTAGAGAAATAAACCAGTCCCTCGGGTCGTGCGCAAGGATTTTCCTGGTTGTAAGCATTTGAACGGTCTTTTGCAAGCACCTTGTTCAAATGTCTCAGATCTAGGATGGGCCTGAAAGCTCCGTTCTTCTTGGGTACAAGAAAATATCGGCTGTAAAAGCCTGACTCGCTAAGAGAAGGCGGTACTTTTTCTATAGCCCCTTTGCACAGCAGTATTGCTATTTCTGGGTGAAGTAGGTGTGCTACTTCCGCATTCACTATCGTCGCGGACCGGGCTCGAAAGCGCGGGGGAGGGCGAATGAATTGAAGTGTATAGCCCTGCTTTATTGTGCTGAGAACCCATTCTGAAATCCCTGGGATAATTTCCCACGCAGCTATGTGAGCCGCTAGGGGGCGAATGGCCTCCGGGTTCAGATCGCCGCCATTTGCGGGCTTGTGAAACTGAACCGGAGCCGAAAGCGCGGCGCGCGCGCTCTCGGTTCTGGGCAATGGCTGCTCACTGAAAGCCGAGACCGGCTGATTTATGTGAGGAGTCCCAATCATAAGGGATGGGGAGCATTTTATTCTCACTTTTTGACGCGCGAGCAGCGCTTTGGGCGGAAAAGCTTTCTGTAAGCGTGAGCGCGTGTGCGCGGGCACGAGACTTGCAAGTGTATTTGACGCCCCGATCATAACGGATAGGGAGCGTCATATCAATGACATGTGTTTCGTTTTAACGCGCGGGCGGCGCCCGGGGGGAGGTGTGTGTTAGTAAGCGTGAACGCTCTCCGGCGGGCACGAGACTTACATTCATAACCTTTTTTATTGAACGTGTAACAGAGCGGGCATATAGTGGGCACGGACCTGTGGACACATTTCTTATATTCAACACTCGAGCGGCTTTTCTGCGCTTTATGAGAGTGTGCTCTGTGAGTGACACGAGATTTGATGTGCTTGTGTGTAGGGGTGAACACTGGGGCGTGGGCACTTGCACTACACTTAAACACCAACAGCGTGAGCCGGATAACCAGACAGTATACTCCTTTGAGATTTCTCTGGGTCGCTGTGAAAACGGCGTATGTGTGCAGGCGAGAGGGTAAATGAACCGGCTCGTTGGCTGCTAAATGGACCACTGCAGTAGCCTTTTTGAAGGGGACTGACAGGGAAATAAACTTTGACTGTGGTCCGGCCGCAGCGGGACACGCGCGTCTTTCTCTCTCATAGTTTGATATGAGTCTTTAGTGATAGAGCGGGCAGAAAAATAGGCGTGGACGCGAACTCGCGGACACATTTCCTACGTTCAACACTCGAGCGGTTTCCCGCTTTAAGGGAGTGGGCTCTGTGAATAACACAAGCGTTGTGCTTGCGTGTAGGGGTGAACACTGAGATGTGGGCACCTTTTACACTAAAACACCATCGGCGTGAGCCGGATCTGCATAAATGTTATCTGCTGCGGGAGCCGGGATCGAACACGGGTCTCCGGCGCGAAAGCTTAGGGTTTAGCCACTGAGCCACAGGGGAAACAACGTAAGCTTTAGTTGCCGCGATTAGATAAGAGAGAGAGAGAGCGTCATCACAGTTTTCGTGTGTGTGTCGGCACTGTTTACAGGCGTACGTGTATAACAGGCACAGTACTGCAGTATAGACATTACCGGCCGCTCGTACTAGGAGGAGCTGGAAAATGTTTGAGAAGAAGAGGGAGTTTGTCAGGCCTCGGCGGGACAAAAAACCACACTTTCTTTCGACGGTGACGTCTCGGGTCGCGCGCTCGCTTCCTGTACGTAAGAAAGCTGGTCGCGAGCTCAGAGAGGAGAGCTGCATAAATTTTTTCTGCTACGAGAGCCGGGATCGAACACGGGTCTCTGGCGCGACAGCTTAGAGTTTAGCCACTGAGCCACGGGGGAAACAACATAAGCTTGAGTAGCGCGAGCAGCCACGGTAGCTCCCTTGTAACGTAAAGGAAGCTGGCCGCGGTTAGAACAGCAGTCCATTGATGCGTGTCCCTCAACCTCAGACGCGACGGCAGTGAGGCTCGTGAGCGGCAGCTGCGCGTCGGTGAAGGGAGGCGGGGAAGGTGAAAAAACGAGGCTCGAGGGAGGCTTTCCGGCGAGCGCGTCGCTGTGGCTACAGGCTCCGGCAGCCCTTGGGAACGGCGCTTATCACTGTGCGGTCCCACAAGGGGCAGAGTGACTGCTTCTGCGGGGGCGCGGTAGCTTCCTTGTAACGTAAAGGAAGCTACGCGCGGTTAGAACTGCAGTCCATTGATGCGTGTCCCTCAACCTCAGACGCGACGGCAGTGAGGCTCGTGAGCGGCAGCTGCGCGTCGGTGAAGGGAGGCGGGGAAGGTGAAAAAGCGAGGCTCGAGGGAGGCTTTCCGGCGAGCGCGTCGCTGTGGCTACAGGCTCCGGCAGCCCTTGGGAACGGCGCTTATCACTGCGCGATCCCACAAGGGGCAGAGTGACTGCGGGGGCGCGGTAGCTTCCTTGTAACGTAAAGGAAGCTACGCGCGGTTCCGTCCCAGGCGGGAAGCGCACAAGATGTGGCGGTCCCCGACGCTGAGAGGGGCTCGACACGAGCCGCATTTGGAAACTCGAGGCATTTGAAACAACGCCTCTTGCTCTTTTAGAATA
Organism: Chrosomus eos; assembly: GCA_036326025.1. Classification (NCBI taxonomy): domain Eukaryota; kingdom Metazoa; phylum Chordata; class Actinopteri; order Cypriniformes; family Leuciscidae; genus Chrosomus; species Chrosomus eos. The sequence continues at coordinate 31,662,069 of CM070827.1, read as the reverse complement.
CTAGAGAAGGAATATGAAAAGGATATGGGCGCCGGATAGCGCAGCAGGTACGGCGATGAAGCGGCGAAGGCGGCTTCCAACTGCAGTGCAGAGGGCTCGTCCCGCTGAGGTGCTTGCTTCGACGGCGCAGGCTTCTCCGGAGAATCAGCGATGTAGAGTGAACACTTCGCTGAAGAGTTGAAAAATCAAAGAACACCCTATCTGGACCTGGCTTATATTAAGGTAAGCCACGCCTATTCTGGCGGGACGTGACGCACTTGGGCACCCGCGCTCCTATTGGTGCTGACGTCACTATCAGTCCACCGATAGGTTGCAGCATCTTGCCACAGAGCAGCCAATAGGCGCATGAGCTGCTTATTCTAGGTCTGCTCTATGCAAGCATGCGTTTTAAATATGTGAAAATTAAAGGATAATTTTTTGGCTTCAGTATTCTCGAGAAAAGGGGTTTTCCCCGTAGCGTAAGCTAGCTTACGCAACACGAGAGTACTCTCGTAAGAGAACATATCAATTTAAATTTGTGCAATATCTGTAGGTGGACCTAGATGTGACCTTGCCAGGTGAAGGTGGGAAGGACAGGCTGTTCAAGGTCTCCATTAAATTCGTGTCACTGGTCAGCTGGCACATGCTGCATGAGGTCCTCACTGGGCGGAGCACCTCTGATCCACTGGAGCTGGATAAGCCAATCAGCACCAATCCCATACACGCTGTAGATGTTGTTCTGCGCCATCTGCCCTCTATGAGGTAAGAATTCCCCATGAGTACTCTTACTTGATCATAAAGGGCATTTAATACAATTAGAAACAAAGTGCTTATGTCTTCAGCGATGCAATGCATACCTAGTCAAATGAGACTAGTGTTTTCGTTAAGGATTAGTGTGTAGCGGTTAGATAAGGATCATTTAGGAGTGCACATGTTTGTTCTGCAGGTAACATCTGTGTTATTTGTCTTCTCTCGCTTCAGGTACACCCCAGTGGGACGGTCTTTTTTCTCCTCCCCCGAGGGCTATGATCACCCGTTGGGTGGGGGGAGGGAGGTGTGGTTTGGCTTCCACCAATCGGTGCGGCCAGCTATGTGGAAGATGATGTTGAACATTGATGGTAAGTCAGAGAAGATTATAAAAACACAGTTTCGCTTGATTTATCCAGTTACATGATCTGGATGTGGTTATATATAAAAAATATAAAATAATGACTGTCTCTCAGCAATGTTAAGTGTGCCATTAACGGTTTTCGAATAAAAATGTTTTTCCCTATCTGTCATTGGTCCAACAAGCAGAAAGCATTGCCACTTTCAATAGCATTAGTGTTTGCAGTGCATTTTGGGTGGATTCAATCTTCAAATGAATTATTTAATTAACTGTTAGTGTAACGTTGACCGAGTTTTATTTTCCCCATAGTGTCTGCCACAGCTTTCTACAAAGCTCAACCTGTGATTCAGTTTATGTGTGAGGTTCTGGATATCCACAACATCGATGAGCAGCCTCGTCCTCTTACCGATTCCCACAGAGTCAAATTCACCAAAGAGATCAAAGGTTTGTGTGTATAGGCAACATGGTGGCAAGTTATAGAATTTTCTTTGTCATATGTTGACTGATTTCCACTGCTAAAGCCATTGTCAGAACTCCATTATGAATTATAGTAGCTCTAACATTAGAGTGCAATGCTAGCAATGCCAATGGTTTGACTTTGGGTCATACTGTTGGTTTGATTTTTGCATAAATTATATGTTGGAACTTGGATTAATACATGACGTTCACTGTAGTGGATTTAATAATGAAAATACTCTAAGACCTATATTAGTCTTATGCTGAGCTGTACACTGACCAGTTGTTTCTGTATTGTGGTGTAAATTTGATCTTCTCCTCTCATCAGGTCTAAAGGTGGAGGTCACCCACTGTGGCACCATGCGGAGGAAGTACAGGGTGTGTAATGTTACTCGGCGGCCGGCCAGCCACCAGACGTAAGAGTATATGCAGCTTTGTTCATCTGTTTTATGATAATGCGAGGTTGTGTCTCAGTAAGCAGAGAGGTCAATAAGTCTGTACTGTGACTAAAGGATATATTTGACTGTCCAGTTTTTTATGTTAAGAAGTGAACACTTAAGAAACTCTCTCAGAATCCTTTCAATTCTGTTTAAAGTCATTCTTTCCAGTCCCCCATTAATTTTTTGTTTTACTTTGTCAGGTTTCCTCTACAGCTGGAAAATGGACAGACCGTAGAGAGAACAGTTGCACAATATTTCAGGGAAAAGTACAACTTACAGCTCAAGTACCCCCATCTGCCCTGCCTGCAAGTGGGGCAGGAGCAGAAACACACGTACCTGCCTTTGGAGGTGAGAGTCAAGAGATCTGATAACTTACTGTATGTTAGCAGGAATCTGGCTACGTTTTCCTTCCACACATTCAGATGGCAGCTGCCATCTCTTCCCTGATTTGTGGATTTTTGAAACATCATCATTTTTAGACACTTAACGGCACTTTTAGAAGATTTTAGATGTCTTGATCCTTTTTAATGGTGCCCATATTGGCCATCCTCTTCACCACTCAGGTGTGCAACATTGTGGCAGGCCAGCGCTGCATTAAGAAATTAACTGACAACCAAACCTCCACCATGATCAAAGCCACGGCCCGCTCGGCACCGGACAGACAAGAGGAGATCAGCAGACTGGTGAGTTCAACATGTCGCTATCTAACGCTGCTCTAACACAATAAAGAAAAGAGACTCATCTCTGCTAGTCTCAATGATCTAAGATCCTCAGTGGTGGAAAACCAACACTGTCACAAGCCCCAATTCTCATGTATAAATCTCTTGCTCAAACCATAGGTGCGCAGTGCCAACTACAACTCGGACCCCTTCGTGCAGGAGTTCCAGTTCCGTGTGCGGGACGAGATGGAGGAGGTGACGGGACGCGTCCTGCCCGCCCCCATGCTGCAGTACGGCGGCAGGGTGAGCTCTGAACACTTTATGGTACCCGTCCCCTTTCACTCATGCGCCGTATGTTTGTTTGTGTTTAAGTAGAAGGCTAGAAATTTGCCATGGTTTGTGTCTAGATTTAACATTATAATTATTGTGTATGCTAATTTTTAAGGAGAGTTAATTCCCGTTCACACCAATAACGATAACTATAATGATAACTATATTAGCATCCACATCAGTGGATAATATCGTTCTCTTTACTTTAAGCACATACTGCAGATACATTGTGTTCTGCTTGAAATGCTCGATTCTGATTGGCTGTCAATGTTTTTATCGCTCAAATTGATTCAAACGATATCGTTTCTCTGTGCCGTTATTGTTATAGATGTGTAGACTCTGCTATTCCTTTATATTTAGAACTTATTTTTAGAACTACATCTTTATAGTTATCATCTTTGGTGTGAACGAGTCTTTAGTTGCTCTGTCTGTTGCTTTAAATGGAATGAGGTTTGTTGCTCATGTTCAAGTGCTTGCTTGTTCTGTTTACACATTTTTCTTAAGCATTTGGGGGGGGGATCTCATTTTTTTGTGTGTTTTTGTGTGATTTAGTGTAAATATTGTGAATATTGTGTAGCTATTTATATAAATGTTAATAAAGCATTTAAAGGGATAGTTCACTTTGAAATTAATTTTTGGTATGTTTTAGCTTACCTCAAGGGCATCCAAGATGTAGGTGTCTTTGTTTCTGCAGTAGTTTCAATTTTGATATTTTTAGGTCAAACCGTTCTTGTCTATCAGTCATATAATGCAGGTCTATGGTCACCACCTCAAAGAGCATGCACAGAGAAGTCCAAATTAAACATGATTTAATGACTTGTAAATGCACATTGATGGCCTAAGACACGAAACGAGCGGTTTGTGTGAGAAAACGAACAGTATTTATATCGTTTTTACCTCTTGTAAACACAGCCACGTCCAAGTGATCTGAGGGGGTGGCTGTGGTTACAAGAGGTAAAAACGATATAAATACTGTTCGTTTTCTCACACAAACCGCTCGTTTCGTTTGACCTAAAAATATAAAAATTGAAACTTCTGCGGAAACAGACACCTACATCTTGGATGCCCTTGAGGTAAGCTAAAACATACCAAAAATTAATTTCAAAGTGAACTATCCCTTTAATGTATGGTTTTATGTAACTTATCCTCATGTCGTTGCAAACTTTCTGTTGTGGAACACAAAATAAATAACGCTGCTTTTTTCATGCAGTGGAAGTGAATGGTCAAACAAGACTTAGAATATTGATGTATAGACTTTTTATGGTGTTATTTTGGGATTTTTTTTTTGGCCTTTTAAAAATTACATTGTTCCATAGAAGAAGGAAATTCAAGATTTTGATTAAAAGATCATTACGTTGAGCTTGAACTATATATAATGTATGGTACTAAAATATGTTTCAATGTTCGATATTTTTCAGTCTAAACCAACAATTAGCATTTGCTTTAAAGGGATAGTTCATCATTTACTCACCCTCAAGTGGTTCCAAACCTGTATGAAATTCTGTCTTCTGCTAAAAAACAAAAGAAGATATTTAGAAGAATATGAGTAACCTAACAGTTTATGAGCCCCATTGAAGAAATTCATACCGGTTTGGAACAACTTGAGGTGAACTATCTCTTTAAGATCCCAAAGTGAGAACTTTGAGGTTTTTTTTTGCCAGCTTTTATATCATTATATACTGTAAAGTTCAGCCAAATATTCAGATCCTATAGCGTCTAAGTTTGTACACTATTTGATCTCAGTAAATTAAGACAACCTTTGTATACGTGTTACAGAATCGTACAGTAGCCACCCCAAGCCATGGCGTGTGGGACATGAGAGGAAAGCAGTTTCACACTGGTGTGGAGATCAAGATGTGGGCCATTGCTTGCTTTGCCACTCAGAGACAATGCAGAGAAGAAGTTCTCAAGTAAAGCTTTCTCCATCTTTTAGTCATTAATAAAGCACTACTTATTACTGGAATTAAAACCGAAATACTAAAGTATCTCTCTTTGTCTTTTTTTTTTTTGCAGGGGCTTTACAGACCAGCTGCGGAAGATCTCGAAGGATGCAGGGATGCCCATACAAGGCCAGCCATGTTTCTGCAAATACGCTCAGGGAGCAGATAATGTAGAGCCCATGTTCCGTCACCTGAAAAACACCTACGCTGGCCTACAACTCATCATCGTCATACTGCCTGGGAAAACTCCTGTCTACGGTAACTATATATGGACAGATGCAGCCACTTTTTAATGTGCTTTTTTATTTGGTCATCAACTTCCTAAAGACCTCGTGATTAGATTAGATTAGTGGCATGAATTTTTCTTTGAATTATGACTTTTTACTGTGAATCAATATCAAACCTCTGATTCAATGCATTATCCATTTGCACCATTATTTAAGGGGTTTTTCGTGCATGTGTTAGTATAAAAAATATTTACAGCAAATTTAATATTTCTGGTTGCAACAACAAAAAATGACTTTACTGTTCAAAATGTTGCGGTTGGTAATATTTTTTGTGTGTTTTTGAAAAGTCTCTTATACTCACGGAGGCTGCTTTTATTTGATCAAAAGTACAATAATATTGTTACAATTTTAAAATGTTATTTGTTGTTACTGTGATGGCAAAGTTGAGTTTTCAGCAGCCATTAATCCAGTCTTCGCCACATGATCCTGATTTGGTGCTCAAGAAACATTTCTTCTTCTTATTATTAGTAGTAGTAGTAGTAAAAAATCTTTATTTGTCCCTTTACATGGCAATTTCAGTAGCTTCAACTTCAATTTTTGTTGAAACCATGATACATTTTTTTCGTATTATTTAATAAATAGAAAGTTCAAAATAACAACACTTATTTGAATTGTAAATCTTTTTCCTTTATTTTTTTACATCATTATCAGTTTTTCTCAATTTTTTATACATCTTTGCAAAATGAAAGTATCCAATTATTTTAATTAAAAAAATTACTGGCCCAAGACATGGTAGTGAATATGTAAAATGATATATTGTAATGAAATATGATTCAGTATTATACAGGATGATACTCAGAAAATGTGTTGTTTGTATAACTGACACCCAGATGTCTGCAACAGTTCAACATATTGTAGTCTGTACCTGTGTCAAATCAAATTATTCATACAACACCCTGAAAACAGGTGTGCAATCGCTACAGCATAGCAGTATGGAACAAGTATATGGTAAATGCACAAACATACAATATACACATATTAAGGGACTCCTATACAAGTAGTAAACAATATACAGTTTGACCTCCAACGCGAAAATCTGCCAAACTGGTTTGCAACTTGTAACACGTCAGTCATACTCGGCGCCATCTTGTTTTTGTCAAATTAAATGATTAAAATTTGGTGTTTATTTTCCCACGATATAATCTTTGAGTTGCTGGTGGTTGCACTGAAGTCTATGCTCTCGTTCTCCAGCGGAAGTGAAACGTGTTGGAGACACACTTCTGGGAATGGCAACTCAGTGCGTTCAGGTGAAGAATGTGGTGAAGACTCCCCTCAGACCCTCTCCAACCTGTGTCTGAAGATCAATGTCAAACTTGGCGGCATCAACAACATATTGGTACCCCATCAGCGGTAAGAGAAATCGAAAGTGAATTAAGTCTGTTCCATTTCTCTGAAAACTTAATTCAATGGTTAGGACACACTTTCCTTAAATGTTCTAAACACCTTGTGTGTGCATTTATATTGTTTGTTTTTTTAGCCCATCTGTTTTCCAGCAGCCCGTCATTTTTCTGGGAGCTGATGTCACTCATCCACCCGCAGGAGATGGAAAGAAACCCTCCATTGCAGCTGTGAGAAATACAGACCACATATACACACCGTTCATATCCGATTCTTTACCATTTCATCACATCATACTAGTGCAATCAAAATTAACTCGTTGACGCTTGCGATACATTTTTCTCAGTTTAACACGTTAAAAATATTTAATGCAGAATCCGTTTTTACTCATCATCCTTTGGCTATTGTTACATAATATGACCACGCTCTTATTCTTGCAAATGCTTTTAAAAACATTCAAGCGCGATAAGACACTAAAGACAACGCAGTGCATTATTGCTGTAGCCTGGGTTTCCCCATACTGCCTTACCGCAGCGCGATTCAATTCACGCTGAAAGGCAGTCTGGATACCATGGCCAGATTTTTCGCCTCATTTAGGGAACCAATCACAGAACGGGATCACAGAACGGGGAGGGAACAGCAAGACGATGACGACATATGTTGGCTATGAGCATTTGATAGACATTCTTAGCACCCAATAAACAGCGCCGGGCATTCGTAAACCACGCCTCAAATACGAGAAAATGTACATGTGGTTCCCAGACCCAAGTCTCAACGAGAATTGGGTCTGGTGTTAGCCAGGCTATTATTGCTGTGTGCCACATCTGAATCTCCTGTATGTGTGACAAACACACCTCGAGCGCACAGAAAGCCGCTTCAGACAGCGCTTGAACAGACAAAAACACACAACATTATGCCAAAGGCCCATTTTGTCGAGTATCCTAACAAGCAGTCTTAAATTAAGACTTCATTTAACTCAATTAATGTAAAGAGAGATGCGTGTCAGATCCACGTGATGTGGCTGAGGTCTTAAAGTGACAGCGGAATATTAAGGATTTATAGATAATTAAGGATAATCAAAGTACAAAAGAGCCTTAATAAGGGTTAATCTATTTTTAATTGATCATTTATGCAGTGAAAAATGTGTTTCAAAAGTGTTGGATAACTTTATGCAATTTCTTTATCCTACCTGTTAGATCTACCTGAAAATCTTAAAACATTATTTACAAGGTTGTCAAAAACAAAAACTTTTTGTGCATTTTGTCAGGGCAAGTGTAAATCTGAACTGTTCTGACTAGGCCTAAATGTTAGAATGGCTAAAATTGAGGAAAAATAAATAAATTTCATAGAGACATCAGTAAAAGTATTGTTATCAGTGATGCATTCTTTCGTAAAAAGATGCCATTAAACAAATATATAAAATACAGGCTGCTCTCTTTATGTTTGTTTCTACATTAATTTGAAGTTTAAATGTGAAATTATTACAATATAAAGTATATTACAGTTTTTCTCGATTGTTTACACACATTTTCTGAAAGAATGCCTCATATTCTCAGAACTCTACACACAAATCAAAAAACACACACACAATGGGCAAAACCCCTCAATTCTCCTGCAAAATGAAACTTTACATTCAAAACAATGTTATTTCTTCTCAAAATGGTATTTTGTTTTCAAATGACACACACAAACCATCATATGAATAGACATTCATAAGAACCAGTTGAACACTGATGTGCTCAATGTAAAACACTGTGATGAATGGAAAACACTTCTTCTCCATTCATCATAATGACTCAGGCCTTTTTTGTTCAGTGTTACACTTACTACAGACAGTACATACATAAGTGTGTTGTAAAATATTTGAGAATATTGTTTTTATACCCAGAACACACAAATACACAGCAACAAATATATTTTATTTTCCCCAAAAAACAATGGGAGATAGATTGCATGGTTGCACATTTCGTACATCCCAACCAACACAAAGTTGCACATACACTGGTCTACATACAAAACAACAGAAAAATTCACTGTATGCAGTTATAGTAAAAAAAAAAAAACTATGCTGCATCTCTTCTGCTTCGTTCTTTTATGCTAAAGCTCTGATTGCTAATTGTAAAACTGTGTGACGTGTTCGCCCATGTCACGAGTCAGTGTGCAGATCTGAATGGCAGTGTGTTCCTTGTGAAAACAACAGATTTTGTGCATGAAAATTGTGCCAAATGCAGAGAATTGTGTGTAGTGTTTTGAAAAACGTGTGTTTTAGAACTGCAATTTGAGTAAAGCAGGAATTGTGCTTGTAGTTTAGCAGAATTGGTTCAGGGGGTTGGTGAATGAGTTACATGTTGTGGTCATTGTGTCTCAAATACCAGAATTTGTGTGTAAACAATTGAGAAAAACTGTAACATCTTGAATGTTGTGTGCGATTCATCATGATTTATTACAGAAAAATGTGCGATTAATTAGTTAATTGGTTTTTTATCGTTTGACTGCACTATATCATACACATTTGTGAAAAAATTAATTTGCAACATCTCAAATCATATAATAATAAGGAACCTGAAAATTGTCGAACAGATGTGGATATTTTAAAGTCGGAAATCGAAGAACAGAAGTTGTGTTGAGTGAAGAGTGAAATGTCTTCTCGAAAAAGAAAAAATGTAGAGCGGGACTTTGAATAAATAATAATAAAAAAATAATGTGCATGGATAAATCATTTATAATAAACACTGCAATACAAATACGAGTTGTCATTTTTTATTTCATGGTGACTAAAGAAATACTGCTATTATTCTCTCTCTCCTCACTTCAAATGTGTTGCTGAACAGGTGGTGGGTAGCATGGACGCTCACCCCAGCAGGTACTGTGCTACAGTCCGTGTCCAGAGGCCCAGACAGGAAGTGATTCAGGACCTGGCGTCCATGGTGCGAGAGCTGCTCATCCAGTTCTACAAGTCCACCCACTACAAACCCACCAGAATCATCTTCTACAGGGATGGTGTGTCTGAGGGACAGTTCAGACAGGTGAGGCTCTCCAGTTACAGTATTCATTTTCATTTCTTCAAGTCTTAAAGGAGTAGTTAACTTTAAAATGGAAATTAGCCCATGATTTACTCACCCTCAAGTCATCCTAGGTGTATATGACGTTCTTCTTTCAGACGAATACAAGATACCCTGGCTCTTCCAAGCTTGATAATGGCAGTGAATTTGAACCAAGCGAAGCGATTTTTTGCATGAAAAATATCCATTTTTAAAACTTTATAAAGTAAAATAACTAGCTTCCGAGAAACGGGCTTTCTACTTCTGACGTCACACGTTGCTTTGCGCTTTAGGTGTAAGTAGACTGCGTTTGGCCGGAAGCTAGAATTTAGAATGTTAAATATGGATATTTTTCTTACACAAACCGTGTGGAGTTCGTTTATGATGGATGAATGCACTTTTTTGAGCTTGAACTTTTGATTGAAATTCACTGCCATTATCAAGCTTGGAAGAGCCAGGGTATTTTTTTATATAACTCTGATTGTATTCGTCTGAAAGAAGAAAGTCATATACAAACAGCACGGACTACAGCCGACTACTAGCATGTGCTTTCTGTGCCTGCGTGTAAGGAATTAACTGTCTTATTCACCAGGTACCAATAGTCTATTTTAGTCACTCAAAAAGAGGAACCGAAACAAGGATATACGAGATATACTCGGATATATGAAACATAAAAAAAGCAGCACCTGCTAGTCGCTTTTTGGAATGCTTGGGTAGGATAACATAACATTAGACCAGTCTTCTGCCTGTGCCGTCTTGACTTCATTGCTCTTTTTCATCACTTTCACTTTAATTCTCGAGCACTGACTTGTTCGCTAAACTGAACATCCAATGAGTGTTCACACTCTCACCGACAGCCCCGAACACACAGCATAAACTAACCCCAACAGACGCTCGCCGATGTCCGACCGCCGGCTTGGTGTGTTCCGGCCTTAAAAAAGATCTTATGTCTTTCCTTCTAGGTGCTGTACTATGAGTTGCTGGCCATACGTGAAGCTTGTATCAGCCTTGAGAAGGACTATCAACCGGGTATCACCTACATCGTCGTACAGAAACGCCACCACACTCGCCTCTTCTGCGCTGACCGTACTGAGAGGGTGAATATGAGAGAGTTCTCTTGAAAACTTTGTCACTTTTGCAACTCGCACTCACTTTTTTGTAATTTTTGTTTATTTGTTTTTAAAGGTGGGCCGCAGTGGTAACATTCCAGCAGGTACCACAGTGGACACTGATATCACCCATCCTTATGAATTTGACTTTTATCTGTGCAGTCATGCTGGAATACAGGTATGAACACACAGCCATGAGGACAACAGTATTAGTGCATTTTTAGGCCTTTTTTTACGGCATTATTAGAAGAATTGAGTCTATTTCATCTCATCAAAATGATTATTTAACCCCATTCACCCAGGGTACAAGCCGACCTTCACACTACCATGTGCTATGGGACGACAACTGCTTTACAGCCGATGAGTTCCAGCTCTTGACCTACCAGCTGTGCCACACATACGTGCGCTGTACCCGCTCCGTCTCCATCCCTGCGCCAGCCTACTATGCCCACCTGGTGGCCTTTAGAGCCCGTTACCATTTAGTGGATAAAGAGCATGACAGGTGAGGGATTTACTGGACTAGTTAATAATGTCTAGGTACATAGAAGTAGTTAAATGAAAGGCTTTTAGAAGCTGTCAATCACTTTGATTTGAATAGGCTTTGCATATTCTTGGTTGCCATAGGCACTCCTTTGTTAAAGTGAGCCAAAATATCCATAATTTCAATGATTCAAAGTCTGGGTTAGAATTCAGGAAGTTGAGTTATTCAATCTAACCACTTAAAATACAGAGTCAGATTCATACAGTCACAGCAATACCAAATAAAAATCTTTTATTCGGACACCAGAACATTGGAACATTTTCACAACTCCTCAGTGCTAAAATCAAGAGATTTTTTCCTTTTTCTCTTCTTTTATATTTGACCAACACAAATGTTGTTTCACCAACACTTTATTCAATTATTTTTTTATATTAATTTTAATTAACAATTTAATTTAAAGCTGAATTTTCAGCATAATTTATCCAATCTTCAGTGTCACATGATCCTTCAGAAACCATTCTAATGAGAGTTACAAAGGATTTCGATTAAAAAAAAAAAAAAATTGTTGTAACGTTATAAATTCAGCATCATAAGATCAACGTCTTACTGTTGATCAATTTAATTAATCTTTGCTGAATTTAAGTATACATTTATCAAAACAAAAACTTACTGATCACAAACTTTTGAACAGTAGTGTACATACCGTATAAAGTTTAATCTCCTTGGTATGTCTGGGGAAATGTATGATTTCATAGTGTAAATGTAGGCGTCTGCTCATTGCTTTCTCTTCTTTCACAGCGCGGAAGGCAGCCATGTGTCGGGCCAGAGTAATGGGCGAGATCCTCAGGCCCTGGCCAAAGCTGTGCAGATCCATCACGACACTCTGAGGACCATGTACTTTGCTTAGCCCCGCCTCCACAGACCTGTCAATCACCAGTCATCATGCACTTAGCGGAGAAAGGCTTCTCCCAATCACAGGCTGCTAAAGAGAACCAAATGTAACAGAACTTATAGGAGGAATGCAATAGAAAAACAGCCAATCTTTCCAATTGCCTTCGCTTACTGATTGTTTTTAATATGTAGATTGCAGCTATACCATTATTTATTAGATTTGTAGATCTGTTTAACTTTTAATTTTGTCCTGCTCATGCCGATGTCTCCTACAGAGTTAGTTTCACAACTAATCGAACACACATGAAGCTGGACATCAATGTCTTCAGGTTCAGCTGAAAAAGAGTGTTCGAACAGAGTTGAAACTAATCTTTGGAACACCTTTGGTTTAGGTTTAGTATTCTATTAGGTTTGGTGAAGGATTTCGGAGGAATGCCACTAGAGGGCAGTGTAAGGTTTTGCTAATAGTTTGCAATGACATCTTGCTAATAGTTTGCAATGACATCTTGCTGTAGGTCCTCCACTGTTCCTTCTGTTGTGCTAATCTGTGACCAGTCTTGATATTTCACAAGTTTTTCCAGAAAAATCTACTCTATAATCTGCAAAAAAGACAACTGAAATGTCATTCCATTTTGATCCAACCAGTCGGAGATCCATATTTGTACCTTTACATCTCATTTACCATGTGTCCATGTCTTATTCCGCTTTTTCAACATTGGAGACTCCACTTTTCTTCCAATTTCACAGTCTTTCAAATGATTCTTTTTACCTCTGTGATACATTAACTTTCTGGTCCATGCACTGCCTGGAAAATGTTTCTCCTTGCGGTTCCTGTCGTCTTCCCTCTCGGCCCGCTCAATAAGCAGAGGTGACAGATTAGCTAAGGGCTGCAGAATCACCAAAAGAGGAACTTTGAACTTTGAAACTCAAGGCTCGGTAAAAAAGTTTCCATGCAGTTAACCATATGTTATTGTATGTGCGTTGAACGCTTTGTGCCTCGTTCGGTTTGTGTGCGCTTACAACGCAAGTGTTCGAATCAGTCAGAGCGTGACTGTAACACACTCGATGGATGTGTGTGCACGTATAATTCCACCCAAGGCAACTCAGAGGCCTGTTATCCATTATTATTCAATTTACAGCTGTTGGACATTTCATTCTCATTTGTTCTTTGAGCTTATTTATGATGTCGCTTTTAACTTGCATTGTCAATTGTGCATCTGTAAATTATCTATTTAACTTAGCATTTTAGCCCTGTGAACTTTGACAAAAACTGTCCCATAAGCCTTTTAGTGCAATAAGCCAATTATTGACGGCTCTGTCGTAGACTTTTATATACAATGCAAACAGTACCTTGTGAGTGAATGCTTTCATTTTAAAAATGTTTTGATGTATGTGGCATTGTGTAAGTGAACTCGAACGCCATGGATTTGGCAGGTTTTAATGATGTGTTTTATGGCTGGAATGCTGGGTTGAGTTTGCAGCGGAGATGGTTACTCTCGTGGATATGTTGAATGGAAAAGGCTCAGTTTGCTATTAAGATCTTGGACAGACCTTTTATGTTAAAAGTCAAATGAGACAAAGTGCCTGTTTTATAGGAAATATCCCTAAAATAAATTCTATTGGGGTACGTTTTAATGAAATATTTAAAGTAAGTGGCATGTACATACGGTTGGACAGATATTTAGCTATTGAAAGGTCATTTTGTTGTTGAGGGCAATTTGAATAGTTGAACTGACTAAAAGTCCCGGGTCATTTTCTTTCTTTCAAATTTTTGAACTTTCAAACTGTCTTTTGAATTTTCAAATTGTCTTTTGAGCGTTCAAACTTTCAAAAGCTCGTTTTGAATTTTCAAACATTTGTTTGAACTTTCAAAAGCTCTTTGAACTTTTCTTTTTGAACTTTTGAATTTTCAAACATACTTTTTAAACTTTCGTTTGAACTTTAAAACTCTCTTTATTTGGATCTCTTTTCTTCAAAGTCCCTGCTTTTTCATAGCCCCTGTGTATTCAACTTGCATTCCACACAGACCAAACCAATGTGCCTCCGAAAACAGGGGTGGCAGGGAGTATTGAGTAAAAGCATCTGGATTGTAGCAGGGGTAGGTGGAGGGTTATATTTGTTAACTCTGTGGCCTCTGGCACACTTTCACATCGCCCTTAATGTGAATGGCACTGTAGTTTTTTTGCCCTATAGCCACAAATACGTCTTGACCAGTGTAGCTGCTATTTTACATGATAAGAAATTACATCTGCTTTTATATGTGGAAAGAGAGCAAGAGATATTCTGAGAAATGACTGACAAATATATTTCTGCACTTAAAAAGCTGTACAGTCTCAGATTTGGCGAAACGCCCGAGGTGCTAAGAGGTGTGGTGCTGTAATTCGGGGGATGTTAACCACACTAATCTCTATCTGCTCCACATTTTCTTGTGAATACTTGTAATGGAGTGTTTCACCAGGACTTTAGAACCTTGTTTGGTATTTTTTCAGAGTGTGATATTCGGTTAGCTCATTCATTTTTCTAAACAAAAATACTCCATTTTGCAAATTACCAGACCCACATACTTGTTCTTACAAAATGTCTGTTTTAGCGCGTTAACTGGAATTTAGGTCTGTTAAAAAAAAACTTGCTCTTATGTCAATTTGCTTCGGTGCTCTTTTTCTTTTGTTTCAATGTGCTGAGAACTGTTACTTCTCTGCCGCTACCAGCATTTGAACTTACTTGAAAAAGGGGAGTGATCAGTAGAACCTGCACCCATATGCATGTTTGGCTTTAGATGGCAGCTTATACAGCCTTTTGAAGTTGCCACGAAATAAATTGCAAAAAAAAAAAAAAAGTAGGTGGGGGATTGCATAGGGGTGGTGCTATTCTAGTTAGTGGGTGTGGCTTAAACGGCCCCTCCCACTACAACTGTGACACGACACTCTCCACCCCTTGGCTTAAAGCTGGACTGCGAATACCTTGAAGCATTTTTAATTCAGAGAAGTGTATTTGTATATTTTTAAATAACGTAACTGCATAATGCACATCAATTATTTTTGCTAACAAAGTCTATGTAATATTTAGCAAAAGATGAAAATAGTGATCTTAATCATGACTAATATAAAAAAATGGCTAATATGCAATAGACTATTAGGTTCGTCTCGTATTTTTTCGAAAGTCGTTTGTGATTGTCTCTGCATCGTCCTACGGTATTTATGACAGAAATTATGTTGTTCACAAAGGGATGAACCTTCAGTCCTCTTTTTATCCTTATGCTTCATTACTTTTATTGACTTAAACATGAAGGTACCGACTCAAATATTTCTATTTAGTTGATTTAAAAGCATGGCAATTCACACACAAGCACATTTGAAAATGCCTGTAGGCACCTAGTCCTCTCGAGCTCGTCATATTATTGGTGTCTGAACAGATGAGTGATCAATTGTTTTCTTCAAGCCTAGAGTATTTGCTTCTTGACTTTATTTTCCTGACTTTGTTGAGGTGAAGATTCATCCTTTGGGCAGATGAGTTAGTGGAATGTGCCTTTTCTGATGGTGCTTTTTCAGACAGAAAAAAAAATCCCTTTTTAAGGGCCCAACAAGCCTATATTGAAGTTATATTGATATTATATACTGTATAATGTGTGTTTAAGAGTGTTAAAACTGTATGTGTGGGTGTGGTTGTGTCTCTTTATTCGCCAAGAACACATTAAATCACAGAGCTTGCCAGTTATGAGGTCTCTGGACCAAAATTTCTACACTTTTTTAAAGATTTGGCACTGCAAAACTAATAGATCAAGCACTGACCATACTGTATGAAGCCTGGAAACTTATCCCAAGTGATGTTTTCCCTTTATTTTTGTCTCCAATCCATTTTTAACAACCAGTGTCAAATCTGTGTTCTCTGTACATGATGAAATAGCAATAACGCAATTGGTAATTTCACTAATATTTGGCCTGTGTTCCGATTTTAAACACCTTTTCATAAATTAACTTCATGAATCCAACTGTTACATTTACTAACATGTTTGATTTGGTGTTTATAAAATGATATTTATATCTGTGATTAATACAGCACATTAAAGATGAGCCGCAGTATCAGCGTCCAGATTTATCATGCTATGCAAGCTTCTTTAAGATGAGAAGAATCTTGCATTGTATAATAAATAAATACTATTTACTATTTATCACTCTCTCCAGTGTGAGTCAACACACATGCAACGCTCTGATGTAATGGTTTAGTTATAGTGTGATGAAATATTAATGATTGATAACAGAACTGTCCAGTTTTAAAATATATATTAGTCTCTTTTTATTTTCTCAACCCTTCAAATTGTGGTCTTTCATTGGGTCTTTTTATTTGGTTGTTCTATTTAATTGTCAATATTTCAATTAAAATGTATGTATGCAAACTTTGATGGATATGTCTTTTGAATGGTTTGTCTTGGACAAAAAATTATACATATGAATAAATATTGAATGTACATGCATTTTGTGTTTACTGTGCAAGAAAGGATTGTGTATCTCAGTGTTATTATCTTAAACATAGTTTTCTATAATTGAAATAAGGCTGAAAGCAAATAAAATATGAATATTCGATGAAAAATGTAAACTGAAAATGTCTTATTTAGAATTAGAAATCCAACTGAAATAAGTTAAAGTACTAAAATTAATAAATATGAATAGAAATAAAGCTAAATATACTCTTTTTTTTAAAAACGTATTAAATATTTATTTGAAAAATAAAAAATTAAAAGCTCATTTAAAAATGTAATAAATGCTATAATATATAAATGTAAGCAACAATAGCTGATTGTTTTCGGTGTAATTTCCTTTCATAGATGTAAATAAAACTCATAATAATCTAACAGATGAAGATGAGTGAAGCAACAATGGCTAACATAGTATGATTCGATGCATATAAATTCTTTATTAATCCCACAAAAGAAAGTAAAACGCCCAGAGAAATACATTATTTAAATGACAAGATAAAACCAACTGATTTAAAATATGACCTTTTCCATGCACAAACATAACAATTGACACCTCAATTCACTCACATACAGACTAAAATAACATCACCACTGATTTCTACAAGTTTCCAGAGGAATGAAAAACTCGCTTTGTATAATTATTTACTTCAAACCATCCATATTCATATATACGTTCATAATCCAGTGCAGGGAAGAATGTGCCTTGTGGAGCTGACATCACTGTAGTAAAGTGCCATTAAAAATTAAACCACAAGGTGGATCTTAAGAAAGGCCAAATGGATTTGCCCTCACTATCAGCATTATTGCACAAAATACATCCCTGTCTTCTCAACATTTCCCCCACACACCATTTTCGAAAGAAATCAGAGTTTTTATTTGCTTTAAGACTATCTATAGGCTAGTGTAGTACAGTAAAGGTTAACAAGAATACCCTTACAGCAAATATAGCTATGCATTTAAAAAACTGACGTAACAAGCAATATATCTTCATGGCTATGATGTAAACTGAAGGTTTTTGGCTATTTTAAAGGGGACCTATTATGCCGTCTTGATTTTGTATTTGGAATCTACTAGAAGGTTTTCATACTTGAATATTAAATTATTTTTTAATACATATTTCACTGTTGCAGCAGCGCTCTTAGTTCCTGTCTCAATTAAGCCCCTCCTTCCAAAAAGCATGTGCTCTGATTGGTCGGGAAATCTAGGCCTTGCCCCCTTTCTTGCGTATGATTTTGGCGGGTATTATTTAAATAAACTGTGCTTAACTGATACAGAGAATAACTTATAATAGGACCCCTTTAAAGCCCAGTCTTACTTTTTCAATGTTAAATATGTCAACACAGGTATACTTGAAAAGCTGCTTTTTTTTCTACTACTTTATGCACTCAACGTGAGTATATTGCCCTAAATGGATTATAAATGAATTCTACAAAAGTGCTGGAAAAATGTTTTTTTTTTTTCTTTTCTTTTCCCATGCAATTTCATTGGCGTATGGCAGTTTCAGTGGGATTTCCTGCAGCAATTCTCCTGTTCCACCTCGTTTAGATTGGACTGTAATCTGTAGACCAGGGGTGTCCAAACTGTCCTGCAGAGTTCAGAGTTTCAACTTGCTCACACTGGCGGCCTTACCTATGTTTCACCCGTTTCCATTGAAACGGGCCCCGCCCTTCAAGGGGGGCCCCAACAGACCAGCAAAATCCCATTCATTTTCTCCGTAGGATATTGATTTTTAGCCATGTCTAAACCATCCAAGGTAGATTGACCACGAGCACGAGCTACGAAGTTGTGAAACGACAGTTTCTGGGCCGGGTTTCCCGATAACGGTGTATCTTAGCTCTTAAGAGCGCTCTCTACGTGCAAGGTTACGAACGCTCTCTGCAATTCCACGAGCGTTTCCCAAAAATGCACTTAACATGAACGCGCGAGAACGCGTTATACGCGCTACTTTAATAGTCGCTGTCCATTCGCGAAGTGCTGAAATACAAATGAAAACTATTTTGTAAATTAATTCAGTTTTACCATGATTAAATCAGCTTTGCATTTGCATTTGCACTCGCGACGGGCGATTAACTAAATAACGTCACTAGCAGCTTGTAATTTATTGTAAAAAAATCCCCATGTTTTCGGTGCTGATGCTGGTGACGCGTTCATGTAACATGTAAGGGTGGCGCTGCCAATAAAGCACCTAAAAGTTGTCACAAAGAACCGGCAAAAGTAATGATTATGAATATGTCAAATAGGCCTAAAGCAAGGAGACAATTTAATTGTTTATAAACGTGTTTTCTGTGTCACTGTCGCCTGCAAAGATGAAGTTGACGATGCTGATCATGATCTTCGCAGTGAACGCGCCAGAGAGAAATGCACATTTCATACAGATTAGGCCTACATAAACAGAGAGGAGTCTGTTTTCTTTCGTTTTGAAATGTTCTTTCGTTTTGAAATGTTCTTTTGTTTTGAAATGTCTTTTGTTTTGAAATGTTCTTTTTAGAAGTAGATATTTTAGACATTTCTCTCAGGTCTGTGAGGCAAGTACGCTGAGTTTTGGTTAATTTATGAGACAAGCTCCAGTTCACGCGCCGGCGCCTCCGTTTCGTGATTAGCCTAGGGCTAGGCTATCTGCTATATTTACTTCTTATTTATTAAATCCAGGCAATTGGTTGATGAAACGTTGATTAAAATGAAGATACAATTAAAACAAAACGAAATTCACTTTAAAGAAAGGCTTTGTGCTTTCTGTTTGAGGTCTCTGTGAAAGTTTTAAAGCAGTCTTTTAGAGCCGCTTTGCTTTCAGAGCGCTCACATCCAATGGATTCCCCAATTTTAAAGAATGTATCCTCAACTAGTTTTGTGGTGTAGTACTGTAGGTCTACCTATATTGTATAATGTTAACTTCAAATAATAGTAATTTAAGGGCGAGGCTTATTCTAACGTAAGGTTGGATTATTTATGTTGAGCTGCCTGTTCATGAAGCTGAAAGTGCACGTGATAAAATAATATACAATTGATGCAAACCAACAGGAATCCTTGCCTTATCTGCTCTGTTTATGTGGGTAGGGCCCCATATTAGTTATTGAAACGGGCCCTCAGATGCTTAAGGCCGCCACTGCTTGCTCAACACGCCTGTCTGGAAGTTTCTAGTATGCCTAAGGCCCTGTCCACACTAATACGTTTTCATTTGAAAACGTATATTTTTTCTCTCGTTTTGGCCTTCCGTCCACACTGAAACGGCGTTTTAAGTCAACAAAAACGTAGCTTTTGGAAAACGCTCTCCAAAGTGGATAAATTTGAAAACGCCGTTTTCGCGTTGTAGTGTGGACTATGAAGCCGGAGGTATTTGAAAACGATGACGTAAGTTTAGTCATGTGATCCATGTTGTACCAATAGATATTCATGTTTACCGGTATTGTGCCTGTTAATTATGTGCGATTCACTTTTACAATGTTGCTAAAATATGTTACTTTCCACACTCTTCATATCACAGTAGCCTACTGCAAAGATGACAGAAAATGTACTCACATTTGCTGTCCTGCGTCAATACAGGAGAGCAGTCGCGTTTTAGACCAAACATATGGTGACTGAGTGCGAACTGGACGCATCAGTGAATGGTGAGATATTTTGCTAAATAAAATTATCATGTTAGAAAGAATTGCGCGATACCTTTATTGTTTATTTTTCCATCTGTATCATCTCAGTGAGCTTTTGTGAGGTTTCACGCATGCGCAGTAAGGTGAATTTATAAGTTTCTCATCCACACTGAAACGTCTGAAAACGCCTGAAAACGCTAGTGTGGACGGAGAGCGTTTTTAAACGAAAACTCCGTTTTCAAATTTATCCGGATTAATGTAGACGTAGCCTAAGACCTTGCTTAACTGGTTCAGGTGTGTTTAGTTTGGATCTGATCTCTGAAGGACAGTGGCTCTCCATGAGCAGGATTGGACACCCTTACTGTAGACGGTACAGGAACAGTCAAGTCTGTGGATGTGCTTTGTGACGTGCCACCTAGTCCTGTAGTCTCTATTCAAAGACTGGTGGTCTGTAGTCAGAAATAAACATGGTCAGTAACTATACACCTGTATTTTTTCAGGTAAACAGGTGAATGTGTACTCACATTTCCTCATTGTCTCCTTGGGGTTGTTCCTCTTGCTCCTCAAGAGTTAAAGAAACATCCGCCATCAGGAAGGAGTCTGTGGAGCAGGTGCTGATCCTCATGGGTGCAAGACGCCGCAGTCTGTTGGGCGTCCAGGGCAGGCGTCTCTGGGCCCTCTGGGAGGGTGCGACAGCCATGTCCATCTCAGTCTCCATTAGCCAGGGTGGGCTGTGTGTAGGACTGTCCATATCTGGCATGAATGCTGGATTCTCTATGCCAGCTTTAATGAGATATGGAGGAAACATAAACAGAC
This sequence comes from Chrosomus eos, assembly GCA_036326025.1. Classification (NCBI taxonomy): domain Eukaryota; kingdom Metazoa; phylum Chordata; class Actinopteri; order Cypriniformes; family Leuciscidae; genus Chrosomus; species Chrosomus eos. The sequence continues at coordinate 31,641,136 of CM070827.1, read as the reverse complement.
CTTTAACGTCTTATGCAAATGTGTTTATTCGGGGAATTCCCTTCATCTAAATGGCATGAGACTTGATGTGGTGGTTGACACTTGCTAGCTCTACAAACAAAAAAAGGAATTGGAATGATATCTGGTTGTATGTTAGCATAAAAAAATAAAAAGTCACACTCCGGATGTTCAGGGTCTCTAGAGACCCCACACAATAAATGTGATTTTGTAACATAATGTAATTTTTTTAAAACAAATGTAATATCACTCACGTTATTAATGTTTTTACACTACATTTGTGCAGTGTTGGGTGAATTTAAGGATTTTTTTATTTATATAAATAAATAAAAAATAAAAAGATTCAGAGACTATGAAAAATTGCTTTTTGTTACATAATTTGTACAACAACCAAAAAAACACACAAGATGAAGGGGCACACAACCTATTTAGAAAAATCATTTAAATCATTTATTTAAAATGTTTTTATACCTTAAAACCCACAAACACTGCACAAATGTAGAGTAAAAACATTAATAAAGTGAGTGATATTACATTTGCGTTAAAAATATTACATTATGATGTTACAAAATCACATTTTATTGTCCGGTGTCTCTAGAGACCCAAACAGCACATCCCAAATGAATAGCTTAGAATGGTTAACATTATTGTATAGATTTATTGCTCTTTATGTACAACTGTTCAGACCCTTTTCTTACCTCCAAATGTGTATGTGTCTCTCATAAAAGTACTATTCACAGCACCAGTCTCACTACCCACAGCACTGTCAACTAAAAAGACAAAAACATGTTTTTAACTAAATATATAAATAAAAATAGAGAATAAAAATCTAAAAAATAAGTATAAATACTTTAAAATGAATACCATGTTGAGAAGGTTTATGTTTTGTATTTTGTAAGATTAAGATTTTTTTATTTTGAAAAATGATGTATTTGTTTATTTAGTCAGTTTATGTTATTATATTCCAGCACATATATTTGAAAATAAATACATACATATTTTTACAATTATTGTATTTTGTAAGATTAAGATTTTTTTAATTTTGAAAAATTCTGTATTTGTTTATTTAGTCGGTTTATGTTATTATTTTCCAGCGCATATATTTGAAAATAAATACATATTTTTTTAAATGTATACATTTATTCGTATACACAAATGTATACATTTATTGTATACATATTCGTCATATATATATATATATATATATATATATATATATATATATATATATATATATATATATATATACAATTTAAATTGTTCATGTCAATTTAAATATGTATCTATTTATATACTAATATATCTACATTTACATTGTATTTAATATACAATTATTTAAAAGAAATATTTGTATATCTTTTCACCATCGTCCCCGAGGAGCCCACCAGCCCCACTCCACCTGACCCAGAGCCCAGTCAGCCATCACCCAAACAGACGGAGCTGAAGCTATCATTTATACATAAATGATATGTACAATTATATTTGTTTAGGTATAATTTATATATTTAAAATATAAATAAAATTAATTGTAGCCAGTTTCTTGTAGTCTTAATAAATGATGCTAATAAATAAAATATTGTTACCTTCATCTCCATATAGATGGTCCTTGCCCACTGGGTGTCCATTAGACATCTGAAAATATGTATAAGTTTGAGGTGCAATCCTAATTGACTGATTTGGTTGAATGAGATGTCATGGAGGTCTAATAATACCTGATGTGTTAGCTCCTTCTTGTGGTGCTTGGTGATCTTTTTAGCAGGGTTGACACCCATCTTAGCAGATTTGAAGGACTCGAGGCGGCTCCTCATGGTCCTCTGAAAGATCTCCTGCACCTCGTCTTCACTCTGGTTGATGCCGAAGTGACTGCGGCTGTATTTGTGACGGTGCTGCTCAGAAAGAGAGGATCAGATAGGCCAAATGAGATGCAAACTATATGCATGTGTGTGTGTGTTGGTGAAGAGCGATTCATACATGCTTTCTGCTCCTGTACAGGTGCTGCTGTAGAAGATGATGGGCATTGATGTCATCCACCGCATTTTTCCTGTCTTGCCCATGGATATCCCAGGATATTGAGGGAATAGTGTCTTTTCTAATCAACAAGAGGCAAAACAATCTTTATTATTGCCATGTCTCGCCATCTGGGAATTTGATTGTCAAATTTTAGCTCTTTGTGCATTGTAAAGCAAAGATTCTTTGTCCCACATAGATCTGATTACTCCTCTACTTCATTCGTCATAACTGTTTTATGATCAATGTTGATTAAGCAATTGTTTAAATGTGTTTTCAACATAGCCAGTGAACTTACACAATGGAGGTTACTGAAATGTTTTCGATTCCAAACTCGTAATTTGACATATCAACCATTATATCAGGCATCACATCTGCAAATTCTGAATCATATTGTTTTTTGAAATCTATGTTGGCTGCTTCATCACTACGAATGAAGGCCAGAGAACCTTGGCGCTCACCCTGAAGAAAGAAAGAGGTGACATACATTTTTCATCATCTTCTTTATTGTTGACAGTAACAGTACTGAAGCAAAGGTGTATTGCAATGCAATCTACTATGCTTGTATATTAAATTATGGATAACCAAAAGAAAAGGCAATATTTTGCGACATATGAAGCCAGTCTATGATCTCACCTCACTGACGTAGTTCATAGCGTCCTCCAGATTGAGTTTGTGGAAGATATTAAAGAGGTAGTCTTTGTTTTGTCTGATCTTAGGTTTCATCAATATCCTGCAGATATACTTCTCCTCAAACCTGTTCCAACTGAGAGCGAGTACCAGCACATTTAATTTGAACACATTTAACTATTTGAGGTTATTTACAGAAGAGAGGAAAGCATACCCTCTGGTCCACCAGTTATCTCCAATACGACCACAAATGTCCTCCACTGCTGCTAGTATGTGGTCAAATGCCTACAAAGAAACCATAAAACATGACTAATTAAAAAATAATAATAATTCTAAAACAATTAGTTTGTAAAATTAACAATTAATTTGTAAAAATTAACATAATTAAAATAAAAAATATAAAAAAAATTAAATATAAATATATATATATATATACATGTAATTTATTAGTTTTGTTATCAAATATGATATATACATATACATATACACATTTAAAAATCAATACATTTTTTATAAATAAATACATATATTAGTTCTAACTAAATTTAAATATTTAAATCATATGCAAACAAACTAATACATTATTATTTTTATTATAATTGCCAGTTATAGTTACCCTATTGTTCAGTTTCTCAACAAGTTTCAAGTCTGAATGAGATGCTCTTTTGACCTTGAGCCACTGAACCAATGGCTTCATTGTGATTCCCTAAAAACAAACACACATTATTTAACTACAGGACAGTAAAGAAAAATAGATCTAACCATTTAAAGTCTAATAATTATTATAAACAGTGATGGATATGTTTTTAACCTGAATAATGACAGTGAAATACACCACAATGAGTGTGGTACTAATCATCAGATTCTTCTCTGGGATTTTGTCTTCGTCTAGCATGGCTGCTAATCCGTACGCTACTGCCCCCCGCAGGCCACCGTAGCTCATTACAACCTGGTCAATGACCTCGATGGGAACCAACCTGAACTTGTTTAACATCCAGGTAAACAAGAAAACACCTAAAAAATAGAACAAATATATAAATCTGTCTTTAGAACACGAAGGATGCCTTGCCTATTTTGGAAAGGGTTTTTAATATAATTGTCTGTATTTTAATTGTTCTATCATTCTTTGTTAAAAAAAACTCACCTATGATCCTGTAGATAAACATGAAGAGGAGAGTGAGGAGAATGAAACCTGTGTTCCAAACCCATATCTCTGTATCAATGGCTGTAATGCCCAAGAATAGAAAGATCATGGTTTCGGAGCCATTCGCAAGCACCTTCATGGCATGACGAACCGTTGTGACCGATTTCTCGTCCATGTTGGCGTTCACATATTTTTGACAGCAGACACCACAGAAAGTGATCCTGTGACACAGAAAGCCAAATTAATTGCTAAATGAATTGCTTGAAACATTATGCATTGAGCCTAAATTCCTGCAGTACTGATGTTGTATTACTGTATTATTCCCAAAATCGCTGTATGTGTTACATTGTTCAAGAGACTCTTACGAAAGTATAGCAGAGAGAGAGAGCATTTCTGCTGTCAGGTAAGCCAGGTATCCCACCACAAAGACAAAGCCGGCTTCGATGATCTGAATGTGTTTGGTGCACCTGGTCAACAGGGACAGCAGAATGGCAAACCCAACGCCAAGAAACGAGCCTCCAAATGCCACCACAACAAATGACACTTTAGGAACACAAAAATGAACAGAAATAAGTTTCAAGTTAAATGCAAGGATATTATTATTGTGTTCATAAATATGTATGAGGGGTGGAGATGAATATTCATACATATGCCCTTAAAAATCTCTGTGGCGTCAATCCTTGGTCCTCCAAGAGCAACAAAAGCATCAAATACATTGTAAAGCACCTACAAAAGAAAGACAAAAAAAAACATGACATGAAAACGTTTTGCTAATGTTCCCTAAAAGTTATTACACAGTTATTTCGAAATGATTTATGAATATTCAAAACCAGTTTTTAAAATGTTTTCTTGGTTATGCACTCATTAAGGGAAACATTCCACTTTATAATTTTTTTAACATTATGGGAATGTTACTTTGAATGTTCTCTGAACGTTTTGAAACAAAATAATAACATTTAAACAACATTAGACGAACATCCTACTAAAACAGGAACAAAAAATGCAACAAAACATACTCCAGACAGTATGCCCTTTGGAAAGGCACGTCCTTGCGCCGTACAAGGTCCAACTGAGGAGGATGTGGAACATGAGAGAAAAAAACAGTCCAGGGCAAACAAAACAGTTCATGTGGGAGTTGATGGAGGGAGGATCCAGAAGCAGAAGGGGTCAGATGATGACCCAGGCCACAGCCAGCATGATGTTTCCGGGGCAGAGTCGCAAAAGGGAAGAACCATGGTGAGGACTTGGGCGATGGAGGGTACAATCTCCTGCGATAAAGTTGGCCAAGGTGGTGACCCCACCGGAGCCGAGGAGACACAGAGCCAGGGTGACACTGCAGGTCCGGAGGTCCAAGGCGGAGCTTACGGTTCATCGGACCGAGGCAGAGACGGAGGCTGCTGGAGCCGAATGGAGGGAAGAGGTGCAACCGTAAGCCTGGAATCCTGTGGTGGAACCAGGGTGACGTTTGATCTAGGCAGAGATGGGTGGACAAGGGAGCCTGGTGAAGCTGGTGGGATGACTGGCCATAATGAAGCTGAGGAAACATTGAGCCAAAGTGGAGCCGATGGGTTGGAGGACCGAGGTGAAGTCCAGGGCTCTGTGGCTGGAGGCGGAGACATGGGATCCCCGTGTCAAGGCGAAGCTGGGGACTTGGCTGGCTCTGGTATAGGAGCAGGGCGATATGGGCGAGGGAGGCTGGGTGGGCATTCAGGAAACATGGGAGACACAGGAAACTCGGGGGAAACAATACATTTGGGAGAAACTGGAAACTCAGGAGACACAGGAAACTCTGGGCTGGGCAGGATCAAAGGGGACGAGAGAAACAGGGGAATCACCTCCCCAAAATCCCACTTTAAAATCCCAGAGGCCAGGCTTAGCACATTCACGACAATGGGAGTGTGGGCGGGGCTTCCATCCATGCCCTCAAATTCCACCAGAACTCCCTCGGGGATGGGTGTTGTTGTCTACTCGCGTACCTGGTCAGACGCATTGTTGGGCTGAGGCTCCGGGGCGATGCTTTGTTCCCTGGCACGTTCTCTGTGGCAGACGCTGGCTCTGTGTACGGAGTTTATGTATAAATGATAGCTTCAGCTCCGTCTGTTTGGGTGATGGCGGACTGGGCTCTGGGTCAGGTGGAGTGGGGCTGGTAGGCTCCTCGGGGACGATGGTGAAAGCTGATCAGTTATTGACCAGCACCCACTCCACAAATGCGGAAAAATCTTCCCTGGGTCCACTCACTGGAAGGCGTGCCTTGGACCGCTGAGGCTTGTGTGGTAGAAAGCACAAAGCGAGCGGTCCGGGTAGTGGGCTCGCTAGATCTAAAAAAAAGTCCCGGGTGTGGTCCTCCAGTGATTGGTCTTTCCGCTCAAGGCAGAGCAGCAGCACTGCTGGTAGGTAAATGAGGATGAGGGGAAGTAAAAAAGAAAAGGAAAAAAACTGCAAGGAAGCGCATGATGAAGGAGAATTCTTGGAAATAGTCTTTTAATCCAAACACTCAGTAAACAGGCAGGGGAAACTCAGAAAACAACCACTTACAGAAACAATAACGAGACAAGACAAAGAGCTGGGGCCTGTACCGTGAAGGTAGCTGAACAAACTCGGAGTTACAGGATTAGTTTTGAGTTGACAAAACCAAACCGATGCAATCAGGCTTTATTGGTACCATGACGCAGCTCAACAACTTTCTCTGTCAACTCAGGCTTTGATCTTAAGCTATGATTACTCCACGAGCGCGTGCACATACCAAAGTGACGTTGGCACCGAACAACCAGTCGCGTTCGATGGATAGAGCGAGAGCGATACTTTCTTTCCGCGGAGGAGCAAGAGATAATCATTCAGAATTACGATGAATTTAAATATGTATTACAAGCTCGAAACAATACGGTCTCTGCTGCCAAAGCAAGAGAAGACTGTTGGAGAAAGATTGCTGATTGTGTTAATGTGTAAGCTATATAAATACGTTCTTTATTAATGTAAAATGATGTATATATATAGGCTATGAATGTATGTGGGTGAAATATAGGCTATATTTTTATAATATATAAAAAATGTGCATGTATATACTAATAAAGATTAATATTCATTGTTTTTTAGATGCAACTCCAAACGTTCTTGGCAGCTGATAAAGACAAAATATAACAATATAATTCAAAGTAGCCTAGTAAGTATTTACACACAACCTTTTATTATTTCTTTATTAACACTTGTTTGAGGCAAACCGAAAAAAGAGTGAATTTCAGAGAACAAGTGGAGGGCCACTCCTCCAGAATACACTGATCAGTGCCGCTGCTAGCCATTTTGGTGCCCTAAGCATAATTACTTTATGATGCCCCCCCCCAAAATTCATTTAGGATTTTCATTTAGGGGGGCTAAGCCCCCAATGAGGGTATGGTTTATAAAAAAAAAATTAAAAGTAACACTTTAGTTTAGGGTCTAATGCTTACTAGTTTCATTACCCATGAATAACCATGGCATGGTTTTATAATCACTGTGGTCCCGAATTTGAGGCAGGTCAGCTAGGGGGGTTCGGGGTTTCCACGAGAAAATTTTGGATTTCTCTGAACTACAGATGTGCATTTTAAGATGTTGTGAAGGCAAAAAAATTGATAACAACAGCTTTAAAACCATGTCAGTGGGCAGCTGATTATTTTTCTCTCCTCATCAGCATCACACTCTTTTTCTCTTTGTTTTTATCTTGCCCTGTCTCTTCCCCTCCTAAAGTTGGCTTTTTTAATTTACTAAAGGCTACAATTTGTATTTTATTCTCAATATGTACACATTCATTATTAATCCTGTGCCTAACATGATGAAATGAAAACGGCTTTGTCTCTTGTCCCCTCACAATGACAGTAGTCTAAACTATTACACTAGGCTACATGTTACATAGGCCTTTTTTCAGTTCAAAATGGCGAAATTAGACAAAACTATATTAGTTTGCCTAATTATTTTTTGTCATTCGTTTAACATTTATGACCTAAAAAAAACTGTAAAATATATAAAGTTAAGTTTAGCTACTTACATCTTATCTCGCACTTGACCGTACACTGAAGTGTCGAGTTGCACTGTTAAAATTCGCGCTCAGCGTCTGTGAACATAAAGCCCGCCTACTTTGATTTGATTGGTCATCTCAAATATTCTGACATTGACGAGCAGTGACAGACCAATGAGGCTCAGCTGAACACACACACACACACACACACACCCTGTCCTCTGTTTCTGACGTGCTCTGCTCTCTGCTCGGCGCCGCTGCGGATTGAAGATGAAGAACGCGCTGAATCTGATTATAACAAGAAGTTTGATGATTGATTTTTCATTAGGCAATTTTTGGTGCCCCCTCAGCACTTGGTGCCCTACGCACAGCGCGTGATGCGCGTGGTGGGAGCGGCGGCGCTGGTTGGCTCTGATAGGAATAAGGGACGGCCGATTATGGATGGGATTACAGGTGCTGTACAATCTGACACTGGTGCTGGCTCCTTTAAGCAAGTAACACTGGGTACGTGTGCAATACATTACTATTTTAAATATGGCTGACTGTATGTTCTGCAGTAGAGGGAAATGCAGTGTCCCTGTTGAAGCCAGCACACACACACACACACACACACACACACACACACACACACACACACACACACACACACACACACACACACACAGACAGAGGTCAGTATGCAGCAGACAGAACACCAGAAACATATTGGCCTACTTTTATTTATCAGGGAGGAGGAAATGATGAAGACACTCTGTCTGTGTTCTGGGATAACACAGTCTCATCCCAAGAAGTCATATATTGACGTCTTGGGACGTCTTTTGACCATACGTCAATATCCGCCTTTTTAGGGTACCCTTAAACGTCGGTAAATGACGATCCTGGGACGTCATACAACTGACGCTTTACCTTTAACGTCAGTAGGTGACGGGGTAGGTTTAGGGGTAGGTTTAGGTCTGGGGTAGAGTTAGGATCCGATAACGTCATCTAACCGACGTTTAAGGGTACCCTAAAAAGGCGGATATTGACGTATGGTCAAAAGACGTCCCAAGACGTCAGTATATGACTTCTTGGGATGAGACTGCGCTGTCTGGGACAGTTGCTGAGGTGAATGCACTGGGCTTTTTATTAAGGCAAACATTTGAATGTGTGGCATAAAACAGGGACTGGCCCAAGTTACACATCTCTTTTATTGTAGGATTTTTCACAACCTGTCCCAGAAACTGAACAGGTTTCAAAAGAAATGTGAACGAAGGATTTAAAACCCTTGACATATATTACAGGTGTTTGTCAAGGAACTTTTTGTGAGTTGATTAGCCTCCCAAAAACTTGTAATGATCATGTTTGTGGTGGAATCATGTTTGTGGTGGAATTATCCACTTAACAATTATCCACTTAATTGTTGTTAATTATTTGTTAATTATTGTTAATTATCCCCCCCCCCCCCCCCATCCCACAAAACCAATAAACAGTTTGAGACCTATCTGCAGTTTTGATGTACTTTTATTAAGTGTAATATTGTATGGTGATTGCAACTACATTTGCACCAGCTGGGTAGTCAAGTGTGTTCGGGTCAGTTTCATCGGGGAGAAGCTTTCTGTGGTGGTTCTGGCTCCTTTCTATGGTGGCTATATTGTGCAGAATGACACATGCAGACACTATCTGTGATGCCCACTCTGGTGACTCTTAAGCGCCGAAGACAGTTGAAACTTGCCTTTAGGATGCCAAAGATCATCTCTAACTTTTACTATGGTTTTACTGACACATGAGGGTCATGATAGGGGGTTATTGTGTAGGTTTTGCTGTCCCAATTCAAATTAACAGTGTTCTGTACTGTACCAAATTTAACTAGCTTTCCTCAAAGCGCTGACACAACATACTCACGGAAAGTAGATTGTTGTCTGTTAATTTTACTATTATTTAAAGATTCATCATGTTCACATAATCTCTACCTGAACATTATGGCTGTGAAAGGACTTTCTAACATAATCTGCCTCATGTTCTCCTATAGAAGTGGAGATTGCAACATGTGTGCAGGCTATTGCTCCAATGACTCTATAGGGAATCCTATCATAAGATTAACCGAATAATTAAAAAAAAAAGATTTAAAAATAATGCTTAACATGTACTGTATTGTATAGTACATTTGTAAAATTTGCTTTTTGAAAACAAAAAAAACGTGATGTCACCCTATCAATATATTTTACCGGCAATTTTATAAAAACCCTCTCTTATGGACATGTTCAATAAATGAACACTATTAAACTATTAATGTACTCCTGCAGAGCGAGGACCACATTGCGAATGGTTCGACAAATATAGATTCTGTGCATCACCGATCGTGCAAGTATGTAGAAAAAAAAACGCAACGCAATACCATTTATGCTACAGTAAGTGCATGAATTCGACGTGTTAAATTATGTGCGGCTCAAGATGTTCGCAAAGATAAGATATTCCTTCCGCAAAAAAATCTGTATCTTTCATACAAGTAACTATCAGGAAAGGCAAGGGGATTTTGTCCGGCTAAAAACTCTCTCTACGATGTGCTCGTCTAACAATTTGCGCTGAGATGTCCACAGGATTTGAAAGAAAATGTAAAGCAATTGCAACAAAAACTGGGAATTAGTTACGTCACCTATATGTTTCTTTGCTCACAGCTGATTGGTCAAACTTCAGTCTGAGATCTCGAATCCAGAACTTAACCTGCCCCGGAGCAGGTTAGCCGTGCAGCGTAAGATACCATGGCAACGAACACCGATTAAAGCCGAGCTACTTTCATAGTACCTAAAACCCAGGGTTGGCGGAAACTAAGCTGAAACATAGCTGGCTAGCCACCTAAACCGGCTTCATGGTACAGGCCCCTGAACAAAACAGGGAGTATTTATAACAGAACTAAACGAAGGAACAAATGAGTTAAATAACGAGCAACAGGTGAACTGAATGAACTGACAGACTAGAAACAGGACAGGAACAAACACAATGCAACAACACACCTGACATTTAAGAAATTAATACTCACCACTGTGACGCCATCATTGAGCAGAGACTCCCCAAACACCAAGATAAAGAGCACCTCATTCACATGCACTTCTTCGAAAACGGCAATCACAGCCACTGGGTCCACCGCGGCTATTAAACTACCAAACAACAGGAACTGCAGGAGGCCGATGTCCAAGTTACCTGATGATTACAGAAATTGTCAAATTAATTCAATATTCTCTATAATGGTGTATATATACTAAAAGCGACTGAATTGATAATTGCAGACTATGCAGGGCATATTTGCTCTTGAGGCTCAACAAGCTCTTTTGTTTAAAGAGGAATTATGTGGGTTTTATCTATGCAAAAGAAACCCAATGTGTATTAAATTACATGCAGATTAGCAGAACAATGAGAATGCAGAAAATTACAGTATTGCATTTACCCATCGCTCCGGCCTCATAGCAGCCCCAAAGCGACAGGCCTACTGCGGCTGCGTTCCAGCAGGTTCCGAAGATGGCGTAAATGAGAATGGCACCCAGGTTGCTGAAAAATAGCTTGTTGGGCATAAAGTAACTTGCATCTAAAATGATCTGGGGCAGCAAGTAGAAGAAGAAAGTGACAGGAAGCAGTTTGAAAGTCTGTTTCTTGTCTGCTCCCCACACGATTCCTCCCAAAATAAAGCCCACGATGATGAGCATTCCACTCTCTGGGATCACACTGGTGACATGATGGTTTAGTTCAATCACTAGATACAGAGAGAGAACAGAGGACATATTATTTTTTATGATAAGTTTATAATTCTCATGATCTTATGTTTTGGTCATTAAGTCTTATATGCTTCAAATGAATGCTTTGAAATAACTTTTAGTCAACTATGTTCAAAATGTGGATTGGTTTAATATATGAATATTATTATAATTATTTTATGTATTTTGGGGCGTCTCCTCATATTATCCGAGAGTTCATATGGTGTCCATATGTATGTTTTGTGAGCTTTAAATGTTACATTCAAAAAATGTAAATCAATCAACTGCTGTCTGGGTTTAATTCTTATTTTATTTACTTATTTTAAAATGATCTTTTTCTTAATATAATAATTGTGCACAGCACATATTAATTATTCTTTTTCCTCTTTCTTCCACACTTTTGAGATCATATTGATTGACCAGGGAAGAAGAACCAATTTCAAACATTAACAACATTTAAGGAAAGAATTTTTAATCTGTGGACAGTTTATATATCTATATATATATATATTCTATATATATTTATATATCCCTCAGTACTGATAACAAAAGGAGGATAAGAATTCCAGTACTAACCATATTATGCTCATGCTACATTATAAACCCGTTACATGAGTAGAAATGTATAAAACGTTATTTTCATTTGAATCGCTGAGCTTTCGCAGGACTTGTCAAGTTACACTGTATGTTTCAATACTTCCTAAGGTATTCACCAAGAGATCATCTACCTTTCTCAGAACTCAACTGAACTGAAATTCAACCTCTCATTAAAATAAGAGATCAACTTTAGAACAAACTCTTTAATTCATTCAAGAGGAATACCACTGTCTCTAATTTTATTGAATGCAAGTCTTCAAATATGTTACACAAAATGAGAACATTATTAAAGACCAGATAACTCTAAACAAACATTATATTAATGTTACTGAAAGAAAATGTGTTCATAACTTTGAGAGAACCTTGTCAGAACGTTGGCCAAAATTACCTGGGAAGATACATACCTGATAGTTTAGCCAGTGCAGCCACAAATACCCAAATGATCACCAGGTATGGGGTCTGAACATGATGCCATTTAAATGTGACTATTGGAAGTCCAGTGAGATTCGGTTCCAGTTGATGATGAGGACTCTGGACCACATTTGCATCTGCGCTTAGTCCTTGGATTAAAGGGTGAACAAAACACACCAGAAAAACTGCCCTCAGGCAGAGATAAGTAGAGTTCGACATTGTGATGGATGACTTTAAAGATGCACTTACAGTATCATTCTCCTCTCTAGACTGTGTGTACTATAGTTGTCCTTCACAAAATCTCACAATCCAGTCCAAGTAAAGGTTCCCAGTTTGCTCTTTCTGCTTGGTTGTCCTGAAATAATAAAAAGTCCATGGAGAAACAAAATATTGTTTCTCCTTTCAGTTAGTTTTCTTTTAAATCTGCAGTCATTTTCAAATTTTATCCCTCTAAGTGACTTGGTAGTGCTTTCATCAGTAGTGCCTTTGCGTTTGTGGTCCTGGTGAGAGCAGTGGTTCAATCTAGGTAGTGAAAGAGCGTAATAAGAGTAGGGCTGAAACCTCTAGTCAGCCTTTAATTTGTTACATAGAAATGGGCTAAGAAGTACGTCACTGGACTGTTACTCTGTCACGTTTTGATGATTACTTTCTGCTTCCGTTGAAAAGTTTAGTTAGTGTTCAGCCAACTTTGACAGCCCATACTGCTGCATTGTTATGCTGAAGACTTTTAGTGCACATTTTGGTGCAAATATTCTGTCCAGATACTACAACATGTTCATTGAAAATTGCATTGTGAGACTTTCTAAAATACATGTTATACAGGTATTTGAAGTTGAAAGTTGTTGAGTATATTTTATTAAAAGTATGGATCAATCAATAGTTAGCCTGGAAAAACATTCTTGCCATGATTGTTCAGCCAAAAATGAAAAAATGTCACTTTTTACTCACCCTATTTCTTTTAATCAATTCATTTTACCATCCACCTTTATTGTGGAAGAGCAGCTTGGGGTTTCTGCTAAACATCTCCTTTTGTGTTCCACAGAAGAAAGAAAGTCAAATGGGTTTGAATCAACATGAGATTCAACCTCTCCCCCCATTATATAGAACATCAACCTCTCCCCCCCATTATATAGATTTACAAAATTTATAAGGATGTTAAACCATTGTGAAATCATATTGCTGACTTCTGGCAGTTCTAGTATATAGTTAAAAAAAAAAAAAGTTTCCACACATTTTGAGTTAAACTGTTACTTGGCCCTGTCTGAATGTGACGTAAAAAAAAGGAAGTGATCGGTACGTCCTGTGCTCATGCGTGTGTTGGCTTTAATCGTAGATCCTGAGATGACAGCTGCACTACTTACTGACCTGAAAAATAAGTGGAAAGGCTAAAGGCAAAACACACAACTACCCCTTGGAACCTTATTTTTTGTGTCTACAAAGGTCATTGACACAATAAATCTCCACTTTTATAGTTGCTGTAAATTGAATAAATACAGTAATTGTGTTGCTTAGTTTATGCGTTCCTTTATGTTCTGCTGTGTGTTAATGAGTGAGGGTTTATGGGAAATTGTTCGTTTTAAAGGTTTGTTGGTGTTTTGTGTGTTTGTTCAAATCCTGCTCTGTGATTTTTACATTTTTATTTCTGTGTAATGATTTACAAAACATGCTTTCTGCAATGTACACATAATAATATTATGTATAGTTTCAAAACGGTTTCATTGAACCATTACTCAAACATTTTCACTTGAGGCTACAACAATTCTCTTCTAATGTCAATCATAACAGAATATATTAATAATATATGGTGAATATAATGTTGATATCATTCAAATCAGCTTTAAATGCAAGGGACTGACAATCATTTTGTTCTTGTGCTCTTTGCAATTTTTTTATTTGCTCATTTGAAACTATTTAAATTATATTCCAACTCATTTGAGTACAGTTCAAATACAAGTTTTATCAGATACTATTAACTGATTACAAGTTACAGATTTCACCATTCTCATAAAGCATGAAATTCATTCATAAGTTACTGTTAAACTATTATTTTTAATGACTTACATTTTAATGGTCTTCATTCTACTAATAAAACATTAATAACTTTGAGTCAAACTAAAAAATAAATCATTGTAAGATAAAGAAATGCAGAAACAGATATTGTGACACAAAGAAGCACCCACAGAATCATATAATAATAAATAACCATATGCAACTTGTTGAATTTAACATTATACAGACCAACTTGTGTATGGTCAAAAAATATCAAGATGTACCTGAACATAGAACCGATTTGACACTCTGATAAAACATGACAGATGAGTATAATGTTTTTGTATTTTGAGTTTCACATTGGAGGAAAGATTTGCAAATGTTCTAGCATGGTGTAAATACGATAAAGTGCCATAATAGCTTCCACAAAATGTGGACTTTAGCAGCATGACTTCAAGTCGCTTTAGTTACTGCTGCATTTTATATATATAATATATATATATATATATATATATATATCTTTAAAGATAGGAATGCTGTGATTCAACACTATGATTCCCTAATCTCTGGGCTCATGACATAACAACAGCCTATAATGAAAGGATTAACCTAATCACTTTTTTGGCAGGTTAATGTTGGTGAATGAAAATATATCAGATTACAATCTAGTATTATGTTTTCCGGGCTTTTCCTCAGATGGCTCCTCATAAACTGAAGCATCAGCCATCGCGATGGAGTCTGTGGAGCGGGTACTTCTCAGCGGTGCTGGATGTCTCAGGTTGGCCTCTGTTTGCCAGGGTGGGTTTCGCATGGGTGCAGAGGTGTCCATCTCAGGTATGAATGCTGGATTATCTACACCAGCTGCAGTCATTAAAATAATGAATAATTATGATGTTGAAATGAGACACCATGGAAACAACCCTCTAAAAAATATTGATAGATCAACCTAACCTTACCTACTGAGCCACCGTGCCACCACACTATGACATTTATACGTCACGTAAATTCAGTATGTAGCTCCACAAAATTATTCTTACCTCCAGGTGGGTTTGCGCTTCTCCTGGGAAAATGACCAGCAATCTCACTGCTAGAGGCGCTGTCTGCAGAAAACTCAAAATCTGATAGGACAAAAAAAAATCATCAATATATTAATACTAAAATAATCATACCCTCAGAATAAAATAAGCTAAATGCTAAAACTAAATAGTGATGTATAAGTGGTAGCTATATATCATATATAGAAATATACCTTCATCTCCATATGGATAGGTTCTGTTTGGGTCCGCTGGCTTTCCATTAGGCTAAAAATACAATTATGAACAAAAATAAGTCCACAAATTTTTAAACCCGTTTTTTTCTGTATTTTACACACAATTTAGCATGTTGTCATGTTTTTTTCTTCCTAAAAACAGTCATAATGTAAATCTGTGAAAACCTGCATTTACATTCAACTCTACATTAAACCTACATTTAACTATTTCAAAAAAATCTTTAACCAAAGGCAGACAAGACAGCAGGACATTAAAGTGTAATACCTTATGATTCAAATCCTTCTTGGGATGTTTGGAGAGTTTCTTAGCAGGGTTGACACCCATCTTAGCTGATTTGAAGGACTCAAGACGGCTTCTCATGGTTCTCTGGAAGATCTCCTGCATTTCGTCTGGATTCTCTGAGGCTTTATAGTGACTGCGACTGTACGTGGGACGGTTCTGTTCAGAAATGGTTGGATTCAAATGGAATGAGATTCGGATGAGTGTTTCCACTAGGCAGACATATTGATCCAAATATTGATAAGGAAACAATACTACATGTAAAAAAGGGAATCATGTTATGTGAGCAGGACCGTTCTTACATCACTTCTGCTCTTGTACAAGTGCTGCTCTAGTAGATGATGGGCATTGAGGTTATCAGGCATGCCCTTCCTGTCTTGCTCATGGATATCCAGGGATACAGATGGAATCTGGTTCTTCCTAGATTAAAAGAAGCAGAACACATTTAGCCATCTAGATATTTGTGCAGCTTTCAACTCATATAAAACCTTTGCACTTTTCTTTACATAGAGGAATTGTATTCAATAGTCGACTTGCTACAATGATGAATGGGCAACAATATCCGTGAGGCGGGAAAGTTGAATGCATACAGTATGAATACTTACATGCCTGAGGTCACTGGAACATTGTCAATGCCAAAGTCATATTCTGACATGTCAGAAATGCCGTAAGGCATAATATCGTCATACTCTAAAGCAAGCTTCTTCTTGAAGTCTACAGAGGCATTGTCATCATTACGAATGAAAGCCAAAGAACCTTTGTTTTCACCCTAAATGTGAAAAATACTATTGAGTACATTCTTAATATCATTCAGTAGCTGATAAAATAATAATGAAATAAAATAAGTTACTGTATCTAAAAATGAAAAAAAAATTCAGCAAGTAAACTAAACATTGATACAATTGACTACCATGGGAATTAGTAGTTTTGCTCTCTCACCTCAGTGACATAGTTTTTGGCGTCCTCAAGATTGAGTTTGTGGAAGGCACCAAATATATTGTCATTGTGCTTTCTGGCATCGCTATTCATTAATAGCCAGCAGACATACTTTTCTTCAAAATGTTTCCAACTAAGAAAAAGAAGGAGAAAATGTTTTTTGCTCAAATATAAAGTATATATAGCCATAAATAAATAAATAAATATAAGGTGAAATGCTCACTGTCTGGTCCACCAGTTATCTCCCATTCGGCCACAGATGTCCTCCATTGCTGTTAGTGTGTGCTCAAAAGTCTATAGAGAGACATAAACAATGATATACTTGACCACAGATGTTGTCCATTTAAAGTAACACTAAGTAGTTTTTCAACCTTCACAACATATTTCCAAGACCCTTGTGATGGTACATCGACTTAAAATAAGTTAAATGACTCGTCTGCCATAGACTGACGTGGTCTGTATCTTTTACTGGCACTATGTAACTTCGGTTTCGGGTAGGAACCCGTGCACAAAAAAGAACTACAAAACTCGACTGCTTTACGTCAAGCGCTACAATAGTAATTATTTTGTTTTTCTTCGTTTCTGATGTCGCAATACATCATCCTTTCATGCAATCATGTAACATACTCTACTTTGTCTGTGGACATGTTCATTCTAAAGCCGGTGCTGGATAAACAGCGAGCGCGCGTGCGACGGTAGGCTAAATAATTTACGACAGCGGCAATGGACAATTTCGTTTCCAACCAGTAGGGCGACCGAAGAGGAAAAACGTTAAGTGTGACTACTGTCATGCACTAAATTGTTTATGCACTAAAAGCTAAAACATTTAGCTTTTTAGGTTTTGTAAAAAAAGAAAGAACTTAAATATTGTGTTTGTGTATATACATATATAGGCTATATATATATATATGTATAAGATGCTGATTATGCAGTAGAGGGATACCATATGTGTCATTATAGTTGCTTACCCTGTTGTTTATTTTTCCATTGAGTGTCAGATCTGATATAGTTGCCTTTTTAACCTTGAGCCACTGAACAAATGGTTTCATGGTTATTCCCTAAACACACACACACACACACAAGGACTTCAAGTTAGTTAATCCATGTCTGTTGTCAAGATGGGGACCACTGGGAAAATCACCAAAAGCCCACTTTTATAATTTTCTTGCAGGTCTTATGAATTCGAGTGATGGCAATGTCAGTGGGATATACCATGCATTCTCTACAGTCAGAACAAGTGGGTGAAGGGACGTACCTGAAGAACGACTGTGAAATACACCACAATGAGTGTTGTACCAAGCATCAAATTCTTCTCTGGGATCTTAGCCTCATCCAAAATAGCTGCGAGTCCATATGCCACTGCTCCTCGAAGACCACCGTAGCTCATTACAATCTGGTCAGTGATGTCAATAGGAATCAGTCGAGTCTGATTTAAGACCCAGTTGAGGAAGAAAACACCTGTTTATAAAAAGATTTATAAAAACTGTCAAAAAAAGAAGTTAAAAACATCAGTTTATACTTACAATACATTTATGCAGAGTTTACAATGAATTTATGTCTCACCCATGAACCTGAATACAACGATGAAGAGGATTGTAAGGAGGATGAAGCCAGTGTTCCAAACCCAGATGTTTTTATCAATGGCCGAAAGTCCCAGGAAGACAAAGATCATGGTCTCAGAGCCGTTGGCCATCACCTTCAGAGTATAACGTAACGTCGTGACCGATTTCTCATCCATGTTGGCGTTGACATACTTCTGACAGCAGACACCACAGAAAGTGATCCTATAATGCACAAATCCACAGTCAAATTATGGTAAACCCTAGGAATCGTTTACATTCATTTACTATTTTATAATGTATTTATTTATCTGCATTTATTAGGAAAGCATTGAGTTCCTTACGAAAGGATAGCAGAAAGAGAGAGCATCTCAGCCGTCAAGTAAGACAGGTAGCCAAGCACAATGACGAAGCCGGCTTCGATGACCTGGACGTTCTTGGTGACCCTGGTCAGCATGGATATCAGAATGGCAAACACAACGCCAAGAAACGAGCCTCCAAACGCCACCACAAAGAACGAAACTAAGAGAGCAAAAAAGTGTGTTGCGAAGGGGGAATCAATCAGGGTTATTATCATTAACTAAAATGAATACTTAAACCATTAAAAAACATATTCATTACTTGAAATAAAATAAGCATACACTGAAATATAACAAAATACAAAAACTAGCTAGTTGGCAAGGCGACATTTCTCATTTTCGTTTAGTTTAAAGTCCTAAAGTAACACTGCATCAGTTGGCTCAATTTGTATAAAAATAAAATAAAAAGCCACGACAAGATGTTTATTAGGGAACAGCAGGAAAAAAGAACCATTTTCACTAGTGATCAAAGAGATTTGGACCCCAAGGTCCGTGCCCATACTTATTCCTTTGATGATCTCTTCAGCATTGATCTTTGGGCCTCCCAGAGACACAAAAGCATCAAACACGTTATAAAGCACCTGTGACCGAGAGAACGAGAGAGAGGCGTTATATATTGACTTGACAGTCAACTCAATTTCTAAATGAACAGGTCATGGTTACTCAAAAACTGAGCTGTGACATTTAGAGTTGTTGAGACTCACCACTGTGACACCATCATTGAGCAGTGACTCTCCAAACACCAGGATGTAGAGCACTTCATTCACATGCACTTCCTCAAACACGGCAATGACGGCCACCGGGTCCACAGCGGACATCAGAGCACCAAACAACAGGAACTGCAGAGGGCCGATCTTCAGGACTCCTGGGTAAGCCAAATTGTTTGTTTTATTAAATGGCACACTCAATACCAATTATATTTAAAATAAAACAGTTTTCATGTTTTTGATATATTGTAATATGTAAATGAGTCCAATGGTGGCAATCTCATATTTACCCATTGCACCCCACTCATAGCAAGCCCATAAAGCGACGCCCACTGTGAGCGCATTCCAAACCGTTCCGATAACGGCATGGACAAGAATGGCACCCAAGTTGCTGAAGAATAGTTTGTTTGGCATGCAGTAACTTGCATCCAAGACGATCTGGGGCAGCAAGTAGTAGAAGAAATTGACGGGGATCAGCTTGAAAGTCTGCGCCTTGTCTGCTCCCCAGACGATTCCTCCCAAAATAAAGCCCATCATGATGAGAAGACCACTCTCCGGGATCACACTGGTGATACTATGGTTTAGTTGACACACTGAGAAGAGATAGAGAAACAGGTGATGAATTTTCAGCAGCCATTACTCCAGTCTTCAGTGTCACATGATTCGTCATAAAAAATTATAATATACCAATGTTGTGCGGCATAATATTTATGTGGGAACTGTAAATAATACTTTTCAGGATTCTTTGATGAATATAAAGTTCAAAAGAATAACATTATAAATGTATAATAAAGTCCACAGCGTCAAATTTATCTATAGAAGAAACACCTTTTAAGCACTGTAGTGATCAGCAGGCAAACAATATTTAATACTAAAAATATTAATGTTTAAGACCATAAATCAATACAGCATATTAAGCTCACTTCGTGAAGCTGTGCCCCTGATTGGTGTTTCATCTTCTTCCACAGGACAGGAAGTTAGAGGCAGATAGAGCTCATCCTGCTCAATGTATATCAAGGTTACTTAATATAGTGAGGCTAAAGATATTTTTCTATATTGTGCACCATGTCTCATGGATTGCTTGTATCTTCTCTTCCAAGAGCATGTCATATTAATTGGTTTTTGAAAGAGAAATCTTTAAGCTCACACTGAAATCTTAAACTTTGGTTTTTGAGTTTTATAAATTCTGCGCCTTTCGTTGAGATGTGAGATTACTGGGATCTTTTCCTCAGGAGACAAATTTAAAGCAGAAGACTTAAGCTAAACACTCCGTTTGCTTTCCATTTAATCACACTGGGTCTAGGAAAAACATTGAAGACTCCTTTCCTATGGGATCACTTACTCCTTTATTTCTACTACTGTAAAAAATTATTTTCATGATTTGTTATCACAACTTTTTATATTTTGTCAAATCAACTTAGATAATTAATGTAGTTCAGATAACATAATATTTTGAGTTTCTATTTATTAAATCTCCTTTGTTGTATTAACTCAAAGTTTTAATTTCAATTAACTAAAAATTTTAAGGCAACCAGGTAACTTACTTTTTTAAGTTAATCCAACTTTTTTTTTTTACAGAAGCTTTGCCACTGCCAGACATGGCCCGTCATGCTTTCATCTCAATGAGATTATGCTTTTAAAAGTGTCCATAATGACTGTACTTTGCAATGTCTTTGTAGCATATACATGATATTATGCAACAGAATTATTATCACTTTGATCCGCGTTATTTTATCATGGTCCATTCTGCCGTGACATAGCCTGGAATTGTTTGACCAACAAACAATTATAGACTACCATTAGATTTTTTATGTGGAATATTGGGTCTGGAGTAGTTACCGGTACACAGTTTAAATCCCGTCGAATATGGGCAATAAGGGCTGTATAATGCTTACTAAACAGATCTGGCTTAAACTAGTAAATTGTCCTGCACCTTGTTGACCCCTCTCTTGTATATGTTTCTGTAACTACTAAATGCATTGTTAAAAATAGTCAGGAAAGTTACAGCTTCAGGGGGGCATTCACATCCATTATGTTGTGGGTGACCTTGACTTGATGTTTTTACGAGTGCGTTAAAATGATTTAACAATTGTGAATACTAAAATAGTAGCATGCATCTTTTATGGAAATCTGAAGTAATGATTGATGCAGTTCTTTCTCAATGTCTCGAATCATTGTCAACCTGTGCGATGAGCATGCAGTCCTCATACCGGCTCGACAACACCAGATTTTTAATTTTAATTCGAATCATTGGTCAACATTTTAGAGTATGTGATACATCATGGCAACTAAGGGACACATTTACTATCATTGTAAATGCCACATTCCTCTCTTACCCTCAGATGTATATGCAATTATTAACTGTAAACAATGATTTTAATAATTGAAAGGCAGGTATTGTATATTTTTGCCTTGTCACTGTTATAATACAAATTGGAAATGATGGGGTGATCATCAGGACAGAACAGATTGAGAAAATTGCGAGCCAGACTCTTACATGAATTGTCCAAATGAGAACAAATTATTTAGTTAGTTAGTTTGTATAGAGACAGTATTAATGACAACATGAAGTTAAAACTGCTCTGATTTCCTGTAAGACAACTCTTTTAGCTTTTTTGTTGTTGTTATTTTAGTGTGTATTAGTTGTGTCTGTGTTAAAGTTAGTCTGGTTTACAGCAATTATTTTGAATAAGACTATTGCAGTAATAGAAAAAAACATACTGTGTTAATGTCAAGTCTCAGACTTATATTCAATATCATGCACCAAAGCTGACCTGAGACTGTGCCTTTGAGGAAAGTCAAAGATTCAGGTGAGCAATTCATTATTTAATGTAGTACATAATTAACTAGCAGTAAGGTATTGTTTCAACACTGAAATTTCTCAGAGAGTAGATCCCTCCAGCTTTACCCATGACTGCCAATGCATGTGTTACAGATCATGTCCTGGAACTAAATCTGAATTATATACTTCATTTGCTCCTTGCCAACAGGCAATTACCAGAGACTATGTGAGTTTATGAACATTGGATCTTTGCACATGCATAAAACTGCAAGTCACATTGACATGAAACTTGAAGAAATACAGTTATCTCACTTTCAGACTTTAACATAATGTTTTGAGTTAGAATAGTGCTGTCAATTTATGGAACATTTTAATCTAATTTATTACACGATATGCACAATTTATGAATCAATTCGGAGTTAATTACAAAATCCATATTTGCCTAACAAAACAAAAATAATTAATTATTGAAAAGACAGTGGCTTTAGTGGCTTTAGTTTGTTTTAGCCTATCATTGGCCTAGCAAACATTTTACAGTTGAGTTTGTGAAACTAAAGATAAATTGGCTGCATAAACAGGATTTTACTTTATTGTGAAATGCATTACAGGTATAAAATTGTAGTTTGTGTGATTTTTATTGCCGTGTTTTCTTTAGCAGTTTATTCTACTTTTGTATACTATTTTCTATCTTCTTAAATACTTAACACTTCCCTTTTCCGTCTCTAAAACATTTAGCCTGTCTCGCCTATATCTGAACTTGACTCATCGCCTTCATAACACCGTGCTCTTTGTATTTTTCGCTAAATTTTTCTCCATTCGTTCTCCATAAAATCTATAATCTATAAAATCTATCATTTTTTCACACTTGAAAATCTCTGGTCCTTTGCCGTCATCTTATGGCAGATTTTTCAAAAGCAAAATCTTCACCCGGTTCTTTGTACATTATGTTTTGACAAGGCTATTCACGCTCTGCTATTAAAATCCCTTGCATCTACGCCTACTTCTACACCTGATTTAACACCCATTCAGTTGAGCAGTAAGTGGCACTTTGTTCGTGTTGCGTGCTTCTGGGTCCACCAAAAAAAAAAAAAAAAAAAAGTACAACTCACATACTCAATCACTACTCTAGTAAAAAACCTTAATGTAAAAATGAGTGTCAGGGAATTCAATTTGTATTAGTCTACAGTTCCTCCATGAAGCCTCTAAGTGGCAGGCATACTTTATTTTAAAACTGATTCCCGAGTAACTGTTCAGTTTGAAGACATCTACCATCTGAATCATCCAAATATGTCTAACTTTTATAAGAGAAAAGTGTCAAGAAGCCAGTGAGCTTTATTCGTTGTGCTTTATCTTTGTGGCAGCATTTTATAGAAAAACAAATTGCCTGATAAGCGAGAAGAGGATGGAGGAGCTCAAACGCTGTAAAAACTTCAGGCCTTCCCTATTACTGTGAGAATACATGCTCCATTGTGCCATTGAGCTGTGCCAGGTTTCATTGTGAATTCATGACAAAAGACAAAAGCTGAAGCTTTACCATTTTTTTAACAAAAATAAACACAATCCGTAAAAGTGATATTTATTGTTATTTCATGTTAGTTACTGCATCAAATATTAAAGCCGTTTAAAAATGCTTGAATTGTATTTGTCGAGACTGCATTAGTTTAAAGTAACACCAAGTAACTTTTCCTCTTCAGTCGCCCTACTGGTTGGAAACGAAATTGTCCATTGCCGCTGTCGTAACTAATTTAGTCTACCGTCGCACGCGCGCTCGCTGTTTATCCAGCACTGGCTTTAGAATGAACGATGTCCTCAGACAAGGTAGAGTATGTTACATGATTTCATGAAAGGATGATGTATTGCGACATCAGAAACGAAGAAAAACGATATAATGACTATTGTAGCGCTTGACGTAAAGCAGTCGAATTCTGTAGTTCTTTTTGTGCACGGGTTCCTACCCGAAACCCGAAGTTACATAGTGCCAGTAAAAGCGACACAGACCCCGTCAGGCTATGGCAGACGTGTCATTTAACTTATTTTAAGTCGATGTACCATCACAAGGGTCTTGGAAATATATTATGAAGGTTGAAAAACTACATAGTGTTACTTTAATTTGAGGAGCTTTCGTCTGATGTAAAATAACTGATTTTTGTTATCACGTTTTATGAGCTTTATTTAAGTAGGCTATGGTCATCTGTAATCTGATATTGAAGATATCAGATAACCTATTTGATTCCCATTTGACAATAAGCTGTCAGTGGGAGTAATTCAGTGGGAGTACATTTCCCTTCTAAATTCTCTGAATTAAAAACTCAATGGGTGAACAGGTAACATCACAATACAGACTGCCAGATGGCATGGAAAAATATCCGCATTATCCGGGAAAGAATGTTCACAAAACATACCTTAAATTTTCTGTAACTTTATCTTTATCAAACATTTGAGCAAACCTTAAGGTAACCAGCATTCCTCAAGTTGGATTTTGCTTAGTCAGAGTCAAATTTTGTATGCAGACAAAAATGATTACGGTGGATTCTTATTTTCCTTTGCTATACTAACATTGTATCAGTGCAATGAGCTCGGCTTACCTAATTTACAGAGCCAGCAGGTCAATATCCATAGGGCCACCAGGTATGGAGTTTCTACATGATGCCATTTCCAGATGACAATAGGTAATGTAGTGATGGTCGTTGTGGTAACATTGGTTGAGGGTTCAGTGGCTGTTGACTTTGAAGAATAGTTAGAGCCTACTTTAGCGCTATCTACTTCTAATGCTGCGACCTTGCATGATGTACTGAAAACCATCAATAATGCTAGAAGAAGTGCAAACTGCCGTAGAAGCGCCATAGCAGACTTTTTTCGATGTCTATTGCATTAATTAGCTCTTATTGATGTTGTAACTATGCAGTCAATCCTGAATCCTGGCGTTTCTAAGCTCCTGTCATCAAAATGTGTCTTCCTCCTCGCTCTGTCAGACTGAGATTGACTCTGACATGTATATGCTGTCCATTCCTTCTCTTATTGTCCCTCCTTTTACTAAATGAAGATTCACTTTTGAGGTAGTATGTGGCCCCTCCCTGTTGTCTCTCCCAGGTGTGTATTATTTGTGTGGGACTTATCTGAAGGAATTGTACAACATGTTGCTTTATTGAAGGGGGCGGGTTCAAACACCTTGGGAAGAGAGTCAGATGATAACAGAGGTCCATACACACAGTATATGGCAAAGACACAGTCAAACCATTGTCTCCTAAACATCAGATTATCTTGAAAGCTATACTGTGCACATACAGTATTGGCCGAAAGTGCATGATGTCCAGATGGTATATTTGTTTTAAATTACCCTACAAGTTCGATTAAACCATCAAAACGTGAGGTAAATATTTAAACAAAAAATGTTTTTTAAATATTTTAATATAAAGGAAGAACAAAATGCTAAACTTGGTTAATATGTAATAGGCTATATGCACGCATAAGTTCCGCATTTGACGCAAGGATGCTCATCCGTTTCCGGTTGGGGAGATTAAAGCGGAGGAAAACCGCGGAAAACGGGATTATGGCAGAGTCTTCAAAATGTACTGTCCTCCCGTCTTTGAAACGAAACTTTCATATGTTTAGATGTAATTTTATGTATAGTTATGTTTATTTAATATAATTTGAAAAAGAAGCATAAACACAACGAGGGGTGTCTGTTTTGTCTGTTTTTGTGACTAACGTTTCTTTAGTATAAACATGGAGTATAAAATTCAATATAAATTCTTGGTATTGCACTGGACTCTACGATCGGCGGAAGTTATCGAGCATCCTTAACCCTTCACCGGAAATACCGGCGTGCATAGAGCCCATTGGCAAAAAATGCAATAGCAACAGGTTTTATTTTACTATGCAAAAAAAAAAGCTCACAGGAAAAAGCATTGACTACAACATAATCAGTTATTAATATTTCATTCTCTGCATCTGTTCATAATTTCTTTGTATTTCAGCGTGGCCAAAAATTATGTTCGCACAGTTTGGCATGTTTCATTGGTTTATGCATGTACAACTGCGTAATATGATTACAAAATCTTTAAACATTAAAAAAAAAAAAAATCAAAATTTTCCCAGGCCGGACATCACTTTTGGGAACTGTAGCCCTAGTTAAAGTTTTATTCAGTTTTATCACTTTTGATTATTTATTCATTTGACCTTTATTATTGTCTTGCTTTCCAGTGGAAATATTTAAACATCCTTCAAATGAGATACGTTTACTGAATTTTTTTTTTTTTTTTTTTTTTTTTTATAAAATGAACTGAATTAAGTTTATTTGGCAATTAATTATTTAGTTTTTTTCCTTTTAAGCATAAACCTCACAATATTAGATACATTGTTAATGGGGTTAAGAATTTGACATATTATCAGAAAATAAGTCTTAACACAATTTTGCTCCAAATGTATTTTAATATTTTGAAAAAAAACATTATAATAACTTTTTATTTGTAGTAAATACATTCAAAAGATCTTGAGCAATTTCTATTTCTATAGTTTGTCTGGTTATAAAATGCAACCATACAAATTAACAGTGGTTGCGTTATTATCAAGACATCAATTCATGACTTGGACCTATTATGGAAATAGAAATTACTGCATTATAATGGTAAGTTCATATTGTCCTGTTCGTTTGTTTGTGTTTGAGGTAAAAACTACCTTCTCGCCTCATAACACCGGAAGAAACGTCTGACTGGCCTCCATAACCCCCATGGATCTGTGTTTATAGGACTCTGCTATCAGAAATTCATACTGTTCCCAAATTATTCTTCTGGCCTATTTTACAATGAATCCTGTGCCAAAGACAGATTTCAAAAAAATATAATAGATTAATGCAATGATCTGTTTAAAGAAATCTATTAATATAGGTCACATAATGTAAAAATATGTCTAAATCGTGTTTCATTTAAGACAAGTACACACAATTCCCCCAATTTTCGTGCCACTTTATTTACCTTTTGATAACAGCATTTTTTTTACAACCCAAATGCAAATCGCAAAGTAAAATGTACAACATACCCAACGTTAGATCCTCGCTTTTTAATGCTGTAAAAGCCTGATTCTTAGTCACAGATTATATAATATAATATATAATATTATATTATATATATATATACACATATATATATTATGAAATAAACATTTGTAAATTTGTATTTCATGGTTTATTTAATAAATAAATTTATTTTTTATTTTTATTAAAATATTTATTTAAAAAATCCTCCCATTCACTCCATCTATTTATGAATTCATTGAGTAGATGTCTATTTTAAAGAAACTTAAGTGATCATTTAGACTATAATGCATTCACTTCTGTCCCTAAACCACTATTTTTCTGAATACACAATTCAAATTTGTCCATGAAGAATAGAAATCCAAAATGCATAGACAACATTTATATAATGGTCTATCCTTCTATGCAAAAGTGCTATGTAATGTGTTGCAGTGTCATCTTTCCGCCTTAAAACGAAATACCAAGAGGGATCCCGAAAGTTCAGGGTTTACAAAGGTTTTGGTTTAGCTATGATATGGAGGTAGAAAACATTGACATAAATAATAAGGCTTGAGGGTATAACATGTTGTTCCATGCTGGTTCAGACGCTTTGAGGACGTCATCTTTGCGTGGTTTACACTACAATGCCTTATATATAATAAATCTGAATTTTTACGTTAAGTTATTGCAATAAAAGCATAAAGATACAATCCTTCATGCACTATTTGGCATATTTTGTGACATCCTCCCATTTTTTTATTTGTTCCAGACAACATTTGTGTACCTCAGAAAACAGACCACAGACAGTATTGTCTGCTTTGTTATTTGTTCTGTTTATTTTATATAACAGTTAAAAGCGGTAACGCATTCCTTTTGACAGACCGCCAAATTGTGATACTGCTGAAAGCCGAAAAGCATTTAAGAAGGCCTTTAAAAAAAAACACGTCAAAAACCAAGGAAATATGAAGTGTTAAAAACAGTAGCTAAATACATTTGAAAAAGCTTTGTCATGCATGCCCATAAATATAGTTTTTTAGCACAGAGAGAATTCTGTGACTTCCCTCACATACTCAACAAAACAAAAGAAGCCATCTCTTTATCCTTCTTTTTTCTTTTTTTACTTTTGCTCCCCGCTAACTTTATTAGGGCAGCAAATAACAAACAAGAAAGTAACAAACGTAAAGATTTGTACTGTCTTTTTTTCAGTACCAGCAGTTTCCCCAATGCAGACATAGCATAGCATAGCGTTTTTCAGCCATGTTCAGCCCCAAGGTGGAACATACTGTATTATTTTGACTTTACAGGCCTCGTGAAAACTGGTTGTGTCACAGGAACGAGGGCTTGGCCATTAACAATCCTCCTGTGGCTTGCTAATATTTACTGTTACCAGTGAAGGACTTCTCAGCTAGCAGGAAAGTACATTTTACAGCTAATTTAGAAGAAGGTCAGAATACCATGAACCTGCATTGACCTGTATTTACTGGAGGACACACCCGTTCTGTGTATTTTATTGTAAAATCAAATCAATCAAACATCGCTGTCATGTTGTAATACATGGTTTCTGTTAACTAAATGCTTGCGGTCTGTTTGAGTTGATGGGATTATAAAAGGATGACTCTTAAGGATCACTGTAAAATAAAATCCTGTAAAAAAAAACGGTAAATCTCTGCACGCTTAGAAAAAAGGTTCAATGTTGTTGTAGATTCGGTTCAATGGGGTTATATGTAACAAGACATGCTCCTGGATCAACATCCGTTGTTGTTCCTGCAACAGTATTTTTATCAACCAGTCAATGTTGTGTCGACTTTCAGATAAGTAAAAACATTTTTTTTTAGCTTTAAAAATACATCTTTGTAAAAAAAAATAAAATCAATTTAGTCTCTGATGTTTCTCTTAAGAATCTTATATAATCTTATTGTATAAGATTATATAAGGAAAAAAATAAACAAATCGGATCACTGGAATATGTTTTATTTCTATTATTTTTATTAAACAATTTTAATTCCAATAGTTCCTGAAATCTCTGACTTGATTGCACTACCAAAATATGAGCTCAATTTCAAATCTCATCTCAAACACAGGACCTAATCAGAACATTTTAATTATGATACAAACTTGAACATTCACACCTGAATTTCATTCACACATCTTACTGAGAATGTTTTGATGTTTCTAAGATGAGAAAATATTTTAAAAGTTACAACTTGAGGATGAAAACGCACACAAGAGTGTGACATGTCGTGTGGGGGGTGAATCAGATGAGTTAAGTTTACACAATAAAGCATGTTATGGCAATAGTGTCATAGTAGAACTATGTCAATTTGTTAACATGTAAGCTGACTTCTCTCCTTTTCTTGGAAATCATAAAAGGTTAATTTAGGTAAAAATAACTCTCTACCTAACTAAATATATAGGCTACACTAAAGTCTGGGGTCGGTGAGATTTTTCTGAAAGAATTCTTTAATGCTTAACAAGGTTGTGTTACATTGTGAACTATTAAAATATAAAATGTTTTCTATTTTAAAATATAATTTATTCATGTGATGGCAAAGCTGAATATTCATCAGTCATTACTCTAGACTTTAGTGTCACATAATCACAATTCTTATTATCAATGTAGAAAAAAAGTGATGCCTTTTTTCAAAAGAACAGCATTTAATTGTTGTTGTTTTTTATTGTAAGGAATCGCGGTAATGTAGAAACGACAATAAAAAGTTCAAGGAAACAAACTTTAATATAAACTCAGAAGATAGAATACACGTACAAGTGATACATTGACAAAGACAGACATTGAATGACAGAAAAACAGACCTTAAGTAGACGGATCAAACAAAGGGTCAATTAAATTCAATTCAAATGAGATAATCAAGGCCCAATGGATGACTGATGACTGAAAAACACAATGAAACCATGCATGCAACAATTATTATGTACCGGTATATATTATTTTTGTAACAAAGTTTTTAGTCTCTTTTCTCAAGTCTATATATGTGATGCGATCTGGGAAAACCCGTCGGATGTCGCGCTTGTACATTTTCAGTAAAGTCTAAAAATAGATTGAATGTCAGTTTATGGTCAAATTTGGGTTTTCAATAAATTATTATTCTATAACATCTTGTTTATCATCTCTGAGTATATCTAGTGAAAATTCACTAGATTAGTGCAGAAAAATAGCGATTTATAGTGGCAAGCTGAAAAGACGTGTCTTTCTCTTTAAGAACACGCGCGGAGCGGAGGTGCAAAAAAACAACAACAACGGCTATTTAGTTCTCCTTCTCTTAACACTACAAAGACAGTTTCTCCTATCAAAATAAACCACATAACAGAATAAAGGTCCCGCCAGTCCTGTGTAAACTACAACGGCACGCAAGTTTTTATTTATTTATTTTTATCCAGCATTATGTGATGCGGAGCACAAGAGTCTGAAGCTGCTCGTTTAAAAGACCTTGCTCGCCTCTCAATCGCCCAATTTCAAAACGGTATTTACAGGATGAAATTTGAGTTTGTAAGCTTTTGAATGATACCTAATCTATGATTATTACTAAAATATGTGATATGAAAAAAAGGCAATAAAAAAAGAGCGCCCGTCGTCCCGCTAGCAGGACGTGACAGTTATTTAAACCTGTTTTTCTCAAAATTCCATTTCTGAAAATCACATCGATCAGCCGACTTCAGATAACCATAACTTTTGTTACAGACACACTATAAAAGAAATAAAAACAGATTTGGAAAGGGCTTGAACCAAGCTTTAATATGATCGCAAAACCTGTAATATGTCAAATTTCACCATGTGGTGGGTTTTCCCAGATCGCATCACATATATATATATATATATATATATATATATATATATATATATATATATATATATATATATATATATATATATATATATATATATATATACTGTATTTAGTGCTGTTAATTGATTAAAAAAATTAACTAAATTAATCACAACGTTTTTAATACGTTTTTATAAGTTTTAATATTTCATAATGCAATCATTTCACAGTTAATCTCCAAATTAATGTAGAAACAACATAAAGACAGTATATTTTAAATACTTGTTTAATGCATCTTTTTATGAATGAAGGCCAGTATTACTGATATTACAGCTACTGATGCTCAATTATTTTTAATTATAGCCATTCAACATTACAGTGTAATTGAAAGCTATCAATTGTTTAACATTTATTAGACTTTGATTTCATTTAATGAACTTTAAACAATCCTCACATATAAGTGTCATATTTACCTGTGCCCTGACAGAAATTGAATAAGTTATTAAACAAGTCTGCACTGCATAAATTATAAATTAAATATAGATTAACCTTTATTAAAGCTACAAAAGTTCTTTAGTCAAGAGCAGTGAGTAATTTTCTCTGTTACCTTTGTTCTTTGATTAACATTAATGACAGATTGAATTAGTAGACCTGCCGCTACAGCACATCTCACACATGTCCCATTTTCTCACAACTTTTAATTTAAGACTTTATCTAACTCATTTAAGACTGCTCTTATGCACCATAAAAAGCACCATAAAAAAGTCAGGACATTCATAAACAGTGTGTTCTCTTTTGTCTTTTCACTCTTAAATGGTTTAAAAGGAAGAGCATGATCATACAATGTAACGCTATAGCCAAAAGATGACAGCAAAAAACAGATGCTGCCTTATTGCGTTAAATATTTTAATATAACACATTAAACGGAAAAAAAGTATTGCTTTAACGTTGACAGCACACACACACACACACACACACACACACACACACAAATACAGTATTATATATATACAGTCGTGCTCAGAATTAATGGTACCCCTGGTAAATATGATCAAAAATGGCTATAAAAAATAAATCTGCATCGTTTATCCTTTTGATCTTTCATTCAAAAAATTGGCAAAATCCTAACCTTTCATTGAAGTAAAAGATTTGAAAGTGGGGGGGAAATCACATTATAAAATAAATGTTTTTCTCCAAAACACGTTGGCCACAATTATTCATACCCTTTTATTAAATACCTTTTTGCAATCTCCTTTTGCCAAGATAGCTGCTCTGAGTCTTCTCCTATAATGCCTGATGAGTTTGGAGAACAACTGACAAGAGATCAGAGACCATTCCTCCATAAAGAGTCTCTCCAGATCCTTCAGATTCCCAGATCCATGTTGGTGCTTCTTCTCTTCAGTTCAGCCCACTCATTTTCTATATGGTTCAGCTCAGGGAACTGGGACGGTCATGGCAGAAGCTTCATTTTGTGCTCCCTAACACATTTTTGTGTTGATTTAGATGTTTGTTTTGGATCGTTGTCCTGATGGAAGATCCAACCACGGCCCATTATAAGATTTCTAGCAGAAGGCGTCAGGTTTTGATTTTTTATCTGTTGATATTTGATAGAATCCACGATGCCATGTATCTGAATAAGAAGTCCAGGACCTCCAGCAGAAAAATAGGCCCACAACATTAAAGATCCAATGGTATATTAAATTGTACACATGGGATACTTTTTATCCTTGTGTGCACCAAACCCATCTAGTGTGTTTGCTGCCAAAAAGCTCTTTTTTAGTTTAATCTGACCACAGAAGCCTGTGCCGTTTGAAGATCCAGTCGTGTCTGACACCTGAATATGCTGGAGTTTGTATTTGGATGAGCGAGGAGCATTTTTCTTAAAACCCTCCCAAACAACATGTGGTGATGTAGGGGTTGCTTGATTTTTTTTTAAATAGGCTTTCTGACCCCAAAACTCAACTAATCTCTGCAATTCTCCATCTGTGATCCTTGAAGAGTCTTTGGCCACTCAAACTTTCATCCTCACCGTCCATTAAGAAAATATAGACACACGTCCTCTTCCTGGCAGACTCGTAACATCTTTAGTTGATTATAACTTCTTAATTATTGCCCTGATGGTCACAATGGGATTTTTCAATTCTTTAGCTATTTTCTTACATCCACTTTCTATTTTGTGATGCTCAACAATCTTTAGATGCACATCAGAACCATGTTCTGTGGTTTTATTCATTGTGATGAATGATTAAGGGAATTTGGCGTTTGTGCTTCCTCATATTTAAACTCCTGTGAAACAAGAAGTCATAGCTGGACAATTTCATGTTCCTAGTCACCCTGGTGTGCTAAAAAAAGGTAAATATTTGTAGCACACTTGAAAGAATGAACAAGCGTGTGAATTGGTTGGGTTCTTTTATTCAGCCAGCGTCATTCGCAACAGCTCTGTACCACACAGTACAACATAACTCAAAACTCATAGTCCCGTTCCCAACCTCGCGTGAACTGACTTTCTTTTTCTCTTCTAGGTTTTCCTCCGGGGTATTCCTCTGGCTTACTGCCACCCACTGGACACCCATCACATCGCTATATACTACAAATTGACATGCATGTACTGAATAATCAAATAACCATTATTAATATAATTAAATAACCAAAAAACTATTACATGGGGGGTCTAGCTTTTAACTCACAATTATCTTATAACAATTATACTATTCTATCAATGTATTTTCTATATTTCCCCACATTCTCCCCTACAAAACAGAATGTAGTCCCGACATTCTCAGAATAAATTACTGGTTATCTACCCGTAGATCATTTCTTTGGTAGGAGTCAGTGATACAACAGTTTTAGTACTCGTGCTATACTGTCACACGACACACAACATGTATCTCCTTTTCCATGCAGTGTGTTTGTAGCAGACATCATTGTGCACCATGATCTTCTACCACCATCACTGTTTATCAACAGGAATCTGTACTTTCACTGAAGGAATCTAACCTTGCACCATTGAAACAATTTACTTTATGTTTTCTTCTGGAATGTTATGGTAACTATTTTCTCTTTAAAACAAAAATATGAACTCAACCTTATTCTGGTCTTAATTTAACTTCTTACCATTTTAACTAGAACTAATTACTATGCTTTAATTAGCAGTTTACCCATTTACAATACTAGGCTGACCTAAAGTATGGTAAGTAAACATTTTCTTTTGTTTTCTGTTTCTCAAAGGATATACTCTTTTGCAGACAGGTTGTGAAGGAGGCTCCCCGTCACTTTCTTCGGCATCATCAGTTTCTTCAGCCTCCTCTCTGGAGGATGACACATCATCATCTCCCCGTCCTGCTCCTTGTTCATGTTCCACCTCCGGTTCTTCATCGTCCAGCATCACCGTGTCTTCTGGATCAGGTTCTGGGGGTTTTGACTGTAGACCATTTCTGGCGCTCCGACTCTCCCTGTCGACTGGCACTCCAACCAGGCATTTCCAATCATCCTCACCATCTGAACTGTCACAGAATGTTTGATTTTGCTGTGTCAATGTTTTTTCTGTTTGGCCTCTTTTCTTGTTTTCTTTTTCAGGTCTTCCCGGTAAGTATTCTCTCTCTACAGGTAAATAGTCACACGGTAACAGTAGGTTCCTGTGTAGTATTCTCGTTTTTCCTTTCCCCTGCTCAGGACGAACTTCATATACTGGACTATCCTGGTACTTCCTCTTGGTGACAACATAAACTTGTTCTTCCCAAAATGATCGAAGCTTCCCCGGTCCACCTTTTTCCTTGAAGTTCCGAACAAGTACTCTGTTCCCAGGGATCAGTTCAGCGCCGTGTACTTTCCTATCATACAAAGCTTTACCTCTTTCTTTCTCTTTGTGTGACACTCTTGAGGCTAACTTGTAAGCTTCTGTCATTCTCTTCCTCCAGTTCTCGGCATAGTCCTGGTAAGAGGAGCTTTGGTCCTTTGCTGGTACCCCGAACATGATGTCAATGGGCAGTCTGGGCGTACGGCCGAACAGGAGATAATAGGGAGCAAACCCCGTCGCCTCACTTTTCGTACAGTTGTATGCATTCACCACTTTTGCAAGTGACGTCTTCCAGTCGGCTTTGGCGGTTTCTGGTAAGGTCCTCAGCATTGTTAGCAAAGTCCGATTAAACCGCTCAACTTGGCCGTTCCCCTGCGGGTGATATGGTGTCGTGTGGGAGCCTTGCACACCACTGTACTCTTGCAGCTTTGAAAACAACTTGTTATCAAACTCCCTGCCTTGGTCGTGATGCAGTTTTGTCGGGAACCCAAACTTCAAAACAAAGTCCCCGAACACCTTTTCAGCCGCTGTCTTGGCACTCTTGTTTCTGCATGCATACGCCTGCGCGAAGCGCGTAAAGTGGTCCATCACAACTAAAATGTATTCATGACCTCCCTTACACTTCTCTAGATGCAAAAAATCAATAGAGACCAGCTCAAATGGGTAAGTGGTGGTGATGTTTACCAGAGGAGCTCGGGTCAGTTTGTTTGGACGCTTGCTTCTCAAGCAACTACAAACACGTGTGACATAATGTTCCACTTCCTTTTGCATGTGGGGCCAATAAAATCGATCTCTGATTAAGTTCAGCACCCTTTCTGCTCCCAGGTGGCCCATGTCTTGATGCAACTCCTTATAAACGAGCTCATGGTATCTCCTAGGCAATACCAACTGATGACGAGTGGCTGTTTTCCGAAACAAGAGACCATGTTCATCCAGGTATAATTTTGCTCTTTCCCTCATCAATCCCCGAACCTTTCTACCCTGACTTCTGTTCACGGGCCGCGGTTTCACTTTTAGGTATGTAACGGCTTCTCTGATTTCAGGGTCTTCCTCTTGGTCTTTTCTCAGTACCTCCTTGGGGATCTCTGCAACTGCAGTGAACAGCTCCTCCTCCTGTTCTGCCGACAACGCAGTTTCAATTGTAAGTGGACACAACCACGGCCCTCTCTCCTGACTCCGTACTACCGCTGACTGAGATAAGCTGACCATGACTTCAGGGTGCACTTCTTCTGAACAGGTTTTCATGTACTGTTCCATATGCAGCGGCATACGCGACAAGCCATCCGCGTCCCCATTTGACTTTCCTGGGCGGTATTTGATAGTAAATCGAAAGTCAGCAAGTTCCGCTACCCATCTGTACGTTGTGGCATTTAACTTGGCTGTTGACATCACATATGTGAGAGGGTTATTGTCCGTGTACACAATGAATGATGGTGCATGATAGACATAGTCTCTGAACCGTTCACATATAGCCCACTTCATGGCCAAGAACTCCAACTTTCCTGAGTGAAGATGGTAGTTTTTCTCAGGAGGGGTTAGGGTTCTTGATCCGTACGCTATTACCACTAACTTGCCTCTTTGTCTTTGATAAAGCACCGCACCAAGACCTTCCTGTGAAGCGTCGCAATGGAGTACCAAAGGTTCATCCAGATCTGGATATCCCAGCACCGGTGGGTTAGATAAATAGTCGATTAACTCACCGAGGGCCTTTTGATGTTCGTCTGTCCACGTGACTGGATGTGATGACGCAAGCTGTCCTTGGCCATGTTTCCCTTTTCCTTTCCGCTTCATCTGTACTTTCCCTGTTGGTGTCTTTTTTTCAGCGAGCAGCAGATAAAGAGGTGCGGCCTTGCGGGAAAAGTTTTCAATGTATGACCGGTAGTAGGAGAGGAATCCTAACAACTTTCTAACCTCACCAACTGTCTTAGGGGTCCTTTCTTTCAGTGCTTGGACAGGAGCAACGTCAGCCGGGTCCATCGTGTACCCATCTTTTGTCACCAGCCTCCCTAGGAATCGTACCTGATTTCGGAACACTTCACATTTTCGAGGCGTTAGTTTGACACCATGATTTTGATAACACTGCAGCACTTTTCTGATGTCCTGAAGATGATCATCAAATGTTTTAGAATGAACTAAATTATCATCCAAATATGGTTGACATACCTCATCACGCAATTCTCTCAGGCACTCCTCCATGCTCCTTTGGAATTCAGCAGGTGCATTTGACAATCCGAAAGGGATCCTCACCCATTCATATAATCCCCACGGCGTTATGAACGCAGTGAGAGGTCGGCTGGATTCCTCCACAAACCCCTGGTGATAGGCTTTGCCTTGATCAAGGACTGAAAACCAGGCGTTGCCTGCCAAGCTGTCGAGCATGTCCTGTATGCGGGGAATAGGGTGTCTATCTGGAATGGATTTCTTGTTTAACTCCCGATAGTCACAACAGAGGCGGAGAGTTCCATCTTTCTTACGCACACAGACTACTGGTGAAGAATATGGTGACTTAGATTTAGTAATCCACCCCTTATTTAAGAGATCCTCCAGGTATTCTTTAACCTCTCTGCGAAGTGGCTTCGGGACGGACATGTATGTGTGCTTCACGAAGGTGGTATCATGGAGGCGGACTTTTAGCTGGAGAGATGGAATACATCCTACATCGCTGTCATCACGAGCAAAAGCACCACTCTCCTCCCTTAAAAGCTGCTTCACTTTCTGCTGCTCTTCAGGTTTTAAGTGATCAACGCATACAGGAGGGTCCCATAGATTTTCTTTTTGAACCGTTGGTGTTGTATTTGCGTTTTCTGTAGATTGGCTGACTTGTTCACCGTCTTTTTGGAACAGGCTTTGGCTGGTGTGTGCAACAGTTGTACATGCAACCTCTTTCTGAGCGGTCACCGGTCTCACCTCGGCAGGGTAGATGGCTTTTACTCGCTGGATATGGCCCAGAACTGCCCGTGGAGGCAGGTCAATGTCATGAGTAGTATCATTGATCACAGGAATACAGACGCGTGAACAGGTCCCTCTCTTAAGGCAAACGATGTTTTCCTCCACCCTCAATCCATCTGGCCACTTCGCGCACTCATCCGGTACAAAAAG
The DNA here is from genome assembly GCA_036326025.1 of Chrosomus eos. Lineage (NCBI taxonomy): Eukaryota > Metazoa > Chordata > Actinopteri > Cypriniformes > Leuciscidae > Chrosomus > Chrosomus eos. Next base: position 31,603,067 of record CM070827.1, on the reverse strand, counting down.
AGCATCTTGATCAGATAGCAAAGGACCCATTTTAATGCAACATTTGACAGCTCTAGCCTGTTGGGCAGGAATTTTTGTTACTGACCTTCCTACTTTCACCACTCCATCACTGAACCCTTCGTCTTGGCTTCTCACTAAGTCCAGCAAAACCTCTGCTTTCTTGCAGTCACAGGACAGTGCAGTACTCATGGCTTTGGTCATTACATTGGTAGGTCGCTCTACCCCACTGTTCAACAGGTACTCAATGACATTGTAACCAATGATGGGCTCCTCTGCCACTTCATCGTCACCACATACTAATACCGGTACTTCCAGTTCCAACGGTGTGGTTTTGTCTGTTCCCAGCTTGAATGTCACTTCGACCCAGCTTTCAAACGGGATCACTGTTTGATTCACTGCTCGACCAGTGAGGGTTCCAGGGCCTAGGATCTCTTCAAGGCCACGTAGTATTGTGTGTGGGAGATGTTCTTTTCTCCACTTTTCATTCATGAGACAGACTTGTGAGCCAGTATCCCATAGCGCTTTTGTTGCTACACCATCGAAGAAACAGTTCACCATACATTTTTCTCCGATCAAATTCAATAACTGTGCATTATGTTTGGTGGACAGCTGATTAGTAGTTATGGATCGGATATGCTGCAGAGGACACTCCTTTCGCTTCGCTGCTTCCTGAGCTTCCAGCTGCTTAATGCTGTCACACAGGATGTCATGTTGATGTTCTGGCCACAGTGAGGATGTGGTGTGAGTTGTGACTGCCATACTGCTAGCTGAGGGTCCTCTTTCGGTTCTTCCTGCAGCTGATCCCCTACACCCTCTGGAAAGATGTCCACTTTTCCCACATTTAAAGCAATGATCACACTGGTCACCTCTGCCATCATCTTGACATCCACGGCATCCTCGCTTTCTTTCTCTGGGCTGCGTGGAACGGTATGTACTCATCGCTTTCCTCATTTCTCCGATCTCCTCTTTCAGCTGTTTAACGACCTCATAGAGCTCAGAGTCTTTCTTGTCCATGACTTGTGGAGTTTTCAAAGCTTTTAATTGTGTGCATGTGGACTGTTCTTTACCTCCAACAGCATAACCCATTCTCTCTTGACTTTGACGTAGTTCTACTGGAACCTCACTGACTTTAGTTTCTTTGATGTTGGCATTTTTCTTGAACTTTTGCTGTCGTTCGCACTCAAGACTTGCAGCTTCGTTCATAGCTGTGATGAGAACCTCATCTGTGATTTTAGGATCATCAAGGCAGGTTTTTAGCTGATACTTAATGTGATCGTTTGATAACCCTGTTCCTAGGGCGCGCAGGAATCTTCTCTGTATGAGATCAGGGCTGTACGGTTCTTCTCCATCTGGTTCTCGAGCAGCAGCTAAAAGTCTTTCCTTCAACTCAATGGCACGGAATAGGAAGTTTTGTGGTGACTCACGGCTCTCTTGAGTGATGTTTATCAGTCGATGATACAGGTCTGTTGAGCTTTCTTCCTTATAATGGCCTTTCAGAATTGTGCGCAGCTGAGAAAGGGTTAAATCAATCTTGATCTCCAGCATATCACGCAGGCTCATACCTGGACTCACTGCTCTTATCACTGCATCAATTATTTCAGGCTCTCTGTGTCCCTTGTTCACTCCAGCATCAATTTGGTGCATCAAGTTGTTGTATGAAAGCTTATCTTTCTGACCCCGTTCTCCAATTTGGCCATTAATCTTAAAATCACGCCGGATAGTGACTTCAGGAACTGCCTGATGATGATGGGAAAACACAGGGGGACTTGACACATCAGGAACTTTCAAACTCAGGCGTTGTATTTCGTTTTTTAACACATTTGTTGACAACTCAAACTGATGCTGCAATTCTGTGTACTGTCTCTTTAAATGCGCGAGCTCCGCCAAATTTCTGTCTGCGCCACCACCGCCATCTTGTACCGCGCGGTCACTGCTTTGCGTCATCTTGCTAGAAAACTCTAACAAATCTTCCACATGTTGACGGGCTACATCGTCATCTTCCGTCTCTATAACATTCTCTACTGATTCACTTATTAGTCTGATCAGCGAGTGCCTTTTGGTTTGTCCCTCCTCCACTGACAGTTTCACATACACACACACCTCGTGCAGCTGATCGAGTCGCAGCCGGAGCAACGCAGCGCTCAGCTGATCTTGCAGTTGCTCAATGTCCATGCTCAGCGTCTTCGTAGACAACTCACTCAAAACGGCACCGCTGATCCCATCCTCGTCGCCAGTATTTTGTAGCACACTTGAAAGAATGAACAAGCGTGTGAATTGGTTGGGTTCTTTTATTCAGCCAGCGTCATTCGCAACAGCTCTGTACCACACAGTACAACATAACTCAAAACTCATAGTCCCGTTCCCAACCTCGCGTGAACTGACTTTCTTTTTCTCTTCTAGGTTTTCCTCCGGGGTATTCCTCTGGCTTACTGCCACCCACTGGACACCCATCACATCGCTATATACTACAAATTGACATGCATGTACTGAATAATCAAATAACCATTATTAATATAATTAAATAACCAAAAAACTATTACATGGGGGGGTCTAGCTTTTAACTCACAATTATCTTATAACAATTATACTATTCTATCAATGTATTTTCTATATTTCCCCACATATTAATGGAAATAAACTTAATAGATATTTTATTCATAAGAAATTCTAGGGGTGTGAATAATTGTGGCCAACGTGTTTTGGAGAAAAATATTTGTATAATGTGATTTTTCCTCCCCATTTTCAATTCTTTTACTTCAATGAAAGGTTAGACTTTTGCCAATTTTCTGAATGAAAGATCAAAAGGATAAACGATGCAGATTTATTTTTTACAGCCATTTTTGATCATATTTACCAGGGGTACCATTAATTCTGAGCACGACTGTATATATAATTATTTATATATACTGTATATTATTTATTTATTTATTTATTTATTTATTTAATGCACTACATGGAGGTAAAGAACCAATCGACAAGAAGCGGAGTACATTCAAATCGTTTAATGAACTGCTAGCTGTATCGTGGTCATTTGCCCACATTGACAAGTTAAAGCTGTTATTGATGTTTGCAGCGTGAACTCCGATCTCTGTGTGTGAGTGATGTGTGTGTGTTCCCTTCAATTAAAGCAGCATATTAATATAGAACAGTGATTAAACTGGATCTAAATGACTGCCATTTTAGTACCATGATAAAACTGACTCTACTGACTCAAATGGGCAACTGGAAATTTCCATTTGGTCATCATAGACAACGACTCTTTGTGCTGCCTTCAAATGGCCAAACTTGGTGCAGTTGATCAAAGATGAATGACCTAGCAGGAGCAGTGCCCATAAAGCCACTCCCTTGCCCCACCTCGGCCATTCAGACCACTGTCCTCTTAATACCCATATACAAATCATATACAAAACTACCAACAACATCAAAGTATGGCAAAGGGAGTGAGATGAGATCTGCAGGACTGCTTTGATGGCTCTGATGAGCATGTTCAAGAAGAGGTTAAGGTTTAGTTAGCATGATCTAGTAGTCTAGCAATCTAGCAAATGCTTTTCCATTCAAAACTAGCCTTGTATTCTTATGTATTTGGTTCTACTACAAATACATTTATTTATGAACAACTTTTTTTTTTACAGATGTACAAATTTGTACGAATCCCTATTTATGAATATTAAAATCTTGATTCTATTGTAATCAGTTGTCATATCAATTTTCAGTTGCATTTATTAAATGCAGTTTACTCATAAATATCACAAATGGTTGCACACAGATGAGGAAAAGGATCTATTTGCAGCAGTGTCAATACATTTAATTAACAAAACTCAAGGAACAGGAACAGAACAACTGTTTGAGAATTGACAAAAATCAGAAAGAAACACAGGTCTTAAATACAGAGAACAAACCAATCAAAGAAATGGTGTAATTGGTACAACTGATCAATTACAAACAGGTGCAATTGATAATCAAACAATGAATAACCAAGGTAACCAACTGAAAACACAGGAAACAGAACTAAACAAACCACCCAAACAGACACAAAAGCCAGATAGTCCCTTACTATTCTACCCCATCAAGAAAGCACGTCTACACACCTTAACAAAAACATCAAAGTCCAACAGAGGAGGGCAGGAGGCAATGGAGGCAAAAACCAGGGAGGAGTTAATAGGAAGAGGAACCAGGGTGGAATCAACAGCTATAATCCCAGAGCAAAAGCTCATGGGTTTAAGACTGAGGAGTTGGGGTGGTGGAGGGATGCTGGAAAAACTGTTGTGGGGTAGAGGTAAGTTGGCTATACATAAACCTCTTCTCATGCTAATTAGATTGATTATCTGAACAGTCTCCTCCCACACTTTGTTAATAAAACCTTATTTCATGAGTTCACCCTTGCATATAAACAGATATAGTAAAAATATGCATATTTGGTGTGGTGTCCAGTTGGAGGGCTCAGAGCTTGGAATTTGGCCCAAACCCAGTGTACTCCCCCAAAGAAGCAAATAAATGCGAACAGCAACCTGAAGACAGCCTCAGATGGGTTGGCCCTGCCAGCAGTCCAAATAGGGGCTTTCAAATCTTTTAACCCCCCGATCTGGAGGGCTCACACAGCATCCGATATGAGCTTGCTGCTCACGGCATCAGGCAGGTCGTCCCCGCCGGTGGTCACCGTGGGATGTATGATTTTCTCACCACCTGAGACCAGGAGGGCAAATGTCATATCCGACTGGAGCTGGAGATCACGGCATTGGACAGTAAGCCCAGCCAGCAGCCGAATGGGACACCTAATTGAAGTAGGGGATTTGCAAAATTGGGTCTGTAATTAATTGTCCCCGTCAGTGCCTCCGAACAGGGAGCCCACACTGCAATGCGAAGCGGGTGTCTGGTGGCAAAAACAGGCAAGCTCTCATTCCATCCAAATAGAACGGCTCGACCAGCGCTGTAATTGAGGGAGCCTTTGAACGTAGGAGCTTGCGGTTGCTGTTGTTTTTACTGGAGTTTGGTGTGATAAGTACGTTGAAGTTTGAAGAGGGCAGATACAGTGGGTTTAAAGTTTCGTAAAACATGGACTGATTAGCTGATGAGCTTGATGGGCTTTTTTTATATGAAACTGATTGGATATGATATAGCTTTTGAAAGCGTCTGATAGTGTTTAGCATCTGAGAAAAATAATCATAGCGTCAAGAGTGTAGGCAGTATTGATGGAATGGTATCCTAATCTGAGAGCGTCAGAGCGGAGATACATTTGATGAGTTTTTCTAGGGTTATGGGTTGTCTGGGGTCATGGCAGGTGGGTTTGGATCATTGAATGCCTTTGTTTAGGACAAAGGCTTGTGGATTATTTATCTCAGGGGAAGGAGTGCCGTAGATCAGCTGGTGAAAAATTGGATACCACTCAGGTAACATTTGATGGACCCAACTTGGAGGTCTTAATGCTGTTGAGGTATGAGATAAATGAGGTGATGTAGAGAAGGGAAAAGTCAGTAAATTACATGTTATACGAGAGATGGATGTGTCGTGGAGGGGTTTTAACGGTTGGGTTACGGGAATATTATCTCTGAATATTGAAGAACTGGAGTTGGGGATGGGTTCACCTCTGGAGCCAGCACCATGAATCTCTGCAAGAATCTGTGGTCTGATGTTGTGAGCCACTGTGGTTAGCTCAGAGACAAGGTGGGACAGGCAGCAGTGTTGCAGTAAATGCTATCAATCAAAACTGTGAATCCTTTTTTTTTTTTTTGCATTTCGGTTCAAAAAGTGACAATAAAGCCTGGAATCGGAACTTATTTATCCCACAGACACTAAGAAACACACTTTAGATAATTGGAAAAACCACCTTATTTTGCAACTGGATACTTGCCTTCCTGAGCAAGAGGAGTCAATCAACTCTCATACAGTAATACGAAACACTGGTAAACCACCGGCCTTTCTCACTCACAATTGCATTGCAGAGCAGCAGAGCACTAATGCAATTTTCATTAAGAAATTGAAAGTTTATTTTAAAGCTCCAGTCCATAACTTTTTGGGGTTAAAAATTATCCAAAATTATTTTTTGAGCAAGTACTAACCAGCCAGTGTTCAAAACTATCTGCTTGCCTTAGCTCGATTCAAAACTTGTAATCATTTTTTTAATTCCAGTTGTACTGGTGGATTTCCACAGGAAATTTTAGCATGTCTTTGCTTCATTACGTCACATCTGTACACATAAAGAAGGTGTCTCGGCTAATAGGCTATATTGCGTGTGAGGATGTTGGAGGTGGAGATGAATAGCCTTTACTCACAGCACTTGATATAATTAAACGTATCAATTTGATGGCGGATCCAGAAAGGTTCAAACGACAATCACCAGTGACAACTGGAGATTCATCCATTGTAAAATGCAGAAGACTTTGGAAGACAGAAAAAAAAGAGACTGCATCGAAAACAATGCACTGCATTTCTGCATTTCGCCCATGCGAAAACAAGGACAAAAATGCATCTGATTACAGATACGTGTGTTGTATTTCAAAGAGTACCAGTTCTAAGGAACATTAATTTGTTGTTGGTATGACAATTAGAAATTAGACTGCACAGAAATGGAACCTGAACTGCAGGTAGCCCTAATACACATTAAATACAGTCACGCAATGCTGATGTTGTTAACATTAACAATTTGAGAACAAAGTATAATTTGCAGGGTTTGCCTTGATATGATAAGCGATCATTAGATTTAATCAGCGTGATTTACTGCAATGCTTTCTCCCCTTAGTTGGTTAGAACAAAAGTGGATGTTACTTGTTCAGATGACATTTTCCGGTGAAAACTCTTATGTTGGTCATACTTCAAAAAAAGTAGAATCTGTGATTCTGAATGACAGTATCGTCTCGGTTACTAACGTAACCTCGGTTCCCTGAGAGTAGCGAACAAGTATTGCATAAGTTAGCTTACGTCAGAGCCCGCCAGTGTGGGCGTGGCTTATAGCTAAGCCCCCATTTTCGCCATAGAATTCAGGTTAAATTGACTGAAGTAATCCCCTGATCGAAGCACAGTAGTATGGCGGGTTACGCAATACCCTACTCTCAGGGAACCGAGGTTATTTTTGTAACCGAGACGTTCCCTTTCGAAAGGTCTCTCGTATCGCGTAAGTTAGCTTACGCTATGGGAACCCCTTTCAAAATGCTGTGCGTGCTTAAAAACTTCGCCCCATACTATAGCCTAGGGCCAAGCGCCCGAGGCTAATAGAAGAGTAAAGTTATGAGTCCTAATAGAGGCCAGATCAGTAATGAGCCCCATATAGGGAAATATAGGAATGGGCATTATAAAGGGCCAAACTCCGTCTTTATATGGTAAATAGAACTGTAGTTCAGGTTCACCCAGGACCAGACAAACGTCAGGCCTTATTAGGTTGTGGAAATGTGCTTAGACACTTTATACGGAAAGAACCCTTGCTTGCAAAGTGGGAACTTCCAGGTAATAAAACCTCTTAAATGTGGATGGATGAGGCCCAGCTGGCTGCCGCACACATATCTTCAATTGGTATTCCACCCATGACAAGGCCATGCTTCTCGTGGAATGAGCTCTGATGCCTATGGGACAATGGAGGCCCTTAGACTCTTAAGCCAGCGAGATGGCATCAACTATCCAACGTGAAAGTCTCTGCTTTGTGACCGCAAGACCGCTGGTGCAGCCACCGAAGCATACAAAGAGCTGTTCTGACTGCCTGAAGGGGGCAGAACGCTCCAAATAGACTCTGAGAGCCCTGATAGGGCAGAGTAGATTCGCGTCTCTTTCGTCTTCTGACGAGGGATGAGCTGACAGCGAAATGAATTGCGCTCCGAGTCGAGAGCACTTTAGGAACATACACGTACCTTGGCTTAAGGACAACTCTGGAGTCGTTTGGCGCGAATTCAAGGTAGGAAGTACTCACTGAGAGTGCTTGCAAATCACCCACTCGCTTGACTGATGCCAATGTTAGCAAGAGAGCAGTTTTGAGCAAAAGAGGCTTCAGGTCAGCAGACTGAAGCGGCTCGAAAGGGACCCCTTTCATGGCCTCCAGGACCGTGGAGAGGTCCCAAATTGGTACAGTGGGGGGTCGAGGCGGGTTTAGTGTTCTGGCTTCCTTGAGGAAGCGCACTACAAGGTCGTTTCTTCCCAGATATTGCCCAGCCACATGAGCATGAATTACTACTATGGTCGCCACATATATTTTGAGCATGGAGAGGGTGCGACCCGCATCCAAAAGCTCTTGTAGAAAGGAAAGTACCTTTGTCACTCCTAGAGTGACCAGACGTCTTTGAAAAAAAATAGGTTGGAAATTCATTATATCTTTTATTATAGGCTTTGGGCTGCCAACTCTCACACAATTGACCCTTTTCACAAGCTCTCACGCCACACATCCATTTTCTCACGCAGATAAAAATCACGGACAAAGAGGACACTGACACCGACAGACAAAACAAGACAAGACAGAGAAGGTTACTTTTGATATGGAACAAATCCACAGCTTTCAGATTCTGTCAATATTTTTACGAGATTCACACAATAAATGTCAGTTTAAACGGCATGTGAAACAGCAGCCTACAAATCCCCCCTCTCAAACAAATCTCACTCACCCCCTCCCTCCCCCCGCCCCCCACCCCCGTCCTCACTGCTCATAAGTGAAAGCTGTAGAAACCAGAGAGTTTAATTGTGATTTTAAACTACTCTTTATTGTCAGAACATAATTATCAGGTGAACATTTCACAAATCTCAGGTAGAACATTCAAACATTTGTCATTTTTACTTAACAAAATAAATATCTTTATCTTTATCTTAGTTTCTGCATGTGGTAATGGGGGATATTGTTTCAAGACTTGAAACAGGTTTGTGTTGCCTGACTTTGATGGCACGTATCTTCAGCACAGTTTGCAGTGCAGGCTGCAATATTAATATTACATGTTTTGTCTCGAAACGCATATTTGACAGTAAGTTGACAGTAGTTTTAGCTTGAGTTAGGATGCAGATATATAGTTAAATTTATGTTCATTAACAAAAACAGTAACATCTGTTAAAAAAAAATTAACAACCTCAATTTTATTTGGTCAAATGTAATATTCTGACTGAGTTTTATTAAAATTAAAGGGTTAGTTCACCCAAAAATGAAAATTCTGTCAGCAATTACTCACCCTCATGTCCTCAGATTTAATCAAAAATATCTTAATTTGTGTTCTGAAGATGAACGAAAGTCTATACGGGGTTGGAACGACATGAGGGTGAGTAATTACTGACAGAATATTCATTTTTGGGTGAACTAACCCTTTAACCATTGGTCATCCAGAATCATGCATTTAGATCATGATAACCATAGATAAAACCAGGCATAGCCTATAGCACCTCACTATCATGGCAAAATGTAACTTTATGGTTTTTGGTATTTGTATGAAAAACAGTAGCCTAAATACATTGTCTATAATATAATACAATTCAATATGTATATCCCACATTTCATGGTGCAGATCATTTTACTAGGCTAACGTTACAGTAAATCCATGGTAAATGATGGGAATTTGTAGACGGAAAAGCCTTCTGACTATATCGTTGCGCGCAGTGTTTCTCCTGTCGGCCAGAGCTGTTTCATCTGCCTTTAAATCACTGAGACATCTGTGTTCTTCGCTGAATTCAAGCGCTTCTCACTGGATCTCATGAGCGAGACCGATCAGAGTAAACGCATCTGGTCCAATGAGCTCGCGCTGCCTTGCCGTTTGGAAGTTTGCGCATAAACATTATCGAACATTTATCGAACTCTTGATATCGTTTTATCAGGTAAAAATTATATCGCGATAATTATCGTTAAGGTTTAACACCCAGGTTCCCGGATGCCCGTTGAGGGGCCATACATGGAGGGCCCACAAGTTGGGACAGGGATACCAGATCGTCCCGTTCGCCTGCGTGGGGAGGTCTCTCCTCAGCGGTATTGACCATAGGGCTGATTCCAGCAGCTGAGTCAACTCGGAGAACCATAGCTGGTTCCTCCAGAGAGGGGCTATCAAGAGCACTGCACACTTGCTCTCCCTGATCCGTTCGATGACCTGAGGTAGTATCGTGACCGGAGGGAATGCATACAGCGGGCGGCTTGGCCAGTTCTGGGCCAGCGCATCCCGGTCGTTGGAGAAAAATGAGCAACGAGCGTTGTCTTCTGAGGCGAAGAGGTCGACCTCTGCCTCACCGAAGATGCTCCATATCAGCTGAAACGTTTGCGGGTGAAGAGACCATTCCCCCGGGGGGACATTGTCTCTGGATAGCATATCCACAACCTGGTTCAGAATGCCTGGCACGTGAGCCGCTCTCAGCGTCAAGACGTGGTGACCTTTTATGTATGGGAGGAAAGCATTTAGTGATAGAGCAACCACTCTCATCTCTAGACAGTTTATGTGTAGGCGCCTCGACCAAAGGCCGGAGATGGGCCTGCCCCCGTGTAGGGGGCAGGCCCCCTAATACATTATAAGTTTGCCTTTTTTACCAATCATTTTGTAATAAAACATTATAGGCCTAATAATAAACAAACAAAGTGTTTTCTTTATTTTGTGTACCATATAGTGATGGTTAACTTTTAATCTATTGAAGGGAATATTAAAAATAATAATCGTAAAAATGCCCTCTGGTGGCGTATTTGTGTTGCATCATCCTTGAATTCCTATTGGTGGATTGGCGAAGAAGAACCTACAAGTGACAGTTAATTTTTCAAACTCAGGAGTCCGCCATTTCTGCCCGTTCATACCCTCAGGTAAGTTAAGTTTTTACATTTTTGAAATCATTTTACTGAAATATTTAGTATTGCAGTTAATATTTCTATTGGTTACAGTATAGGCCTTGTGTTAAATTGGTTCAGTGGTTCATGTAGGTTGTCTACAAACAAACCGAAAGGTTGGTGGTTCAATCCCCAGTTCCACCTGACCAAGTGTCGAGGTGTCCATGAGCAAGACACCTAACCCCAGCTGCTCCCGACGAGCTGGATGGCGCCTTGCATGGCTGCCGTCGCCCGTCGGTGTATGAATGAGAGAGTGAATGGGTGAATGTGAGGCAAATTGTAAAGCGCTTTGGTGGCCATTGGGTCTGTGAAAGCGCTATATAAATGCAGTCCATTACCATTTACCATTACCCTGTTATTAACAGTGTTAAATTGAATTTGCTCCGGTTTTTAAAGTAATAAAGTTACAATCTCCCATTATTTCCTTGTTATAGTTAATGAAATGGTCAATAACAATAAGACAGCTGTGTTATAAGGAGACGAGCTTCGAGACAGAAGCGTGAATTTTAATTTCAATGAAGCGCACGCTCGTTTTTCTTTATTGGTAACTTAACGTTAAGTTAACGATAGGCGCCGATTGAAATAAAAGCGAACCGGGTGGAAGACGGAGGTGTATGATATGTGAATGTTTGTCGCAGTTTCACACACATAACCTAACGTTAACGTTAACGTTACTCAGTTTGCGTTGAGTATTTTCCCCAGGCCTATATTAACAGGTGTAACGTTAGAAGTTCTTAACTGTTAGCTAACTTTGGCCCGCGAGGTCCACTTTCGTGCAGTTTTTAGCTCCAACCCAGATCAGACTGTTACTGTTCGGTAATCCCGAAAATCTTGATTAACGTTAGCTTGTTCATGTGTGTTTTATCAGGGTGGGAGCTAAACTCAGCAAGTGGACACTGCTACAGTTGACAACTTCCGTCAGTGCAGCGTTCGTAACATTGTTTACTGCGGTTTACTGTGATGCATGCGCTGGATTAAAGTGATGATAGCACATGGTTAAATGTGTAGGTGTGTTTGCAATGCATAGTTGGTTTGTGAAGTGTTATTTATGCCCTGTTTTATTTCTCCCCAGGTAACGATGGTTGACAAAAAGAGCTTAACAAGTTAAAAAAGTAAGTCTGTGTTGTTAAATATTAAACATTGTTGCTAAATAAACAAACTTAAAGGAAGCTTAAAATCCTTATCTTAATTTATATTTTTCTTTTTCTTCAAACAGCCAGGAAACTGAAGTGCCTCAAATATCTTGTAATCGGTATGTATCATTGTTTTGAAGTTTAAACAGACTGTATATTGTGGCAAGTAAAATGAAAATCCTGTATAAAAAGACTTCATCATTGTATTCATGTTAACAGACAAGAACCCTGTGAGAATGAGGGCTCATTTGTTGCCAAACCTTGGCCAGCAGTGAGACTCAACGCATGTAATAATTTTGATTACTTTGGCCACGCCCAGTTTTTTTCTTATTGAACATTCTCGAAATACATCACTATATGGTAGTCAATTGCAACCTCCAGTTCATGCTAACTTTAAGGAACTTGTTTGGCTGAAAGTGTGTAATTTGGATATAAGCACCTGAAGTAAACAAATGTTTTGTATTTTTTAAAGATGCTGCATGAAATGACGATGAGGTTTCGAACAGACTTGGTGAAGAACATGGAAACTTCTCTAAATGAAATGGCCCAAAACATCATCAGGAGTGCAAAAAAAGGAAGGAAGAGGAAACCACAGAAGGTAACACCATATATTTTTCCCCATCCAACCTGTTCCATGCCCAGTGTAAAGTTGCATTGTCAATGTAAAGGTTGTAGCTTCTATAAATTGTATGAGTGAAAACATGTATTAAAATAATGAAAGTATTAAAGGAATAGTTTTCCTCAAAAATGAAAATTGTCATAATTTATTCACCTCTTGTCATTTCAAATCTTTATGACTTTCTTCTTCAGAACACAAAAGATATTTTGAAGAAGGATGGTAACCGAACAATGGTGGTGCCCATTGACTTGCTGCATTGGTTTTGTGTCCATATAATTTAAGTGAATGGGTAGCAGCATTGTTCGGTTACCAACATTCTCCAAAATATTTTTTTTGTGTTTATGCTGAAGTAGGAAAGCCATATAAGTTTAAAATCACAAGAGCGAGTGAATGATGACAGAATTTTCATTTTTGGGTAAACTATCACTTTAATTGATTTCTGTACCTAATGTACAATAATTTGTATCTGTTTGTAGGTCTCGTTAAGAATGCTGCACTCATTTTAGTGCCAGCACTATTTAAAGAAAACGTCACCTTTCTCTACTGTGTAGATAGTGTAAGTAAGTTTAGGTCTATTTGATGCCTTCTGTTAATTGGTGAAAGGCACTCAAAAGGTGAAATGTTTGTTTTACAGGAACCCAAAGGTCCTACATCAACCATGGTGTTTAACGGCTGTCCTGATCCCCTCAAGACTAAAAGTGTCAGCATTATAATGGAGGCAGACATTGACATGACAAAGGCTGTGGAAGGCCTGTTTGCAGTCTATTTTGCAGTCACACAATGACTTTTAAGTTTATGCATATATTTTTGAATAAGAGCATGATACAAGAACACCAATACCTGTACTAAAAATATACTGTCAACTTGTGTAAGTTGTAGTGCTATTTATTTAGATGTTTTAATTGTTCATGTATTGTTTTTTATCTGCATTGTCAAATATCAAAGATTTGTTTTTCCTCATTTCAGAGATGCATGTAAAAGTTAAGTACTGTACATGTTCATACAGTACATAAACAAGCTTATGTATGTTTATTGCAAAGTGAAAATGCTTAAATTAAATAATTCAAACTAAATGGATGAATGTAATTTAACATCTTAAATGTAAAACAAGTTTTGCTGTATAATACAGAGTATTTAGATGTGCAATTTTAAATATGACACTAATATTTTTGTATAATCAATTGAATAAATTTAAACTTTTGGAATTTTCTGGATTGGTTATATTTTTGTATTCATATAATAACTTTTTGTATTCATATAATAACTGGTTTAATAATAAAACAATTGTTTTAATAATAACTGGTTTAATAATATTGAACCCTTAAATGGTTCTATAAAGAACCATCTAACTTGGATTTAAAGAACCATTTAGGGTTATTTTTATGGAACCATTAAAATGGTTCTATATAGAACCATTTTGGAGTTCCATATATGAAACGGGTGATAGAACCATTTCTGGTTCTAAATAGAACCATTTCTTCTAAGAATGATGGCCTGTGATGGGATATTATCTGATTGTGAAAATAAGCATCTTTCAGATCCACTGAGAAAAACCAATCCCCTGGGCGAATCTGTGTGAGGATTTGTTTGGTTGTCAGCATTCTGAACGGACGCATCATAAGCGCTTTGTTCAGGTGTCTGTGATCTAAGATGGGCCTGAGGCCGCCATCTTTCTTTGGAACGAGGAAATAGCGAGAGTAAAAACCCGACTTGCTTAGTGATAAAGGGACTGTCTCTACAGCCCATTTCACCAACAGTTTTGACACTTCGGTGAGAAGGATGTGAGCCACGTCGCTTCTCACCGATGTCTCGACCACAGTTAGAAAGCATGGGGGTCTACCGTCTGCGAGCAAAATGTAGCGAGTAGCCTCTTTTTATTATGTTCAACACCTTTTCTGATATTCCGGGGATGGCTTCCCGGACCTGGACCCCCATGGCTAGGGTTGAATGATGTCTGGGGATGGGCCGCTTTGTGATAGGGATCTGTCGTGTACCTCAAGAAAGAGGAGGTGGAGGGTTTGAGACGAGCTGAATGTTGAATGACTTGTTAGCTCGTCGTGTACCTCAAGAAAGAAAGGAGCGTGTCTCTGCTGAGGGGCCTGTCGGTTCCCCTGCAGGAACCATTCGTCCAGCCTGCTTCGCGTGGGTATTCGACGTCCTTAGTCAGCACACGGAGAAGTTCAGAGTCAAGGCTAGCTCTCACACCGCTGGCGCTGGCTTGTGTTGAGGGTGCGGGGTCGGTCATGGAACCTGTCCACCCCTCGCATTCGGATGCAGCAAGTGAAAGGCTGTCATCCTTCTCTTCTTCCTCATCTGATCCCCCAAAAGAGACGAGACCGGCCACTCTCTGAGAGGGGCGCTGGTCTGCCTGTGTGAACGGGGCCGGTGAGTGGGTTTCTCTGGGTGAGAACGAGGCATGCGGGGACTGGGCCGGCGTGTGCTCGCTCGCATCTGTCCGCTCTGGCATTCTTTGTCCGCGGCACATCTTCTTGCACGGCCCGAGCAAAGAGAAAGCGGACTGCGCCCCTTAGAGAGTGCAGCTTCAGCGTGGTCGTGGCCCAGACAGGAAGCGCACAGGATGTGACGATTCACGCCGAAGAGAGGGCCTCTGCACGAGGCACAGTTGTCTCGGGGCATTTGAAACAACGCCTGGAAACTTGTTCTTTTAGATAGTGAGTTTGTGCCGGATGGCACAGCAGAAAGGCGAGTTGCAGGCGGCGTCCTAAAAACTGCTTAGCAGGTCGCTCTATTCTGCTGAAGGCTTTTTGACGGCAGCGGTGAAGGCTTCTCAAACCGGAGGTTAGCAAAGTGAATTCTACGGCGAAAAATGGGGGCATATATATAGTATACTCGCGGGCTCGGATGCACTCTGGCGCGAAGCGACCTGATTGGTTCGCGCATTTTAGCCGACTTGCCATAGGTTTGTGCAGTTGCCGCAGCACAGCAATGAGCGTGCTAAACGCTCAGATATATCTATATAGGTCTGCTGTGCACCTAAAAATAGACATTTGTTGCCCCTCTAAAGATAAGATGAGATAAGAAAAGATAAGATAGCACAGTTTGACAAGCACTAAGACAAACAAAAAAGAAAAAATTTTACTTTACAGATTTATGTATTTTATAATATGTAAATTATAAGAAAAGTTAGCATTTTATTTCTTTTTTTTTTTGTTCCAATTCTACTTTAAAACCAACTGTTTAACAAACAGGACTGGCAGAAAACCTCTTTATTTTAAGTTTGAACTCTTATCAGCTAAACCCCTACTTAAGCTTCCAGTTAGCTTCCATGACTTTCAAGTAAGCTTATGTCTGGAACAGCAAAGTGATGCTACTGATGCTTTCTTTAAGTAGCCATCAGTATGTGTGATGCCAGGCCAGAGCATGCTGGATATAAAAACTGAGTTGTCATCTGTAACATGAGAAACAAAAGAATAGAGCCTGAGCTGGTGACAGCTGGTGAATGGCACTTTAGGTGTAAAGAGATTCAAATGTTAGAGTGTAACTTCAGGGCATCACACCTAAAAGCTCAGAAATGTGACATAGGCTATACAGTTCTTCCGGCTCTGTGGAAAGTGAAAGTAAATTAGAGAACTACATGGTTTGCATAATAATATTTATAGTGGGACATTAAGAGATTGAGTGCTTCATGGCCCTGTGAAGTATTTTCTGTCTGTTAAAGAAGCTGTTAAAGATGTGAAGAATTTGAAAGTCATTGAGGGTTATACGATATAAAAGAATTATAAGAAATCCTAAAATAGGCACAGACTAGGAGCTGCCTATTTATAGATGAGATAAGAAAGATAAGATAATGCTTTATTCATCCCCTTGGAGAAAATAAGGTCTTAGGCCTACAGCAAAATGCACAGGGACCCCCTATATAATTGGGTAGTAAGAGATATACTACATGTTGACCACATTATTTTCGCATGGTATTTTAATCCAAGGGCTCAAAATTAGACTATACATTCTCAAAATATATATATTTAGAGAGAGGAGCCAGTTTTCTCTTTGACCACCAGAGGGTGTCATGTGAGAATGAGGCTGAACGTGGAATCAAATATCTTGGTAATGACTGCTGCTCTGTGCTCACTGTGACCATTTAACTGTGGGCAAAATAATAGCAACAGTAGTAATAATAGGCTAAAACTCATTTAAAGAATTGTATTATTATCTAATTGATTACTTAAAAAACAATAATGTTTTACTATAGTTGTAGTAGACTAATATTTCAGGGTTTTTTTTCCATGCAAGGTAAAAGAGATTATACTTTAGTGAGTAGGCCTATTTTCTGGTTGTCATTTTCTCTATGCACATACCTTAAAGTTAATATATGTACTATTAGTGTATTATCTACTAACACCATGGGCATAGCAAATGTGTAAAATGCACATAGGATTAAAAAACACCAAACATAAATGAATGGAGAAAAAAAAAACAGTAGCCTACACTGTATTTATCGATAAAAAATATATTATTATATATTATAATTCAGATGCCTATTATATGTGTGTAGGCTATGTATTTAGCTAAAGACTATATATTTTTTATATAAAGGCCTACTATTATTATTATATATTATTTGATTCCTCTACCACGCCATACATGCGACTAAACTGGAAAAGTGCAAAGTCCCGTTGATTGCCATGGAAGCGGTCGCGTCGCGTCACTCGCGTACACAGGACTCTGCACTGAACTCGCGTACCCATGATGCTGTGAGTCAGTGAAACTTTGACAGGCACGGAAGAGGATACAAGCAAGCAAAAACACAAGACATCCTCTACCATACTATTTGGATATGAAAATGCACGAGTGTCGATAGCATTTCGCGACAGTGGCTGTTCGATATGCGGTGCTGCTGTCAGCGATCGCTCGCAGTTCAGACGCAACTTGCAAACGCGCAGTTCATTGAGTGACAGGTAAGCAGGTAAGCGATCATGTTTTACAAACATTTCAGTTTGCTTAGGTAAAACTTTTAAGTGCGCGGGCTGCCGTTTTGGCCTTCGTCACCTAAATTTGTGGGGGGCAGGTTACAAAAACGTTTCGTGGTATCAATTTCATCGCATAGAAAGTTAATGAGCAGCAACCTATCGCACACTGTTTGGCAAGTGCTGCTGCGTCGCGCCAATTGGGTTGCCAGATCCTTTTCTATTTCATGCTGTTTCCAGGACTGGTTACTATAATAGGCCACACTATATAGCCTTTATTGATAAATACTGAAGAAAACGGGCTACACAACTGAAAAACGTTTGTCAATCAAGAAATGAACATGTTGAATGCTTAGGTGAAACCTCCAACTACCATTTTCTCAAAAAAAAAAAAAAAAAATGTTCCCCTTGTCTATCAAAGCAAGCCATTTCATACAAATGAATGTTTAAATATTTTAATACTATATTTTAATAATTAAAATACATTATTAATATTTAAGTATTTCATAATGGACTTTTGCAATGTCGACAATCACTTATTTTGCACATCATATCTATTCACAGCAGCAGTCTTTTTCTTTTTCTGGTCATCAACTAACAAGATCTACTTTAAATAATGAAATTCTTACATGGTGATGAGTTCAAAGTGCAATGGTTTTTTTTTTATTATTGATCAGATGTGATTGTTTTACTTTAGCACACAATCTAATTGTGAAACAGTAAAAGCAAATTGGAATCTCAGAGTGTTTAAGTGTTTATTGAGTAAAGTGCTGAATAGGGATCAGTTCTACTGTAACAGTGGCTGCAGTGTGTAAGTGAATAATTCATTTCTAAGCTATGCTCTCCAGCCGTGTTTGAGTCTGGTTTCCTTTACAAATTTTGCATTTCCTCGGGCAAAGAGTTTTAAAATTATATATTACAGGTCACAACTGATTAGTCTACTGCATCTAATGATAAAGCTTGTCTTTTATTTGGCTACTGAAATCCAGTGTCATGAGTCTAACATGATCCATTAGCACTGCGTGGAACTCCTATTCCAATAATTATTGCAGAGGATAATCAAATCTTTTTTAGGATCTTTTCTTTGAAGTCGGTCACAAATCACTAAATATCATAAGGATTACAACTATAATGTGGAGTTCCTCCTCCAATCATGTGTTTTCAGAGAGTGGCCAGTTTTTTACATTCTTTTTGACTTTGATGACGCAAGGGTTGGATGCTGCAAGAATATGCCGTGATCCCACACTGAGTCTTTGTGTCTGTTGACAAAGGCCAGTCTCTGCTCTCTTTCTAGAACACCATAGTTTATATTCATGATAGTTTGGCCTTTGCCTGACAGAGTTTTTTTGTTTGTGTTTTGTTTATTTGTGCTTTGATACCTGTTCCATTCACATTAGAGATGTTGTATATTTTTGAAGGTGTTTTGTATTGTTTGACATTTTCACTGTTGATATCTCTGTTCTCGCCTCTCTCAGTTTATCAGACATGGACCATAAGGATGTATTCGCAGCATTGCAGACAGTCTGTTCAGATGTTATTTTGGCTCTTAATGGATCCCCCGGCAGTTCTTCACATGTGGACGCTACGAACCGTCTGTTGGGGGTGATGAGGCAGGTTCAGGAACATGGTCGTGCTGTTGAACCCTTGATCACTGGCTTTACTACTGTCTATCACCATTTTGATTTGGATGCACAGACGCCCGGCAATGGATATCGGACCTTAGTCAAGGTAACTGCTAGTTGGTTGCAAAACCTATGAGTGGATAAAATGGGGAATTTTTAAAGTTTCAAATCTAATGTTTTAGTTGCAAATACTTTTCAGTGGGCAAGATAAGAGCTTTTGGCTGTAATTTAGTTTTAGTAATTTTATACCTGGTAATGCTTTATTATGGTATGGTAAGAGAGCATCAATAGCATAACTTTGCTGTTCCAGACAGTAGCTTATTTAATAGTCACGGAAGCTAAATGGCTTTTTTTTTTTTTTAAGTAGGGGTTTAGCTTATAAGTTAAAATAAAGAGGTTTTCTGTCAGTCCTTTTTGTTAAACATTTAAATTAAATTATCATTTTAATGATTAAGTATTTAATTATTATTATAATTATGTAAATCTAAATTTAATAAATTAAAAATATTGTTAAAATTAAAAAATAAAATTCTATATGTACACTTCAGTTCAAAAGTTTGGAGTTGGTAAGATTTTTTTTTAAGAAGTCTCTTATGGACGCCAAGGCTGCATTTATCTGATCGAAAATACAGTAAAAACAGTAACATTGTGAAATATTGCAAACATGATTTAGTCTCTTTACTAAATAATTCTCTTTAACTCTTTACTATTTAAATATATTTTAATAAATGATTTATTCCTGTGATGGCAAAGCTGAATTTTCAGCATCATTACTCCAGTCTTCAGTGTCACATGATCCTACAGAAATCATTCTAATATGCTGATTTGCTGCTCAAGAAACATTTCTTATTATTTTCATGGCTGCTTAATATTTTTGTGGAAATTGTGATTATATTTATCAAGAATCCTGAAAAAAATGTAAGTTCAAAAGAACAGCAGTTATTTGAAATATAATATCTTTGTCACATTATTAATGTATTTACTGTCACTGTTGATCAGTGTATTGTTTCTTTGCTGAATAAATAAGCCTATACTGATTGACCCCAAACTTTTGAATGGTAGCGTATAAAATATATTTATACATATTATTTCTTATAATTAATTAAGTATTAATTTCTTTCTTTTTTTTAAAGTATAAATAATTTTACAAATATTCATATAAAATGATATGTCTTTATACCATGGTCTGTCTGAATAGTCTATTACGATTGGCTGGAATGTAGGCATTAAAACCATTTATTACAAGGCTCTGTGGGAATAATTGGTTCTGATTGGTCAATCGCGCCATCCAGCGGTATGTTATCCCCTATAACAATTTCTGAAAACAGATAGCACGTCTCATTCGGGTTACTGAAGTCAGCTGCGTTATACGCTTGCTAGGAACGGTTTTCTTCGTAGAAGTTTTGCGTTTGGTGAGCTGAGTGTTTTGATCACTGACAGCTTCTTCACCAGATCCACCATCAAGTGACAGTGACAGTAATATTTGATTGGGTTCAGTACTTGCTCTGCAGTAAATCGTTGAGCCACTTCAAGTTTTGCTGATGATATTTCCTATACTTTTGTTTTCTGCCTGCGGTAACTATGAGTGAAACGTCACTTCATCCTTGTGTATCATTGCCAGCTTGTGGAATAAAGGTGAATTGCACTTATTCAGTCATCAAAAATTAATTATTGTTGTTGCAGAAAAAATATACTTACACTGTTGTACACCTCGGGTCGTTAGCGACGCTATACAACTTTTACCAAATATGAATGGGGAAAATAGGAATTCTTTTATAATTTTTTTCTTGTTATATTGTTTGTAATGAATTGATTGAGGAATACTAAGAAGGTGGATGTCTAACTTTAAAAAATGAATGAGAAGGAGGGTAGTGAATGACGTCACGGGTCACTAAAGACCGGAGGTATGCATTTAAGCGTCAATTCGAATAAATTCTAGAATAATTATAACAAAATAAATAAATTCTATTTACTATTGTATCTCTGTGTCTGATTTAAAGCAGGCTGAATGCTATATCTTAACAAGTCATAACTGAGTCATTTTTACACTTCTGGTCAAATATTGCTCTTCAAACATCAATAACAGCTTTCATTTGTCAAATTTGTCAAAAGCTGGCAAATGACCATGGTATGAGCAGGATAATCCACAGCTAGCTATGCGTCAGGTGGTTCTTTGCATCTATATTGTGCATTAAAATCGTTAATGCACAGCTAGCCATGGATTATTCCTTATTTTCACAAAAGGAGGCCATTGACTTTCCTTTTCTCCATAGGTGGTCCATTCCTGCGTTATCCACATCATCCAGAAGGCCCGTTACATCGCATCAAACTGTACTGGAGCATTTTTCCGGTTGGACCATAATGTGACAGAAGTGGAAGCATACTGTAGTGCCCTGTGCCAGCTGCGAGCGTTACTTTACCTGGCACAGATATTACTCAATGACAATGCCCACGGTCAGCTCTATTCACAGGACGAAGGGGGTTTAAGCAAGAGGTTTGTGCAAGAGTACATCTCCATGCACAAAGCTTGTTTCTATGGCCGCTGCTTAGGCTTCCAGGTGAGAGAATGTGAACATTTCTTTTGCAAAAGTTTTTACAGAACTAACAGGCACACATAAACAAAGGTTTTTATTGTTTCACTCATGCACTCAGTGTTTGACATTTGCAAATTTGTTCCAGAAACACAAAGTCTCTATTTCTTTGTCTCTCCTACAAGTTTCCCCCCTCTCTCAGGCCTTTTCTACAGACAGTGGTCATCAGTATGGTGTCCTTTGGTGAAAACTACAAGAAACAGCAGACTGGGCTTGGTAAGTGTAGACTCGATTGGTTGCATCAAAATCTCATAATATTAGGGCTACATGATTTATTCTTCTCATGCATTTATGTCTGTTAGCTTTGTTTTCACTGTGGAATAATCTAAATAAAAAATGTAACTTTGTGTCTTCTCAGAATTGTGAGTTTATATATCAAAATTCAGAGACAAAAGTCTGAATTGCAATATGAAGTCACAATTCTAAGAGGAAAAAAATTGCGAGCTGAAAAAGTCGCAATTACCGTTTTTATTCCGTGGCAGAAACAAGCTTCCGTTATTCCCATAAAATGAGGATATTAGTCTCTTTCAATTCTTACACAATTACATATCCCTTTTGTCAATAAAGTTTGATTTATTTACAGGCATGGCTGCTCTTTCTTTCTTCACATCGGGCAAATATGTGGTCGACCCTGAGTTGAGGGGGGAAGAGTTTGAGCGCATCACTCAAAATTTAGATATGCAGTTTTGGAAAACCTTTTGGAACCTTACTGAGTCAGAGTTATTATCAGTAAGTACATGTATGTTTATGCATGATTCTAAAGGCCATTGCACACTAAGTCTGAAATTCGCATCCGAAATTTTCGCACGTAAAAAAAAAATTCAACTTCACGTTATGTCAATCACGCTTGCACACTGCCTCCAAAACTTTCATCCGTCATAAAAAAATCGGATCGGGTTCGATTTTCTGCGTTCTTCGCATCCGTAACAAGCAGTTTGAATAGTGTTTCAATAGTGTTTTGACAATTCAGAGCCACCGAATCACGAATACGAAAAAAACGCATACGAAAATTTCGGACTCAGTGTGCAATGGCCTTAAGTGAGAACCAATAAAACAAGATCTATACCTTGTTATAATGTTCTTGAAGTTAAATTAGGTTCACGATGATATTTGCAGTACTGTTTGGGGTCAGTATGATTTTTAATGTGGTTGAATGTCTCTTATGCTTGTAAGTTTTTCTATTTGAATATATATTTAAATGTAATGTATTCCTGTGGTGGCAAAGCTGAATTTTCAGCATCATTACTCCAGTCTTCAGTGTCACATGATCCTTCGCAAATCATTCTAATATGCTGATTTGCTTCTCAGGAAACATTTCTTATTGAAAACATCCTTATTTGAAATAGAATATAAATGTATTCACTGTCACTGTTGATCAGTGTAGTGTTTCTTTGCTGAATAAATAAGCCTATAATAATTTCTGACTGACCCCAAACTTTTGAACAGAACTGTACAAAATAAGACTAAAGAGTTCAAATGATCTTTTTCTGTATTTCTCTAAAGAGTTTGACAAGGATTTCTTCCAGTGTGGTGACAAGTGAATGTAACATTAACTGTGCCAGCTGAAGGTCTGAGTTTGCCACTGGCCTCTGACCCCAATCTCTCAGTCGCTGTGAACCCTCCACTTGCACACTGGGGCCCTGGGCCTGTCAACGTACGCTTGATCTCACACACACTCCGACAAGGACAGGTTTGAGTTTGTGTCTTTTATGACAAATAATTGAATTACATTTAGGACAAGCAGCTATCCTTAGCCTCTGATGGATGTTTTCAGTTACTAATAATCGGTTCTGCTGAATTTCCTCCAAATTTTATCTTTTCCACAGGACAGTGCAGAACTGTTAGCACTTTCTCGTCCTGAGGGACCTCAGCTTTCTCTGCCGGGCAGTTTCAATCGTCAGACAGCTCCTCTTTCTCCTTGCCTGATCATACACTTCCACGGAGGAGGCTTTGTAGCACAAACTTCAAAATCACATGAGGTATGGCTGTGGCATTTTTACCTCCCTGTTTTACCTCCCTAAGTTTCTCATATATGTTTTTGTTGTTGTTGTTGTTGCTAAAGGCCCTCTTTTTCTCTTTGTATTTATTGTAGAATTACTTGAAGAGCTGGTCAAAGGATCTGAATGTGCCTATTCTCTCTGTGGATTACTCATTAGCTCCAGAGGCCCCGTTCCCCCGGGCTCTAGAGGAGTGTTTCTATGCCTACTGTTGGGCCTTGAAGAATTGCCATTTGCTGGGTTTGTATCACACACCCCTCACCGGATAAAAGAAACTATTATGCAGACAGTGATTGTTTTACATAGGGACATGCCGATCTAAATAGGAAATGCTAGTGTGTTTCTCCTTGTTTAATTATGCTGTCGACTTTGCAACTCCCTTGTTCCTGTCTATGAATTGATGTTGCATGAATTTTGCACAATGGCCCTGTTGACACCTGGCATTAAGATGCATTTTGGTCGATCTCATCACAAGTGGATTTTTTTTTTCCATTTTAAGCACCTTTTTGTCTTTACATTTTTATGTAAATTGTCATATGTCATGACAAATTAAATCTTAAATACAAACATTCCATACAGTTTCTCAATTAATATGAGAATACTGTTAATAGTAAATGATAATATAAATATTAAAAACCTGAATGTACACTACCGTTCAAATTTTTGGGGTGAAAAATTTCTGATTCAAATAAATGGTGTTATTTTGAACTTTCTATTCAGTTCAACTTTCTATTTCTATTCTAATCCTGAAAAAACTTTAGCTTGGTTTCCACTAAAATTATATTAAGAAATGTTTCTTGAGCACCAAATCAGAATATTAGAATGGTTTCTGAAGGATCATGTGACACTGACTACTTGAGTAATGATGCTGAAAATTCAGCTTTGCCATTATAGAAATAATTACATTTTAAAATATATTAAATAAAAACATTTTTTTAAATTGTAATATTTCACAATATTACTGATACAAATCATACGAATAAATGCAATCTTGGTGAGCCATAAAAGAACTTTCAAAAAAAAAATTTTTTTAATTCCTCACCCCAAACTTTTGAATGGTAGGTATAATAGTGAAATGCTTTTTTAAAATATTTTATATTTTAATATACCCCAAAGTATTTTATGTCAAATGCCCACAATTTTATGGCTGAATCAATTACATTTTATGACATTCTAGTTTTTACAACCCAATCAACTTGTAATAAATGTGACACTCTCAAATTAAGGTGACAAACCGCATAGCAGAATTTTCCTTTCTAGTCTGTGTGCTAGTGAAATAAATGTTGATGTGAAGGATAACTTATTATTTAATCTCCATAGAATCCTAGCCAAAATAAGAGGGTAGCACCTTAATAACCTAATAACTTAAGGTGCTGCCTTTTGAACCATTTGAACTTAATTTTTAGGTGTGTGAGCACAATAATAGGTGTGGATATGACAAGCAATCCATGCCAACCATGCCTCAGGACTCTCTAAATGTTGATCTTGCTATACAGGCTCGACTGCAGAGCGGGTTTGTTTGGTGGGAGACAGTGCAGGTGGTAACCTGTGTATAACCGTCTCTATGAGGGCAGTGTCTCATGGTGTACGCGTTCCTGATGGGATTGTGGCAGCGTACCCAGCAACTCTGCTAACAACAGACGCCTCACCATCCAGATTACTCACTTTAATCGACCCTCTGCTGCCTTTGATTGTGCTCTACAAGTGCATCGATGCCTATGCTGGTGAGCTTTTGGATAAAGTCAAGTCTGGTATTTATACAGCGCTTTATACAGGACAGATTGTTCCAAAGCAACTTTACGGTAAAAAACAGGAACAAAAACAGAATCAATGTAGCAATATTCTTCAAATAAGAAGCAATAAGTTTGGTTATATTTACAATATATTGTCAAATCAATTCACTTGATAGGTACCAATTAAGTCTGAGACCACTATTGAGCAAAATATTGGTTGAGCCTAACAATTAACTTGTCTTTTTATTAACTCCGGTCCATTAAATAATATTAACAGATAGAACTTTTGATAATAGTAATGTGTTGGTAAATGTTGAGATTAACATTAACTAAGATTAATAAATGCTTTAGATTATTGTTAGTTCATATTTACGCATGTAGTTATCCAATGTTAACAAATGAAACCTTGTTGTAAAGTGTTACCAAAGTGTTTTCATTCAAATTTGTTATTAATGTGACAATTTGAGGAGTTGAGTTTAAGTTTGTGTTACAAAGTTATGTTGAGTTCACATGCTCACTGTCAAAGTGCAGAATCTTAAACGCTTCTAATTCATTAAAACAGGTTTACTGGCTTAACGTTTTCATCTCTGAATTTTGGACCCCACTGTATGTTTCACCTAGTCGTGACAGTTCTAGAATGCTCTATATACAGAATGTACAGTAATATTAAACCTTCGGTCTTATCTACAGCACCTTCATGATTACACTGTCTTTTCGGTCTCTGTCGCTCTCTTATTCAGGTGCGAATTGTCAGTCAGTACAGCCAGCTCAGCATTTAGACACCCTGACTGCTTTGGGACAGGACACTGTAAAGATGTTAAGTAACTTTGCCCAAGGAGCGTCAAATTGGCTTCAGACTTTCATAGATCCAAAGGCACCACCATCATCCTCTGCAACTACATCGTCAAATGGTGCAACTACATCATCAAATGGTCCTTCACCTTCCAAGTCACATTCTGTTAAGAGACCACAGGAAGTCCAAGATTACCCAGAAAATTTTGAGCCTCTACGGTCTAGATGTCTGGCGGATATACAGACACCTCGCACACCAATAATGAAGAACCCATTTGTTTCTCCACTACTTGCTCCAGACAATCTTCTCAAGGGCCTTCCTCCAGTGCATATAGTGGTAAGACATGATGAATGTGCATTTCCTGAGATAGTGCTGTAACTCTATTTTAATGCCTTGATTGTTTTCCCCAGGCCTCTGCTTTGGATGCCCTGTTAGATGATTCCGTTATGTTTGCCAAAAAGCTAAGGAATATGAACCAGCCAGTGACGCTCACTGTGGTTGAAGACCTCCCTCATGGCTTCCTGAGCCTATTTCAGTTCTCCAAAGAAACCCAGGAAGCAGCAGATCTATGTGTGAAACGAATCAGAGAAGTCTTCCAGCAAGAGCAACTACCTGCTGATACGAGACAGCCAGGGCTTAATTAGACCACAAAGAAAGAAATTACATCTAAATAAAGTGAAAGGTTTGAAACCCAAAATTAGGGGAGTCCATCCACCAGCTCAACTCCTGGAAACAACTGTAGATCCAGCCTGCAGTACCAACATCATCACATCTGCTAAGGCTTAATATGCAGTCTTGCATCAGAGTGATTCATTTTTAGATGTTCGCAATGACCATTCACTGTTCTGTTCTGCCCTAACAGAATGTCTAAGCATCCACCAAAATTTCACCATTGTGCCTGTTGTGATGCAATAAAATCTAAGTTGCTTTTGCACTGCACAAACCAACACATTTTTTAAGCAACTGCACTGTGGCTTGTTTTTCTTGTTTTTAGCTAAAATCCAGTGGTTTGAATGTATAAACGTAGGGGTGTCAAACACACAGCCTTACTTTCTCACATTTAATTTAAGCCTTCTGTGTTTAAAACCCTGTTCAAATATGACCAGCCTTTTAAAACTGCTTCTAAGTGTCTCATTACTCTATATTATCACCAAGTATTGGATTCAGTCTTTTTGTCTACTTGTTTTCTTTCAATTAGCACAGGTTTTGCATTTCTTTTTGGATCTGATGGATCGTAGGCCTCGTTTATCTGAGCTTATGTACCTTAATTTTTTGACCGAAAAAAGCATTATTTGTGGATAATTTTGGCAATGTTGAATAAAATTTGAAAAATAAAATGTATCACACTACTGTGCTTTAATGTTTAACTAGGAAGTTTGTTTTGAAATTATTGTGTAGAAAATGGTATAGTCAGACTTTGTTCCCGGTCAAAAATGACCAGCCATTAAAAGTTAATGGGGGAGAGAAAAGGGAGCTTGTTAATCATATTAATATGTACATGTGTGCTTGCAAACACAAAGGCCTGGATACATACACACCCCAGATCACACACACGTGTTCTTGTGCAGAAACTATTTTGAGTATTATAAAACATTCCTTTTCACAGAGATGAACTTTATCCTATTCTGAGCTGCATCCAATATCCATTCATCCATCCAACATTACCAAACCTGTAGGCACACACAAGTCCAAGCACGTGTGCGCACACAAAAAGCATGTTCATGTACACAAACTATTTTGAGTATTACATTCTTTCCTTTTAACAGATATAAACTTTATTCTATTCTGAACTGCATCCAATATCATTCATACTTTACCACATTACCACACTTGTTGGGTTTCCATGTTTCATGGGAACTTTATGATTTTTATTCTATACAAAATATGTTCTATCCCCTAACCCTACCCCAAAACACAACCCTCGCTTTCTGCATTCTGTTATAAAAAATAAAAATATATATTTTAAAAACAAAATGTTGTATGATTTACAAGCCGTTTTCTTCATTGGGACCAAAAAATGTCCCTACAAGATCAAACATTTCTGGTATTTTTATCCATGTGGGGACTTTTTTTCCCCCATAACGTCGAAACAAACACACACACACACGTTTTAACTGTCTTTGCCCTGCAGTGACCCTGCTGCAAAAAAAGTCCTTCTTTTAATGCCAACATTAGAAGATTTTTCCTCATCATTTGTTGCAATGTCTTTGATCAAGAAGCTCTTGCACAGACAGCTTCTTGACCATTGTGGTGCCACTAATGAATAAGCAGAGTGCTATGTGACATTTATATACCATCTCTGTGCTATTACTTTTGTCAGCTTTATTGTGAAACAAGAAAATCCCCAAACACATTGTTATAATATTTTGTCTGGAAGACATGGCGGGTGTGTGTGTGTGTGTGTGTGTGTGTGTGTGTGTGTGTGTGTGTGTGTGTGTGTGTGTGTGTGTGTGTGTGTGTGTGTGTGTGTGTGTGTTGTTGTGTGTGTGTGTGTGTGTGTGTGTGTGTGTGTGTGTGTGTGTGTGTGTGTGTGTGTGATATGATATGAATATGATGAATGGATATTGGATGCAGTTCAGACAAAGGGACAATAGGACGAAGTTAATCTATGAAAAAAAGAGTGTGTAATACTCAAAATAGTTTGTCTAAGTACATCTTGGTTACGTATGGTAACCCTCGTCCCTAATGTAGGCAATGGAGATGTGTCGAACTGACACTAAGAGGGTCATCCTTGAGAGCCCCAGTCACCACTGAGAGTATCAGGCCAATGGAATTGGCATGTGTAATTTGCATGCCAAGCCATACCCCTGGACATATGGGTATAGAAAGCCGCTGGAATGCAATACACCTTTCAGGTTTGTGATGAGGAGCTGAGGTCTCTGCCATTCAGCGGTCATCACAGAGTTGTGGCAGGAGAGATCCCTCCATCAGGGAACGAGGATACGTAACCAAAACGTTCCCTTTCTCTTGGTCACGTTCAACGTGGTATCGAACCAACAGGGGTCCCTCTACTAAACGCCACAACTGCTGTACTGTGTCACAAGATAAGTTGGTGCAAATGTGGGAAAGCCTCTGCGTGCAAATGACAAGTGCAACAACGCTCACTCGTAACCTTCTAACACCCAGGGTAAATTACCTCAGGTCTCCCTTGCAAGCGACCTACTCACCTCAAAGAGGTCACTGCAGCTGTAGGGCCTTTTTCTGATTTTGGAATTAATTTTAGGGGGGGAAAAAGCTGCGTACACCTGGCTGTTAAGGTTTCCTCCACAAAACTCAACTAGAGTAAGAGTGCTAAATGATGGAGAAGGGGAACATTCAAGGGGAACTCAACTAGACCAAAAGAGCGCAAGTTATAGTGCTTGGTCAGACAGTTTGTCCAAGACTTTCCCGATGTCACCAACACTCAAGATGAAACTAGTTCCATTCTGAGCTTAATGTTGGGTATAGCCCAGCCCGCAGCTCTACATATGTCTGCTAGTGAAGCCTTTTGCCAAATCCGAAGTGGCAGCAATGCCTCGAGTGGAGTGAGCTCTCACTCCCAATGGGCATGGTAGATTTTGGGCTTGATAAGCCCGGAGAATGGCGTCCACAATCCAGTGGGCCGTTCTCTGTTTGGGGATAGCCTTCCCCTTCTGCTCACCTCCTAAGCAGACAAAGAGCTGGTCAGATTGTCTGAAACCCAGTGCTTGGTCCAGGTGATTACAGGACACAACAGGGACAAGGCTGGGATTGCGGGTTGCTTGCAAGTTCACCACTTGGGCAGATATCCAGGCCGGGGTCTAAGGATAATAGCCGCGTTTCCACTGCCGGGCTAGGGCCGGGCCAGGGCTAACAGCGAGCCGAGCCGAGCCAGTGGCCTTGGGCCTCAAGCACCGGGCTTGCGTTTCCACTGCCGGGCCAGTAGCCCGCAGTGCTGCCCTAAACTCTGCCCCTAACACGCCTTTCTGGATCAAACGTCATACAACCCAACCCATTTCAGTGGGTATTATGAATTTATTTATTTTTTAAGTTAGGAAGATAGCATGTATATTAACTGACCGGCCGTGGCTGCAATAGTGTCCCGATTGTCTCGCGATTCGCCACTAACAGAGGGACGGTGACCCAGCACACCAATGGTGACCCAACACACCGTTTGTCAAGTCGAACCATGGAAAGCTCCTTCTCTGAGCTCCGCTTTGTCCATTGTGCGTTTGAATCGCCTTGTACAATACAGCGCCCGCAACTTTTTTATTTTTTCCTGAACTTGAAGCGTTGCTCGCTGAATGCTTAGCTTGGAAAGTTCAGCATCAATGTATTTAATAACGTCTTCGTTTCTTCACATGCTGTCAAATTGACGTTGTACCCTTTCTTCTGGCCAAATGCTCAGAAGAGCTTTGGTATCTTCGACAGACCAGTACAGGCGATTCTCCATTTCGAGCAGCGATTATTTTGCACAATATAAAAAAGTGAAATGTGCATCTTGTTTCAGATCATAACAGTCCATAACACCGATAAACTCCACCTTTTACCTTGAGCACGCCTCTAGCCCGAGCTGGCCCGCTTTGGCCCAAGGTATTCGACGGGCCAGAAATCCTGGCCGTTGGCCCCGAGTAAGCCCCGATCAAGCCCCGGAAGTGACAGTGGAAACGCGACTGGCCCTGGCACGCACTAGCACGGCTCAGCCCTGGCCCGGCAGTGGAAACGCGGATATTGTGAGAGTAGGCCAGCTCGAATTCCAGACATGATTCACCAGACGTGGAGGTTCCAGAGGTCTGTACGCTGGAGCCAGATTGTGCCCTGCCCTAAGAAAGTAGGGAAATTCACCAGGGAGGGGCCGGCAACATGACCATGAGCTCTGAGACCCAAGTCATTAGGACTTGTCTTCGTTCTCCATTACTTTCTCCATGACTTTGCACAGTGTCTGAGCAATGAGACTCACTCAGGGGAAACTCACCAGGGGCTAGTTGTGCGCCAGTGCATCTGTGCCAAGGGGAGCCTCAGTCAGGGAGTACCACAGAGCGCTGTGGGAGGATAGGCGAATAGGATGGAGTCTCCAATCTCCACGGAGTGAGACCTATTGCGAGAGCATGTCGGCTGCACGATTGAGGTCATCTGGGATGTGAATGGCGAGGAGGAGATGGCAGGAGAGTTGTGACATGCGACGAGAGCAGATTCCACCCTGGAGATTTAAATACATCACTGTCACAGTGTTGTCTGTCCGGACCAACATGTGCTTGCCCTAAATAAACAGTCGAAGCCTCCTCGAGGTCAATGGCACAGCCATAAACTGAATGCAATGTCCATCTCAGACCTCGAGTCTGAATCAATGCTCGTAGCAGTTTCATCTGCACCAACACTAGCGGTATGACCATATTCATCCTGGTAAAAATGACCCAAACACAACCAGAATGTAGGGCCTAACCTTTTTTTAATTAAATGAGTCTGAATTGTGCTTTGTACCTCCAAATTGCTTATTAAAGCAGCATAAAGTTGCTTCCGCACTAGTGAGCAAGCATGTATTGCGCATACACTCTGGTTTTACACATAATTAAAAAAAACTATTAATTGGCCCACATAAGGTGCCAAAAAATTTTGCAATTGTTACTACAATAAAACTGTGGTAACTTGGTAAGTATTAGTCAACATAAATTTGAGTAACAGTATAGGATTCTGAAATCACTCATTATTAAATATTTTTTGTATTTTAATAATACATATTATATTTGTTTATTGTTATTTTGCATTGTTTATTATGACTAAGAATGCCTGAAATACTCTATGGTTACAATAGTCGTTTTAAGGAGAAAAAGAAAGAAACGCAGTAGTCTACAACAAATCAATAGTTGATAGTTAGGGTCATTATAGCCTCCGTACCGGTGATGGCAGCATTGCACATGTGCAGAGCTCATATGAACCCCAGTGACGTTCAATACATGTCGACCGTGTTGACAGAAATACAACAAAGAGACGAGCTGCTTTGTAGCGACGTGAGAAACAAATACCACGCTAGTAACCAGGTAATTTATCTAATATGTAAGGCAGCATAGGATATTGATACGAATAAAGGTAAATGTTTGTTTTTTTACTGTCGTGTATTATGAAGTAATAGTGTAAGGTTAACCACCTAGCTTAGCACAAATCATTTGCTAACTAAACAATTAGATGTCAGTCTGTTCGGGATTTTTTATGATTTGCCTTAAAGTAACTAACGTGTAACGCGATGTTTATATTAATTGTGTCCTGGAAACAACAATCTGTCTCATTCTGTGTTTGAGATACTCGTGTTTAAAAAGTTAAAGCTAGACTTTTATTTCATATTCGATGGTTGTGAAAACTATTGAAGAGACACGCTGCCCGTTATTGTATTTTCCGTTTAAAGGTGATAATGTAAAAGTTTTGACTTGAATGTACTAAAAAGTAATTATTTGTAAACAAGGGAAAGTAAATATCATTCTAAGCCAGTGACATTTATTTACCAACTGTTGGAAAGTAAGATTTTAACTGGGATAAAGTTGAGCTGTTAATGACGCTAACAAAACAAGTACTATAATGTTACTATGTTTTAATTTATTTTTACCGTGTTAATTCAATGTATTTCCTTTAAGTATCAAATAAATACGATGTTTTTTTTTTAATATGGTACAATGGAATCATCATTATGGTGCACATCAAGATACTATTGTATTTCCATTTATTACCATCACTGTACAATGGCACCACCACAGTACGTTTTGTCAGGGAAGCATTTAGTTTTATCACATTTGCAGTTTTATATATATATAAAAAAAAGTACAATAAATTACAATAATAACCATTGGTTCCACAAAAATAACAGTTAATATATTTACTTATGTAAAAGCATAACATTTATATTTGGAATCCCTCAAAGCTTCCAGAATTTTTCCAGGAAATTTTTAATTTGCAGAGTGAAATGTCTTTGATTTCCATATTTTTTCTCTACAGGTGTGGACACAGCTGGAGGGCAACACCGAGGAAAGGACATACACAAGACTTTCAACTGGCTATTCATAGAACTGGCTTGTATTCAGCGCTGTTTGACTTCTGAACTGCGTCACCCTGAAGTGTTACTTTGTCTATTCATTTTTTGAATGTGCGATTCTACTCTCGGATGTGCTGGAATGAATTCTACCTGCCAGGCTAATGTATAAATGAACCGAGACTGGTCTCCCTGATCAGGACATTTGAGAGTTTTACTGCATCTGAACAAGAAAGAGTGAAAATCGGCAGCCAAAAGACCACAACGCACTGTTTTTGCACAGTGTAAATATTGTGTAGACACACAAAAAGAAAGTTCTGGGCTTAGGAGCATTAGGTCTTTCTGTACTTCCCATTGCCTTAGCAGACTAGTTATTTATCACACCTGTCCAGGTATAATTTTCTATACTTTGGCAGGTGTGCAATATTTATGCAAATAAATATTTATTTCTCTTCTTTTGGAAGAGGTCTTGTAAAACACCTTGGGTGGCAGCATTGCTCTTATTAATAGAGCCTAAGCTATATGTTGAATTTGTAAATATCAAAAAAAAAAAAAAAAACCTGAAACCTTTTACTGAGACCTTGTGGACACTGTGAATGGTTCATTAAACCTTGGTAAGGCATTCAAAAGTGAAAAAGACTTGGGGGGGGGGGGAAAGAATATAAACTGAAAATACCCACAAAGCAGTGATAAAATGGCAACAAGGATGGAGAATGCTGGCCCAGCTGTCATGGGGTTGAACACACACAACAGGCAGTTTGTAGGACAGCCTAAAGCCCCTTCTCAATTAGGACCCCAAACTGCAAGTCCTCAGCCCATGGGGACCCAGAAACCTGAAACCAATGCATTTCAGGAAGGACCTGGCATCAGGTAAGCTTATCATTGTGTCACATTCAACAGACTTGTTTGCTTAGCTGGAATGCGTCTATTTAATATAACATGTCTGTGTACACTACCTTTCAGAAGTCTTGAACTTTTTAATGTTTTTAGAAGAAGTCTCTTAGGCTCTTTTAAGGCTGCATTCATTTGATAAATGACAGTAGAGACAGTAATATTGTTCAAAAATGTTTCAAATAACTTTTCTATTAATATATTTAAAAATCTAATTTATTTCTGTGATAGCGAAGCTGAATTTTCTTCAGTGCCACACGATCTCTCAGAAATCTTTGTAATATGCTAATTTTCTGCTCAAGAAACATCCTTTTTATCAGTGTTAAAAGCAGTTTCATGGAAAGTAAACCTTGATACATTTTTTTTAGGATTCTTTGGGGGGATTGTTTTTAGAAAGTTAAAAGAAACAGCATTTATTCGAAATAGAAATCTTTTGTAACATCATAAATGTCTTTACTGTCAATTTTTTCCTATTTAATGTGTCCTTGCTGAATAAAAGTAGTAATTTCTTTATAAAATTAACTTTTAAATGGTGTTGTGTGCAATCTGTTGATGTATATTGTATATATTCACTTGCACTACTTACACACAGGTTTGGTGATGACTGGAAAAGAAGCCTACAGCTTCCCTCTAAGGACACTAGAGTCAAAACTTCCGTAAGTCTTTTAGTGAAATATAAAATAAAATAAAAAAAACTGTGTAATCAGAGTCCCCAAATAGTGTAATGCGGATACCATCTCCTTATGATCCAACTATTTCATGCTCTTTCTTTCTTTCTCTCAAGGATGTGACTGCAACCAAAGGAAATGAGTTTGAGGACTACTGCTTAAAGAGAGAGCTGCTGATGGGCATTTTTGAGATGGGTTGGGAAAAGCCCTCCCCCATTCAGGTAATAGATGCGGCAAATGCAAAACCTAGACTAGTAGACAGTTTAGAATATGCTAGAAAAAAACAGTGCCCTTCCTTTTTACATTCTTTATCTGTTCTTTAATAAGCACTGTAGAACATTTGTCATCCAATCAGAATCAAGTATTCAATAGTACCATGGTTTTTAAGGCTCTTAATTTAACTTATTAGTTATGGAAAAAGAATCCCCGCCCCACTTCACACCTGATTGGTGACAAACATGATGCAGGGCAACAACTCACTGTGTGATGGAGCCTAAAGAGTACTGTTAGAATGGCCCTAAAATTCAAGATATTGGGGAAAAGATTTGTCTGTATGAGTTTTGTCTCTATATTTATATCGTATGATATTTGTCCTGAATAGCACAATTGCAAATTGGATATTAATTTATACAACAGTTAGATTAAAAATTGCATTCACTTGTCAGCCCTATCTATAAAATTTATATTTATTATTTGTATTATTACAAATCATTATTTTTAATCTTTTAATCAACCTACCAATCTTTCTTAAAAATATTGGTATAAGAGTTTCTGCCTAATAATTTTGTAAAATTTTATTTTAGGAGGAGAGTATTCCCATTGCCCTCTCTGGACGTGATATACTGGCTCGTGCCAAAAACGGGACAGGAAAGAGTGGTGCATACCTGATCCCCCTGCTAGAGAGAATTGACATGAAAAAGGATCATATTCAGGGTATCGCTCTCTCCCAAATTTTTGTACACAAGATATACCTTTTATATCCCCCTTTTTATTTTACCGTGCTATCTTTCTCTTTGCCTGCAGCCATTGTGATGGTTCCCACTCGTGAACTAGCTCTGCAGGTCAGTCAGATCAGTATTCAGATCAGCAAACACCTGGGCGGTGTCAAAGTCATGGCAACCACAGGTGGGACAAACCTTCGAGATGATATTATGCGCCTGGATGAGACAGGTAATGCTCAGTAATCACATAAAATATATATACCTAATCATAAAGGGATTACAGTGTGATCATCTTCTGCAGTAAAAACACGTTGTTTAAAACTCTCTTTGGCAGTTCATGTTGTTATAGCAACACCTGGCAGAATTTTGGACTTGATAAAAAAGGGTATAGCCAAAGTGGATAAAGTTCAGATGATGGTTATGGATGAGGTGAGCATTGCACAAGCTTACATGCCCATCAGAATATTAAAATAAAATGTTATTCCCTGTTTTACACTGTCATAATTGCATATCTTAAAATTACATGTGATTACATGTTAATACCATCAATATCAAAGTTCAAGCTGTTTTATTATAGGCTGATAAGCTGCTCTCTCGGGACTTTGTGGTTCTTATTGAGGACATCATTGGTTTCCTTGCGAAGAACAGACAGATTCTGCTCTATTCGGCCACGTTCCCCATCAGCGTACAGACGTTCATGGTCGGAGAAATATTTTGAACACATTAATGCTTACATTCTGCTTCTCTCTGTTTACATCTGAAGGTTTTTCATTTATTCGCTTTTGTGTCTGTAGGCAAAGCACCTGCAGAAGCCCTATGAGATTAATCTGATGGAGGAACTGACCCTAAAGGGCATTACCCAGTACTATGCTTACGTCACAGAAAGACAGAAAGTCCACTGCCTCAACACACTCTTCTCCAGGGTAAATAGTGAATTTCACTTTAGAACATTTTAAAAAGGAATATTTATGCTGGGTAAAATGTCATTTCACAACCTTGATGAATCGTTTTTGTAGCTTAATTTTTAACCCGTTTAAATATATTTTGGGTGTTCACACTTGTAGTTCGGTTCGTTTGGTCCGGACCAAAAAAGAGAATTATAAATTTTTCTCCCGGTTCTCTTAGTGTTCACACTGTAATTTTTAACACTGAACCTTGTGGTATATTTTTCTTATTTCGCACCTGACCTAAGTCTACCTGGGTCTAGTCTACAATCGACGTCCCCGAAAGTCCACAGTCAACGTTGTTTTACCTATATATGGGTCCCTGAAAGTCTACAGTCGACGTTGTTTTACCTATATCTGGGTCTCGTCTACAATCAACGTCCCCGAACGTCTAGAGTCGACGTTGTTTTATCTATATCTGGGTCCCTGAAAGTCTACAGTCGACGTTGTTTTACCTATATCTGGGTCTCGCCTACAATCAACGTCCCCGAACGTCTAGAGTCGACGTTGTTTTATCTATATCTGGGTCCCCGAAAGTCCACAGTCAACGTTGTTTTACCTATATATGGGTCCCTGAAAGTCTACAGTCGACGTTGTTTTACCTATATCTGGGTCTCGTCTACAATCAACGTCCCCGAACGTCTAGAGTGGACGTTGTTTTACCTATAAATGGGTCCCTGAAAGTCTACAGTCGACGTTGTTTTACCTATATCTGGGTCTCGTCTACAATCAACGTCCCCGAACGTCTAGAGTCGACGTTGTTTTATCTATATCTGGGTCTCGTCTACAATCAACGTCCCCGAACATCTACAGTCGACGTTGTTTTACCTATATCTGGGTCTCGTCTACAATCAACGTCCCCGAACGTCTAGAGTCGACGTTGTTTTATCTATATCTGGGTCTCGTCTACAATCAACGTCCCCGAACATCTACAGTCGACGTTGTTTTACCTGTATCTGGGTCTCGTCTACAATCGACGTCCCCGAACGTCTACAGTCGACGTTGTTTTACCTATATCTGGGTCTCGCCTACAATCAACGTCTCCGAACGTCTAGAGTCGACGTTGTTTTACCTATATATGGGTCCCTGAAAGTCTACAGTTGACGTTGTTTTACATATATCTGGGTCTCGCCTACAATCAACGTCTCCGAACGTCTAGAGTCGACGTTGTTTTATCTATATCTGGGTCTCGTCTACAATCAACGTCCTGAACGTCTAGAGTCGACGTTGTTTTATCTATATCTGGGTCTCGTCTACAATCAACGTCCCCGAACATCTAGAGTCGACGTTGTTTTACCTATATCTGGGTCTCGTCTACAATCAACGTCCCCGAACATCTAGAGTCGACGTTGTTTTACCTATATCTGGGTCTCGCCTACAATCAACGTCCCCGAACGTCTAGAGTCGACGTTGTTTTACCTATATATGGGTCTCGTCTACAATCAACGTCCCCGAACGTCTAGAGTCGACGTTGTTTTATCTATATCTGGGTCTCGTCTACAATCAACGTCCCCGAACATCTAGAGTCGACGGTTTTTTACCTATATCTGGGTCTCGTCTACAATCAACGTCCCCGAACATCTACAGTCGACGTTGTTTTACCTATATCTGGGTCTCGTCTACAATCAACGTCCCCGAACGTCTAGAGTCGACATTGTTTTACCTATATATGGATCTCGTCTACAATCAACGCCCCCGAACATCTACAGTCGACGTTGTTTTACTTATATCTGGGTCTCGTCTACAATCAACGTCCCCGAACATCTACAGTCGACGTTGTTTTACTTATATCTGGGTCTCGTCTACAATCAACGTCCCCGAACATCTACAGTCGACGTTGTTTTACCTATATCTGGGTCTCGTCTACAATCAACGCCCCGAACATCTACAGTCGACGTTGTTTTACCTATATATGGATCTCGTCTACAATCAACGTCCCCGAACATCTACAGTCGACGTTGTTTTACCTATATCTGGGTCTCGTCTACAATCAACGTCCCCGAACGTCTAGAGTCGACATTGTTTTACCTATATCTGGGTCTCGTCTACAATCAACGTCCCCGAACGCCTAGAGTCGACGTTGTTTTATCTATATCTGGGTCTCGTCTACAATCAACGTCCCGAACATCTACAGTCGACGTTGTTTTACCTATATCTGGGTCTCGTCTACAATCGACGTCCCCGAACATCTACAGTCGATGTTGTTTTACCTATATCTGGGTCTCGTCTACAATCAACGTCCCCGAACGTCTAGAGTCGACATTGTTTTACCTATATCTGGGTCTCGTCTACAATCAACGTCCCCGAACGCCTAGAGTCGATGTTGTTTTACCTATATCTGGGTCTCGTCTACAATCGACGTCCCCGAACATCTACAGTCGATGTTGTTTTACCTATATCTGGGTCTCGTCTACAATCGATGTCCCTGAACATGTTTGATTTTATATCAATACTTGATATTTTGAGTCGATTTTAGAATGCATATTGTAGTGTATGAAGCATCGCTACTGTAACAGTAAAATAAAGACGATGCATGTTCAATAACAACAATAGTGCATAGGTAATCTACTGTCTTAACATAATGACTATCATAATATGGTTGGTTTATATTAATATCGAAGGCTATATTCTTAATATGTAGCTCTGTTCAACTAAGGTCATTCACTGTTGATTCAGTTCGGTTCAAATATCAAATATGAAATGAGTGCAATTCATCTATAAAGTAGCTCTGTATATGTCAAAACAGTGATGTGATCGAGTTTTGTTTAGTTCTCATCTGATAGTGTCAGTACAGTCAAATCAGAAATATTGCCAAAAATGAATGTGATCCTAATAAGTTTGCAATTTAGTGAATTATAACAGAATGCATTATTTCAGTTCATCTACAGTTGACATGACCCCACAATCTTGTACTCTCCACAGTTGCAGATCAATCAGTCCATCATCTTCTGTAACTCTACTCAGCGAGTGGAGCTTTTGGCCAAGAAGATCACGCAACTGGGCTACTCCTGCTTCTACATTCATGCAAAGATGATGCAGGTACGTCTTTTGTCGTTGTCAGTTTCAGTTGAATTCAAATTTGTTCAGTATGATTAATTTTTTTTATTATTATTTATTCATTTAAGTCAAATGCTTAACTTTATTTGTGCAATAATTTGTGACTGCAAATATATTGTGCTTCCTTTCACTCACATGGCAGGAATACAGAAACCGTGTTTTCCACGACTTCAGAAATGGACTTTGCAGGAACCTTGTTTGTACTGGTGAGTTTATCTCTTTTCTTTTGCATAACCCCAACCATAAAAAATAAATTGTATATTTTCTTTTCCTAATATTCCTAATTCCGTGAATGTGTGCTTTTGAAACAGATTTATTCACTAGAGGCATTGACATCCAGGCAGTAAATGTGGTCATCAACTTCGACTTCCCCAGGAATGCAGAAACATATCTGCATCGCATAGGACGCTCAGGTGAAGTTGACAAGCAAAAATAATGCTTAGTGTTTTGGATTCAATTATTTATATTTAAAATTTGAACACTTTATATATATTTAACACCACTTAATGTTTTTAACATTAAATGTTTGTTCTCACATTAAATTACTAGGGCTGCCCCTGGCTAAAGATTTTTCTAGTCAACTAGTAGTCATTCATTTAAGCCATTAGTCGACTAATCGCACGATTATATAAATTGAATTTTAAATATATACTGAGGGGAATACTAAACCATAATGAGCCTTTAAAATAAGTGCACACATAAAGCTTGCGGCAAAGCACCAGCAAAAATCATAATGATGATTATGAATGTGACCGAAAAAATAGCAAAGAGACATTTTAATTATGTATTAATAAACTGGTGTTTTCTATGTCGGGTATGTATGGATTACATAAGCAGAGAGTATTTGTTTTCTATTTGAATTGGTTCGTTTAAAAGTAGACATTTCAAGCTTTCTATTGATATATTTCTCATGTCTGTGAGGCAAGTAGCCTATGCTGAGTTTCGGTTCATTTTTGTTAACCGAAACCAGCTCCGTATGGAAGTAAAATAATGACAAATGTTTTTGAAACAAAAAGCCTGTTGAATTGTACGACTTGAAATAAATATGCATTGCATTAACACATCTTGTATTTTAATGCATTGTATTTTTAGGGCTTGTATTTTTATGGGCTGAAATTTAGCGTGGTTGAATATTTAGGCTGTGAATAATTCAATTCAAAACATTTCAAACACATTTTCATTAGTAAAATTTCAATAATCCATTTTCACCTTTCATATTTCACTTCCAAAATATTCAAACTGATTAAAAATACAACCTATAATATTCAACAGGCGGTTTTCGGTCCATTTTATTTCACTTTCAAATTCGCTTCCTCAAATTCAGTGGTTTAAATTCGACAGTAAATTCAACGTTGACATCCAGGAAAAGCAGGAGATCACCGAGCATAATCTCCATCTGCTGTTAGTCGACCTCGCCAGCAGGGGGTGCAAACGCGTGTTGTTAATGAAGATAGAGTTAGCAAGCCATTCATTTATGAAAACTGTACAACAATTGAGCATGCATTACGTTTTTTGTGATGATTATCTGGGTCAGTATATATGCGGAAAAGATGATTAAGGCACAAAAGCTGTTTTTATGTTTCATTCATTAACTTCATTGTTACTTTCCCTGTGCAGCCTTACATGTTATCAGCTTTTTCTACCATGAACGGGATTATTATCGGTTTCCCTCAATACCTCATCATACTCAAAGATTCCCTTTCTGTCGGGACAAAACTGGCAATTCCTGTAATGGAATAATACAGTGATATAAAAGACAAAACTCGCACCTTTATTGAGGAAGTATGCCAACATACATGTACTGCATTAGATTATACTGGGAAGGTTCATAGCACTTTCATATTGTTGTTCTATATTGTTAGTTTAACTGTAAATCGCTTTGGATGAAAGCGTCTGCTAAATGACTAAAAGTAAAATTGTCTTGACATTCGCATATTTAGGGACCGTCTCTAAAGTAACATTGGTATTCCTATTAGGCCTAAACGTTTCTAACTTCAATAGCAAACTTCAATTTATTTGAATAAATTGCGCATTATGCCTGACACCTACATGAACACTTTACAGTTAGTTTTATGACTGTAAGTCGTTCTCTTCAAATGCTATTGAAGTTCGAAACGTGTATACCAATGTCGTATGTAACTTTAGAGACGGTCCCTAAATGTGCGAATGTCAAGCCATCTTTATGCCAGTATCACTGGGAAACGCTGAGCATTAAACTTTGCGCGTTAAGTTCATATTCTGAGTCCTTCTGCTTGCCTGCGTGTTTGGTCTTTTATATCACTGTATTAGTTCATTAAGCTAGGTTAAGCGTTTTATATGTCCAGCATGGGAATCCTGACGTATTGAGGGAAACCCTAGTAATGCATGCAGCACAATCGCCGCAACTAAACAACCAATAGAAATATATGTCAAACTCAAATGTAACATTGGACCTGTACATCCGCGTCGGGGGAATAACATTATAATCTCGTTCACGGTAGAGAAAGATGCTACCTACACAGGAAAAGTAATCGTGAAGACACTGAATTTCACATAAAACAGACGTCATAATAATCACAGATACACTTACATTGTTGTAAATTATTTTTTATGAATGAATTGGCTTGCTCTAACTGCTCTATCTTCGTCAACAACACGCGTTTGCACCCCCTGCTGGTGAGGTCGACTAACAGCAGATGGAGATTATGCTCGGTAATCTACTGCTTTTCCTGCAGTTCCTGGATGTCAACGTTGAATTTACTGTCGAATTTAAACCACTGAATTTGAGGAAGCGAATTTGAAAGCGAAGTAAAATGGACCGAAAACCGCCTGTTGAATATTATA
Source organism: Chrosomus eos (assembly GCA_036326025.1). NCBI lineage: Eukaryota > Metazoa > Chordata > Actinopteri > Cypriniformes > Leuciscidae > Chrosomus > Chrosomus eos. The sequence continues at coordinate 31,560,601 of CM070827.1, read as the reverse complement.
GGTTGTATTTTTAATCAGTTTGAATATTTTGGAAGTGAAATATGAAATGTGAATATAGATTATTGAAAATGTACTAATGAAAATGTGTTTGAAATGTTTTGAATTGAAATATTCACAGCCTAAATATTCAACCATGCTAAATTTCAGCCCATAAAAATACAAGCCCTAAAAATACAATGCAGTAAAATACAAGCAGGGTTAATGCAATGCATATTTTTTTTTTCAATAAGTACATTTCAACAGGCTTTTTGTTTCAAAAACATTTGTCATTATTTTACTTCCATAGCTCCAGTTCACGGAGACCGAGGCGGCAGAAAGCACATCATGTTTGTTATCTTTATTTTACAAAGGCACAGTGTTTTCTTGTTAGGGCTAGGATTGCACAGAAATAGTAGACCCTTTACAGTTTCAAATGATGTATTACCAAAAATGACATAGTATTTTAAGTTGGTTCCGCTGTTGTCAGGAAAAAATGCAAGGGATCGCCCCTGCGCCTCCATGTCATACTTTAGCTTCCACACTCTGCTCAAACACTTCGATATGCACCTAATAATAGCGCACATTTATCTAGGTTAACGTTAGAGCAAGCAGCCATTGAAAGTTGCTACTTGCATGTTTCAAATGATAAGCAATATTACTTGGCCATTACTTGTTATTTTTTCTGCTACTAAATTTTGGTTGACTAAGGTTTAGTCTAGGGGGCAGCACTTCAAATTACAACCACTTTCATTTGATAATATATAATTTTACGGTCTCTGTGTTTAATTAATAGGAAGGTATGGCCATCTGGGTTTGGCAATCAATCTCATTACTGCTGAGGATCGTTTTAACCTGAAGACCATCGAGGACCAGCTGGTGACGGACATAAAGCCCATTCCCGGCAGCATCGATAAGAGCCTGTATGTGGCAGAGTTTCACTCGGTGGACCCTGACTGTGAGGACGAAGCAGAGGCGGAAGCGGAGGTGTTTAAGCCTGCAGGAGGGTCTGTCGCCCTTTAGGGAGCAACATTAGAGAGCAGGTGAAGGCATACAATTGGGTGGGCATGTTAAGGACATTATGCACATGTAATGGGAAAGTCTAAAGTTACTTTATTGATCTGATATCTAATATTGCAATGTGTTATATTTCCATCTGAATCAGAGATCATTGGAGTGACTTTACCATCTGCTCTTTCTAGGACAGTTGGAGAAATTGAACCTGACTTTTGCACAAACATCTCCTATTGCACAAACCAGTTACTACTCGGCTCATATATTTCCTCATCTTTTCCACCTCCACAGTATTTTTTTTTTAAGTCCCTGCTTATGTTTTACTCTTTTGTTTGCATTCATTGTTGGGGAGTTATGGCTCTTGATAAATGACTCTACACATTCCATTTGAGACTTGCAATAATAAAAACAAAGCATTCAGAGAACAGTTCCTGTTTGATAGAAAACTGTATTGGTGAAAATAGAGCATAGCATGCTTGCATCATTAGTTGAGAATTTATACTCAAACCCTACAACAAAACATATTCAACCCAAGTGCCTTAATATATATCGTCTCTGTCTTAGACTGGTATATGTCATTGCTATGTTGAAGTATTCCCAAAGACTAAACCGCAGGGTTTTGCAGCACATCGGTGCTACCTGATTCTGTGAAAGAATCATTGGTATTGATTTACTTCTAACATGAGAAACATTTTCAAATTCTATTCATATTCAGTCTGAGGCAGCTGTAGAAACCAGCATCCATTAAGATATTGCAGAGCTCAGGATTGAGGTGTCAACACTAACATTGCACTAAACTGCCTGAGGAAAAAAAAAACATCTTTTGCATTAATATTGGTGCTTTTTGAAGGTTCATTGGCAGTCATTGACAAATGGTTGACAGTATTGTACATTGGAAATCATTAAGAAACTTGGAGGTAAATTATGGTTTTTAAACGGATAGACAATTTGTGGAAATTTTTGTATCTTTTGATATTATTTTTATATAATTTTGAAACTACTATATAAGCTATTCCTAATTTAAGTGGGCATGCCAAAACTGGCATAATGTAAAAAATGTCAGACTACTACATAAAAGCTGATTTAAGTCACCACAAATGATGTTAAAAATCAAATGTCTGAATGCAGTTATCAAATCCTCACATTTGTATGCACAAATACGTCAAATATTTGTCAAAAGGGGCTGTTTGGTTCATTTTATTTTCATTTATTCAAAGGTTGATCAGTAGAGCATTTTGTTCTTCCCTCTACGTTACATATTTTACAGTTTTCATTTCTTTAGATATTAATGAATGTATGAAGTGGCTAATGAATGGACTTTATGCTATTTCCAGATAAAAAAAAATTTTTTTTTTGCTAAAATGTTTGCTTTTATATTTTATTGGATTTTGCCTTTGATTCATATTCTGTCTAGTGATACAAATACAAAAAATACATAATTACATAAATACACACATATTACTTGGCAGTAAAGAGGTAACTCGTTTTATTTTTATTTGGATGTTTGCTAGAGAAAATTTTCATAACCTTGTTTCATTTATGATTTTTTTTTTTATCAAGACAGAGTATTTTTGTATAGCAAAATTGTAGCATCTTCTCAGAGGCAGCTGTGATTTTTTTTTTCTCTCTCTCTCTCTTTTTTTCCACCCAAGAGATGTTCTTTATTGTGGAAAAATAGTTGTTGCTTACGCAGGGATATGTGGAACTTTAGTGTAGAAACCTCAGTTTGCATGTTTTTTTGCCTATTAAAACAGCACAGTGCAGGCAAATGTTTATTGCAGAGTTAAATTAGGAAACCTTGAGCCAGATTATAAATATCTGCTGATGATGCTGTGCTGTTAAAAAATTAATTTGTGAGATTATTACCATATTTCAAAATGGACAAACTTTAATTCTTTATCCATCCTGCAGTGATGAGCTGTGTTTTTTCTTTGTTGCTGTTGTTTATGGTGAGGGTGTTTCTGAAAATAAAAGTGTATATGTTATATAAATAAATAGGGGAGCTGATTTTGTGGGGACAAATGTTTACTTAATTTTGATTTCAGGATAAAAACTAAAGCAAACCAAAAGTGTGTGTGATATGTATGTACCGTATGCCCACCCAACAAATATGCAGACATGCATGATACGCTGTTTGTAGATTGATGCAAGAATGCTTTAATGCTCATGACAGAGTGTGTTACTGTCTGTCTGACTGATTTATGTTTTGTCTTTGTTTATTTCATTTAAATAGCTTGAGGTAATATGTATAAACTTGGAATAGAATGAATGTGTAATCTCTCCCAAAATTCAATACATTCAAATTAGAGATAACATAAAGGCGTTTTACTTTTTTTACTCAATGTGAAAACCTAGGCCATCACCTGCATGTATTCCTTTACATAAATCAATACATGGCATAAGTACCTACTGCGGGATGTATTTTTGTATTTTGCAGAGGCAACTCCTAAATGATTAAACTCTTGAAATACCACAGTTTATATTCGGTCAACAATGAATGAAAATATTTTAAATGCTCTTTGTAAATCTAAATATGTGTTTAAGGTGGTTTATTTTGAAATTTGCCACTCAACTGTGTTTATGAATCTTATTAAATTGTTAATACACATTTCTATATTATTATTATTATATGACAAATATATTAGTCATAGGCAATATTACTGTATTTTAGTTCAATTGCAGTGACTAGCTTTCATGTCGTTATGGGTTGTCAACGTTTTTCGTTTCGACACTAACAGGCGATTCATTCGAATGACTAAACATGACCTTCACGCAAATGCCCTTCTCAAACATAGACATTATATAATACATAGACGCCCTATTGGCCGCTTTGGAACGTTGCTGCGATACGTCAACGGGTCCGCCATTTTGCGGAGGGCAAGACTGCACTGTAATCAAGGGTGAGCTGCGTTTTTTTTCTGGATAAAAACAAAAACTGTTTTTATATTTATCAACCGATTTCAGTGGTTTGTATGTGGTGTACAAAAAGTTCCATCTCTAGTTATTTAAAATCTCAATAGTTACACTTGTAAAATATTTGTTTTAATAAAGAATGGTCAAAGCTCAGGCTTGTCATGTATCTGGCTTTTTATTCTTGGATAAGAATGATGAAGACCCCCATACTGAGATATAATTTAAGTTTTCTTATTGTGGAAAAAGCATTTTCTGTGATTGACCAGATTTGAGCAATAACAAAGATAACTGATGGATCCATGCTAATACATATGTTATGGTGACAGGTAACATTTCTGAAAATAAAAGTATATGTTATCATAACATAAATAGGATGATTTGACAATAATGTATTACTTAATTTATATTATCATAAAATAAACAAACCAAAAATGTGTATGCATATGTATTACTATGCACCAAATAATATGCAAATGAATGATACCAGTTTAGATTGATGCACAATTTAAATAGTTACAAGTGTGTTACTGTCTGTTTGATATTTATGTTTTTGTCATTTGTTTTATTTCATTTAAAATAGCTTAGGTAAACATAGCAGATAAACTTGGAAATATAAAGAATGAACTGTCACTCTCCTCCCAAAAATTTCCAATACATTTAAATTAATGAGACCAAATAGGCCGTTAATTAACAGACTTTTTGTTTAATCACTAGTGAAAAGCCTAGGCCAAACTTCATGTATCCTTTCATAAAGCTTCATTGGCATAATGACCTACTGCGGATGATTCGTGTATCTCAAGGCAATCAAATTTTAAACTCTTGATAAATAACCACATTTATATTGTACAACAATTGTGACTGAAAATATATTTAAATCTCTTTGTAAATCTAAATATTGTTAAGTGGTTTATTTTAATTTGCCACTCAACGTTTATGATTTTATTAAATTGTCAATACAACATTTACATATTATTCATTTCTGTGAAAGATATATTCTCAATAGCATTTTATGTTCATTTTACGTCCAATGCAGTGACAAAACGCTTTTCATGTCGTATGGGTATGGTCAACGTTTTTCCCTTCGCACTTAACAGGCGTTCATTCGGCAATAGGCTAACATGACTTACGCAAATGTCCTTTCTCAACCTGCTTCATCATGTTTACGTAGTGATTGACACGTAAACAGACCAATAGCCATTCAGCTTGGGTTTTGTCGAGCTGAAAGTAGGAGGACTAGTTGCGAATCGGTTCTTTCGAACAGTTCATTTGAACGAAACAATTATTTTACGTTTTGACCAGTCTATGGTCTTGACGACGCAATTGCGTCATTTCGCTTTTGAGAACCTTGATGGTTTAATTTTAAGTTTGTTGCCGCCTAGTTTCAAATATTAAAACATAGAGTCGCTTACAACCATAACGGACATATGCATAAAATGACTCGTAACCCGCTATAACTCAGCCCGCTTCTTGAACCATTCAGTCCGACTATTAAATGAGTAGCTCAGACTTGTTTTATGATTCATTGTGAACAGATTCATTGAAAAGATCCGACTCTAAAAGAATGATTCAAATCGGAGATCGCTTGAAACACGTGGTTCTGTAAGGAGAACCGTCCTCTGCAAAGCTCAACGTGAGTTGTCATTGATTCATTGTCATTGAGCTTCTTTTTATTATTAATTCTACAGTACTCCTAATGAATAACTCAGCTAGAAACACTTTTATTTGTCACATCTAAACGGCATTTACTTCGCCAATAGATGCACGTTAGTGTCTGACGAATAACAAAAAGCATGCGGCATGTAGCTTTCGAGCTAATTTATCAATGAATTAAGTTGCCGTTGAAGTAAGTTACATGTGTTGTATTTTGAGCTGGATGCTTCACGAAACAACAGCAGCTACTAATCGTTTAATTCCAATTGTGTTCAGTCATTTTCTTATACAAAAGACCTTCAATGACTGTTTAATTGCCTAACCCTAACGTACATGCATGCATTGTTTATCGTCCACACATAAATACTAACGTTACTGAGTTTAGTCCCAAATACAGCTCATCATTGAGTATAGAATGTGCTCTCCATCTCTTTTTTTCCTCATGTGTCCCGTCTCAGAATGGGCAGTGTTTTGGCTGCCAGCGCCCCCAGCCCGCCTGCACCAGGGCCAGGTGGAGCGGGTTTGGTGGCAATGCCCCCAGGATTCACGATGCCGTCCGTCTCACCCGTCTCTGTCCCGGGCAGTCCTTCAGGGCCCCAGGAGACCGAGCCTCCCCTTCCGAACCCCGGTGGCTTTGAAGAGTGCCATCGCAAATGCAAAGGTAAATACTTCATAAAAAAAAGATGATGTCCCGATAAACTAAGATTAATCAGGGAATCAAAACGTTTAACTAAGCCATTTCAATTGTACCACATCCATGTGTATTACATTGTTTTCAAACAACTGTACAAAAATAAATTTATGATTTGTTGATTTTGTGTGTGTGTGTGTGTGTGTGTGTGTGTGTGTGTGTGTGTGTGTGTGTGTGTGTGTGTGTGTGTGTGTGTGTGTGTACATATGGTACAGGTCAACGTTTGGAAACATTACTATTTTTTATGTTTTTGAAATGCAGACTTGATGAGCATATGATACTTCTTTCAAAAACATTTTGAAAAAAAGTAATGTTTCCAAACTTTTAAACGGCACTATATATAATGCAAGATTGTATCAAATTGATCAAAAAAGCTACAGTAAAGACCTTTCATAAATTGTTTTTTTAACCTTCTATTAATCAGAATCCAGAAAAAAACATGTCTTAAAATAAAAAATTGTTTTTTAAATTGTAATTTTATTTAACAATATTGTTGTTTTTACTGTATTTTTGATCAATTAAATGCAGCCTTGGTGAGCATAAGATACTTTTTTTAAAATGTTTAAAAAAAATATTACAGGCCGTAAATATAAACCATTTGAACTGTATTTTATATCCTGCTTCCCCAGTTTAAAATCAATTAAAATTCAGGCATACCATTTGAATTTGAAAAGGGCTTCTCATTTCAGTTATATCTTATGCTTTAACGGTGATTTACAAATTCATGTTTTTTACACTAATGTCTGTTTGTCCCTCAGAGGTTTTTCCCATGCAGATGGAGGGTGTTAGATTAACAGTGAACAAGGGTTGAGCAACCACTTCCAGGTTAGTCCAGTGTGTTCACTGGTGGAGCCGAACGGTTCTGGAGTCATGTTGTTGAAGAAAGTCTGTCAGTCCCTGGTTGTAGCCATCAACTCTGTTTTAATTCCTAGGTGAACCACACAGTGTTGTTAAGCACTCAAGCAGATTCCAGTTACAGGTTTGGAGCTACCTATGTGGGGACCAAACAAATAGGACCAGCAGAGGTACATATTTGCATGCAAATATGCAATATACAAATGTACTTTACCCTAATATGTATAGTTTACCTTATTATATTTTTTTTTGTCAGGCCTTTCCTGTCATTGTTGGTGACATGGACAACACAGGGAGCCTAAATGCACAGGTTATTCATCAGATCACAGACAGAGTGCGCTCTAAATTTGCCTTCCAGGTGTGTATTTGTGAAAAAAGAACCTTTCCCCTGGTTTCACAGACAAGGCTTCCAGACTAAACTGCATGTTTGAGCTGTTTTAACTGAAAGTAACTTGCTCTGGCATATCTTAAAATATTGTCAGTGCCAATGTTTTCTCTCAAGATGCACACCAGTAATGTTTTTTTTTTCTAAAGAACATTTATAAAACGGTAAATGGACTGCATTTATAAAGCTACTTAAATGTCCTAATTGAACTCTGGTCTAATCCTGGCTTAACCTCTTAACGTTCGCGAGAGCGCCGAGAGCGAAAATAATGTGCTACAGATAAATAGGAAGGAGTTGTATGCTATCAAAATTGCATATTCCTGTCTGATGGCCGGCCATCGGTGTGATTGTTGGCTCTATGTCTGTCATAGACATAGTTCTAATCCCTGTCTGTGAAACCAGCACCATATGTGTTTATTTTTGATTAATTATGATCAAATATGAAAGCATCGCTGGACGTACTGAAACACTTGTGTCAATCAGACGCAGCAGCAGAAGTTTGTTAACTGGCAAGGAGATGCTGAATTAAAAGGGGAAGATTTCACTGCTGCTGTGACCTTTGGCAACCCAGATGTGTTGGTGGGGTCTGGTAATTGTCTTCTTTTTCATCCGAGTTTATTTTAGTTGCTGTATTTGTTTTTAGTCATGTCCTTTCTTTAGTTAACGTATTTCCTTTCCGATTTTCTTACCTCTCATCCCTCGCATCTCTCTCAGGAATTGTTGTAGCTCATTATCTCCAGTCTGTCACTTCGTCGCTGGCATTAGGAGGAGAGTTGGTGTACCACCGCCGGCCAGGAGACGAGGGCACAGTCATGTCTCTGGCAGGCAGATATACAGGTAAACGCATATAAAGAAAGAGTAGTAGTTAGGCATGCGAGTATCAAATTTTTATGCATCTTTTATTAAGGTATGTTGAATTACATTAAAACAGGTTGAAAAGACAAACCAGTCCTGTCCTATTAATGTGCCCCTATTAGGCTTTTTCAGATATTACATTTCTTGAAGGTATAGCTGTTTGGAAATGTAAAAGGTCTGCAAAAATAAAGAACGGATTCTGAACTGCCTGAAACAAGTCGTCAATAATTCACAATTCACAATCTTACTTCCTGCTCGAAGGTTTGTTTAAAAAAAAAAAAAAAAAGGCTTAATACCAGCCTGTGGTCTCCATTGGCTGCTCGCGAAGAACTTGTACTTTGACCCTCAAACTCTGCAGTTGTAGCTGAGGCCTGGAAGAGTTTGGTTTGTTTTGTCGACATGTCGAGAAGACGCTGCTAAAGCAAATCTACTTTGCATGTACTTTCAAAGAATGAGGACTCAGGAATTGATACAGTAAAACCGACACCATCGTTACGGTTTGTATCACTGTTTATACAAGCGCTGAGGAAGGCTCCGGAGCTGAAATTCAGATATGGTAATTAGGGGTGTGAATCGTCACTAGTCTCACGATTCAATTCGATTACGATTATCATGTCAAGAATTGGATTCGATATCGCGATGCGTTGCATCCTCATGTTTTCAATATTACTTCACATGCCAACATTTCATCAATGAATACAAGCAGTCAATATGAACTCCCCTTTTTATTTCAGCGGCTTCAAGAAAGTACATTCACTTCCTGAATGTGGAAAACATCAAACAAAACTTAAGTCTGAACACAGCAGACGACAGGACCATTTAGAACAAAGACTAGTAAATAGTAAAAGCGCATGAAACTGTCAAGTATACTTAAGTTACAATAACGCTTGCACACACATTTGCACTTGACATGCACGCATGCAGCCTCGCGCACACACACATTCACTCGTGCGCAGTCACACACTCAAGCTCACAACCTGTACATTTTAAAATAGTGGGTGCATTTTTTTATTACGCTCTTTTGTGTTTCACCTCCGTCCGCCATTTTGCACTAGCATGAATAGTGTATATGTGACTAATTACATCAAAAAAAGTCAGTAGGCTATAATCGATTATGGTCTATTACTGCATCGATGCAGAATCGTCCACATCCGCATCGATTCATTTCATAACCCCTAATGGTAATGGCTGTTTAGCTTCTGACATTTTCTGTAGACCAATTATAAAAGATTAGGACAACTGACCAATCAGAGCAGAGTAGGCTCTTGGAAAGGAGGGGTTTAGAGAGGCTGAATCCTTCGTCAAACCATTTCAGACACGGTGAGAAAAAAGGTGATGCTGCAATGAGAAATTAAAGTGCTTTTGACCTTGGATGAACAGTATGTAAACCTATTGTTGGAGACCTCTAGCCTGGCTAACGCCAGACCCAATTCTCGTTGAGACTTGGGTCTGGGAACCACATGCACATTTTCTCGTATTTGAGGCGTGGTTTACGAATGCCCGGCGCTGTTTATTGGGTGCTAAGAATGTCTATCAAATGCTCATAGCCAACATATGTCGTCATCGTCTTGCTGTTCCCTCCCCGTTCTGTGATCCCGTTCTGTGATTGGTTCCCTAAATGAGGCGAAAAATCTGGCCATGGTATCCAGACTGCCTTTCAGCGTGAATTGAATCGCGCTGCGGTAAGGCAGTATGGGGAAACCCAGGCTAGGAGACCTCCAAAACTAGGAACCTTTGAAATGGCATAATAGGGGCACTTTAATATCAAGTTTTATTTTTTTCTTCTTTAAATAACAAAAAGACAGTACACAATAAAAATGTATCATGTAATCAGATTTTAGTTAGAAGTGTGACAGTAACCAGCTATATAGAAATTATAATAAAGATGAGAGAATTTCCAGCCAATGTCTAGAAATCTTTTCTACATGTTTTAACCCAGATTAAAAAAAGTAAACATTTGGTTTAATAATGGCTTTTTGAAAACAGGCAACAACTTTATCGCCACATTGACATTAGGAGGAGCTGGAGTTCATGGGTCATATTACCACAAAGCCAATGATCAGGTAAATATTTTTCAGCAGAATGATTCATGTGTTTATTCATTCATTTATGCTGTTTTATTGGTTTATAATGACCTTTTGTTTTGTTGTTGTTGTTTTTTTTTGTATCAGTTGCAGGTTGGCGTGGAGTTTGAAGCGAGCACCCGTATGCAGGACACTAGTGCATCATTTGGGTACCAGCTGGACGTCCCCAAATCCAACCTGCTCTTTAAAGGTTGGTACATACATACACACACATGCATGCATGCATTCATCAAGATTTCATAATTTTGTTAAGTTATGATGAATACAAGGCCTTATCAGAAAGCCATATCTGATAGCTCATATTTGAGCAGCATTCCAATCCAATCTTCTTATTTGAAAGATTTCTACACTAAAATAGTCTCATCATTAACTAGTCATTCCAAAGATTGGTGTCTGATATTTAAACTTAAATCCTTCCCAACATCCTCAAATGATTTAAAAAAATATCTGCATGGAAATTCATCGTTACAAAGTATGATAAACCCTGATTTACAGAATCTTTCACTCTATCTGTAGGTTCTTTAGACAGTAACTGGGTGGTTGGAGCTACGCTTGAGAAAAAGCTGCTGCCTCTGCCTCTGTCACTGGCTCTCTGTGCTTTCCTTAACCACAGAAAAAAACCAGTTCCAGTGTGGGTTTGGCATCACAGTTGGTTAAACCTACCTTCTTTCTTGGTTAATTCTTCGGTTTACACACCAGTGCTGTTGCTGGTGAAACGGTAAAGGTTGGACCCACTTGCATATCCACACTTGTACAAAATCAGTCAGTAACTAAGAAGCAAAACAAAGAAATATTTGTTGTTAGTTCCATGTATCAGACCAACCCTAGGGTTTTCATTTTGTTATTCTTGTACTATAAATAAAAAGCAATGACAATTCCAATATCCCAAAAATAAGTAACATCACCACCCGATGAAAGAACCAAGAAATACAAATACACACGTAAATTTGTCATTCTTTTTATCGTTTGTCAGTTCTTTTTATAAATTATTTCCTTGTTTATTTTTCATTTCATTGTCAAAATCTTTAAAAAATGCGTTGCTGTAATCATGTAAGCACCTATATAAAAAAAATGTGTGCATTGCTGGACAAACATGGATAAATTATTAAAACAAAACATGTCTAACAATCTGAGATGTAGGTATAATATTTATGGATGTATTTTTGTGGGTGTGAAAAATACATTATTTAGAGATAGGAAGTCTATTTTTTTTTTCTTATAAATTTATCTAAAACTCTGTTCAATGGTTGAGAAACATGCAACTAAGCCAATAAAGTTCTCGCGTTACATTAACTAATCCCAAATCTGACATTTCCCCCATTGTATGCAGTGCCTTTATAAATATGTATATTGAGTATTACCTAATGACTGCGAAGTGGTAAAATAGATTGTGTATGATTAAAAGGTTTAAGGCAAATACTGATTACTACAACTACTTAGACATTAATGGTTATAATATTATGTGTGTAAAGGATATGACTTTACTAACATATCACAAACAGATTTTTATTTAGTTAAGTGAATACATGCAACAAAAGAATATAGAAAAAACCCCTTTGTGCCATTCTGTGTCATTGTATGTTCAGCAGATATCAGGCACTTTTAAATGCAGATAACTGTTGTGATGAAGAGGGCAATGTCCAGAAGGATCTTCTTTAAAACCTGACACATCAGTCATTACATCAACCTTATACGTTAATACGTGCAGACCAACATGCTTAGACACAAATGTACCTCTGCACCTTAAAGATAACTTCACATGACTGCAAATGAATAATTTGGAGAGAGTGCTATTAGTTTTTTACTCTTTGTCCATATTCAGTGTTATTTTAGCAATTTATCATTTAGCAATGTGTATAACAGACGTTTCCACCATTCTAAACCATTTATTAGTAAAGTTCATATTTTCTAATCTAATCTAATCTACATTTATAACACTATACCTTGGCAGTAAATGACAAAAATGAATTAACACTGCTGCAAAGGTGTTTCTAATACAACAGTTGATGGAGTGACTGCAAATTTCATATCTTTCTTTCTTCTGACTAGGCCCTACTGTAATCAGTCTCTCGATATTTTTCCCGCTTTTTGAAAACGCTGTGATTGATTTATTGGAGCAAATGGGAATCCAAAAGTTTACTCAACCATGATGACTTCCACTTTTGAGTGCTATGTTGATTTTAGCATGGATGATTTGAGCAACAGTGATATTAAATGCACAACATATTTTCTGCATGGGAATGCAGACAGTTTTCACTGGAATGCAAGATCAATATGACTGAAGCTCGGCAGTTCTCAGTGTTCTCCTTGACCTGATTGATAAGTGCAGATTAAGTGCAACAGTCTTGATGACTTGATGGCAGTTTTGTGCAATTGGATACAAGCCTAGACGAGTTACAATATTGCTTAAAGTAACCTTTTACCTCACTGATGCATTTGATTCTTTTCAAATACTGATTTGTTCTTTTTAGACTGTGTCTCAAACCAATAAACACATCAGTTTAAACCAAAGCAAGATTGTGGAACAATGTTTGTTCTTTTTCTCTAATATAGCAAGCAGAGCTTGCTGAAATGCCCATTTGAATGTGCAAACTGTAACTGCTTAAAAGGGGCAGAGATATACCCATCAACATTTCACATAATAAGAATAAGAATTTACAGACAAGATACTGCAGTAACCTTATGTTGTTTTCCCATTAATTACCCTTACAGTTTTTCCTTATACAATACAAACAATTTAATAAGCCAAACATTTTAAACTATAACAAAAATGATTTAAAACAACACTAAAAAATGTTGCCGCAATTAGTTATAACAACTTACAATTTTTTGAGATAACTTAAATATCTAACTTAACTAAACTAAAATCGACTAAGCTTATTTTAAGTCAAGCACAAACATTTTTTTAAAGTTGAAACAACACATTTATTATTCTAATGTTGAATTTTAAGTTCACAGCAATCATTTTTTACAATGAAGAAACACTCCAATTTTTTAATTCTTTTAACGTTCAGTTGTTGTTTGAAAAATAGAAATCTGTATGCGCTGGAAAACTTTCTATAGCCAATAAATGTGGCTTGTAAGAATGTTACCATGAATTCTGAAACAAAGTAGACAGCATTATGGTGTTTATGTAGATTTCAGGTGTTAATAAACATGATTTCTATGATAAACATTCAATATGCAAATATTTTTACATATATATGGTGGAATGTTAGGGGATTCTATATAGCTATTTATTTATTTATTGAAAAAAAAATTTGTATACACAAAATCAAAACATTAATTTATTTTTTCATTTGATCATTTTCTTTACATTTTCTTAAAACAATACTGGTTACACAAAACCAAAACTATAGGAATTGTTTTTTATACAGTAATACATCTTTGGTTTTGTGTTTATAGTATGTTATAGGTTTCAGGAAATGTGTCTTTAAAATATTTACAAGACTTTCATTTTAGACATATTTGTTATACAGTACTTAGTCACAGATCTGAGTTCAGTTCAGTTCAGTTGATTTCATGATGTGGAATGAGTGACATGGCATGTACAACTGACAGCAAGGCACTACCTTCTGGACTTTACTGCCTTTATCAGAGCTCTGCGATCCATTTATATACAGTGCTGATACCTTCTCAACACTTACACACAGAAGAGGACAAGAGAAAGGTAAGGAACTGGACAAAAACTCAAATGAATGCATACGTATGTCATTTTCAGTTAAGTGAAAACTAGACAGAAATATTCATAATTGGTCTTGTCTTACAAAATGATTTTTTTCTTCTTGGCAGATAACCATGAAAATCCTTGTAGTGTTTGTTATTGCAGCTTTCTCTGGTAAGCAGTCGTATAATTTGACCAAATTCTTAAAAATTATGTTTTTATCCCTCTCAAAACTGATCAGAAAATAATTTCAATCAGTTAATCAGCTTATATGTGTTATATATTACGTTGAATCCATTAGGTTGCCATGCCAGTATTATGTGGCAGGACCGCCCAGAGAGCAGTATGGATCTAGTGAAAAACGCATTCTGGAATTACGTGTCTCAGGCAACTCTCACAGCTGAGGACACACTGCAGGTGATTAGAAACTCAGAACTGGTCAAGAAATCAAGTAAGTATGTAGTAAATTAGGTGATAAACTGGCTATGAAACAAATCATAAAACTATGAAGAACACAAACATCCATCACTGTTTCTCCACAGTGACAGGATCTCTAAAAGTGCTGATGCCATCAATGGATACACCCTGGCCATTCAAAGTCAAGTAACTCATCTGACGCAAAAGCTTCTGGACAAACTTTCCCAGGATGCGGATCAGTTGAAACTGCGCCTGGAACAGGAAATGACATCTGTGCAGTCCCAGCTCAAGCCTTATGTTGAGGAGATCAGAGCTGATATTGAGGAGCAGGTTAAGCGGCTGAAAAAGGATGTGGCCGTGTATGCAGAGACCCTGAATTATGAAGCCCTGAAATCTACTCTGGTTCAGGGGGCTGAGGAGCTGAAGGCAAAACTGGAGAGAAGTTTCATGGAAATGGGTCCTCAAACTGAGGAGCTGAAGCAGAAACTGGACCAACACTTTTTGGAGTTTCAGATGAGCATGACTCCATTAGCCCAAAGCTTTCAGAGCCAGCTGACCCAGGGAAGTCAGGAGCTCCAGAAGAATCTGGCTCCATATTCAGAGGAGCTGAGAAAACTGGATCCATACGCACAGGACCTGAAGGCCCAGTTAACAGCTCTCTGGGAGTCTTTTGACAAGATCAGTCTTGAAAGACCTTAGAGACTTTATGGAGACCTTTTGGAACCTAATATATTTCTTTGTTGCTCATGTATGTTTTTCAAAAAAAATATGTAAGCACTATGATTGATATCCACATTTTTTAAAGATATTTTACAATATCATCATGTCATTCATTGGCTTACCAAAACAAGGAAGGAAGAAAATAAAGAAGAGAAGAGAAAAAATAAAAATCCAATGGTTATTGGGACATAACAAGACCTTTGATGTAAGACTCATAAGTGAGTTTTTCTAATAAAGTGTATGCTCATCCACATTTTGACTGAAGGTACCTGTGCAGTTGACCATAACAGTATTATACTTTGTTTTTAGCCAAATAAATGCAAACAAGTACTATACATCAAGAGATATGCACTTGGAGACAATGCAAATGTCTTTCCTAAAATCTTGAAGGGAAGTGAACCCATACTTTTAATTTGTCCTCTACACTTTACCCATTCAAGTTAGCACACACACACACACACACACACACACACACACACACACACACACACACACACACACACACACACACACACACACACACACACACACACACACACACACACACACACACACACACACACACACACACACACACACACACACACACACACACACACACACACACACACACACACACACACACACACACACACACACACACACACACACACACACACACACACACACACACACACACACACACACACACACACTGCAAACACTGCAAACCTTATCCAGGAGGCATTATTTTATCACAATCCCAAGGATGAAAGTTTTTTAAACATCTCTAATTTCTGTTGAGGTCCATGTTCAAGGTTTTGTATGTGTGAGGCTTCAGAACTTAATTCACCCCTAGTGTGATTACGTAAGGCTGGAATACACTACATAACTTTAAAAATTAAAACAGATTTTAAAACGCATCATCACCATACACTTGCGGACTTTGCAAATAGTGCAGTGAACAGTACATTCCCGGGCCCCCTCTCTGACTGCAACAGTGGAGAAAGGTTTGCAACATTTTGATTGAATCTTGGTAGCACAAACATAGATAAGGATGGTATCTGGCAGACACCTCAAACGTGAGAATTATATGAACTCTCATTGGTCTACAGGCAGTTTCTGCCCTGCATCCATTTTAAGACTAATCCCATAAGGTTTAGGTCAGAAACACAATAGAAATAATTGAGGACATTTAATGTACAGCTGTGATGTGTTTTTTGCTAATTCAACCTTCACACTCTTGCTCTACTGATGGAATGTGAAATAAGTGAAGATTGGCCAGTGTTCATTCCCCAACCCCTATATAATTAGGTAATAATAATAAACTAAATACGATAAACGGCCAATACGTCTTATAATGTCAAATGACAATGTATTTGTGCCTGCAAATTTATTATTTACTCCAATGGAGATCTATTACACAGATACTTATCAAAACAACCTATTATTTAATCAACCTATTATTTAATCTAATCTTCTTGCACAAAGTCTTCATGTAAGAAATGCTCAAGATAATGGACTCATTCTCTCTTGTGTGAGATGATAGCAGTTTGCTGACATGGTGTCTGATGTTTTAGTTATTTTATAATACAGTGATATTTCTGAGTGGATTATTGAGTGGTATAATTGTAAAATAGACATAAAACCGTCTGTAAAAAGAAGCCAATAATAGATGGAGAGAAGAAAACATGGGTTAAACATGATCTTACACTGTAAAAAATATTGTTGGTTTAACTTAAAAAAGTAAGTAACCTTGTTCCCTTAAAATTTTGAATGAATTGAAATTCAAAATATGAGTTGATACTATGAAGGAAATTGGTTTAATCAACAGAAAATCAAACTATTATGTTATCTGAACCACATAAATCATCTAAGTTGATCTAACTTGATCTGAAAAGAAAAATGACAAATGAAAATATTTTTTACAGAGCAGAACACTTACAGCTACATTTTAAGCATTACAATGCTCATTTCAAATGGGTTGAATGTGAAGTACAAAGTGATAGAGAGAAGAGAGATAAATGATAAGCTTTGATCCTTGAATCATGCAAGGCAAGATGTCTTTTTAGTAGCAAATGTCTTGTTACATAATAATTAAATATTACCATTTTTAACAAATACCTTTATCGTCTCACTTTTTAAGACATGTTCCATCTCTTTCATTGATTGTTTTGAATTTACCATAATTCAGTTGTGCTCAATAACAATGTTCAAATTGGTTCTGTGCTTTCACTGAGCTGGCAAGATCACCTAAACAAATGGACTACATTCATTTTTAACAAAACAATTTTGAATTAGAGCACATCTTGTCCCTTTGGAACCTTAATCATGCAACGTGGAATTGAATACTGCGATAAACGAGTATATCAAGAGAAGAACTTTGGACACAGGGTGCCAATTCAGCTGTTCATAGTCACATTATGGCTATCAACATGACTGTGATCCAAGTCATATAAATACCAGCTGTTTCAAAAACTCTTGTTACAGAACACATTGGAGGATCTGTCTGGTGTACTGTCCAAAAACCATCATGAAGTTTGTGTCTGTAATCCTCGCTCTCGCTGTAATTTCAGGTAAGCGACAATCAACAATGCCAGTCTTCACAAACAGTTTATTAACTGTATGCTAATTCAACAGAGGCTGAGAGTTTGATTTGATACATGTGCTTAGAACTTGGATTACTTTGAATGGATTATGTGATGGATTTAATTGAGACATTGACTGTAGGCTACTACAACAAGGGGACTTACAGTGACAAATATTCCAAACGCTGAAGAATATTTGGTCTCCATTCTGACTTTCCAGGCTGCCAAGGGAACTTCCTGTTTCAGGATGAGCCAAAAAGCCACTGGGAAAAGGCAGTGGATCAGTTCTGGAACCGTGTGTCTGAGCTGACTTCTAGGGCTGAGGAGATGAGGGATAACATCAAGGCCACTCAGCTCGGCAGAGAATTAGAGTGAGTAAATGCTAACATTTGAGCAACTCAATCTCAAATGATACTGAGATTAATTTCAAATTCTTTGCAGCACAATGATCAGTGACACCATGATGGAGCTGCAAATGTATAAAGATGACATGCACTCCAAACTGGGCCCCTACGCGCAGGAGACTGCCGAGAGATTCAATGAAGATCTGCAACTGCTGACCAGCAAACTCCAGACACACATGGAGGAAGCTAAGGATCGTGTCACTGAATACACCCAGGAGCTCCGGACTATGGTGGAACAGAACGCTGAAGACGTCAAGAACAGGGTCAACACCTATGCCAAGAAATTAAGGAAACGTTTTAACAAGGACATCCAAGAGATCAACAAGTGAGTCATGGTATCAAGCTTTATTACAGAATTCTTTCAAAAACAAAAAAGACCAAACTTTTGAATGGTAGTGTATAAAGCAAACATAATAACTGAATGTTCTTATTGAGATTATTTAGTTTAATAGTAATAGGAATCATTGTTTAATATGCCTCATCAGTTAAAGATAAACATTAAAAAAAATCACCTTTTGATTTCGATGTTTTTTACTTTTGTGGAATGGAAATATAAAATATGATATGTTAAGAAATATTTAGAATTATGTTCTGAAATATTATATAAGGTTAGTTTAAAATGGGAAAAACGTGTAATATATGAACAAAACTGTTTTAATAACATATATGCACTATTTTGTAATTAATTTACATTTACTAAATATATAAGAATTGCATATATAAAGTTATATTCTATGGAAATCTCAATTTTGATCAAATTGTCCTCTGATCTAAAGGAAAATGGAAACATACTTTGAGGAGGTTCGGTCTCGTGCTGCTCAGAATATGGAGAATGTAAAGGGTCGTCTTGAGCCTTACTTCACTGCAATGCAACAGAGTGCTGGAGAGAAGCTGACATCTCTGGGAGAACTCCTGAGAAGCCAGGGTGAAGGAATAAAAGAGAAACTGGAATCACAAATGCAGGGCCTCAGAGAGCAAGTTGAGAAGACCACAGAAAATATGGGTAACACTCTTCAGGAAAAGGCAGAGGAGCTACAAAAATGGGTTGAGCCCTATTTCTCTCAAGTCCAGAAACAACTAGGCTATTAATACAAGTGCATAAGAATGAGGTCTCAGAAAAATGATTGGATTGACTTTTTCATTTAACTTTGCTTACAGAAATGAAGGTATTGGAAATGTAAAGGTAATGAGTAAAAAATATATCTAGGCTACCATTAGTACTACATGTATGTAGCTACAGATGTAATATAAAGCTTAATAAAAAACAGCATGCATCAATGAATACGAGTATATCCTTTTTATACACATATATTGTTAGTTCATTCTACATGTTCATGGGTCAATGACGTCACTTATTTTCAGTGTTGGGGAAAACGCATTATAAGTAACTTGAGTTACGTAATCAGATTATTTTTTCAAGTAACTAGTAAAGTAAGCATTGCTTTTAACATTAACAACAAAATATCTTAATTACTTTTTCAAGCAAGTTACTTTGTCTTCCCATTGACTGACAGCTCTCCTGTCCCCATGTTGAGACAAATCATAAGTGCAGAGGCAGAGGTCTTAGAATTATATCAGAATGCTGATATGTCATGCAACTGTCCGGATATTTATATAAATTTAAAGGCTATTATTAAAAATAAGCAGTAGGCTAATGTTAATAAAAAAATAACTTTTTTGAAAAGTAACGTACGTTTTCAAACCAACGTAAGAACAAATATTCCAATTTAGATTATGTTTTAACTAGATTTTAAATTCTTCTTTTTATCAAATAAAAAGGGTGTAACACCCTTTGGTGTTTCACTTTTAAACTTTAATGAATATATGCTCCCCATTAACAGTAGGTAGGTACAACACACAAATGAAATCCCGACAAGTCTCGCACATCACACGGACCTCTCGGTCTTCCGGTCTATTACGGATGTTGTGTTGTTTGGATACACCAGGACCCCACAACAGACCACCACGAGGAACATACGGTACGCAAATTAATTCAACACGAAAGATAATTTACACGACACTAGTATTAAAGTAAGAACACCCTGAGAGTAACGGTCATACTTATAACAGCAAACGATAAATGACCGCCAGCGAGACATGGATTAAGCGCGCCGACCGCATCGGTGAGTGCATTAGCCCACTGTGTTTTCGCCCAGTGGCTTTTTATTTTTTATTTAATTTGTATTGATAAGGAATGTAAAAAAAATGGTTGCCAGAACTGCTTTATCGAACAGGCGACAGACGGGATTTTTACAGAGCATCCATATAAGTCGTGTTGCAAGTAATATAAATCCAATAAG
Source organism: Chrosomus eos (assembly GCA_036326025.1). NCBI lineage: Eukaryota > Metazoa > Chordata > Actinopteri > Cypriniformes > Leuciscidae > Chrosomus > Chrosomus eos. The sequence continues at coordinate 31,540,106 of CM070827.1, read as the reverse complement.
GTTTAGTTTGCAAATTAGCATACAGCTAAGATTCAGGCGCGACCTACAAACAAACTTAGTCAAACAAAACTTTCCGAATTACTATTTGAATACTATTTGTGCATTAGTAGTATACGCCTTTTTGGGAATATTTTGCGGTCTACTGCACAAGAAGGCGATAACGTGGAATCCACGTTTGTTTGGCAAGCAATTTAGTTCCGTTTAATAACATTCATTCTCTTCTAGTGTTTTTAATCACCAAGTAAAACAAAATAATGTTTTATATTATATCAAACAAAATATATAATCATTAAAATATTCACCTGTGGAGTCTTGTTTGTCAGGATGCATATTTATTGAGTCCTGGTTTGAATTTCTATAAGTAAAATAAAGTAACTTTAAGTGTATGATTTCGATCAAGTATATATTTACAAGATCATAATTGTGTTTACCTAATTTGATTAATGAATTTATCAGTTTGCACACTGTGAACCCCCCAAGAAATATTCCATTACTGAAAATTAAAGTTAAATGGATGGAAACAAAGATGTTACAAAAAATGTGTCTTACCTCCTTCCTTAGTGCCATAAAGGTATGTCGACTATGTTGGGGCATTTTCAGACTTGAAAACTTTGCCATACAAGACAGAAGATGCAGGCATGGAGATTAAAAATGAAATAAATTAAAAGGAGAGTATTATAACTTTATGGAGCAGTCGAGATGACAGAGGGTTATCTTCATTTGCCAAAATTGGATGTATTGGTCAAGCAGTGTGTTCTATTTTCTGACACTTAAAACGGCAGCACTAATGTTCAACAAGGGAAGAGTGGTTATTTGTTCATTTTTTGAACTATTTCGTTCCAAAAACTTTTGAAACTTTTTTGAAACTTCTGGTTTAAAAAGCAAAGTTGAACCAACATCACGAAAAGTGAAGTATATGTGTTAATTTGGAGTACACATCTACGTCATTGGTTTCTCTATATCATTCATGAGAATAAACTCTCTTAATCCAATCAATGTGCTGTATTACACATGATATCGCATTACTGTGGAGAATTCAAATGCCACACACGATTGGTTTGCCACTGTTCGTTCAGCTCTCTGTCTGTTCAACTTTGCTTTCAGAATCAGATCACTGATATAAGTGTCTGGATTGATCATTGCGTTCTAAACTGTCAGCAGGCAGTGAAGCCACTAGGAGTGTTTGAGCGGCCATCTTACGATTCACTAGACAAAGGGCATCATTGACTTACAGCCCAATCAATGGCCTAAAATCACCTGATTTGCATCGTATCAGTCGCACAGGAATTGTTTTTAAGATATTTGTATGTACATTCATTGATAGGCCTACTTCGTTATTGCTAATGTTTATGATCTTTCCGGGCAGGATAAGTGATATAAATCATAAAGATTGGTGTGTCTACTCAGCTGCAAGTAACTGAACTAAAACTAAATACTAATAGGTTTCTTTATTTTTGTAATTATCCAGGACATATTAAGCATGAACTTATCTGGGATTCAGACCAATTGATTCAAATATACATTAAATATTACAAGTATACAATACCCAATTACTAAATTGCACTATATTATATTATACCATGCATCATCATGCTTGGAGCAAAAGTATACATGCTTGAAAATAGCTTTATGTCTTTAATTTCATACACAGTCAGCATAATTTATCTGAATAAGTTGTGAAGTGTGTGTATATTATTTCCTGAAGTCTTTTTGTTGACCAACATCCACTTCAGACTCTTGGGTTTTTTCTTGGAGAAAAGAACTCTTATATCACATACCCAGCACTTGATTCATTCTGGTACTTCACTAAAACGCTCCCACGCTGTTTTTCTTTCTTTCTTTCCTTCTGTTTTGTTTTTAATTCTTCTTTTTGATATTTGTGTAGGATCTGTTTAGTCTCCATTACACTGCTTAAACAAGTGGACCCCCCAACTGGTTAGCTTAATGAGAGTCTGCAAATTAGTGCCTTACGAAAAATCTTTAATATTTCCAAGTCCAACGTAATGCTGGAAAACACTTTTATCAGAATAATTTCTGTATATTTTTAGTTAAGTTAAGCAATTTTCCGTAGTTTTTTTCCCTTTGTGTTTTATATACTGTCCACTAGGATGTGCTCTGTTTTCCTTGATTTGTTTTTCCTGAAGAGATAAGCTCGCCTATATACATTGTTGTTGAAAACAAAAGTAAAAGAGTGAGCAAGTTTAGGGATGCACGATATATCGACCACATATCGTTATCGGCCGATAAATGGTCTTTTTAGATGTTATCGTTATCGATCCGATAAGAAAATTGGGCCGATATATCAAAGCCGATAAATAATAGATTATTTACTTCAGTTGAGAGATGCGCGCTGTTCGCCATGATGGTTCTGAATGATTGGATTCACTTCGAAAAGGAAGATACAGTTCAGTGCAACATGTGCAGCACAAATCTGGCACATAGGCTTCATAACATTATAATAAGAGCACGCCTGCAAAAGAATGTTATGAATTCTCGTTCGCCATGTGTTTCAGCGCGACGACCGCGTTGTGGATGAAAGAGCGCGTCTATGGAGTTAAGCTAGCAAGCAGAGTCAAGTTCTCTGGAGCATTCGCAGCATTCTGTGCCATTGTAAGTCGTAATATGTTTATTTTGTGTATAAACAAACAGGCCTATATGATTAATCTAATATAGGATGCGTTTGGTTAAGTTAATGAAACGACGCGCGCTTCATTGTACCGGTGATCATCTTTATAGCGTGCACGCAGCTCAAACAGCAATGCACTTTTATAACTATAATTGGGACTATCATATACATGCCATTATAATGAGAACACTATTGTAATAAAACGTCGTGAATTCTCTGGGTTTAGTTGCCGTCAGCGCGTTGTTGTGGGAATAGCGAGCCAGAACAGGGATTGGCCCACACATTATGACCAGCACAAGTTCGATTGTGCATTCACGTCCTTTTGTGCAGATAAGTCGTAATATAAAGTTAATGTAATATAAATATCTGATTAATCTCACATATCATGCGTTTTGTGGATTTAAACAACCTAGAAAAGTTCTTCAGTTTCCCCGTGCTCGTTCTTCAGCTTTAGCTCGCGCAGATTAAACAACAATGCAAAACATCAAAAGCTATGATTTGCACTGTCATATAATTATATTCACCATTGTAATAAATTTGTAAATTCTTTGGGTTTGCATTCTTCAGCAACCGTTGAGTTGATTAACCTTCTAGCGATTCAGTTTAACGTTCGTTCTCTTCAGCTTCAGCGCGCGCAGCTCACACAGCAATGTCATTTGAAACAGTAATGCTATTAAAGTGTTTACTATTAGGCTACTGTAATATTAAAATAGTTAAAAAAAAAAAAAAAGATTGCGTTATAATTAATAACTAACATTATTTTGTTCTCATATTATTTTCATCAACGATATGGTTTGATTAAAATAATTTCCTTATTGTCCTTGCAGAGGCGATTCCATTTTATTGATCCATGGCACATGCATTTTGTTTCTTTATATGCAGCCCAACGTTAGCCTATCTAATGACTTGTTTGCAATATTTAGATATTTTATTTTTGTTAGGCAATAGATTTTTTGATAACACTTTACAATAAGGTCTCATTTGTTAATGCATTAAGTAACAGAGAGCAATAGCCCTAATTGTTAGTTAATAAAATATGTGTTCATGTTAGTTCACAGTGCATTGACTAATGTTAGATAAAACTTTCTTAAAATGTCTTATAAAATTGTTGGTTCATGGTAACTAATGCTAACAAAATTAAACCTTATATAGTGTTACCATTTTTTAATAAAGTAAGTTGCCCAGTGTAAAATTAATTTTAAAAGTTAAGGAATCTTACACTGCTTCAAAAGGCTATACTGTAGTATATGTTTGATTTATGTTAAAAGTGTTTGAGACAAGGCTTTTAATTGTGAGCCTTCTGTTTATGTATACAGGCTATCAAAGTATATAAAAAAAATTATTTAAATTTATCGGCCAATATCGGTTATCGGCTTTCAAATGCAAAGAATTATCGGTTATCGGTATCGGCCAAAATGTTCATATCGGTGCATCCCTAGCAAGTTATTTGCGTTTTCCTGTGAAATGACAGTTACGTGTCTTTATTAAAATCAACATGTTAATGATTTATCTCTTATACACCCGATTTGGAATGTTATTTTTTATTACTTGGCCCGACCGAGCCGCGTATTATCGCGGATATTCCCGTATCACTAATCCACACATTTGAAGCGTTTGATTTAATGATGGTTGTTTGTAGTCTCTAATGATACGATTTTTGGGAGATTTTTTTCATAGGGTTATATTTTTTTTAAAATACATCAACTGTTTTTTTTTATACTCATATTTTAATATTCATTTGTCTGTATGATGAGTGTATTGTAAGTCTGTGTTTTATTGGTGGTTGTCGTCCCACAGCTTTACATGCTTATTTTTATGTCTTTTTACAATTCTAAGGTGTTAACAATCAGTGCTAAACCATGAGAGTTTCATGACAATATAAGTATAATAAATATATCACAATTAAATATAATTTATTTGTAAATATTAAAAATGTGTAAAAATCTATTAAAAAAATGCAAATAATAGCTACTCATTTTGGTAGTAAAAGTTTTTTTTTAAATCTAAAAATATTCTCAGATCTTGACATTTATTATGATTAACCATGTTGCTTGTAAAAGAAAGTCACAACAGATAAAAAAAAGAATATAAGTAAATGCAGCAGAAAATACAATAGTGGAACGAATGTGAATAAAAATTTGCTATGTTTGTTGTTTAACACTATATATCATGTTTTGCCTTTTGTTCTCTGAAAATGTTTTTTTTTTGTAGCTTTAGGCTAATTCTGCCATTTAATTAACTTTAAACTGAATTTAATTTCTAAATCTAAACTATTTCCCCCTTACAGGCATTTTATGAGAGTATTTTAAATCCGATCAACCCTTTGGGTACCATGGACGGCAAGTTACCACCATGGAATAAACTTGGAAGCCATAACAGCAGGGTTCCCTATAATATAGCTGGGGAACGTCATGAGGTAGGTTACAATAACTATATATCTGTACATTATGATAAAGTAATCACTGAGGAGAATTACGGAGAAAGAACAGAAGAGTTCTCCCACAGTACCTGGCTCCAAACACAGCCACAGGTAAGTGATATATCAATTGTGAGGCTGAATAGGCCTTTATCACAGTCTGCGTGTCGTCACATCCTGCTCCGATTAGTAGCGTAAAGGAGTTTCCGCCTGCATTATCGTCAATGGACGCACGGCAGTTTTGAGAAGAAAATTATACTAATTTAGTTTCACTTTACAATTAACGTCAGTATTTAAAACAGTTTATTTAGACTTACATGATACCCTACTATGAATGTCATCTTTCATTCTAATGAGTAACATTATCAGATAGACGCGATTGTCAGCGCTGCCGATGATTAAGGTTAACAAGCAGCGCGCAGCTCAAGTTACTGCCAGAGGAATAATCAAACGGATTTATGTTTATATTTAATGTTATTTTCTTTATTTTTGCATTATATTATCACCTATGATTCTCCACAGTATCACTGCACTCAAACACGGATGATACGTTACGATGATCAAACCAGTTATTTTTGAATAATTGTCTATGGGCTGGAATTATTCCTTTATTTAAATTTGATGACAGCATCGTAAAGTAACTGCATGAAAAAATGCGAACATTATTGTTTAATACAATAAGTTTTCCCTAACCTTTAATTTAATCACCATAAAATAGACTTTAGTTGTAATTAATATTTTACGATTTGTCTAATTCTAATGTGATATGTTGTTAGTATTCTATTCTTGCAGTTCTGCAGTAAAATAAGGTGATCAGATTCGGTATTATTAAATAACAGTACAGCCCATTAAAGAGATGCATGTCCCTCACAACCTCGATCATTAATTGAGTATTGTGAAACAGAAAAAAATGTGTAATATTCCGACGAATAGTTAGGGATTTAAAGGGGAGAACGCAAGCCATACTGTATGTGTGTGCGCAATATTACAGAATCTGATCACCTTATTTTACTGAAGAACTGCAAGAATAGAATACAAACAACATCTCACACATTAAAGAGCATTAGAATTAGACAAATCGTAAAATATTAATTACGACTAAACTCTATTTTATGGTGATTAAGGAATAATTCCAGCCCATAGACAATTATTCAAAAATAACTGGTTTGATCATCGTAACGTATCATCCGTGTTTGAGTGCAGTGATACTGTGGAGAATCATAGGTGATAATATAATGCAAAAATAAAGAAAATAACATTAAATATAAACATAAATCCGTTTGATTATTCCTCTGGCAGTAACTTGAGCTGCGCGCTGCTTGTTAACCTTAATCATCGGCAGCGCTGACAATCGCGTCTATCTGATAATGTTACTCATTGGAATGAAAGATGACATTCATAGTAGGGTATCATGTAAGTCTAAATAAACTGTTTTAAATACTGACGTTTATTGTAAAGTGAAACTAAATTAGTTTAATTTTCTTCTCAAAACTGCCGTCCGTCCATTGACGATAATGCAGGCGGAAACTCCTTTACGCTACTAATCGGAGCAGGATGTGACGACACGCAGACTGTGATAAAAGCCTATAGCAACATTATTAGGTTGCATCCAGCTCCTCACTTCTAAACTTAAATATCTTTTTTGCCTCTTTTTTTTTTTTAGGATCATGACTTGATGGAAGACAGCTCTGCTGCTGGAGAACCCATTTCATCGCTGTCATCTTGTATGAGTGGTGCATTTAAGGCTTTGTTACCGGATTACCATGGAACTTCCTCAGAAATGACAATGGCTAAATATTCGTATTCTCCCAATGATAATTCTCTCGTTAAACCTGGTACTGCAGTGGATGAAAATATAGTAGTGGAGAGAAGGGAAAAAGGTGATTTTCTGAAAGACCCCTTGTGTGAAGCATCAACTAGTGTGACACACATGCTTCCACCCAGATGTGCCCAATATGTGCCTCAAGAAAAGGTATGTGACCTCTACAGCGCACACCCAAAATAAATGTTATTTCTCCATTGTCACCTCCATTATTGCTTTCGCAGGACAAAGAGGTGGCCCAAGGAAGCTGTAATTGGACATCAGTGATCAAAGACGCTCTAGAGATGAGTAATGGAATGGAAATGGAACAGACTTTATCCATGGATGTATGTGGCCCCTTAATGGACTTCAATCCTGTATATAAAGGACCTGAAACTGAGGCAAAATTTACATTAATGGACCACTATAAGTTAGCAGGATCCAAACTAAGTGAGAAGCCGGAACGTCAAGGAGTGAAAGTAGAACCGGATTCCTTTATTTCAATGCTGTCAGATGGCATCAGTAAAAAGAAAGATGTTCTGGAAATGGTATGAGCTGATATAAAAAAATCTTTTGAATGTAGATTTTATAAAACAGCATGCAAGCAATCAAAGAACAAATAATCAAGTTATTGTCTCATATTTCATTTGCAGGGGGAAAATGATGAACCAAGCATATTAGTTGTTGAAACATCTCAAGGGAAAGAGAAACTTGGAATGACTGGAATCAGAGAAAATGAGCCAGAGTTTTTACCAGGATTTAATAGGAGTTCATACACTCCTTTTTCTTCATCAGAAGGTTTTATGAAAAGTGAAGAGTTCCTGGGTATTCCTTCTGTCAAGCAGTCTGTTGAACACATCCTCCAGGGAACAACACAAGGACCCAAGTCGTACAAAGATGTCAGTCCTACAAAAACTGCGGGCACAAATATTTGCTTCAAACATGCAACAGTAAACAATAAAACTGTTCTTGAAGGTTCTTCTGTATATGGTCTTCACAATTTTGATCTGCAAAAGGACTGTCACCAAGCAGAGGTTACAGATGGAAACACTTCAGTTAACTCCCATGATCATTCCTTACAGCATGATGTGCAAGACAAGAGGGTAAACACAAGCAATCTGCATGCCTCTGAGACTACATTAATAGAGCAAAGTGCTGCGTGTCTTCCTGACACTCAATACTTTGGCAGTAAACTAAAAAACCAAGATCATAATCTTGTACTCTCTCCAGCCTCAGTGGGCAGTCAAAATACAGCTGTGGTCGAATGTGAAAACTCAAAACTGCAGATTCCAACAGAAGATGGGACCTCAGAAAGCAGCCTGTCTCTACCAGGAAATATTCAGACTGTTTTTCAAAAGACACCAGTTAACACAAAAAGTGCTGAACTCAGTCTAAAGATGGAAACAAAATCTGCCCCTGAAATTCAGAACTTTTCTTCAGGATCAGAGACCGTACCAGATCAAACTGTTGTATCCAACAAAATTCACCTTGATTATAAATGTAAGGATTCTCAGATAGAACGAGAGGAAAGTGGCAAATCAAATCCAAGTACAGTTCTTCTGCCTTGTGATGAAAAGATACAAAACTCTGAAAAAAATGAAAGGACATTTCTCAACATTACTTCAGAAAGCAGTATTCCTCCACCTACTGAGCATGTTCATGCAGCTCCACCTTCTCCCACGTCAAGGATTGATTGCTCCTCAAAGCCTAACCTACAGAAAGCATTGCAAAAGCATAAGAAAGCAAGAAAAAGAAAAAAATCTGAACTTGAGGAATTAAATGGATCAATACACAAATCTAATAAAAGAGAGGATTGTTCTGTGTATAGATCAGTAATTTCGGACAGTGCTGACAAACCAGACACAATTCAATGTGAAGACACTAATCAAAACTTTTCATTGACTAATCATGACAGTACTGCAATGAAAGAGGAAGACTTAATTGCAAATGGTGATGTAAACCCACCTTCATCTAGAAGAAAATCACAACTGTGGATGACACAACTTGAGCTAGTGGCAGATGCAGCAGAGACCTCACAAAAAACAGATCTGCAAAACTGCTCTGAAACCTCTCCGGTAAAAGCACCGTCAATCGCTATGATCGACAGGAAGGCTGTTTCTAGAAGGAAACTGAAGAACAAAACAAGGTTACGTTTAAAAGCAAAAAAATCTGCTAAATTTAGCGATCAGTGTTTGTCTCAAGGCACTGTTTTGCCCTCAGAAGAGGACTGTACATCACATTTTCCGGTCAGTGACACCACCCTGGTAAAAGAAGTCAGTAACCCAGCAATAATCCAACAGCCCACCTCTAGATTAGAGTCCAGTATTGCTAAATGCAGTCCAGAAAAATCTACAAAAAAGAAATCATTGCAAACAAAAAAATATGCTCTGGAAACACTACAAAGCAAAGGCGATCCACATGATGAACCCACAACATTTACAGAAGTTGAGGCAGACTTAATGGACTTCAAGAAGCATCAGAGGGTGAGAAGACCTGGTATAAAAGCTTCAAAAGGCAAAACTGAAGACCATGCAAGTAGTCTGCTTAATAGTCAGTCTTTACTAGAGTCTGTGAGTCAAGCAGATTTTGTTTCAACCTCGTTGACTGAATCTTCAAATATTCTAAGCCCTGAGAAAAACCCAAAGAAATCAAAGCAAAAGAAAAGAGCAGATATCAACAAGTCAACACAATCCCAACAAGAGGACATTCTTTTACCATTATCAAAATCTAAGGAACACATGGTGATTTCCAATAAAAGATCTGTAACGAAGGCTAATAGAACAGATGACTGTGACACTACTCTTTTGGACGTACAACCTTCTAAAGCCACTCTGAAGCAAATGGATTCTGTTCCAACTGCGGGAACTGAAGATGAGTCTCCAGTTGTTCTCAGCACGCAAAGGAAGTCACTGAAAAACAAATGGTCAGATATTAAATATAAAGCAGTACATATACCTACAGTTAACCAAACAACAGCTCAACAAAGTGTTTTGAATCCACTCTCAGAATCTGATGCCAGCATTGTGCAACCAACTATAAGAAGGTTCAGTCCAAGAAAAACATTTGACACCATTTTTTCTCATAACCCAGTCAGTGAGAGCTGTAAAAATGTTCATTTGAATCAGTCAATTTCTTCAGTTGATTCTATGTCTTCTACAGTCACTGACATTTCCGGTGTCAGCCAAAAGAAAACTGAAAAGACGTCAAGTAAAAGGAGAAAGACAAAAATCAAATTTATGGAGGCACAAACATCCACTATTAGCCAAAAGCTGGATGCTACTGTACTGCCTTCAGAAGATTTTGCGCCTATTGTGGTTTCAAATCCAGAAAAGACTGTGAAAGTTAAAAGTCCCTATAGAAACGAAACAAATGACAACCACTTAAATGATCATTTGGTTGAAGACACATCTTTATTAGCATTTGTGACACAAGAAAATTCTATTTCACCTTCAAAGATTGACTCTTCAAGCTGTTTCAGACAAACCAAAACACTGAAAAAGCCAAGAAAAAAGATTGTAACCAAAATAAAAAACGAGGCAGAAGAAATACTCAATGTAAACCAGCATGAAGATTTTGTTGCAATAACCTCAAAATCTAGTGTAGACATAGTGGCCTCTAGTTCAAAGATGACTTTAAAAGAAAAAAGACTTGTGGAAAATGCAATTGCAGAGAAAGTGAAGGACAACCATGCAACTGCTCTTTTTGTCATGCAGACTTCTACAGCCACTTTGCAGCACACTGGATGTGTTTCAACTTCATTTGCTCACAGCACACCAAAAAAATCTAAGAAAATGTCTGACATTAAAGGTGAAGCAGTACAAACATCTGATGTTGACCAATCAATGCAACAAGAACTCCATCCATTTGAGTCTGTGTCAGCTATAGAAATGGATCATTCAGATGGTGTACACCAAAAGAAGATAAAAGTGAAGACGAAAAGACTGAGTAAATTGAAAAAGAAAAGTATGAAAAAGAAGACATCAACAATAAAAGTCAGAAATGTTCAACCAGAGGACCATGCTAAACACCATACGGTTTTGCAAGCACTTTTGCCTCCAATATCTCTGGCTAAGGATGCAACACAAGACCCTTGCATAAAAACAGACATTTTTAATGAATCAGCTGAAAGTCATGTTGTGGTTTTCACTGAAGATATTGCATGCTCTCAGAGCTCGCTGAATAAGGCAAAGAAAACTAAAGTGAAACAATTGTTAGTGCAAAAAGAAGTTAATGAACAGAGTAATATCCAAGAGCTGGCTCACAGAGAAGACGGAAAGTCTGACACGCTAACTGTTGTGCAGGAGGTAGCCTTTGAGAATTTTGAAAAGTTTGAAGCAGACAGCTGTGACCAGCAGAAGAAGAAAGCCAAAAAATCCATGCAAATTGCAGAAACGCATGACTTTGCTAATGTTTCTTTGTCTCAAGAGAAAAACACTGGATCAGATGAGGCAGGTGTCATGGTCACCTTTACACAGATCCAAGATTTCTGTAAACTACATGATGGTCAGACTGTAGAACCACAGCCTGAAAAAGAAGAGCAAGAGAGTAGAATTAAAGATCTCAAAGCCACAAAAACCCCTAAAACAAAGAGTAAAAAAACAAAGAGTAGAAAAGCTGGGCGAAAGAAGAAGATAGCAGGCCTGTTAACTCAAACGGTTAAAGATGAGGAACATAAAGATATATCTTATGATGACCAAATTGCCTGTGATTTTCAAAACACACAAATTCCAATTTCTGATAGCTCACAGAGGACAGCAGTTATTCCAGAAGAACCAGTAATGAAATCAAGAAAATCAACCCGCACACAAAAAACAAACTCGGGTCCATTTGTTCAAAATGTGTCAACCCAGGGCTCTTTAGACATCGAGTGTCATACGAAGCTTGGGGAGACTCTTTCTGGTTCCATGCACCCTGCTGTTTGTGAAGGCCGGCACACTGTTGAGCAAAAATCACCAAGACGAGGAAGACCACCCTCAATAAAAAGCAAAAAACAGAAGCTATCTATAGCACATTTAGAAGATGCTACCTCTCCGTCTGTCCAGATCTTAGATTTCTCTTCATATCAGGACAACACAGAGACTCTCTCCAGTTCCAATCAACCTGCTGATTGTGAAGGCCAGCACACTAAGCAAAAGTCACCAAGACGAGGAAGACCACACCTCAATAAAAAGCAAGAAACAGAAGTTATCTATAGCATATTTGGAAGATAACACCTCTCCAGCTGTCCAGATCTTAGACCCCTCCTCATGTCAGGACAGCACAGAGACTCTTTCCAGTCCCATGCAACCGGATAATTGTGAAGGCCAGCACACTGTTAAGCAAAAGTCACCAAGACGAGGAAGACCACCCTCAATAAAAAGCAAGAAACAGAAATTATCTATAGCACATTTAGAGGATAACACCTCTCCAGCTGTCCAGATCTTAGACCCTTCTTCATTACAGGACACCACAGAGACACTTTCCAGTTCAATGCAACCTACTGATTGTGAAGGCCAGTCCACTAAGCAAAGGTCACCAAGACGAGGAAGACCATCATCAATTAAAAACAAGAGACAGAAGTTATCTATAGCACATTTAGAGGATAACACCTCTCCATCATCCCAGATCTTAGACCCTTCTTCATGTCAGGACACCACAGAGACTCTTTCCAGTTCCATGCAACCTACTGATTGTGAAGGCCAGTCCACTAAGCAAAGGTCACCAAGACGAGGAAGACCATCATCAATTAAAAACAAGAGACAGAAGTTATCTATAGCACATTTAGAGGATAACACCTCTCCATCTGTCCAGATCCCGGACCTCTCTTCATGTCAGGACAGCACAGAAAATACTGTCAAAGCAGCTGCAAGTCCAGAGAAGCAGAAAGTCCAACCCCTTAAAAAGAGGAAGGTAGTGAAAGTGGATAATGTAACTGTTACCAAACAATTGGGGACTGATCTCTCAGAATCCCTTCAGAGTGTTACTGATGACTTCTCACACAACATCCCTGCACCTAAGCATAAAAAAGGGAGGAACTTTAAAAGACTTAAGTTGTCAAGCTTGAGAGTATCCAGCAGAACATATGGACCTTCAGTCAAAGGTTTTAAAAAAGCAGATATACATCCCATCCCTCAAAAATCCACAAACGATTTCAATGAGGAAGGGGAAACATCTTTGCCTAGGACAGCGAAGAAATGGGATCGCTGTGAAAAAACTGCTAAACAAGATGGAGATGTCCTGTCAGATATAAAGATTGAGAATAAGGCAACAGTTAAAGTAGTGAAAGGAGCAAAACGTGGTCGGAAGAGACGTAAAATTAAAGAACCACACCCTGATCTTGTAACTGATCATGAAGAGCTTCAAAGATTAACAACAAAAAACAAAAATGACAAAAGACAAGATTGTTCTGAACCAGCCAAAAGTTTACTGACAACGTTTAGTATAACTAATGAATGTGCCACTGAGGACCAGAATAATACAGTCACATCGGAGAACAGCGATAAGGAGAAAATGTCCACTTCTTCCACTCACCTATCCTCCAATTTAATGAAAGAAGTCAAGAAGTACAAAGAACAGGATACTGAACCAAATGGAAACCATTTATTTGCGGTAATTGATAATACAGGACTCTCGGAGGAAGTCTCTAGTGGAATTTGCAACTTAATTTCTAGCAATGTGGTCAAAGAGGAGTCAGAACACTTTTTTCTGGACACAAAAATGAAACGCAACATTGAGCTGAAATGTACTCCGGAAACAGATGGACAAAGTGTGGAAATGTCAGGGGAAAAAATACTTGACAACTTGTCTGAAATAGAAAACACATTTCAAACATCTACAGAACACAAAGTGAATGGCTTCACACAGGATTGTAAGGAATGTGTTGTAATGCCAAGCAAGGTGTCTAAAAAGAAAACAATTAGATCCAAGCCTAAAGAAATAATGAAGAAACCTCTCACATGCAAATACTGTGGTGTTTCCTTTCGGCACATTACAGCATATGCCATTCATCAACGCATTCATACAGGTGACAAACCCTACAAATGCAAGATCTGTGGAAAAACCTTTGCTCAACTGTCTAAACTCAAGTCTCACCGTAATGTACACAAACAGGATACCTCTTTTCCTTGTCCTTGCTGTAGCCAAATATTCTTGCAGAAAGAAAATTTGCTGTGTCATTTTAAAGTCCACCTGGATGAATCAAAAACAAACACCGAACCACAGAAGGGCATTAAGAGCAAGAAAAATACTTTATCAGATGTGTGTTCAGAGACCCCAAACAATTACAGGTGCCTTATTTGCAAGAAAAACTTTGTAAGCCACGCCAAATTGAAGAATCACATGCAATCACATGAAGTGGAGAATCCCTTGACTTGTAAGGACTGTGGGAAAAAGTTCCGGAACCCGTCAAGCCTCACAGCTCATGAAAAAAGCCACTGGCCTGTTAAACCATATGCATGTTCAATTTGTGGAAAAGGCTTTAACCAGCTGAAGGCCCTAAAAAAACATTCTCAAGACCATGCCGGCGAGACCCCTTTCTCCTGCTTTCACTGCGGTCATGCATTCAGTGCCCTGTCTGCACTTAGGATGCACCAGGCATCAAAAACATGCATTGCAAGGAGGAATGATGGGGCAAGTGGTAACATTGAGGGCTTTATTGTAAATCAAGGAGTTGATGGGCAAGTGAACACACCAGTATTCTTTAAGTGCCAAATATGCAAACAGCTTTTCAGGAAATGGTGCCAATACACTCTTCACCTTCAAACACATACCAGCTCTCCCCCATACATTTGTTTTTCTTGTGGACAGTGTTATGAGAAGGATTCAGATATGAATGTTCACTGTGAGGTTTGTTGCCAGTCAAGTGGCGAGGAGCAGATTTGTGGTGCATCACTCTCTGAAATCATGAAAGGTGTTATCCAAACCTACCCTTTAAAGTGTACCTCATCTCAGACTCTACCAAGTACAGGATTTCAGCTGAATTCCCAAATGCCGACCAGCTCAGAACAACTCCCACAACTGCCTCAATCGATAGATATGGAACCTACCGAGAGAAAAGATACTGATCTTTCTGAAATTCCTAAAATTGATTCTACCCAGTCACCCATCAAGCTCCCAATTGCCCAATCTCCCACTCATTCTGATGCTAGATGTACTTCCACAAGTAGCTCTCTAGAATGCATTGAAATCACTCAGAGTCTTTGGAAATTCAAGTGTTCACATTGTGGTCAACGATTCGAGCAGTACAGGACTTTGAGTGCTCATCTGCAAATGCATGCTCCTGGTTTCAGATATACCTGTGCACATTGTGGACAGTTCTTTGAAAGGTGGAGTAAACTATGGCTACATCAGCGACGTCATCGTCTAAAAAGCCGTTGCTACTCTTGTAATCAGTGCAATCTGCAGTTTCGCTTCTTTAGCTCCTTTAAAGAACATATGATTGACCATGCTGGGCAGAGAGCGTATGCTTGTTCGCTCTGTCCCAGAACCTTCATGCAGGAGCCAAGCTTACATGCTCACCAATATGAGTCTCATAAACAATTTTGTAAAGGTCTCAAATGTGATGTCTGTTCTAAGACTTTCAGTAGTTTAACAAACTTAATCAAGCACAGTCTTCTGCACAATGGTTCTACCTCTCATATTTGTCTCCCTTGCAATCTCTCATTCACAAATACAAGAGTCTTAAAGGAACACTTGAAAACACACACCACACACCATGGTCCGGCCCTCCCTGATATTCCTTCAAAGCCCCTCGATTTTCCTCACAAATGCAAGAGATGTAAAGCTAGCTTTTCAACTGGGGATTTGCTCTACGCTCATCAGATACGGCATTCCAGTGATGCAAAGAGTCATGTCCATCCAGCAATAGTACCTACCTCAAAATTGTCAGATTCTTGTTGTAGTGGAACACCATCTACCCTATCCTCCACTCAAAGGAATCAGATATCAAACCTCAAACTTGATGGCATACCCAATGATGAAAGCCTGTATGTTTATTCCCACCCTGACAGGCTCTATGTGCCCTTTAGTCGTAGAGTACAGATTCCAGTCATTAATTTGGACCCTGATGAACATGAGGCCTCAAACTCTCAGAATGCCAGTCCTGAACTTCCAAACAGTGAAATCACTGCTCAGTCTGACAGCACACATCTACCTCAGGCCACAGCAGGTCAGGAAACCACCAACCTAAATTCAAGTGAAAGCGCAAAAGAGATGGCAAATGGTGAACATAATTACAGCTGCACGCATCACAGAAGAACTAGATTTGTGGAGACAAGTGTTGATATGGAGGTAGAAGCGACTGCTCAAGAAGAAGAGTCAGAGGAGAGATTTGAATGTGCAGACTGTACTGAAAAACTTAGCAGCGTGCTGAGCCTTTATGAACATTATATACTTCATGCAATGGGAGATACATATGTACACGTACATTGATCTTTGATCATTTTGGAAGGTAGATGGTTTCCCAAGTGTTGACACTATTATCTTTTTTACACTGTTTTGCATGTTTGAAGCAAATATTGGCTAAATGTTTGTCTTGTATTTTTAGTTGATCTTGAATTTAGTTGATTACTATACCTTTTTCCTCTAACATGTTTTTTGAGCCCTCAGGTTAATTTAGCTTAAACCGTTGTTGTCCATTAGCCATGTGCTACAAGGGTCATGTCACTATGCCTTCTCAAATCATCTCTGTACTGTGCATTTGTCTTGATTTCTTAATTTGTGCCTTCAGTGAGAGGTTTGGTTCAGAAAAGGATCTGTAAATAGCTATACATAAAACATAACTACACAACCTGTTATTCCTCCCCGCCAAAATCTCGTAGTTACACGTTTTCAATTGAAATCTTTGAAATTTTGTAATATTGAGAGGTGGTTAAATATAGGTAAACCTAGAGCATTCATATAATAATTTCTGGATGTGACAAAAATATAATGTATATTGTAAATAATGTGTAGAACATTTGAATATTTCTATATGCTTGTCATTGTAGTCAGGTTTCTTTAATAAAACATACTACTTATCATGTGTAATATTTTCATTATTTTGTCAAAACCAATAACTGACAAGTCAAAACATGTTTCTTATCAAAATAAAGACCTGTAAGGCTTCTGGTCAGATGTCCTTTTAATGGTAATAGAAAAAAGAAAACCATTCAGATTACATGTCTTGCATGGGATTATCAAATATTTAATCAATTGTGCACAGAGCAAAAAGGGAAAAAAGCAAGCCATGTGTGAATTTTTGAGGTACCACACAACATTGCAGTCATTTGGTTATGAATGTCTGAATGCAACGCATTATGCATCTAAAACTGCTTTTATAAAGACTTCTGCTGGCCACTTGGAATTTAACTCATTTCTGCATTTCACATGTCAAATAGCTTGTACAGCAATCCCAATCAGTCACAGAACACTTGAATTTATTTCTTCTTCTCGTCGTCTTTTTTCCCCTCTTGTTTGTTACCACTCTGAGAGGCCAGGGAGCCCATGGCATTGCGGATGGCCTCATTGTTGGGGTCAACACCAGGAAGATTCTCCAGGACACTTTGGAGGAATTCTGGGTCCTGCATTACATCATAATCATCCTCTTCCTGTAGAATCAGTAAAAAAGTGGAAGTTACCAATGATTCCTGCTCAATTTAAACTATAAAATTAAAAATTACGTAATATTTTTTAGAATACTGAAACTGATGAGCCCAGCAGACAATATTTTTAATTACCTTAGATTCCGCAGTGTCCATTGGAGCTCCTGTATCCATTGATTCTCCAAATTCTGACATAAGAGGGATAATGAGCAATATTGCATCCTATGTCAAGCACACAAAGTATGTTCTAAGATTAACAAGGTACAAGAGGGCGACACAAACCTCCACCTGCCAGGGACATCTGCATGGCATAGGCTATCTGCTGCTCCTCTGTCATGCTGCTGAAGTCTGGCAGTGCTGCCACAGCACTCTCAGGCTGAGAGACAGACATCTTCAGAAGAGCTTCCTCTGATTCTGAGGGAGAAAACAAACAGGAATCGACTTTAAAAGGAATAGGCCGCACAAATTAGTCAAAAATTGATTCAACATTTTAAAAAAAGGTTATTCAGGACTGTTAATGATATGAAAGAAAAAATTGGTTTTGATTTAATCTGGTAAAACTATGATGAAATATTTGTAATTTAAATGATACAAAGAAAATATATATTTAAAAAATGAATAATCCAATGTTTAACAGAAAATTTAACAATTTAAGAATGTCTGGTCCCACTTTATATTAGGTTTCTTTAACTAAAAAAAAAGCGTTCTCATTGTTTCCTATTGCAAAACACTTGCTGCTATTGAGGTGTGATTCAGGTAATGTTAGGGACAGGTTTGGTGGTATGTGTCGTGTAGGTATAAGGGTTGGTTAAGGTGTCAACGGTGTACAGAGGTCAATTTGATTACTGTCGGTGTAAGGGGACACGGTTCAAAATGTTTATTTTACATTGTTTTAATGAACAAGTATTTTCTTGAAAATTAGGTTTTCTTCTGTTGATGTGTGATTCGAGGAATATCCTGTTGAGGCAATAAAAATATGTTTTGCACCCAAATTACAAGTATGTGGTGCTATTATGTCTTTAGCAAGCATTTAGCTAAACTTAACCCTTTACACAAACATTGTTACAGCAGCTAAAATCCAATGTCCATAAAGGTACTAAATGATTCATAGTAAACGTATATAAACATTTACAAATGATGAGTAGTTTCAACTTCAACTCCAAAAACATGAACAAATAATTAATAAATGGTTTGTAAGCATGTATAAATAGGGTTAATTCAGGTCATTTGGATCACTTTTCCATTGAGATAACTGCCCATTAATGTACTAAATATAAACATTTATAATGACTGGTTTTAACTTTAGATTGAGTACTGCAAAAATATGAACAAATAATGAATAAATGATTTGTAAAAAACAAACGAAGACCAAATGTATGACCTTTACAGACTGTGGTTGAGTTAATGAATAATATGTTAACATGAATAGTATGGAAAGTGCTTAAAATTACTATTTTTCCACAACATTTGTAAATGTCAAAAATTTTATTAGGTAATATGTAAATTGAAGTGTAATGAGATTTATTAGCTTTTTATTTACATTAAATAATGATCTGATAATCATTATTAAATATTTAATAAGTTCATTAGTAAACATTAACCAGCACATTATCTCAAAATTCTAGCTATGTGAATATATATTAACCAATGATCCGTTAAGCATTACATAATGTTTGTTAATTATTTATTAATAAAATGTATATAAAGTGTAACCCTTCCAATTATTTGCCCACCACTATCCTTCAGTATTTCAAACATCCACACATGTGTTTACCGTCAGCGGTTGCGGTGGGAGCACCAGCTTCAGCTGCTGATTGGACGGCCGCCCTACGAGACTCTTCTTCCTGCCTCTGCCTTTGTTCTTCCATAGATACACGCAGTGCCTGTATAAAAGCAACTTGAATAAACATCTCCCCTTTTAATGTCATCAGAATAGATCTCAAGTGAGATTGCCCTAAACAACATTCTAAAATTGTTGCTAATTGGTTTAATATTTTGAATCAATGTGGGGGAATGTATCATTCAATAATGCTGCTGAAGTTGTAAGGCATGCACAAACAAACAGCAATACTAAAGTGCCACAGAGCTTTGGTGTTCACCCATTTTGAGAAGAGATGCACCGAAATTAAAATTCTGTCCCAAGACAGAAAATTCAGGTCGAACTTGGCTGAAAACCAAAAATGTCCTTATTTTTTTTTTTAAAAAGTTGTATTATTGTATTAATTTTAGACTTTTCAATTAGTTTTTACCTGAACATGTAATATGTTTATGTAATAATCCAGAAATAGAACATAGAATTAGGTTTCTACTCCAGTTTCTTGGTGAAATATAAACATTTAAACAATGGCTGTAATAAATAAGTTGTTTTCAAGACAGATTTGTTCAAACATACATTAAATAATGAATACATCACTGACAGGTTAAGTAAAAATATAATGAATATGTAATACAGTGCATATATTTAGTAAAATGCTGCTCTCTAGAGTAATTTCTTTCTAGCTAACTAAAGCGATATAGAGATTGAATGGCTTTCCTGAGGTAAATGTAATGTTATGGGACATCATGTTTACAAGCTGTTTTATTGAAATCTTTCCAGTGAGTCATTCTATATCTTTCTTTACTAAAATAATTTGATTTGTTGAAAATTTAAACGTTTTCATATTAAAGAAATCCACACTAGCCAGAAATAGAAACATAACTATAGCGCTAATGAAACATAACTGTTTCCATCATTGATTACGGCCCTTTAGAACCATTTTGTCAGCCAAAATTTCAGAATAAATGCTTTACTTATAGACATCTCTGCATTTTAAACAGATGTAAAAGTAGTGTCACCTTTAAAAAAAATGACATTTCACTTGTACGTTTATGGATTCATTCTTCAGTGCAATTATCCCAGAGATGAATTTATATATTACCAGGGCCAGCTCTGGGTCCGCACTGGGGTCCACTCCAAACTCAAAATCACTTGCACCCAGGCCCATCATGGTACCACCCTCACCAGCCAGGATGGGAGAAGAGAGCAGGGCATCAGCCAGGCTGGGCCCGGGGGGGACCGTGACCAGATGAGAACCTGTGCCCTCCTTTCCATTCAGAGTGTTCACAAATGCAGTTAGTTTCTCCGTGTTCACCTCCTGAACAGGTTGATTAAAAGGGACAAAGCAAAAAATTAAAGTAAGAAAAATCTAAAAGATTTTTAAGTGATTAACAGGTAAGAAAGTTTTGAGCAGTCACCTCTTCTCCGAAATTGATCAGATCTACATTGACTTTTTCTTTTTTCAACCGTTTTGCCAACTTCACCAGCTGGAAAAGATTTGAATAAAAAATGTTTATAACTTGTACTCCTAAAATAAAGACAGTTTGATCAACATGGAAGATGAAAAGCATTTGTCTCATTTATGAATAATATTAATAAAAAAACATACATCTTTTTCGTTGTCCTCCACTGGGCTGCCCACAAATGCGACAATCCTCATCTTGTGGTTCTTGCCTTGTCTATGCTTTAGTGCCAACTACATGTAGACATACACAAAAGTAAATGTTAGAGGATTAAAATACTACTTTCACTTTTCAAAGAAAAATTACCAAAACCTGTATGAAATTCTTTCTTATGCGGAAACACAAAAGGAAAATTCTGAAGAATTTAGAGGAAGTTTTTTCCAAGCAATTACAAAGAATGGAGATTAAGGGTTCAATAAGATATATATACATACACATGTAGTCAATTATTACATCTGTTTAAAAAGCAGACATCTATAAGTAAAGCATTTATTCTGAAATTTTGGCAGACGAAATGGTTTTAAAGGGCCGAAATCAATGACGGAAAAAGTTATGTTTCATTAGCGCCTCTCCAATGGCACATTTTGACTCTCCAGCGTCTATTTCTTGCTAATATTTAATATAAAACAGTTTAAATTTTCAAATTTTGTTGATTTTCTCACAAAATCTTTCACTAAAGAAAGACACAGAATGACTTACTGGAAAGATTTCAATACAACAGCTTGTAAACATGATGTCTATTAGATTAAAAAAAACAACTTCTAAAGCTTTCTGAACAGAAGTAATCACTCAAAGCTATCGTATGGATTTAGAAGGATTAGTATATAGTACAGGAGTCATATGATGCTTGTGCGTCATGGCTTATCATCAATGAAAAAGTAAGTCATACAGGTTTGAGAAAAACTAAGGGTGAGTAAATGTTCACTTTTTGGGTCAACTACCCCTTTAAGCATCAATGAATGTACTTACATGTGCCACTCGTATGCCGGTGCAGAAGCAGATTTTTCCCACTGGCTGAACCGCATGGAGCTTTGAGAGTATGCGGCCGGAGTCTGGTGTTAAAGTGGTGAGGACCTCACAATTACTGCACAAAACCAAACCATGTGTTATTGCATGCAAACATCACCACTGCATGAAATAAAATACAACACAGACAAACTAACTTGGCCATTGTGATTAGGCCCACATTGTTCTCTGGGTTACTACGGGTCTTTGAGTGACAGACAATGTTGACCGCATCCTGCTGTGCCTGTAACCTGGTGGGCAGAAAGTCTCCATTCCTCATGTATTCACTGTTGTCCACACTGTAAAGACAAATGAAGGCAATCAGCATGTTTCCTATTTAAAACAATCATTGAATTTATGGAAGTGTGATAGTATAAACTGGGTGATGAGAGGCACCCAGACATCCGGTCTGTATCCTTAAAGTCAGCATTAAACGCAAGTTATGAAAGATTTTTTTCCATATTGTGCTGTATATCAGAATGAAACAGCTTCTTGAATGAGTAAAAATGTAGGGCGGGACTTGATTGGATAGTTGTGGTTTGCTATTGCTGTGATGTCAGAGAAGAGATGTCAATGCAAGAGGGATGGGATTAAAGATTACGAGGCCACATGAATTGAATAAAAATAAGCATGTGCACAAATAGATTATTTGTATAACAGCCAGATTGAGGGAACTAGATACTGGCAGTAGACAACTGCTTTAGATAAATGTCTGTGCATCAAAAACAAGTAAGCTGCCTATATAAACAGCATTAGAGGGCGTTGGACCAACAACACATTCAGTATCACTTCATGACAGTTCTAGAAGACTGAAGAAGATGCTATCCGAGTTCACTAACAAGTGGTTATTGTTTATGGTTCATAAATGTGTTTGTGTGTTAGTGATCGGTTTCTTTATGATATATCTTCCTGCTTAATAATGACTCAGGAGAATGTCATTCTAACCAGAAAGCGACTACTGAAATATCTTATTTGTTCCCATCTATGAGCTCAAAAGTGTGACAGAACGAAAAACCTACATATTTACAATAATTCGGAGGAGTATTAACTATGCAAAAGGCGCATTTTCTATCTAAAGCAACGCATTTGTTTATTTCTTACCAGACCATAGTACTTTCGAGCCCCATCTTGGAAATCCTCTAGTCCGTTTCCCAAAGTGACGGCATCGCTGATTGGTTTACAGATGTAGGACACTGACGATATTTGTAACCGCAACGCTGATTGGTCGACAGCTCCGTCGCTGCTTCTCTTCCCGGTCGCGGCGTAATGTTTTTGTAACTGCGCAGCGCCCGCATGTGGTCGGCGGTCACGTGCTTGAGAACAGGATCGTTCACTCCAGATATTAAAATGTCCTCACCTTGTTCCAAACTTTCTTCCCCCCGCGCCCGCCCGCGAAACACACAAGTGAATTCTAAGGAAAAGGCTAAGGACTAACAGCCCCAGTCACTATTTACTTTCATTGCATCTTTTTCACAAACAATGAATGTCGACTGAGTCAGTCATTTTGCCTAACATCTTAGTCAGGACTAAGTCATAGGTTGGAACAACGTCAAATTTAAGTGCAGATGTAAACCATAAAACACATACAACACCTTTAACAGGCTTGAAGAGATCATCTGATAGTAAAGCATAACACAGGAAGTTGGTATATTGACATTTTTTCAGTGTTGTTTATTTCATTAATTTGCATACAGCATGAAATGTTACAATATTTTCCACTCCAAAAGCCTCAAAATCCTCTGACAGCGAGCTGTAGTACATGAATGTCATTGTAAGAGAGAAATATTTTACATTTTTTTTAAAGCTACTACTTAAGACAAATTCAGTTTGAGGCAATAAGCATTTTCAGAGCAAACAGCAATTGCACAAAAATCCCAGATCGTGAGTGTACAGTAAAAACGCATTCACCAGCCCAAACAAATTTACACAGCCACCAGGTGTCAGAACTTGCATACCTTGTCACATAAAAACCTGCAATAGACACTTTGGAACTTGAGATAAAGAAATAAATTACAAGCAAACATACAAATAAATATGACTTTGTACAGGAATGTTTTTTTTGTTCATAAAAATTGTCACAGAAAAAGTTCCAGCAATGTTCCCTCACTCAACTACGTATCCATATTTCATAATATTTGCATCATCCTCATTAACGTCTCTGCATTCAGGCTGACTGATTAGCATACACATTCAAAAATGAAGAAAAAAAAGTTTTGTTCAAGATTTAGTTTAGTTTGACTTCAATTTTCTCATCAAAACCAAGGCATTAAGAGAAGTTCCTACGCTACACAGTCTACGTAACCTAAATTTCATTGCCAGGTCTGTCTTATTGTGCCCTAAAAAACTGACATTTTAAAAATCAATGCTAAAAAATAAAAGCACACCAAAAAATAAATAAAAAAACGATGTATACTGAATTAGGTCTTTTTATACATTTCTGCCAATGTTACAAAAGTGATCTGTTGCCTTGTTTGCTTTTGCTTTCTTTTTTGCAAACAATGTAAAGTTTAAGTAAATCAATCTCCAAACTAACTACATGGACTAAATGAATTATGTTAATAGGTCAGTCACACATGACAGACTGATATTTGAGAGAGATATATACTGTGTTTTTGTATAGCTGACCCATGCAATCCGGCACAATCCCTGTAGGCATCATGCACAGTGAAAGGCTTCCTGTTAATTACAAGGCAAAATAACTCTTGTGATTAAGGCACATTTAAATATTCAAAAAACATTTGACAGTACTGCATTTGAATCAATTTCTAAAACCAAATCGAACCCATTATACAGATTCAAAGTTTTGGAAAAACTTGAGGTATACAGTGGCATCTTTCTTTTGGTTCCATTTCTTAGCAGCAATATTGGATGTACTGACATCCAATGTGTGTGTTATATATATATATAAAGGGGGGGGGGGGGTATCTTTATCTTAATGTTTTACAGTTTTATGAACGTGCACTTCGTTTGTAATCCAGATTCTCCAGTTTTCACTTCCTCGGATGTTTACAGCAACTCCATCTTACTTTTATGCTTTTTTTTTTCATCCTGTTCCAATATCCTTAAAAGAGAGTAAATCTTTGTCTTTGAGGGCTTTATTTTGTCCTGTTCATCCACAGTCTTTCACTGCAACAGAAAAAAAAAAAAAAAGATTAAAAAAAACTCTTGCACAACAGGGTAGAATGAGTAGACAAGTAATTCAGCATGCTTTGTAGGAGGCAGTTCTCATATCCTGTTAAATGACACAAAGACCACATTGTAATTTGCAAAGTGCATGCACTCGGAGGATAGAGAGATTCTTTCATTTCACGACCTTATTTGTTTGTTGGCATGGTAGACCAGAGGTTCCCAAATGGGTTTACTTCAGATTTTATATTGGATGTCAAGTGGTAACAACATTGTAGCAAAATGGTTATCATATCATACTAAAGCTAACAAAAGTGTTCTGAAATCAAATATTAAAATGTATTACTATTAACATAACCATGCATAGCTGGAACATTATCATTCAACTTAAAATGCTGTCATAATTTACTCACCCTCAAGTTGTTTCAAACCTGTATGAATTTCTTTTTTCTGTTGAACACAAAATATTATATTTTGAAGAATGTCTGTAACCAAACAGTTGATGGACCCCGTTGACTTCCATAAAATTTATTTTCCTACTGTAGGAGTCAGGGTGCTTGGGCCTGTTTGGTTACCCATATTCTTCAAAATATCTTCTTTTGTGTTCAGCAGAGGAAAGAAATTCATACAGGTTTGGAACACCACGAGAGTGAGTAAATGATGACAGAAGTTTAATTTTGGGTGAACTATCCCTTTAATATGACAGGCTGAAAAAGATGATTGACAAGTTGTAAATCCATAAACAACAGCACAAGTGTTATAGATTGCGGCAGCTCCAGTTTGGATCCCGCCTTTGCTATTTCAGCTGACACAGACAATTACAAAGACTTCAGATGGTTCCAACTCTGGATCGACATACAAAATATTATTCTTATATTATAATCATTACATGCACAAGTTGTAATTGCTGAATAACATTTTCACTGGTTCTGCTTTAATTAATCTAAGCACATAACATATTATATTAATGCTGTATAATACTGCCATATGGACATTACTTTGATACACATCTCTGACTGATAACAGAATATTTCCTAAATTGTACCAATGAAACAAGCGTTTTCTGTAAAGCTTGTTTACGAAACAATATGAATTGTGAAATGCACCATACAAATAAACTTGAATTCAATTTGGGACCCACTAGTTGAGAACCACAGTTGTGGTAGGACATAAAAAAGCTTTACTCTATGTTGTTTAGTCTACTACACTGAAACAGATTGCACCCTCGAACAAAATGTCTCTTACTTCTGACGTGCTTGTCTGTGGAACAATCTCGCTGAGTGAAATGACTTCGACGTCCAAACTTTCCCCTGATGACTGAGCAGCTAAACTGCTACGACTGGAAATGAAATGCATCAATAGACATTTATTACTAGTGAAAAGAGTGAGTGTATGTGATCGAATGAATAGTAGTTGTAAAACTCATCTTTCACCATCACATACCTCAGAACTGGAGTGTTCGTGGAGGGCCGAGAGCTTCCAGGAGAGGTTGCTGACAGGGTTGTATCAGCTGAGCTACTCGTGATCTCATCTTCAGTAACCTGCAGTGGGAGCAGGTCAGGACGAGCACCTGGAAAGAGAAGAAGTGCCAAAAGAGCGAGCGCTCCTTAGTCAATAATGATTTAGTCAGGGTTAAAGGGGAAATCATGTTGATAATGTCTCAATCTAGGCCTCTAAAATGTCAAGATGATTCAAATGCGAACTGGAGGCTTTATTGGCATTGTCCTTGCATGTGCTTTAAAAAAACATCTCCTATATTGACCTATTAAAGTAAATGTGATGAAATTAAAGCATCGAAAGACCTTCCGTATTTTGATATATCTGAGT
This sequence comes from Chrosomus eos, assembly GCA_036326025.1. NCBI lineage: Eukaryota > Metazoa > Chordata > Actinopteri > Cypriniformes > Leuciscidae > Chrosomus > Chrosomus eos. The sequence goes on along the minus strand of CM070827.1, from coordinate 31,513,467 downwards.
GTAAAGGATAATTGAAAAAGAAAAAATGCGGCATGGAGACCTTTTCATCGGTTGTTGATTGCATTTAAAATAACAAATGTCAAAGCTGCAGTCCGTAGCTTTTTCCCTTTTTGTCACCATCTCCGTTCGAAATCTGTAACTGCAGTGATTCGCGGAATTATCATCTTTACGTGGGTTGTAAATCGGCATGAAACAGCGCGGATGAACACAGTGTTTTGAGGCGAGTGCTGCTGTCAATCACCGCGCTGTGTGGATACTGTCATTCAGAATCACAGATTCACTTTTTGAAAGCTTGACCAACATAAGAATTTTCACTGGAAAATGTCTTCTGAACAAGTAAGTAACATCCATTTTTGTTCTGATCAACTAAGGGGGAAAAAGCATTCGACATGACAAGCGATCGTTAGATTTAATCAGCGCGTTTTTATAGCCTACTTTGTTCTCAAATTGTTCAAGTTAACAACATCAGCATTGCGTGACTAACGTTATTTAATGTGTTTTATGATTACCTGTGTAGTTCAGAATTCATATTCTCCATAATAGCTAAACGAGAAAGGCACAACAAAGGAAACTCCATAACTGTGTGAATTAAGAAAACGTACTGTTACACGATTGAACTATTGAAATGTCTTACTCGTTCAGCAGAAAAAGCCGTCTCTTCTTCCGTTTCGAACCCCTTCGGGAGTTCACGCACCTTTCAAAAGCCCCACCGATGTGTATCCTTGTGTTCGCATGAGACAGTTTCTTTCTCTTTCCACCTTAAATCCGAAGTACAAAGTCCTTTGGGTTTTATAACTGGTTACTCTCCAGTTGACACTGATGATTGTTGTTTGGATCTTTCTGGATCCGCCATAAGTTTAATCATGTAAAGTGCTGCGAGAAAAGCCTATCTCTACATCTCCTCACGCGCAGTATAGCCTGACATAATGACGCAAAGACATGCTCGAATTTCCTGCGCGAACCCACCAGTACCACTGGAATTAAAATCATTATTACAAGTTAACCGTTTTGAATCTAGCTTTGGCAAGCAGATAGTTTTGAACACTGGCTGAAGATGTTTTTTTTTTTAATAATTAATTTGGATTATTTTTAACTTAAAAAAGTTACGGACAGCAGCTTTAAATTTAATATTTAGTCATACTGTAAATTATAATTTTGTAATGCCTAAATTTACTTAGATCACTTTAAAGGATTGACATTAGTTTCAAAAGTATTACATTTAATCTATTCTGACAACAGCAGTGCCGGGGTCCTGATTGGTCAAGTACGCAAGTACGCACGTCGCGTAGGGCCGCCAAACCACCAGGGGGCCCCCTTGCTCTCAAGAATGATTTAGGGCTGTGTTTAGTTTTGGTTTACAACAATTATGAAAACATGATGCATCTTTCTGTTACTTTCCTATAAGCAGTGCACGGTCAGCATACGTAACATCCAAACCAGTCAAATCATGTTACGTCACGTGTAAATGAGTATTAAGCTGTTCAACAGGTGACTTTCTGTGCACGCGATCAAAGATGGAGGGAAACACAAAGTAGTACAGGCTATGGTCTGTGCATTTGGATTTAAAGTGACAGCAGCCTAATAAACCCTCTGCCATGTAAATGTTAATCGAATAACAAAAGAAAACGAGAGACTCATTCACTGCTCTTCACTGAATAACATTAGTAACTTTAATATGAATCAGTGTATATGTAATTCATACAGTTAAGACTATGTAATGTTTATTTATGTTTTACATTTGATTCATTCAATTTCTATATTGTAGGCTATTATTAGTAGTAGGCTAAATTGTTCATTTCATGCATATTTTTCTTTCGGTTGCATTTGTCCTATTGGTTTTTTTTTATTATTGCATTTTTATTTGTTTAGTGTATTAATGAACGTTACAACTCACTGTTGTTGGTTGACAGTGAAACTGCTCTGAAAGAACAGATTAAGGGTTGTGGGTCGTTTTTATGAATACATTGACAGTCACAGGGGCCCCCGGACAAAGTTTGGCTAAGGGCCCCCAGAAGTCCAGGACCGGCACTGGACAACAGTATAGAATTTTGCTATCTATATCTATATAGCAAATATAGATATAGATATCTATATTTATTTATCTATATCTATTCATCCTGCCACAGAATCAACATGGAAACTTCCAAAACTGGTTGAGGAAACAATCTCAACCAGTCTAGAATTATGGCTAATTATTTACATTTAAGCCATTTAGTATCAAGAAAGAATTATTTTGGTTACCACAAGAATTTAAAGCCTTGACTCTTATCTTGCTCAGACACCCTGCTTAACCTTCCCTTTTCTATTTATCTCTCAATGCGTTCTCATACCGTTGTCTCCTTGAGTGTCTGGGCTGGACAGCTGCACTGTAATCTGCTGTGGCTGTGTTTGTTCTGCTGCTACAGGAAGAGATTGTTGTGACTGTCCAGATACTGCCATGTTTGACTTCTTCCCAACAGACACGGCTCCTCCTCGACTTTTCTTTGAGGGAGATGTTTTTACTAGCGTAAGAAAGAAAATCATCTTTAATGTGTCAGCACTTTAATGCAGCAGTTGCAAATGTTCCAATATAAATATCAAACTAACATGTAGGTTTTTTGAAGACTGCGTTGCACATAAACCTCTGGAAACGATCTGCGTAGAAACTCGGCCGGTGCACGGATACCGTGTCCTGCAGAGGACATCATCAAATAATAGACAAAACATTTATTATTTTTTTATTTGTTAAGTTTGCATTTTATTCAGTGTTTTATATGGGGTGTGTGACATACCCCATCATACAGCAGAGCTTTCCATGAGTGCTCCAACTTCTTTACAAGCCTAAATACAGAATGTTATTAGCAAATTATAGGGATTTATTATAGAGAAAAAAAAAGATGTGGAAATACAGTCTACCTATAAGATTGGAGGATATCAATGATGCCGATGAAAACCAGCAATCTTTCTCCTTTCGAATTGAATGCTGGAATTCCTCCCATGCTGCAAAGAAAAAACAAATATTGCCTGTTAAAAGTTGTCCAGGCAAAGTAATAATTTCTCAGTAAGAATAATCATAACAGTACTGAACATCTCTGAACTACAGATGTCACATTTAGTGACTATACCTACATTTTTTCTCATATTTGTTTGGTTTTAATATTTATCTGTGGTGAAAAAAATCTATTTCAAATAAATGCTCTTCTTTTGAACTTTCGATTCATCAAAGAAATCTGGGGGGAAAAATGTATCAGTTTCCACAAATATTATGCAGCACAACAGTTTTTAACATTGATAAGTAATATTCCTTGAGCACCAATCAGCATAATAGATGAGACACTGAAGAATAGAGCAATGTATACTGAAAATTCAGTTTTGCCATCACAGGAATAAATCACATTTGAAAATATATTAAAATGGAAAACAGCTATTTTAAATTGTAATAAAGTTTTGACTTTAAATAAATGCAGCCTTGCATCAGAGACCCATTTCAAAAATCTTACCGACCATAAACCTTTAAACAGTGTAAATTATTACAAAAAAGGTTCTACAGCCAAACGCACTGACTGTCTTGTGGTATTTTTTGGTGCCTTGCCATTTCAAGGTGCCAGCCAAAGGTTGATCACTCACCTTTCGTAGGGCTGTGGTGATGAGTTGCCCTTGGTCTCCCCTTGAATAGACTCAATGGCTGTGCAGTAAAGGGGCTTCTGGCCTGGTGTCTTTTTCTGGGTATCGGGCACTGCAGTAGACACCTCTTCACCTGCCCTGTCCAAGTTGTGGATACCCATCAGCAGACTGTAGTCCATGATTTTAAAGCTTTGTAGTACCTATAGATATAAGGATATAAAGAGGAAGTGTGACAAGCATATTTAGCAGATTCAAACTGCAGAATGTTTAAAAGGAGTCATGAATTGAAAAATCATATTTTGACACATAAGAGGTCATTGTGCTATAAAAAAAATATCATTTCAGAAGTCAAGTCACCTTTTTACAATACAGATTGTTTCAAAGCAGCTTTACAGAGATAACAGGAAAATAATATTGTTAAATATAAAATTAAATGTCCCCAACTAAGCAAGCCAATGTCGACAAAGGCGAAGAAAGGCGACAGTGGCAAGGAACCAAAACTCCATCAGGTGACAGAATGGAGAAAAAAAACCTTGGGAGAAACCAGGCTCAATCGGGGGGCCAGTTCTCCTCTGGTCAACGAACGAACAGAACAGAAAAGAACTCAAAATTATTTTTGTTAGTCTAAAAATATATTTTATTCAAAAGCTCAGAAAATGACTCGTTGCAAATTGTCACATTATTACATCAAAGTGCGACGATTCGATCGCCTGGTAATACCAGACAGGTGCAAAGAGAGATGTGCCATCTCAGTAATTCATTACGGAAAATGTCAGTAAAGATTACAGTGACTTTTACCTTCTGTAATTTTACCTTCTTTTACCTCAGATAATTGCCTGTTAAAAAGTAGTTTTCCAGTTTTTCAAGTATGGAGGCACTCTTATAATGTGTTGGATTATCGGATACAGAAGCAAGCACGTAGAGAATGCTGCTTTTGTTATTGTTTTGATTAAGCCATTCACTGTGATTATGAAAAGCTTCAGCGAACAATCTGTTTTTTTCATCAGTAAGACATTACAACATACTGCATTTTATTTAAAACACGTTTTTTGTTTTAATATGCAAATATGTTAGCCAATTATAGCAGTTGGTGTTTTGAAAGTCTTGAATGTTTACTCCCATGTCTTGAATGTGGTATGCCCATCAGTGTTTGAAATAGAGGGTCAAAAACAGGATAGTAAATAGCTTTTTATTTCTAAATTAGGATGTTTTTATGTAAAACTCTTGATAACATCATAATTGGACCTCAGAGAGGACATTATAAAGTTTTTAAAAAATTAGTCCATACAATAAAATATTACTGTAGATCAGTGTTTCTCAAACATTCTTTTGGTCTCGCCCCCCTATAAACCTTTAAAAACAATCTGGGTTCGATTGTGAGAATACTATGAAATAATATGTTGTGTGCCTTATTCTGTGTAAGAAGCCACATCATCTCACAGAAGGATGCTTTCAAGCACTCAACTGATGTTATGAAGTGAGTAAAAACATGTTACTAAATGTTATCTTTTGTTGGAAAAGAGGTTCATAAATGCTTCTCATGTTTGGAAAGATGTTTGACGCATGTTGCTTTATCAAATGCATGTAATAAGCGTCACAAACTAGCAATGCTTTAAGATGGAGCTGCATTTACTACTGATCACAGAGCCATGCTTCACTGACAAGCTGCACATAAAAAAAATATTCTTGTTTACATTCTATCCTCTTTACTTATTATTTATGTCGATGATGATCACTCCTGTAGCTCAACCAGTAGACCATGCTTTGGTTAATAGAGAATCTATGTACTGAAGGAAGGAATATCTAAAAATGCAATGTAAGTGGCTCTGAATAAAAGTGTATGCCAAATTCATAAATGTTAATGTAACTTCGGTCTCCTTACCCGACAGTCTCTCTGAATGGTCCTACAGAGGGCGTTGTAGTGGTCACTCTCCAGCAGTATCCCCTCAGGCGTGTCCTGCATAAAGTCTAGGTCTTTGAACGTGGGCACACCCTTGGACTTTTCTTTCGGCGAAGCACGTCGCTTGTATGTGGAGCCCTTCAGGTCGAATTTAAGGTGCATGGGTACAGCGCATGGCAGCAGGTTGTTCATCACTACGATTCGGATGTTCTTCCCCTCTGCCTGAACGCAGTAGAGACCGTAGAACTTGGGAAGCAGCGTACGCATGTTCTGGTTCAGGTTCTAGATGACAAATGGTGAATATGAAGGAACCTACTATGCTTATAATGTTCAAATGACAAAATAATGAACTAGAAAGCATTTTAGAATTAAAGATTTTTTTTGTAAATAAAAGAGTGCTGTCAAAGTTAACACACATAATCATTTTTTCAGTTTAACACGTTAAAAATATTTAACACAATTAACTCAGCATTTGTTTTTTCCAGTCATCCTTTGGCTAGCGTAATATTATATGACCGTGCTCTTATTCATGCAAATGTTTTTAAAACATTCAAGTGCGATAAGACACAAAAGAGAACACAGTGCATTACTGCCAGGTCTGTGAATCTCCTGTCTGTGTGACACGCACACGATTCATGCGCACAGAAATTCGCTTCAGACAGCGTTTAAATAGACAAAAACACACAACATTATGCCAAAATGCTTTATTCAGAGTATCCTCACAAGCAGTCTTAAATAAGGTTAAATAAAGTCTTAAAAGAACGCTAAGAGTTGTGAGAAAATGGGATGCGCGCATTATACACTGATGAATGAGCGCTGCTTTTAAATGAACATTTCTTTTAAACAAAATTGATTTGACAGAATTTCATTTTCTTAAATGGCATAAACAGACGACTTCCCGAACAGGCGAACACTCACATGTGCGCGTGCACGTACGCATCACTTTTAAAGTAAAATTGAAAATTGAGGATGCGGTGCATTGTGATAATCAAGATAATCAAGGATAATTAAAGGTTCTCTAAGCGATCCTGGGTGACATCACTTCTTGTTGACGTTCGAACTATTGTCAAACAAAACGGAGGCTAGCTAGACACTCCCTCCTCCTCATCCGCGCACTAACCCCTCAAACCCCACCCCCAAACCCTTCTTGTCGTTATTGGCTGGAACAGTTTGTTATGTTTCGTAGAGCGGGTCGCTAGAGTTTGTTTTTGTAGCCGTGTGTGGAGCCTGGGGTGTGTGTTTTTTTTATAGTGTGTTCAGGGGACAGGCAGCTAGCGGATAGTGAGGAGATGTTTGCTGTATGTGACAAAAAATGTTTTGGCCTTAAAAACGCGTGACATCGCTTAGAGCACCTTTAAGGATAATCAAAGAACAAAAAAAAAAAGAATATCACTCACTGCTCTTGACTGAGTAACTTTTGTAGCTTTAAGTATTCATTTATATTTAATTTATAATATATACAGTGAAGACTGTTAGACCTAACTGAAAATCTTAAAGCCCTGTTTACAAGATTACAACAACAAAAACTGGTCTGAAACTAGGCTAATAGAAAAAATTGAGCCCGATATATTAAGGGCACAGGTAAATGTGACATTTATTATAATGGATTTATGTTAAGATTGTTTTAAGTTCACTTAAATTAAAAAGTTGTTGTATTTTTTAAAGCCTAGTAAATGTTAGAAAGTATGTTTTCAATTATACTGTAATGCTGAATGGCTATAATTAATGGCTAAAACTGAGGGGGAAAAAACTATTTCATAGAGCCATCAGTTGCAGTATAGGTAACGGTAATGCCTTCTTTCATAAAAAGATGCAATTAAACAAATGTTTAAAATATAGACAACAGTCTTTGTTGTTTCTAAATGAAATGAAATTATACTTAAAACTTTAATGTTAGGTGCGATTAATCGCAATCAATTAGATTAGACAGCACTTAAATACAAAGAAACCCTCACTTACCATGAAGTAACCTGGCAGGAGTGTTTGCAAGAATTCTGCCTCTTTGTGTTGTACCGTCTTAATGATAAACTCATCATCGCTAGAAACGTAGAAGAGAGACCCGCTTGCTCCAGGGTTGGACAACTCGATAAGGGGTTCATTACAAAGAGAGTACTGCAGAAAACACACACACAGCAGATAACATATGACTGGAGGAGTGTTGCACATTTTCATCAAGTCGTAATCTCAAGCAAGAAAAGCAAAAAAAAATAATAATAATCCCATTGAAAAAGAACTTGGACTGAACAAGATAAAACCAAATCAACCTTTTTAGATGGAAATTAATTGATCATGGTCATCTTACATTTTTTTTATTATTTTGATTCAGAATGATGAACTCAACAGTAATTTCTAGCTGATATTTTAGTCATTCACAAAGATTCCTGTAAAAAAAATCCCATGACTATTACAAGCCTAAAACACAATTTTAAAATTCCCATATATTTCCAGGAAACCACCCTGTTTAATAAACAAACAAGATTACCAGGTAGTCGTCAGGTCTTATCCCAAACATCTCTCTGAAGTAGCGGAATGCAATGGGAGCATAAGTTTTAAACTTGAAGTCACCATGGTGATGACCTGGAGTTGAGCTACTGCCTTGACTGAGAGGAACACAAATACAAGCACATTTAAGTACACAATGTGTGACTACTAAAGCAAAACGTCCCTTCGTCTCATGGCTTCTCTTATGCAGACACGTATACAAACGCACCTGGGAAAGAAGATGCTTTCTACCACTTCGAAGTCCTGCATGAGCACATCTCTTTCTGGCTTCTGGCTCAAGCTTCCCACGCTGTGTGTGATGCCCAACTGAATGGCACCTTTCAAGGCAGATGATGTGGTCTAAAGATTTAACAGAGGGCACATGAAGAGCAGAATAAGAACATGTTAATGTGTAAAGGCCCGTTCACACAAAGAACGACAACTAAAAAGTTATCATCGTTCATCAGCTGGAAAGTGATTACAGTGATATTGTTTCTCTGTGCCGTTATCGTTACCGTTGTGGTGTGGACTCTTTGCTAATCTTTTATATTAAGAACGATTTTTAGACCTATGTTGTTATCGTTATAATTTTCACCCTTGGTGTAAACAGGCCTTAATACACTAAAATACAAGACAGTTAATCTGTGACTACGCAGAAATTTAGAACTAATGCATGGGTCTTTGCATGTGATTTAATAAAACTGAAAGGGAGGAGCAATAAAGCCTGCTAGTTTTATCTGTATGTACATGCCCATACCATTTACTAAGCATTGTCATTGTGCCACACAAACAACAGATAACACAATAATAATCTATGTAGATATGACAGATTCAGGAATGTGTGTCATTAAACTGAGATTGGAAGTTGAACTGCTGATTCTTTGGATCTGGTCTTATCTCCAACAAACATCTATTTTTGAAATATTTACAGGATATCAAAAATACACAGCCAAACCTTTTTATACGTAGTCTCCCCAGTAGGGTCAATTCCTCGGTGACCCAAGGTCTTTTTGTTCGCCTGGGATGAGCTTGAGATGCTCAGACCCTGAAAGATAATGACTGCTCAATAAACACATCAGGCAACAAGACAAAAACTTTTATGTTTATATTTAAAGCATTAATCACTTATTTACATCAATTATAGAATTGTGCAATTCTCATGATTTCACTGGGAGATTTTTCTGTACATAGCCTAAGTGATTGGCAGCTTCAGTGATTATAAAGTGAGCGCTCTTAGCTCGCATCCTGTTTATAACCCAAAAACAATCTGAAGAAATGTTTTGTTTTTATGCTGCTCAGTACACTGCAAACTAAGTTTCTGGATTTACAAAAAGACAGATTGAATCTGAAACCGCAATGACTCAGTTATATAACCATAGCAACAGATGGGAAAGAACAAATCTGATACTGCATGTCAAAATATATGCAAACTAATAGACCTGCCACATGTTCTGTGTTTCTTTGGCCATTGTATTACACATTTTTCACTTGATCTTTTTATAGACTATGATTACTTATAAACATTTGAAAACCATAACTTATTTAGCTATATTTTCAAATAGTTAACTAAAATAGTAAATTAGTTTTTACAATGGTATCAAAATTGGTGCAAAGAAGAGATAACCATGAAATTTATCTGGAATTGGTACCGACTACTGAAATTTTGGAACAGTGACAGGACAACCCTAGTATAGCCCTAACCATAAATAAATTAGCCAGTTTATAACAGCAACCACAAAATAGTGGAATGTGAATATGAAACTATTAAAGCAACAAAAATAATAAGCATATAATTACCTCCGAAGAAGCCATCTTTCGATTTCCAGGAACACCTACAGTAGGACAAAAAAGTTCTCAGTGAAAATGACGAATGAAAAAAAAAAGCCATTAGGCATTACGGTGCATTTATGGATTGTTACGTAAGGTATAAGAGTCTTGCCAAGCAAAAATGCAGAGCTCATAGTCAAGTATGTGAAGCATAAGACCGTCTTCTTAGACTTCTCATTTTCCCTATGCACTGGTATCCTAACCAGACACTGGAGTGATTATAATTTTCTTTTCTGGGAAAAGCTACACTACAAATAAAATGCAAAAAAAAAAAAAATGCAAATACGAATGCTAAATAGCTATTCAGACTTGAGATGTGTTGTTAACCACAACTGTGAGTGTAAACATGCAGCATGCACAGACACCTGGGTTTCAATTCCTTTGTTCTTCCAAGAAAACACTGTGAGCCAATCACACCAGCTGACTGAGGTGGCACTATGAGACTGAGTATAATAAAGACAACAACAACCCAAGCAGTCATGGGCCTACTGCAGACACTGATATTCAAATTAGAGATTATATGCAAACAAACACAGCCACACATGTGCTTTTACACACATGCATGTACCTTTCTGCTGGAATAACCTCCAAAATAAGGACATCTGAAGTGTGACAACAGTGATTAAAGAAACAAAACAAAACTTTCTAATTCTACTAACACTAATGAAATATTAAAAAGTGAGCATCTTTAACAGTCCGTTTTCATATCTAACTTTGTTAGAAAGAATTTATCACTTATCTGAGCACCATAATACACATTTATATTATATGTGTGCCACTAAACGCTATTATAGAGCTATTGGATATCTGCAAATTATAAAATCATCATGTGTACTAAATTGAAGGGCAAGAAAAAAAGAATAATTACATCCTGCCAGCAAATAAACTACAAAATCTAGGTGAATTAGCCAATTATTTTGATGTAGCCTAATGGCTGATAACCAATAAATGGCAAATTTTACCATTCTATTAGCCTGGGTTTCCCCATACTGCCTTACCGCAGCGCGATTCAATTCACGCTGAAAGGCAGTCTGGATACCATGGCCAGATTTTTCGCCTCATTTAGGGAACCAATCACAGAACGGGATCACAGAACGGGGAGGGAACAGCAAGACGATGACGACATATGTTGGCTATGAGCATTTGATAGACATTCTTAGCACCCAATAAACAGCGCCGGGCATTCGTAAACCACGCCTCAAATACGAGAAAATGTACATGTGGTTCCCAGACCCAAGTCTCAACGAGAATTGGGTCTGGCGTTAGCCAGGCTACCATTCTATATTAATTTTAGTAAATAAAACAATGAAAAAAATCAATAGTTTTGAATGCTCAAAGGTTCGGAAACATTACTATTTTAATGTTTTTGAAAGAAGTCTCTTATGCTCATCAAAAACACAGAAAATACAGTAATATAGAGTGTTTTCACTACACGTCATCAATCCGGAAGTCGGCCATTTTGGAGGCACTGAACGTAAACAATGCCACTGAACTGAACGGACTTGCATATTTGGCTGATTATTGCTGCTGAAAAATGGTCTAGTTTTGGTCCGTACTAATCGGTCGCACCGGGAAAAACATTTGGAGTGCCAAAAGTTAAGGAGAAAAGCGCAAAAAACGGATGACAGAAGGCGTTTGTGGTTGAGAGAGGCACAGCATCAGCCACATGTGTAAATGAAGCGTTGACTATGGCTAAAATGTTGACGTAAAGTAGTTAACTATGGCTACATTCACACTGTCAGTCCCAATTCGATTATCTGTATATCTGATTGGAAACTGATCTAAAATGATGTCCACACTGTGTATCGCAACAGTTCAGATCCGATTTGTGTGTTCATGCAGCTCTTTGGCAATGACCTTGCGTTGATGGAGGGGTTTGCATTAGCAATAGAGATGTTGTCTTATTTAAATTTTACAACATGGAAATGTGTAGCCGCCACGCTGGACTCCTGTGTCTCGAGCTGCAGAACTGTAGGATGCTGGTATGCGCGCCGGTTTCAAAAATAATAATGTTCTGCTTGTCCGGCAATTTGCAACAACACAGCCTTGTTTCGCAGCAACTTTCAGCATGTCCCTATAACAACATCTGATGTTTACATTTTACGTGGCGTGAGAGTCACATACCACGCGAAATCAGATCAGAGCGTTCAGACTGAAGCGGATTTCCTGATATGTGATTTGAATAGGATTTCGAACCACATATGGATGTAGCTTGAAACTGAATTTTTTTTGGGGGGGACTGACAATTTGAACGTAGCCTATGTCGGGATTAGAAATAGAAGGAAGAATAGCAGTAAGGGCTAGAGAATTATTAACATATTAACTTTAGTTAGTCAAAATTCTGCGCTCTTTCCTGCTTACTAAGTCCTTTTCTATATGATTTTTCAGCTTCCATGTGTTTTTTCCGAGGTTTAGACATCATAAATAAGTGTAACAATGTGTTCAGTGGTACATAAACAGTGCAATACATGCTGTTGTTTACATCCGAGTATCTCCAATATGGCCGCACATCCGGGTAACAGGCCAAATCGTGACGTAGGCGCAAACCCTCTATTGTGAAGTATCATTACAATTTAAAAATGGTTTTCCTTTTTTAAATATACTTTAAAATATAACTTATTCCTGTGATGCAAAGCTTTAATTTTCATTAGCCATTACTCCAGTCTTAAGTTGGTCGTCTTTTTTGAATAAATGCTGTTCTTTTTAACTTTTTGTTCATCAAAGAATCCTAAAAAACTATCACAGGTTCCAAAAATATATTAAGCAGCACAAACGTTTCCAACATGATAATAACAGAGTATCAAATCAGCATATTAGAATGATTTCTGAAGGATCATGTGACACTGAAGACTGGAGTAATGGCTGATGTAAATCCAGCTTTGCATCACAGAAGTAAATTATATTTTAAAGTACATTAAACAAGAAAACCATTGAAATGATATTTCCCAATATTGCAGTTTATTGGATCAAATAAATTAAGCTTGATGAGCAGGAGAGACTTCTTCCAAAAACATTAAAATTGTAATGTTTCTTTGACAGGTACTACTGTGTGTGTGTGTGTGTGTGTGTGTGTGTGTGTGTGTGTGTGTGTGTGTGTGTGTGTGTGTGTGTGTGTGTGTGTGTGTGTGTGTGTGTGTGTGTGTGTGTGTGTGTGTGTGTGTGTGTGTGTAATGTATGGTTCAGTGTACTATACAGTGGTGATTGTTCCACGTGTGCTCAAAGCACCCAACTACACATTTCTTGCTATAGGAAACCACACAACTAGTTCACTATACATGAGATCATTCTTTGAAGCTAGAGCACAGTAAAACAGCTTCATCTACTTTACAATAATGTGTCATAAACATGGTCATAAACAACAAGAGGAAATAAAAGGCTCTCTTACTGGAGCTCGCTCCATCCGTGGAAACTACAGCCGGCGTAGCCATTTTCTGGCGGAAGTTTCATATGGTCCTGCTTGTTTTCACTTGTGGTTTAAGCAACACACACGGCCCTGAAAGATCACAATGTCCAAATAAAGTCTGTTAGTCAACCCAAACCTGAAGGAAACGAACTGATGTAAGGTTACAAAAAGTTACTTAACTTAGTGTGGCTGGTAGTATTTTGCCGTGATACTAAATGAGTGTGGTGGTTAGCTACACATTACTTTACCTGTCATACTCATCCACTTTATCGTTTAAAAACTCTCGCTATATGTTTGTTTGTTTACTTCCATACTAAAGACTTAATGGCTAAGTTAGAGACCCAAAACTACAACAGGTAAGACCGCTTACCTCAACTTAATCTTCGTTTTTTACTCAAGAATTAAAAACAGTATAGTTAAACTACTGTTTATGTTCGCTGAACGGCTCGATTTCTCGTGCGAATCTCTGAGGTACTCGAAATTGTTGTTATTATTACTTTCCTGGGTCCATCCGAATTCCGAAGTAAATAACCCGCTGAATCGCACGGAAGCGTCCTCGCTCCTCTCGAGCCTCCCAAACAAGCGGAAGTGACGTTGTTGCGCAGCTCTGTCCTGGCTGCTGCTAGGCGCGGGCGGTGGCCGTTGAACACACACGAGAATGGCTCATTCTTGGCCAAATCTGTTTTCTACAGAGGGCGCTCGACTGTTAAATGCCACTCGAGCTTCAGAACCTTTTGCATTTTCCCCTGGACTGAACGAGGACATCTGGTCATTTATAAACTTAAAAGAATAGGTCACTTAAAAATGAAAATTTGGTGTGTGTTGTGTGTGTGTGGTGTGTGTGTGTGTGTGTGTGTGTGTGTGTGTGTGTGTGTGTGTGTGTGTGTGTGTGTGTGTGTGTGTGTGTGTGTGTGTGTGTGTGTGTGTGTGTGTGTGGTGTGGTGTGTGTGTCCTACTCGTACTCACCCTCAAGTTTCAAACCTGAATGAATTTCTTTCTTTAGCTGAAAACAAACAGAATATTTGGAAGAATGTCGTTAACCAAACAGTTGATGGACCCCATTGACTTACATAGTAGGCCATTTTTTTTTCCCTACTATGTAAGTCAATGGTGTCCACATATGGGTGCATTGAATGTCTGGTTAACAATGTTCTTCAAATATCTTCCTTTTTGTTCAGCAGACGAAAGAAATCTATACAGGTTTGAAACAACTTTAAGGGTTAGTAAATTAAATTAAAGCGGTTACAAGGGACCTGTAATGTAACAGTGTCGACTTGAGTGTCTTTTTTTGCTTTAATAAAATGTGCTTATAGGCAAAAAATGTTCAACAATAAATTACATATAGGCTATTACAAATCATATACAAACCTTACAGCATAAAGTTAAGCTTCGACTGAGCTGAAAACACTGGAAGTTTGCCGCATAAGACAATTTTATGGAAGGAAGCTATTTGCGAGTCCAGTAGCCTATAAAAACGCGTTTTACATGGTTTCAAAGCCATTTCTAAAAACAGTAAAATTACAGTGTTACTGTTGTAAAATCCACTTATGAAACAATTTAAATTTTAGCTGCAAAGTTGCCCGGAAGACAGTAATTTTTTTCAGCTCAATTTCATTAAATGTGGATTCAATTCAGATCAATAATGGTGTCAATGTTGCAATTACGTCAAGTTCAATTGTGGAAAAAGTTCACCGCAGCTCCACAGAAGACAATAGATATTATTTAGCTCAATTTAGTTCAAGTTTTTGTGTTGCCTATACAATTTTTTTTTACATTCTGGTATGTATTGAGGATCATTATATTTCCATAAAGGGTAAAGAATCATACCAGTGTGTTTTACAACTACATTTATTATTGTATAATGTCACTAAATTAGGTAGAACAATTATCAAAATGCTGAAACTCCATTCTAACCTAATTGAAGGTTACAATTTCTTTCACAAAGATTATTCTTTTAAAATAAAATCTTTTGTGAAATTATTTCACAAAATTCACAACCTTTGCATTTTTACCTAGGAATTAGACCAAATGGCAGCTGATATACATTTATGATTTGTGATCCCAAATACATGTATCATGCAAAAAAAATTGGATGTGGAAGATAGACAACAGTCAAGGTTAAACAATGAAAAGGCTTCAAGTTTATTTGAATCTTATTACCACTTTGGAAATACATTGAGTGATTGTAAGCTGCTGCACATAGTATTTTTCATGTTTTCTATTGCATACAATAATCCATGTGAAAATAAATATATTGATGTTTACTGCACAGGGTTGTATTTCATGTTGAATATTACTTGAAAACATGTTATATTCTGACTCTTCACAGTTGTTTAATTGACACAGGTTTTGTGCTGCTAAATCAAATAAAAATGTTCAGATTGTCATTTAGCATCTTGACCTTTAACAGGTGTTGGGGTTCCAGGGGAAAATCTTATCAGGTGATATTATGGGGGCCCTGTAACCAAGCAGGGGTTTGTAGAAGGGGTTAGCAGCCTTTTTTTGAAAGCAGTTCCACCTTTCTTCTTGTTTCTTTTCACAGCACACATGGACCAAGGTCATAGTGGAGTACTCTTCAATACAGAAATTGGACAAAGCAGTTTCCCACTGCAAAAAAAAGGGGGGGGGAGACAATTATTTTTCTGTTCAGCATTTCTGTAGTAAAATGACATGTTTCTCATTCTGTGTACTCACTGCCTGTTCCGCACAGCAAAGGATCTGTCCATTTCCATGGGCTAAACCTCCATAGCAGCACCGACTGAACCATGCCTCTAGTCTGTTTAATGCCTTTCCAGCACGACGAGCGTAAGCGTAACTGGATGGAGGGAAACTGGAGTCAGGGTATCTGGGGCGGCCATTGCCATGAAGACAGATCGCCTTGAGATTGTAAACCGAAGGTCTGGCTGGAGGGAAGTTTGATTCCAGCAGCACCTTAGTGTAAAATTTCTGTCCCACTAAATGGAAGAAGGACAAAATAACCAAGTAGCTGAAGTTGATGAAGGACAAGATATTAATACATACAGAAAAATAAAACAATTTGTCAGGGTCCCTCTTAAATGTATTAATAAGAAGGTCAGAGAATGAAACATCCATAGTTCATCAACCATCAACTATCAACTTTCTTTTTTGCTCCAAAATAAGAAGACAATAAATTGAATAAAGTTAGATAAGGCACATACCTCCCAATGAAATTAGATGAAGAATCAAAGTAGTCACAAGTGTGCTTTTCCAAAACATGACTGGTTATTTTCTGCAGTAGAAATATCCTTCTTTTCAGTGTGCAAATTTGCACTGTTTTCTTCCGTTCTTCAGGTCTGATTTAAAAGACTGCAAGGCTTTATTAAAGGGATGGAAGGGGAATGAAAGGCGGGCCAAAGTTGGTGGGTCAGCAGAGTTTGAAGTATGTAGATAAGGGCCTACGGTTATCTGTCTTTAATTAAACTCCCCCATAATGTGAATTCAATGTCAAAACAGTGGATAGTCAAAATACGAATGGCTAGTTCTGCAAATTTCACTAAAGTTACAGTGAATGCAATAAGTACTGATACAGTTGTGGAGAGAATTATTGGCACCCCTGGTAAATATGATAAAAGATGGCTGTAAAAATAAATCTGCATTGTTTATCCTTTTGATCTTTCATTAAAAAAATCGCAAAAATATAACCTTCCATTGAAGTAAAATAGTTGAAAGTGGGGGGTAAATCACATTATGAAATAAATGCTTTTCTCCGGCAATAATTATTGGCACCCATTTATTAAATACTTTTTGCAACCTCTTTTTGGCAAGATAACAGCTCTGATTTTCCTCCTAATGCCTGATGAGTCTGGAGAACACCTGACAAGAGATCAGAGACCATTCCTCCATACAGAATCTCTTCAGATTCCCAAGATCACGTTGGTGCTTCATCTCTCTGGTTCACTCCACACATTTAGGGTTCAGGTCAGGTGACTGAGACGCTCAGTTTTGTGCTCAGTGACACAATTTTGTGTTGATTTTGATGATTGTTTTGGATCGTTGTCCAGATGGAAGATCCAACCACAACCCATTATAAGATTTCTAGCAGAGGCCATCAGGTTTTGATTTTTTATCTGTTGGTATTTGCTAGAATCCATGATAAAAAATGTTTTATCTGAACAAGATGTCCAGGAATTCCAGCAATAAAATAGGCAATGTTAAAGATACAGCAATATATTTACTTTTTATATCCTTTTGCACCAAACCCGTCTGATAGGTTTGCTGCCATTAAGCTCATTTTTTAGTTTCATCTGACCATAGAATTGTCGTGTCTGACAACTGAATATTCCAGTTTGTTTTGGATGAAAACAAACAACATGTGGTGATGTAGGTGCTGTTTGATTTTATTTTGAGGCTTTCTGACCCCAAGACTCAACTAATCTCTGCGATTCTCCATCTGTGATCGTTGGAGAGTCTTTGGCCACTCAAACTCTCCTCCTCGCCGTGCATTAGGATCATATAGACACACGTCATCGTCCAGGCAGATTCGTAACATCTTTTGTTGATTGGAACTTCTTAATTATTCCCCCCTGATGGTAATTTTCAATGCTTTAGCTATTTTCTTACAGACACTTTCTATTTTGTGAAGCTCAACAATCTTTTGCTGCACATAAGAATTGCATTCTTTTTACTCATTGTGATGATGGATGTTGAATGGAATTTGGCCTTTGTGTTTCATCATATTTAAACTCCTGTGAAACAAGAACTCATAGCTATGTTCACTGTAAAAAATATTTTAGCAATTTAGTTATTTCAACTTATTTTTCTAACTAGATTGTCCAGACAACAAGAAATTTTAAGTTTTCTTGTCCTCAACTTATCGAAAAAGTTAGTTAAACTAAAAAAACCCATGCAAAAAGATAACTCAAAATAATGAGTTAACTTTTTTTACAGTGTAGTCACCCTGGTGTGCTAATTTTAAAAAAATATATACTCATTTATTTCATAAAGCGATTTTCCCCCCACATTCTGATTCAGCATGTTTCCCGTATTTTTTTTTAAGTGTGAGAAACAGGTGATGTTTTTATGGAGGATTTATGAGACTGTGAAACATAAGTTGTTAACAGCACATAAATTTATCATATCAGCTAAATCATTTTTCTGACCATTGTTAATAGCAACTCATGGGCAAAAATACGTAACTAGATCATGATTCACGGAAATATCTTATCTTTTTTTTAATTAAAATTGATTGCTCATGTACATGAGAGAAATACTCCCTTGCAAACCAGCCAGTTCTGTGGGTAATAATGTGATATGTCATGCTTGAGGAGCTGCATTGAGAACAACATATCTTGATGTATCCCACTTCTGGCAGCTGAACAAAGCAAGACAAATACCAATTTTAGTTCTGAGTAATTCTTTGAGATGTACGGTATCGAAACCGTGCAGAATTACCAGCTGCTGAAGAACTTCTACATTATCAAGTTTGGAAATCCCATTTAATTATTTCTCAGTCGTGAACAAATATGAAAGAAATGCTGAACAGGCTGTTTTATTATTTAAGTTTATTTATTAAGTTTCTGTTATGTAGCTTTAAGTTACTAAAAAGAAGGCATATTATTGACACATGTTTATTCTTCATACACTAAGTCTCCGTACTCCTTATGCACTAACTTATTATTGACCAACGTGTTGTGTTGCTAAAACAAATACAAATGCTCAGGTAGTCATATGGCAGAAATAATCATTTAGCATCTTGAACTTTAACAGGTGTTGGGGTCCCAGTTGAAAATCATATCAGGTGATATTATGGGGGCGCTGTAACCAGAGAGGGGTTGGAAGGAGGGATTAGGAGCCTGTCTTTCAAAGCAGTTCCACCTTTCTTCTTCCTGCGTCTCACAGCACTCATGGACCAACGTCATGGCGGTGTGCTCCTCAAAACAGAAAAGGGAAAGAGCAGTTTCCCACTGCAAAAACAATGAAAATAGGGATCAGTATGTCCCTTTATACAGTATGCCTGTTCTCAGTCTGTACTCACCGCCTGTTTGGCGCAGCAAACAATCTTCTGGCATCCATAGGACACACCTTTCTGGCAGCACTCACTAAACCACGCTTCAACTCTATTTAGGCTACTGCAGTTCCCGCTCTATGAAAGTATCCGTAATGTGAAGATGAGATGCAGCTGGCAGGAAACCTGGGACGGCCATTTCCATGTACACAGATGGCATTGAGGTTTTCCAGTGATGGTTTGGCTGGAGGGAAGTATGGCTCCAGTTGCATCGCAGGGTGAATGTGCCTTCCTCCTGCTTGGGAGATGGCACAACAAATTAGTATATCAAATTGAAATAAATAAATAATAAAATAGAATTAACGCCTGGATTGATGCCTGCTGCAATTTATGATTAATTTATGAAAATATTGCATTTTTCAAGCCATACCTCCTAAAGTTAGCTGAAGAATTAGAATGATGCTGAGTGTAGTTTTCATTTCCATTGCAGCTTATGTCCTGAAGTGAATGATTCGGGCCAAGTTGGACTGTCAGTGCCTATTTAAAGCGGTGGATTGATGTCTTGAAGGTCAGATAATATTGTGATGGTTGTGAACAGTACGTGCAAATCTGAGCAGCAAAAGTTCATCAAATTTCACAGATGTTACAGGGAGTGAAAATATTACTGATATCCATGCCACAACACAGATTAGATATATGTTGACAAATCCTAGTGTTTTTGTATTTTGTTCGTTTCTGAAATATAAACCATGATGAGAGTCTTAATTCAGGATATTTGGGAGATCATTTTTTATTTTGGGGGGAGGATAAAGTGTCCCAATTTACATGAATTCACCCCACATAACATAATGAAATGAAATGTAACAATCTATGTAAATGATGAAATATTAGTTGTGAGTTGAGCCTCTAAAAACAGGTGGTCGACCCAAAAAAAAAAGAGATTTACAGAATAAGAAAAAAAATAAACGGTTTAGTTTGAAATAATAATAAAAAAAATATTAATGTACCTAATTTGCAACCCAACCTGCTGGCTTATGTGTAAGCCAATTTTCTGGGTTATTTGCTGGTGTTACCTAGCACTGCGTTGCCAGTTGGGTTTTTAACCCAGCCATTTTTAAAGTGTATTTAGCGATTGATCAAAATGGCACACTTCAGGTGCTTCTCAAATGGAAGGCTGCATCCTGGTGAAGCTGTGTCCAGTCCAGTCCTTTTAGAGGCTTGTAGAATACAGTGTTCCTCAGCATTAAACGCTAGAATGACAGTTAATGTGCATGCATTCAAAAAAATGCTGGGTTAAAAACAACCCAATTTGGGTTATTTGGCAACCCAGCGCTGTGTAAATATTGGACAGAACACATGCTAGGTTATTTTGACCCATGCAGGTTGGGTTTTATACATTAACCCATTTGCTGTTTTTTTTTTTTAAATCAGTGCTGGGTCAAACAACCCCTTACAGGTTAGTAATTTTAGATAATAATAATAATAAAAATACCAATAACAAAAATAAGAATAATAATATTAATAACAATAATAACACTAGCCTACTGTTTATTCATTCAATTAAAGTGTTTATTCCAGGAAATTAATTTAATCATAAATACATTCATGTTTAATCAACAATTAGTCAATTAGTCAACAAACCCAAATGTTGGGTCATTGTCAGCGGATTACGGAGAAAACAACCCAGCAACATAGTCAAAATGCTTAACCCAGCATTTGGGTTTAAAAATAACCCAGCATTTATTAGAGTGTGGCTACATCATAAATGTTTCTGCCCTGTGGTCACAATGCAAAAATACTATTAATATTATAACGTGAAAAATACTCTAAATTAAAAATCTTCATATTAACTCCCTTTCTATTAATGCAGTACAGGTAATGACATATCGAAAAACGGCTGGGTTGTTTCAACCCAACTTTGGGTCAAATATGGACAAACCCAGCCATTGGGTTAGATTTTTACATTACATTTTTACCCAATGTTTGGGTTTGTCCATATTTAACCCAAAGTTGGGTTAAAACAACCCAGCATTTTTTAGAGTGCAACAAGTTTCCTAGTCTCCTAGTGGTTGCCATTACGCACCGCTTTGCATTATGTGATTCATTAACTCCAAAAAAATAGAAATTATCAGGCCTTCATCCCCATAATGTTACATTTCATAATGAACTCAGACAAGATCAGTGCAGACTTGTTTTCAGTCATTTTTTTGTGAATTGGAATGTGTGCATTGATTGTTGGTTGTTGAAGGATGTGAAGGATACACTTGATGCATCCTTCAAAATGAGCTGAATGAAGGACGCGATATGAAGGCTGCCTTCCAAGGATCCTTCAAACGTTCCTCCAGACATCTTTCAGACATCCTTTGACGGAGCTTGTTGACATGGCAGCCGAGATATGCAGCCTTACTAGGAAATAGCATTCCGATAAAGAAGCACCCCTCATGTGCACTTGCGGTCTTGTGGACTTACAATGGCCGCCACATGGACGAGTCCACAAGGCCGAAGGGGGTCTCATTTATCATTTTAGGTTTCTGAAGGGTGCTCGTGGGCTTCTCTTTGCAGCCGATATGCGCCTTTGTTGCGCATTTTTGCAGAACCCACAATGAGCGAGATCCGCAGCAGGCTTACCCGACAGTCAAAGCGCCATTACATCACGAAAGTGCAGATTCAGAGGAAGATCGCGAGGGCTTTAAAGTCAGCATGAAATCAAATTTGACAAATCTTCTTTTTATATGTAATATTGTAGTGTTTATTATAAATGATTTATCTTTGCACTTCATTATTTTTTTTTAATTCATGTACCCTTATAATCTTTAATCAAATACATTACTCTTCCCTCCCCCCTCGAAACGACCTCTCTTTTCTTTCGGTCACGTGCCATGGCGAAAGGGTGCTGGCTATCGGTGCACCGCCTCTCAGAGAACCTGTCACTCATCTTGGTTCGCGGGAGGCTCGTATAAATATGGGCTGATTCCTGGCCTGAAAATTTAGCTGCTCGTCCTTGTTCTCGTTGCCGGGCTCCTCAATAAAAAATCCTTCATGGGAGGGTAACGGTGGGGAGTCCGGTGGAGAGAAATCCTCCACAACTGAATGTAAACTGGCATTCAAATCTGCCTCCATTTTGTTTGCAACGCCCAACCTCTAACGATCCAATCAATTCCCAAAGGACGAAATCAAGCCGAGCCCTACATTTTTTCTAATTTCAGAAGCCGTTTCACTCGGATATACGTCACAACAAGGGAAAAACGACAATCTCAACTTCCGTTTCATGCCGACTTTAAGGCCAAAGTTCTTTGTCATTCTTCGCTTTGGGGTAAAAAAAGTTTGAAATGCAGCGGTATACTGTTAGCCAACATCCTGACGCCACTAATGCTACTAAAAGCGGCATTTATGAGTATGTTGATATGTGATGTGTAGTTTCCGATGAACAACAACATAAACGCACAGCAAAAATGACATCGATGAGAAAACAGTAGTTAAGAAAGCATCTGATCATAGCGATGTGAATGTTTGCACGAGCGCTGTATTTCGGCATCACGTTTGTTTATATACCACTTTATGCAATAGCCTTTACAATATTAAACATGAAAAACAGTGTTAGGCTGCGTCCGAAATCGCGTACTATGTGAGTAGGTACTACATTTGAAAAAGAACGTACTTCGCGACCGTTAAAAAAGTACGTTCTATATAGTATGAATACGGGTAGTATGAATGAGTCCGGACGTACTACATGCGCCATGTTGTTGTCGCGTGACATGCGCTGTCATAACAGTGCGAGAATTTAAAGAGCCTATTCCACTGACTGCACCAACTTCGCGCTGTTTTTAGTTCCGCTTTCTGTTTTCATCTGCGTTTTTACGTCGTCCGAGCCGACAATCAAGAGGAGGTGTCGGTCAGCTGCTCGCAGATCACGCCTTTTGCGGAGTTTCTCAAATAACATTTATTTACCTAATAAAATTTACCTCAAAACACACACACAACCCCTATGAACAATGACAGATGTTGATTTTTTTGCAAGGAAAAAGCCATTTATTTGCTTGTGATATTACCATCGATAAAGAAACATGAAGTCTGTGTTTATCTCTGCAGCCCATAGCTAACGTTAGAGCCGCGTCTCCGGTTTCCGCCATTTTCAAATATAATGACAACAACTCCTCTCCCGTGGCATCATGGGATAGTAAAGTGTCCATTGTATGCGCACTTCAGAATCTCGCCGGAAGTAGTAGGTCATCCGGGTACTTTTCGCCTACTGTTTTTCTATGATTCGGACATAATACTCTGCTCGCGTACTGTTTTTCGCATACTATATAGTAGGGAAGTACGCGATTTCGGACGCAGCCTTAGTGTCTCTTTCAATCAGAACTTCATTTTCTACTATCAAACGGCACTGTGTGCATGGTTTTAGTCGCGTACGTCAGACCTCAAGGGACTGAACAGAAGAAATATACACACAGGGGCTCGCAGCAGCACACAAACATGCCAAATATTAAAAATAAAAGGATTACAATGCAAAAGTTTAATACATAAAGATATGGTGGAATCCGGCTTGTCCCGTAGATGGTCTGCTTGCGCGCTTTAACCTTGTGCACGAGCAGATCCGTTTGCTCTCTGGAGTTCAATCTTTCCGCTGGCAAATTCTGCTATTTAAATAGCGAATCCGCCATGGCACGAGCGCAACTGGCTTTTAAAGGGAATGCGAAAGGGAACTTGCTTTTACAGGGAAATCTCAAAACTCATAAGGAGAATAGGAACTACCCTTTTAGACCATGCGCTGGGCGTGCCGACCATTTTTTCCGTCGTTAAACTAGCAAAAGTGGATTCAGACACGCCCTAAGTGCACTTGTGCCGTGTGCTTAAGACCATGCGCTTAGATTATTAAAATAGGGCGTGTGCCATTTGGGACAGGGACAAGATTTCCAAATCAAAGAAGGCGGAGCCTCACAGCACCTATTACGTAATCGCCACAGACCAATGGTAGTTTGAAGGTGTTTACATGCCAGAGCGAACATTTCCAGAAAGTTTGCTTTGGCAAGCTGTTTCGAACTCCGGAAACAAACACTAAACTAACTTTGTTTTGGCCTGATTTTATTTAAAATGTAGTCACACCAGTTCGTTCTTCGATTTCGCTCGAAGTATTACAGGGCTTCCATTAGACTGGGCTGTTGTTAACTTGTCACAAAATGAATCATATCAGCAGTGGGAAACCTAAATAGAAGCATGACCAAATCAAATCCATTAACATATCAGGGTTATCTTCAGTGATACACATATTCCAAAACACAGTGCATGCTCATGTTTCTCTGAATAAAAATGCTGGATACTGATTGGGATGATACTGAATATAAAAAGTTTAGTAATTCATGGCCTGCTCATGCATCAAAACAATGAATATCTTAACCTAGACTGAAAAAAATATATATTTAAGTTAGCGGAATTTATAAGTGGATTTATAAGTATATATTTATAAGTGGAAAATCTGTGTAGAACATTTTTGATATTCATCCTATGATTGTAAAATAAATAAATCAGGTAAAATATACTGAATATAGATATATATGGAAAATAATATATAAATAATATGCATTTACTATATTATATTTAATAGGCCTATAAAAACATTATATTTAAAAGTAGCCTATTCTTATTTCACTTTTTACCTCCAATTTTATTGCAGAACAATTGAGAAAAACTAAATATGGTTTCTTCTGGAGACTACAGTGCAGAAAGAAGAGGCTGTGTTGAACTGATATTGACTCTGCACTCACAACGAGCATGACAGGGTCCCACAAGCTGGGTGGAGGGATCCATGTGCCCTCTAGTGGTGCAATACTGTGACTATCCTAACTTTTGGGTTAGGTTGCAACCAGATGAGATCTTTAACGTTGATATTTTAATCTGTGGATCATGATAATCATTATTTCATTTCTGTATTTAATACCAATGTGCTTTAAATCTGGAACACTTGATTTCACCTCAGAAATAAAGACTTGAACATTTCTTAAATATTAAAAAAAAATCTTAAATATTTCTGGAAAACCATGGACACTTGCTATAATTATTCGACATAATGTGAATCTGTGAAAAACAATGTATAAATAAATTAATCTGGGAAAAGGGAAAAAAAGTATAGAAATACATTCAAAAATAAATAAAATATTAAGCAAAAAAGTAATACAAAATACATTTAATACAAGTAATACAAAATGAATTATATTTGTTTTATAAAGTAATTTAGCACTTTATTTATTTTCTTATTATTACAATTATTTATCTATATATTAATTCATTTCATTTCTGCAGGTTTGGTCCTCCAAAACCATGTCTCCCATCTGCACACAATATTGTAATATGCTGTATGGGTGAACATTTCCAGACAGTTGAACGTAAATGTCATTGTTACAGGAGATTAATTGTCACCTGAAATTAGAAATAAGTAGCTGTTATTTAAGTAACAGTTTAATTAAACTACTCACACTGACTTTATATGGATATTAAACAATTACACATCACAACATTGCAATAGACACTGCTGAATGACACGAGAGAGAAAGCAATTCAAGTTTACAGGAAAGTTCACTCTCTGAAAAGCTGCATGTTCAGAGTCTAGACAGTCACACACCTTTCAGTAAAGGTATTTTGACTTCAGGTGATTATATCAGGAAAAAGAAAAGAAAAAAGGTGTGCCACAGTTTACAACACATACCTGCAGAGAAGAATAGGCGAGCACCACAAGCAAGAATGTGATGAGTTTCATAGACTAGTTTTACAGCCTTCGGTACCAGAACTGTGTTACGGAATGTTAATGTCCCTGAGCAAAGGAAACACTGACAAACATATCCAATGAATCAGGGTTAATAACACTGTGTCAGGCTGCAAGACACTTCAGAGTTTATAATATCAAATACAAATTTTAACTTTACAGTTTCTTTTTAGAATTAATATTTATTTTGTTTCAATCGAACTAACTAAAAAATAAAACCTATAGTAGCCCATGTCATGTCTGCAACATAGCGCCACCCAAAAGAATTTCAGAAGACATTCAGGCCATTAGTGGAGGCAGTCTTTGCGTAGGAGTAGGTCTCTCAAAACATCCTTCCTCATACCCAAGGCGATTTTTTAAAGGATTTATAAACTTATATGAACAGAAACCTACAAAAAAAATTGTGCTTTTTTATTTTCAGAATGTAAAAAAATAAATACATTATGCAATTATATATTTTATTAGGAAAATACCGTCTTAGCCGGTTCAGGACTCGTTGCAATTTGAGGAAGGTCATTTATACATGCAGATTACATTCATAAATGTAAATGACTGGGTGCACTTTATTTTACAGTACATGCACTTACATGTTACAGCATGGCTACTTACCTAAGAAAGTATGGGTATTATACCTTATTGCAATGTATATGCATAGTATGTATATGGGGAACAGGACTGTAAAATAAAGTGCTATGACTGAGCATAAATAAATTAATCTAAGGTGCGAAATTCAATAAGTTAAGACTTGAAAAGTTTCACCTTTAGACACTGTTGAAACATGTAAAGCAATTAAAAAAAAAAGTTAAAAATCAATATTAAAAAAGAAGAAGAAAAAAAACAGGGCAAACTGATGTATTATGGTCAGATGGCCGTGAGAAACCAATTTAATTTTGCAAATGGGTAACGTGTCATTGAAATATAAAACCTGATTATTTGTTGCTGAACTGGTCCGACTGGTCGCATTTGAATGAGGGATAAGGAAAGATCACGGTAGCCTACGCTATAGGGGAAAGATAGGTGGAGCGTACAGAGGTAATATTTTACTCTTGGTATTTTCTGTTGGTTTATGCTGCTTTTGAATAAATAAATGAAGTATTTATATAGCGCTTTACTATGTACAACTGTAAAGAGCTTTATCTTTTGTGATAGTGTTCAGTGAGCACCAGCCTGTTTTTAGCAACTACGATACTCTTCAGTGTGCGTACTGCTCTTGGCAAAGGTGAGTTTCATTTCACTCATTTGAATGATACATTCTTTGTAGTGCTGAAATATGTAATAAGCTTCTGTTATGTATGGCAAATAATTAAAAAAATATTATACTACAAGTTAATAATTCACACCAGGAAGGCATTTCAAACTTTTAGCATTCAAACTTTTTGTATGGAGTGTAGGCTATTTGCCATTATTTTACTTCCATATTCCTGTCATTAGTACACACGTTTCTAACTTCTAGCATTTGAAGACTTACAGTCACAAAACCAACTGTAAAGTGTTCATGTAACTTAGGTGTCAGGCATGATGCACACTTTTTAGACCTAGTTGATATTAAAATAAATATGAGATTATGCGGTAGGCCTACTGAAAATAGCAACATTTACACATGATTTGACAGTTTATTTGATTAAATATTGAAAATCTAAAAGGTGTGCATCATGCCTGGCATGCACCTAGCCTACATTAACACTTTACAGTTGGTTTTATGACTGTAAGTCAACAATGTCATGTAGCAATGTCGTATGTAACTTTAGAGATGGTCACTAAATATGAGAATGTCGAATATATCCAGTGTCAAGCCAACTTTATGCCAGTATTTCACTGGGAATCGTTCAGCGTCAAACTTTGCGCATTAGGAACTTGCCTGTTCCTATATCTGGTATAGCCTACATCCCCAATGAGGTGTAAGTTTGGTCTTTTTTATACAGTATTATTAGTCCATTAAGCGTCCTGACCGCAGGGGAATCCTGGAGAATGACGTATTGAGGAAAACACTACTGTTGCACAGGAGCACATGGAGATTATCAAACTGATATCCCTGCCGTTCCCGGATGTGAAATGTTGATTTTTCTGTCGAATTCGAACCATTGAATTTGTGGAAGCGAATTTGTAAAGCAAACTAAAATGGACTGAAAATTGCCTGTCGAATATTATAGGTTGTATTTTTAAACAGAACGAATATTTTGGAAGTGAAATCTGAAAGGTGAATATGGATTATTGCATTTTTATTAATGAAACATGTGTGAATTGTTTTGGATTGAAATATTCACAGCTTAAATATACAACCATGTTGAATTTCAGCCCATAAAAATGCAAGTAGGGTTAATGCAATGCATATTTTTTAAATTAGTGGAATGCAATAAGTTTTTTTGTTTCAAAAACATTTTTCATTATTTTACTTCCATACTGGAAAAACATCACTAGCGTGGTTTGCTGGTCTTAGCTAGTTTTCCAGCCTGTTCTGTTTTTAGAGGGATTTGTGGTAGACTTTAGCAAGTTTAGCAAGTCTGGGAGAGGTTTAGCAAGTCTGCTGCCAGCCTAAGCTTCATTGCTGGTCTTAGCAATTGTTTTCAACAGTTGTATAAAAAAAAAAAAAAAACTAAGGTATGGAAAGCACTTATGTTGGTTGGTTGGTTCACACTTGACTTCACCTATGACTGAGACTATTTATTATTATTAATCATTCAAATATTTTTTATTAAATGTGTCATCATTGACTGTAAATTGATTGTTGTTGTTTAATGTAGGCCTATTGTTATGAGTGTAAATTAATTCTTTTTTAAAGTGTCTATGACTGTAATATTGTTATTTTAAATGTGTCATAAATAGGGGTGGGAGAAAAATCGATCCATCGATGCATCGCGATTCTCTCTCCAACGATTCTGGATCGATTCTGAGAATTCCAGAATCGATTCTGAGCTTAGTTTTTAACCAGATGTGCGATGACGTTGAGTTTGCTTTAGAAACACCCGAATTCTGCTTGCTTCCAATTCCTTACACGCATACACCACTCGAACCTTCCGAAAAATAATCTTTCATAAAGTTCGGAAAGGTTGAAGCGAATTACAAAGACATTCACAGGATACGCTGTGAGACACGCGCGCTTTCTTTGATGTTACACTTGAAGTGTGCTGTCTCGCCCGTCGGTATTTTCCTTACAAATGCTCTACGAAGTCATCATTTATGTGGTTTGGAATGCAGTGGACTAATATAATTTAAATATGAACCTCACTAACAGAAGGCTGCTTTCAATTTCAAATGCTGACGCGCGCTTTGTTTGTGAGACTGCTCGCGCATGCGGCTGTGCGACTCCATGTAGTGGTTTAGTGTACTTGTGCAAAATTAACGTAAACACAGCCAGTTATGTCTTAAGGGATTAAACGGACAGGACACACCGCATTACTTCTTTTATTTCAAAAGAGATGCGTGCGTGAATGCAGCTTAATAGATCTCCCGCAGTCTATGATGATGTCATAGTAAAAAAACAAGTAAAGTAAAGATGAAGAAAAATCACTCACAGTTCTTGAATGGAAAACGTTCAGATAATCTATAGGCTACTGAAAGGACTTTTTGTTTGTTGTTTGTTATATTTTTCTATGCTCCTCTTTATTATTTGTTAAATTAGTTATATTAGTTTAAAATTCTTAACATACAACTGTTTTAATAAAAAAAAAAAAAATATATATATATATATATATATATATATATATATATATATATATATATATATATATATATATTATTTTTTTTAAAGTACTTAATTACTTATGTAAACTAATGAATTAATAAGGGGGGAAAGGTAGATAAAGAATCGTTTTGGAATCGGATCGTGACTCCAGAATCGGAATCGGATCGGATCGTGAGGTGACCAAAGATTCCCACCCCTAGTCATAAATGTAAATGCATTGTTTTTAAAAAGGTGTCTATATGACTGTAAATGAATTATTTTCTCTGTTTCTTTTAGAGATCAAACAGCTATATTCATCATATACATGCATGTTACTTAGACTGAAGACAGATAAAGGATTATATTAGAACAGAACTGATATCTATAGGAAATCAAACGTGATTATCAACTTCTATAAATTCAATTAAAAAAAATCTTTTGGACATACACACCCATGGAGAGGAAGACATGCTTGCCCCTGCTCCTGTGTTTAGTCATAATTATGATCATGGCCTTGCTGGGATATATGCATCTTAAAAGGGAGTCGGTGAATCTGCTAGCAAACGAAGTGGAGTTCACAGACGCAGCGATGAGAGAAATAGAGCTGGGTATAGAAAATTACGATTTAGCAGTTCAGCACGCACAGATGGATATGGACAACACAGAGAAGGAGGTCAAGGAACTTCAGGATGAGGTCGGGAAATTAACCTCTGCTAAGGAGGAAAAGGACAAAGAGGTTAAAGCATGCAAGGATTCAACTGTGAGTAATGTCGATCAATATATTATTTATTTAGATAGAAGAGAATATATATAGATAAGAGAGATATAAGAGAGAGATTATGTTCATAGGGAAAATTTGTGAAATTGTAAATATTTACAAAATACTATTTACAATACACATATACACTGTTTATATGTATTAGTAACTTTGATTTACATTTTTGTTAAAGATGAATTATTCTGGCAGGAAAGTGAACTGTCAATTTTAGTTTTCCTGGTTCAAATGCATGTAGTTACATATGTGAATGTAATAATAACATATAGTATTTGCCTAACTAAATATATTTTATGCTGGGCAAGGCACTGGCATCCATCTGTAGAGCAGGTTTAACAACTAACAACTCACCTGTTGAACTGGTAGTAACCACGCAAGTTTAATCAGCATCATCATATTTCAATCGCTTGTTAAAAGGTGCAGTAAGAGAAACACGTTGTTATTTAAATGCAACACAAACATACACTCCCTTCATTGCTATGTCCTCAAAATGCTCGAACACGCAGTGAAAGAATGGATGTCTCTTTATCATAGCTGAGGTGAAGCAAAATAAAGTTTAAACGACTAGGACGAAAACAAATGAACAGTAGATAGGCCTATGGTCAGTAGGCAGGTAGGCAAATTCTTTTTCTGACGAGTAGGTAGGCAAATGTTTGTTGTCAGTCGCCAGCAGTTAACTTTGTGGTGGAAATTTTAAACTGAATATTAAGCTAAACATGTTTTACCATTTGACCTTATTTGACCTGCTAAATCTCTGAAACAATGTTCTAAGACATTCTGTATTTTAGGTGAATGTGTGTGTTGTGTCGAACCCATGACTATGTGTAAAAATAACAAATATGGGAAATGAGACTAGACAGGGATGATTAAGTTAGAACTTGTGATAAATGAAGTAATGGTTAAAACAAATTCTTCTCTACCCAGTAACAGAAGAGACTGTGAATGAATAACCAATCAAATTAATGTCATTATACCATACCTCCCTATTGTATAAAAACTGTGGTTTCCGTGTTTTCGGTGGGATTCTCAATGGAAATTGTCTGAGATCCACCGGCCTTGTTTTTACTTGGGAGATTCTCTGAAGTATTGCTCGAGAACTCTCCTGGCCGTTAATTAAATCATTTAAGGGATAATTACTGAAGTCTGTCTGTCATTTAAGCTGCGCAGCAAAGAAACCAGTAAGTTAGAATTATACGGATAAAACTCAGCTGTAGTCGACTGTAGACTCGCTGAAGTATAGGATTTAGACGGATGCTGTAGTCGACTGTAGACTCGCTGAAGTATAGGTAGGGAGCCGAAGCTGTAGTCGACTGTAGACTCGCAGAGGTGTGAACCTAGTTAACGTCCAGAGTATAGACGCACTAGAGTATAAGTTCATAATAGGGTTGATAATAGAGTAGTCAGTCTTAGGGAGACAAATCTAAAATAGTTAGGTTTGAGGATAAGAAAATCCATCACATTTTGACGAGCCGCCAGGAGCCCAAGGATACTCCCTCCGTCGGTGGGGGTTGTTTACCGGACAATGGACGAGAATTGTGCCAACTTGCCGCAGACCCCACCGAATAGGACCGATGAAGGGACCATCCCAGACGGGCAGAGAAAAAAAGAACTTAGGAAGGTAGGACACACAGACTTCAGTTTATGTTTTCCTTTTTAATATGTTAAATAAAGCATTTTTGTGCGTATGAAAAAAAAAAAAAGAATTTGGAACGTGTTTCTAGTTTGTTCTGTTTTGATGGTTGAAATTGAAATTTTCCATATCTGAGAAATCTAAAAGAGGGATTTTAGAAGAATGAAATTTTTATATTTAGCTGAAAAAAAAGAGAAGAGAAAACACACTGGCTGAGCCCAGGTTTAAACGATGTATCTCATTATCATATGAAGAAGACAAAAGTCAACTAAATTTACCACAGTGAGATAATTTATATTAAAAATATATACATAGCCTATGTATAATTTGGTTATCACATTTAAAGATTTAAGGATTTTGAAAGGAAAAAAATGTTTTTACCTTGTCTATTAAGGGCAATGAGCAATGATTATGGTTAAATGCAATCAAAAGTATTTGTTGAGTATTGTATTTGTTGTGTTAATAAAACTTCCTGCAAAGAGAGCAACTTGTCATGCTGGAAACCAGATCCGGGAGGGAAAAATACCCCGAGATGCTGTAATGCTGCAATTTGCTTTTTGTTTGAAGTTTTTGTTTGAATAAAGGTTTAATTCTGAGAAAATATAAAGATACAATTGAAAGAGTTGAGACAAGATACATGGTACTATTGTTAACATTTATGAATTTTTACATTTTGGAATCAATTAAGAAATTACAGAAATTGTTAGTTATAAATGATTATAATAAGAATATGCATTCTGAGATAACATAAGATTTTGAATCATAAAGAAACTTTTGTGAGTTAAACTCTGATTTATTTATGTAGATGAGATAGAGTATATAAGACTGAGCAATTAGGTGCTCTTAAAATAAAGTAATAAATAATAAGATATTAAGTACACGTGTTTTAAATATTATAATTTCTATCTGAAGGTGTCTAGAATTTGTATCCCGTTATCCCTGGAGACAGTGTGAAAGAACTTGAGAAAAAATTATCCATTGCAGAGATTCGAAGAACCAATTGTTTATGTTTAACTAAGATAATTTTTGTGCATTATGCATAGTATGAGGTTGGGTGACCAATTTAAATATAAATTGTGATTTGAACAAGTACATTACATATATCTTACAGTCATTTTATTTTGGATTCTTGAAGGAAAAAAAGACAAAGAAAGGAAGTTAAGAAAAAAAAAACTGTATTGTAATTAGAGTTTTTTCCTGCTTTTTTCTGCATTTTGGCAATGAAGAATGCTTGCTTTTTCCGCAATGAAGATCGCTTTTTAATAAAATGAAGAACTGCTGTCTTGATAACCAGATGAGATATTTAGTTATTAAACTAAGTTTAATTTGAGTTTTGCAGTTCTCTGAGTGTTCAAGGTTTCAGACGCCTGGCTTGAAGAGTTGGATGACTGGAGAGAGAGAAAGAGGAAGTGGTGCCCTCAGCTCCCCAGCTCCCGAAAGAGGAAGTGGACACTTCTGAGGGGTCAACTGAGACAGTGCAGGAAAAGGTGACAAGTTCACTGGAGACTTTTCCTAAAGACAATTTTTGCCATGCATTATGAAATGTTGTGCCAGGGTGGATCAAAAGCCAGAAAGAGAGGGCCATTGCAGCCTGATGATCAAACGTATCAGCCTAACAAGTCAACTGAAGGACAATCCACACAGAAAAGAAAGACCTCCATCCCCTCACTTGTGGGCCAGGTGCTGAATTTCAATGATCACTACAGAGAACGTTTCAAATTTAGTTAATTATAAATTAACTTGATTATTGTTTTGATTATCCACTGGTTTCAGCAATTCTTCATATTTCTTCAACTAACACTTTGAATCTGCTTTCAAATAGGACCAGTCCAGCTGCCCTACAGGAAGTTCAATAGCAGAAGTGAGAGAGTGACTCACCAATCAGTTAAAACACTGGATTTGGATAGTGAGGCTTATTACTTAAACCAATAGTGGTAAAAGCATGAATTTGTTGAGAATATATTATTGACTATATATGACTAAATATAGGGCACAAAATGTCCCAAAGAGACATTATGGCTAGAAAAGCAAAATTATTGGTCACTCCATTTCATTTAAAGGTAGTTTTCTGGATTCAATAAGAACAATGTTTCTAATTATAAACTTTTGAAATCACATGCTGTCATCACCAGGGTACGAGATAGAAATGTTTTTGCTTTTGTCCATGGATCCGAGATTGTGTGAAGATTTCCAAATCTTCTTTTAAATAGCTTAGGAGCAACAACAAAAAGTTTTGAAAAATTGAAATTGTGTAATTAATGACAAATTGCATTTGAGGGATTGAAGCTGAATCTCTCAACTGCAACCGAAGGTCTATGATTATTATTTTAAAGTGTTTAATCTATTTGATTTTTTAGGTTTACGTTCACTGTGTTAAACTCAAACACATTGTGACTGCATCGGACGATTGATAATTAATAATCCTAACGTTTAGACACTGTCGCAAGGGGAATGCCACAGTGTGTCTACGTTCAGTAGCTTCTGTCGTAAAAGTTGTTACCGTTCGGATTTGGTGGTATTCCACTCCTAATAAAAATATATGTTCCTCATTCAGTTCATAAACTGCTATGGCAGACAAAAAGGTATGATTCTCTGGCCAGAGAGGGGTGGGATGTTTGTTTGTGTGTGAAAGTGTGTGAATGTGAATGAATGGAAAATTTTAATAGATAAGATTAATTATGGTAACCATAAAACTTTGATTTTATATTTCTTATGATAAACTTTATCATACTTCCCATTTTCATGTCTGATGGTGACTAACTTTCCATTCTAGATCCAACAATAGAACAAAATAAATCTTACTTCCTTTTATTTAGGATGTAGCCTTCAGACAAATTTTCGATATGATCTAATCATCTAAAGACACTTTTGACTGGATGTAACCTTGGTCAATGGAACTTTGCAAATGGACTAAGCGTCCTGTTCTTTGACTGTATTGAGAAATGATTGACTGAAATATTAACCCCTTACAATGTTTTTTTGAAGATACAGGATATTTTTTTTGCTGATATCACTAACAGAGTAAATTATGACCACATGGTGAAATATGCCCAATAAAATAATGGCATGGATGATTTTGGCTAACTATCCTGAGATAGGTTATTGTTGTGGCAGAAATAAACAGTGTCACACATGCGCAGCGTATAACTCTGGGAAGGCAGAGAGCAAGCATGCTTGCCCTGTCCACCCCACATTTAACTTCTTCCTTTTTCTAGGATGTCATGATGGATCCTGTCGAACAGAACTTATTATGTTCCAAATGTATAAAATATTGTCTTGTTACTGTTTATCATGAAATTTCACAGGTCTGATCAGAAAGGACGACCGGCCAGACAAGCAGATTATGTTAATAGATGTTGTCACTAACAAAAATAGTTAAGGTCTCCCTTAACAGGTCAAAGCTGCATTGCCGGTTCTAGGTACAGAGACACAGCACTCTTACGAGCCAGGACAGTGGGTCTGGATCAAGGATCACAGACGCAAGGCGTGGTACAACCCGAGGTGGCTGGGTCCGTATGAGATCATTCTAACAACGAATACAGCAATCAAGGTTTCCGAGCGTGACGCTTGGGTTCACGTGTCACACTGCAAGCCCCACCAACCGCCATCCAGAGGAAAAGTAGGGGAGGGAAAATAAAAGGACGTGCTGGTAACGTGCCTCCTCTACCTACGAGGGAAAGACCTTGCTACTGCTCGCAAAGAGCAATCAAGGTGAACATGGAACGTTTCAGACATCTGTGGGGCCAACGCGACGACCAGCACATCTGGTCTAACAAAGTGTTTAAATGCATATGTGTTATTATATCTGCAGGTGTGTTGATGCTGATCATATTGCTATTTCTGTTTGAATTTTTTCCAGGCTGTGATGTTCTTCCAGAGGCAATAATGTGATGTTTATTGATGTTTTATTTGGTTCAATCAAACTGTAGGACCGAGAATTAATATTGAGATTTGAACAAATTATTGATTCATTTGAAAATATTTCAGGTACACGTAAATTGAAAAGAGGAAAATCTCTTAATTCTGAAGAGTATATAGACTCTAACTAGGTACATTACTGTAAAAATAATAAATAATCTAGGGACTATTATTGAAGAAACTTGAGGGTTTTAAAAGTCTAAGACCGATATCATAAATGCTAAAATGTAATAGCAATAGTTGTTCACTAATAAGAGAGAATAGGTGATAAGTTACTTTGCCAGACTAGGTCTGAATAGATAATTGGGTAAACTTCTATAGTGATGAATTAATGACTACATTAAATATATTTTAGGTGGTTCCAAATTGCTAAAATAGCTAAAGAAAACTTTCAAAAGGGGATTGATTTTGGGAAACCTTTAATTTATGGATTATTATTAGTTGAAGAATTTACCAGTGTGATTACTGAAGTGTTCCTTTCATGTATTGTCTAACGTCTGTATATTTGATATCTGAGAGGTGACTGCGGGTCTAGCTAGCTAGGAATACAGCAACCGTGCTTGCTTATTTAGCCCGGCTTCGAGGAATGAAATATTGTTTTTGTTATTGTATTATTGAGAAAGGTTTTCAACATATTAAAACAAATTATGTAGGGGACAGAGTTAAAATCTAGACACATTTAAACTAAAGTTAGTCTAATCAGTAGACAATTTAGAGAAATAGAGTATTTGCTAATATAGAAAAAAATCTGAAAAGCTTTCTAAATTCACAATGAAGCTAAAGATTTAATGATCTGGATAAATAGATCAATTATGAGCTATTCCGCATTGCCAAAACTTAGAGGTGGTATAAGTTATGCCCATCAGTTAATTCTGGAAAATAGGATTGTAGGAAGATAATTAATTAAAGATTAAATGGCATGTCCTCAGCTAAGGCTATTCTCGTGGCAAGAGCTGTGTAAAACAGAGTTAATTTTAAAATAATGGCATTGTTTGAAACAAGATAATAAAATTATTGATATTAGTGTTAAGGATAAAAATGAAAGATTATAGAACCTTTTTTGGTTAGATTTTATTACACAGATCCTTAAATAGATCTGACTAAGTAAAACAATCGCCTGCTTTAATTAAAAGCTAACAACATAAGATTAAGAAAAATGGTTAATCAGCATTATTGGCATGTTAAGGCCTAATAGATCAATGCGATTAAAATGATAGCTAAAAGACGATGAAACTCGACTAAAGGTCTAAAGTTAAAAGGCAATGTACTATGGTATGTTTAGTTTTTTACCACAGATAGAATGTTGAAGAGGAGATGAATAGATGAGAAGATGGTATGTGTATGTGAAACATTAGAAACTGGTTGTATTACAGCAGGATGTTGATTGAAGGAATATCTTAAAGGTATTATGAAGTAAAAGATGAAACAAGGAAATGGTTTGAGATAACAGGTGGTATTAAAGTCACTGACTTAAAATAGGATGATTCGGTGGAGCAGGTAAGTCATGCAGGTATAGAAAATTGATTAGAATAATTTAATTTAATTTTGGCCGTGTTTGATTACGGCCAGAGAGGGGAAATGTGGTGGAAATTTTAAACTGAATATTAAGCTAAACATGTTTTACCATTTGACCTTATTTGACCTGCTAAATCTCTGAAACAATGTTCTAAGACATTCTGTATTTTAGGTGAATGTGTGTGTGTGTCGAACCCATGACTATGTGTAAAAATAACAAATATGGGAAATGAGACTAGACAGGGATGATTAAGTTAGAACTTGTGATAAATGAAGTAATGGTTAAAACAAATTCTTCTCTACCCAGTAACAGAAGAGACTGTGAATGAATAACCAATCAAATTAATGTCATTATACCATACCTCCCTATTGTATAAAAAACTGTGGTTTCCGTGTTTTCGGTGGGATTCTCAATGGAAATTGTCTGAGATCCACCGGCCTTGTTTTTACTTGGGAGATTCTCTGAAGTATTGCTCGAGAACTCTCCTGGCCGTTAATTAAATCATTTAAGGGATAATTACTGAAGTCTGTCTGTCATTTAAGCTGCGCAGCAAAGAAACCAGTAAGTTAGAATTATACGGATAAAACTCAGCTGTAGTCGACTGTAGACTCGCTGAAGTATAGGATTTAGACGGATGCTGTAGTCGACTGTAGACTCGCTGAAGTATAGGATTTAGACGGATGCTGTAGTCGACTGTAGACTCGCTGAAGTATAGGTAGGGAGCCGAAGCTGTAGTCGACTGTAGACTCGCAGAGGTGTGAACCTAGTTAACGTCCAGAGTATAGACGCACTAGAGTATAAGTTCATAATAGGGTTGATAATAGAGTAGTCAGTCTTAGGGAGACAAATCTAAAATAGTTAGGTTTGAGGATAAGAAAATCCATCACAACTTACAGGCAAACAATGACACTCAAAACTGTACTGTTGTTATAGCTAACATTACAACAGCATGTCTTGGTTCTGTGAAACATAGCTAAACTAACGTTACTCACGTGTCGAGCAGAAACAACACAACATCTGCGTCCGTTTTCAGGCCTTCCTGCTTAGGTCTCTCCAGCGCTGGAAAAGCTTTTCTAATATTAACGGTTCTTGCCTTATCAAAACCCTTCTTTTTCCAGTGATATATTCCTATGATCTTTTCTCTTTTCTAATGTCTCTCAGCCATCTCTCTTTCTACTGTTTTTAATTCAAATTTACCTCTCTTTCTCACTCTCTCTCCACCCCCATCAAGAGTGGACACGCTCCCTAGTCCCTGCTGATTGGTGTTGTGGTGCTCGTGCTCGGTCCACTTTCCTTAGTAAAATTGATTACTGCACCTCTAAAAAAAAGAATAGTTTGAAAAGAATTTTTTTTTGGTATCTACTTTAGGTAATGTTAAATAATCTCATCATGCGGATGGGGTGTTTTATGTATCAAATGCTATAGTTTAGTCCTCATTTCTAATCATCTTCCTCTCTGTGTTGTGTGTTTTCATAGGCACAGTTGAATAATGATGTTACAGTCGTGGAAAAGGAGAGGAGTGACACTGATGGTATGTTTAAATATGCAAGGACCTGCAACAATGATATAAACTGAATTTTAAAGCCAGCTATATTTTCAGGTACAAAGACCCAATTATAATGTGTGAGAAAATTATTCAGCATGATATTATAAGGAGAAAAATTCTGTCTAAAATTAAAATATTATAAAGTGTTTCATATAATAATGATATATTATTAATATATATATATATATATATATATATATATATATATATATATATATATATATATATATATATATTGACATCAGAACATTAATAATATTTAAATGATATTTATTATAATTTAATCTTTTATGTTAATTAAACTAATTAAAATATATATTTTTCAACCACTAGGCCTATCATTAGAAAAGGAAGAATGAAA
Source organism: Chrosomus eos (assembly GCA_036326025.1). Classification (NCBI taxonomy): domain Eukaryota; kingdom Metazoa; phylum Chordata; class Actinopteri; order Cypriniformes; family Leuciscidae; genus Chrosomus; species Chrosomus eos. The sequence continues at coordinate 31,474,121 of CM070827.1, read as the reverse complement.
CAGTAATAATATAAACTTCAGTAAATGTGTTTATAATCATATTACGTTAAACTTTAAATTATTTAATTTTTACTGACCCCTTTACTGTCCTTAACTCCCATAAAGCAAACATATAATTACAAACAAAAGAGGTGTGGATAATTCTCTCTCTTGCTCTTATTCAGGTAATTTTGCTGGTGAAAAGACAAAATGGAGTGAAGAAATGAATAGGTTTAAACAGCAGCTCCAGGAGCACAGTCCAGTCTGTGCCTATGCGAAGATTCCTCCACAAGACCTCGAGAAGGATCCTATCTTAAAGTGAGTTTTTGAAGAAATTATTCTTTCTCATTACAGATATGGATTCATTCATGGTCACCAAGATATGTCAATTAATCTTTCATTCAGAGTTAATTTATCTTTATATCTGTCTTTTTTATTACAGGGATATTTGCCCTCAAATTCAAAACCGAGCAACTACAGTCTTGCCTCATTGAAAATATCCTTTCTCAAAGAAAAGTCAGATCAATGATAATGTCATTTGTAACCATTCAACCATTCGATTTATACATTCCTCCCAGAAACTAAACTTAGCATCTCTGTGGATGGTTGTTACAGTATTGCTGAACTGTAAACCGCTTTGATTAAAAGCATCTGCTAAATACAATTAGTAAAGTATGGACACACTACAGAAAACAACCGAAGACTACTTTTTTGGTCAGTTTTATTGTGGGTTTTATTGGATTTACATATAATATGAAACTATGTAAATTGATTAATGAGAGTTGTTTCGATATCAATGTTGTAGTTCAGTATCTTAATCATTTTTTTTTTTATATGAATTTTTTGGGGAATTTTTTTTTTTGCTCATTAGAGTGTTTATATTTATACAACATGTTGCTACTTTGATAATGAGATTACTAAAATAAAAAAGATCTATTTCTTAAGAATTCTGTTCTCATCACTTATTCCCATATCCAAAACCCTATTCTATACAAGGTATAACATTACAAATGATTTATTTAATGAATTATAATAGAAGCAAAAAACAACTCTAATATAAAAACAAAAGCTATTTCTAATATTCTTGTTTGATTCTTATGCACTAATCTATGATAATTTCACACAAATGTAGGTGAGGAACTGAAGGACACGTGAAAAAAAACTGTGGGAGAAACTTTTAAAGTAACTTGAATAGCCTATAAGAAGTCAGTCACAGATTTGAAGATATATTAAAGTCCCCCTGTAGTCAATATTGTATCCCTTAAAACTGACCAATGATCACCATTTAAAGGGGGGGGGGGGGGGGGTCAAATGCTGTTTCATGCATAGTGAGTTTTTTACACTGTTAAAGAGTTGGATTCCCATGCTAAACATGGACAAAGTTTCAAAAATGAAGTTATAAGTTTGATGGAGTAATTCTGTTCCAAAAATACTCCTTCCGGTTTGTCACAAGTTTCGGAAAGTTTTTTTCGAATACGGGCCTACGTGACGTCAGAGTGGGCGGAATTTCCTTATACGGGTCTTAAGGCACTTCTCCCGGAAGTGCGCGCGCATCTGTAGCCTAGAGCGTGCGAGAGTGAGAGTCCTATGCCATCAGAGCGCTGGGCTCGGCTGTGAAAGTTTTCGACCAAAAGTGTGTTTTTGGTTGCCAGGGCAAGACAACACTGCACAAATTTCCAAAGAACCCAGCGTTAAGGGACCTGTGGATGGATTTTGTTTTTCCAGAGCAGCAACGGAGTTGTGCAAGTGTTCTTGTTTGTTCCCTTCAAACAATATACTTAAAGATGGAGCAGTCCCAACGATAAAGGTTCACGGTCGTGCGTTGGAACCGCAGGCGGTGAGTAAAACTGCTTCACATGTCTGTGTGTTGTTAACTATCGGCGTGTAAGCACAGCAAGTAAACAACATGATCACTTACAGTTAATGTATCTATGGAGCATGCGGTGTATGGTGTGTGTGTGTGTGTGTGTTTAAATACATTTGTTTAGCTGGCCACTGTAGGTGTCAGTTTGTTTATTGTAAAAATAATTAATGTCCTCATAAACCACGCGTCTGTCTGTTTACAAGTTACAACACACGCAAAAGCTTTGCACGCTCCCGCCCACACGGCACGCCTCCACCCCTCGGGTTTTTCCGGAAAGACTCGGTACAGCCTATCTTTCTTTTATAAATATAATAAAACTAAAGACTTTTTGGAGGTATGAAGGATGCAATTCTACTCTATAGGTACTCAAGATTAACACGAGATTGAGTGAAACTGAGTGTTTCACCCCCCCCCCCCCCCCTTTAAGTGTTTTTTCCTGTGAATTTTTTTTATTCATGCCTTAAAATATAGCTTGAATGTAACTCTACACCCCACCTAATTTAGTATATGCAGATCTATTAATATGCAAATGACCCCGGCCTCCACTCACTCATATGCTTGACGTGATTGATTACAAGGTAGTTTATGACATAAGAAATACGATCAATTTAAAATCGTCTTTTTTTACTGCAGTTTTAAGGAGAAAATACTCAGAAATGTTGTTTTGTTTTAAAGCATATTAAAAACACCACATATAAACATTAAAAACTTGATTTTCATTAGAAGGCCTATATTCATACCCACTAACCCAATTAACAACAAATACAATTCCATATCTCTTGTATGTTCCACAAAATGTTTTTATATGCACATTTTGTGTCTCTATCTATCTATCTCTCTCTCTCAAACAAACAAACAAACCCTCTCATTCTAACCACCTCTTCTTAAGTTTCCATTGTGATGTGACAAGTCACACCTGAGAATCAATAAATGGAACCAAAATGTGATGTCTTCCGCTTGATCACTGCCAGAAGGTTCTCTGTGTTGTTTTTGATGTTCATTTCCGCTTTCTCAAGTAGGTAATCGATCTTTTTACGGTCGTAGGGTGTTGAAAGGTTTTATATTTTTTCCTCCACTTTCTAATTTCTTCTATTAAAAGAGACATTTAGGACATTTGTAAGCTTTCATGATTGGATCTTCTGCATATTGCAGTTTTTAATATGATTATAAAATCCTTAATTGTGAATAAATATCCATTTATACAGTATTATTAAATATATAAATAATAATTAATAATAATAATAATAATATTGACAATTTGAACATTTCAACAATCACAAAGCAGTAGTTGGACAATTACCTTTATCACCACAATTCTTGATATTGAATAAAGGAATATGAATTACAGTTGGTGCATTGGGGCCTTCGAACACATAAAAGTCATTTGGAGCAGATTCTCCTCTTTTGATACTTTAGGGATTTCAGGGAAATCAATCTTTAGGTCTTTGCACATGTTTGCGGTTTTGATCAGTGACTGTGAATTAAAAACAGTGTTTATAAAAGATAATGGAGGGGGACAATGTTACTAATTAGTATACGCCATTCTGGTTAATAAAAAAAAACAGTATGCAATTATTCTACCTCGAATGGATCTGTCTCACTGAAATCAAGGGATAGAAGGATGTCAATGTGTCTCTCTTTCCTCAGCAGTGATAAAAATGGTGAGTTGATGTCAATCCCAGCATCAGCATAATGCCTCTTTTCTTCTTTATAGATGGGGGGAACCTCTTCCGCTAGGAATGATGGTCAAATATTTAAATACTTGTAGGTAGAAAGACAACAGCTAGACATCTCAAGAAGCTTCACCTCTGACTTTAAATGTACTAGTAGTATAAGTCTATGGCCATTTAGACATGCTACCATTGCTATGTCAGAGTTTACTAAACTTAATGTGCATTATTATATATAATGATAATTACATTTGATAAATTTTACTATTAATGTAATGAATTATATTGATTACGTAATAATTTAGCTTACCTGGCATGTTGTACAGAAAGTTGTATGTTGTGCCCCAATCCCAGTAAGTAACTAACTCAATGCATTTACAAATGATAGTCCATATCTCTTTGCCTAAAATAAGAGAATGATTTCCAAAAGCTACTAAATGCAAAAGGTCCTTATAAAATAACTAAATCAGCTGGCTTTTCTTACTCCACTGATCACAATTTCAATTACATAAACAAATTACAGAATAGATTGCAAGTAAAGTGGGTTTTGAGACGCATAATATGCAAAAAAAAAGGGAAAACTCACATTGTCGGATTCCAGCATGATTCCAGGCTGCATATATATAGTGTGTATTTCTTAATGTTCTTCTTATTCATGTGTTTTGACATGGTGATTAGATTCTCTTTTTTTTCTTTGTCCAGCTCTTCTGAAATACATAGCATAATTATATCATGCACTGAATTTCTAGCACACGTTGGAGACATTGAAGTGGATCTGAGTCTAAAGTTGGCAGGCTTTTAAAGTGGGTTTAAACAAAGTAATAAAGCATGTTTCTCTCATGCCCACACGTAACTAAATGTTTTGGATATAATGTGATGTAATGTGACAAATACTCAGGGAGTCAATCAGGGTTTGATTGTGAGACGAAGAGTCTTCCTCTCTTAAGACCAGCAGATTCAGTTCCACAAGTGTCAATAGCACTTTGCCAGCCTCGTCCACATGTGGATCACTGAGGGAGTGAACGTCTGTTTGATTTATTTCTGAAGATGCTTGGTCATCCATTATGTCCAACTCAAGAAACATTATGTCTAAAAAGAACAGATTGTATATGTACATTTCGCAACATCACAATAATAAATTACATTTTAAAACATATTACAATGTATTAACAGTTATTTCAAATTGTAATAATATTTCACAATATTTGTTTTTTTTTTCCTGGTTTCACAAACAGGGCTTAGATTAAGCTATCTAAGCTTAGTTAAACTATGATATTTAACGGTAGGATAGGCCATTTTCAGTAGCAAAAGTGAGCTAGGTTTGAAAGCATGAGATCCCACCCTCCCTTCAGAGCGTCTCCAAAGACACGCCTCCTTCAACACACATGAACATGCACAGCAGGGAGCAAACAAAAGCGTCATGAGAGACAACGTTAAACTACCTCATGTCTCAAAGCACATAACATTGTAATAATAACGAACAACTAAAAGAGCTCTGACCTGTACTACCTGACTGCTGTAGATTAATTTTGGTTGACTTGTTGTCTTGATTAGTGTCACAAATCGCTTAGAGTATAACGTCACGTATATTTATACAACGGATTTTCTGTTTCTCGAATCTGATTGGCTGAGAGACTTTTCCAGTCGTGCGATATTTGCGCAGTGACTATTTCCATCAACAGTAGCAGATTTTAAACACAGTCTGTGTGAACACAGACTGAACGCGCTGAACACGTGTTTGGGCATGATCAGTCATGTATCAAATTACATTCATAACCTTCGGCCGTGTCCCCGCCCGGCTTTATGCAGTTATTAATGCAGATATTAGAGAGAGAGATGTTGCAATAATGAGACAGAAAAGCATGTGTGTCAATATTATTATTTATTTATTTATTTATTAAATTCTTCAGGAACCTACGGGTGAAGTCACGGACACATCGTCCATATTTTTTTTTACAGTCTGGATTTGAATCATTGGCGGAAGGAAGTAGTTCTGCACAAAAGACGGGTTTTAAAGAAACTCAGTGGATGTTAATTATTTATTTAGCTACTCATGTGTGTCGTCGAACTGTTGTAGGCTATAAACGCAACATCACAATATCAAACGCAATATAAATATATAATATTTCTGGAACAAATCACCTACCCTTCGTTTAAGTAGCTTTTATAAACGTGCCTTAGAAAAAAACATGCCTACTGGTGTGCATCTTGAAATAAAACATTGTCAGGACATTTAAAGACATGTCAGTGCAAGTTGCTTTCAGTTAAGATACGATAGTTTAACATGCATTGTAGTCTGGGAATAGGCTTAAAGGTGCTCTAAGCGATGTCTGTAGGGTTGCCACCTATGTCTGATAAAAAACGGGACATCGATGACCCGCCCAAAGGGGGGGGGGGGGGGGGGTTTGGCTTCTTGCTTCGCTTCTTACATGTGCATGCAAGGTCTCTCATTTGCCGTGCGCGCGGCACGCAACACGTTTTGAACATACATATTCACGTAGCTTTCGAAAACCGGGACATTTAGAGTCCCGGGAGAGTGCATAAATTTCTCGGGACAGGTTATTAAAAAGAAGGACAATCCCGGTAAAACAGGGACAGGTGGCAACCCTAGATGTCGGGTGACGTCACTTCTTGTTGACGTTTAAAGTATTGTCAAACAAAACGGAGGCTAGCTAGACCCTCCTCCTCCCCATCCACACACTAACCCCCCAAACCCTTCTTGTCGGTTATTGGCTGAAACAGTTTGTTATCGTGGTGTGGGTTAGCCCAGTTTGTTTTTGTTGCTGTTTGTGGAGCCTGGGGTGTCTGCAGAGACCGCGTTTGTTTACAGTGTTTTCAGGGAACATGCAGCTAGCGGATAGTGAGGAGATGTTTGCTGTATTTGACAAAAAATGTTTGGCCTAAAAAACAGTGACATTGCTTAAAGCACCTTTAAGCCTTGTCTTTTTTTAAACTGGGCAAATATGAACAAATTGGACTTACCTTTGATGAAATTTAATAGTACCTCCAGTATTTTTTCTAGGTCAGCAAGAGCACTACCACACATACCTGTAGAAGAAAAGAAAAAAACAGCAAGCAACTAAATAGACAAGTGAATGGGAGGTGAACTAAAAGATAAATAAGTATGTGTTGTTTCAGCCCACCTTGCAGGAACAGCATGTCCACCTCAGGCTGGTCTTTTATTTTAACCCCTTGGTTAAACTGACTTTCGAAACAGGAAGTATCTACAAAGGCCCCACTAATGGAGTAGCCAGTCTCATGTGGCGTGATCTCAACAAATGTCTCTATGGCAGAACACTGTAAGACTCAGACACAGTGAAAACACATACAACGCACAAACACACTGATATTACCTGCTTCTAGTTTATCATGTCTGCTCTGCATATCAGTCACGGTGTAGATGGGATAAGGATCTTTGCTGTGTTGGCTCCTCTGACTGGTAAAAGTGCAGTTATCTATCTGTAGAAAAACTTAAAATCAGCGCAAATAGTTACGTAAATATTGTGTGTGTGTGCACAAAAATTCACTACCGTTAAAAAGTGAGTGTCTTTTCAAATAAATGCTGTTCCTTTGAAAGTTCTATTAACTGAGAACTCTGAAAAAAAAATATATTATGCCTTCAAAAACAATATTGGCCAAACGCTTGAGAGTCAGACTTGTAACACGAAGGTTGCGGGCTCAAGTTCCTAATCCACAATCGCTCCCTGGACGCCACAGCAAAATGGCTGGCCACTATATTACGTACAACTTTATTGAAAGTTGAAACTAATGTGTTTTGTTACATTTGCCCTTTTTGTCTGTTGATGTTATGGATAAGAGAGACAGAAAGTCTCTCAAAAGTCAGAAGCTACCCATGTGATGAGCTGGAGGAATCATAAATGAAAATCCACAGGACAATACAAGGTAAATACAGTGTTCTAATATTTGACAAATTAACAAAAATGTTATTGTCTAAAGACCGATATTATAAAATAGTATCTGGTAAATATTTACTTCAAAATTACTTTCACGATTTCCACTCTTTAGAAAGCAGAATATTATCAAATTCTGCAAATGTGCTAAATTATCGCATTAAACATATGATATCCCTTTCTCTTACGTCATTCACAATCTTGCTTATAACCAGCACTGCCCAGATGTCTGTCAGACTGAAATTGTCTTTTTGTCTGTAGTATTTTTTGAGCGTCAACAATTTGTCTTGGCAACTGACGACACCATTTAGAAGTCTCCGTTCGAAGTCATCCATCACTTCATTTAGCTTGCTGGACCAATTTGGTACTTTGTATAGAGACGCCATGCACCTTATGAAGAAAAAAAAGTTTCGTCATTTTTAATATTCTGATGAGCTGAATTTGAGCGCATGTATTTGCTCATTTACCAGGTAGATCCAGAGACCCCAGCAAGATACAGCATGCAGTCCAACAAATCATCTTGAGACAGAGCGACCAGTGATCCCAGAAAACCCACCATCGCTCTTTCACTTCCTCCTGAAGCCAACAGAGCGATGTTGGGCATCTCATCCTGTAAAGAATGCAGTAAACACTTATTAAGCAACTATTTAAAAACGCCTTTAGTAAGGAATTCAGTCAAGTGAGTTTGCCTTAGATGACCAGCACAAATCTTTCCAAATGAGACATTTCCGTATTTGTTTTAACATAAACCCATATCATTAAGGACATCATTGTTCATTTTATAAATTAACATTATGTCCTGTTAATAACAAACTTTTAGTGCGATGAAATTCGATGTGACATTTAGCTTTTTCTGCATATTTAGTAAAATGCCTATTGGATTTAGCCATGGGTAAACTAAGCTGAGAGAAAGAAGGAAACCAAAATTATCTAAAATATTGACTAAATAAACACACAATATGTAAGGGATGTGTAGAATTATTCGGAGCATATAGGTAAAAGATCCAATCGATGACAGTTGAAATACAGTTACCAGGCTACAAGGAATGCCGTGTTTTTTAAGACACTCCAGAGCTGATTCTCTCCTGCTGGTCACATGGTTTATTTCAGCCTCGTTCAGTGAATGACCGATTCTCACTTTGCAATCGCTGTCATAGAAAACCAATCAAGACTGTTCACAAAAGGTTTCAAAACAATTCCACCAAGTAGAGAAACTCTTAGCTTAAATTTGAATTATCATTGTGTTGTGACACTGCATGTTGGAAAAGGAGCAATGATTTCAGTGGTTACAGAAATGTAGTATGCAGTTTTACCATTCGCTTTGATTTGCCTCAGACATCTGTAACAAGGACATTTTAAGATTAAGGTTTGATTTGTCTTGAAATGTACCGTGACTGTTACATTGCTAAATTGCATTCATTTTCCAGTCTCATAAATTCAATGAAATGCAACATTTTTGTGAAAAGATATTTAGAAACCAAACAGAAAGCGATTTCATTTAAAAAAACGCTGCTTTAAAGACACTTACCTCTGCTGACAGGGGATGAAGTAAGTAAGGGTTGAAGCAAACCAAACGGAAACTTTGTAGGCTATTGAGAGCATGTGATGTGAAGAGGAAATATGTGGTTTAACTTTAGCTGACTAGCTATGCCAAGTTGCCCCAATATTTCCAGTCAAGTCTGGGCAAGACTTGTACTCGAGAGCGCGTTTATCTAAATAAGTGAGTTTAAAGGCATTTATAAGATTAATATTTAAAATAAATGCTGTTCTTTGAACTTTCTACACCTAAAGAATCCTAAAAAAAAAAAAAAGGAATACACAGGTTTCAAGAAATGTTTCTTAAGCACCAAATCAGCATTTTAGAATGATTTCTGAAAGATCATGTGACTCTGAAGACTATTATTCACATTAATAAATTATATTTTGAAATGTATTCAAATAGAAAACAGTAAATTGTAGTAACATTTCTCAATATAACTGCCTTTTCTGTATTTTCTTATGTGAACTTTAACAAAGGTGCAGTGTGTAACATTTTTGACTATTTATTAACAGAAATGCAATATGACATCCATAACTATGTGTTCAGTTGTGTATAAAGAACTTGCTTAATAAACCGTAATGTTTTTATTACCTTAGGATTAGGCATTTATATCTACATAAGCGCGGGAATCCCCTTCTATGAAGGCCGCCATATTATGACGTCAGATTTCTACCGTAGCCGACAGCGAACAAACAGCGCTACAGAGCGCGTTTCGTCACTACCTTGAAAGAGAAGCTGCAGAAAGCTAGAAGAAGCTAGTCATAAACACCGTGAGTGTTTTCCCTTGTCAGTGGTGTAAATATGTAGTTGGATTGTTTCATTTAACTTAATTCTTCACCCTCGCTGTGTTATGGCTTTGCTATGTGGGGATAAATGTGCTGGTTACGTTCGTGAGACAGCTGATTAGTAGCTACTCTTGTCATTGACCGGAACAGGAATCACCAACCCGTCGATCTTGGAAGCATTTTAAGTCGATCGAGTTTCCAAAATCAGAGAAAAAAGGCTATTGTGTGTAATAAGTGGTGTCTATTGGGGTGCGGAGGCGCGCGTGCTGTTATTACAATCACATCATTTTTGCCGCACGCACCTTTGGGCTCATGCGGACGCGTCGAGTATAAACAAGGCTTTAACCAGCTCAGCCACAGTAACAGCTCATATTAGCCAGCTAAACTTTTACTACCCTGTTAGAAAAAATCTATAGTTGCATAGTTTCATGTGGTTCTACTCACTCGCTGTATTATGGGTTTGCTATGTGGGGAGAATGTGCTGGTTACGTTCGTGAGACAATCAGCTGATTACTATTATTTACAACAACTGACGAGATCTGTCGTGTCGACAGCTCAGACCAATATTATTATATTATGTATTAAGACCCTTGATCCTCACCTGACTATGGCTTTGTAAACTTTATCCATGATGTGGTTTATAATGGACTGTGGTACTCCATGTTAGCTGTGGGCTGTGGCTTGTTTTACTCTGGCTCACTACGACGATGTTTGTCCCGTTTTAGCCACCGTAGCTTCTTCGAAAGGGAGGGGTGAGCAGTGGGCTGAGCCCTTAGTGTAAACTCGCAAACGAACCGCTAGATGTCGCCAAAAAGCTACACACTGCACCTTTAACAAACAAACAAAACAAAAAAATACTGACCCCACATTTTTTTTAAGGAAAGTTTATTAAAAATTAATTACATTTTAATTTAAAAAATTTGTCACCCCTTTTCTATTTGACGAACAAATCCAGTGTACACTAAGATTGTTATCTCATACTTATACTTTGCATAAAGAGTTTGTGGTCCCCACAATGCCAGTAATTCTTGACCTTGTGGGCACATTTGGGAACAAAAATCTTGAAAATGTGAAAAGAAAATGCAGAAAGTGGGTTAGAGGATAGAATATACAGTTTGTACAATAATGTTGTCTATGGAAAGTCCCCATTAAACATGGAGACACAATGTGTGTGTGTGTGTGTGTGTGTGTGTGTGTGTGTGTGTGTGTGTGTGTGTGTGTGTGTGTGTGTGTGTGTGTGTGTGTGTGTGTGTGTGTGTGTGTGTGTGTGTGTGTGTGTGTGTGTGTGTGTGTGTTACAACAATACTGTGCAGCAGGTGTGTTTGCATTAGCAGCGCTGTTAAGATTGAGACAAGACAGACAATAAAAGACAATTAGACAAACACAATCGTGTCTTCCCAAACATCTCTTTACACTTTGTTATCTGAAGCCCCTGAACTAATGAGTTTATCTGTATCTCAATGCTACAACAATACACAGGCAGAAAGACTGTAACAGATTTCCAAAATCACTAATGACTGACAACAAAATACATAGATTCAGACACACATAAAGGATACAAGAGCATCAGTGACGTCATATATTCCGCAGGCATGTTTGCCTGTGTGTGCAATTGCATGCCATGTGTAACACACAACAGCACGTTTTATCTGTGTGCATGCGAGACAATACTGTGTGTGAATATGTTTACACACACACATGCAGACTTAGTGTCTGTGACGTCAACCCTGATAATATAAAACAATACGTTGCTTGGGTGACCTCTCTACGATGTGAAGTCGAATATCATCAGCTTCTAAAAGTTATAATATGACCTTTGACCTTTGAAAGGGCAAACTACAAACCAGAAGCAGACACCTGTCTTGTATTGTTACAATTATGTAACCATTGAAAAAGCAATAAATAACTGAAAAAGAAATGTACAGTAACTATAGTGCAATAATAGACACAAGACTTAAATTAGTATAAACATGCAATGTTTTTGAAGCCAGTTTATTATCTTGTTTTGCCAATTGTGTTTGAAAAAATATAATATAATATATAATATAATAATAAGAACTAGTAAAATAAAAAATATAATTCATAGTTTATTCAATTTTGTGCCAATTTTGCCAATTGCTAAATCAACTTTCAAAAGTCATTAGGGTAATATGTGAACTAATAATAATAATAAACTTTATAGCACCTTTACAAGTCACAACACAAGTCTTTAAAAGCATAATTCATAATGTATTCAATTTTTGTGCCAATTGTGGTTGTAAAATATAATATAATTAATATGATATGATATAATATAATAATACCAAGACTTATATTAGTTGCTAGTATAAAAGTTATAATGCTAAATTTCTTTGCCAATTGTGGTTGTAAAAACATAATATAATATAAAAACATAATTCAAGAAATGAGAATAGTCCTTTAGGCGACTTAGGCTCACCCCTCTTATCAGCAGTAAAACATTCTGTGTGCACAGAAAGAAAGAATAGAGTGAGGATAAACATAAATGACAGAGTGGGGGAGAGGTGAAGATGAGAGGAGAGAGATGCAGGTATATAAAGCTGACTCTGGGCATCAGGGAGAACACAAGAACACCGGACCAGGACAGAGGACGGGAACACCTACAGATCCTAAAAGGTAAGAAACTTATTGTATATGATCTCTTTAAAAATGTAATGTAAAAGGACTAATCAACTTTCAAAATGACATTATTAAGATAACATGCATAATAATAATAATAATAAACTTTATAGCACTTTTTATACAAGGAATGCAGTTCTTTACAATAAAAATAACAAGCACCAAGTGCTTCGAATGAAAATAAATGTAAAAAATAGGATAATCAATTTAACAAAAGATTAAAAATGAAACCCACTTAATGAAAAATAAATGATACACTTATTATACATAAAACGCATAACAAAAAAGGAAGTTAAAAACAAATAATAAAAGACAACACAATACATATAATGCATATAAGCAAGCAATCTTTATTATAATATTGGTAATATATTCCATACACAAAGCTATATGTCACATTATATGACAAATACTGTAAAATTTGGTAAAAATAGATAAGAAAAAGATGAGAATAAATAAGATTCAATATTGCAATATTTCAGAGAAATTTTAGACAATCCTTTCTCTCTTTTAGATAAATTGTAAACATCTTGTAAACTATTTTTATCCAGCATTCAATTGTAATAATAATCTGATCTGACATTCTGATAACATAAAGTAAAACCTGTAATGATTCATTCTGCACTGCATATGCTCAATTATAAGTAAAATCACTAAATAATACCAAAAACATCGAAAAGTATTGTTTTTTCTTCAAGCTACACCATTTAATTCATTAAATCATTTTCAAGAGTGTTACAAGCACTCCCTTTGGTATTCAGTTTCCTTTAGTTTTTACTATTAGTGGAATAGAAAACGGCTTCTAATTTGATGTGCTTTTAATTGCATATAAATGTTTGTAATTTCCAAAATATCACTAGTAGCTCACAGTAACTGAATCCTATCATTCAATTTTGAGAATAAAGGTGCAGTTGCTCATTTACCCTCCATTTTTTCTTCTAGACATGCAGACAAGCGAGATGAACGTTTTGCTAGCTGTGTTTTGCATCCTCCAGCTCTGTCAGGGACTATCCGGCGGTGGAGAATGCTACTTCAATTCTAAAGGTAATCTAGACTAAATAGCCTACTTAAAGAAAAGGGTTCAGATAATCACCGATCTTAGAAAAGAAATAATGTAAAAAAAAAATGTTTCAGTTTGAATGTACATCAAATGTTCTGTTATTTAAAGTGGTAATAGTCACTCTTTCACTGCATGCAGCCAGCTGTGAACACAAAGGCCGTGTTTTTGACATCGGGGAGTCCTGGATAAATGACGAATGTTTCCAGTGTGTGTGTTTCGAGCCTTTTGGAGTGGGCTGCTGTGAACAGTAAGTTCTCAAAAGCGCATACTTGCATGACTACACGCACTTTATATGTAGCTGATATTGAAGCTCATTGTTCTTTGCTGTCCTCTAGTGGAAAGCAGCCAGTCGATTACCCGCCCTGGTGCGAGGCCGTTAGAAAGCCAAATTCCTGCACAGTTGCTGTGGTGATGAAGGCCAACCATAAACTTCCCTGTCTATTTGGGGGGAAGAACCGCTTGCGGGGATCAGATGGGCTGCTGTGGAAATCAGAGAACGACCCACTCTACTAGACTGAACATTACTGAATTCACAAATGCAGAATATCATTTATATACACATATCATATATCACACACACACATATTCTTGTACATCTGTCTTTGTGAGGAGGTCATTCATTGACACAAACAAATTAACCCAAACTCTTAATCTTTAAAGGGGTCTCAGAAAGTGAGGACCAGCCAAAATGTCCACACTTTACTCTTTTTGTCCTCACTCCGATGGTCTAAAACTTACAAAGATAGTTGTATAAGTACACATACATGTTTGCCCATATAAAAAAAAATATACACTAACCCCTGGTTTCACAGACAAGGTATAAGCCTAGTCCCAGACTAAAATGCATGTTTGAACAGTTTTAACGATGTCAGTGCCATTGTTTTATCTCAAGATACACACCAGATTTTTTTTATGTGACATGTTCATAAAAGTTACTTAAGTGCCCCAATTGAATTTATTAATCAGCCCTAATTAATCTAAGCCCTGTCTGTGAACCCGGGCCATACCACTCAAAAGTTTCTATTTTCATATACATTTTAAAATGTAATTTATTCCTGTGATGCAAAGCAGAATTTTCAGCATTACTTCAGTCTTAGTGTCACATGCGCCTTCAGATAGCATTCTAATGCTGATTTAAGAAACTATTCTGATGTTTAAAAGTTATTTGTTGATAACATAACAAAAAATGATTCTTTTGATTAGAATGATCAAAATAATTTATTTGAAATACCCAAAAATTTGAACAGCACTATTTTAATGACACACACACACACACACACACTGACTATTATTTAAAACTATTCAATCCACGTAGTGGGGTCTTAAGTATGTCATGTTAAATATTTATCAGAATGTGGTTTACATTGGTCAAAATCGTAGTTATTTTCATCTGAAATAAGTTTCAAATCCTTGTATGTTTATCATAACTGAAAATTAAAAGGTCAAACTAGATTTTTTTTCCTATGACAAACTGATGTCCATCTCTAAATAAATATCATTGACTGTTTGTGAGCATTCAGTCTTTGTTTTCTAGAAACCACACTACAGATAATTCCTCAGTTAAACGGCAATAATCAGAAGAGACTCTAGAATGCAGACACACAGTGGTTCAGTGACAGTAAAAATCATGGTCTTTATTTAAAAAAGAATTTAGGTATCATTACACAAGATACAGACAGTAACAAAGTGATTACACATCATTGTGGGCTCTTTCCAGTTAGAATTATGTGTTCACCCTTTTTTAATCTTTATACTATTAAGTGTTACTTTTCACTCCCATTTACTGTGTTCATAATACATTTAGATCTGCACGGCTTTTGGACCTTTAGAATTTGGCAGTGCCACTGCTTTAAACCCACGGTAAAAAAACAAAAAAAATCCTCAACCTTTCTTCCCTGGGTAGAATATGGCTCTTTAAAGCAAAAAAACAAAAGTAAAAATACTAAAACAGGCCACCAGAGTGAATGAAGGGACCGTGAGTTGGCCTTCTTTGCTCAAAAGATGCCCACCAGAAGCCCATAACAGTGCAGCATTTCACATAGTGGGTTGCCATACTTTTGTGTTAATATGCAGGGGGATTAAACCCAAACAATGAATACATATTACTCAAAAAAACAAAAACTCCAAAATTGAAGCAAAGGCTTTTATTAAAACAAAAAAAAACCCAACAACCCCAACCCCCCCACCCCAAAACAATGGCCCTCACGGCATGGCTGTGCATACTGTCACAGACCACACGGTGTGGTTTTGGTCCCAAAACCTGTGACGCTGACAGACAGGCAGCAGAAACTTGTGCAGGATGAGAAGAGTGAAGTGGTAAGAGGAGAGCAGTGGATCAGGCACCAACAAGACCAGCAAAAACTTCCTGCGCCACAGGATCAACAGGACAAAATGACTGTAGAGTGATCTAAAGCCAGTTGGCATTTATGGCACAAAATGTTAAGTAAATCACCCTCCAGTAAAATTAAGAAAAAATTGAGGGTTTTGGCTGATGTGAAAAAAACTTGCCACAATCGTAAAGTTCTGATCATGGACCAAAACCCCAAAAAATGCTACCCAGGGCTAGCATACAACATTTGACACTTTAAGAATACCATAGTAGTTTGTTCCTGAAATCACTTGGGATTTTCTGAGGAGATGAGCAGTGAAGCCTATTAAGTGCTCCAGAAATATTAAAGTACTTTTGAACCATTGAGAGACACAGCATTTTTGCTGGTTGGCTTGGTGAGCCCATCTTTCAGTAGAACGAGAGAACAGGGGGATCAGAAAAACAGCAGAATCAAATGTGCAGAGACAAAGAAAAAAAAAATGAGATGAGGGTGTCGGGAAGGGAAGAGGAGGCTTTTTTTGGCTCCAGGTCTTCCTTAGAAACTATTGAGCTCGCTCAGGGTCTGGTCCAAAGTGGCATGGATCTTGACGTTCTCCTCCTTAGCATTTCTCAGTTTCTCTGCAATGGAAAAAAAAAAATTCCCAGAAGGAAAGCAAGTGAAACAAACTGCAAAATCAAATTGTAATACAACATTGTACATGATTAGTTAAATAGGGTTTGATTTGGATGCATGGTTCTTGATATTATATTATAAGTTCTTCAGATACAGTTAAAAAGTGAAGACATCCTTCATGAAGTACCAGTATAGATGGTTTTCTAAACAACTATAAAACTGTTCACCAATCAGATTGAAAACCTTATTTTCAACTATAGAGCCTTTTGAGATTGTGTAGTAATCAGGGCAGGCCACGAATAGTCGACTGAACGTTAGTCAAATATGGCTTATCATTTGAAACATGCAAGTACTTTAAAATGGATGCTATTAAAATGTGTTGTTTTACTGTGTTGTTAAAATAAAGATAACAAACAGCATGGCTTTTTCTGCCTGTCTCCGTGAACTGGAGCGCGTCACAAAAATGAACCGAAACTTAGCATACTGTATAAAATTAGTCGACTAATGGCTTAAATAAGTGACTACTAATCGACTAAAAAAAATCTTTAGTCGGGGGCAGCTCTAGTAGTTCTTAAATTCTGATACAAAGTCAGTTGAAATGAAATGGAAGTAGCGACAGATCTTTTCTTCCAAATTGTGAAGTGCATCCCAGTGAAGCATATTATTAAAGGGTACCTATTATGAATTTTTGAAAATTGCCCTTCATGTAGTGTGTAACATAGATCTAAGTGAACGAAAACATCCTGCAAAGTTTTAAATATGAAAGTTCACAGTATACAAAGTTATTGTCTCTCAAAAGTAAGTCGACTGAGTCGCTGATATGAATCGTTCGACGAACGATGCTTTTTCTCTAGCTTTATGACGTCACCTGTACAAGGTTTTTGAATAAGATAAGATACGCCCACTTATTGCGTTCGGAGACGCCAGGAAAAAAACTAACATCATGTCGACGAGACGCTGTGTTTTGAAGGTGCGACGCAAAAGCAAACTTTTTTCATCTGCCCAGTGAGGAGCATTTGAAGACTAAGTGGCTACAGTTCATACAACTATACCACAGAATTATAGCCAGAACCTTGTTGTGATCGCGTCATTTTGAAGATGATTGCTTCACAAACCTAAATGCTATAAAGTAGGCTATGGATTTGCGAGCCGGCTGATACTGAAGGAAGGGTCAGTATCGAGTTTATTTGGATCAGCTTTCTTCTCCAAATCACAACCTGTAAGTATTATTAATTGTTGCTTTTATGTTTTATGTATCATGCTCAATAATTATTTTGTGTGTTGTGTACAAGGTCTACAATGTCAATTGTATTGAAATATGTAAAGTGCAAGGATCTCAAGTGTCACGCATTGAGCGTGACAGTCACGCATTTCGGTCTTTTGTCAAACTCCCCCGCCACACATTGTATTTCTTACGCTGAAAAACTATTTGTAATATATTTAATATGCCGCAGCGCCCAAAATTCTGGCCGCGCCGCTCTCACTGTGGAACCGGCAGAATCAAGCACGTCTCCTCTGGTGTTGTTCGTCTGGTGTTGTTAGCCAATCAGAAAATAGCACTATTGTATCTGGGTAAGATTTAACGCAACAACCAATGACACCCCGTCGGCTCGGTGTCACTCCTTTGGGCTATTAGCTAACATATCACCGCAGATTAGCGTCACACAAAGGCGGGGTTTGGAAAAATGACTCGCTAAACGATTCATATGGGAGTCAGTGAGCAAATCAGGTAAAAATAAATGCATATTATAAGAGAACAAAAGTGTTTGTCATTTCATGCTTGTAAAACTGTTGTTGGGGACTCCCAGAACAATATTAGGAACATTTTAAATGCCATAATAGGTGCCCTAGGGTTGGGACTTGGTTCAATTCATCAATTGTTGTTTGGATGGTGGCAGATCTAAAATTAAAGCTTGCATCCGATTGTAAGAAAGGGGCGGGTTTAAGTGGACTAAATGATTGGAGAAGTCCATCTAGAAGACGAAAAGTTACAATATTTTGATTAAGAATTACCAGGTCAAAAATATATATTATATATATTATATATATATATATATATTATATATATATATATATACACAGATTTATTGTTCACTATAAGATCAATAACATTAATTTAGTGACTTATGTATAGGGTGAACTTATTTCATGCCGACTTTAAGCAACCACTACTAATCCACTCCATCAGTACTATATTTGCATACCATTTCAGATTTAAAGGTGCAGTATGTAATATTGACAGCAAGCAGTGGAAATGGTACTGTAGTACAAATTCAAAATATTGGAGAGAGACTCAATGCTAACTGGTTGCCAGATTGAGAACATGCAACAGGAAGGAGGACGATTAACAATGGAAAGAGATAACCGATATTTTGAACCGATATATATATATTTTTATATATATATATATATATATATATATATATATATATATATAATATATATATATTATATATATATATAATAGCCTATGTCTGGTGTAAAACTGCAAATTAATGTCAAAATTAAGAATAACAAAGGGTTTTGACAAATACTTTCTTTAAATGATTTTAAACATTTGAATCGGAGAACTGTTATTAATAATAACTTGTAAAAAGTGCAGGGAGCACCCAGCAACATTCTGTAAACATTTTGTAAAACTTAAAGACTATTTTAATGTTTAAATAAAATTTTAGTAATCAAAAAGCATTTCTAATTAATTAAAATCATCGAACTTATTCAGTTTAACAAAAATAAATTAACTTTTATTTTGACGGGTTGCCGTTGAGATCTTTGAGTTTCAGTGTGTTTATGATATGACGATCTCAGTTGAAGCACTAAAAAGCTCATGAAGTAACTAAGCGGCTCTGGAGATAATGTTTATGCAATCATGTCCTCATATAATGATGCGGCTGAGGCTGAAAACAGCGCAAGCGTCACGCGTGCTCCAGTGTGTGGTAACGAATGAAATCACGCGTCTGCGCCATTCATTTAGACTAGAGACACGCAGCCAGGATTCATATTTAAATAGTCTTTTTGCGGTTTGATTTGTACTGACCTGCTTTTTATTAATTCATCAAAAAGTTGACAGATTCCGTGATATTCCGCTTGATACAGTAAACTCGTTTTTATGACTGGATTCCGCGATTCCGTCTGTTTTCTGCATCGCGGAAATCACAGGGCTCTATTATATTGAGGTATTTAGCAACTTCAGTGTAGTAATCTATTGCTTCTTCAGCAAAGTCTGCTGCTGCCGTAACTTTGAGAGACAACTGATCCGTGTAACTGATCAGTAAAGCAGCTCGAGTCCAGTCAGCGAGCGAGTGCTCTCGGTGTGAGAATGCAACACTTTCAGTGCCTCAGCTTTCGCGCTGATTGGTCTGACTCCTGACTCCCAACAAATCAGATGTGCGGGGACATTGGTCTAGTCTACAGAGTGGTGAGTTCCGACAGAGGTGGCTGCGTTAGAGCCAAATATAGCGCATTTAAAAAAAATATATATTTTATCGGCAAATCGGTTTTGAAAATGGCCGATACCGATAACCATAAAAATGCTGAATATCGGCACCGATAATCGGCCAGGCCGATAATCGTCGACCCCTACTTCCAAGGCTGCAATATGCAGCTTTTTCAGCCAACTGGCAACTGTGTCAAAATACTATTGGGCAAATTGGCAGGGGGCGGGACCACATGGACCAAAAAAAATAAAAAAAACTTACAAGAAACACATTTCAAATTAAATAACTGGCTGTTGAACTGTTTTTTGGAGAAACAAGTCTTTGAAATTAGCAGGTTTCCTAAATCTCTGCAAACATATGGTATTTTTATGTTTATTTACAGTGAAAAATTACATACAGCACCTTTAATAAAACCCAATTGTGAAACAGCTCAAATTTATGGTGGCAGACACTGTTGATAACACTCACCCAGTATTAAAAGTGCGTAACACTGGCATGTCAATGCTTTGCTTTTACCATAGCACCAATTTTCAGAGAACTTACAGCTGAAAGTCTTTTCATTGTGCTCAATTGCATGAGGCCATTCATTAGAACTTCAGAAAACAAGTACTTGTTTTTCAGAAGTAACTTAAGGTATTTTTAGCAATAGCAAAAAAACAAAAAAAAAAAAAGCAAATAGCTAAAACTTCCTTAAACATTTCATCCTTCTATAACAAAATCGCATTACTTTTGCTTGAATGGTTTAAATAACTTTTTTAAAGTGCTCACAGATGTTCAACCATCTTGGCAAATTCCATTTTCCATTTCGAAATGGGAAGTTTCCATTTTGGAAAAGCGAAACCAATTTGAATCGGTAGCAAGAATGAATGTTTCTAGCCAAAAGAAGAGCCAGTTTGTAAATTCTTATTAAACTTGCAAGGCATTTAAAAAGTGAAAATAAATGGTTTAAGATTGTGCATGTAAACGCTTTCCTCCAGTTAGCTTAGATATGATGGCAAATGGTTCATACATTTTATGGTAAAAAAATAAATAAAAATAAAAATCTCAAATGTTTTTTTTCGCTCTTAAATTTCAGACCTCCAAGTCTAAATGCACCAGAGATAATCTTAACTCATAGCTAAAACTCATGACTAATCAATCAGTGAAAGAATTTATCCAAGCTTTTATCTTTTTGAACCATAAGATATTATTCATGAACAATCTAAAATAGGCAAATGCTTGGTTGCCCAACACCAGCACATTGCAATAAGAGACAAGCAGACATTCAAAAGAGCGCAGAGCTTTATAGAAATACAGCAAAAGAGAGCAAAACCAGGGACAAAAGAACACACATCTCTGAATACAGTCAGATGCAGATAAGAGGAAGATGTTGGGGCAGATAATGAACATCTAAAAGAACAGAAATTCAGAGAAAGCAGAAACAGAACAGGGCTTCAATGGAGAAACAGAGACTAAAGAAACAAGCACATGGAAAAACACATGAAAAGGGAAGTGTACACAAACGATCAGAAAAGAAATTCCCAAGAAATATTGACAGTCAGACAAGAGGAAGAATTTCTTGAAGTCACAGTCAGCCATAGAACAGTCCAGAAACTCTTTATCTGTAAACAGACACCAATGGTAAATACCTTGTGAGAATATTTCTACATTTCAGAATGAGGAAAATCGCAAATTTAACAAGCAAGCAGTTAAGAACAAATGTTAAAACCTACGTCAATAAAAGACACAGCTCTAAAACAAACTAGCTCAAAATATAAATTTCAGGATAAAATCCTCATGTAAACGAGAGCCTTAAGGGGGACATATCATGGAAAATATGGTTATTCAGGTTAGTCTACATCATGACGTCATTCCACAATCCAAAAAACATCATTTAGCCTCTAGAAAGTAAGCTATAAGTTAAAACGAAGACCAACTATTAGTACATTAACATATGATCACTCACATTTGCATAGCAGCACTATTCAGTATCCAGAAACATTGTAGAGTCAGACTTAACTATTAAGGATGTTCAAAACAGAGGCTATTTACATAAAAACTCAGAGCAAATCTGGCCTGTTTAAAGGAGGCTAAAAAATAGTAAAACTAAAGTGCAGAATGTCCCGCTTATCTGTAGGTAAATATGAAATCCTTTCATAATTAGCATATTAGTTACTTGACAAATGTGTATGGGTTAGAATCACACTATAGAGATCACAACACCATTCACACAAACTCGTATAAAGCAGCAGTTCAAAAGAATCTGTGAAATAACAGCTCCAGTCAACGATTAACTCCTTACGACTGAGCTTTATACTGTATGGTAAAAGTATACGATCAGAGGTTATGAAGCTCAAGGTTAGGTAACCAGCTCGGTCACGAGACTCAAATCTACCACTGCAGCAAAACTCAATTGTCCTACAAAAAGCAAACCAGAAGTAGCAGTCACACACACATGCAAGGGCCAATATTTACATAGAGGTCATGTCGTTGAGAGCATGATCCAGCTCCTCACTAATGGCCTTATACTTGAGTTTCTGAGCGTAAAGCTCATCTGTTCACACAAAAAGAGAAAGACCGAGCAGAGAGGAAGGAAAAGGTCGGAAGAGGGAGAGAGTATGAAGGAAAGATAAAGGAAATAGGAAAAAACAGCAAATAAAGATTATGAACGTAACGGAGGAAAAACAAGGACAGTGAGATTATGCTAAGAAAAGAGTATGAACAGCATAAAAAAACAAGATCATATTATAGCTGATGGAAGGAATGGGTGGTAAAGAGAACGACGAAATCATACCTTCCAAATCATCAATGGTCTTCTCCAGTTTGGCCACAGACCTTTCAGCAAACTCAGCACGGGTCTCGGCCTAGCAGAGAACAGGGGAATTATTTAACTAAAAGCATAAAAAAAAAAAACTTAATCTCTCATTTCCATTTAGTTTAAGTACTAAAATAATGTAAGCTAAAACTATACAGATTTTTTCTTCTCAAATCTACTAAAAATGACAAAAACAACTAATTTATTAAAACTTTATAAAAAATATTAATTATAATGGTAAATAACTCTGGCAGGGAAAGACGTAACATAGGTAACATACAAAAATCATGATTACCTATAGAATAAAGTTATTATTGTAATTGGTGTGACATGCTATTGGTGCAACATAACCAATGGCACACATTTGTGGCAGGACTAAACTTGTTTTGAAAAGTATTTTTTGCTTTGTTTACGGTCATGTTCAAATTTCCTTAAAACAATGAACTACATTTGATTAAAAAGAAATGCATACCGATCCAAATCAGAAAGCAAAATAATATGCAACTAAGATCCTTGCAATTGCATTTACATTTAATAGATGCTTTTATTCAAAGCGTCCTATAAAATTATTAGCAAGCCCTTTCTCCAGAAGGTTTCAACTTCTGGATAGTCTTTAGAAGACACAAGGAACAAAACATTTATGAGGCCAAATTTGGTTAACATTTAAATATACATTCAACCTCAAGAGAACATCAAATTTCCAGCCCTAATAGAAGCCAAATCTTTCATGAGACGTCCTCACCTCCTTCAGCTTATCAGTGAGGATCTTGATTTCTTCCTCATACTTATCTTCCTTCTGGGAATACTGTAGTGAAAAAGAAGAAATATGAGTTGGGGTGGGGTCTTGTGAGAATCGTACAACTCAGCATGCACAAACACCCTATGAGTTAAGTATTTGGGGTTTGGCACACTTCAAACAGACAATTTTATGACACTTTAACACTGACATGTTTCTACAACAGCTCCTAAGACGTAAGGTAGCACAGCTGTCTATGCTTTGACCCCCCCTTTTCTTCGAAGTTTCTATGCAGGCTGGCTGAGCCCTGGCCTGCTGCTGTTGTGCAAGGCTTGTGAAACGATGGCTGATTATGCCGCTGTGTTCTGCAAATGCTTTAAACAGATCAGGACATGTGTGCAGGAATGCAGCTGCAACATCAACAAAACACCAGGTATGGCAGAAAGGGAAAAACCACAATACTTCAGAATTCAATGAGAGATTCACAAAGATGTGTATATACATAAACATTACATATAAATTATATAATATAAGATGGCAGATATTATTTATATTTATATATAATTATAACTTCCTGCACTGTATTTGAGAAAGTTAAACCACCATCATTACAAACCATAATGTGGAGCAAACAATAGACTTCATTAGGGAAATAAAAGGGTTCCAATAATAGCATTCCACCTAATATTATATAGTACTTTATTACACAGCTCTGTGGAATACTTGATTCTGATTGGTCAATCGCACGGTTTTTCTTCGAGGAATTTTTTTTTTGGTGAGCTAATAAAATATTACTCAGTCGAATCAATATTTTGTGTAGTTTTTTAAATTATGCCATCCAGTATCGTGGCGTCGCTCTCGTTTCATACAAATGCAGCTGCTGCTATTTTGCGACTGTTTTGTACACTGATGGATTATAAAACAACAAACAGGTACGATTTTAAAACCGTTTCATCTCAAATCAATATCTCTTATCCCCATAATTATTTATGTAGCGAAATGCTGTGTAATAAGTGGAAATGACTGTACCGTATCCCTTAAATGTCAATCTAGTTTGAACTTGCCGCGCTAGCAACTGCTCTCTCCGCAGAAGCTTTGCGTTTAAAGACCTACTAAAATATATCAACTCGGATCAATATTTTGGGTCTAATTGTTTACTTATGTGGCAAGAAGCTGTGTAATAAGCAGGAAAATGTACATCCAGCCGATTATTATCTCAGAATAAACCCCACTCAGGCTGATGCCTGATCACCCTATCAGGGTTTATTCTGAGATAACAGGCTAGATGTACATTATCCCTTACGTAACACACAGCATGCAGTCAAATCACATGCAAACAAAAGGGCGCTTCTGTCATAAGTTGATCTCATGCAACAGCATTTATCAGCATCACTCCTCTTAGTCTAAAGGCATCCGAGACCGGTTGCGCTTGATTCTATAAGGCACCAAGATGGTGACATTTCATTATGCAACAGACCTTCAGGCATGCTAAATAACATCTCATCAGGTTAAGATGGATATGGAAAATTGAGAGAGGGTCTTTAATTCGTCCCTGTGGTCAATTACAGCTTTCTCTTAATGTAATGGTCTACCACTGTAATCTGGAGCGACATATGTGGCCTTTTGCTATGGGTGATGTACAGCCGTACATCAGGCAAAAAGGCCACTTGGAAATGAGGAAGCTCATATTATGCACATGAGCGGATAGATCACTGGCTTGGAAATTAGAAAGCCTAAATTTAATTGCCTGGAAGGCAATTCGCAACGCACATTTGTGGGGATTGAGTCAGAGTTCCTTTGAGAGTTAAAAAAAGGGATGAACACGGCAACCAATAAGAGATCGTGCAGAATAAAACACACACACACACACACACACACCCTACCTTCTCAGCCTGGGCCTCCAAACTCTTAAGATTGTTGGTGACATTTTTCAGCTCCTCCTCCAGCTCAGCGCATTTGCTATATACAGAGCAGCCGTTTTGATTTTGGAGGAAGCAGAAAAGAAAGGGGCACAGGGCAAAGGGAAGACATGAAGACAAGCCAGCAGAAGTGGCAGAGTGATGACGTTAAACACATGAACAGTAAGAGAGGCCTTAAATAATTGTTTTGCGATGGGCAGTTCACTCAAAAATAAAAATTGTCATCATTTACACTGCCTCATGTCATTTTAATTATGTTTGACTTTCTTCTGAAAACACAAAAATATACTTTGCAGCCCTGCTTGCAAATGACCATACAATGAAGGTGATTGAGGAGGAGCTCCAAAAATGACCAATAATACATTAAAATATATATATCAAATAAATGCATATTTGTTGAACTTTTCAAAAACCCCTTTTTTTATCTGACTGACCCCAAAACATTTCAACAGAAATATGTGCTGTAAATATTTGTGTGGGGACAGGATTACAAATTAAAAGGGATAGTTCCTACAAAAATGAAAATTCTATCATTTACTCACCCTCAGTTGTTCCAAACCTGTATGAGTTTCTTTCTTCTGCTGAACATGTTAAAAATATATTTTGAAGAATGTTGTGTGTCTCCATTGACTACCATAATATTTTTTTCCTACTATAAAAAAAAAATCAATGGGGTACATCAACTGTCTGATTACCAACATTCTTCAAAATATCTTCTTTTGTGTTCTGAAAAAGACTCATACAGGTTTAGAACAACTTGAGGGTTAGTAAATGACAGAATTTAAATTTTTGGGGGAACTATCCCTTTAACGTCTCAGCAAATAATGATTTAAATGCGGTTCCTCATTCATAAGGCTTCAGAAGCTTTAAAGAATATAGCACACATTGTATTAACCACTTTTATGGTAATTTCTGGAGCTTGAAGGCCCTCAATCGCTTTCACTGTAATTGTATGAAAAACAGGAAAATGTTTTTCAGATCAGAAGAAACAAAAATCAAAAGTTTCAAACAACATGAGTACATGACAACAATTCTCATTTATGCATGCTCCTTCCCCATGTAGTGTAGTTTGTGTTGTCATCTGTGCCAAAAGTGCTTGGTTTTTATAACATACTGCCAATCGTACATAAAGAAGATCTAGTTTATCTCAGATTATACTATGAGCACTACTGTGTGGTTGGTGTGAGCAGATTTTAAGTGTCAAGGAAGCAAAACTAGCGTGATTCTAAAACTGAAAGTTGCCATGAGCTGTTCTAAGCAGTTTGTTGTGGAAAATGAAGATGTACGCTTCGGATTTAGGTAGACGAGACAAAAATGCACAGCGACTGAAGCGTGTTACTTGAGCATGCATATCATGCCACTTCAGTAAAAACGACTCATGCGGTTTACAAAAGAATGATACCTGGAAGTGGATGGTTAGATGAGCGGAAGGAAGGTGGAAAGATGAAGGGATAGGGTGGAAAGAAGAACTAGGTAAAACAGATTAAAAACGACCAGTGCTGGAAGGAGGAGTCTTTTTTTGTTGTTGCTTTTTTTGTTGGTGATTATCTTGCTAGTTCACTTGCACACTTTCACTCAAGTATACAAATTCCAGATCCAGGTAGAGGTCAACATTCTCCAATTGTCTGTACACCCACGTCTCCGACAAACGGACACATAGCGTCCGACACGTAAACAGACGTTAGCAACCAGGATATATACCTTCTCATCTGAGGCGTGCAGAGTCTTCAGTGTCTGGTCAAGAGCTCTCAGCTCCTCCTCCATCTGCTTGACACGGCTGTTAGTTTGAGTGAGGAGGGGAAGGTATGTCAGGTCAAAGGTCACACATGCCCAAACACAAATGAGAAGGGAGGGGACATATGATTTTAAGATGAATTCAAGCCAATGAAATCACGCATACATACACTCACACACAAAGGAGGATTATGGTTATGGTAGAGCATTCCTATTGTCATGCAAAATTAGGCATTTTCTCACGCTGAGTGAACAATGAATTTGAGTTTTAATGGGACTAAAAGGACACTAAGGAATATGAGCTAAAGCTGACAGTATGTGTGGTCTGTACTGTAAATGTGTTCAAGCATTATGTGCATGTATAATTTGATTTTAAAACCAAGATCAACCTCTCAGCAAGCTCTGCTCTCTCCTCTGTACGCTCCAACTCTCCCTCAACGATCACCAGCTTACGTGCCACCTGTAACACACACACACACACCAATACTTCCTGGTTATGGAATTTATTTTACTTTACAAGAACAATTGGTACATGTAAAACATTTATGCACTACTAATTCCAACTTGTCGTCAATAAATAAAGCTAAAACTTAAAGTAGCCGTGGTTTATTCATGGAAATAAAGGTGGAATAAATTAAAATAATTTTAGGGGAAAAAGTAATAAACAAAATGTTGCCGTGGCAATATAATTAAGAAACGTACTATAATTACAATAAAAAAATCTAAATATTAATAAATACTATAATAGTATACAAATAATCCTTAAATAACACCATTATATTACCTCCTCGTATTTGCGGTCGGCCTCCTCAGCAATGTGCTTGGCCTCCTTAAGCTGGATCTCCTGGAGCTCCATCTTCTCCTCATCCTTCAGAGCCCTGTTCTCAATCACCTTCATCCCTCTATTCCATAGAGAGAGCAAATTAAAGAAAAGTAGGGCAAGTTAGGGTGGGATGAATGTAGAAATAACATAACTCTGATAGCATACGCATGTTAAAGCACATACCTCTCGCTCTCATCTGCGGCCTTCTCAGCTTCCTCCAGCTTCTGCAGGGCTGTGGCCAGTCTCTCCTGAGCACGATCCAACTCTTCCTCAACCAGTTGGATACGCCTGTTCAGAGAGGCCACCTCTGCCTCAGCCTACAAGGCAAACATGACAAAAACAACTTGAGATTTGAGCAGATAGACTATTCCACCCCACTTCAGGGCCATACAGGGAGCGTGAAGGGACGTGAGATAAGGAACAGAAGGGTGGGCAAACACTTGGATAACCTAGAAGGATCAAGCCGACAAACATGGACACCAAATTGGAAAAAGGAATCAATGAGACAGTGGAAAACCCTCATGTGGTAGAATCATTTGGGAGCTTCTGCTTGAGCAGAGTGGAACCACTATGTTTGCAAAGGGCAATAATAATAAAGTGCTGAGTGAGTGTACACAATGACTAAAATTGTTTTAGCAAGGCGGCACTATTAATATTGCTGACTAAGGTTAGGGATTTTTCGAATCCTTCTTCCAGACAACATTTCATAGTGGAACTTATGGCACTGTTTGAGCTACGGACATGAATGATGCCTCAAATCATGTAGCTTACTGATGATGCTACAATTTTTCGGACTAATTGGCTTTCAGATGTTCACCCAACGTATGAAAACATGGCTGAAAATCCCACAGACAAAAAGAAATGGACATTTCTGGATCAAAATACTGTAGAGAGAGACTTAGCAATTATTAACAAGATCGTTGCAACTTCCTAGCCACGCCACAAATATCATGGGAATGGGCTCTTGACAGTGTACTGAGGCCCTTTAGAGCCCCAGCCATATCTAGACAATATGTAGCTAAACATTCAAACAGTCAAGATTTCAGAATGCTTTTTAGATAAAAGCAAGAATTACAAGGTTATCAGCTCCATTCTCGCAGCAATATCTGAAATAACTAGTATGGCGTCAGAATTCCTGAGGTACTTTTTTGTAACCATCATTCATGCCTTTCATTCGTGACGTGTAACTTAAAGAGGGGCACTTCAGCAAAATGTATTTAAAAATTATAAAGATGAACAGTTTTAAAATCAGTATACAGTAACAGTTTATCCAGTAACAAAGATGACAGAAGCTTTACTCATTGGGCACGAAAAGCAAAAGCAGGTTAACTTCCGCGCGGCCGCGCCTCGTCAGCTGAGAAACAGCGCTCGTGCACGGCTTCCGGATATGACGACACCGCTAACAAATACTGGAGTTTCGCTCCTAATAAGGACTGAGGAATCTAAAGTCTGTGGGGTGAGTTCATCTCACGCAATGCCAAAGGAGACGAAAGGCATGGTTGAGCGATAAGCGACTAAAAGCAAAAAAAATGTATTCAAGACGAGTGTCTAATTTAATTAAAACACATAAAAGTTGCCAAAGGTTCGAATAGGCTGCTAAATGACCAAGTGACATGCGTAAACAACTCAAAGTGCCGAGATGAGCTCCTGATGACCCAGATGTTAATGTGCTCGAATGATAACGCACCAATGACGTTAAAAGCACTGTTTGAACATAAAATTACACGAATGGATGCTTGTTTTTTTTTTTTAAATAAGCCAGTATGAGTGATTCAGCGAAACTATTTTGTTACTTCCTTTAGGCCTCACCCGCAAAAAAACCCAACAATGTGAGAATAAGAGGATGAGCTAAAAACCCATCTGAGGTTAGCACATACAAAGTGAGATGTCATCGCCCGATTTTTATATTTATTTAAGCCAATATATCTGGCTCTAAGTTTTGCATTGATCTTATGAACTATAAACCTGTAAGCACAAATGAAAATCATCAATGAAGATGAGTCAAGGCGAGCATTAGCTTGTAGGGTTTGCAATAACCATCCAACCGGCCCATATTTACTTGGATTTTATGGTTTAGAATGAACATATCGTTGTCACAGGCCACTCTGAGAGCATACTCGATGTTTATTAGATATCGAAATAAGTTTTAAAGAGATACAAACACATAATTCTTCGTAAAGGGCGTTGAATCTGGGTGTGAATGTAAAAGCGCACGAGCTCGGTACAAACGCATGTGATACAACATAACGATTGTAGGCTACAGATAAATGCGACACTTTAACGTGATAAAAAATTGATACACTTACCTGCTCCCTGGCACGCTTCTCTTCTTCGACCTGTCTCTGCAAAATCTCGGCTCTTTCTTCTGCCTCATCTGCCTGCTGTTGTAAAACTTTGATTTTTCTCTTAACTGCATCGATGCTGTTGGATCCGGCCATTTTAATGTATTACTTAGGTGTAGTGTGCTCGAATAAATCAAATTCCAACCGAGCAGCGTAGTAGTGGACCGAGCCGCGAAGAAGAGGAGGAAGGAAAAAAAGTCCAAGGCACCAACGCCCCGCCAACAAGTCAAACGCAGACTGAGCGAGTGGAAGTAACGCGAGGATCAGATGCTTCACGCGCTTGTCTTTTTAACCACAGCGGTGCTTTCTTTAATCTTGTTAAATACAAACAGTAGTGTTTGTAAAAAAATAACTGCAAAGAGATATTATCTCCAGCCAGAAGACTTTTAAATTTTGAATTTAGCTTGAGCACGCGTTTTGATGTTCAAGCGGTCGGTCGGTTTCTCGTTCGAATTAATGAATGAGTTTTAATGTCATGAAGTCTTTCTTTCCCTCCCCTTGCTTTTCTCTTCACCCAATTTGTTCAGTTGCCTAAACTCTTCCTTTTTTCGACCCACTTCCGGATTACCCCACCCTGTCCCCAACGGTTTAAGGGCTGAGAATGAGGCGTAACTGATCCTGAATCAGCTGCGGCGCAGAGTCAAGTCCCAGCGGAACGGGTTCACGGTTGATCTCCGGTCAGCCGTTTTTTTTGCACGACCTGTGTAATTCTTACGGAAGAGCCACCCCTTGTTTTACACGTGTCCTGCCAGGTATATGACGTCGTTGGGCAAATAAATCATTGGCATTCCAGCCAGGCCACTCCCTAATCCAGGAATGCGCTTGTAGATCAATGGGAAACTTTTAGGCTATTGTGATCAATAGAATGTTAGACATTTTTGAGAGTCAAAAGAGGAATTGAGTTGGGGCGGGTCTAAAGGACATACCTTTAGACGCTGTGTGATTTTAGTGGGCCCCCCCTTTTAATGGGGCCATGGAAAACATTCTCTATCATCCTCTATTTTTTATATTTATATTAAAATAATTAAATAATTGAATTAGTATAAATTATATCAAAATTAATGTCAATACAAATAGTTAATTAATTACACTAAAAAAGTTGCTGCCTTACATTACAATCTTTAATTAATTTCAACTTAAATTATATTAAACTGACTCTAAAAATGAGCTGAATCTTGTATAGCCTAATTTATAGGCCTAATTTTTTTTTTTTTTTTTAAAATTGCTTAACTTATTTTAGTGAGTTAAAGCAATGTAAAAACATGTTGTCATAACTTATTAATCACATTTTTTTACAGTGTAATTGTAATGAAATTATTTATTCATTATTAAATTTAGGTGGTTTTTGACAATTAAAAGGATTTATTTTGGTTTTATCACTTCAGAACCAGGCTATAGGCTGTAATCGAGAACAAGGAGTGTGGTAAATCATTTATTTGTCATGTAATTCCATTGACGGCTTTTTTGCTGTAAGTGCCGGTGCTCTTGTTTGAACAAACTCTGATTCAGTTTCTTAGTAGATTCTGAATAATGTCTAAATTCTCTCTCTCTCTCTCTCTCTCTCTCTCTCTCTCTCTCTCTCTCTTCTCTCTCTCTCTCTCTCTCTCTCTCTCTCTCTCTCTCTCTCTCTCTCTCTCTCTATATATATATATATAGTTTATAACATTGTTTACGGAATACCTAATGAAATGAAGAGATTGATTAATCTGTAATTGTATTTTTCAGTTAAATTAAACATTATGATTTGGATTTAAGACTTTCAAGAGATTCCATTAGAATTTAACCACAGGACTGCATGAGGTCATAAAAAAGAATCCAGTGAATAAACTGAATTCACAGGCCTGGGCAAACCCGAACAAGTAATGCTGTCTGTTCACTTTCTGCGGTGTAGAGTGTGCAATCTTTCTGACATCCGTAACTATGTCCTAACACTGTAAAAAGTATGCCTATGGGTATGTTTTTTATACGCTGATTTTGTAATCCTCGCCACAAAAAACGGTTTAACCTCAAAACAATGTTTAAGGTAAAGAAATGTGACTGATCCTGAATAATTCAGCTGTAGACAAGCACTGTATGTTGTATCATCATTTCCTGTCTCACCCTTCCTGCCTCCCTTCACCAGTGCATGTTCCAAACTCCATACATAACTTGGGACAGGCACTTTTATCATATGTTGCCACCATCTCACCAGGCGATGGCGCCAGATGATCTAGATAGACTTCATTGTCACAACATCAGTTCAATCAGTTCGATCTAGAATCTATGATTTTTCACTCATCATAGATTCTAGATTTTTTCACTCATAATCAAACATTTTTCACAGCTAATAGACACACGCACAGGCACGCACGCACGTCGGCTTCTTCATTCCAGTCTTCAGTGTCTCATGGTAGGCTACTTCAAAAATCAACCTAATATGCTGATTTGCTATTTTAAAGGCTACTCATTTTGTTTTGGAGGTCTCTTGCATCCAAGGTAAATAAAACATCAAATTTTCTCATAATACATCACCTAATTTGTCGAAGAGACTGAAAACGGTTTGTTTTAAGATTCGGTCTCTGTAAACCCCTCCTTTCCGAGAGCCTACTCTGCTCTGATTGGTCAGATGGCCCAGCCTGTTGTGATTGGTCTACAGCTTACAACGTGCCAGAAACTAAACGTCCATTAGCATACTTAAATTTCAGCTCTAAGGCTTCCTCAGCACTTAATATACAGTGATACGAACAGTAACGATGTTGTCGGGTTTTTCGTATCAATTCCGGCGCGAGTCCTCTTTCTTTTGACGTGCTTTAAAGTGGATTCACAGTACAGACATGTCGACAACACAAACCAAACTCTTCCAGGCCTCAGCTACAACTAGCGTTTGAGTGTGGGACGTTCTTCGCAGGTAGCCAATGAAGACCTTAAGCTGGCATTATTAAAATGTGTTACATTGTTAACAGTGTAACAGGAAGTGTGAGACTGGAATTGCTGATGCTTCGTTCCGGCAGTTCAGAATCGATTCTTTTAGGAGAAAATAACTTTAATGCTGTGCACTTTGCAGACCTTTTACATTCACAAACAGCTATATTAAACTCTGCATGACAGTTAATATTCGAAAAACATAATACTTTATTAAAAACTATTTTTTTTGTGGAAAACGTGATACATTTTTTAGGATTCTTTGATGAGTTAAAGGGTACCTATCATGGAATTTTGAAAATTACCTTTCATGTAGTGTGTAACATAGATCTAAGTGAACAAAAACATCCTGCAAAGTTTTAAATATGAAAGTTCACCGTATACAAAGTTATTGTCTCTCAAAAGTAAGAGTCGACTCTGAGTCGCTGATATGAATCGATAGACGAACGATGCTTTCTCTCTAGCTTTCGTACGTCACTTGTACAAGTTATTTGAATTCGACACGCCCACTCAGTGCGCGCGCCGAGCAGACAGAGAAACCTGACAACAACATGTCGAAGAGACTCTGTTCTGAAGTGCGAATCAAAAGCAAACTTTTTTTTTCACTGCCCAGGGACAAGCATGTGAAGACTCAGGGGCTAGAGTTTATATTTACAACTATACCACACAAGTATAACCCAACCTTGAGCTGTGTTCGCGTTATTTTAATGACGATCGCTTCACAAACACAAATGCTTTCAAGTGTGTATTCGCGAGTCGGCTGATATAGGAAGGTTCAATATCAAGTTTATTTGGATCAGCTTCCTCCTCCGAATCACAACCTGTAAGTACTATTAATAATTGTTGCTTTTATGTGTGTTGTGTGTGTGTGTGTGTGTGTGGTGTGTGTGTGTGTGTGTGTGAGTGACGCTCAGCAGCTTCTAGGTCTCCAATGTCATTTTTTTTGTTTTTTGAAATATGTGATATTATGTGAAGCAGATTGTAGTACTGCAGTGCTTTATCAATATGTTTAAGCTTTGGGCTAACGCAAAATATAACTGACTGGGTCATCTGACCAATCACCGCCGATTAGCGTCACGCAAAGGAGGGGTTTGGACAAATGAGTCGTCAAACGAATCATTAGGGAGTCGGTGAGCAAATCAGGTAAAAATAAATGCATATTATAAGACAACAAAAGTGTTTTTTGTCATTGCATGCATGTAAAACTGTTGTTGGGGACTCCCAGAACATTATTAGGAACATTTTAAATGCCATAATAGGTACCCTTTAAAATTTAAAAGTGACCAACTGAGGATTTTAACTCTTGCTGAGAGCAGAGGTTATATTTATGTGTCTGTTTGTCTGGTCTGATGTTAAACTGCAGCTTGTGTCTCTAATGGCCTGTTGACATTATAGGTTATAGGTGACAAGATGCATGGCTTGACATTCTAACCTCCAAGACACACTCACATAAAACATGCTCTCTTACATCAACGTGATAAGACGCCCTCACCCTGCTGCAGAAGACCTCAGGAACTGACAACCTTCTATTTCAGTTCTACATTTTTTCAGTTCTGCACTATTTCAGTTCTCAGTTTTGTAAAGGTTGCACCCATCCTCAACCTCTTCACCATATCTCCTCTGAACACTGTTAGTCAGCTTGCTCAGAGCTCTATTTAAAGGATCCACCCCCAGATTCAAATCGGTACACTGTCTGGTCGACCAGTCTGTCAAGCTCGCACTGTATGACGATGAGTGACTAATTGAACTCTAGTCTAACAGTAAACTCCAGGTTTTTCTCCCCCACTGTGTGGGGTAGCAAGGTAAGTGATAGCTTGCTGGTAAAGTTTTGACTCAAGGTTGAGATGAAAATAGATTTCAAAGCGACAGCTGTAATGGAGGCAACCCACACTCACTCTCCGTTTCGAACTACTGTTCTCAATCTGCTTGTGTGATTAGGGGATGCCAGATTCAAAACAATAAATCCTCAAATTACAACAGTATATTACAGTGTTGTTTACCCTATGGTGCTGACATAAAATGTGTAGGTTTTTTCTGCTCTCCTTCTGTCTCTAAAGTCAGAGATGGTCTCATTGCCTGCCAAGCTGGTGTTCAGTTTTCTGACTGAAAAGTGCCAAAATCATCTTTAAAGTCTCCCTGTCAATAATATTATCCTTTAAAACTCATCTTTGATCACCAAAATTACATATTTAAACGTTTTTTCCTTGAAATGCATTAAAATAGCTTGAATGTAAATCTACACCCCTGCCTCATTAGTATACGTGGGTCTATGAATATGCAAATTAGCCCCATCCCCATTCTCACACATTGACGTGATTGGTTTCAAGGTAGTTTTTGACGTCACAAACACCAGCGATTTCAATCTGCATTTTAGAGAATGTCATTGGTTCACTGCAGTTTTAAGGAGAACATGCTTAGCAATGGTTTTCCCCATGTGCTATGTTCTTATTCTTTCATTCTAGATAAAAAAGAACAGTCTCTCTTTCACACAAAAAACACACACACACACAACCTTCAAAGCCTGAGGTATTCAGTCAGGGGAACATCTTATGAAGGCCAAACTTTATGACAACAGGTGTGTCTGCTATATCCGGAGTCCAGAACAAAGGGACAACGACAGGCAATAATAGACATACTTGCTGTAACAGGGTTGACAGTGACGGCACAGCCTTTGTTTAGCTGTCAAAGAGGGAGTCAGGTTACACAATGGAGATTAACAATAATTTGCCTTTTTCTCATTTATTTCTTGAGGTGTATATGAGATGTACATATGAAAGCATTAGCAAATAGTTGTCCATTTTAAAGTCCTTTAAAGTTCCCCAAATGGGAATAATGTAAGACTAATAAAGCTTTAAACCTCTAAGTCTGTTCATGCCTGGAATGTTCTTTCTTATGTTCATTGTGTTCTTCTCACAAATACTGATTTCAGCCCTGCTGCTAAATCCGCAGTCTCAAGGTAGTAATTATCTCGCTGAGGCCTTCAGGCATGAGTATACGAATAGTATCACCCACACTTTTTGTCACCTTGTGCGGGTTATGGATGGGTTGGGAACCAAGAACGATTCAGAATTAACTGGTTCTATTAAAAAAAAAAAAAATCCAATACCAGAGCTTAATGACGTACGGTTAACGGTTCTTAAAAGTGCATTTGCCTGTCGAAATACCAAATGAAAAATATTCTGACAGAGATTCCAAAGCTAATATATAGTGGCGCAGAAACATCGCTACTGAAAAAAGAAACGATGGCACACGTATGGTGTCCAATTCCCAAATGAATGACTCTCAAAAGCCGGTTCTTTTAAGTGAGTCATCAATATGCAACTTAACCTAACCAGTGTTCCAATTATGAACAACTGAGGCCCTGTCCCAAATGTCACACTTCATGTGCACTTGAGGTCTTGCGGTCTTATAATGGCCGCCACGTGTGCGTGGGGGTGTCCCATTCATCATTTTAGCTTTCATAAGGGTGCTCGTGAATGCCTATGGCAACTGTGCGGCCTTGATACACACTTCTTCAGAGCCCACACCGAAGCAAGCTCCACAGCAGACCTCTACCCGACGGTCAAAGCTGTGTTACGCCGTGAAAGTGTGGACTCAAGAGGAAGAGGGTTTAGGGTGCCATTTGGGACAGGGCCAGACTCTCAAGAGCTGGTTCTTTTTTGGACTTTAAGTGTAATTACTGACTGGTTGTTCATTTGACATTGTGTAGTTAAAGAAACACGTTATGTGTTAGGTCAATATAAATGCTAGTGAATGAGTACATTTAAGGGGAGATGTTTGAGTCTGGATGGTTGACATCACAGCCAAAAAGGGGGGTAGTGATAGTGTCAGCTGTGGAGGAGTGAATGGAGAGAATGAGAGGAATGGAGGGGCGAGCCGACAAGAATCCCGGGATGAAGTTTTAAGAGTTGCATCTGTGTTTGTGTGCTTTGTGATCGTCAGTCACTCACATCCGCAGCCTTCTTCTCAGAGATCTCCAGTTTCTCCTGGGCGTCCTTCAGGGCCTCTGAGTATTTGTCCAACTCATCTTCAGTTCCCTTCAGTTTCTTTTGCATCTGAATCAGCTCATCCTCATGCTGGGGAAAAGACACAAAGGAATATGAGAGTGTAAGACATGGAAACGGAGGGAGGAATGAAAAAGCATCATATGAAATCAACCATTATAATACATCTTCACACAAGCACTTTACCCCAATCACTTTAGCTGGTCAAGTCTTTTTGCCCACCTTCTCCTGGTGATAAGCTAAGATACGCAGCTTACCAAAGCCATTCCTTGTCCTAATGTCAATACAATTACCCTCACTGGCAACCAAAACCTTTCACACATCCTCAGCCCTATCTACAACTCCCTTCTCCATCTCTTGCTAAGACTCTGTTTATCCGCCCTGCATTCTTCCAGTGGCAGATCACAGCCTTGCGAGTTGCGACTTCTGTTTAGTGTTGGGATCAGGATCTCAGACTTCACAAATCAAGCCTTGGCGGTGGATGCTGTTTTTCCGAGAGGAATATTTAGACAGTTGTTAGCACTGGCCAGGTGCATAATATTCTTAACACATTTAAATATTGTAAAATGACCCGGACTGTGGATTTTGCTAATCTTTGTCTCATGCTCAGATGAATTGCCTTTAGTTTTGTTCAGAATGAAAAAGTTTAATAATCAGAGAAGTGGGCCTTCTTTTAACAGGTCATAAGCGCCATTAACCCCTTTAAATTCAAATTAGAGATTAAACATGGGTTTAATCCAATTCTTAAAGGAACAGAGTACCAAAAAAATACAAATTCTATCATCATTTAATCATCCTCAATTGTTCCAAACCTGTATGAGTTTCTTTCTTCTGTTAAACACAAAAGAAGATATTTTGAAGAATTTTGGTCATCAAACAGTTGATGTTAATTATTGACTGATATAGTATTTTTTTCCAAACTATGGAAGTCAATTTAACTCTTTAGTGACCAACATCCTTCTAAATATCTTCTTTTGTGTTCAACTGAAGAAATAAACTCATACAGGTTTGGAACAACTTGAGGGTGAGTAAATGATGACAACATTTTTATTTTTGACAAACTATCCCTTTAAATTATTAAATATTTAGCCTCACCAATAGAAAAAAAAAACTCAGGTCAGTTAGGTCAGTTTTTGTAATCACAACCTTTGACCTTTCCACCTCACCTGTTTGATGTCATAATATCATTATGAAAAATGATAAACAAGTCAGAATTATATTTGTAAATAAATAAAAAAATAAAACTCTCTCTAATCATTCAAACTCAATTAAATGGTCTCAAACTCAAACCATTTAGTCTTAGTTCAGTCTTAGGTATCACAACTTTGACCTTTCCTCTTCCACCTAACCTGTTTGCTTCTGTCCTCTGCTCCTTTCCTGTCGGTCTCCGCCTGCTCGGCCTGGTCCAGGGCGTTCTCCTTATCCAGCTTGAGCATCAGCATCTTCTTCTTGATGGCCTCCATCTTGGTGTCGCTGAGTAGGGCTCACGGTACGAGAAAAAGAAAGTAGCGGTGCAGTAGATGAGGGCTACTGGTTTAGGAACAGGAGCCGGTCAAGTGAGGAACGTGGAGACGGGAAGAAAGAGAGAGAGAGAGGGAGTAAAGTGGGGAAAGACCAAACTCAGCCAGGGATAGTGGGAGGGCATTTATATCTGGGGGCATCATGCCCCGGCCCTTTTCAATGAAACCCCACCCACTCACTCATTATAGCTCACCTAATACAGTCATGAGTCCTGTTTGGTGACTAATGAGGCGACGTTGTAGTGATGTTACGTTGGATTTCAGGACCTTATCATCTCTAAAATTCCGTTTAACACTAATGTCGTCAACACTAATAAATTCACTGATATATTCCTACTTTTCATTTCTATCTATTACTATCTGTTACTAGATCATCCCATTGTGGAAGAGTTGAAAGATATGACATGACAAAGACAAGAAGAATGGACAGAGCTGAGGTCCAGCTATAATAAGACAAAGCCACTGGGTTTGTGACAGGCACAGGTGTTTGTGTGTGTGTTAGGTTACATTACTAGCATCCCCAGCTGCACCGTTCCCTTTATGGCTCGTCAGTCGCCACAATGATCACTTTACAGGCTTTTTCCTAATGTGAGACCCTGTTCTATCATTAACTCGCCTGACCACGTATAACAAGGCTTTGGGGAACCACTCTTGATGTGGCAAGATTCCACCAATGCTTTGGTATTCAACATTTCCAAACACACAGCCATCTAGATGATTTATCTGTCTAGATCTGTATTTATTCATAGAGCAAAGGGCTTATTTTGTTCATTTCATCATTGTATTATTTGTTTTTTACTTTTTCCCCACTATCGCATATTGTACTATATAAATCATGTGACTAATTACAATTGTACACACACAATTTATCAGTTATAAGGCCTTCTTTATAATAACGATTTTACACATTTTAGAATTAGTAAAGTCATTAAAAATATGAAATAACAAAAATATAGGAATAATTTTGTTGGGATCAAATAATGCTAAACAAATCAAAATTGTATTCAATCTAAGTGCAACGGATGTAGATTTCATATTTTTATGTATGTTAAAAAAATGACACTGGAATAATTTATATTTGTCTACTAAACTTGCATTCAAAAATGAAGCTTAATAGTAGTGTAAAAAGTAGTGATATTCTCCTCTAGCATATAGATTTATCCATCATTCTGCATTCTTTACTACCTTTAGAAGTAGGCCTACCTAAAGATTAGTGATATACGAATATGAAAGCAATCGTGATTAGCATTAGAAAATGAGTAAACCATGTGCATATTATACCGTGAGTTCCACTAAGCGCTTGCTGATGTGAAGGGACAATGGTGGTGTCGGGTTATGGGTGACCAGACTATTTTTAGTCAGGAGGCCAGGCTAAAGTTAAAACTCATTGTTTAAGAATAAATAAAATACAATGTATTTGTTTTCAGACTTACTTATTATACAATGGTATTCAGAAAGGAAGAAACAACATTTTGTATTATGCACAAATGGAAACTTTACACAAGTCAATGCTTTATGATAAATCTAGGCTCTTAAATGTATCCCATAATTCCTGCAGTAAAGGCAGTTCATTGTAAGGAGAAAGTAACTCTTGCACTGTAATACAGAGCCAATGCACCACTTTATTTTAAGTGCTCCTTTTGTTTGATAGATATAATCGTTCTTCTAACACACTCTTTTGGTTTAGGACAGTGAAGTGATGGATGAGGTAGTGTGTGTGTGTGTGTGTGTGTGTGTGTGTGTGTGTGCGTGTGTGTGTGTGTGTGTGTGTGTGTGTGTGTGTGTGTGTGTGTGTGTGTGTGTGTGGTGTGTGCGCGTGTGCGTCTGAATGCCTATGGTGCCTGTGCAAACCAAGCTATTAATACTCGTCTCTTGGCTGACATTGTTTTATGGATTAGCTGCTATCCAGGGACAAAGATCTGGATTATAGATATCAAAATGTAAATACACATATGCATTTAAATATACATGTTTTACTATTATTATTATCATTTTCATTGTTATTTATAAAAAAAAGGATAGAAAACGTCTTTGTTAAGTATGTTACCCTCGTTCCCTGAGGAGGGAACGAAGACGTTACGTCAGTGACTGACGAATGGGGTTTCGCTAAGAAAGCCTATCACCTTCGAGTTCTTACAAAACGAGCCAATGGCAAAGAAATGCCATGGGTCTGCGGAATTTGCATAGCGTAACTCCGCCCTACCTTGTGGGTATACAAGGAAGTATGCTGGCAACATGCAGTTATGTTACCTGCTGAGGAGCCGAGACTGAACTAGCGGTACAGTGGAAGTGGCAGGGAGACGTAACGTTCCCTTTCGTTCAGTCACTTCAAGTTACGTCAGTGACTGAAGAATGGGGTTCCCAATCTAATCACGCCACCTCAGCTGTCTTCCAGTGCCCTGCGTAAGTCTGAGCTCCCTGTCGTGAGACTAGCATGGACGAAAGACTCCTACTTAACAGGAATACCAAGGTACACTGGGAAGCATATCTCAGTGGAAATATGCAAACAATGCCTGCCCGAAGGGAGGACTTACAGAATGGTGGAATCTTTCAGGGGAATCTTTCAAAAGGAAAGACACATGGAAATACACACGTGGGGGTCGCCCAAGGGGGGAACCATGCACATGGAGGAACCTAGCCAACGTGAAAGCTGGCGCAGGCATAGTCTCTGGCGTTGACGTCAACAGTGCTGGAGGAACTCAGGGCTTCTCGGGGAAACTCACCTGAGAAAAATATAGCACGTATCCAGTCCGAGGAATGGAATGGCGAGCAAGCGATGATACCGAGCGGGTCCTATGACCGGCCACTGGGGGCGAGTACATGAGAGGACACTGGCTCCACTCTGAGATTGTAGAATCTCACGAATGTGTGGGTGCTGCCCAGCCTACAGCTCTGCAGATGTCTGTTTAGCAAAGCACCATGCGCTAGAGCCCAAGAGGGGACTACACTCCGGGTGGAGTGAGCCCTCACTCCAATGGGACATGGCCGACCTTGCTGCTGGTAACCCAAGCAACGGCGTCCACTATCCAGTGAGACAACCTTTGCTTGGAGAGAGCCTTTTTCTTTCAGCTTCTCACCATAACAGACAAAGAGCTGGTCTGAGGTAATGAACACTGCATTCTGTCTACGTAAGCACAGAGGCACGTACTGAACAGAGCAGCGTCAGGCTGGGTCTGCCTCTTCCGAGGGCAGTGCTTGCAGGTTCAGCACCTGATCCAGGTGGGAACCTTGGGCACATATCCAGGCCGGGGTCTCAGGAACACGTGAGAGTAGCCGGCCCGAATTCCAGGCACGCTTCGTCAGCCAAAATGTCTACAGGTCCTCTTGATAGGGGCCAATGCAACCAGAACGCTGTCACATAGACAGGCTGACTACAAAGGCTCAAGGGGAGCTCTCGCGGGGCAGATAGCACCACTGCGAGGTCCCAAGAGCGAGAGGAACCTCTTCCCCAAGGACTTACCTTCAACGGCGAAGCGGCAACAAATAGACAGAGGGTGGAGGGAGACAGCCTTCGCTCCAACCCATGGTGCAGGAGGAAGCACAAGTGATCAGGCATTTCTGAGGTCTTCTCGGGGAGAAGAGCACCAGATGATGAAAGGGTTTCCACTTCAACGCATAAGCGTGTGGCATAGACAGGGCCCAGCGTAAATGATGGTAGCCACCAGCTTTTTGAGGTGGTAGGGTACTCAAACCTGCCTCGTCCCGTCGAGAGGCCACACATGTAGGTTCCATAGATCGGGAAGAGGGTGCCCTGTCTCTGAGAAAGGAGGCCCTTCCTCAGAGGAATTGGCCAGGGAGGGGCTGTCGAGAGGAGCAACAGTTCAGAGAACGGGTCTGTCAGCTCTGGCGACAGAGGAGGACAAGAGTGGCGAGGCTCGTAAGCGGCACACTCTGCCATCTGCGCGCTGTGGGGGCTCAGAGATGGGGAAGTCAGTTCTGTCTTTAACCACATTCCATGCATAACCATCTTTCCTGCAATCCAGAAGGGCCCAGATGAGAAAAAGTAACACAAAAGCAATGTAACATTACTTTTAAAAGTAACTTTTCCCAACATTGGACTTCAGTATTAATATATAAGTAATTAATAAGTATTAATAAGTAACTAAGTAATACAATAAGTTATTATTCTTTTTAGGAAGTAACACAATATTGTAACACATTACTTTTAAAAGTAACTATTCCCAACACTGGACTTCTGTATTAATATAACTGTAATTTTATCACACTTTTCCCTTAGATTTACTCTCATACAAACTAAAGATAAAAAAATCCCGATGATGTTGTATACCAACAGTTTTTATTTGATCCACTTCAATATATCTGAAACATTGTATGAACATTTCAACAATGTTTCTGTCATTTTCAATACAAACATTTTTTCCTATGTTTTCTTATAGTTACTTCAAAACATGAAGAATATAATCCTACAATAATTTCTAAGACATTGCTTCCTGAAATGTTGAACTGACAAAAATAAAAGCATATATTTCAGCAATATTCAGCCAAGCAAATTTTGGCACGTAGTCAAGTAATTGCAAAAAAAAAAAAAAAAAAAACATTCTTAAACAAAATTAAATTTAAAACATAAGCAAAACTGTAGTTAAGACACATCAAATGTTGGTGTTACTGGCAAATTTTGGTGATGTGATCTATTTTAATCAATAAATCTTATATTTACAAAGTATTCCCCATTAACACACACTGTGGGTTGAGGAACCATTCATAATATCATACTACTCTATCATAATAACCTTCCTGGGTTTATTAAGATCATTGCTATAGATGTAAATATATATTCCTATATATTGCTATAAATTGCAATACTAGTCCTTCATAAAAAAGGCCTTAAGTCTCTGAAATAGTCATTTTTGTAGAGCCAGTAGTTTTGGTCCCAGTATATTATGTTGGTATATTTCAAGTTATGGCTTCTCTCTAACTGCTTTAACATGCCTGAAAGAATTTATCTTTCCATTTAAAATAAAGGAAAATAAATAAATGTAAAATAAAGCGCAAGAAAGAGACATTTCTTTACAATGACCTCTCACAAACAAGAACGTTTTGCATGCTCCAGCATCGGTACAATGATCTCACATACAGTACATAAATCTCAACGGTTTCTGCCGGTACCCTTGAGCTGGATCAATTATGTTTGGTTTATTTAGATACCTAAAGAATCTTAAGACAACTTTCAAGTGCAAAGTCCCATTATTTGCATGACTCCATCTC
This sequence comes from Chrosomus eos, assembly GCA_036326025.1. Lineage (NCBI taxonomy): Eukaryota > Metazoa > Chordata > Actinopteri > Cypriniformes > Leuciscidae > Chrosomus > Chrosomus eos. The sequence goes on along the minus strand of CM070827.1, from coordinate 31,430,297 downwards.
CATCACGGTGCTTTGGCATATCCTTATTGGTCCGTGGATGTCAAAAGCCATATGTTTGGATTCCAAGAAAACATGTTGAATATTAACATGTCATAAACGGCCACACAGAAGCTGTAAGCAAAATTACTGGATACAACTAAATACTGTATGTATATAATGAAATGAATATTCATAAACTAAGTAAGACGCTCATGGAGTCTATAGTCTGTTCCAGGCCAGTCGTGGGTTGAGAAATAGGCAAATACATTAGCATTGTGAGACGTCTCGTTCCCGGGGGTCTGTCGCGGACTCGCTCTCTTCAGGAATGTCCTGCAGATCTGTAGATGATGAAAGACAGGAAAAAATCAATGAAGTAAATAAAGTCATATTTAGACATTAAACTCAGAGATGAGACAGTTTTAAGTTCTGAATTTGAACAAATGGTCTGGATTAAATGAACTGCTTCTCACAGTACACATTCTTGATATAAATTACATTACAGTCCAAAATGAACACTAATCTGCATGATGAAGATTAAATTGGCCTTTGTAAAGTAAATACAATTGTTTTAGTTGGCCAGTAACCTTTTGGAACTGCAACGTAATACATGAAAGTGTAATATAAGAGACAGATAATTGCAAATTACTTCAATAAAAATAACACAAAATACAATTTTATGTTGGTCAGAATTTTTTGTGATCAGTACATTTTCTCAGTTCAATTGCTGAAGTAAGAAAATTACTGCAAATAAAGATCAAAATCTAAAGCAATCCTGAGTTCAAAGTAACATACTACTATAATGCATGCTACAAGCAATTGAAGAAAAGTATACAGTGCAGAGCAACAACAATAAATGCTGATAGCCTGCTATTTTGCCATAGTAATTAAGTCTGAGTAATGGTTCACATGCCTTTGTTAGCAACATATTTACCTAGACACTTTCATCATAATTCATCCACACGGGGCAATCATTTTTTTTTTTTTTTTTGAAAATGAAAACGTTTGAAATTAAAGTTTGGGGTCAGTAAGATGTTTTAATGTTTTTGAAATAAGTATTTTATGCTCACCAAGGCTACATTTATTTGATCAAAAATACAATAAAACAATAATATTGTGGAATGTTATTACAATTTTTAAATAACTGTTCTATTTTAATTTATTTTAAAATGCCATTTATTCATGTGATGGCAAATCTGAATTTTCAGGATCAATACTACAGTCTAAGGTGCCACATGATCCTTCAGAAATCATTCTAATATGCTGATTTGGTGCTAAAGAAACATTTCGTATATCAAAGTTGAAAACAGTTGTGCTGCTAATTACCATTATAATTTTTAGGTTACTTTGATAATAGAAAGTTCAATAGAGCAGCATTTATTTGAAATTTAAATCTTTTATAACAACTGAAACAGTATTTACTGCAAATTTTGATCAATTTAATGCCCCTAAAAGTAATTAAGAAAATAATAATAAAGTTATCATTTCTTAAAATACTGTGTGCTGAACACTTTCACATGCAATATAGTAAGCCATTTCAAACACACCTCAAGACTGTGATTATATCATTTCAAGAGGCTTTAAAAGTCCAAACTTCTGTGTGTATAAGTGTATGTACATAAGGTATGTTCATTGTGAATGACACACTAGGTCTGGGTGAGACATTCAACCTGCAATTATCACCTATAACACACACGCTTACACATTAGTAATCCACCTAACTGTACTTTAACAAATTTTTTTTTTAGACTAAGCAGGTTCTCATGTCAGACAGAGTTTAGTGTGTGTGCTGTAAGTTTTTGTACCTTTGTGTGTGGGTGTGTGGAATGTTTCGTGTGCTAAATTCAACATGTGTTTGTTTTGCACATTGGTTGCATAATCATGTGTAGGCTGCTATTAGTGTTACAAAGAGCCAACATTTACAGCGTTCTGGGTGAAGTGCATCTACGCTGACTGTCTGATAAATATGTAATCATTTCATATAAAAATGGAGCAAAGTCAAAGCCAACAACTCCCAGGCAACCAGTCTCCTACATTGTGCTATTCTCTTGTATCATTCTCATATAATAATCAACTTAATTCAATATTTAAATGTACATTTATTTACCGATTTATTTGTTAAGTAGCTAGCTATATAATAATATTTAACATTATTAACTTAATATTTTGATATTCTTATATGAATTATAAATATGTTTCCTTTTGAAAAACAACTAGATATGTAAGTTTATATGTATTTATATTATTTGTTATAATAATGTCGATATGTGTCATATCTACAGACCTCTGGGGCTTTCTGAACGAGGAGACACCCTCGAATCCACGTCGTCGTCATCATCATCATCAGATATCACGTCCACTTCCACATCACTGCATTCCTGCAGGCCGTCTGATTGCTCCATCGATTCCTGGCTAGCCAATGGGGTGTCAGTGTTGGGGTCAGTATCACTCTCTCTGCGAGTTGGTGGGGCCTTGAAGTGAGGAAATGAGAAGCGAATGGGTTTTTGAGAGCTACTACATTGTAGGTCTTATATACTTTGAGTGTCTTTACAGTGTGTGAACACAACCACCATACGATGAAAAAAATCCATTCACTCCTTTTTTTTATCCTCAAAAAGTCTAAACACTCTCAATAATCAAGCTGTTTTGTGTCTTGTGTCAACACGCCCCATGGAAGAGAGGTGTGGGGTGAGAAGTTGCTCATGATCATTTAAAGAGACATGCACAGAAACGGGTGGCTGTGAACAGAGCTGTTTTGAGGAGGTAAAAAGGATGTTGTTTTACACAGCCATTGAGAAATTTTAACCAAAGTATGTTACAAACTTTACATGAAGAACTTAAGAATCATACCAACTTGTGGAAAATGGGCATCTGATGACCCCTTTAATAGGCGGCGAGCTACATAGGCCTACCGTGCACCCCCACCTCCCAACAAAACCATACTTTTTTGAAAGGTCTGGATGTGTAGAATATGAATCTGAATGTTAACATTGAAAATTTTGGGTTGCACTACCTGTTTTAGGCCTGTGAATAGGGAAACCCTAAAAAACGATTTTAAGCGATTTTAACACGTTGAGATTGTCCTAGTCAATCAGAACAGCTTTTAGGGGACCCAATACACACTCAAACTTAACATATGATGACTTAGGTCAAATATCTACCATGCTGCTTATTGGTAGGTGTCTAAAATTAACATAGGTAAGGCTTTATGTTGATACAATGAGCCCATTTCATGCATAGGCCACGACATAGATTCGCCTATCATACACCCCAACCCCCTCCCCTGACAAAATCATGCTTTTCTGAAAGGTCTGGATGTGTAGAATATGAATATGAATGTTAACATTGACATTTTTGGGATGCACTACCTGTTTTAGCCCTGAATAGGGAAACCCTAAAAAACGATTTTAAGCTATTTTAACACATCGAGATTGGCCTAGTCAATCAGCACAGCTTTTAGGTTACACAATACTCTTACTACACTACATTGATATATATTTAAGGCCTTGTATGGATATAATCGATCAAGGTCCATTTCCATAGTATCAGTTAATATGCTAACGTGCTAACATTCCAACCCTCATTACCCTTTTCATCAAAGGGGTGTGGCTCAAGTCATTTCATTGACAAATCAGAAACCTGTCTGGGTTGTTCATCCAATGACAAAATAAGATATTTGTTGAATTTTCATTAATAGTTTCCTCTGTGTCAGACAGGTATATAAAGACTGTCCTGAAAGACTGTTCTTACTCACACAGACAGATCCTCCAAGTCTGCATCCTCTGCCTATACAGCAAGAAATTTGTTTCACTGAATTGCTCGATGTTTGATATTTTAGTTTTCAATTTAATATAATTGACCCGTCTTACTACACTACATTGATGCTTACGTTAAATATTTGTTTTTAATTATTTTAAATGACATTTGATAGATTAATAGATATATACTTTATTCATCCCAAAGGGAAATTTTAGACGTCCAGTAGCTTACACACACACACAAACACACACACACACACACACACACACACACACACACACACACACACACACACACACACACACACACACACACACACACACACCACACACACACACACACACACAACACACACACACACACACACACACACACACACACACACACACACACATACATCTCATTGCCAGCAGCCATATCACCCTGTAGCCCAAGACTGGTTGCCCACTGAAGCTAAGCAGGGCTGAGCCTGGTTAGTACCTGGGAGACCTTCTGAGAAAACCAGGTTGCTGCTGGAAGAGGTGTTAGTATGGCCTGTGGTCTGTGTGGGTCCTAATGCCCCAGTATGGTAATGGGGACACTATACTGTCAAAAAGCACCGTCCTTCGGATGAGACGTTAACCGAGGCCCTGACTCTCTGTGGTCACAAAAACCTCAGGATGTCTTTCGAAAGAGTAGGGGTGTAACTCTGGCATCCAGGCCAAATTTGCCCAGTGGCCTCTGTCCACCATGGCCTCCTAATCATCCTCATATATATATGTATGTATGTATGTATGTATGTATGTATGTATGTATGTATGTATGTATGTATGTATGTATATATATATATATATATATATATATATATATAATATATATATATACCAATTGGATTCATCAGTCTGTCTCCTCTCCACCAGTAAGCTGGTGTGTGGTGAGCGTACTGGCGCAATATGGCTGCCGTCGCATCATCCAGGTGGATGCTGCACACTGGTGGTGGTTGAGGAGATTCCCCCTTCAATGTAAAGCGCTTTGAGTGCCGAGAAAAGAATATATAAATGTAATGAATTATTATTATTATTATTATACACATAGATAATCTAGTCGGTTATGTAGTTGGTTTCTTCAACATAGCTGAACTGCTCAGTTATGTCTGAGTCAAGACATGAGTCAGTGGGCCACGTGACTGCAGGTCTTTCAAGGCATAGGGGATGTCATGGGACAAAACCAAAGTCCAGATGCATTGTGCATGTCCCTGGTCTTGTATATGGACCACTCGTGCAATTATGGGCAAACACAGATTCTGATGCAAGATTAGCCAGAATGAAAGAAATACGTGACAAGAGATTAGCTGAACCACTGGAATCTGCTCACAGGATGACTGTAACCTGTGAACTTATACCAGACATCATTACAGAAGGTGATGGATATCACAGAGAATGCTACCAAAGATTCACCATGAATCTCAAAAGACTCGACCAGATGCCTGAACTATTAGCAGCAAGTTCAAGGCAAATTCAGAGGGCCTCAACTGGTGACAAGGTGCTCTTCACACCTGACTGTATATTCTGCAACTCAATTGACCCTTCGCGTGGAGCTTGATTGACAGGTGTTCTAACCAATCATACTTCGCCATCCGCCATTTTGCCCGAAAAAGCAGCCAGTAGAGTTAGGAGGATTTTAACTTGGTAAAATGAATATACTGACGCCTTTCCGCGGTTAAAACAACATTACTTCTTATGTTCGTTCATGTTTATTTGATGCTATAAATGAACTAGAAGGAAGAGATGATCGAATCACGAGCAGCTTTAACTGATGCTCTACAGCGATCTGTCACGGCACATTAAAGAGCCACAAAACGGTATTTATTGTTTAAATTTCTTTCAAAAAATGACCACATTTGAAAGCTGAGACTTTGTTTAATGTTTAATATCAAAAGTAACCGAAAAGTAACCTGGTCTGTCCTGTCTGTCCGCGTGTTGTCAGTCTCCTATCTGCTCCGCGATGTATTTTTCACTGCGTGAGAACATGTTGAGAGCATGAGAGCGGCGTAGCTTGTCGGGCATAGCGACAGTAACTAAGGAGGGCGGGTCTTTGCGAAGGGTCAATTACACGGAAGAAGGTAAAAAATAAAGGGATATGGACGACTGAGGGGTTAAGAGAGTTTGAGTGTGATGGGTGGAGAACAGTCCTCAAGGTTGTTTGGAATGTCCTACAAGGTTGGAATATGGAAGGTGGCCCATATTGCTAACCCTGACATCCCTGATGCTTGCAATGGACATGGTTGGACTCTGGTTGACCAAAAGATTGAGCCTCTGTGGTATGAGGGATGTGTTCTCCCACAGCAATTGGCAGATATCATTGAATCTGTGAGTGGCAGGGATGAGGAAGATGAATCAGATGATGATAGCGTAACAGATGAACAGTACTTATCTGATAATGACAACTCTGAGTCAGAACAGGATTGAAAAACAGTTTGAGTGTCATATATATATGGGGATTATTAGGAGGCCATGGTGGACAGAGGCCACTGCGCAAATTTGGCCTGGATGCCAGAGTTACACCCCTACTCTTTCAAAATACATCCTGAGGTTTTTGTGACCACAGAGAGTCAGGGCCTCGGTTAACGTCTCATCCGAAGGACGGTGCTCTTTGACAGTATAGTGTCCCCATTACCATACTGGGGCGTTAGGACCCACACAGACCACAGGCCATACTAACACCTCTTCCAGCAGCAACCTGGTTTTCTCAGAAGGTCTCCCAGGTACTAACCAGGCTCAGCCCTGCTTAGCTTCAGTGGGCAACCAGTCTTGGGCTACAGGGTGATATGGCTGCTGGCAATGAGATGTGTGTGTATGTGTGTGTGTGTGTGTGTGTGTGTGTGTGTGTGTGTGTGTGTGTGTGTGTGTGTGTGTGTGTGTGTGTGTGTGTGTGTGTGTGTGTGTGTGTGTGTGTGTGTGTGTGTAAGCTACTGGACGTCTAAAATTTCCCTTTGGGATGAATAAAGTATATATCTATTAATCTATCAAATGTCATTTAAAATAATTAAAAACAAATATTTAAAGTAAGCATCAATGTAGTGTAGTAAGACGGGTCAATTATATTAAATTGAAAACTAAAATATCAAACATCGAGCAATTCAGTGAAACAAATTTCTTGCTGTATAGGCAGAGGATGCAGACTTGGAGGATCTGTCTGTGTGAGTAAGAACAGTCTTTCAGGACAGTCTTTATATACCTGTCTGACACAGAGGAAACTATTAATGAAAATTCAACAAATATCTTATTTTGTCATTGGATGAACAACCCAGACAGGTTTCTGATTTGTCAATGAAATGACTTGAGCCACACCCCTTTGATGAAAAGGGTAATGAGGGTTGGAATGTTAGCACGTTAGCATATTAACTGATACTATGGAAATGGACCTTGATCGATTATATCCATACAAGGCCTTAAATATATATCAATGTAGTGTAGTAAGAGTATTGTGTAACCTAAAAGCTGTGCTGATTGACTAGGCCAATCTCGATGTGTTAAAATAGCTTAAAATCGTTTTTTAGGGTTTCCCTATTCAGGGCTAAAACAGGTAGTGCATCCCAAAAATGTCAATGTTAACATTCATATTCATATTCTACACATCCAGACCTTTCAGAAAAGCATGATTTTGTCAGGGGAGGGGGTTGGGGTGTATGATAGGCGAATCTATGTCGTGGCCTATGCATGAAATGGGCTCATTGTATCAACATAAAGCCTTACCTATGTTAATTTTAGACACCTACCAATAAGCAGCATGGTAGATATTTGACCTAAGTCATCATATGTTAAGTTTGAGTGTGTATTGGGTCCCCTAAAAGCTGTTCTGATTGACTAGGACAATCTCAACGTGTTAAAATCGCTTAAAATCGTTTTTTAGGGTTTCCCTATTCACAGGCCTAAAACAGGTAGTGCAACCCAAAATTTTCAATGTTAACATTCAGATTCATATTCTACACATCCAGACCTTTCAAAAAAGTATGGTTTTGTTGGGAGGTGGGGGGGGTGCACGGTAGGCCTATGTAGCTCGCCGCCTATTAAATAAAACACATTATCTACATATATTTTGCATTGTTGCAGCACCTCCCTTCCCAGTCTGTCAGTAACTCTCTCTGTCTCTATTTAGCTCCTCCTTCCCAAAAGCACAATGTGCTCTGATTGGTTGACTGGACCAGAGTGTTGTAATTGCTTAGTCCCACTCATGACAGTAAAATGGGGCATTCTAAGTCAATCTACTGCAGTATTTCCTCTCTCAATCAGTAGAAAATGTGTTTAAAGAGCAACGTGCAGGTTGGACACCCCTATATAGCATAGTGTATGTTGACGATAAAACAACTAGATTTTCTGAACAGGAGTAATATATATTTAGCCATTAACGATATTTTGAGATAAATTGTGATAAAATAACTTCTGCGTCTATAAAGCACTAACCGGAAGTCAAGTTCAAGCTCAGGTTACAATGGATGTGAATGAAGAAACCGAGTTCTCCGATGTTGACGAGCATGCCTACGATGGCCCACAGGTAGGGATGGGGTCGATCCGATCCAGTATCGGGACCGATACCGATACCAGCGTAATTCATGTATCGGATTTTCCCGATCCAACCTGCGGAGATATCCGATATCCTGCTGAAATGACCCCAAAAGTGATTCCTGCCGGCTAGTCTGCTAGCTGGCTGCAAACTGTGGAATGGATTTCCTGAACGGAGGTGCGGCTCAATGAGACACAGAGACCCCCTCAGAAAATCCACTCCGCAGTTTGCAGCCAGCAAGCAGGTTAGCATTGAGCTGTGTGTAAATACTTCACACTGGAAACACCGCAGAGCAAGACAGCAAAATGCAATGTTTGCAAAGTCGTATTAATTAAACCATCTGTCTGTGATGCAAAAAATCTCCAGGTCTATAATTCTCCGGAGTGAAATGTGCACTACAAACGACCGGAGTGTGTGGTGACAGACGCGGCAGTGAAGTCTACTTTCTTCACCTGCACAAAACGCACCCAAGAACGAAAAGCCGTGTTTTTCCTAGAAGGAAAATGATGGACACGATGTCCTGACAGACTGGAATTCGTGCAACAAACACAATAATTCACCATTATGGCATCTCTAAAACTCGATCTAAAACTTTCTGTCTCTCACTACAGCTCTAACTACATCTACATCCACAATGAGAGAGCTGAACGCGAGCTCTTATTTGCCTCGGCCTACGTCATATGACGTGTTGCTATAGCGGGAAAGGCGTATTCCAGAGCCTAGCACATTTCATAAAAATTTCTACATCAAATGAGATTTCATTAGTAATTTCTACATATGTGTTTTTAAAAGACCTCTTCAGACAATATCAAGTATTAATTCAGTTATAAATTCAACCTGCATGTTGCTCTTTAACACTCAGTCATGCTTGTGAACAAACAATAACGTCGAAATGTTGTGAACGAAAAATACAGTCATATAAATTTAATGATGATTGGTATAATATATCAATATATAAATCTATGATTGGTCACCCGCTTCCAGTGTGGTTTGGAAATGTCATGCCCCATGCCCAATTTGCACTTACCATGGGAGAAAATTATTTAAATGAGGAATTTTGTGATTTATTTTCTTTAAACTTGCTAAATTACACTAAGATGAACTCACCTGTGATCTTGTAGTTCCAGCTCCATCCCCTAGAGTGGCGCTATGGGTCTTACGATCCCTGAGCTGTTTCTCCAGCTGGGCTCTGGCTCTCTCGCTGTCCCTGAGTTTGCCCTCGGCTCCCCTGAGGCGTCCGAGCTCCTCCTGCAGGAGACTGTGCTGCCGTTGCAGCAGGGCCAGCTCACCCAGCGAGCCCATGTCACTGGCACTATCCCGGGACAAAGAGCGAACTGTACGAGCCCCTGGGATGGCTGGGGAGACAGGGCTCTCTCTTAGGCAGAGCTCTAAGATGGAGTCCTGTCGAATCACCACACCCTAGGAGAGAATTTTGAAAATTTTATATTTTAACACACTTTATTGACATTAACGTTTTATTTTGGATCCTGTTTGTACGTAGTGCTTAGAAGATTTGATAAATGTATTTTGCAATGCACACCTGCAGAGCATGCAACTGAGCACTGAGATTCACCAGCCTTTGTGACACCTCCTGAAACACAAGACACATTTGTGATACATCACATTAATATATAGACACTAGTTTATATAAGCCAAGAAGATTGTAATATTTAATGGAGGCCTATATATTTAGCAGATAACTAGTAAATTTATTCGTAAAAAAAAAAAAATCATACTGATAATGTAAATATTATGGAATCTTGTTTCCGTCAATATAAAAGTTAATTGCGACTTTTTATCTCACAATTCAGTCTTTTTCTCTCAATTGTGAGTTAACATCTCGCAATTCTGACTTTTTTTAATCTCAGAACTGTGTGTTATAAAGTCGCAATTGTGACAAAGTCAGAATTGCGTGATATAAAGTCCCAAATTTAGTGTTATAAAGTAAGAGTTGCATGATATAAAGTCACAATTGCGAGAAATATACTCGCAATTCTGACTTTTTTCTCAGAATTGCATGTTTATATCTCGCAATTCTGACTTTATAACATGCAATTGGGAGATATAAAGTCAGAATTGCTTGATATAAAGTAGCAATTGCGTGTTATAAAGTCAGAATTGCGTGATATAAACTCACAATTGTGTGTTATAAAGTCAGAATTGCGTGATATAAACTCACAATTGCGTGTTATTAAGTCAGAATTGCGTGATATAAAGTCACAATTGCGTGTTATAAAGTCTGAATTGCATGATATAAAGTCGCAATTGTGTTATAAAGTCAGAATTGCGTGATATAAAGTCACAATTGTGTTATAAAGTCAGAATTGCGTGATATAAAGTCACAATTCCGTGTTATAAAGTCAGATTTGTGTGATATAAACTCTTAATTGCGAGAAATAAACTCGCAATTTTTTTTTCTCAGAATTGCATGTTTATATCTCGCAATTCTGATTTGTAATTCTTTGTAAAACTCACAATTGTGTGTTATAACGTCAGAAATGCGTGATATAAAGTCTGAATTGCGTGATATAAACTCACAATTGTGTTATAAAGTCAGAATTGCGTGATATAAAGTCACAATTGCATGTTATAAAGTCAGAATTGCATGATATAGTCACAATTGTGTTATAAAGTCAGAATTGCGTGATATAAACTCACAATTGTGTTATAAGTCAGAATTGCGTGATATAAACTCACAATTGTGTTATAAAGTCAGAATTAAGTGATATAAAGTCACACTTCCGTGATATAAAGTCAGATTTGTGTGATATAAACTCTTAATTGCGAGAAATAAACTCGCAAATTTTTTTTTCTCAGAATTGCATGTTTATATCTCGCAATTCTGATTTTGTAATTCTTTTGTAAAACTCACAATTGTGTGTTATAACGTCAGAAATGCGTGATATAAAGTCTGAATTGCGTGATATAAACTCACAATTGTGTTATAAAGTCAGAATTGCGTGATATAAAGTCACAATTGCATGTTATAAAGTCAGAATTGCATGATATAGTCACAATTGTGTTATAAAGTCAGAATTGCGTGATATAAACTCACAATTGTGTTATAAAGTCAGAATTGCGTGATATAAACTCACAATTGTGTTATAAAGTCAGAATTAAGTGATATAAAGTCACAATTCCGTGTATAAAGTCAGATTTGTGTGATATAAACTCTTAATTGCGAGAAATAAACTCGCAAATTTTTTTTTCTCAGAATTGCATGTTTATATCTCGCAATTCTGATTTTGTAATTCTTTTGTAAAACTCACAATTGTGTGTTATAACATCAGAAATGCGTGATATAAAGTCTGAATTGCGTGATATAAACTCACAATTGTGTTATAAAGTCAGAATTGCGTGATATAAAGTCACAATTGCATGTTATAAAGTCAGAATTGCATGATATAGTCACAATTGTGTTATAAAGTCAGAATTGCGTGATATAAACTCACAATTGTGTTATAAAGTCAGAATTGCGTGATATAAACTCACAATTGTGTTATAAAGTCAGAATTAAGTGATATAAAGTCACACTTCCGTGATATAAAGTCAGATTTGTGTGATATAAACTCTTAATTGCGAGAAAAAAACTTGCAAATTTTTTTTTCTCAGAATTGCATGTTTATATCTCGCAATTCTGATTTTGTAATTCTTGAACTAAATGTTAAAACGGTCTTGAACTAAATGTTAGTACCTCACTTGGTGGCTTGTCCTCCATTTGATTCCCATTACCATCCTGTACAGAAACAATTTTTTGCATTATTCACACAATTATAATTCTGAACCAGCAGTTTCATTCAAAAGCTTTAATTTGTCAGCACACATTGAAAAGCACCATCTTGCTATGTGTCGATGAAAAGGGAGATAAAGTGTAGCTTTCAAGCACCAGTTGTGAGTCGTGATGGAGAGTTTTTGGTAGATTCAGGTTGCTATGGAAACCTGCGAGTTTCAGATGACTAATTTTTTCAGCATTACATAAAAACTCAGTAATAGCATCGAACCATCTTATTATGTGCATAATTATTACATTTCATGAAACATATTTGATGCAGGCAGATGTGAATGTCAAAGACGGTGATAACAAACAGCTCACTACCATAGATCATATTTTCTAATAAAATAATGTTTCGTATACCTGAGCAGTTTGGTTCTCCTGAGAGCCATTGACTAATACCTCTTGTCCATCTGGAAGTACAGAGGAAGCACAATGGTCAGAAAAATGGTAGTAGGGGTGTAACGGTTCAAATGATGGTTTGGTTTGTATCACGGGTTTAGGATCACAGTTTCGGTACAGTTCGATATGTGCTATGTTCAGGAAAAAAGGACTACAAAATAAAAATAAAGAAAATAAGGACAAGATACAAATAAAATAAACAGAGCTTTTCAGGTACATAAATTGAATAAAAGTAATCAAATGTAAAATAACACTGCATGTTATCTTCACTGTATAAATTAATTAAAGATTAATCCTTATTAAAGTTACAAAAATTATTCAGTCAAGAGAAGCGAGTGATTTTGTGAGTCTTTTGTTGGTTGATTAACATTAAAAACACAGACAATAGCAGGAATATTAGGCTGATGTCAATTTAAGACAATGCACGGATCCAATACTGATACAGTACACATGCATTGTCTTCTGTTTATATTCCTTTTATGTTCACTTAAGACATAACCTACTATGGTCGCATGTTAAGATGGGCATGTTGATATGATTTTTGTGTGAATTTGTCACATCACATCACAATTGCAAGATGACTTTAGTATTCACGTGCTGTCTGAGACATATGCACACTTCGGATGCGTGCGCGCACAAAAGTATTATAGATGCCTCGTCGTCAGATTTGAGATTAACCACCTGCCGAACCGTGGGTGGAGAACGGTACGGTTAATTTTTTTTACCAAGAAACGTTACACCCCTAATATTTAGCCAATCAGACATATTTATTTTTACATATTGCATGTTTTGTTTTTGACACCTACTGATTACTAGCGCACCACTGTGGTTGTGATGGCCGTTGGAACTGCAGGGCAGAGGAACCTCAAAACTGGATCCTAATATCAGCTCTGTCAATCTGTCCACTGCAGAGAGAGAAAGAAAGGTACATCATGACATTTTACAAGATATTATGAAAGATCTGAGGATGAGCTCAGAGGATTTAGCTAAAAATGGATGGTGAACTTTTCAAAAAAGAAAAAAACGTATAATTAAACTTTTTTTTTTTACTTTCACCAAACGAGACAGAAATGTGCAGAGGCATACTGGCAGCAAGTATGAATTTGATTATATTTTTATTTTTTTATGTTGTTGTTAATGTTGTAATATATTATGTGTGTGTGTAAAATACAAAAAAATTTACTTTAATGATCTATTTATTCAGATGCTGAAACTGATTAAAAATTTGTGTAATTTTTTTTATATCTATGAAATAATAAAAAATATATAACAAACAAACAAAAAAATACTATCTGACATATCTTTTTTTTTATATATATATATATATATATATATATATATATATATATATATATATATATATATATATATATATATATATATATATATATATATATATGCTGAAACTGATGGTACATAAAATCAGAATTGGTAAACATATTAATATGGCTGTGAATTTGTTTTTTGCAAACATTTCAAGCCTGATAGTCTTTTTAAAATAAACCAAAACTCTGCCTTCGTTTCTGTTGCCCTTCACTGCTTACTCATAGTGTGAATACTGTAACCTATTAATATGGGCGTTGAAATAAATGTGCACTAAAGGGTGAAACGAGCCTTATGCAGGTGGAACACCCTACTTCAGTCACAAATGTAACATCCTGCCTTTCTTACCCTCAGTTATGGCCTGTGTGAGCAGCTGTTCTCCACGCAGTGCCTGAGAAGACTCGGCTCTGAACAGGTTTCTGGAACAGCATGGCTGCATGACCTCGTAACCTCCCATGACCTCCGCCAAGTCAGAGAACAGGGTGACCCGCTCCTGAAGCAGCTCTAACACCTCCCTGTCCTTCTGCTGGATATCAGCTGAAACAGACAGCATGAAGATCAGTACAGTAAAATATCAACATCAGCTTCTTCACGCTGTCAAAATAGTAACCTTGTTCCACCTTCAAATTCTGTGTAAAGATGTCATGACAACTTGACATGACAACAACTGTAATGATTCATAAAAAATAAGAATGAATAAGTGTTTGCCCCAGTGTTGGGAACATGTATATGAGTGTGTGTGTGTGTGTGTAGTGTTTAAAGCAAACCTTTTAGTCTCCGCAGAAGGGCCTTGTCTTCTGTTTCTATAAGAGGGAATTCTTCTCTTGATGGACAGCTGTGTGATAAAATAATGGTGGTAAAGACAAATGACCATTAGAATTGGTAGTTTTAAATTGTTAGTTTATGGCCATTAGCATTGAAGTCATCATTATGTTAGTTTTCCCACTTTTAACAAGTATTAAGATTTAAAATGTACAGTCTTTCTCTTCTGGGAAAATAGACCAAATATATATATATATATATTTTTTGTCCAATAAAATGCTATCTAAAATGAAAATATTGTGCTAATGCTGGTATTTTGTTTGCTAGCTTTTTTCTCAAGGAAGGCTTCTGCTGCCATTGTGTATGGCAGTAAAAAAAAAAAAAAAAAAACTGTAGTCCGGGGAGTAAAAAACAAAACAAATCTATTAATAAATATTTAAATAAAAAATATAAATAATAATAAATGTAACATTTATGTTCTGTTTTGGTTTAGTTTCATTGTGTTTTGGTTTTATTCCTTTGTGGATTTAATAAAGACTCCTCGATTGATTCCTCGTCTTTGTGTGCATTACTACAGCCACTAAGTGACAAATAATAGCTATTTATTATTATTATGAACAAGAAGAAACACATAAAATGATAATTATAATTATGTATAATAATTATTATGAGGAATAATTAATTAATTAAATAAATGATAATTTACTGAATTTGTTGCCTTTATAATATCACGCTTACTCTATTTTACATGCATATATAAATAAATGGATCTTTATGTTTTATTTTAGGAAGGGTTTTCCTCGTGAGTGGATCGTAGTATTTGCGGGTCCTTGGCATCAACTGAATTAAATGAAATTAAATGCCCTATCGATGAAGCAAGCTGTCAAATTTGTTTTTTTCTTCAGGGCTATAATGTAAACAAAAGCTATTGGAAACTCAAGCTTCCCACAGAACTGACATATGCATTTTAAATGTCCCACTCCTGAAATTAAAAAGTGCTTTCATGTGATTTTCTAATTCCACTGCAAAGAGAGAGGTCCTGAAAAATGTCAAATGGTGACTGTGAGTGCTGTGCGGAGTGTGTTCATGTATGTACCTGCTGATGGTTTGCTGTATGTGCCGTAACCAAATGTTTCTGTCTTCTTTAGAGGCTGCATAGAGCTCATACATCTCAGGTGGTATGGACTCACTGCTTATCAGGAACAACCCTCGCTCTTGATTGGCTATGTCTCGGACCAAGAGATTCTGCAGTGACACCACAGCAGACTTATCCTACAGAAAGAATGAGAAGAAAAGAGATATTGTTGTACAGATTTACAAAAATAAATAGCTTAGAAAAGTAATAGCACATTCCTCTTCATCAAGTCTCACAATTTGAGGTATCAGGACGAGTTACAATGTCTACATCATAATGGCCCTCATTTATCATTATTGCGTAGAAACGGGCGTAAATGTTGGCGCAAGATTATGCTTACACTCCTCTCACCGCCTGATGTATGAAGCTGTCCGTACCTTTGAAATCTAGGTGTACGCAATACCTGTCCTTGATAAATGCAGCGGCTGAAAACGATCGTCATTAGAATAACACGCCTCTAAATATTCAAGTCTCCGCTTCCCCCACGCCCTCATTTTACGCCATGGACACACGGAAGACGGCAAAGAAGAGAAACTTCTCCGACGTGGAGATCAAATGACCGATCACAATGCATTATTTTACAGCACGTGTTTTGAAACAATTAGCATTTAATATCGTATCATATACAACAGTGAGGATGATGTGATGTGGTCATGTGGAGTACCATTCATTCACATTAATAATTGCATGTCCATTTGTAATATTCTTATTCTTATTATTATTCGTGCTCGCATTTATGAGGAAAAAACAATGATACGGACGTGAGCGCTCTGAAAGCGGCACTAAAATATATTTTAAAACTTTCACAGAGACATCAAACAGAAAGCACAAAACCTTTCTTTAAACTGAATTTCGTTTTGTATTAATTGTATCTTAATTTTACTTTAAGTTTCATCAACCAATTACCTGGATTTAACAAATAAGAAGTAAATAGCAGATGATAGATAATCATGAAACGGAGGACGCGTGAACTGAGCTCATCTGATAAATGAACCGAAACTCAGCGTATAAGGTACCCTACTTGCCTCAGACATGTCTACTTTTAAACAGAACAATTCAAAACGAAAGAAAACAGACACAGACTGCTCTCTGCTTATGTAATCTGAAATGTGCATTTCTCTCTGGCGCGTTCACTACTGCAAAGATCGCGAGTCAGCATCTCAACTTCATCTTTGCAGCCGACACAAAGAAAACACTTCTTTATTAATAAACAATTAAAATATCTCCTTGCTATATTTTACATATTCATAATCATTTCTTTTGCCGGTTCTTTGTGACAGATTTTTACACTGAAGTTTATAATTAGCCTACTATGTTGTTGTTTTTTTTGTCATATGTTTTAGTTTGTCAGTGCGTTTTGTGGTGTTAATTGTTTTTCTGCGCATTTCCGCACTAACTCAAACGTGCGTACACCACCTCCTGAGCTGGCGTGGGATTTGAGCGTGCCGTACGCCAACGTCCATATTGATAAATCTCAAAGTCACCGTGGTTTTGGGTGTACGCCAGGTGTACGCTCGAAATTTGGTGTACGCACTTTTGATAAATGAGGGCCATTGTCTTCAGCAAATGTTTACGTCACAATGTGAAATATTAGCATAACTAAGAAAGATGATAAGGCTGTCGTGGTCGTGGAGATGCTGTATGTTTAGATGTAAAAGCAAAACCCCTTCGTTAGGACTTCTGAAAAAGGACGGAATTAGGATTAATTGGAGATTTTTCATAACGCTCTTCCTGAGCAGTACAATCCAAAAGTTAGCTTGTGTACACATTTTACAAATGAGAATGTGTGGGAGTACAACATTTCTGACACACGCTTAAAGTGTTTGACCAATCACAATGTACCAGGTCAGCTGGCCATTCAGAGGTCTCTGGGCTTTTCGGAAGGAGGGGCTTTGTTGAAATCAGTGTTCTAGACAGACTGGGAATAGAGGTGCTGTTATAATGTACATTAATTAAAGTGTTTTTTGAACATTAAAGTATGCTGACCTATTCTATTAATTACACCCAAAAAACAAACTAATGATCTTTTAAAATAGCATCATATGACCCCTTTAAAACTTTGAACAGAGCAAGAACCCTAAATATGAGCACTAGCAATATGGATACGTGGCTTAGCAAGCAAAGTAACTTACCAAACTGGCAAAGATGTACCGTTGATCTTTCTCTTGCAAGAATACTAGAATGTCAGTCATCAACAAAACCTGAACATCTACAACAGAAAGAAAAAGGGAAATGCGGTACATTAATACACTCACATTAATGCACAAGTACATGTCAGCTAATACAAAAGCGTGTTTGTCAATCTCCATCTCACTCTGACACATTACATTACACTTCCTCATAACCAGCCGCAGTCTTCTGTACCTTTGAGCCGGGAGCCAGGCGTTTTCCAGAGCAGTGTGCCTTCGTGTATCAGCTGCCTCCGGAGCAGTTCGGCCGGTCTGAACAGGGCTCCAGAGCGGAGTTTGGCCTCGGCCCGCGGGTCGACCCGGGAGCGGATCTCTTGCAGCCGTTGTGTCCTTTCTAGTTCCAACACCTGCTGGTCCACCGAACTGAGCAGCTCCCGCATACAAGACAACGCGTGTAACAGACCTGAAGCTTCCTCTGGATTGTCTGCATTGTTACACACAATAATCAGTCCATAAAAATGTCTGTAACCGGGGGCATTTTGTATGACATTACCCTCCTAAAATGTGACCATTATGTGGACTTTTCATAACTTCATTATGTAAACTTTTTTTTTCACATTAGAAGGATAGAGTAATTTATAGACATGGAGGAGAAGGGTGGAGGTGAGAACTGAGAAGCTGTTTATATATAGTTAATATGGACATTGGCGACATACACCCGAGTCTCACCTTTGGTGTTGTCATATATACGTTGCACCAGGACGGGGTATTTAGTGATGCGCTGAGTGACCAACAGGATGCACTCCTGGAACCCGTGACGACGCAGTAGAGGACCCCGATTCGCCCTCTGAGAGGACACAGAAGGACAAAGACAATGATAAATGGACAGTTAACCATTTCAGCCTCTGTGCACTGTATTTACATACACACACACTCTAAATCTGTATCCAAAACCCACAGCAGCTACCATGCTGCTGGGAAAATGGTTTAACACAGGCACCATAATGTGTATTATAATCTAATGAGCTAGAATTAATTGAGCTTAAATTTTATCCAAGCATGGATGACTGCAAAATACTTATTATTTCTCAGTAGAAATTGAGTAATTGTAATTTGTTTTATTACTGACCAGGGCTCGACAATAAGACAGGCCTGATGTCAGATGTCAGGCCTGATGACAATAAGATCAGGCCAGACAGGCCTGATGGCCTGGGGCCAGCGTGAAAGACACTCGGGCCAGCTGACAGAACTGTCACTAGCCAGATTGGGCCAGTGCTGCATCTTCACGGAAGTTGATAACTTGTGTGTGTTTTTAAGCCTTGCCAACTTAAATATTCAGTGCAAATAGACGCAAAAGTACCCGTGTCTCTCAGTGGTACTTGCATGCTGTGTGATAAGTTTTGTGTGCGCAGCAACACATCAAAAGTGCGCGCCCAATCGCTCACAGCTCTTGCCTGAATAACTGCAATAAGGGTTAATCTATAATTATACAGTGAAGACTATGCAGTGATATTTTACATTTGCTTAATATTTCTGTACCTGAAAATCTAGTTTAGTCACGACGACGTAACATCTCCCGTTCCCTCCTTCAGGGAACGAGGGTTACATTAGTAACCGAGACGATTTTGTTAAACAATACCTCCTCATATATCATGAGCAATGTGCTACCTTCCACACCACTGTTCTGAGAATATTTAACTTTTTAAAGCATATTAATATTACTGTGATATCGATAACTGAAATTTCACTTGTTTTGTTACCGCGATCGTCCTAAACTAAGCTATTACGAAGCACAAGAGCTGAACACAATTATGATACCTGGAAATCTGATGATTCACACATCTCTGAGAGTCTGCAGGCATTTAATGCATTAATGCACCCGCCCACCATCATTCATCACTCAGTACCACTCTATCCTCCCACTTGAAACACACGAGACAACACCTGACCCGGTTATGCAAACACATAACGCACATGGACAAGGTCATTCTTGTTCTTACCCGTATAAAGAGCTGAAGTCTCTTGTCTCTGGCCAAAAGCTCTTTGTAGAGTTTGACAGCCTTTATATGACGACTGCAGAACTCAGAATACGTCTTCAGCATCTCGTCTGCACACTGACCTGAGAACTGACATACACACACACAAACAGTGCACTATGAACATTTTGTTCCTTGAAACTTGAAAGCTTTCAGGATCCCACTCTCATACACTCTCATTTCCATTTGTCACTATTTCTTTCTTTTTGACTTTTCACGCCCTCTACAACATGACGTCATTCTTTTCTCCTTCAAATTCATGCAATGGTTTAATATTAGGATATTTTGACATTTTTTATAAAGTATTTATAAGTTTTAAGTTAAATTATATTCCATTTTGTTGCACTGTTGCACGATTGTGTTAACTTTTTTTTACAGTAATGCATTAAATTGACAGCTCTACTTTATGAAACATTTTAAACTGGCAATCAAAACACATATGCTAATCCAAAACCACTTACGACTGGCCAAATGTATTCAAATGCATTTACACCCCGATTCGCCCATGTAAACTCACAAATGCACTCCCACCTGTTTTATTAGTACATCGCTGATCTGAGTGATGGTGAAATTGTTTGTGCTTTCAGGTTGCAGGCTGTGAGCGCGTCGTTCGAGGAGCTGCGAGAGGAAGTGTGTGTGAATCGTCAACAGGCGCTCCAGGCAGGGGAACAGCGCATGCACGACCCCCGGCTCCAGCTGCACCTCCTCCAGCATACCCCGCCTGAACACACCCTCCATGATCCGCAGGGTCCGAACGTGATGAAGCTCCGTCTGGATCAGCTCTGAAATGATATCACAGAGGTTGAGCTGAAAATACAACATTTAAAAGGTCTTTGTTGGACCCACTGTCCTTTTTGAGGGTAGATGTTGATGTGAATGAAAACAATGTAGTGAGGCATAGACGTACAGAACAGTCCATGTGTTACAATTTTGTGTACCTAAAATAGCTACATTTTGTGTATTTTAGATAATTTTTCCAGTCATCAAACAATCACTTAAAGTTCATCTTTAAAAACAGTAATAATATAATAACATGGTTAAATGTAATCTTCCGCAAAATCTCAAAGTGAATGTCCATTTTTCACACTGTACATTGTTATGTTGTAGTGCCTAAATTCCGTTGTAGCATTAAAAATTATGCATTGTTTTTTTTTGCTGTTGTTGTTTTATTTTGAGTATAGAATATTAATATAGGCAATTTATTAGTTATTATACAGAATTTAAATGTATTGTATTTAAAAAAAACTTGAGCCCACAAGGACTAGATGCACAATCTGTTTGTTTTCATTTGCAAAAAAATAAATACAGTGTCTGGAAAAGCACTTAATAGTATTTGTAATCGGGTTTCAGAGTTGACGGCCCATTTACAGTCATAAATATACTTCGATTCTAGACTTAGATCTGCGTTTTTTCTCTAACCATAGATGACGTCTTGTCTCTTGATAACATCTTTACGGTGGGTCTGCAAGTAGGTGGAATCTACCGCCATGCTCCAGGAATCTGCTTCAAATTCCTGACCTTCAAACTCCAAATCTTCCAGCAGAGAGTTGAAGAAGCCCTCTCCTAAAAACAAGAAAAATACCATTTCTGTATTATTGCTTCAGTTTGCAGGTAGACAGGTTGGCCAACATGGAATTTGGGGGATTGATCTATAGCCAATACACCAATTAAAAACAATACTCTCATTTTATATACAAATTAATTATTTTTTCCATAAGTTGGTAAGTACACTACTCAACTGCTATATTTAATATTTTAAAATGTGATTTATTCCTGTGATGTCAAATCTGAATTTTCAACATCATTGACAACAGTCTTCACTGTCAGATGACCCTTTAGAAATCATCTGAATACGCTGATTTGTTGAAACATTTCTAATTATTATCAATGTTGAAAACATTGTGCTGGTTAATATATTTGTGGTAACTGTGATTCAGAATTCTTGGATAAATACAAATTTAAAAAGAACAGCATTTATTTGATATATAAATATTTTGTAACATTATAAATGTCTTTACAGTTAATTTAATGAATCCTTGCTGAATAAAAGTATTAATTTCTTAATAAATACTAACTGCAAAAATCTATGTACTGTATATGGCCGCATTTACACTGCATGTCTTGATGTCCAATTCTCATTTGTTGACTATATCCAATTTTTTATGACTACTTAGATCTTTTCAAAGTGACCCATATCCGATATCTGCATTTACACTATACACTTGGCGAAACAACCCAATGCATACTGACCCGGAAAAGCTTAGGCCGAAAAGAAAGTAAAAATGGCGCAATTTGCAATGGACGCAGACTAAATAATAGAAGCTTTTGCTTTCGGCGCATCTTTAAAGGTCAGCACAACATTAGGTTGAGCTTTCATTCTTCATTGCGCAATTGAAAAGAGTCATGTGATCGTTAACGGCATTCGCCATTGTCGCTTTTTCAATGATGTATGACTCCATGTGTTTTTTGTTTGTGTTTGTGGGTCATATCCGATCTGTGCCACATTGGAGGAAAAAAATCAGCATTTGATCACTTGAACCATGTAATGTAAATGCGGCCTATTTTAACATACGTCTACTTTTTTTTAAGTGTTTGTAGGTGTGTGTGTGTGTGTGTGTCTCACCCTCATCATTGAGGGACTCCATGGACATGGTTCTGCTCCTGAAGTTGAGTGAGTCTGTGGATTGAGACAAGATCCTGCGCAGCCCCAGAGGATAGTCATCATTTAGAGTCCTACACACACATGCACAGGTGGGCCAAATGCATGCATACAAACAGATGTATACATATGCATGCAATCACATGCAAAAAAAAAAAAGAAAAAGAAACAAATAAAAAAAGAGGCAGGCATCATAATCACCACAGACACAGAAAATACAAATAACAAATTTAAAATTAAAATACATTAAATTACTTAAAAATAAAAAATATATAAAATAAAGTGAATATAATGACTAACAAATAACAAAAAAAAAAACTGCTTACATTAAACTAAAATGGCCACAAACACAAAAAAAACACAAAAAGACAAAAATTACACAATGATGAGACCTGTGTGTCTGTCTCTACAGTATACAGATATTTCAGAAAAAAAAAAGATTTATGTGATAGCATGTTTTACAGTATTTATAAACTAGGGACTCACTTATTTGGTTATGTGTTGGTATATTGTACAGGCAAGAGCCCATTTTATGCATCTCTGTCATTTCTGTCACTCACCCTGCAATGTTATTGGTGGAGACGCTCTTGGAAAGTAAGAGAGAAGACCGGCCGCGACGTGATCCGAGTAGTGACTGACGAAGACTGTCTGAGGGGTAAATAGCAGAGCTGGGCCTTTCGTTTAAATGGGCTTCAGAGAGGCAGAAAAAGAGAGAGCAATGTCATATTTAGACATAAAGGGTAAATCCCATTTAATTCTGGTACCCAGATAACAAAAATATTTTCTAAGAACAATTTGCTAATGTTCCCATTAGGATATTGGAAACATTATTTCTGAAGGTTCCCTGAACGTTCAAAACATCCAGTTTTTTAAAAATGTTTTAAAAATGTTTTTTCTTGTTTTTATAAACATTAGGGGAACATTTCATTTTATAAGAATTATAATTATAGAATTATAAGAATGTTACTTTTGAATGTTCTGAAACAAGTAGTAACATTTAAAAAAACGTCAGACTAACGTCCAACTAAAATGTTTCAGACAAGCGGTTGAACAAATATTCTATTAAAATGACTGGAAGAATGTTTGTTAACTTTGAAAGAATCTTGCAAGAATGTCCCCGTTAGCTGGGTCTTAATCAATTTTGCGCAATCATTATCACATAATCCCCTCAATGATATCCATTCACAACTGGTCACAGGAGACATATGTCACTTGTAATTGGATCAGATATTAATACCAGATGTAAAAACACACTTGTTTCCATCACATCCTCACCTTTATTCCTCATAGTCACATTCTGATAGGCCGAATTGTTCCTCATCAGCGCCATTTTCTGTTGCTATTGTGACACATAGATGACATTTTTAGACATTTGCATAAACCTCATCAAGAAAACAGACCCAATTTAGATACATTTCTTCTGCATCCTACCATGAATCAAAGCCAGTGTCTGAATGTCAGTGGTCCATGTGACACCATGTGACACATGTGTGCACTAATATCCCACCTTTTGTTTCATTTTGACACAGTTTGGTAGCGTGTCCCTGCAGCGGTTGTGGATGGTGACATTACAAGCTGAAAAATAGAAGAACAGACAGGAAACCACTTTTTATCTCACATACTATCATCTTCATACAATCACATTTAAATGTGATGAATGTGATCTTCTCATGGTCACATTTAAAAGTAATAGAATTGTATTCACTTTTTCTGTTATGGGTTTGCAATAACACTATTATTAGCTGCTTGATCTACCACAATATTCCATAAACTTTCTTGACTACGTTAAGACTGGTATGATCAAGTTACTAGTAGCTGGTTTGTTGTTGGTCCAAGATGATTCTTTAGCTTAAAGCAGCTAGAAACCAACCACTGAGTTCTCAAAAACAGCAACCGGCGTACGAAGATACATACAAAATCCCCATATTCCCTTTTATACCTGTACTCTAACCTCTTTTTCCTCTCTACAATATTACAGCAAATAATTAAGTAAATCTCAGTACCATACCCATTTTTCGCCTGTCTTTCTCTCCCTCTTGACCTGTGTCCATGTCTGCGGTAAAATGCTTGTTCTAGATCTCCTTTACAGTATGCATTAGTCGCTGAACATTTTCTCCCGTTACACCGTATTGCTTTTGTGTCTGAACCTCCATTGTTTCAGAACGGCTTTGCTTCCTGTTTTGAGGGTGGCTGGGAAGGAAGAGGGACGGGGGCTCCGGTGGGGTTTCCCTGGCCAGATTACTCACAACACACACCTACACGAGTCTAAATAAATCACCCACTGAGCAGCACGGGCTTTTTGTAAGAAAAAGTGCATCTCACAAATGTAACTGTAGAGGAACATATTATTTAAAAATAGACATGACAAAAATGAGACAAATTGTACAGTAATGTTTGAGTCCATTTTGATAAATGACAATGCAAATGTGGTATTTTGGCAAATCTGAACACAGACAGTGTTAAGATCACTATGAAAAATCTAAGGAGACTTCACCTAAGGTCAAATTGGAAAAACACATTCATTCACACACTATGGTTAGTTGATAGAGTAATGGTTGATGAAAATTCAACTTTTTCATTACAGGAATAAATAAAATGGTATATATATGTATGTGACATGCATGTGTCTCACATTAACAGTGTTTTGGTTTTAAAAAGCCGTATCAGAATAGAAATATTTTATAAAACACATCAATAATTCTGCATTCTGTTCCATTCTATTGTGCTCTTTCCAGCTGTTTTTGAACACAATATATTATGTATTGTACTAGAGCTGTGGAATATAATCAGTCAGATATACACACGATTACAGTAAGCCTTCTTCAAAATATCCCTCTTGGCCAGTATTCACACAAACATAATTTGTTATGTATTAAGTGAAGATTTGGTTAACAGTTGGGTAAAAACATCTAACATTATATAACCGTGGATTAGGTCTTAATATAATAAACCTGTGTTAATGTTAATCAAACAATATAAGAGGGATTCACTCAATGCTTTTGACTGAACTACTTTTGTAGCTTTAATAATAAGCAATTAATTTGTAATGAATACCATGCTGTGATTATTTTTGCATTTGATTATTTGTTTTTCTTACTTACATGCTTCTGTTAAGATGTAAAATTAAAAAGTAAAGTAAAGCACTGTTAATTTTGATTCGTTTCTTTCTTATATTATATTTGCATCTTTGTTCTTATTTTTTAATAACAATGATAAAAAACAAAAATAGCAATATTGTGATTAATAATATAGTAAATAATTATAACTAAATAATTAGAGGAAAATATGCATTGTGTAGCACTGAGAATTGTTCTATAATCAAATCGTTTTATAATCGAATAGTTACCTCTAATCTAATTTTCTAATCTAGAAGCATTAAATAAAACAGCATCTTTATGCATATACATTTTTTTATCTAATCCACAGTGTCTAATTTAAATCTAATCTCCCACTCAAAGGTGTTCGGATCGTAAAGCCTTTGCACTAAGAGCCTGTGTGGGAGTTGAACATGTAGTTCCAGCCTCGATACACAGCAGAGAGAGAGAGAGTAATCAATACCGGAGCTCAGACCAGAGCAGCCGAGCACAAATCTGCTCATCGGTGAGTGGCTCGTACTCTCTGGTCTTTAAATCTGATCTTGATGACAAAATAAGGAAGAAGCTGAAAACAATAGCAAAACAGAGAACAAGAATTGAAAGATGAGCACAACAAAACAGGAAAGGGTGTGAGAGTATGCCAGCATTCATATGTAAATGTGCTTATAGGAATCGTTCAAGTGTGTGTGTGTGTGTGTGTGTGTGTGTGTGTGTGTGTGTGTGTGTGTGTGTGTGTGTGTTTGTGTTTGTGTGTGTGTTTGTGAGAGAGAGAATGGATGTGGTGAAATGCCATTTATGTGTATTTCATAATTTATTTTAAAATACAAGTGTGTGTATATATATATAATATGGATGTGGTGAAATGTGTGAAAATGCTTTCCATTGCAGGGCTGTTTCTGTTTCTATCCAGACCTCCAACTTTAAGATGTGTGTGAGTGTGTGTTATCTTGGCATACAGTGGTAGACTAGCCACTAAAAATATTCCACATACCCACTTCACCACATATAGGACTCAAAACAGCAGTTCAGGCCTACAGCGCAGATGTAATGTGAAAGAGGGATGTGGGAATGAGTAGACAAGTGTGGCTTGTGTAAGTAATAAAAAGGCATATACATGATGTTCATCTTGAGCTCAAAGTTCTGAATCTGGAGACAATCATGGAAAGAAAGTGGGGAAGTTGAGAGGGTGGAAGAAAGCAGGAAAAATCATTGGAAGGACTGAGGTAAGCGGCTGACTGAGGTTAGCGTTGTGATTGGCAAGATCACAAACAAGCTTTTCCTAGGATTTCATCAGAAACATTTATTCTTGGGGTCAATTAAGAATGGTACTGCTTTTATACTGTACTCATAATTATTAGTGTCTGTCTAATAACAATTACCACTGATCATACACTTATGTTAAATACTTGTCATTAAGGGTTTGTTCAGATCCCTAACCATAAGTACCAGGTTAATTACTTATCATTCATGAGTTTGTCCTGCATGAAAGATACATTCTATAAATGAGCTAGTTTGGAAGAGGTAAGATGTTAAGCGTTTCGATTTGTTTTGACAAGAGTTTCATCAGGCGGATGATGAAAGTAGTGAAAAATAATCAGATAAATTTTTGTTGAAAAAAAATAACTACATTATCATAGAGACTAGGCTCTAGTGAATAGGCTCTTTAGACTTGTACCAGGCCTATCAACTTCCTAGCAATCACATAGCAACATGCTAAAGTCACCCAGAACACCTTAAAGGGTTAGTTCACCCAAAAATGAAAATGATCTCATAATTTACTCACCCTCAAGCCATCCTAGGTGTATTTGACTTTCTTCTTTCAGTCGAACACAGAGTTATATTAAAAATTATATGGCTCTTCTAAGCTTTATAATGCGAGTGAATGGTACTCTATTAACCACCTGGAACCGTATAGATTACTTTTATGATGGATGGATGCACTTTTTTGGACTTCAAAGTCTAAAGACCTTCTGAAGCAAAGTGATGTGTTTTTGTAAGAAAAATATACATAATTATAACTTTATAAACTATAATCTTTGGCTTCCAGTAATGGGCGTGTGCGAGTCAAGTTCTGGCGGAAGAGTGACCTCTGACCCGATGTATTACATAGGAGCAGCGTAAGCTTAGGTGAGAATAGATGCCTCTCATGGTTCAAACAAATAAACAAGGCTGGGCAACACTTCTAATTTGTGACCGGTGTTTTGTTTTGTTCTATCTTCTGTGCTTCTGCGTATCAGTATCTCTTTAGAATTATAACTCCATTTTATACTATAAAGTGACTCTCCAGTGTCTTCATGTTTTTACTCACGGATGTCAGACCTGAACAGAAGAAATTAACCGAGGGAAGATTTTCAAGTCAAAGAAGGGGAGCCTCAGAGCACACCTACCAATTACATAATTGCCATGGACTAATGGTAATTTGAAAGTGTTTACCTGCCATAGCGAACATTTACGGAAACTCCCATTTTCTTCGAACTCCTAAAATTAACTTGCATTTAACGAGTTCGTTTGCCCATAGAATCTTTAAGATATTAGGTTAAACTTATTTGGCTTGCTGTCCACTGGAGAGGGGCTCAATGAAGCAGCTTCAACTCGAGCTCTGATATACCCCCCAGTGGCTAAATGTAGGACCTGGTAATTAAAGGGCAAGGTACCTGAGATGAAGGTGGAGTTTGGGGAGGTGGAGGGATACTGGGACAGCTGATACTGGAACAGCTGATGCCAGGGAGAGGTAAGCGGCTGCTTATATAGGCTGTAGGCTGTTGATTGAAAGATTATATTGGCTCGCTCCTCCCTAACTTACGTTTAGGAACTTCATTTTGAATTGTATCGGGGCCTTCAGTAACCGCATATCAACATGCTAAAAGTATATAAAAATATCCAATAGATTTGCGTTGAAGGGAGAACAGAAACCTTAATATTATAGGTACTTGAGGATTGGCTTCTTAAGGTCCATTCACACCAAGGATGATAACTATAAAGATAACGATAAAGATATAAAATCTAGTTCTAAAATCGTTCTCAATATTAAGGAATAGCAGTTCACACCACAGCTATAACGATAACGGCACAGAGAAACGATATCGTTGGAATCATTTTCAGAACGATTTTATCCAGTTGATGAACGATAAAAAGTTCTCTGGAAAAGTTTACTCTGGCTGGTAAACACCTTCGTACTACCATTGGTCCATGTCAACTATCTAATACAGTAGGTAGGTGTGCTCTTTGGCTCTGCCTTCTTTGATGTGGAAATCTTCTCCAGTTAATTTCTTCAGTTCAGTCCATTGAGGTCAGACGTGAGTAAAAACATGAACATGCTGGAGATCTGCTTTATAGTAGAAAATTAAGTTTTAATTAGAATTGAAAGCACTGCCACTGTTTTTTAGGTTTAATACTGTAAAGCTGCTTGCTTTAAAGCAATCTATTGTACAACGTGCTATATAAATAAACGTGACCCAACTTGACTGGAGTGCTAAATTGCAGACCTGGGGCAAACATCCACATCGAGGAAAGCATGCAGCACATATTTACATATTAATCTAAACACCGCCCTCATCAGTGTGGGTGACGTCAGGATGTTGGCTAACAGTATACCGCTGGTCAAACTTATTTTTACCCCTAAACGAAGACCTTGCCGTGAGTATATCGGAGCCTTTAGACTTGTGCCAGACATATTAACACCCTAGCAAAATAATAGAAACATGCTAAAACTACCCAGAACCCCCTAGCAACTACATAGCAACATGCTAATACCACCCATAACACCCTAGCAACTGCATAGCGACATGTTACATAAACTCACATTGCCAATGATTCTATCATTGAGTTGATGAACACACACCACTAATATTTTCCACAGAAACGGTAAAAATCGAGTTTACAAAATATCTACAATTTGCAAAATGTTGTATTTATCTTATTTTGATCATACCAGGGGAGTTTTGAGTGTGTTTGTCTGTGTGACTCACTAGGGCAACTGAGGGCCTCCTTAGCGGTGATGCTCTTGTTGCAGGCCGAGCAGAGTGTCGTTCCGGACACGGTGAGAGAGTTGAAGAGGTGGCCATTACTGTAGCGAGCCTCTCGCTCTCTGGCTTCTCTCTCCCGCTCCCTCATGCGTTCCTTCTCCTTATTCTAATCAGAACACAAAAACTCAAAATAAATTAATCATGCATGGTGTCATAATATATAAATAAACATTTAAATCATCTCCACCAGAGTAAAATTTGCCTAGTATCATAGTAGGAAAAAACCCCAACAACTTTGAGCTGGTCAAAGAACAATCAACACTCACAAAAAAAGACAATGATGACACTATTGCAGCTCAGTTTCTATTGTGTAACCAGTTCATCTGCCGAACTGGTACAGACCGAGTTCACGAACAGGGAAACAACCAACTCAAAAGAGAACTTGCAACACCATTTCGGAAGAAACAGAAGCCGAACAATAGCCATATTGAATGTCTAGATAGTCTGTATTCCTTGGTAAAAGATTTTTATCATGAAAACACACACACAACACATTCATGCATGTGAAACTGGTTTCATTGAAAAAGCTAATCTTTGCTTATCAGCCTTTAAGGGAAAGACAAATGAACCCAATACGCTCTCCACTATAAAAAGTCACTCATTTTGTTTAAGCAAACAATGGCTCTCTTTCTGATATAGTAACTTAATCTATTTGTTTGTCTTGGTTAGGTAGGTCATGCCTAGTTGATAGTTTCTCAGATTTTGGCCATTATTTTGTCCTCTCTTCGGCCCTCTGAGGGTCTTTTTTGACATACAATCTGCTAATAGGTTATTGATGTGGGTTGAGGTAATTAGTAGGGGTGTGACAATATTAAAATGTGACGATATTTCTCGTCGAGGTGAAAAGTTGTTTTGCAATATCGCCATGACGAAGCGTGAGGGTAAAATTAGCATAGTATATGCCACTGCTACGTTTACATTGCATTGCCTCCAAGTAAGATCGCGAATTCAAAAGCGAAAGTAAAACGTGTGCTCCCTGATGACCGCAAATTACGCTATTTATTTTTGGTATTTATGCTGTTTTTATTTTTATGTTCAATTTGTGGAATGGAGTTCAATTAGGTCACACACAGCCTCAATTAGAAGTTCTGGAAGCACATAATTAAGAGACTCATGTGAAATCATATAGGAGGGAAGCCAATCAGCTGAGTTTGTTGAAAAAACGTTTAAAGTGCTTGTATATTGTTGACTTTCAATGCATATGATAATTGGTAATCAAAAAGCAAAACTGAAATGACATTCATTACAAGATGATTAGTTAAAACATTTCAAAATGCACCTGCAGACTATTTTTCCAGTCACAAATTTTGTCATTGAGGATTTCTTAAAAATACTGTGCAAAAATCTTGCCTCGTCTCGTTCTCGTAAACCCAATCTTGTGTATCGTCTCGTGAGCTTAGTATCTCGTCACACCCCTACTAATTAGTGGAGGCAAGTGTTGCATGTTAGCGGGAAGTCTTAAAACCCTCAGGGACTGTTTACACAACATCATTTTCAACCAAAAACTGGGAACTTTTTTGTGTTTTGGCCATTCATTTACACGACAACGGCGTTTTGGGGCCCTGAAAACCCAAACTTTTTAAAACGAGTTTCAAAGTGCACGTTTTTGAAAACGATAGCATTATCGTCTCCTTGTAAACGACAAAAACGTGAATTTATGAAAACCGTGACATCATGTGCATGTGAATTACGTGTTCAGTCTATAGGCTTGTATGTTTTTTTACAGAGTGACATCGCCAACTACCGGCCTGGCATGAATAATACAGCGTTTTTCCTTTTCACAGATTCGTGTGAATGGTGATCGTTTTGACAATACTATCGTCTGTACAAAAAAAAAGCTACGGAAAAAACGTTTCCAATTTTAGTACATTGTTGTTGTGTAAACGTCCCCTAAGTTTTGGCGTTTTGACTGGAGAGGGAAGAAGTAGAGTTTGAGTGTGACTAGGTTGAGTAACAAACAAATAGATAAAATGAAGGAAAAACTGCTACTATTGAGATTTTGATTATTTTAAAATAATGTGTAATAAAAGAAAGGGAGAGGAAAAAGGGATTTATTTGTGTTTGTCCAGACCAATCAATGTAATTTATATGGCACAGTATACAATACAAAAGGTTTAAAAAAAGATTGTCAAAATTTGTGTACCAGTGTTATTTGAGTATTTATATACTATTATAGCATTTGTTGTTGTTTTATGTTAGCATTTATTTTTATATTTTTCGTTTTCATTTAAATTTGAGTAATTTTTTTTATGTGTCATGTGTTTATTAGTTGTAATTTTTTTATATATATTTTTAAATTGTATGTAGTTAAAGGCTCAGGGAAGAAGGAGGCGGGAACCGGTGAACGTTCTTCAACGTAACTTTAATCCAAAAATAAACACAAATAACAAAACAAAAGTAAAGCGGAAGCCCCTCACAGACGACTGCCGCACAAACATAAATAAAACACAACGTAAAGTCCAGGAATCACGCCTCGCTCCGTTCCCACGACTCTCTGCCCGCCCTGCTTGCCACATAGTCTTTCATTTATTTTTATTTCAGTTTTCGTAATCTTAGTACTTTTTCACTTTACATTTATGGCATTCCGTTAGCTGCCAATGCAACATTTCTCATTTTTATTTAAGATTTTTTATTTCAAGTTCTAATATTTATCTTTTATTTCAGCTTTGTTTCAAGTACACAAATACTTATATTAGTTTCAGTTTTAGTAAACAATAACAATATGACGAGCACGAATCTGCAAGCTGCCATTTTTTCCTCAGTCAGCTGACTGAACAGCAAACCAGCAGAGCCATTTTGCACTTTGAGCAGTCACTAGCAAAACATCCTCCATAATATAATGAACTATTTACGAATTATATGTTCCTGTCTGCTGCCGTTGACGTCACAGCTCATGGCATGCGCTGACAGGATATTTGCCAGAGTTTAGGACTCTGTTTGTTCTTGTGGTGCCATCGGCCAATCAGCATTGACATTAAATACTTTTCCATTGGCTCCAGAGTAATTATGGCATTTACAGCTAAGAAAAAAAAACACACTGCAGCTTTAAATTAGGTAAATTTAATAAGTCCAGGGATCCATTTTGCACAATTAACAGTGCAACTCAGTTTTGATCTGTGTGCTTCTAGAGTCATTGTTCTTGATTATAAAAGCTTTGACCAGCAGCTGGTGTTGGTTAATATGCTAGTCAGCATTTTACTAGAAGCTCTACTTGGCCCTGGCTGATCATCTTCCTCTTTTATACATATTTTATGATGAGTTAATAGGAAAATTAAGGAAAGAGAAAGATAAATTTCCAGACAAACAATTACATTTTTTTATTTGAAATGCCAAAGACATTTCTAAATAAACATAGACTGAACAATGTCCATATTGGATGTCTAGAATGTCTGTGTTTCTTGGTAAACAATTTTTAGATTTCATACATTTTATAATAAGATGTCTCATATTTTTTCACCTCTGAATATAAAGACGCTAAGGTCCTGTTTTGGGTTCGCTTATTCTAAAAATCGGCCTCTCTGTTGACACGCAAAGCAGGAAATAATGAGAGAGCACTTCCTCTTTCTAATCAGCAGAAGGCATGAGTAAAGGTTGCCATAGGAACATGGACATGTGTTGGAAGTAAGCAACAGAAAATGTATTATAAAAAATGCTTAGTGTGTTAGTGTGTAGCAGTCCTAAAACCTGCAGGACGTTGCTATCAAATTAGCAAATTTACATTGACCTAGTTTGTCCATAACCAGAATTTCCAGGATGCTTCTGCATTGTTTGTTACATGTATGTGCGATCATCTCAGCAGATTTGGGAAGTTGCAATAGTTCATGCTAAATCGGAGAACAGAGCATGTAGCCAGGGTGGGGTTTGTGAAGATAAAGTGACACTTTTTTTTTATTTTATAAATAAACTTGAGTATGACTCTATATATCAGAAAAATACAGAGGCATACACTAGGAGGAGCCAACATTTCCAAGTCTGTGTTTATAAAAATAATGTCAGGCTAATGAAATGTAACTGTGCTTGCAAAATGAAAACAACCTCTGTGGTTATAGTTCACTTGAAAGTTGACATTGAATCAAGCTTTCTGTACAAAAGCATGAGCGGTATGTGCCCCAAGCACATTGTTTTCTAGGTTCAGGGAGCTTGTCTAAAGTTTGGAGTCTTCTCCTATCAAGGAAATGGGCTGAGATTGACAGTACTTAATGTTGGTGCTCCAGTTCTAATAGTCCCAGCTCCAGATTTAGTTCAGTCTGCTGTGGCCTGATGGCCTGGATTTAGCTGGCCTATGGGGAACCATGACTGATTAGTTGACATTGACATTCTTTGCAAACATTTTAATAAGAAAGCAATTTCCACTACAGTGCACAGGAAAGTAGCAGTCGCCGGATATGGATTCTTTCAATATCCAATGTCGATATAACTCCTGTTTATGGGTCAAGTAGTTGTTAAAGGCACACTCTGTAATTTTTCTCCACTAGAGGTTGTTTATTCAAAACATGACGCCTTGATTTCGTGGAATCTTGGGAGTTGTTGTCTTCACCTCTACAGCTGGCGATTATACCATGGTCTGGGTGAATACTCGATTCTGATTGGCTGCAGGGTGTCCGTTAAAAAGTGATAGAGGACACCTAGTAAAGTAGTTCTGGTGAAACTGCCTGTTTACCATTCGAAATTAATAAATAAATGCGCTGCCTACAACAGCTGTGAGTAACCATAGCAACAGGCAGTCAAAGTATCCGTTAACAATTTGCTCTATCAAAATAAACATCTAACGTTAGTTAGATATTACATAGCCTACTAATACAACAATGAGCGACTTCGTTATTTCATCTTCAGTCTCTCACGGACTGACGGAGCAGTAAGCCCGCAGACTGCTCTCGCATCGATGGCCTGTCACCGACAGTATTTGACGGCTCTCCAGTCCAGCATCGCAGCGGTGCTTCGGATAGGGTGACCACCTGGCTTCGGAGGCTGTGGTTAGTACAGACTAGTGTAACACATAGTGTTTTATGTGTAATAAAAAAAAATAACTATGTCTACCTTTGTGTTTCATGAAAAAAAAAGAAGCATTTTTGAACCTGAAGGGTTCTACAAGCTGAGCGGACTATAAATATCTCCGGTTGCTAAATAAACCGTCAGGCAAGTTATTATTTGTAAAAACTAGATTTAGCCTAATTAAAATATAAACTAATGTTTTAAAAATGTTTTATTGGGCAAGTGACCATGGTATAAGCAGGTTAATGCCCTCCGAGGTGTCCGTTGTCAGGTTTTAATGGACTTCGGCGGAGGCAACTGCGCGTCGGCCGGTTTACACCTCGCCGTCGTCCATTAAAACCTGACAACGGACACCTCGTCGGGCATTAACCCTTACTTAATGCAACGAAAGCCGGTGGAGCGTAACGAAGCCGCTGAAGCGAATGCTAAGTGGAGCTTTTATTATGCCACAGAACGCTTCCGCTTCTTCCGGTCATTCATTGGTGGGGTAACACAGCACTGTTTTATCATATTAGATACATTTGAGTGTGATGAAAGTTGTTATAATGCTACTCTGTGCGTTCGCTCGGCGGCTACTGTATGAGACACATGTTGCACACTGCAGTGAGCTAGATCGATATTAGGCATAGTAAATATGGTACTCACGGTAAATTAAGAAAACGAGATTTAAACAAAAAGACTAACTGTGTTGAGCTGTATAACAATGATTTGTTTTCTGTAGATGAATGTATCCAATAGGGGTGCACGATTCAGAAAGTGTCACGATTCGATTCGATACAGATTTTTTGTCTCAAGATTTGATTCGAAATCGATTTTCGATTCAAAAACGATTCTCGATTAAAAAAAAACGATTTACAGTATATAAATGTAGTTTAATTTTTTGCAGTAGACACAATTTAAAAGAAAAGAAACACAACTGATTAAATGTAGTTTGATATTACTTTATATGTCTTCATACAAAAATAAAAACTTTTGCAACTAAAAAAAGTGCAAAGTGCCAAGCTTTGGCCAGCTTTCAAATACATTTAATTCAAGTTTAAAATAAAACTTAAATAAAAAGCTTTTACATTTAGCTTTAAAGTGCTGTTGTCAGATCAAACAAACAATTCTGCTAAATGTGGTTTAAGGACTACTTCAGCTACCAGGTTGACTGTTGAAATGTGAACTCGACTGGGCACATTGAACTTCCAAAAAATATATACTAATGTCATAGAACCCTTGCGAAATTATTTTAAATAGATTTTAAAAAGCCACCGCTACTGGTAACATCTATGGTTAGATTGATTTGTTTAGATCCAGTGAAGTCGTTCATAGGCATAATTTGCGGGTATCTCCAGTTAACTAGCAGAGCATTCATTTGGTTCGCTATTAAATAAGAGATCTGTTGTTTTTTAAATCAAGCTGAGCGCTCGTTGCCATTGCTGCTGTGACATTGATACATGTGGCTCGCACAGTTTTCACTCGGACACGCGCTTCAATCTATCGCCGTTGGAGACTCCGGTGAAATCACAAAATAAAATGCACACAAACGTGATGAACATATTTGGTTTTGATGAGAGAGAGAAAAAACGATACGAGTGCGGTTTTAGAACCTGTAACCTCTGACACGCTTGGCAAAAGATCTACAGAACTCAAACATAAGATCTGCGGATCGATGCATTTATTTACGGGTTGAGCAGAGAGGCTGCACAGTTTGACCAGCGGGCGGCAAGAACTTGCAATGTATATCTATTTATCAGACCGGCCCTCGCGGCCCTACTGGACCACCGGTAAAAGTCCCGACTCACCCAATTGCCACTCTGCCTGCCTGTGCATGCCATTAAAAAAAAAATCGATTTTTGGAATTCTATGAATCGATTCTGAATCGGTAAAGATTGAATCGCGATTCAAATGTGAATCAATTTTTTTTGCACACCCCTAGTATCCAAACAGATGCTCACCTGCCTAATAAAACACATCATACATTAAAGTGTCTTTGGTGTTTCCAGGGTTTTAACAAAATAAAATCGGAAATCAAGTTTAACGCAGGTATGATGTCAGTGATAGGCAACGATCGGACACGGTCCATGTCCTGGTTAAAACTGCTTATTTCTCTGGATCTAAGCATTTTTAGAAACATTTGGGATGATGCAAGTACACAAATCAACAAAATATATAACACTGGTTTAGCGGTTTTTGGATATTTTGATCCAAAATTCTTACATAGCGTGCCTTTAATGGCTAAAACCTGACCAAGATCGGACGATTATATCAATATCTGCAGAACAAGGTAAACACAAGGCCAATCAAACTAGACCTTGACTAAGCTGCTCTCGGTTACATTTAAATTTCTCAAACTGAAGTCTAACCTTTGACCTTAGAAGAAGAGGTGGTGAGAGGTTGTGTGCTTATGTGTGAGCAAAAATACATCTCATTATTTAAAATTTTTTTGCCTTCGGACCTGAACCTGGAATTGATGCTTTAACTGAGTGCTATTTCTATGGCAACCTCTCTTTTGGCTCTCTTTCTCTTGAATGTTTCTCTGTGCGCGCACACACACAGTCTGTTGTTCAACATTCCCACTCAGTAACACCTACACAACTCAAACTCATGCTGAAGCTAATAACTGGACAAAAAAAGGTGCATACCCAATGCTAAAAACCACCATACAACCTTTTACTCGAGATGTCTCTACACATCAGAGTTAAAACTGCTCTGAGCAAGCTCTGTGTTGCTCCAAATTCTGTGTACATATGACATTCCACATTACAGCTGTAGTAAAGTATCCACCTTAACTCATAGTATCAAAGGTGACACTGCTTTGCTCCTGTGTAAATGAAATTCAGCATCAGAACAGCCTTAAAGTTTATAATAATATATAATTATAATTTATAATTTTTATATCCATAATCGCATAATGAAGACATTAATTTTAACACATGTAATCCCTGTGTAAATGTGTGCAGCTTCTAACACAGTCTCATCCCAAGAAGTCATATATTGACGTCTTGGGACGTCTTTTGACCATAACGTCAATATCCGCCTTTTTAGGGTACCCTTAAACGTCGGTAAATGACGATCCTGGGACGTCATACAACTGACGCTTTACATTTAACGTCAGTAGGTGACGGGGTAGGTTTAGGGGTAGGTTTAGGGCTGGGTAGAGTTAGGATCCGATAACGTCATCTAACCGACGTTTAAGGGTACCCTAAAAAGGCGGATATTGACGTATGGTCAAAAGACGTCCCAGATACAGCTTGTGCTGCCTTCATACCAATGACATCACACTCAATAAAGGCCATAAACTTACAGTCCTGGAAAACAGTATTCATTGTCAAACAACAACAACGTTAACATCTAGTTTGTCTGGCCCTTTAACCCTCATTCTATAACGATAAGGAAGTGGATTGCAATTTAAGTGCAAATGACTGTATTTCCATGCCCACGTTTACACAACCTCTAAGTTATTAACTTATGTATTTGTATTATCCCAAAACACACTAAGAGCTTGTCTGAAGTAGGCTATAGTGTTTCTTTGCTTTGGAACACAATGTATTATGAAAATACAAATAAATTTGGATTGAACGAACTGAAATGACTTATACTTTTCAAAACCGATTAGCCTATTTATAGTCAATGTTATAGTCGATGTACACGCTAAAACCCCTTATAAACCCCGATGACGAAAATATTAAAGTGGACAGTTCAAACATAGCGTCTAAATTGTTTTAATCCTCGCGATAAGCTGGTTAAAACACGCGTCATTGCACTTACCCGCTGACTGATCTCTCTCATCCTTTCCTGGCGAAGTTTCGACAGATCCGCTACTCGAGACATTGCGATATTTTAAACGTCTTTAGTACAACGAAAAACGAATCCTCGTACGGCAAAATCACATGTATATCCCATTAATTAAGATAAAAGTTCCTTTTGGCCCGGAGTATGTGCAATAGCAGCGTTTTAATAGGCATGAGACATTCACAGAGAAGCGCAGTGCTATAACTTTGAGAGAAATACGCTTTTCCTCTCTCTCG
Organism: Chrosomus eos; assembly: GCA_036326025.1. NCBI lineage: Eukaryota > Metazoa > Chordata > Actinopteri > Cypriniformes > Leuciscidae > Chrosomus > Chrosomus eos. The sequence continues at coordinate 31,391,677 of CM070827.1, read as the reverse complement.
CTCTCGCTCTCTCTCTCCTCCCCTCCCCTTCAGTGAAACGGTGTTGCCTCGTTCAGGAAGCGCAAAATGACTATCCCAGACCCCCTCAATTCTTATTAAAACACTCACTGTAATTCTAGACCGCATAGATGAACATAACATATATACTAATATATAGTTAATAAACTGGTGGTAGGCTATTTGAGTCCTTTGTATTTGTAAAAAAAGAAAAATGATGCCAAACTTACCTTTCTTAAGCCATATACCTAGATATTAGCCTATAAAATGTATTAATTTAGCTTAGGAATGCAATTTATTAATGCTTAAACATTTATCTGATATCATATGAAAAATTATTAATAATATTAAAAAACGATTGACTATTGGCGTTTAAATACAATAGATGTCAGCATCTGTCATGATGTCACTATAGTGAAACAACAGCAATGAAGATTGTGAGTCTCTGTGGCTGAACTCTTTCAAACAATGACGTCAACTTTAGCACCAGCATTTCTCACAGATCTAGAAGGAACTAAGACTATGCTCGGAAAGCTTGTGGTCTGCAGGCAAAAAGCACCCATGAGTAAAATCAGACCAGTTATACTCCAAATGAAAATGAAACAATAGATAGTCAGAATTAGAGTTATTATTATGCAAATTGCTATTTAATAAAGAAGACATTTAGTTACAACCTATAACTTCATCTTAGATTGAAAACCATGTATCCATTTCTAAATGCTGCAGTATTTCAGTGGCTCTGCATGCACCTTTGTGTACCGGGAAAGAAGGTAAATGGTGGACATTTTCTTTTGAGAAGAGAGCCGAGGGGAGAGGAGGGGAGATTCTTTTCTCGCCTTGGTCACATCTGTCGCCATGCCAACAGTGTACTTTGGCTGAGTTATGAGGGGAGCCTGGAAAGTTTACAGTGGGCGGCAAGGTTTTGGGTTTATATGGACACATTGTGCAAAAGACTGGTTCTTTTAAATACAGTATGCTGCATGGTTTAAAGCTAGTCAAATCTCTCAGCAGATTAAAGCAAGATTAAAGCAGGTCAAATCTTTCAACAGATGTACCGTCCCATCTAGACAGTTTGGATTCGCCAAACAATACTGACTGGGGCTCAGACTTAGATAACAGTCTACATAATCTGGTTGTGGAACAGAAGAGAACAGAATAGTTATAAGAGCAGAGATTGGGAGTTGCAGAAACCCATCCGTCCACCAAATACCATCAGTATTTCAGTAGAAAATGAGTATGGTGGCTTTTTCTGTGAAATCTGTCAACTTTAAATAGTGAGACACAACTCTCTCTCTCTCTCTCTCTCTCTCTCTCTCTCTCTCTCTCTCTCTCTCTCTCTCTCTCTTCTCTCTCTCTCTCTCCTCTCTCTCTCTCTCTCTCTCTCTCCTCTCTCTCTCTCTCTCTCTCTCTCTCTCTCTCTCTCTCTCTCTCTCCTCTCCTCTCTCTCTCTCTCTCTCTCTCTCTCTCTCTCTCTCTCTTTCACTGTCTCCAAGGAAGGACAGATTGCACTGTGGGCGGACTTCCACACAAGTGTTTCAACACTTGTTCTCCCTCTTACTCACGATATCTTGAATTTTATGCACCCTATCTTTCTTCCTTGTGTTGAGATTTCAGCCCCTGCAGCACTCCTGACCAAATCAATAATGATGAATACTCTGTCTTCACAGAGTATTAGAGGGCTGGCTCTGTACTCGGATACTGCGATCTGCTGCAAGCTACGCTAACAAATGCTAATAAACGAGATGCCACTTCATAATCAGTGCTAGTTCAACAAGTACACTGACTGCAAATCTAATATAGGCTGATCTTGTTATTCATCATTATCAGCCTTAAAAATAAATATAAGAACAAAATAATAATTATTATATAAATATCTAGCCTTTTTGCTTTTTCACTTTTTTAGATTCAAATTGCTTTTTAAATGTATTTGAAAAATATAAATAAATTAATAAAATCTCAAAAACATTAAAAATAATTGAAACCCAAAAAAAAACAAAGATAAGGGTTAAACTATTTATCCAATAGAAAAGAAAAAGTGATTATCTTTTAAACAAAACATTTAAAAAAAGTTTCCCGCAATTAACTTTAAATGAAGAACAAATTAAGAACCGAGTAAAAGATCATTCGTTTTTTTCAGACCTCTAGAAGGCCACGAACACACTCTAAAGTTTAGGAATGAAAACCGAATTTAAATACAGGAATGTTCTGAAATAATTTTGTTATTATGTTAAAATAATTTTACAGAGACCAAAGATTTGTCATGTTCTGCAATTTTAACTAAATCACCAGTTCAGTTCCGTACACACTGCATAGACTTTTTTGTAAATGCGGTTGTCACTTCTGTAAATTACGGAACAATGTGTGCAGCACAAGATTAAGCACAAAAATGTTAATTGACAACCAAATTTAGCTGCAATGTGTACGTAACCCGAAGAGATCTACAAGTCTCAAACTCAAAAGTCACTGAAATATGCATTCAAAGGTCAAATTTCAATATGAACAAATATGTTTAATCAAATTCTCCCAAAGCCAAATTATGTCAGCTATGCAATAGACATACATTTTATATTGTAAAGAAATAACTCATTTGCCACTATTTTTGGAGAACCATCCAAGACAAAGTTGATAATTAAATAGTTTCGTGATCTAAGAGCAAAAAAGTTCCTTTGTCATTTTATAGATTTATTGATAGAACCTTTTATGGCGTCTAAATAGAGCTCATTGAGTTATGTGCATTTTGTATACCAATTTGCATTACACTGAAGCTGGTAGTTACAATGATAGTGGGTGTTAGCTGCGGCCCTGACTCTACACTGAAATAGATGGATAGAAAGAGAGAGAATGAAAGACAGAGAGAGGGAGCGTTGCTGTGGGTTACCACTCTATAGAAGAGGCACTCTTCAGAGCTGCTTTCTGCGGCAGATGAGAAAATGTGTTTTCTGTGTGAGTGTGTATTTGACAGTAGGAGTTATAGTGAGGACAGTGTGTGTGTGTGTGTGTGTGTGTGTGTGTGTGTGTGTGTGTGTGTGTGTGTGTGTGTTTCTGCAGAGATAATGACCAGGTTCTGGAGGCTGAAGCCCACGAGGCCTGTCATTCAGCACAGACTGTGTCAGACAACACAACGTGATGCCTTAAGGTGAACGTGTGTGTGCACATTTGTATTCATGAGTGTATTTCTAATTTTGGCTAAGTGAGATGCAGCATCAATCATAGAGGTTAGAAGTTAAACAAACAAACAAAAAACGTCTGTCTCTCACAAACATTCAAATGTTTGGGGTCGTTTAAATAAGTCTGTTATGTTTTTGAAAGAAGTCTATGCTCATCAAGGTTGCAATTATTTGATCAAAAATACTGCAAAAACATCTAATATGTTATTTACTGCTCAAGAAACATTTCTTGTTATGTTGAAAACAGTTGTGCTAATTATTTTTTTGCGGGAAATTGATAACTTTTTCAAGATTCTTTGCTGAATGGAAAGTTTAAAAAACAGCATTTGATATACAAATCTCATATTTCACTAATAATTGTGTAAATATTATGTATTTCATGCATTATAAATTTCTTTACTGTCACTTTTGATGATCAATTTAATGCTTCCTTGCTGAATAAAAGTATACATTTTTATATAAAAAAAAAACGTACTGACCCCAAAGCCCAAACTTTTGAATGTTAGTGTATATGTACATACATATAGTATAGTTTAGAGTCCAATTCTCAATATTAACTAATTTCTTATTAGCATGCTAGGATCTTGGCTGTTCATTAGTACTTATTATAAAGCACAAATTAATATCTTATTCTGCATGACCATATTCAACATCCCTAATCCTGCCCAATACCTAAACTTAACTACCGTACTAAATATTAATAAGCACTTATTAGGAGTTTATTGAGGCAAAAGTTGTAGTTTAATAGTGAAAATCTGACCCTAATCTAAGGTGTGGCCATATACTATATAGTTTATTAATTAATGATAACTTTAGATAACTCTATCAAAAATTGCACTCCCTTATTTTAACATCTCATTCATTTTTTCATCTCAAAATAACCCAGTTCCCAGTCTGTTAGTGGAGGTGTGGGAGGAGCTCTCGCTGACACATGTCTCACAGATGTTTTTTCTCTTGTGGGATTGCCAAATCAGTGCAAAGGCTTTTAAAAAAAAAAAGGCCCTGTGCTCCACCCTGCGGGTCCTTCCATGACTTTACGAGCCTCCCAAAAACTAGGAGTAAACAGCGCAGCAAATGGCCGATAGTGAGTGGAGTGACAGTCCTGAAAAACTACTGCCAGTAAAAAATTCTGACAGTAATACTCCAAGCACACGTGTCTGTCTGCACTCTCTGAGTGTTCCCCACTTGATGATTTTTGATCTCACTTTGGGAAGGAAGGAACTCTGTAATTTATACATTTCTATGTTTATCTTCTAAGACTTAAATGTAAAGTAGCGTAGAAAACAGAAAACGTACTAGCTTATAAACCGGGTGGTGGGAAAAAGAGCAACTAAAAGAAAACAGAGGGTGCATCTGAGAGTTAAAGATAATGGCAGGAGGAAACAGGCCAGACCATGAGATGACTCTGCCAGACTGTTTACTTTGCTGCTAATAATCATTGAACACACACGCAGTGCACACGCACACACACAAACCCCCATACAGTGGTGGTATATCTAATGATACCACTCAACTTTACTATATACCACGGTGTTGTATGATTACGGCATTTATAAACGCCGCACAGGTTTCACTACAAATCATAACTTGATAGTAAAAGGATGTTGATTAAGCCTTGTCTAAAATTTTAACATGTAAAACTACGCTCACAAAACCGTAGTAACACCATGGTACAATTCGTAAGGGTTACTTTTTCTTCCCACGCAATCCACTTGATGTAATTAAATGGTCTTAGAAGCCTATATCTCTAAATTGTTCCCACTCATTGTAAAGAATTAATTCCCAAAGGCTGACAGAGATAAAAACAAACAGTCATGCTGCTTTAAGATTGTGCCTGTGGTCTGTCCTCTCACAAGCTCCTTCCTTGTGTGTGTATGGGGTCAGATCAGGCTCCAAACAGCTGACTGGACCCGTGTGTAATTGTTTGTGTGTGAGTAAGAGTATGTAAGCGTCTGGAAGAAGAGAGAGAAGCAGAAAGCGCGTTCAAGGAAGTTTAGTCACATGAGCATCAGTCTGTGCTTCCCGGCTGATCATATGGTTGTGTTATAATCAAATGGTGAAAAATGCATTACCATAATACAGAAGAACATTTAACAAATCCTCAGACAGAAATATTTTCATAACGCTCTAATAAAACACATTTACAGAAAACTGTACAGTACTTTAAATCTGGCAATATGGTTTAAAAAGTCGAGGAAAACTATTTAAAAACAAAACGAGACTTAAGTTAAGAGTCTAGCTTGCAAATAAAGAAAGAGCCTGCCTCTTAAAACTCCTCCCTTCTTTTGCAGGACTGTTTGTGTTGGGGCCTGTGGACCTGGCACGAAAATCCTATTCCGAGTAATACACAAGTAATTATGAGTGCCGATTCTCTGCCGACACTCCCTCAAGATCTACACAGAAAGCGTGTGTGATTTTTAGTGGCATGATGTCATGGAAAGACCTGCAAATCAAACCGACCTTTATAGGCGATGTAAAGATAAGAGTATGTGTTTAGAGTATGGGAAGATTTATTAAAGCCAGTTTCTGCTTCAGAGTAAAAATAAATTCATAATAAATAAAAAGGGAACTGTGATCCTCTTCCCCAATTGTGACTTTACTTCTTGTAATTACCAATGATAATAATAATAATAATAATAATTTAGGTTTAGTGGAATATAGGTTAAAACCTAATATAAAATATTTATATTAATTCATTAATTTATATATCCCAACAATTTTTTGTTTAAAAAAACAACTTTTTTTGCTTTTTCAGCAAGAACACATTAAATGATCAAAAGTGATAAAGACTTTTGCACTTCTTCAAATAAATTATGTTATTTTGAACTTCATTTCAAAGAATCACAGTTTGCACAAAATATATTAAGCACAATGGTTCTCAATTATGATGATAATACATTAATTTAAAGTTTTACTTAAGCACCAAATCAACATATAATGATTTCTGAAGGATCATGTGACACTGAAGACTATAGTATAGAACAAAATGCTAAAAAAATTCAGCATCTTTACTTCAGTCTTCAGTGTCACAAGATCCTTCAGAGGTATTCTTTTTTTTTTTTTACCTTTATTTAACCAGGATAATCTCTCTGAGATTAAAAATCTCTTTCACAGGAGTGTCCTGGCCAAGAATGGGCAGCAGTTACAATCACAAACTTAACATAATAAAAATAATATTAAATATAAATAACAAAATAATAAAAGCCCTTTTCCCCAGTTCAGTTCTGACAAATGGAACAGAAAGAGTATAACAATTTTGAGACCGGAGGAAATATTTCCCAACACTTTTCTGTTGAATCAGAAAAAAAAATCATTCTGATATGCTGATTTGGTGCTCAAGTAACACATTTATATATCATCATAAATTCCAATAATATTTCACAATATTAGTTTTTACAGTATTTTTGATCAAATAAATGCGAACTTAATGTTTTTTTAAAGAAGTCTCTCATGCTTGCTTTTGAATGCTAGTGTAGTTAAAAAAAATCATATCATATCTCATTGTAAACTTTGTCTTACTGCAGACATTCTCCTAATTACCTTTATTTTTTACTCTGAAATGGAATTCTATATAGATTTGACAGTCCAAGAACATGAGTAACACTAATGTGAGCAAACGAGGACTAGGTTTCACAAGCAAACTCAAAACAAAGTCATCTTCAGACCTGTCATCAAACCATGAAATCCTTCGACCATGAAATCCTGCTTTATCATGTGTCATAGTAGTAAATTGGGTCAAAGATAATATGTTGACCGCTGTCCATCCTTAAAACTACAAAAGCTGCCTTTTCATTCAGTCATATGGGTTTCCCAATCTTTCCTAAACCAGCACATAAAAGGATAATTCATACAAAATGAAAAAAGTAATAATTTACTCACCCTCATGTCATTCAAAACCTGATGTTCTTTCTTCTGTAGAACATAAAAGAAGATATTTGAGTAACGTCTGTGCTTTTGTCCATACAATGAAAGTCAGTGGTAACCAAAACTTTAACCAAAATTCTTCAAAATATCTTTTGTGTTCCGAGGAAGAAAGGAGGTCTCTCAAACACAAAAAAGCAAGAAAATTGAAAATAAATATAAAATAAATTATGGTCACAGTTTATTTAGGGTCCAATCACTATTAACTAACTATTATCTTCGACTTTTACCTCAATAAACTAATTAGTTAATAGTTAGTAAGGTAGTTGTTACGTTTAGGTATTGGGCAGGATTAAGGGATGTAGAATATGGTCATGCAGAATAAAGCATTGATATGAGCTTTAAATGTACTAATAAACAGCCAATATCATAGTAATATGCATGCTAACTAGTTAATAGAGAGAATTGAACCCTAAAATAAAGTGTTACTGAAATTATTATGGCTTTGATAAGACATCAAACCTGCAAAATCCGTGGCGGTTTCTGATGAATTTTGGGGCTGACTGCTAAGTTAGGTTCTTATGATTCATGGCAATCTAGAGTCTGATTATAAATATAAACCTAGCAGTGGAATTTGAGCTGGGAGCTTAATAAAAGTTTAAACCGTATATAATCAGATCAAGAACTAATAATAACGGCAGAAACTGACATTTTAGAGAAAACAAGTGGAGGAGGGGCACAGAGGGTTTGATGTCAATTATCAAGCACTCTTTCAAGCAGGACTGTCTCACTCTGCCCTCTGTTGGACTGAAATAATACATCATCCGGTTCCACTACACTGAAATAGCTAGTTCTAGTGAAGAAGAAGGCAGATGTTGCATGTGACTGATAATCATCATCAACATTGTTATGCCTTCGAACACACTGGGAAAGAAAGCTGGGCCCCTACCTTGTGGATAGCGGTCATCTTGCGTAAGAAGTTCAGTGTTCGTTCCAGCCGATTTCCTGATACATTATGCTCTTTGTTTTCGTCCCCCTCAGCCTTTATTTGTCCTATATCCCAGCCCAGAGCAGCACTATCTATACTGTACCAGAAAGAAAAGTGAAATGGTTGCATTAAAAGTATGGATATTTGCATTAAAAGTATGGATATTTACATGTAAGGCCACGCCTGAATAAAACACACACCTGTAAGATGAATCTCCAATCTGGTGGTACGAAACATTCTCTAGATTTGCCAGAACAAGATTGGTAAATTGGTAAGAATTTGAATGTTTTTGAAAGAAGTCTCTTATGCTCAACCAAGGCTGCATTTATTTGATCAAAAATACAGTAAAACAGTAAGTATTAATTTATTTTAAAAAAATCTTTTCCATTTTCTGACCCCAAACTTTTAAACAGTAGTAATAAAACTTTATAAAATGTCAGCAAAAGAACCACATAGCAAAAGGGATTCATAATTTTATTTAAAATTGAATTTGTATGAATAAGCTGGAAGTCCCAAACACACTGACCATGGCAGTAGGAGCGTGGACGAGGGACGGAGCTCTTAGGCATCTGTTGCATCATACACAGGGTGGGGGCGGAGACACTGCAGCCATGCATCTGATTGGACTGCTCCTTAGATAGAAATTCAGAAAGAATGAAGAAAAAAAAAAACGCACGCAAAACTGAAACATACTGATAAAAAACAAATTTGCCCAAATAAAACGAAATTATTTCATTCAACCGGTCAAAAATTTGGGGTCGGTTATTTAAAAAAATTTTTTTTATAATGTTCTCCAATGCTGCTCTAAGGTTGAATATATATTTGATCAAAATACAGTAACATTAATTAAATTTTTTGGGGGGTTTTCTCTCTTTTTCAACATATGATAAATAAAATGAGGTGCTGAACCTTGATCTCAGGAGGTCAAAAGGAAAAATTAGATGAGCTATTTTATTTTATATTGTCTATGGGGTTTGCAACGAGGATCCTGCCTTAGAAGGTCACATGTACAGCAATGCAGCTCATTAGCTCTATGCATGTTCTAACCTCTAGCACTGATCGATGATGCTCCTGATGCTCTGCACCAACTTCCTCCTCTGTAAGTGACGTCAAGGAGGCTTGAGTGACAGACCTGCGGCGGGGTTCACGAGCTCTCTTTGACCTCAATGCACCGTTCAGCACTAAGGACATCTCATCCGGGTCCAGATCTTCCAGACTCACACTGAAAAAGAGACAGAATCAACACTGAATTCACATACATTGTTATTGCATTACACAATACAATAACTCTTGGCAAGTAATTGTAGGTCGGACTTGTTTTTGTCCTGTCGTCTGATGAGTACCATTACAGAGTACCACAAATTATAAGTTCCACAGTACATCTGCAGTAACATAAACAAACCTATGTAAACACTTCATAACATTAAAGATTTATAAAAAACTTCAATCTCACTCTTTTCTCTTCCTTTAGTTGATTTTAAGTCAGTAACACTAACCAGAGAACGACCCAAACTGCAGTGTAATGTTAGCTCCCTACTGGAGAGACCTATGTATGTCTGTGTGTGTTCTTATCTGTGTGTGTGCGTATGTGTCTGTCTCCTCACTGAGTACATTGGCACTGGCTGGTAGTGATCTCACAATAATAGTCCACAGAGTGACACAGTAGAGGCCCTATATGAGCATAGTTGTGAGGACGAGTGAGTGAGTGGTGTGTGTGGTGTGTGTGTGTGTGTGTGTGTGTGTGTGTGTGTGTGTGTGTGTGTGTGTGTGTGTGTGTGTGTGTGTGTGTGTGTGTGTGGTGTGTGTGTGCTTGTAAGTTTGAGTGAGTGTGTGTACGTGTGTGTGTGTGTGGTTCAGGTATACCCTACATTATCGGGACAAAATGTCTCCACAAAGATGGCAATATCTAAAATCCCTGTCATTGTGGGGACATTTTTGGTCCCCATGAGGAAACAGCTTATTAATCATACTAAGTTTTTCAATATGTAAAAATGCAAAAATGTATATATATACTTATAAATATATATTATATATTTATAAATATATTGTATATTTATATTTATAATATATACAATTTTTTCAATACAATTTGTAAAGTATAAAAATCATTATGTCTATGGAAAGTCCCCATAAAACATGGAAAACAATAATTTGGGTATGGTATGTCCCATATTATAATTTGTAATGGCCTAACCCCTTATTTACACTGCACACGTCTGCGGTGCATTACGGCTCCGACAAGGTTTTATTCCGTCCTCCACGCCGTGCCAACTCACACCAGGAGCATTTCAGAAGCGAAGCGACTGGATGCGGGAGACAACGTGATTTGACTGTCCAACGTGGTTTTTCTTGATTTTTGGGTTCTCTTTCATCATCTCGTGTTTGAGATCCACCTATGGGAAGGGCATCCGTACCTGACCTCTGCAGAAGCATCCAATTGCACCAAGTCTGGCTAGACAGACAGAAGCACGCAGCCAATGCCAGGTGAGGCCACACCCCCTTACCTACGGGCATATAACAGCTGGGTGCGCTGCTATTCCTCTGTTGTCATTCGCTTCTCGTGATCTCTGCATTTCACAGCTCGGTTGATTTTTACACTGCTCACCTCGTGTCTTCAGGAGGACATATCGGCCTGATCAGCCTCCGTCGGACGTGACAGTTGTTTATTTTTCAACTGCTTGCTTGCTTTGCATTCGGAGCCGCCCACGCTCTCGCTATTTTCACCGCTTCTCCTCACGGCTGCCCGCCACGGATTTCTCCGAATTCTTCGCTGATATGTCACTGTCTAATCCTGCAGCCTCTCCAGGGGATAGCCTATCACGGGCCTGCCCGGCCGCGTGTGGTGCCCTTATCGCAGCTAAGGATCTTCATCAGCTTTGCGTGGTCTGTTTGGGTCCTAAGCACACTCGGGGAGCCCTGGAGAACCCGGAGAATTGCAGCTTCTGCCTCATGCTGCCTAGGAAGCTACTTAAACGCCGTCTTAAGGTGGCAGTGACACAGGTCACCGGGCTCAGCCCTTCTGACTCGGATGGGGGACACGGTGATGACGACGCCTACCGGGGGCCTCCCGGGGCGCAACGTCTCTCATCTGGGCTGACCAGCCCAATCCCGCCGAGGAGAACATCTTCGAGGAAAACCTCGCTCTCGTCCACGAACCGCCGGTTCTGGCGAAGAGAAGGATGCGGCCATTCTTGGGGTTTCAGATGACGAGGAGGCCATCCCGCCCTCTGGTGTTCCCCAGGCTACCGCCCACGCGGCTTTGCCTCAAGCCATCCTCCTGGAAGTGTGTGAGCGAGCGGCCGCTCGTCTCAACATTGAATGGCCGGCACCACAGAGCGCCACTGACCAGGAGAGGGATATTTATGATGGGAAAGTGCTGGGACCCCCTCCCGGCCCGAGGAAACACCTCTTCCCCATCCTCCCGGCGTGCGCTAAGCACATGAGGAATTATTGGAAGCGACCCGCTCGACTTCAGACACGGTCTCACGGTCAGTGCACGGTATGGGCGAACCTCCGGCCGTTGAGCCTTCCATCGCCAGGCACCTTTAAACCCAGCTCAGGGCGGGCTGCTCGCTCCCCCTAAGCCGGTCTTGCCCAACAAGATGGACCGTTTTGCTGCCTCTGTTCACCAGGCAGCTTATAAGTCCTCAGCCGTGGCTGTCAGGGCCCTTAACGTTTCTTCGCTCCTCTCCGCCTACCAGGCGGAGATTCTCGAGGAATTAGGGTAACAATTGGAAAAGGGAAATCCTTCTGAAACCCTGTGGAAGGAGATCCTCACAGTGAACGACCTCGTCCTCCGTAACGCTCGGCAGGCCGTCCAAGCTTGCGAGCGCTCTATGGCGCTTTCCGTGGTGGGAGAGCGCGCGCTCTGGCTGAACCTGTCAGGACTCCCTGACAGTGAGAAACGGCGCTTCGCGGGCGCGCTGGTGGAGCCCGGCCGGGCTCTCTTCGGCCCCGCCGTCGCACTGATGCTACAACGGTGTGACGATAAGAAGGAGGATGAGGCTTTCAAACTTTGCCTTCCCAGGAAGGCAGTCCCACGCCAGGCACCCCCTGTGCGTTTGCCTAACCCACCGGCCACGGGACGACAATTTCATCAGGGCAAGGAAAAGCCCCGCAACAAACCACCCCCACGGCAACATAACCCAGCACCTACAAACAAGAACTGGGGTAAGCCCGCTCCCGCCGCAGCCAGGAGACCTGCGAATTCCAACCCCACCGACTCGAAACGCAAGCGGCCTGCCTGATGTTCAGCCGATGGGGGCATCGAGTCCATGTTCACGGGCCGTGAGCCCTTTGGACTCCCCTCCTCTTCTAGGACCCCCGTCCAAAAGACCAAAGGGGTCCCGCGGATGGGTCAGCTCACCGCCTGTCGAGACTGCCCAGCTCGTGTGTTCGAGAAATGTGTGTTTTCTCCCCACGTTCAGGGGGCCCTTTGTGAGGGAAAGTTTAAGCTCAGTGTCACCACACTGCCCACACTCTGTTCCCCTCACTCTCTCAATAAAGGCTTCGCCCCAGTGTTTGCCCAACACAAAACACAAAAAAATACGAATCAAATGAATTCGCTTCGGAGAGAAAACCTCTCTCCGCAGAGAGAACTCATCTCACTGCAGAGAGAGAAAATCCTTCCGAACCCCTGCATGTCGCCTCTAGTGTGCCCACTAGATGGCGCCATTGCATCACAAATAAACCTGTTGGTCTCACACAGCTCCGCACTCGCAGGTCACGAAGCGGCTTGGCAAACCGTTTCAGCTCCCGAGTGGGTGATGCGTACAGTAATGCATGGTTACAGATTGCAATTCGCAGTAAAACCCCCGCATTTCAACGGCATTCTCTTTTCTCACACGGAAGAGAACGCCTCTCACATTCTGAAAGAGGAAATTTCATCTCTCCTAAACAAGAGAGCGATTCAGGTGGTACCCCCCAATCTGATGAACCAGGGTTTTTATTCCCGTTATTTTCTGGTCCCGAAAAAAGGCGGCTCTCTCACCCTATCTTGGACCTTCGAGTGTTGAACAAACATTTTCAGAATGCTGTCACAAGGCGCACTCGTCCGTGCCATAAAACAGAACGACTGGTTCACATCAGTCGATCTGAAAGATGCTTTCTCTCACATAAGCATCTATCCTCCGCACAGGAAGTTTCTTCGTTTCGCCTACCAGGGCATATGTTACGAATTCACAGTTCTTCCGTTTGGACTCAGTTTGAGTCCTCGGTCCTTCTGTCTGTGCGCGGAGGTGGGCTTAGCACCTCTGAGAATATCAGGTCTGAGAATCCTGACTTACATAGACGATTGGCTAATCATAGCCGAATCAAAGGAGAAGGTGTTGCAGGACACCGGCCGTGTGCTCGCGCACATCACATCGCTCGGGTTCCAAGTGAATGTGAGCAAGAGCAATTTCACGCCTAGTCAGAATGTCATTTTCATGGGCTTGGAGTTGAACTCGGTCTCCATGCGAGCGCGTCTCTCTCAAGAGCGCGTTCGCTCTCTGATGAACTGTCTGTCGCAGTTTAGGGAAAGTGCAATATTGCACATGTCTCAGGCTGCAGGGTCTCATGGCTTCATCCAACCAAGTTGTGCCGTTGGGACTCCTGAGGATGAGGGCGTTCATGAAATGGGTTTTTGTCACTACGTTTCAGCCCGATTCGCGACCTTTGCCGCTCGGTAACAGTGACACACGCCTGCTCGGCAGCTTTGCGCCACTGTGAGAGCGAAGACTTTTACGCAGGGGGAACCCCTCTGGAGGCGGTTACGATGCGGAAGGTTGTGATGACGGATGCGTCCTTAACAGGCTGGGGTGCCACCCAGGAGGGCAGAACGGTGAACGGTCTGTGGCCGAACAGACTACGTTCAGCGCACATAAACTATTTAGAGCTTTTAACCATTTGGAAAGCTCTGAATCATTCTCAGCCTCGCCTGCAGGGACATCACGTTCTAGTACGGTGCGACAATACCACGGCTGTGGCTTATATCAACCGTCAGGGCGGCATGCGCTCGTCGAAACTCCACACTCTAGCGTAAAGCTTTTGGTGTGGAGCCGACGGGTTTTCCTGTCGTTACGCGCAACTCACGTTCCGGGCATTCTTAACAGAGACGCGGATCTGCTATCAAGGGGAAACCCAATCTACAGAGATTGGCGTCTTCACCCGCAGATAGTGGAAATGCTATGGATGAGATTCGGATGGGCGAGCGTAGATCTATTCGCCTCGCGCGAAAACTACCATTGTCCTATGTTCTTCTCTCTAAGGGACATGGACGCGCCCCTCGGGGTAGACGCACTGGCCCACCCATGGCCCAGAGTGCTCCTGTATGCTTTTCCTCCCCTGTGCCTGATAATTCCCACATTGGCCAGGGTGAGAGAGCAGGGCCTGTCTCTCATTCTGATAGCACCCACGGTGGCCCAAAGCAGGACGAACCTGAAAGCACTTGGGCTTTCGCCGCGTGTGGTCGCCACTATTCAGAATGCCAGGGCCGTCTCTACACGGTCCCTTATATGGCTGCAAGTGGCAAGTGTTCGAAGGGTGGTGCGATTGGCACGGTCTCACATCTTATCAGTGCTCAGTTCCTGATATTTTGTGTTTCCTTCAAGACCTCATGGAAAAAGGGAGGTCTTTTTCCACCATTAAGGTCTACTTGGCTGCGATTTCAGCCTGTCATGTGGGTTTTGAGGGCTCTGCTGTCGGGCAGCACCCTCTAATCCGCAGATTTATAAAGGGTGCCTGTCGCTCTTTGCCAGTTGCCAGGAGAACTGTTCCTGAAAGGGACCTCTCCATGGTGCTGGAAGCGCTGTCTCAACATCCTTTTGAGCCTCTGGGGAGTATTTCCCTTAAGCTGCTGTCCTTCAAGACAGCTTTGCTCTTGGCCTTGGCATCTGCTAAACGTGTCAGTGAGCTACATGCACTCTCGGTTCACCCCTCGTGCACCCCTAAGTTCTCCCTCAGTGGAGATAAGGTTTCCCTTAAGCCTAACCCGGCCTGCATGCCGAAAAAAAACAGTAAAACACTAATAATGTAACAAAAAGTTTACATTTCCAATAAATGGTGTTCTTATTCATCAAATAATTGCAAAGAATTATTAAGCTGCACAATGATTTTGAAAATTGAAAACAAGAAATGTTTTTTAAGCAGCAAATCATCATATTAGAATGATTTCTGAAATATCATGCGACACTGAATACTGTAGTAATGGCTGCTGAAAATGCCAGCTTTGCAATATATAAAAAAATGCAGCTTACAATATTACTATATTCTCGATAAAATAAATGCAGCCTTGGTGAATATAAGTGTCTCTTGTCAAAAACAATACAATATATATGATTTATAATATGATATGATGTTTAGCCATAATAATAGCATTTTATTATATGTCAGTACAGATAAAGCCAAATTAGTCACAATTTCCTTTTTTTTTTTTTTTTGGATTAGCTCAGGTAGAGCACACTTGGATCATTCTGAAGAACTGTAGTGCCACAGATGTAAATGTGTTTTCACCTGCGTGAGTCATTGGGTGGATGTCCCTGCGCCACGGCTCCAGGTTCCCAGCTGTGTCTCCTCCAGGGTTCGATCTGAAGCAGGTGACGAGTGGCAGGGGAGCGCAAGGTCACGACCGGAGGGCCGGGGGAGATTGGTGGAGAGCATTGAGGAGGTGAGAATGAGGAACATGAAGGACGGGGAGAGGCAGGAGGAGTGCTCGACATCTAGGTGTAATGAGTAAGGGAACGAACAAATGAGTTTGTGTTGTAAGTGTGCATGGGAACAATTCATGCAAAATGACTGGCATGTAAACATACACAGTTCTTTCCTCACACAGAAACACATAATGCACAATTTCATACCGTGTACATAAGGTCAGGCAGCTCCTCAGGGCCCATGCTCAGATTATAGCTTTCACTGCTCCCCCTACAGATCAAATAATGACATTACAGTTATTTAAGAATGTGCTTGGGTAAAATAGTTAAACCAACAACAAAACATAGCACAAAAACTCATATCCAATACACCTGCTAGAGATCCAGACCACCATTAATCCATCAAGTCAAGTCAAATTATTAATAATCTTTTAATGCCATCACCAGCAAGAAGGCAAGAATAAAGACAAGTGATTATTTATTAATGAAATTTAAAACACTTCAAATTAAAATAAGACTAATTTTAAAACACTTTTTTGAAATCCATTTAAACATATCCCTGAATAAAAGCATTGTCTATTTAGCCTACATTAAAAACAGCTTCCCCAACACGGTGATGTACAAGTACAGTAAACAATATGGTCTATGGTCAATAATGCATGAATGGTCGAAAGGGAATTATGTGGTTGCTAAGGTGTGCTAATTGGTTTTACCACATTGTTATCTAGTTGCTAAGGTGTGCTGGATGGTTGTTGCAAGCTAGCTGCTTTCAGGCAGTCAAAAGTCTCTAGATATGCCTCAGGCCTCTCCTTCAATATAAATCTATGGGATTTTTATCTGATGTGCTAGTTCTATGATCTGTTAAATGAAAATCGTAGGTCCATTTCATTCCTTAAGGTTACTATTATCGTGTGTAACCCAATGTAGTCAGGTTTCAGGGCCATCCAAAGCATGATGTCGGCCCATTCACGATCACCTTCCCCCTAAAGCACAGGTTGCTGTGTTATCGCACCACTTGCACCGCCCTTTAAGGACAGCCCTGGTCAGGTTTATTCAGTCATATAAAATATTTTTGACTTCTATACATCCAGTTAATTAGATGTTACCAGTATTTCTAGGGTCTGATATCATATCACAGTTCTGTTTACAACTACAATAAAAGTCCAGCACATGAGAGAATTCATCCAGTCATAAAAGCTTCCCAGGTCATTGCACATTTAGTAAAAATGTGTCGTAACCTCACAGGGAGTTTATGGAAAGCGAGTAATGGGGTGGGAACAGCTTTGGTTTATGTTTTCACTCCATGAGTCTGTTTATCTCTCATTTTACCTCCCTCTTCCTTTATGGAAGACGTCTCTATGGTTATTGCATAACACCGTTTTGAAATAGTCTGGAGTGGTTCTTCCATCCTTTTCTTTATTCCCATTCTATTAGGAATGCATTGTGAAGCACACACATGCCTTTATAAAACCATTTCCTCTAGTATGATGGCTTCAGTCATTTTAGTGTTCCAGTTTGCAACACACATTAAAAGTGAGTAATGTTCTGCAAATAATTTGTGCACGACATAAAGACAAGGTCTGCCAACAGGCCAAGATAAGGTTGCTATTACCTCTGTTCCACACCTTTGTGTATGCAAGCACGTACAATGAGAGAAAGTAAGTTGACAGTAGAAAGCGAATGTAGAAGTCGAGATTATTGCAATCGCAGTTCATGATTTTGTTTCCTAGCAACAAAACTGTTATGGCACTGTGTGTAAGGTATATCAAACATGCATCGTTGTTCTTAAACAGTATATTTCTACTATGACAATTTAAAAAAGAAAAAAAAGGCATAGTTCTCCCAAATATTAAAATCATGCCGATTACTCACATTATATTTAAATCATGGAAAACAAAGTTTTTAAAGAACATAGTTTTCCCCCCTATGAAGGGACAATGAATGAGGACTAGAGCTGTCAAACTTTAAAAAAGGAAACAAAAGCAGCATAAAAGCCTCTTAAAAGTGGTCCATAGCATTCTGAAGTCTTTACGAGAGGAATATACTGAATTAAAGCTCTGTCATGACAACTCACAGGGAGATTGGCTGGTAATGGATATGGCTATGTTAATGTATTTGGTCTTAGCGGAATAGATCTGCTACTGTATGCTGCTGCTGCAGAGCAAGTACAGAGACTTGCTTCTGCCAATACCTTCATAGACATACTGCTGCTGTACATATAACATAGGCCTACATGAATTAACCTGTCCTGTGGGCAAAAATACCTTGTTGATGCCAGAGGTCAGAGGAGAATGACCAGACTGGTTCCAGCTGGACTGTAAACCCTAACGGCCGCTTCACACCGCAAGCGTGAGCGGTGCTTGAGCAGCACGTCAGCATAACTACAGCGTAACTACATTGTGCGAGAGTATTGTTGTGGCAAAACTTCTGTTAAACATCATCACTGTGTAAGAGACACTCAGAGTCAAATTAATAAAAAGAGAAGTATTTATTCTTGCAAGAATAGGCCCAGTCGCCATCACAGCCGTTACCCTGTGAAGTGAGTGACGCGCACCAGGAAGACATGAGACAGCCTTTATACTCTTTTCAAGGTTCCTCCTCACCTGCTGTACCTTTCACCCACTCAGATAAGGTCCCCACTGCTGTTCATTTTCTACTTAAGGACACAAACTGGTACTGAAATAAACTAGCCAAACCTGACCGTTCCTAAGGTCAGAGGTCCTGTCCCATATGTTCCTGAAACGTCACACACAAGCACGTACACACATATACTTTTATACATTGAATAGGTTCTCTCTCTTATGATATCTGTTAGGAATAAATGACTATTAAAATTTCTACAACAGTATTCACACTGGAAGCGTTTGTACAGTGTCACAGCAGCGGATCCAAAGCTACATATATAAGCGAGCAATTCTTTACAAATTCAACATTTGTTTTTGGAAGTTGGTCATTTATAAAATTGATAGTCTTGAAAGTTTGTTATTGGTGTACAACATTCGCATATTGAAATGGTAAACAACAAAAGAACACAAAAAACAGCTCCAATCTTGTCGTTTCAATCATACTTTCGATGTTTACAAGACTGCAAACTCCACGGATAAAAACAAACAAAACAAAAACGCACACTGTGGTTTGATTTGGGTTGTGCCAGCCTGTAGCTGTCTGTGTATTACATAAACTAAAAGAAAGTTTATAGCCTATATAATATTTTCTGCCAAGTTTACTTTAGTTTAGTTCTCTTTCATAGGTTCTCTCAACGCTGCGGAAAGCGCAGTGGGATATTCTCTGAATGTGCCGATTGTCTGAAGCCTTATAGAATCACGCCAATTCATTGGCTGATGGCGTCCGCGCAATATGGCTCCGCCCCGACGCTCTTACGTCGCATCATACGTATTCGCGCGCGCGCCATCTGCTCCTCAGATTTCTCTGCCTTCAGAACGAAGCGGTCACGTTTGCCCTTCGCTCGTGATTTTTCTGAGCTACAATTACATTTGGATTATTCTCGGCGCTTCTGCGACTGTTCAAGCGGAACTCTGTTTCTCCTTACGGTGAAGCTGCCATGGATTACAGACGCTGTACTCCGCCATGTGCTCGTTACATCGCTAACGACGACCCACACAGTAAGTGCGTTAAATGTTTGGGTTTTTCACATGCGCGTGAGGCAGTTATAGGATCGTCTAAATGCAAATTCTGTGAAAATTTGTTGCTCAAAACCCTCAAATTGCGGCTCGCGGTCTTTGAGAGGGAATCATTCGTCTCCCCCTGTCGCGCTCCCGAGGCCTCTCGAGGATCCGCGACCTGGGGTTCGGATGTAGAGCTTGAGGATGCGGAGTTCGAGCAGACGAGCCCCGCTCTTTCTCTCCCTCCCTCCCCTCGGCACGCGCGAGACATGCCAGTCGAATTTTCACACGATTATTTGCGCCCCAGCCCGGGAGCACGCGACGCGGTTTCTTTCGGGCTGGAGGATATACTTTTTACCGAGGCTTCCGACTCCGAGGATTTCGGGCCTACTCTCGCCGACGAGGTTATTCCGCCGAGCGGCCAGGAAGCGCGGCCTACTGCGGCCTACGCGGAGCTCGTTGACGTGCTTTCGCGCGCTACGGAGAAGCTCACTATTGATTGGCCCGACGAGCCACGTGAGTCTCAGTCGTCGAAACTCGACGAAAGGCTTCTCAGTGGCCCTAATTCTAGGCCTCAACGGAGGAAGCTGCCATTTTTCAGTGATCTGCATCATGAGATCTCCAGATCCTGGAAGCAGCCTTTCTCTTCGCGCCTCACTAATGCGGCTGCTGCTGATTTCACCAACCTGGTAGGTTCTGTGGAACAGGGCTATTCCGCCATTCCGGCGATTGAGGAAACTTTAGCCGACCATCTTGCTCCGTCGTCTGCGCCGTCCTGGAAGTCGCGCCCCCTTCTCCCTTCTAAAGCATGTAGGACTACTTCCTCTCTGATTGGGAAATCCTACATGGCGGCTGGGCAGGCAGGCATGACCCTGCACACTATGGCCATTCTTCAGGCCTACCAGGCGGACGTCCTGAAGGAAATGGACGAGGGTGACGGTGTGACCCCTGAAGCGGTCAAGGAGCTTCGTAAGGCTACGGATTTAGCCTTAAGAGCCACCAAGCATACCGCACGTGCTATAGGTCGCTCTATGGCTGGTTCTGTTGCGGTGGAGCGCCACTTGTGGCTTAATCTCACGGAGATCCGTGATAAAGAGAAGGTTTTCCTCTTGGACGCCCCCATTTCTCAAACAGGGTTGTTTGGTGAGGCGGTCAACACAGTGGTTGAGAAATTCCGCTCCTCCAAATCCCAATCGGCCGCGTTCAGACAGTTCATGCCCAGGAGGGCTAGGGAACCTTCTGCTCCCCCCCCGGTGCGACCCAGAGAACGTCCCTCTCATAGACCGGAGTTCTCTTCCAGAAGAAGCGAACCAGGGCATCCCCCACCTGCCACGGTTTGGGGAGCCCGCGGTCGCCCGTTTCCCCGTCAACGGCCTCACAAGCGCCTCCAGTTGAAGCGGTCCGACAAACCGACTGCTCCGGCGGCGCAGAGCCGTTCCTGACCCTCCGGTCAGAAAAAGGAGAGCTCCTCTGGTTCCTCAGGGTTGGGTCAGACCGCGCAAGCGTTTCTGCCCACCTCCCAGCTCTCCTTTCCTTGCCCTGTCACCTTCGCCACTCAGAGTGTCTCGAAGTGCAGGCCATATTTCACCTTCTCTACTCAGTCTGGTGCGGGAGGAAGGAGACGCTTTCGGCTTTCTCCCCTCACCCCCCACGCTCTCTATAACTACCGGCCGCATCCTCGGAGGCACTTTCCGTTTTCCTCCGAAGCAGGCGGACCTGGTCACCATGACGATGCCTCCCATCACGTGCCAGGACGCCGATGGCCCTCCTGCACAGTCAACCTCTTTACCCCAGGAGCGTCAACACGGCACCCTTACTCAGGTATGTCGTCTGCATTACAACATCCCTCCTCCTCTATCACATTTCCTTCCAGAGTGGGAACGCTTACCAGGGGTATCGTCCTGGGTTCTTCGCACAATTCGGTTCGGCTACACTCTTCAGTTTTGCCGCAATCCCCCCTGTTTCAACGGGGTGTTTCCTACTGTAGTAGACAGCGCCGCTCAGGCTTCTGTACTGCAGCAGGAAATCTCTTCCCTCCTTCTCAAAGGAGCAATAGAGGAGATTACTCCAGGGGAAACCGAGCGGGGCTTTTACAGCCGTTACTTCCTGGTCCCGAAGAAGGGCGGCGGTTTGCGTCCCATACTGGACCTCCGCCGGCTGAACTTCGCCCTTTACAAAGGGAAATTCAAGATGTTGACGCTGAAAGCTATCATATCTCAGATTCGGCCAGGGGATTGGTTCGTGACGATAGACCTAAAGGATGCTTATTTTCACATCCAGGTTGTACAGCGACACAGGCAATTCCTCAGGTTCGCCGTTGGAGAAAGGGCGTTCCAGTACAGGGTCCTTCCCTTCGGCCTATCTCTAGCTCCAAGGACATTCACAAAGTGCATGGATGCAGCTCTGGCCCCATTGCGGCTCCAGGGCATCCGTGTTCTAAATTACCTGGACGATTGGCTCATTTTAGCCCAATCCAGGGAGCTAGTGGCCCACCACAGAGACGTCGTTCTGAGTAATATCCAGTCTCTCGGTTTGAGGTTGAACTCGGAGAAGAGTGTTCTTGCTCCGGCTCAAAGCACCGTTTTCTTGGGGGTGAACATGGATTCCGTTCTCATGCAGGCCCGTTTGGCCCCTGCACGGATTTCCAGCTTGACGACATGCTTGGCTCGTTTTTCACTAGGCCATCATGTGTCTGTGGGCACCTGCCGCAGGATGCTGGGCCTTATGGCTGCGGCCTCCTCCGTGCTACCGCTGGGCCTACTCCACATGAGACCCTTCATGTGGTGGGTGAAACTCTCAGGGGTTCGACCCTCCGGGTCAACCCTTCGCCTACTGAAGGTATCGCGCAGTTGCTTTCGAGCCCTGTCAGTTTGGCGGGACCCTCTTTTTCTTCGGAAAGGGGTCAGCATGGGTGCGGTATCTCGTCGCCAGATGATTACGACGGATGCCTCTCTCACCGGCTGGGGAGCGGTTTTCGAGGGCAGACCAGCGTGTGGGGTCTGGACCGGAGAGGCTCTCTCCTGGCACATAAACTGCCTGGAGTTAAGGGCCGTTTTTCTGGCTCTGCTTCATTTCCTCCCTCTTCTGGAGGGTCACCATGTCATTGTCAGAACGGACAATATGGCAGTGGTGTCTCATGTGAACCGGCAGGGAGGTTCTCGGTCGCGCACCCTAGACAGGCATGCGCGTCACCTTCTCCTGTGGTCTCAGAGCAGATTCCTATCTCTAAGAGCGGTTCATGTCCCAGGGGTTCTGAACCTCGCAGCAGATTTTCTGTCGAGACAGAAACTCCGATCGGGAGAATGGATGTTGAACCGCCAGACGATGGCTCTAATCTGGAAGGTTTTTGGAGAGGCGGAGGTGGACCTCTTTGCATCTCAAGAGTCATCCCAATGCCCTCTTTGGTTCTCCCTGAGTCCCCCGGCCCCATTGGGGATAGATGCGTTCGCTTACCCTTGGCCAACGCAGAAACTCTATGCCTTCCCGCCCATCAAACTGATCCCGGCGGTCTTGGCCAGAGTGAGAGAGAGCGGAGTCCGCCTCCTCCTGGTAGCTCCGTTCTGGCCATCTCAGCCATGGTTTTCGGAGCTAGTTCCTCTACTGGAGTCTCCCCCCTGGAGGATCCCGGTCAGGGAAGATCTGCTGTCCCAGCTACAGGGCAGGATATGGCATCCTCGCCCAGACATGTGGAAGCTGTATGTTTGGCCGATCAGAGGCCGTTAGCATTAAGCTCCGGTCTCCCAACTGACGTTCAGGAGACTATTGCGAGTGCTAGAGCTCCTTCTACAAGGAGATTATATTCTTCCAAATGGAAGGTTTTTGAGACTTGGTGTTTAGCACATGATAAGAGCCCAGTTAACTGCCCTGCTGGTTCAGTACTGGAATTCCTGCAGGAGAAGTTTGCGGCTGGAGCAGCCGCTACCACTCTCAGGGTTTATGTCGCGGCTATTGCAGCGCATAGGGAATCGGATGAGATTCCCCTAGGCAAGTTAAGGTTAGTTTCTGCCTTTATGCGTGGGGTGAAGCGCCTGAAACCGGCTCGCTCCCCTAGAGTCCCCTCATGGGATCTTTCTGTTGTCCTAGAGGGTTTGACGAAAGCCCCCTTTGAGCCCTTGGAGTCAGCTCCGGATAGGATTCTGACTCTTAAGGTTTCTCTTTTGTTAGCTTTGTCCTCGTTAAAGCGGGTGGGAGACTTACAAGCTCTTTCTGTTAGCGAGTCCTGCTTGGACTTTGCCCCTGGCCTGGTCAAAGTTTCCTTGAGGCCGAGACCAGGGTATGTCCCCAAGGTTCTTTCCTCAAGTTTCCGCTCTCAGGTAGTTAACCTTAATGCTTTCCACCCTCCTCCATTTTCATCTGAGGAAGATAGGGAGCTTAACTTGCTCTGCCCAGTTCGTTCTCTTAAGATATATGTAGACCGCTCAGGCGGTTGGAGGAAATCTAACCAGCTTCTGGTTTGTTTCGGTGCTAGCCGCCGTGGGCTTGCTGCATCGAAGCAGAGGATTTCTCACTGGGTCACAGAGGCTATCTCGTTGGCTTATGGGGTGCGTGGCTTGCCTTCACCTCTTAACATTAGAGCACATTCCACCAGAAGTGTAGCATCTTCTCAAGCTCTTTTCAGAGGAGCACTTTTGGAGGATATTTGTGTTGCGGCAGGCTGGTCCTCTCCGCATACTTTTGTAAGGTTCTATAGCTTGGATCTTGACATGACCCCGGGTTCCCAGGTTCTTTCTGTTTGAACTCGTTTCGGTCGTTGTCTCTTTTATCTACCAGTCATAAAAGCGCTCTAGCTTGGCGAGTTTGGTAGTCCGTTCCCACTGCGCTTTCCGCAGCGTTGAGAGAACCTATGAAAGAGAACGTCTCTGGTTACTTACGTAACCTATGTTCTCTGAATAGGGAACGAGACGCTGCGTTAGCGGCCAAGCTCCTCGCGCTGCTGACAGTTTCTTTTCGGCAGAGAAATCTGAGGAGCAGATGGCGCGCGCGCGAATACGTATGATGCGACGTAAGAGCGTCGGGGCGGAGCCATATTGCGCGGACGCCATCAGCCAATGAATTGGCGTGATTCTATAAGGCTTCAGACAATCGGCACATTCAGAGAATATCCCACTGCGCTTTCCGCAGCGTCTCGTTCCCTATTCAGAGAACATAGGTTACGTAAGTAACCAGAGACGTTTTTATAATACACCATGCTTTCACAAACTGAATAATTAAAAAAAAAATTAAATGGGTAGCCTAAATCTTCTATAAATATTTTTGAGCCTTCATTTTCTTTTTTTGCCTACTCCAGTTCTTGTTAAAACAGACTAAACATGCTTATTCTGTGCATTTTGGGCACTTTTTGTGTGAAATCATATTTATTTTGTACATCAAAAATGTGTGCTTTCACTTTAATTGAACGAGAGCAGCACAGCAAAACTAGACTTGGCGCCAAAACCCGCGCTTCACTGCTGCTCACGCGCTGCTCCTGCTCCCGGTTTGAATGCACTCATTGGTTAACATGTACGCCGAAAAAAATATGCGCTGCTCACGCGCCGCTGATGCTTGCGGTGTTAAACGGCCGTAAGACTCAAAATAAATAATTGGTTTGAGTAGGGCCAACTTAAATTATACAAATTAGTTAAATCATATTAACTTTTATGAGTATTTTGAACTTTCCTTTTCTTTCAAGTTCACAGAACGTCACGGTTACATATGTAACCATTGTTCCCTGAAGGAGGGAACGGAGATGTAGTCGACATGTCGACTGATTGGGATCACGCTTGGGGAGCCTGTCATCTTCGAGTATTGTAAAAAGAGACAATGCACATTGGCATGCGATAATTGCATTACACGCTCCGCCCCGCAGCACGGGAATAAACACGGAAGTGGATGCACGCACCAGTTGTTTTTTGGATGCACGCACCGAGCGGAGACCAGAGTCAGCGGTGGTCCAGCAATAGTGGCGACGGGACTACATCTCCATTCCCTCCTTCAGGGAATGAGGGTAACATACGTAACCAAGACGTATCCTTTCAGTCGCTCACGTTCGACTGATTGGGATCCCAATTAAAACACCATTTCCACCTTCCAGTGCCTAGACAAAAGCCTTCTGATCCCCCTGCATTATTGAGGCAGAGACGGGATAGGGCGTAGGCCAGGGAAGTCACTGCTGATCCACAAGACCACTGGGAAAGTGCTCCCTTTCTCTGGAAAGGAATACGCTGCGGAAGCCACATCCTGCCCGTAGGGGAGTAACATGTGGAGGATACACATATGGACTGGGCGTTACCGGGCAGTATATGGAATGTTACTGAAGTGGCTCCAGCCTATAACAGGAGGGAGACACACTGGACAGTGATGGCAGAGCGGGCTCTGCCAAGGGAAGACACGGGCTCGCCACAAGGAGCCGTACTGTGGAAGAATACACATATGGGATCACTGTAGGGATCACAACATAAGGGAACCAGCCTAACACAGGTTCCCCCAGTGCACATATATGAGTGTTAGGCCTGGCATCGGACACTCCGCCACGTCCGTTGCCGAAGGGTGTAAAGGAACTCAACAGGGTTCGGCTAAAGAGGAACTCTACTAGAGCAAGAATGGTGCACGTATCCAGTCCATAGGAGGGGAATGGCGCAGCAACCTGACACTTCGAACCGGGGCTTATAGTAAAACTGGCTTCATGTGAAGGGAGCCCACGGGAAGTAACCGGCTCGACACATAGGCAATATGGCAACCACTATCCAGTGGGCCAACCTCTGCTTGGAAACAGCCTTTCCTTCTGCTGGTTTTCGTAACAGACAAGAGCTGGTCTGAGATCCTGAGGCCCCATCCACACTACTACGTTTTCGTTTAAAAACGGAGACCTTTTGCTACGTTTGCACCTCCTGTCCACACTACAACGGCAAAAACGAAGACCTAAAACGGAGAAGTTTAGAAACGCTGCAGACCCGTTTTGCGTTTTGAATCTCCGGAGGGCGTTTTAGTGTAGACGGGTCAAAACGGAGGACTTTAGAAACGATGACGCAAGACGCTCGCGCTCGGCTCTCTGATTGGGTGTCATCAGTCATAGCGTATCCTTCCCTGATGCTGTAATGTTAACTGCCTACATGCGCCGGAGGCAAGCTAATATTCCAGCGATCTGTGACAATTCCCGTGCCGTGTGCAGTAGGGCTGTCACTTTACGTTCGAAAATCGATTGCACAATCGATCGGACCAACCAACAACAAGTATCGAAAAAAAAATAGGGAATCGATTTTAACGGCCTTTTTTATGTATTTTTTTTTTTTACCAAAAATGTATTTTAGGTGGACAGATCAATAGAACATGTAGGATTTTGGAAAATAATAATGTCTTTTCTGTTAACCAAATGCTTTTTAATATTCGCTATTACTTCAAGGCAAGTGAACAAGCGCGCCGTTATTTGTTGACAGAGCCGTTGCTTAGTGACGTGTGTGTTCAAGTAAGCCAGAAATGCGCAGATTCTGCGCAATACGCTGCATTTAATATATCACGAGGACTCATAGATGTGTATATCTCTATGACGAGGACTCACGAGTTGCGTATTTGCGCTGAATCCACACAGATTTGGCTTACACGAACTTCCACAGCAAAGAAAGTGAGTAAACATAGACGCACGCCTCTGATTTGACAGCTTTAGCCGCCAAAGTTAATTTTTACCCGCATTTGGCGAGTTGAGGGTGTTAATTTCAATCCCTGAATGCTGCACTCCTGTTTGTCATTGTGCACGAAACTTCACGCCAATAAATCATCAGGAATATTGCTGACTTGTGGGCGTTGCGCGTCTCAAGCGCCCTCTTTACGTTCGTCCTAATGCCTGTTAGTTGTCAGTGGATTTGCCTATATTTGGTGTTGAAAATGGAAACGTCTTTAGACACGGAAAATCGATTTTACAATCGATTCAATTAACACTTATGTCTCAAAAATCGAACAGGATTTTTTCACAAAAGTGACAGCCCTAGTGTGCAGCGGCGGTATCGACCGTACATGGAGCGTCGGTTTTGGGTTAAGCCGGGAAGAACCAGCGCATGCGGGATAATTTTATCAATGAAGTTGTGGTTCCTGAGTAATGGTGTTTACACCGGCACGCGCATGCCCAGTGTAGGTGAATGGTCACGTGATGCGCGTTTTCATTCGTTTTTATGTGGACGGAGATCGCAGCTAAAACGCTGGTGTGGACAGAGATCGTATTCGTTTTAATTCTCTGTTTCTAAACTAAAACGCAGTAGTGTGGATGGGGCCTGAGGCTTTGCATTCTGTCCAGTTATGACCGCAAGGAGCAGAAAGGATAGAGAAAAGCCAGGGCTGGGTCTGCCTCCTCCGGGGCAGTGCTTGCAGGCTCACCACCTGGTCCCCTTTTCAAGGGAGAGGTAGGAACTTTGGACACACATCCAGGCCGGGGTCTCAGGATATCGTGAGAGTTGGCCAGCCCGAAATCCAGGCCTGATTCGTCTACCGAAGATGGTTACAGGTCCCCTACAAGGCCAAACAAGCAAGAGAATTGTTCTTTTTTAAAACAATTTATTGGTTTATTTAATAGGGACCATGCATATTCATGAACATTGTTGTATACAAATAAACCATGTAGCCTAAATATGCCAGAATTAGTAAAAATAACTACTTTTCATCTGTAGTCCTTAGGCCGGTAACATAAAACTAACATAAAAACAGCCAACAATCATATAGCATTCATTCACTATGACAAAACAAAACAAAAACAAAACAATATTGTAGACTATACATTGACAACAATATATATTGACAAAACAAACAAACAACAAAACAAAAATACATGATGACAAAGACATTGTTCATCCACCTCTATACTGTATTTAATTTAACAGTGAATGTTATTGGTGATAAACGAGTGACAGTTAAAAATGAGTACATCTCTGGTTTTGTAGGAGCCACTGTTTTAAGTGAGGTTTACAGGTGTTGAATGCAGGACACTCTCTTATTGGGAGGGGCAAGCAATTCCAGAGTTTACCACCTATTATTGACAATACGTTTTGTCCAAAAGTGGTGCGTCTAAATGGTATCACACAGTCCCCTTTTACAGAGACCCGTGTACTACCTCCGCTTTCAAGTCTTTGGAAAAGCCATGCAGTGGAGGGGTGGGCGAGGGGGGGGGACAGATTATGTAACACTTTTTATACCAAACAAGCATACTTGTTATATTTGAAATGGTCAAAGCTTATAAATCTATGTTTCTCTAAAATATTGCAATGGTGAAATGACAATGCCTTTTTATCAAAAGTTTTTATGGTTTAAATAGATTCAATACTTTAAAGAGTAGATATGCTAGTTAATGACCAATTTGTAAAACAATACTCAATATGTGAAAAAAATGATAGTATGTTAGAACAACTTTTAAAAACAGGTTTTTAGGAATATTCTCTCCTTGCTCCCATCAGGAACCTGACGATCAAGTCGTGCTTCCCCATGTATCTACTGCATCATGATGTGCGTCAGTTCATATAAGCTACATACATTTTTAGGCGCCCTCGTTCCGACCCATCTTGCAGGAAAGAAAGCACGGAAGAGATTGAACGTCCTTGGGGGTCTTCAAAACTCAACGAACAGGTTCCACTTCAGGGCGTAAGAATGCCTCT
The DNA here is from genome assembly GCA_036326025.1 of Chrosomus eos. Taxonomy (NCBI): domain Eukaryota; kingdom Metazoa; phylum Chordata; class Actinopteri; order Cypriniformes; family Leuciscidae; genus Chrosomus; species Chrosomus eos. The sequence continues at coordinate 31,362,802 of CM070827.1, read as the reverse complement.
TATACCCCTTTTCCACCAACAAGAACCGGGTGCTGGTTCGGAGCCAGAGCCAGAGCTGGTTCGTAGTTGGTTCGACTGACAAGCTTACTAAGAACCGGTTTGCCTTTCCACCGGCTTGAGAGCCACAACAGAGCCAGATCTTACGTCACTGCATACGTCTCATGTTGCCCAGCAACGCTAGTGCGGTAGCGCCAAATACAAACATGCCAGGCTTGTTCGAGATGCATCGGCTTCTCGCAGATCGATCGCCGCATGACATCAAAACACTGCGAAAGCGATCCAAAAGCACAAGGAGTCGTATGATCTCCAAACACTCCCGCAGCGCTCAATCCCGATCGGTCCGCGCCGCTCCGATGCATCTCGAACAAGCCTTCTATCAACAATGACGGCCGTTGCGTTACTATTGATGCTCATGGCTTTGCGAACCTAACGTACATCGGCATCCAAACACGGCGAATACAACGTGTTCGTGCAGCTCGCCGTAACTTGCATAAACGGAGATTACAATCGAGCTGCTATTAGCTCGATTAGCTGCTAATTCAAAAATGGCGGTCACAAGTTTCTGTGTTGGCCACGGTAACCCCGCCCCCAGCCGCTGACGTAAGCGGTTCTTACTTCTAGACCAGCAATGATTTGGTGCTACTTAAGAACCACTTTTACTGGTTCGGAGCTGGTGCTTTGGTGGTCGAAAACCAAAGAACCGATTTGAAACTAGGCTCTGGCTCCGAACCAGCACCAGCTCTGCCTTGGTGGAAAAGGGGTATTAGAGGGTGCTCTCGCAGAAGTGATGGTGTCTACTACATGTTTTGTGGTAGATCACCTAGAACCTTTGATTCCTGTCCTTTCGGGACCAGATATGGTCTTTCCAGAGGTCTGGAAGCGGATGCCAACAGCAGGGATGTGCAGAGAGTTCCTCAAGGGCAGGGGCTCAAATGTAAAAAAGGGGCATGCATGCATATACATACATATATATATATATATATATATATATATATATATATATATATATATATATATATACTGGTCAAACGTTTGGAAACATTACTATTTTTAATGTTTTAGAAAGAATTATCTTACGCTCATCAAGGCTGCATTTGTTTTTAAATAAAAAAAAAACAGTAATATTGTGAAATATTACTACAGTGTAAAATAATGGTTTTCTATTTTAATATATAAAATAATATAAGTTACAAAAAGAACAGCATTTATCTCAAATAGAAATATTTTGTACCAATATCCACTATACTGTTCAAAAGTTTGGGGTCAGTAATTTTCTTTCCCTTTCGTTGTCACTCCGAGTTCCGTCGGATGACGACGAATGGGGTTTCGCTTAGAACACCTATCACCAAAACGAGCCAATGGCAAAGAAATGCCATGGGTCTGCGGAATTTGCATGACGTAACTCCGCCTTACCTCGTGGGTATAAAGGAGGACGCCGGCAATATGCAGATATGTTTTTCGCTTCGGAGCCAAGAGTATTTCTTCACTCCACAGTCATCTCTGACTTCACTCTACGAGACGAGCCTTTCTCTCCGGTGTTGGTGCGATGGCGATCTGCGGCGAGCTCACAGTGCCTGCTGATCTGTGCAGTGATCTGCCAGTGTGTGTGTGTGTGTGTCTCCCCGCGCGCTTCAACATCAAAGATTTTTTTTCTCTCCTCTAGTAAAAGAGCTCGCATGCGGCACGTCTTTTTAAAGAAGGCTCGCCCGACGGCTCGGACTCTGATGGGCACGAGCGCTGTCTACTGTGTTTGGGCTTTGATCATGCTTGAACAGCGCTCGTGGGTGACTCATGTTCTCTCTGGGAACATGATCATCGCGTCATATAGGTCGAGACTCGGTGCACTCACAAGAGTGAGAGTCCCCTCATCCACACCCCGATCTAGTGCCCCCCCGAGGGGTGCTACTTCGGCTGGTGGCCAGGGTGACCTGAGGGTGTTGGTCTGGAACAAGGCGCCGACTCTGTAAAAAGAGTCCACGACCCCAGCCCCCCTCTTCAATGACGGTGCCCGCTAGCGAACTGATGATTCCACGAGTCTACCCTAAAAATAAAAAAAATGGGTGGCCCGTGTGTTTTCATTTGAAGCTACAGAGGATGATGCTGTGTCTGTAGCAGCATAACTAGGTGGGCTTATTCTTCTGGAAATGACGACTCGTCACAGCTGCCACCTTCTTGTCTGCATATGGCTGTGCCTGAGTCTGATCCGGAGATGACGGCCATGCTTTCCTGGAACGATTGGTTTTAGGGTGAGGCCACCGACCCGCATCCACGGCATACCCCAATATCTTTCCTCCAGGGCGTGCATGATGAGATCTCGAAGTCCTGGAAGACCCCTTGTCTTCTCGGGATCGCTCGTTGGTCTCATCCACCTTTCCTCCCCTCAGGGGCCGCTGCCCATGGGTACACTGGGGTCCCCCCGGTTGAACGCTCTGTTGCGATGCTACTGTGTCCTCAGAGTGCTTCCCGGCGCAATCCTAAGCACCCGTCCGAAGCCTGTAGTTCTTTTCGTCTACACTAATCTGTGGCGAATCCTATAGTGCCATAGGACAGGTAGCCGCCTCAACGCATCCCATGACCATTCTGCTGGTCTCCTGACCCAATGCTCATGGACATGCACGAGGGCGGGACTGACCCAGGCTCTTCAGTGAGCTGCGCCCCGCCACTGACCTTGCTGTCCGAGCGATGAAAGTGGCCGTACGCTCTCGGAGTCAGGTGATGTTCACCAGTCTGAGGCTGACTGGTCTGATGTGCAGGATGTCCGGCAGACCCGTCTGCTCGACACCCCCATATCCCAGGTCGGTCTCTTCGGCGGTGCGGTTGAGTGCTTCTGCCCAACAGTTCTCAACCGCCCGTGAGCAGATTGAGGTTATTCTGCCCGACGGCCCCGCCGTCCGCTCAGTTCTCTCAGTCTGCCCCCGCCGAAGGCGCCCTGCCACGGTTCCAACCCCGCCCGTTCACCCGGGACTGGCTCTGGAAGACCGTAGGACGGATGCCACAGCCCTCTCCAGCCCCGCCCCCCCCCCCCCCCCCCCGCTAAAAGCCGGGTTAAACGGCACTTATGAGATGGGCTGCTCAGAGATGAGTCTCAGTTCTTTCCAGGAGTTGGTAGCAGGGCCACTCCTTTCCCCGGTGGAGGGCTAGGGAAGAATCCTTATTTAGAAAGAACTGATGCTCTCGTCTCAGAGCATACAGAGTTCTCGGACGACACAGAGCGCCGCCCACAAGCCGTGCTCTCCTTGTCCCCCTCTGCCCCAGAGGCGGTTGACACGGCGGGTCGTCCACGGACCGCCTCGACCCTGTCCCCCTCTGTCGCCAGACCCCCGACAGAGCAGGCCCCCGTGGAACGCTGGTCCTTCCCTGGCCTCCTCTGTCCGGGCGCGGTTGCTAACTGTGCCCCCAGATCGGATCGCTATGCCGTCCACGTCTGGGTCAGTTACTCCACTTCGCTGCCCCTCCGGGGGGGACGCCTGTGGTCCGCATGACCCCACTGGTTCAGTTCCTGGGAGCCTGGCTAGAGCTCCCCGTCTGTCCCGCTGGGTCGCCTGCACCATCAGGTTCGGCTATGCGATTCAGTTCGCACGGTCTCCTCCCCGCTTCAGGGGAGTCCGCTCGACTTTGGTCGGTGGCAATGCCCCCATCATCAGAGCAGAGATTGCCACCCTGCTGGCGAAGGGTGCAGTCGAGACTGTCCCTCCAGCCGAGATGAGGTCCGGCTTCTACAGCCCTTACTTCATTGTGCCCAAGAAAACCGGTGGGTTACGACCAATCCTGGACTTGCGCGTGCTAAATCGCTCCTTACACAGGACGCCGTTCAAGATGCTCACTGCCAAAAGCATTTTCGAATGCGTGCGGCCACAGGATTGGTTTGCAGCGATCGACCTGAAGGACGCCTACTTTATGTCTCCATTCTTCCTCATTCTTCGTTCCACTGTTTTGCTTTCGAAGGGGTGGGCATACCAGTACGCGGTTCTCCCTATCGGGCTAGCCCTGTCTCCTCGCGTCTTCATGAAGATCATCGAGGCAGCCCTTGTTCCCCTTCGGGTTCACGGGCTTCGCATCCTGAACTATCTCGACGACTGGCTGATCCTTGCTCTCTCTCGAGACCAGGTTTGCGAACACAGGGACCTCGTGCTCTGGCACCTAGCTCGCTTGGGCCTTCGGGTCAACTGGGAAAAGAGCAAACTTTGCCCCGTACAGAGGATCTCTTTTCTCGGTATGGACATCGACTCGGTCGTCATGTCCCGCAGCTTACGAGCGAGCGCGCGCAGTCACTGCTGACTTGTCTGAGATGAATCCAAGACAAGATTGCGGTTCCACTGAAACTTTTTCAGAGGCTCCTGGGGCATATGGCATCTGCAGCCGCGGCAACGGCGCTCGGATTGCTTCATATGAGACCGCTTCAGCTTTGGCTTCGCGACCGAGTTCCGAGGTGGGCATGGCAACAAGGCATGCTCCGAGTACCAGTTACTTCAAGATGCCGTCAGACCTTCACCCCGTGGTTGAGCCTCAGTTTTGTGTCCCCCTAGAACAGGCTTCCAGGCATGTTGTTGTATCAACAGATGCCTCCTCCACGAGCTGGGGTGCCATGTGCAATGGTCATGCTGCCGCGGGCTCCTGGACAGGACCCCAGCGCCTATGGCATGTCAATTGCCTCGAGTTGCTGGCCGTACGCCTTGCCCTGCACCACTTTCGAGTGCTGCTCAAGGATCAACACGTACTAGTCCGATCAGACAATACCGCCACAGTAGCGTACATCAACCATCAAGGTGGTCTACGCTTGCGCGATGTCGCAACTCGCCCGCCACCTCCTGCGTTAATGGAGTCAGAAGCATCGGAGGTCGCTTCGAGCTATCTACATTCCCGGAGCCCTGAACTGTGCAGCCCCACGAGCTCTCACGGTTTCAGCCCCTCCCTGGCGAATGGCGACTCCATCCCCAGTTGGTTCAGCTGATTTGGGACCAGTTCGGGGACGCACAGATAGATCTGTTTGCCTCTCACGACTCGACCCACTGCAACCTGTATTATTCCCTGACCGAGGGCACGCTCGGCACAGATGCACTGGCGCACAGCTGGCCGCGGGGACGCAAATATGCGTTTCCCCCAGTGTGCCTTCTTGCGCAGGTCTTGTGCAAAGTCAAGGAGGACGAGGAGCAGGTCCTTCTGGTTGCGCCCTACTGGCCCACCCGGACCTGGTTCTCCGAACTCATACTCCCCCCTGTGGCACCCTCGTCGAATCTTGGAGCCTCACGTGTGGCTTCTGGACGGGACCAGGCAGTTTGATTACCCTACACCTGCGGTGGTGCTACCATCACTTCCGCTAGAGCGTCGTCCACGAACACGCTACGCGTTGAAGTGGAACCTCTTTATCAGCTGGTGCTCTTCTCACGAGAAGACCCCCGGAAATGCTCGATCAGCGTTGTGCTTTCCTTCCTTCAGGATGGGTTGGAGCGAAGGCTGTCTCCCTCCACCCTCAAAGTCTATGTTGCCGCTATCGCCGCACACCATGATTTGGTAGAAGGTAAGTCTTTGGGAAAGCACGACCTGGTCATCAGGTTCCTGAGAGAAGCGAGGAGACTGAATCCTCCTCGCCCTCCTCTCGTTCCCTCTTGGGACCTTGCGGTGGTTCTAACTGCCCTGCAGAGTGCTCCCTTTGAGCCTTGCAATCAGTGGAGCTTAAGCTCCTGTCAATGAAGACAGTGCTCCTGGTTGCATTGGCCTCTATCAAGAGGGTAGGGGACCTGCACGCATTCTCCGTTGACGAAGCGTGCCTGGAATTCGAGCCGGCTGACTCTCACGTGATCCTGAGACCCCGGCCTGGATATGTGCCCAAGGTTCCTACCACTCCCTTCCGGGACCAGGTGGTGGCCACTGCTGCTGTCCAGTTCGTGCTATCCGCATCTATGTAGACAGGACGCAGTGTTTCAGGACCGCAGACCAGCTCTTTGTCTGTTATGGTGGGAAGCTGAAGGGAAAGGCTCTCTCCAAGCAGAGGTTGTCCCACTGGATAGTGGACACCATTGCTTTGGCATACCAGCAGCAAGGTCGACCGTGCCCCCTTGGTGTGACGGCCCACTCCACTCGGAGTGTGGCATCCTTTTGGGCTCTTGCGCATGGCGCCTCGCTAACAGACATCTGCAGAGCTGCAGGCTGGGCGACACCTAACACATTCGCCAGATTCTATAATCTCCGAGTGGAGCCAGTCTCCTCCCATGTACTTTTTCAAGCTAACATGGGACCCGTTAGGTGTCTTCGCTTGCTCGCCATTCCACTCCACGGACTGGATGCGTGCGATATTTTCCTCAGGTGAGCTTCTCCGAAAGCCCTGAGTTCCTCCTGCACTCCTGACGTCGGTGCCAGTGTCTCTTGCCTGAGCGTCGGCTAGGTGCCTCCCTGTGTGCATGGTCCCTCTCCGGAGCAACCCCCACATGTGTATTTCCACTGTAAGCCTCTCTGAGCATGTGTCTTTCCCTTGGCAAGCCACCTTGCCACCCCTGGGGTTGAAATATTCCACCTGTGGCTGGACACCCCAGTGTTCTCCATATGCATCCTTCGGGTCATATGTTTATTCTCTAAGTCCCCCCCGTTTGGGCTGGCAATATTTTGCATATTTCCTCTAAACTATGGGATATGCTCCCCAGTGAGTGTACCTTGGTATTCCTGTGTTAAATAGGAGTCCTGCTAGTCTCACGGCAAGGATCTCAGATTTACGCAGGGCACTGGAAGACAGCTGTGAAGGTGACATGATTAGACTGGTAACCCCATTCGTCGTCATCCGACGGAACTCGGAGTGACAACGAAAGGGAACATCTCGGTTACGGATGTAACCCTCGTTCCCTGAGTAGGGAACGGAGACGTTCCGTCTACTTGCCACTTCCGCTGTACCGCGGGGATCGCCTGAGTTCAGTCTCGGCTCCTCAGCGAAGAAACATATCTGCATATTGCCGGCGTCCTCCTTTATACCCACGAGGTGGAGGTGGAGTTTTGCATGCAAATTCCGCAGACCCATGGCATTTCTTTGCCATTGGCTCGTTTTGTAATACTCGAAGTCGATAGGTGTTCTAAGCGAAACCCCATTCGTCGTCATCCGACGGAACTTCTTTCTTTCTTTCTTTCTTTCTTTCTTTCTTTCTTTCTTTCTTTCTTTCTTTTATTCAGCAAGTATGTGTTAAATTGATAAAAACTGATAGTAAAGACTTATAAAATAATTTCTATTTTAATTAAATGCCATTCTTTTTAAGTTTTTATTCATCAATGAATCATCATTTTATTCATCAATGAATGAAAAAACATTGAGCACCACAACTGTTTCCAAAATTGATAATAAATCAGCATATTAGAATGATTTCTGAAGGATCATGTGAAACTGAAGTTAGGGTTAGTAATGACGCTGAAAATTCAGCTTTGCATCATAAATAAATTATATTTAAGTAGGCCTATATTAAAATAGAAAACCATTATTTTAAATTGTAATAATTGTTTTCTGAAATTTTAATCAAATAAATGCAGTCTTGAAGCGTATAAGAGGCTTCTTTAAAAACATAAAAAATAGCAATGTGTAAATTTTTCACCGGTACGGTACTATTATCAAAAATCACAATTTCACGTGTTGTTGTCAGCCTACACTTCACATCATAGGCCTGTAGGTGGCGCCTGGGCTTCATTAATTTGAACCAACTATGATAATTTTCAAATGGTAAACGGTGTATCAATATAACTTACACAGGCTACTACTTCCGATTAAAGCGACTTTTGGTCCTGGTTTTGTGCAGTGCTTTGTAGTCAATTAAAGCTGCTGTCCGTAACTTTAAGTTAAAAATAATGCAAATTAATTATTTAAAAAAAAACATCTTCAGCCAGTGTTCAAAACTATCTGCTTGCCATAGCTAGATTCAAAACGGTTAGCTTGTAATAATGATTTTAATTCCAGTGGTACTGGTGGGTTTCCGCGGGAAATTCGAGCATGTCTTTGCGTCATTACGTCACACCCGTACACATAAAGAAGGAGTTTCGGCTAGCCGGCTATACTACGCGTGAGGAGATGTAGAGATGTATAGGCTTTTCTCGCAGCACTTTACATGATTAAACTTATGGCGGATCCAGAAAGATCCAAACAACAATCATCAGTGTCAGCTGGAGATTAACCAGTTATAAAACCCAAAAGACTTCATACTTCGGATTTAAGGTGGAAAGAGAAAGAAACCGTCTCATGCGAACACAAGGATACACATCGGTGGGGCTTTTGAAAGGTGCGTGAACTCCGTGTTTTGAAGGGGTTCGAAACGGAAGACGAGACGGCTTTTTTCTGCTGAACAAGTAAGACATTTCAATAGTTCAATCGTGTAACAGTACGTTTTCTTAATTCACACAGTTATGGAGTTTCCTTTGTTGTGCCTTTCTCGTTTAGCTATTATGGAGAATATGAATTCTGAACTGTAATCATAAAACACATTAAATAACGTTAGTCACGCAATGCTGATGTTGTTAACATGAACAATTTGAGAACAAAGTAGGCTATGATTTGCACGGTTGCTGTAAATCACGCTGATTAAATCTAACGATCGCTTGTCATGTCGAATGCTTTTTCCCCCTTAGTTGATCAGAACAAAAATGGATGTTACTTACTTGTTCAGAAGAAATTTTCCGGTAAAATTCTTATGTTGGTCAAACTTTCAAAAAGTGAATCTGTGATTCTGAATGACAGTATCCACACAGCGCGATGATTGACAGCAGCACTCGCCTCAAAACACTGTGTTCATCCGCGCTGTTTCATGCCGATTTACAACCCACGTAAAGATGATATTTCCGTGAATAACTGCAGTTACAGATTTCGAACAGAGATGGTGACAAAAAAAGGAAAAGTTGCGGACTGTAGCTTTAACATCCATTGTTTCAACGAAGCAGATCCAGATCGCTTCATAAATATAAATTCGTCTGTAATTTTCAAATGATTTTGGAATGACTAGAAAATTACCACTCCACTTCAAATTGTCCAATGAAATTTGAACTTCTTGTTGTCACATTCACGTTAACTGCATCATCCGTATTCACTACATTTCCCAGCATTCCCTGGATCCTCACCTGCACTCGATTCCCTGATCACCACACCTGATCTCCATCACGTCATCTCATCACCAGCACGGCCTATATAACACTCACTCTCCCTGCAGTCACGGTCTGATCTCGTCAATGCCTGACACACAGACTCACCCATGCTATACCAAAGCCTTACCTGCTACTTACCTGCTACTCACCTGTTCCTGTTGGATTATCTTCATCATCATCTACCGTCTCCAGTTCCCAGCCGTTCTACTGCAGCCCTTTCCAGTGACGGGTCATCATCATCTGTAACAGAGACTCTGATTATTCCTGTGGCTAAGTCCATCCAATTATCATCTGTTAAGATACTCACCATAACTCCGTCTGCTTCTGCTGTTTCAGTAAATAAACACTGATTTCACTTATTACCTGTCTGTCTCCTGCATCCACCGTGACAGAAGATCAGACCGCCCCAAGATGGACGATGGGGTAAAAATTATCGTCCTGGCTCAGGAGAGCCAAAGTTGGTATTCTTTTGTGGAAGGCTTTATCCGCATCGCACTCGTCAGTAACGTGGCTGACGAGCGATTGAGTACCTTATTCTGGCTCGGGGCCAGATTTCACCACCAGATCGACCTTCCAGACACCACCGGACTCAGCTGGAGGGAGACCGTGATCCGGTGTCTGGAGAGTGTCGGTTCCCGACCCGGAACACACCCATCCAGCACAGAGCCTTCACCGCTGGTCCCGTCCAGCACAGAGCCTTCACCGCTGGTCCCGTCCAGCACAGAGCCTTCACCGCTGGTCCCGTCCAGCACAGAGCCTTCGCCGCTGGTCCCGTCCAGCACAGAGCCTTCGCCGCTGGTCCCGTCCAGCCCATTTGAGCCTTCACCGCTGGTCCCATCCAGCACAGAGCCTTCGCCGCTGGTCCCGTCCAGCACAGAGCCTTCGCCGCTGGTCCCATCCAGCACAGAGCCTTCGCCGCTGGTCCCATCCAGCACAGAGCCTTCGCCGCTGGTCCCGTCCAGCCCATTTGAACCTTCGCCGCTGGTCCCATCCAGCACAGAGACGCTACCGCTGGCCCCTGCCAGTATGGACCTAATAGACTTTTTCACTGAACCAGAGCCCGTTGACCCAGCGCCAGAGCCAGAGCCCGTTGACCCAGCGCCAGAGCCAGAGCCCGTTGACCCAGCGCCAGAGCCAGAGCCCGTTGACCCAGCGCCAGAGCCAGAGCCCGTTGACCCAGCGCCAGAGCCAGAGCCCATTGACCCAGCGCCAGAGCCAGAGCCCGTTGACCCAGCGCCAGAGCCAGAGCCCGTTGACCCAGCGCCAGAGCCAGAGCCCGTTGACCCAGCGCCAGAGCCAGAGCCTGTTGACCCAGCGCCAGAGCCTGAGCCCGTTGCCTGCCCGCCAGAGACCGCCGTCCAGCCAGAGACCGCCGTCCAGCCAGAGACCGCCGTCCAGCCAGAGACCGCCGTCCAGCCAGAGACCGCCGTCCAGCCAGAAACTATATTCCCACCCTGCCTCCCTCTCCCACCTCCGCTATTGATGTCTTCATGCTCTACTGCCTCGCCTCTACTGAGCCCTGTCGACCCTGCTGCCCATCCACAGCTACCCCCCAGTATCGCTGTGGAGCCGCCTCTGGGTCTCCAAGCCTCAGCATCGCCCTGGTCAGTGGATCCCCTGTCCTTGCCTCAATACCCTGAACCTCTGACTCCACCTTGGTCCTCCGACCCTACAGCCTCTCTGCGGCTCATTGTGCCCTCACCTCCGCCGGGTCTTGTCAGCCCTATATCTCCACCAGGCTCACTCCTCCTTCCTTCCTCACATTGGTCAGCCGTCACCCTGGTTCCACCTCGGGACTCTGTGCTACCGGCTGTGCCTCTGCCCTGCATCCCTTCTGCTCCACCGGGCTCCATCTTCCCTCCTGCTCCTCAGTCGTCCTCCCTCGCACTGGTTACGCCACGGGCTTCCAGAGCCCCTTCTCCGTTTCGGTCCCATGAGCCTGCAGATCTGCCTTGGCCCTCCAGACCTGTGGTGTCACCTCGGCTCTGGGTCCATTCGGCTCAGTTGGGGATCTTGGAAACTTCTACTGGGTCTTCACCGCCATGGCCACCCGAAGGGGTCTCACCGCCATGGCCACCCGAAGGGGGCTCACCGCCATGGCCACCCGAAGGGGGCTCACCGCCATGGCCACCCGAACGGGTCTCACCGCCATGGACGCCCGAGGGTCCCACAGCTCCGCCCTGGACACGTCCTCTCTCATCTGCTCCGCCTTGTCTCCTCTGCAGCGCGAGGTCGCGCTTTCCGGAGGGGGGTGTAATGTCACATTCACGTTAACTGCATCATCCGTATTCACTACATTTCCCAGCATTCCCCTGGATCCTCACCTGCACTCGATTCCCTGATCACCACACCTGATCTCCATCACGTCATCTCATCACCAGCACGGCCTATATAACACTCACTCTCCCTGCAGTCACGGTCTGATCTCGTCAATGCCTGACACACAGACTCACCCATGCTATACCAAAGCCTTACCTGCTACTTACCTGCTACTCACCTGTTCCTGTTGGATTATCTTCATCATCATCTACCGTCTCCAGTTCCCAGCCGTTCTACTGCAGCCCTTTCCAGTGACGGGTCATCATCATCTGTAACAGAGACTCTGATTATTCCTGTGGCTAAGTCCATCCAATTATCATCTGTTAAGATACTCACCATAACTCCGTCTGCTTCTGCTGTTTCAGTAAATAAACACTGATTTCACTTATTACCTGTCTGTCTCCTGCATCAACCGTGACACTTGTGCCACATAACGATTGGTCGGTGTATTATATAACAAACAGTCATCAATTAATTATATAATATTTTAAAATATGTAATATGTGGATTTAAAAAAAAATCAACACACAACCTTTGATTACCTATTGAAAAAAAAAGAAGTTTAAAAATGGTTTGGTTTATTTTTTCCTGCCATCAAGCCTAGTCACCAAATATGAACCATATGTTTTGGCTTGAGCGCGTCAGTTCGGTTCCCGAGCAGACCGTTGAATAGGCCTACCTACGTATACGTAACGTTGTCGTTTACACTAGTGCATTTTCGTTTTAAAACTTTTGCTACGGTTACACGTGCCTGCCGTCCTCCGGAGTTTTAGACCCTCGAAAACTGACCCCTTCAGTCGAGTCCGAAGCAAGACACGCAATTTGACGCAAGACACGCAAGTGATGCAACCCATAGTGGCAACGGCACCTAAGACTGACAGAAACGTAAAAATAAACGTGAATTTAGGCTACTTTAGTTTTGTACACATTTTCATGTTAATTATAATCAAATGCATTTTTATCACAACAATATTATCATTATTTGTTTGAAAGGGGCACTTTCGATTCATTTTGAAAAAGGGCAGGGGATCGAGCGCCCAAGCGCAGTGTTTGTACAGACCAGTACAAGCATAATGAGCAGCGGTGTCTCAAAGCAAGGTATAGCCTACTGCCAGCAACTCAAGGCAGTTGATGCCAATGCAGTCGGAGGCCCGTCCAGACCCCTGTTACTGCATGCCCGTTGAACGTGGCCCGTCAGCCAGTGTTTAGTGGATACTTGTTCTAGGGGTGACTGGCCTGGAGAAACAAAGGTCTGATCACGGGCTGAGGGTTTGGCGGCAGGCCAGGTGATTGTCACACAGAGCATGCCGCTCTGCCACGGCCACCTTGGAACTCGGCCGTGAAGCCAGTGCTAAAGCGGTCATCATATGGAGGAAGCCGCGCTATTGCGGCCCTTTCTCACTTCTATATAGCACAGACCAGACATGTTCCTCCTGAGAGACGTGTTGGACCGAGTCCATCTCCATACCGTAAAAAGAGATCCTCAGCCCGTAGGCGAGTTTACTCTTTTCCCAGTTGACCTGAAGACCCAATTGGCTGTGGAGCACTTGAATGATAGGACTTTGTACTGACTTCGAACCCTCGAATGCAAAAAACACAGGTATGGCCTGCGTTGCGGAAGGATAGAGATCTGAAGTACGTGTCCTTCAGGTCAAACGATGCAGACCAATCTTGGGGACGGAGTATTTAAAAATGCATCTCTGCGTTAGAAACTTGAACTGAAGCTTAAAAAAAGGGCCCAATTCAAGACTCACAGGTCCAAGATTGGCCGTAACACACCACCTTTATTGGGTACTTTATTGGGCTAGAGAAGTCGGTCTTCATAACGGCTCGAGGAACCGGCTCAATCGCATCTTTCGCCAGTAGGAAAGCGATGTCCGTGCGCCTGCCAGTGGCACATTCGCTCAACACAGAAGTGAATAGCGCTGACTAGGGCAGATGCCGAACTGAAATGTTTGAAACAAACTGAAAGATTACCCCTCACTGTGATCCTCAGACCACTCAACCCACACGGCACTTTAGCCTTCTTCTGGAAAGTTGGCCCAGAAGAAGCACTAGAGCGGGGCATGGGAGTGGGGACTCCACCTTCGAAGACGAGTCTCGATCTCAACACCGAGATGGTAAAATGAGTGAGTGAGAACATGTGTCACCCACAAGAGCTGCTTCAGCGTAGCCTGGCAAGCAAGACCCACATCAAGATGTTAGGTCTGGGAACTCCCTATTGGCATGCCTCAATCCGAGGGGCGAGATAAACGGTTGTCTTTCAAATTCCCTCTGCACGTAATAGGATAGCACTACAACCAACCAGAGCAACGAACGGTTGTGGCTCAGTGAGTCCCATGCATTTTCCCAACAGCGGAGCTTGTTGATATATTAAATTTTTGCCGTATCTGGTCGGCAAAAATTCCTCCAGAGTTGCACTTGTATCCAAGTCCTCCAGAGTTGCGGCCAAAGCCGATTCGAAAGACTGCTGTTCGCCAGCAGCAGCGGTCCTCTTCTTTGCTTTCAAGTAGCATGGAATTCACGCGGAACCGTCACATCTCCGCCGTCATTATGTTAAAGGCCGTGTTGCAGGGTTAATTTTTCAACGAATTTATGCAATTTGCTTGTTGGTAATAAACATTTAAACTGTTATCCATTGTATTTTATGTTGTTGGGTATCACACAACGGAATATAATACGAAAAAGTAGGTACTATCTTACAGCGATTTGCAACGATTCTCATTTCCCCCACAATGCATTGCATTACATTACCTTGGGGAGAGAATTTACCAAAGCCCGCCTTGAGACCATTGAGAGTGACTGGAGAGACGAGGAGTAGACGAGAGCATTCAGATTATAGATAAGCAGATTATAAATACATAGATAGATAGATAGATAGATAGATAGATAGATAGATAGATAGATAGATAGATAGATAGATAGATATGTAGATAGATATACTAGATAGATAGACATAGACAGATAGATAGATATAGATATATAGGCTATATTCGGCAACTGCACAAAGGCGCGGGCGATCAATTAGCCAACTCTACGCTGTCAATCTACCTACTATATATTTCTATCTATGTATCTATCTAGCTGCTAGCTATGCTAACGTTATGCTATCTGGTTGTCTGCCTATCTCTCTCTATACCGCCCACACAAGCACCTGCCAAACACAGCGACAGACACGCGGCGGCTACGTTTGCAACATTTTCACCGGAGGAAGAGATAAAAATTTAGCTAGCATGATGCCTTCTATTTCTAGATGACAAAGACAAAGTTTACCAGTACTATGACACTATGACAAAGTCACCGGTACTTATCAGAACTAACGTCATGATCACTGCCACTAGATATAAAGAAAACGTTGATTTTTCACTCGGTGCTATTCAATGACAGTAAAAAAAAAATATGTGTCGTTATTGTGCACTGCTGCTCGTAGACTAGCTCCAGTGCTCATTGCTGTGTTGCTAAATGATAGCAACTCACCAGGACACTTCACCAACTCTCCATTCATTCTCCTCGGCCCATGCATTTAATTGGCTTTGACGGCCATCAGTTCTTGGCAATTCCTCATTTGCCCTCTCACGTCTGGCAGGTTCGGCTGCGGGCAATCATTCATGTTGGCTCTTGCCAGCTGAGGCTACCTTTCCTTCACTTCTTCCCAACGTGACGTCATCACCGAATTGCGTAAAAAAACCTGTTAATACCAAAAACGTAAAAAAATGGTCTTTAAGACCATTTTTGAGACATTTTAAAAATGATATACATATCTTGAGTGATTTATGTACCCATTAATCAACAGTGGTGGTTAACCTGCAACATGGGCTTTGAGCCCGCTCACCAAGTCTATAGGCTACATGATGTGATTGGCCTGACTAGAGTTTGTTTTTTCCAGCTCGAAAGCCAATGGAGAGTTGCTAGACTACACTGGCTGCAAAATTAATTTTCCTGCCACTAGGGTGCGTCTAGATTTCTAGGCTAGCTTCAGCGGACTGTAATCCCAAACACGTGATGCAGCAATTGTGACCGGGAGAGAGCCTAGAAATGCACGGGTGGAATGGCATCTTGAGAAAGACACAAACGCACCCGTGTTGCTCTTTCAGGAATTGGTACCCATCACCATTGCTGGAGCACATAGGGTAATGACCGCAGCAACACAGTAACAGTGCAGTTCTTCACCCTCTAACCACTTCAACAAACACAAACACAGAAATTTGATGCTGTTAAAACAGCAGTTGAGAGCTCAGAAGCTCGCGATCACCTCTGCACTCGCACTGTAGAAACACCAGCACTGGGAGATTCTTCCAGAACAACACCGACACACTCGCTCGTTGTATAGAACAACACACTTCAGAGACATCGACTGGCTCCGAAGCGAAAGACAACTGGTGCGTGCATCCACTTCCGTGTTTAGGTGCGGGGCGGAACGTGTGATGCAATTCTTGCACGCCAATGTGCATTGGCTCGTTTTTACAATACTCGAAGATAACAGGCTCCCTAAGCGTGATCCCAATCAGCAGGGATGTCCCGATCCGATACTCAGGATCGGTATCGGCTCCGATACTGCCATTTTTGCGGGATCGGGTATCGATCAGACATCGATCAGACGAGGCCGATCCAAATCCGATATTGTGGGTATACTATTATGTGTTATTGTTAAGCCCCACAAAAGGCACAAAAACATTCTAAAGTACCATAACGTTTTCGTGCACTCTATTATAAGTGTTCTGAAGCCATTATGTGAGAGAGAAATTAATATTTAAGTCATTAAATTCAAGATCACGTAAACTTTTCCCTCTCGCGGCTGTCAGTCATTCTCCATTCAGCATTCAAACAACGCGTCGCGTTCGGTTACAGTCAATGATGAAACTATCTTCAAGATGATTCAATGTTAATACTATTATACTTGATTTGTAAGATAAAGGTCTATGTTTTCGCATAGAACAACTTTATCTTGCTGGACGTATTGCTGCCTGTAACTTAATCGTGTTACTCTCTACCGGGTGTCGGACGCTGTCGGTTTGATCACAACACTAGAGTCAGAGCACTATAATTGTTCTTCACGCGCACAGTAACTGAAATTTAAAACTGTTAAAAGAAAAGGCTCAATAAACGATTGCATAGATAGATACTGTATAATACACTGTCCATCAATATGTATCTCTGTTGTGCTTTGAACTTTTCAAAGCGGACTCGACGCGCTGCGTGCTGTAACTCCACGTGGCTTCAAGCGCATCATTCTCCGCTTGGGATGCGCATAAGCGCTTTGTGCACTGTATTGGAGCCTTTCATATCATAATGCAGTGTCGCAATTAAAGCTTATTAACATTATTAATTATTAATGTTGCTGCCTCATTAAATAGCTGTGCAATACACTTAAAACATGTCTCAATTTTATAGCAGATTTAGCTATATCTAAAATAATTATCTTTTTCATTTTTGTTATCTTGTTTTTCATGAATGTCTTTTACAACAATAAAAAGAGCAATGTGTATTATCCACTAATCTAGTTTATAATAGCATTTTTGTAATAGATTATGATCATATATTTTGGGGATTTGTTGTTTATCTTTATAATGAAGCTGTCTGTATTAAGTAGATTGTGTTTAACACACACACAAGAGTGATAATCAGTTTAACACACAGTTATAGAAATTCTACTTGATTTAAAAAACAAAAACTGTACTGGTATTTACAATGTAGAATGATGCTGTTTAAATTGTTTTAACTTTAAACCTGTTGGTAGCTAGCTAGCTTTAAGTACTGAAGTACCTGTATTTTCTTTCATTTATATATATATATATATATATATATATATATATATATATATATATATATATATATATATATATATATATATAAATATAATATATATATATATATATATATATATTATATATATATATATATATATATATATATTATATATATATATATATATATATATATATATATATATATATATTTTTTTTTTTTTTTTTGTAGTGTTTGAATAAAGGGTGGCAATCTTTCATAATCAACTGTTGTTGTGGACTATATAGGAGGTATATTTTAGGTGGCTAATTGAGAAAATTGCTATATTTTTTATTAGTTTAAGAATAAAATAAAAATATCGGATTAATATCGGTATCGGCAAAAGCCAAAGCTGCGGCATCGGTATCGGTATCGGAAGTGAAAAAAGTGAAAAAGTGGTATCGGGACATCCCTACCAATCAGTCGACACGTCGACTACGTCAAACGTGAGCAACTGAAAGGGAACTGATATAATTTATAATTTTCATTGTTTTGATTTTTATGAAATTATTTCTTTTCATTTAGACAAACTTAAGTTTAACTGAAACTGGGCTGGGATTTCTATTTCTCAGCATGGTTTGCCGATGACACTCTAAAAGGAGAGTAAATGTTAAAATTAAGTGTAATATCATGTTTTTGTTTGTGCAAGATTAATGTTAAGTGGTAGATTAGTGACTAATGTGTTGTTAAGCTATTTTAGAAGAATTTCTATTAATGTTGAATTTAGGAGAGTTACCATCATGGTGACAAGTGGTGCATGCTGCTTGGTTTGAGAACAATGTTAGAAGCTGAATAATACTGTTTTCATACAGCAAATACTGTTAACATTGATAACATTAGCAAATGAGCAAGTTAGCATTTTTTAAACTAACTTGTTACAACGTCTACCGATGGCTACATCCAGCAGAATAACGCACCGTCACAAAGCTTAAACCATTTCAAACTGGTTTCTTGAACATGACAATGAGTTCACTATACTCAAATGGCCTCCACAATCACCAGATCTCAATCCTCAGACCTTTGGGATGTGGAAGAACAGGAAATTCACATCAAAGATGTGCAGCTGACAAATTGGCAGCAACTGCGTGATGCTATCATGTCGATATGGAGGAATCTCAGCAACTTACTTATTGAATCTATGCCACAAAGAGTTAAGGCAGTTCTAGGGGCAAAATTGGGTCCTCTAGCAAGACTAGGTACAAGCAAAGTGTACCTTTGTAAGTATATAACATTAAATATTAGTATTACAACTGTAGTCTTGATGTCAAGTGACCCTAAGTTCAAAAGTAAAAAGCCATGCAAAGTAAAACCTGCATCTAGTTCAACTGCTTCACAAAGCTTGCATTGTTCACTTTCTATGAATCACACGACATTTTGTGATGGCTCAAAGGCAACAGCTTTCTGTCCAAGCTTTCTTTTAAATGTCCTGCGATTTTCTTGCAGGCCATGTTTTTATTTACCCCTCCCTTCTTTCAGAATCCACTGATGTCATATTCACACTGGGTCCCTCTCCCAAAGAGCAAACATGCAGAACAATGGGAGAAAGGATGTGTACAGTACAGTGAGTCAGGGTGAACTACAGGTCGCAAGCTGCATGCGAGTGTGTGTATACGCATGTGTGTGAGAGTCGAATCGGTGGTGATTGAAGGGGCATCACTGGCACACTGCGCTCAGTTCATGACTCACCTGAAAGTTGTCACCATTAGCCAAAACTGAGGCAACTGCACTTTTGACATTTAAACAGAGATAATCCAAAAGCCTATGGGAAAATCCTATTAGGTTTTTGTCGAGAGAACTGTGTGATGCTAACTGCCAGTTGTGACGTCATACCAGCATCACTCTATGGTAGTTGGAAGGCGTTTACCAGAATTTTTTTTCTGAACTTTTCCTAACTCCCGAAATGAGCTCCAAATGAACTTAATTTTGGGGGGTTTTCTGTTCTAAATGGCATTTTACTTTTTCAGATTTACTTCTAGCCTATCTCTCTGAAGATGTCTACCCCCCTCGCCACCTTGTGGGCTGTCAGTCACCAAGTGACTATAAACATGCCCTCCACCCCCTTCCCTTTGTCACCTCTCACTCTATTTATCTCCTCTTCCTTTTCTTATTCGTAGTTTCAGAGGGGGTTCTGAGTAATACAGAACTCAGAATAGCTCTTACAAATGACTAGCCTAGATCTCTGTTTGCCAAGGTTAAGGAGTTTCCTGTTTTCCTGCAGACTTTGAACAATTAAAGATCAACCGATGAATAGCACTTTAAGTTCTAGTAAATATGTAGTGTCATATTCAAATAATCTCAAGAATCATTGCAAAGGCATTAGTTCAAGAAACTTAAAAAGGACAAAAGATCAAAAGCACTGACACTTATCAAAGGAAATGACCTCACCTCAAAAGGTTTATTATCAGAAATCAATGCATTCGCAATCAGATCAACTGTTCCGGAGATTAATGGTAATCAATGAGAATCAGCTCAGGGACCAGTTGCGTAAATATAGCCATCATGTCAGTCAGTGTTTTAAGATCTACTGTAGTATGAGCCACTAGAAGTTAGTCAAGGGGCAGTCAGTCTTACTTTTCGGTATCAAATTAGGCAAAAAAAAAAAGTATGACTAACTTGTAAGACAGCCCCTTATCTTTAAGTTAGAAAATTGAAGTGGAACTGTGTGGCTTCCAAGAAAGCATTCCGGTCATATTTGCAGCATGAAAGAATGAGAGATTCCATGTTTACTGATACGCTGACTTCTACGGTACTCCTCCAGGTAATGACGCTGTTAGCAGCAACTGAGCCAATAACACACTTGAGACTCAGGCCACACACATTCATTGGGTTCGCTGACCTCTGCTCAACGTTTCCCCTTTTTCTTATTGCCTTAAAAGTCCTTACATTGCCATTTACTGGTCTGTCTCATTTTAAGTTAAATTTCTTTACTTTTTTTAATTTTTAAAAAACATCACAAGAATAATAATAATAACATAGCCTACAAATAATAATTAAAAAAATGTAAATTTATGAAATGACATCTCAAATGACATTAAAATAAAAACAATTCTGTTTGTTTAGGCTATACTGTATGAGCATTAATTTAAGAGCTTGCATGCATTCTTTGATTCCATCTAGAAAGTGACCCATGTATGTCTCTTTTATATGCTACACTTTCATCTGCCGCTGTCCCATCTCCAAAGCAAAAATCCTGATCCTGCTTAGCTCATCTTTTCTGTGTCAATTTCACCCTTAACCTCTTTTTCCCAGTTCAATCCTCTTTGCTCATTCTCTCTCCCTCTCTCTCCATGAAGTCATGTTTTTAAACAGAACTCCATAGGCAAGAAAAGCAGCAGGTCCTCACAAAGGTCTCAGGTAGCACAGGGGCCCCTGGAGATTACAGATATAGGGTCAGACACAAAGAGCTTTCTTTCGCACACTCAATTACACATTCTCAACATCCAAATAGAGAATTTCCTTCTCCTAATCCTTTCTTCACTCTTAACGGCTGTCATTGTTTACAGAAAGAACGGGTTACGCGCACACATGCACACACACACAAATTAAGTATTTTACAACGTAAAGGATTATGAAACATCTCAGTTCTCTGAACTGATATATAAAAAGAACCTGTCCATAACGCAGGAAATGTACACTTTAGGCTACGTGTCCGCTTATTGATATTTGGTCGATGATGTAACGTAGGCTAACGTTAATGGCACTGGCACTTACAAATGGCTACAACAAATATTTAACCGGCGTACTGTTAGTTACTCTTTTATTTTCTTTTTTCTCTTTTCATTGTGATTGTTTTAACTGTACTAGACAGTCAATGAGTGGTCCCGCTTAATAAAAACTGTTTGTAGTAACTTTTAGTGACTTACCTGTCCGCTGTGATGTTCTGTTTATTAAGTTAACGTTATATCCTAACGTCGTCTTTTCAATTTCACCAAGACAGACGCTACTCGATGTTTACTTCCTCTTCAAAAAACTTTAAAATCCTCTTGGTGTGTTCATTTCATCTAAGCACCGTAGACCAAATGGTTTTCAATCATGACATTCCCGGCGGACAAACTCTGGTAAAGTAGCCTACATCATCATCTTCATCCCCTCGTTCGCCGGGAATTCCTGTGCTCGCTCCATAGAGGCTCGCTCCCGCAGCCTCTGACCAGCACAGTCGCCACGCCCACATCGGTGACGACATCACATGTCCAGTGTGCCTGTGCATTGGACTGTATTTGGCCATATCCATATCATTTAGAAAACACACTCCAAATTGTGTGCATCAGTTGTGTGTGTGTTGTTGTGTGTGGTGTGTGTGTGTGCGTGTGTGTGTGTGTTTGAGAGAGGAAGTAAAGTGAAATTAGTACAGACGTGATCATGGGATTAATAAAGACTATCTAATAATTTGGTCAGTAATTGAGCACAGGTAATGTCAGGGTTCCTACACTGTTTGACCAACTAGTTTTCAAGACTTTTCCAGTCATGTGTTATTCGCTGGATAAGGATTTTTAAGATTGTACTCACTATAAGAACTTTCTTTATTTTTAAAGATGAGCATAACTAGAAAAAATATTTATTCACTTTAAAATGTCCATGACTTTTATATTATTATTTTTATTTCTTTGTTAATTTGTTTACTGAGCAGATTCTTATAGCAGTTTCATATAGGCCTACATTCCCATTAATTTATTACTAATATTAACTTCTTAATTTGAGTGAAAAATTATGGTCACACTTTATTTTAAGGTGTCATTGTTACAGTGTAATTATATATTTAAGTACTGAGTAATAATAGTTAACTACATGTACTTACTATAGGGTTAAGGTAGGATTAGTGTTTGGTTGAGGGTTAGTTGCATGTAATTATGCATAATTTACTGTTATTACTACGGTAAGTACATGTAACATATGTAACAAGGACACCGTAAAATAAAGTGTTACCAAAATTATTTATTCACTGTACAATGATATATTAATTATATATTGATTTCTATTACATCTTACTATTAATAATAGTAGGTGCATTATTTATTTTTATTAATGTTTTGTCAATTTATTTTTCCAGCCCTGCAAATCCCACTTTTGAAATTCCTCGATATTTCCTGGCTTTCCATGATAGTGGAAACCCTGATATGTGCATGTGCTGAAACAAAATTGATCACACATTAAATTAAAGGACAAACTGCTTTTAATTTACACAAAGCAGAATCAAAACAAACCAGGACATACATTTAAACTAACAAATTGTATAGGAAAAAACGCATGCACCAAATTACTCAATGACATTTTTTTATAGCTAAGACAATAGTATCAAATTATATTAAAAAACTAAACACACACCAAATCATTATACATTTGCAAATACACAAGCAAATGAGACACACAAATACTGTATAAAAAAATCTGACACATAGAGAGAAAAAAAAATCACACTCACTAATATGACATGCTCCATTAAAAAAACATAAATAAACATAATAAAAAAACAAAAACAATGGTCTGTTGATTTGATTCATTAAACTCTGTTGTTACATATTAAAGGAATTTCAACCCTCAGGCAAATGTTACATAACAGAAGACACAGTAACATTCTTGCAAGTCAGGTATAGTTTACAAAATATAGCATGACAGTAATATATAATATTAATTTGTGCGATATTCACATTACAAGTTCTATAGGCAAGAGTGTAAGAGGGCAAAATGTTGTAGCTATGTTTGGATAATGGAAGACTTCTTAAACTGAACAGTTATTTTTAAACAAGGAAGACCAGTTTCCTTTAAAAAAGACTAATATATATATATATATATAGACTATATATAAATATATAATATCAGTAGAGCACTATCAAAAATTAATTCAATTTTGTTTTTGAACTGACAGTAAGCAACATTAGTGTCTGAATATTCAAGCAGCATATCATAAGCTCAACTGCATGACTTCATTCAAGTACATTTAAAGTGGCTCTTCACATGAAATCTCTGTTGATCACACTCAAAGTTGTAAAATTGTTAACTGCTTTACAGGTTAAACACAATTTATAACAGCTGTATATATCTGTTCATGCCATAAATTAATATTTGCTCAGAGATGACCGTACTGAAGATGTCTATATATTAAACTCGTGCAGCACTCACGCAATATTTCAACAACAATTCAGCCATGTGGAGGAAAAAAAAGCTGGTTGAATTCTCATCAATACAGGGAATACGGTTTGGTCTCTGGTAGTCTAATTCAGGACAGTAGAACACGTATTGGTCAACAATAGATACGTTTTTTTGAGAAGATATGTAAGTTAAGGCACTCAGCCGAAAAAGTCCTCTCTTATAATTTGGTTTGCTTGTTTTTCTTTGAGTACAGTAAACTATGACCCCGTTTACACCTGGTTTTAAGATCCGTCTCGGTCACATGTGGTCAGTAGCCCTACAAAAATAGGGTGCAAATGATCGGTTCACTCACTCAAACCACATTCAGAGGTAGTCAGAAACACATGTGACCATGTTGCATTTGTAGTGTAAACGTTATAAGGATCGTCTACTCGCCTGTCTACCATCCATTGTGCTTAACCAAGGGTTTAAAATTCAAAAGAAGAAAAAAATTGAAACACTGCATACTTATGCACAAGAAAATAACTTATATGCCTGATATCAATATTAGTTAGTTGATATTAATTCTATTTAGCTTAAAGTCCAAGTAATCAGCATCATTTTTGTGCTTTAAAAAAAATTGTGCTTTATCAAAATGCAATAACACACTGACATAGTGAGTGATGTACATAGTCATGAGTCCTTTCCTTTGAACTCCTAGCAAGTTGCTAAATGAATGTTAATACCAGGTCTAAACAGGGCTTTGACTTTGCTATTGTTTTTAAGCAAATCTGATGTTGAAATGCATTGTTATATATATATATATATAAAACTATATATTATATATATATATTATATATAGTATATATATATATATATATATATATATATATATATATACACACACACACACAAACAACCGTTCAAAAGTTTGGGACCGGTAAGATTTTTTGAAGTCTCTTATGCTCACCAAGTGAATGTAATTTATTCCTATGATGAATTTTCAGCATCATTACTCCAGTCTTCAGTGTCACATGATCCTTCAGAAATCATTCTTATATGCTGATTTGCTGCTCAAGAAACATTTCTTATGATCAATGTTGAAAACCGTTGTGCTTCTTAACATTTTTGAGGAAACTCTTTTTTAGGATTCTTTGATGAACAGCATTTATTTGAAATAGATTTTTTGTAATAATATATAACTATTTACTCTCAGTTTTTGATACATTTACTGCATCTTTGGTGAATAAAAGTATGAATTAAAAAAAGACCCCAAAACTTTTGAACGGTAGGATATATAGCTTAACAACATAAATGGTCCCTATAACTTTGCAATACCACTGAAGTAAACCTGAAAAAAAAAAAAGTTTAAAGAAAACCTAATGTTGTAGGAACCTCCTTCAAGACACCTGCCCCTCCGGTCAACAGCACTTCAGGTAAAAGAATCACACTCAGTCTGTCAGAGGTAGAACTCTATGAACATGCTTGCATATTAGTATAGAAAACCACAATAATCTCATGGCCCCATCCTTCTTTCAGATGACGTCAACCACTGTAACAGGATATATAGCTGGTGGTTGGGCAATCGCATGCACTGAGGTTCAAGGCCTTAGGATGAAAGAAGAGAAGAGATTGTGGCCTCTGTTTCCCCCTCTTGGCACTAAAAAGTACTGCAGGTTGAATGAGCGCTGCCGCCTCCATACAGGGAGATGCTTGTGGTTTATGACTCCCTCTACCAGCGAGATTTATGAATTGCTACTAAGACGTCTGCGTAAGAGAGAGGCAGGTTTTGAGCCTGTATCCTCCTGATCGCTCTCACAGTCTCTCTGATTGGAAAACACCAGGAAAATGAAGCATTGAATTATTTACAAGAATTAAGCACATCTGCCCTGTATTTCTCATTAGAATAGAATAGAATAGACTTTGATTGTCATTGTACAGTAGAACCATACAATGAAATTGTATGGATTAAGATCTTTGCAAAAGATAATTGCCATTTAAAATTGTATTTGCAGTGTACATCATGGTAGTGTTTATTGTAATGTCTTTAATTCAGATCTTAAATATTTAATAAATAATTACATTTATTATTTGATGAAGTTTGCGTCATTGATTTCGGTAACACTTTACAATAAGGTTCATTTGTTAACATTAGTTAATGTTTAAAATTAACATGAACTAATAATGACCAATACATTTATTACAGTATTTATTAATCTTTATTAATGTTAGTTAATAAATATCCAACTGTTCATTGTTTATTCATGTTGGTTCACAGTGCATTAACTAATGTTAACAAATACAACCATTGATTTAAACAATGTATTAGTAAATGTTGAAATTGATATTCACTAAGATTAATAAATGCTGTAGAAGTGCAGTTCATTTTTAGTTCGTGTTAACTAAGGTAGTTAACTAATGTTAACTAATGAACCTTATTGTATAGTGTTACCACAATTTCTATTGTAAAAAATAAATATTAAATAATAAAAACAAAGGTGCCTTGACTTGTCATGATTTGGTGGCTTGCTGTGCTTAACTGTTCTTAAAAATAATGTCACAATACAATAAAACAACAACAACAACAACAACAACTCAAGTACAAAATTATTTGACTAAACTTAAAGCTGCAGTCCGTAGTTTTTCCTCTTTGTCGCAATCTCTGTTCGAAATCTGCAATTGCAGTTATCCGCAGACCTATCCAATCCGTTTTGAGGAGAATGTGCGGCTGTCAGTCACCGCGCCGGTGTGGAAACTGTCATTCGGAATCACAGATTCTACTTTTTGGAAGAACTGTATGACCATTGACCCAAATGAGAATTTTCACCGGAAAATGTCATCTGAACAAATAAGTAACATCCAGTTTCGTTCTGCCCAACCAAGGGGAAAAAAGCATAGCAAGTAAATCGTGCTGATTAAATCTAGCGATTGCTTATCATATCACGTCAAACCGTGCAAATTATACTTTGTTCTCAAATTGTTAATGTTAACAACATCAGCATTGCGCGACTACATTAATGCCCTTCTTATATTTATCCTTGTTTTCGCATGGGCCCGGTTGCAGTCTCTTTTTTCCTGTAGCCACTCCGAAGTCCGAAGTCTTTTGCATTTTACAATGAATCTCCAGTTGTCACAAGTGATTGTTGTTTGAACCTTTCTGGATCCGCCATCAAATTGATAAGTTTAATTATATCAAGTGCTGTGAGAAAAGGCTATAAATCTCCACCTCCAACATCCTCACACGCAATATAGCCTACTAGCCTAGACACCTTCTTTATGTGTAGATGTGACGTAATGACGAAAAAAAAAAAAAAAAGGTTACGGACTGCAGCTTTAAATTTTAAATAAATTAAAGTATGTTTGGGGGAAATGTGAACCTGTTTTCACGAGACTCTTACCAGTTCTTGTTGCTCTGGACCGCGGGCCTTACACAGTAACTGCAGTCGACAAAATCGATTACAAGCCGAAACCATGTTAAAGGACATCTACAGAGTGAGATGAGAAAATCAACAAGATTTACATAGTTAATTAATATCAGTGTATTTCCAGAAAATATCTGTCACAATCCTGACAGAAAAAGAGCAACAAAAAGGCATCATGATAGGAAAAACAATGACTCAGTGTTTCTTCTGAACAGCCGGTGTCTCTCTTTACTCATTGGTCTGTTAGGTCAGAGAAGACATTTGAGTCAGCTAAGGTAGTGTTAGCAACTAGTTCAGACATTTAAAGGAACTGTTCTTTTTATAGTCATGGTGTTTTTTAGAGCTTAAAAGCCCCTAGTTGCAAAACAACTGTTGTTACATTAATTCCTTTGGAAATTATTTTATGTATGATTTATGTGAAATAAAACCCCAGCATGTGTTTGGAACAACATGATGCTGAATCAATATCCGATTTTTGGGTGTACTATACCTTTAAGAGAAATGCTACCATTGACATCACAGTGAATAAAAAGAGAGTGCATCATCAATACTCACATTATGTAAAAACA
The DNA here is from genome assembly GCA_036326025.1 of Chrosomus eos. Lineage (NCBI taxonomy): Eukaryota > Metazoa > Chordata > Actinopteri > Cypriniformes > Leuciscidae > Chrosomus > Chrosomus eos. Next base: position 31,335,540 of record CM070827.1, on the reverse strand, counting down.
TGGCAGCTAATTAAATGTAACATCACTGAATTCAGAAATAAAAGGCTGATATGATGCAAAACTATGTTTATTAATAGTACAGGAGGGACAAGGATTGACTGAGGGAGACCGAAAGACAAAGCGTGCAGACACACAGGTAGTGACAAAAGTTGGTCTGTGGGTGACGACAGTCTACACTCTCCAGCCAATAGCGAGTTTCTCTGACCATGATTACAAAACCCACAGAAGGGCTGTTTAACAAACAAACACCAACCTTCCATTTCCTCCTTGCATTGAACTTCTTAAAGTTTTTCATGTTGATGGAGGAGCGGTTCCTCTTGGCTATTTGAGTTCTATTGAGAGGCTAAAAGAGAAATAGATGTGGAAAAGATTTACTGAAATATCCTTATGAGAAGGTAAAATTATAAATATTTATGCCATAAATTATAAAAGAGGAAAGGGGAAAGTTTATGCATCTCACCTTAATCCAGGGATGAATGAGGCACTCATCTGCTGTCATTCTTTGACTAAATACAAGTAAACAGTTAAAGTTAAAAATAACAGTTAAAGATTAGATAGATAGATAGATAGATAGATAGATAGATTAGATAGATAGATAGATAGATAGATAGATGACAAGATAGATAGAAGATAGATACGATAGATAGATAGAGAAGATAGATAGATAGATAGATAGATAGATAGATAGATGATAGATAGATAGATAGATAGATAGATAGATAGATATAGTCCCAATGATTAAAAGATAATGACTGCAATTCTCGTTACCTCTGCTCTTTAACTAGTAGTTTCAGGATGAAGTCTTTGGCCATGTTGCTGGTTTGGCTGAAGTGGTGAGGCTCAAACTCATAGTTCATTGCCACGATGTTCCTCAGCGTCTCTTCATCAGTGTCCCCTTGGAATGGTGACAGGCCACTCAAACTGATGGCATAAATATACATGAATAAAAATAATTTTAAACTTGGAGGCAAATGTTTGTTTGCCTAGAGATCCTATAGAGGGAGTAAACTGCAGATATGAATGCATTATGACTAATATAGACCATATTAACGGCTATTTGGAACGGCTTAAGGAAGTGACACCTTTGTTCCTAGGTCGTTTCTGGTTACTTGATGAGCTCAAGGAGAAGCGGTATTAACATTAAGTGGCACATCCGGTTGTCATTAGCATGTAATAATAACTTCATTTTTATATAGCGCCTTGGATGTGCCAGTGAATAGTGTCATGTACCATTGACATTGTTGCGGAACATGTTGCTGTATGTTGTATGGCACCTCTAATAGCCTAGTGCAGGAGCATTATGTAAATGGTGTAACATTCGCACTTAACGGCAGATTGAAATTAAATGAATAATACAATGCTTTTAAACAGAGTTCATATGCAACTATTAATGCGGTATTTATAGTGACCATGATTATTCCGTGTTTCCTAGAATGGGCAGTTTGCGTGATCAACAACATACAATAGTACTGGTATTACACAACATTCAGTGGCTCATGCAGATGTGCCACCAACTGAATACATGTTAGAAAAATATTACTGATTTGTAAACATGTTTAATTGATATTTATTTTTTAAATCACTAAATTATGCTATTTATTTAGGATTTTGTATCACAATTACGTCAGTTTAGCTGCTCAACTCTGTCAGTCACTACTGGAAGTGCCACAACATACGGTGACATGTTCTACAGAATTGTCAGTGGTACATGACGCAATCCATCGGCATATCACACGTTTTAGTGCCACATGTCACTATCTGCTGGCACATGCCAATGAAAACCGGACGTGCTATCGCACTAAGCACAGTGGCATCTGCCAATGGCTTCTGTGCGTAAGATGCGTGACACGCCACTTAATGTTACTCCATCAGAGGTAGGCGTTTGATGCGCAGTGGGATTGTGCTAATTTATTAAATCCTGCTATGAAAAATGTCAAAATTAAAATGAGGTCCATGTTGCTTGGTGGTTGGATGCTCCCTCGGGCCTGGAACTAACCTACGAAACTCAATGTGTCATCTGGATTGCAGAAGTGAAGCGAGAAGTCAACTCTGGGATATGCAGCACACATTTTGTTTCTGGTACCTTTACCTTGACCCTTTAAAGTAACACTAAGTAGTTTTTCAACCTTCATAATATATTTCCAAGACCCTTGTGATGGTACATCGACTTAAAATAAGTTAAATGACACGTCTGCCATAGCCTGACGGAGTCTGTATCGCTTTTACTGGCACTATGTAACCTCTGGTTTCGGGTAGGAACCCCTGCACAAAAAGAACTACAAAACTCGACTGCTTTACGTCAAGCACTACAATAGTCATTATATCGTTTTTCTTCGTTTCTGATGTCGCAAGACATCATCCTTTCATGAAATCATGTAACATACTCTACCTTGTCTGTGGACATCGTTCATTCTAAAGCCGGAGCTGGATAAACAGCGAGCGTGCGTGCGACGGTAGGCTAAATTATTTACGACAGCGACAATGGACAATTTCGTTTCCAACCAGTAGGGCGACTGAAGAGGAAAATTTACTTAGTGTTACTTTAATCATGTGTATTTCTTTACATGAACTATTTAAGTATGATGCAGTGTAATTTGAGCTAGCATTGTGGTTTCGTCATTGTTGACATATGTAGCTAGCTAGTGTTTTGATATGTGTGTAGTGAAAAAGTTTTTATTTCCGTTTCTTTTGGTTATGATTATAGGAAAGTAGCCGTTCACATTAATTGTCTATATATCTAGTCACCTGACAAATGTAATGAGTAACATGTTACAATAATAATGTAGTGTGTATCATTAGCTAATTGCATTAGTACAAAAGACTTTTTCATCACTTATTAAGCTTGGCTAATGATAATTCAAACATGCACTGATGCATTAAACAATAACAATAGTATCTTGAAAGACTGTGTATTAACCAGATTAAGTTGAATAATTATTGTTTTTCTACTTTTGTCTTTAGGAAAGCCATCAGATGACCCTGTACAGACTGCAAAAAGGGTTTAAACTATTATTTTCAAGCTTGTTTTTAAAGAACCATAACAATTATTTCACCAGTGAAACAGTCCTTAAAGGGTACCTATCATGGAATTTTGAAAATTACCTTTCATGTAGTGTGTAACAGATCTAAGGGAACAAAAACATCCTGCAAAGTTTTAAATATGAAAGTTCACCGTATACAAAGTTATTGTCTCTCAAAAGTAAGAGTCGACTCTGAGTCGCTGATATGAATCGATAGACGAACGATGCTTTCTCTTAGCTTTCGTACGTCACTTGTACAAGTTATTTGAATTTGACACGCCCACTCAGTGCGCGCGCCGAGCAGACAGAGAAACCTGACAACATCATGTCGACGAGACTCTGTTCTGAAGTGCGAATCAAAAGCAAACTTTTTTTTTCACTGCCCAGGGACAAGCATGTGAAGATCAGTGGCTAGAGTTTATATTTAGTACAACTATACCACACAAGTATAGCCACCTTGAGCTGTGTTCGCGTTATTTTAATGACGATCGCTTCACAAACACAAATGCTTTCAAGTGTGGATTCGCGGGTCGCCTGATACTGAAGGAACGTTCAATACCAAGTTTATTTGGATCAGCTTCCTCCTCCGAATCACAACCTGTAAGTACTATTAATAATTGTTGCTTTTATGTGTGTGTGTGTTGTGTGTGTGTGTGGGGTGTGTGTGTGTGTGTGTGTGTGTGTGTGTGTGTGTGTGTGTGTGTGTGTGTGTGTGTGTGTGTGTGTGTGCGTGCGTGTGTGTGTGTGTGAGAGAGTGAGAGTTACGCTCAGCAGCTTCTAGGTCTTCAATGTCATTTTTTTTGTTTTTTGAAATATGTGAAATTATGTGAAGCGTATTGTAGTACTGCAGTGCTTTATCAATATGTTTAAGCTTTGGGCTAACGCAAAATATAACTGACTGGTCATCTGACCAATCACCGCCGATTAGCGTCACGCAAAGGAGGGGTTTGGACAAATGAGTCGTCAAACGAATCATTAGGGAGTCGGTGAGCAAATCGGGTAAAAATAAATGCATATTATAAGACAACAAAAGTGTTTTTTGTCATTGCATGCATGTGAAATTGTTGTTGGGGACTCCCAGAACATTATTAGGAACATTTTAAATGCCATAATAGGTACCCTTTAAGACACTATCAGTTTACAGGCTGTAGACAATTAAGCTCAATTAAACATTCCAACACATTTGTTATTGTTTACCTCCTTGAAATGGTCTATAGTTTTCATCAAAATACAATCGTTTCTACAGGTCTTATTTCTGAGTCTGACATATCCCTCCACAATAATCTGGGAGAAAATACATTAACATTTAAAAATTATGCACACCCCCTTTCAGATCAACTGCTTCATTGCTGCTTAAAGCCATAGGCTTTTTAACTAAGCATTCTGATGGTTATCTACTCCATATCTGGTGTGCTTCATTTCTGACATAACTGATCTCATCCCACGGGACCTGACCTATAAACTTGAGAAAACACATTGCTTGTAAAAGGGAGGCTTTATTTCGGAGGCAATTTATGTCCTAGTTAAAATATCTGAATATCTGGAGCAGGACCTTGGTTTGCAGAATAATTCTTAAAGGATTTGGCTGTCTGGAGTGTTATCATATGATGAACAATGAAAGATTACTTACAGAATGTAGGTAATGACACCAATACTCCTGAAAAACATCACAAGAACATGATTAATCATTAGTAAATCAACTAAGTAAATCTTAAAGCCTATGTATAGAATTCTAGGCTATTCAACATGCAAACCAAAATTAATATTAATAACATAATAAAAAAAAAACATTTTAACTATTTTACATATATTTTATAAAAACATATTAAAATAAAAATGTTTATATAGACTATTTATATCACACGATGAGTGAAATTACTATTGTTATTATTATTATGAATATATAAAACATTTTCCAAAAAATATATAATATATATTTTATTAAAATAAACATAATTATAAAATATAATTCCCAGTCTACATTTTGACATAGAAATTCACCTTATTCATTTAATATATTATTTTATATGTTAAGTGACATATTTGAAATAGTTTCAGTGTTCTCTGGAAACTAAACCCATGACCCCGGCTTTGTTTGTGCCATGTTCAACCAGTTTAGCTTCAGGAATGAATGAGATGTAAACCGAACACACTTTATGCTAACAATTATGCTAACCAGACATGAGTTGTTGTCTTTGGCACAGCAGACAATAGCAACTGCGTTTTGTCAAAAGCCAAAATAGCTTGCCTTCTAACTATGTTTCGTACATGACATCCATGTTCAGTTGCATATTATGACCTACAAATACATATACATGCTGAGACAGATGCACACACTTAAACGAGCACCTGGTGATAGGGAAGGACGAATCAAGCCTGAGCATGCCTAAAACTCCCTTATGCATTCTGACACTATATTTGCATGCACGTTTAAGTGTTTGTTACTAATTTAACCAGGCAAGACTTACCACATATCAGCCGCCGTACCGAGAGGCTCAAAGTTGATGATCTCAGGGGCTGAGAAAAGGAAAGACAGAGTTAAAATAAAACTCACAAACTCTCTGTTGGCACAAACTGTTGGCTCTAATAAAATCCTTTTCAGTTGCAACAGCGAACTGATCTCATTTTATTGCATTAATCAACAGTTTCAGACAGCTTTGGCCAGACAGAAGCAAGCTTTTTTGAGAAGCCAAACTCACAAAATCACACCATTAAAGTGCATTCTTTGAGATCCAAGGCATATGTTCATGTCCTCACATGAACCACAGCAGATTGTGCTCTGTTGCCTACTGAGTTTCATACAAACAAAGCTTCAATTTACCTTGACAGAAAATCTGCAGGATTTTTTTTTGTTGGTATAAAGTAGCTGACTAACAAACAGACTGCCTTAGTTAAAGCTACATTATGTAATTTGCTTCGCCGCTAGGGTTTGCTAACATCTTACAAAAACAAAGGCGTAGGTTGATGACGCATAAGCGGAATTATGGAACTTGTCGTCATGCTGATGGATCTAATGATGTTTATGGATGAGTGAATACATTGATGTTTTTAACATGACTGTGGTATGAAGCAGGGTGTGATTGCTAATGAGAGACAGATATCAGCGCCACATGAGAGTGTGATAAAGGATATAAAGGAATGTTTATTTGACGAATGAAACTTGTGAAGTAATGCAGAGCTGTTTCACTTGGTCTACACTATCACACTAAACTGCATTTGAGTGTGTTGAAAGTTATGTTATTCTACGTGTTAGTTTGTTGGCTATATGAGACTAGCAGTAAGCTAGATCAACATTAGAATAACATACTGATCATATTCTAACATTTCATCGTGTAGAACTATATTACATTGATTAGATTTATGTACATTTGCTCACCTGTCTAATAAAGACAGGTCAAGTCGTGACTCGTGAAGCTCTGTCAAGTCGAAGTTAGTCGCGAAGCTCTCGGCATCTCGAAAATGCCACGCTGGTGTTGATCCTCTTTTGTCCCAAAGTCTGCTTGTGTATGATAGTAGTCCCTTATGTTTGAACGAAACAACAACAGCATGAGGGTGCTGCTAGACGCAGTTGTCCACGTCTGTCGCCATGGTTACTATGGCAGTACGTACGGAAACTAGGCATAAAGGCCCTTTCACACCGGACGCGTAACGAAAAAGCGAAACGGAAAAGCGAATGGTTCGCGTGCGAATAGTTCGCGTCAAAACCATTCACATCAGCCGCGACGCGAGTTTGCGACGTTCAGAGCTTCAACATTCCAAAACTTTCGCGCCGACGCTGAGAAAACATGGACACTTCATCATCATCATCATCCAGTGAAGACAAGCTTTTCATTTTCTTTAAAAGACAGAAAAGAAAGGTTTTGTGTGCACCCAATCTTAAATAACAGAGAGTCTGAAGGGGAGTAGACCTATGCTAATCTTGTAAAGAAGCTAAAACTTTACCACAAAGAACCGACCAAAGTAAGGATTATGCATTAAACATTTGAATTGTTTATTAATAAACTAGTGTTTTCTGTCAGTTTTCGATATGAGACGCGCTGCAGTTCACGCGCAGTCGCCTCGATTAGCCTATATTGTCTATATTCTTCTTATTTATTAATCTAGACAATTTGTTGACAAAACATTGATTAAAATTAAGATACAATTTATACAAAACGAAATTAACTTTAAAGAAAGGCTTTTTACAAAACACAACTTAATAAGTGGCCAAAATTATGTCTGACCCATTCCAAATGTTTTCGATATATTGGGCATCTTATGATCCTCTTACTCATCTCATGCGGTTCCCTTTTCATATAGCTAATCAACATAGATGAAATAAAAAAATAACATTATATTATTTAAACATATATATGAAACGTAGCCTATGTTTAAGTTTTTTAACTTATATTTTGCGTCACCCCGCTCCGCTTTACTCACATGCTCTGGTGTGTGGCATGCAAAAATAATATGAAACACACAATCATGAATGTTGAAAATGATTAAAAATCAATTTATTTCCCTCCTAGTCAAAAATGTTATAAATCATCAGCACGCACTTCAACTCACCGGAGAGACACCAACAATCCCAGCTATTTTATCCTATGCCTCGTTCTTTTGTAACTGGTCCATATAAGCAAACAACGTCATGTCATGCGTGCGTTGAGATGCGGAATAGGCAATAGGCCTATAAAAATGCTGTCATTATAAAAGGTTTCTATAGTTTCAATGTATTGCTTGTTTTTAGTTTACATTTCATGTAACTTGTGACACTTCTCTTCTCTCGCACATAATGCTGCTACGTCAGAGCGGCCAAAGCGTCAACAAGCACCTTTGTTTCCTTGTATGTGATTGGCTGAAGCCGTTTCTGTCGCTGCAAAAGTACAAAAAAATCGACATCGAAGCGAAAAAAATAAAAGTCGTTTTTTCGCCGCAGCACATTCGCGTTCGGTGTGGAAGCACTCATTACACAAACAGCTGATCAAAAAATAAAACCATCGCGCAAATTATTCGTGCGTCAAAATCGCGTCCAGTGTGAAAGGACCTTAACGCGGATATTAAGTCATTGACAGGCAACAATGACCAGGGACGAGGCATTATTTAAAATGGGAATTTATCTGAAATCTTTGGGAACTTTTGGGATATTGTAAGTACACAACTGCTGGAAATATCACACTGTGCAAGTGTGCAATTTTTGGATATTTTATTACAGAAATCTTACATATTACACCTTTAGTTAAAATTCTCTGAGATGAAGGCATCTTCTGTTAATCTCTAATTATTTTGTGACTGAAAATGACAAAGTAATAGTAAAAAAAAAAAAAAAAACAGGAGGGTGAGTGAATGAGGAAATTGTACTATTTAGGTGAACTATCCCTTTAAACCTGTTAGTCTATCAAATAAAAGTGAATTTTAAATGACAAAGTGGTGTGATAGCTTAATTATTTGGGATAGGTTCAGCCATAAGTAGGGCAGACTCAGGCACTGGTGAGTTACTGAGATCACAATTCGGCTTATCACTATGTGCTTAGAAAAACACTTAACCTCTAGCTGTTCACACAGGATATCCTCGTGATACCTAAAGTGCTAATATCTTTGGACAGAGGGGACAACTTAATATCAAGTAGCATACTACTTCAGCCTAGTTTCATCTGGAGAAAATCAGAATTGCCCAATACCAATATTCACAGTTTTCTACTTACATTTACATTTATTCAATAGGGTACAACAATGTTTACAGGAAAAATAATGTATTTACAAAAGTATTAATTTAGGGGTGGTTGATTGCGATTTCACTTTTTTCATTTTAAATAGTGTGTAATGTTGCTGTTGGTGCATGAACAGTATCTGCAAAGTTTCTGCGCTGAAAGTTCAATGTAAGCAGAGATATCGTCTTTTAAAAATCAGGAAGTTTAATGCCTACAAAAACGACTCGAATGGGACTACAACGAGATACTTCCCGGGTTTTATACGTAACCCAGAAATTTACATCAACCCTCCCTCAGGAATACGCAAAAAAGGGGGCATGGCCATATTTCTGCGGCTTTGTGAAAGAGGATGAGTTATAGTGGAGAGCTGTAGACGTGCCGTCTATTTTTGTGTGTATAAGACAAACGTGTATAAAGTTCCAAAAATGATATGTAATCGCAACAGCAAACTTCAGCCGAATAGATAAACGGATAATATATAAATATCATTATATTGATAAAACAATAACTTTAAAAAAATTGTATTACTCAGTCATTTATTCAGTTATATTAAATGCTTAATCAGGAGAAAACCGTATCAAGCTTACAAACAGCAGTAGCATTTTCAAGTAACAGCGTCTCAAAATTCTTATATAATAATAGTAGAAATAGAATAGAATAGAATAGAATAGAATAGAATAGAATAGAATAAAATAAAATAGAATAGAATAGAATAATAAAAAAAAATGTACCATTCAGAAACGTTTTGTAAGAGCTGTGTTTGGGGAGGTTCTGCTTGACTCTTCATTGCCGCTTTCTGGATCTGATTCTGGCTCAAACTGATTTGACACCAGCAGTAATTGACACCATTATTTACATTTGACCACAGCACATGCAACTTTCGCCCGTAAAGGTAAGGGGCGTGAAGTTTCCGTACAACGTCCACTACGCAGTTTAGCCAATTACAACACACCGGCCCAACTAACAATCTGAGCCCATTGCCTGTTTCTGAGAGAGTGGTTTCATAGAATCAGGAAGTCAACCTTTCGTTCAAATGACAGAGGAGAAAGCGGATTATAATAAAGGTAAAATTTATGAAAAATAAGGCTTTTAAAAAAAAATGTTATATTGCACCCATAAACACAATCATGCAAAGAAATAAAGCAGTAAACCACCCCTTTAATAATAGAGAAAACTAGTAAAACATTATTAAAATTACTATTATTAATTTATTTGTCAAATAAATGATTTAATATTTATATTATGTATATTTAACAAAATCTACTTATGTAAAGTATTTATGTTATCTCAAAACAGCAACTAAAACTATATTATTATTATTTTCTATATTCATTAAATGTTTTTATTGCATGGCTTGGTAGAATTCCAATGTAGAATGTGATCTGTTATTTCTTAAAAACAGACCGCTGCTAAGAATAACCAAAGTGGTATAACACACCGTTGCCATGAAAAACAGAGCATTGGCATGGACGCAGTTCAGAGACGGAACGGACTATTTTCTTTAGCGGAAGCAATACAATCGTTTTTAAATCAATAAACTCCTTTGCAAATCAATATTTTGTGTCAAATTATTGATTTATTTGGTAGGTAGCCATGTAATAAGCGGGATAATGTATAGTGAGGCGATTGTTATAGCGAATACAAACCCTTCAGGCTGATTCAAGACCCCCGTCGGGTTTGTATTCGCTATAACAACCGCCTCCCTATACATTATCCCGCTTATTTTTATTTTCTTATTATTTATAATTTATTTTTGTACAAATCTAATGATTTGGCTATTTATTATTGTGCCAGAAATGAGAATTAACACTAATTAAAATAAATTCTGCATATTAGTATTAAAAATAATACATTTTTTTTGGTTGTAAAAATAATATTGGTACATAGTCTCCTGAAGTACAGGTTGATAGTACAAAATATTTAAGCATGTGCTTTCTGTCAAGGTCAATATTTAAAAGAGCACTGGCAAGTGTAGTCGGCCAACCAAAGGATGTGTGTCTATGACAGATTTCAGTATGTTTTCTGCATACGCACGCACGCACGCACACCCACTGTAGTTTAAGGGAACTGATGAGCTGTTAAACCACTCAAGGACATTTGTGAAATACATTAGCAGTGACATCACATTTCACAATAGTTATTTCTGTTCCAGTCCATTTATTTATTTATTTATTTATTTATTTATATAACTGACGCAGCTCTGCCATTTCATCTGAAGTTACCTCATCTCCATGGAGACGGCTAGAACTAAAAATTGTGCATATTGCTAAAGGCAAGAACAACACATGCAGAGACAGAAGAAGGTGCTGACTGCTGAGTCAAACACACTCGAGCAGATGCAAACTAAACATGCGCACACACACTTAGCCAGAAAAATAAAAAATACTGTACGCAGTTATGTGAATGCAGATGCAGTTAAGTTACAAAAGTACACACTCAGCTGTTGACACATTTATAGTTAGCTGCTTAAATAATAACAAAACCGGTATAACAGCACAGAGATCTGAAGGTAACTCTATCGCCCACTTGATGATGGAGGTTTTTTACCGCCATATACACGTGTCAGACGTGTACAAACATATCTTCTGTGGAATGCTCAGGACCATAAAATGTTAATCCAATCATTGCATTCGGTCCGATTGCAATGATAGGATGTCCGATATGCCTGTCAACCTATATATTTGCATACCACCATGCACCCTGCTCGCACAGATAAAACAGATCCATGATGCTATACAGCAGCTACCTTACGTTCCTCCTAGTCTCAGCCTCAGAAGTCACACCCACGGACCGTTGGCTGAACGTCTGATGCATATGGCCCTTAATTGGAAACACAGTTTTTCTAAGTTGTCATCTGATTGGTTGAATTCTACAGGATGGCCGGGAGATGCGTGTGTCAAGTTCTTCAATGGTCCGTCTGGAAACAAATGCCGTGACCCCAAACCCCTACGTGGAAGAAGAACGCCGCCGTGTTTACAACCGTGACAATGAGCGCTTCAACCAGGATCAAAAAACGCTTGATTTCAAAAGTATGTGAAGTTCGCCTCTCCATTGTTGCAGTAAACTTGCACAACATTCTTGAATGAATAATTTATTATTGTTATTATGGAGACATCGACTTTACATTTTCACGCAACTAAATATGACGCAAAACAAAATGAACTGTGATTGGTTGCGTTACATGTCAGTCAAATGTCCTCTTGGGACCAACAACACCTGGCACAAAGGGTTTAGAGAGCACATGCTGAGAGCGCTGTGTTTGACTCTCCACCAACATGTCTCTCGTCGTGGCACTTTTCAGACTCTGCTCTAGCTGTGTGCGCGTGTGTGTTTTGGAGGAGCCGTGGCTTTGGATAGCACTCTGAAGGGGGGGCGGGATCGTTTGCTTTCAAAGCTAGCTTGCTATTTGCTAGCTTCTCCAAAACTGCCTAACCTATCTTTAATCAAAGAATCCTGAAGAAAATGTATCACGATTTCTAGAAAAATATTAAGTAGCACAACTTTTTTCAACATTGATATTAATAATGAAAGTTTCTTGATCACTAAAACCAGCATATTAGAAAGATTTTCGAAGGATCACGTGACAATGAAGAATGGAGTAATGGCTGCTGAAAATTCAGCTTTGCCATCACAGGAATAAATCACATTTTAAAATATAATAAAATAGAAAACACTTTTGAATGGTAGTGCACATCTCATGCTTGTGGTATTGGACAAGCATTCAGGGCATTTAAATATTTGCATAGGTGTATGGCTTTTAAATAAACACATTCACTAGAAGTTAAAACCACACAGACTGAACCACTCACCAATATACTGAGGGGTTCCACCTAAACTCTTATACTCTTCTCCTTGAATGAAGCGATGAGCCATGCCAAAATCAATGATCTTGATGTCAGGATTGGGAGCGAGCTTGTCCGACAACATGATGTTCTCCGGCTGAAGAACAAAAAGTAATATAAAAATATGTCTTTAGCCTGACTCACAAAGAGTTTTATTGTAAATTATATGTTTATCCTAACATTGTTTTTTCTACATGGTTTTAGGTCAGTAAAATTCTGGTATGGTTTCTTTGAGAATCTCAGTAAAGTTTGATGACACAGATATAAATAAATATTACAGATATTTTAAATGAATAAAGTAGATATAATGCATTTCCACAATGTTCACATAATCAAAATATCTGGATAAACATTGTTGTCGTGTGAATATTTCATCAGGAAGTGTCTAATTTTGGTCAAAGGTGACAGTTTAAGTGAGAAAGGTACACAGTCTACTTCCTCATTACATGCTGAAATCTTTATAGGAAGTGACATGCTTGCTACACATGGAGTTAAAATTAACTTTTGAAGACCATTTGAAACTGTTTGTGTGGTTGAACGGTTCACTTTTCGGACTTATTTAGCTGGGGGTTTGCATCCTTCCTACCTTCAGGTCAAAATGGCCAACGGTTTTTTTGTGCATGTAGCTGACACCTTCCAGAATCTGCTTCATAAACTCAATGGCCTCCGTCTCGGTGAGGTTTTCTTTCTCAGCGATGAAATCAAAGAGTTCTCCACCCTTTATGCTATATAAAAAATAAAAATAAATAAAAAAGATATGGCAGAGAAGACAGAAATTAACCACAGGTCATCATCATTTGTGTAATGCAAAAACATTTTATTTTATTGTATTATTTAAAAATTATGGTCTAATTGTAATTTAAGCTAATAATAATTGCATTTATTTTAATAAAACATGAAAAGATTTTCAGAATTTAAACAGTGGTTAAAAAAAACCTAGACATTTTCGTAATGCAAATTATTGATTTAATTTCTTACTTTTGATTTTATTATAAAATATGATGGACATTTCCTTATAATATTTATTATATCATCACTTTCAGTTTTTTTTTCTATATAAAGAAGCTTCCTCCACCTTTTCTATTTTTTTTTGTACCTCAGACATGCACATATACTCACAGCTCAACGATGAGGACCACCTCTGCCCTGCTCTCGAAAACATCTCTGATAGCCATGATATTTTGATGTTGAAGGCCCTGTAGGATCTCCACCTCCTTCTCCACACTCTTCCTCTCCAGGCCCAGCCTGCTTCCTGCACCCTTCTTCAGCTTCAGGAACTTCCCGGCCCACAGAACGCCAGTGGCCCGCTCCCGCACTTCACGCACCTGCCCGAAGTGACCACTAAGACAGCGGCGATAGACAGAATGAACCGAGATGAGTGTTAAGAACTAGGCAGGTATTCAACTATGTAAGTCCTAAGAAAAAACTGGGCCAAAACATATAATCATAACAGTACAATGCATGTATAGTGCACCAGCTGTGTAATATACATAGTAAAATACTTAATATATTTTTATATAAACTTAATATTATATTAAATTAGTATGGTCATCTTTTTTGTAAGAAAAGAGAATATAGCAGAAAATTTTTTGACATCTCTTTACCTTCCCAAAACATTTCCAATCTCATAAAGGTCTTCAACATTATCCAGCTTGAAGACAGCCATGCTGCTGTCTCTCTCTCTCTCTCTCTTCAGTGTCCTCTGTCTGTGAATGTCCAAAGGAAAGCTATGGGCTATATAGTGCTCGTACTGAGTTTAGCATTTGATCCATACCTGAAACACAGAGGATAGTAGTTAGTGGTCTATATCTGTTCCATAAGAAAGCTCAAAACCTGCTGAATATATTTCCTTCAGCATTTAACTAAACTTGCACAATCATCTGGCAAGTACAGTATTTGATGACTTTAAAGGCTGCCAGACAGCACTAGCTTGGGAACAGAAAGGATAGATATCTGGAAATCATTTACGAGTCCCTAAAGGGTAAACATCTGGGATCCAAACCCCTCTGATATGCTCGAACTACATACAAGAGAAAGAATGTTGCACTAAAAGCTCTAGAATGTCGGTCACAAGTAAACAAACCAGTTCTTTAATCTTCGGCCAAGTGTGGACAAACCGTTAGGTCACAATGTGCAATACAGAGTTTGAACATACTGTGAGAGACTGCCAAACAGACCTCAGTCACCCTCTCATGTTTATGTTAACACATTCTTAAATAATGAGACCTCTCCCATATTTAGTTGTTGTGTAATTAGTTTTCAATGGCTAACATAGTTTGTTACTAGGGGGGGAAGAAATGAGAAAACTAATGAGGAGGAGAAAGATTATTTATGGAGTGACAAGATGCACAAGTTATTATTTTGGCCTATCTATCTATCCATATAATGCATAATTTCTCTATTTCAGATGAGAAAATGTGAGTTATAAATCTCAATGGAGTTCTACAGGAGACTAATGGACACAGCTGATGTGGTTCTGTTTATTTGCATATGCTAAATAATGTAAATGGTAATGTGAAAGGTTTGGCATTGAGAGAAACTGCAATTGGCAGTTTATCTGATTTGAATACAAGCTGTTCAAACACTAATATTAGGGATGCAGAGACTTCAGGAAGAACTTGACCGAAAACCGAAAATAAATAATAAAAAAAAATCAATTAATTAATTAAACTTATTTAATAATCAACACTTAAATAGCTAAAAATTGAGTACAAACATTAAAATTGCATATAATGCAGTTTTTAAATAAACATTTTAATAACAGAATTGTTTCTACTCCAGTTTGATGGTGAAATATAAACATATTAAATGACAATAAACTGTAATAACAGGTATTCCTTCAAACATACATTACATTGCATACATTAAATAAAAACATCACTAACAGGTCAAGTAAATAAATAATGAATATGTAATACAGTGCATATATTCAGGAAAATGCTAAAAGAGTTATTTTTTTCTAGGAAACTAATGAGTTTATGAACATTTAATAACTTTTTTTTAGATAAATTAAACATCAAGTGTCATTGTATAGCCTACAAATTTTTATTGACTGTCTTTCCCCGGTTGAAACACTGATTTAGCGATTACAGTGCAACCTAACTAAAATGCACATAATGCCACTCTCTTTCTTAGACTGCTGAGAGGAGCATCACTATTTTTATTCCTTATTTAACAAATCCCAAATCTAAAGTACTAAACTTTACTCTTAAAGGTGCCATGTGTAATAATTGAGGTAAAAATATCCAAAAAATGAGCTACACGCATCAAAAGAATGAGAAGAAATAAGGGCGATGATGTCATTAAAAAAATGAAACGTTATAGTGTTGCAGAGATATCAACCTAAATTAGCATTAGCATTACTAGCCCCGGCCCGACAGGTGTTGTACCAGTTTCGGCCATGGGAGGCGGTATGCGGGCAACATGCATAACCACCAGCCAAACTGCAACACACGAATAACTCGCACTGCTTGTATCTCTTTAATCTTTAAAAATCTCCAAATGCTCCACGTGAAACTGCGGTCTTACTATCGTGTCAATTGATTTGATTAATATGCGCGAGGGAGAGAGAGCAGGACCGCTCTCGTGTTGTTTGAAGACGTGAGAGTGCGCGCGCGGCCGGGGCTCGCCTCTCTCTCTCTCTCTCTCTGCTGTCAAGCGCAGCGGCAGCAGTCATTCTAGTCTACATCCCTCACCGATCAAAATAGGCTTTGGCGGGACAAAGCGGACTATTTGACGGTTTTAGAAGATTAACAACCTGAAACTAAAAAACAGACTAGAGTAGGCCAACTTTCTGGAGGTACTGCCCCCATCTGGTATGGAATATGTGGAGTATGAATTGATTTTTTGACATAAGGCACCTTTAAAGCTACAATATGTAATTTTTTCGGCACTAGGGGTTGCTAACCTCTTACAATAACAAAGGCGTAGGTTGATGACGCATAAGCGGAATTATGGAACTTGCCGTCATCCCAAAGGATCTAATAATGTTTATGGATGAGTGAATAGATTGATGTTTTTAACATGATTGTGGTATAAAGCATGGCGCAATTGCTAATGAGAGGCAGATATCAGCGCCACATGAGAGTCCTGCGGATATAAGGGAATAAGGACATTTCATTCTACAGAACTACCCGCAAGTGCTGAATTACTACTCACACAGGTCAGTTTATTTGACGAATGAAACTTGTGAGGTAACGCAGAGCTGTTCCCCTTGGTCTACACTATCACACTAAACTGCATTTGAGTATGTTGAAAGTTATAATGTTATTCTATGTGTTTGTTGGCAATATGGAGACTAGCAGTAAGCTAGATCAACATTAGAATAACATACTGATCATATTCTAACATTTCATCATGTTGAGCTATATAACATTGATTAGTTTTATGTACATTTGCTCACCTATCTAATAAAGTAGCCTACATACAAGAGTGGCGTCTCTGTCAAGTCGTGACTCGTGAAGCTCTGTCAAGTCGAAGTTAGTCGCCAAGCTCTCGGCATTTTGAAAATGCTATGCTGATATTGATCCTCGTTTTAGTTCTCCATAATGTTTGATAGAAACAACAACAGCGTGAGCGTGCCACTAGACGTAACACAGTTGTCCACGTCTGTCGCCATGGTTATTATGGCAGTACCAGCGTGTTGTGGAAATTTTAATACTCATTGATAAGTAATAGTCATTGCAAAGGAGTGCCACATGGGTCTTCTCATTTGTAGAGGGGGATGAGGATAGAACATTTTATTTTGCTTATACATCTGAAATACAGGAGCGAGATGCTTCAGGAACAGCTGGGTCAGAGATCATTTAGTACAGGGGGAGTCTTTGGGGCCAGTTAGAAATAAAGCCATGGGGCCTTTATCTAAGGAATGTGGCTGAGAGGAGTACGGCTTCCAGAAGACCTTGAAAACAGTATAAAAGCGTCCCAGCCTTTCCTGACGTTGTCTCACTCACTCCACAGGGTAACTGTGTTGGCGACTGGGCCTATTCTTGCAAGAATAAATACTTCTCTTTTATAAATTTGATTCCGAGTTGTCTCTTACGCTGTGATGATGTTTAACAGAATTTTTGCCACAACAAGCGGAAACCAGGGATAACGTGGATATTACGATATTGACAGGCGACAAGTGAACAGGGACGAGCCATTATTTAAAATGGGAATTTCTCTGAAATTAAAAATCTGAACTTTTGAAATATTGAAAGTACACAACTGCATGAAATATATCACACTGTGCAAGTGATTTTTGCATACTCCACCTCCCCAACATAATTTAGGCATCTTGCCACCAGACTCAAGCATAGTCCCACTGGGGGGTATACTGTAACTAAGCTCAAGTTGAAGCTGCTTCATAGAGCCCCTCCACTGCGGACAGCAAGCCAAATACGTTTAACATTAATAGCTGAAAGATTAAATGGGCAAACGAACTTGTGAAACTTGACAAAAATTATTCTTCAAATTTGATTGGTTGATTGGAATGTTGTTCCAGGATCAACAAGGATGTTGATACAAGAACATGTTCTACTTGGTGAAAACACGTTCACCACAAACCAGCCAGCAATGCCCTAGCAACCACCCAGAACACCTTAGAAATCATATAGCAGTGCCTTGACAAACCCCCTAGCAACCACCCTGAATACCCTAACCACCATATAGCAATGCAATGGTAATAATCCACCCAGAGTTCAGTGTTTAGAAGTAGAAAAGAGCCCCAATTAAGAGTGTATTTTGGGAAAACAGAATAAAAAATCAAACATTTATATCTAGAGAACACACATTCTTACATATCACAACGCACAGCTTATGTTTCTTCCTGAATACATTTGCATTGCTCAGTGATAATATGGACAACAAAGTTGCTGAAGTTTACAAAGCACACTGGGCATTTCAAACGTGTTTAGAGCACATGATAATTATGTTGTTTAAAGTGCACGTCAATTGTGTTTAGAACGGAACCTGAGATGGAAAGGCTGCATCGATCAACAATTATTTTCCAAAATAACACCCCACCCATCTCACTTCAGCTTCCTACAGTAACATACCAGGAACGCTGCCACTGAGCAGAACAATAGTGTTCATTGCAAAACAAAAAACTCCCCTTTTGCTTCATTGGAGCAACAGTCACTCAGCTGTGTCGAATTACACACTCATATTATCTAGTAAAAGTAAAACTAGGCTAAGCAATTAGTTACAGCTTGCGCTTGAATGCAATGTTTGCATCATTAGTGCATTTTGCAACTTTTTAGTTTAAAAAGTGCATATATGGATACAGCTCATCTTCCCTCACCTTACGTTAGCTACTTTATTTTGCAAACTCAGATGTGTGACTGGCAGCCTGCGGGTTCAAGTGTGTGAATCCTGAAATTTGAGCATGCTTTCATTCAATACAAGATCAAAGAAAGAGCTTGAAGAGCAATTCCAAGACCTGGAACCTGCCTGCTGAATCTAGGATCAGATCTCCAGACATAAAACACCCAAAACAATGATCTCATTCTTGATTAGGATCAAAGTCTCAGCGCTTAAGCTTCTTCCCTACAACAATAAATTAGAAAAAACAGCAAGAGAAAAAGACCAAATAAATCAAGAATGGGAAAAGAAAAATGAATATTCTAAGAATGGAGATTAAAGGCATTAAATTAAAGGCAACTTTCAATTAGAAGGAAATTATCTTACCACACACAAGCTTACATGAAACCCCTACAGCAAATGAAACCAGTTAATTTAGATTTTAGGTTACCCAACATGTTTTACAGCGTGAGGACAAAATTACATATGTAACCAGAATGGCCTACTTTATATTGAGCGTTTGAATCAATGTGCTGTAAACCAAATATGGTCAAAACAAATATGCATTTCGGTGTTGATTTTTCGATGTTGATTTTGAAACCCTATAAATCCAGAAGGAAGATCAGGTTGTTTACCCTCAGGGCCTGGGAGGTTTTCTAGCCAGACTGGTAGTTATCCAGGTGATAACCTCTTAAGAAACTAGGCTAGTTGTTTAACACTCTGAGTTAGGCTACTTGGCTATTTCATTTTAAACAACATAATAAAGTCAGTGACAGTCACCTAACAAAGTTCTGAAACTCACTATGGTTTTTTACACAGAAGCGGTCTTGACCAATTTTGAAAATGAATGTGAATGAGAGAAAGTGAATGTTCCAAATTACCGTTTGCTTTAGACTGACGATGACAGAAAACCCACACTGAATGAAAAGATCATCACACAATAATTTAAAAAGTCGAACGTCTCCTGTCATCTCTGTGCTGAACACGACCGAAACCTGCGTGTGGAAACTTGTTCGTGTCTCATTCTTTAGTACTGTCGTCTGTCTGATATTCTACTGCGAGTGTTTCTGAGATCCTCACCTACGAAGCCCCAGAAAGTCTGACACGACCACGATGCAACGATTAATGTTTCTTATAGTACAACTTCTATCATGCAATGCGACATAGCCTACACATTTTATGTTTTCCCCTCTTATCCCCTTAATTCCATATAGGAAAGCCTATTTCATACGAAAACCCTTGTAACCAGATGGTTGATTTATGTGACGTACCTGGCATAGATCGTCATGAAGCAGTGTCGTGTGCGTTTCACGGACGGTATTTCCACTGGAGCTCCACTCGTTGCAGAAGCTCTCGTACTGAAATGAGGAAACGCTCGTGTTGACCATGTTAGTGCAGTGCCCGAAATGTGGCAAGCCATATTAACAATAATCTTCTACACGTCTGTTTTTATGTTACTGATTTGTTATAGTAGCCTATACTGACTTAAATTAATTTCTAGTAGCTTTGACTCTTTTTAACATCACTTGTAGGCTGTTCATTAGATTAGCAAATACTTATTCCGCTACTAGTAGTGGCTGTAGAAAGGCGCATGACGAAGGAGATGGTAATAGATAGTCAAGTCAAGTCATCTTTATGTATAGGCCTAGCACTTTTTACAATACAGATTGTTTCAAAGCAGCTTTACAGAGAAAACAGGAAAATAATGTTGTAATAGGCTAGGCTATTGTTAAATTTAAATGTCCCCAACTAAGCAAGCCAACAATCCAATGACGACAAAGGCGAAGAAAGGCGAAAATGGCGACAGTGGAACCAAAACTCCATCAAGGTGACAGAATGGAGGAAAAAAACGTGGGAGAACCCAGGCTCAGTCAGGGGGCCAGTCCTCCTTTGGCCAACAAACAGTGTAATTATGATTTAGGCAGCATAGGTCAGAAGTCAGATGGGATAAGAACTTTCACGGTATATATTATTACATATATTTTATGATAGTAATTTAATTAAATGACAAACTCAGACTTAGAGGGTCTGTTTTGAGTTTGTACAGACAAGACAGAAACTGAACTAAACTGAACATAGCCTACATGTGACAGGTAGAGCTATACATCAGTTAACAACCAATCACAATCAACTATGTATTTTGACTGTACCTTACAGTAATTTCATATTTAATAACTATTCATTGTAGTAGTTATTTACCCTTTGATTGTAAATGTTAGTGCAGCTGGGAAAGATACAAGTGTCCATAAATAGATACCAGTAGGCTACTGTATTCAATAAAAAAGTAAAGATGGAATAAATTATCGTAACTAGTTGAAGACTAACATGTAACCAAGTTGTAGTAATTAATAGCATATTAGTAAAAGTGGAATGTGTACCAGAAATATACTACACTGTAAAAAAAAAAAAAAAAAAGGGTTGAGAAAACTTTAAAGTTTAGGGCAACCAGCTGCAGGACATTTTTGAGTTTTCTCAACTTAGGGTCATTAGTTGTACAAACTTTTTCATTTTAAATATTGAATAAACTTTAAAAACAGAATTTGTCAAACAAAATGTAAGTTGGATTTTTTTACAGTGTAGTTGGAAGTGAATTGTTGATCTGAATCACAGATGCCCATAGAATTTACATACATTCAATAGTAACAATGAAATAGTTACTTGTAACCACAGAGTGACTAAATGAATAAGGATCAGTTTCTAATTAATAGTTACAAATAACATCGAAAACATTCACTTACTAAAATTAACTTTTTAATATGGGAATACTCACATCTACAAACAAGTATGAATAGTTACTAAATTCAACTATATATTAATTAGTTGCCATTGAATTACTTAATAATAAATCAATCAATCAATAGTAGTAAATAGAATACGCACTATTTTTAAGATTAAATGTTAAAACAGCTTGCCACATCACACCTCAAATGAAGAACAGGGGGTGGATGTGTATCATAGGTAACTCTCTGCAGCTCCATAAAACATCTGGAATTCACGGTTGATAGATTGAGGCTGAATGATTCATTCCTGCAGCAGAACAAAAATAGACTAAGTTGAAACAAGTCAGTAAAATAGTAACACGTCAGACATCAGAAATCGGAACATTAGTTAAGGTGACCGTATTTCAGGCAACAATTAGAGTGGACTGTGTCTATGGCTGGAGTCTGAACATGTGTTCTTATTTAACCAACGCGATTTTAAAACAGACGTTTTGAATCTGATGGGAAAGATCGCATTGAAAGATGGAATAATGTGCATGACAATCGCATAAAATAAATCCGCTGAATATAATTTGGTATGCATGACTTCTTGTCATTGTTTATTGTCGAGTGCGACGTGTGACAGGCAATGTTCATTCCTGTCTCGTCGTGCCGAATTTCATTCTCAATGTTAATGTAAGTGGGCCATCTAGTGGAGGTATCCTGTAACTGTAAAATAAAATTAATAAAAGCAGACACAATCATAGAAATATTGTTAAATGAAAATTATTTTCAGAATTAATAAAAACTAAATGATATATGAGTTCACGGTAACACTTTACAATAAGGTTAATTAGTTAACATTAGTATTAACTAACATGAACTAACAATGAGCAATACATTTGTTACAGTATGTATTTAATCTTTGTGATTGTTAGATAATAAAAATACAACTGTTCATTGTTTGTAAATGTTGAAATTAATATGAACTAAGATTAATAAATGCTAAAGAAGTATTGTTCATTCTTAGTTCATAAGGTAGTTAACTAACGAACCTTATTGTAAAGTGTTTTCACTAAAACAATATAAGCGTTACCGATTTCACTAAAATAATATAAGCTTAAATTAAACAGGCCTACAGACAAAATAGAGAAAGAAAATGGCAATGACTCATGTATCGCAATACATAAAGAAATGTGGCTTTTCTGTCAAATTTAAAGAAAAGCTTGTGGGTGATGGGCACATCTACTCTTACCATTAGTATATGCCTTTTGTCTTCTTTATCTTCATCACCTCTCTTGTTCATTGAGGTCTTTGTTTCTCATCCTGTGTGGTGAACAAGTCACAACGTCACGTGACTCCTCAACTGCCTCTTCTCTCTCTCTCACCCTAACAAGACACTCACTGTGCTTAAACATGAAATAAACGTGCACATATACAGATTGACAGATTTTGTGTTGAATATGGAAGAGAGTTTTAAACAAGACGAGTTAGTGTTTTATTGACAGACATTCATCAACCTAAAAAATCTACAGGACCCCAAAAACACTGAGTAACAGGGCATTTAAGAGGACCTCCCCTTTTAGACATCATTTTTGCAAGTTATATTAATACATAACTTTTCAAAGAATTGTTTTGGTATAATTTTCTGAATAATTTGGCAATTATGTGCTGATAGTTTAAATTATTAAAAAAAAAAAAAAATTGTGGCATATTGCATGCATGGTGGCCTTTTGAAAATCAATGTAATTTGGACCGGTTGTTTATTTGAGCTTTATTACATCTGGATATTTCGCAAGGAGTTTGAAATTGAAATCTGCACGCAATCACAAGCAGTTGCAGTTTACCATTGGTTATGTGCTTATGACCTTTTATTTGACGCTTTCTTTCTCTCTGTCACACATGCATTTAAACAGGATGAGGCAGAAACACCCAAGATCTGATAGGAAGAGGTAGCATTTTACATACTGCGCTTCAGCATGGACTTTGATTACCAAAAAATTAAAGGTCAGCTATTTCTCTCCAGCTTTTGAACTTACATACTCATTCTTTCAGGTAGAAATTGACTGTTTTAGTATAGAATTAACAATCCTGATGGTTTTGAGATGTTGTGTTTACTTGCTTTCTCTGACGATACACTGAACACTGGAAAGGCTTTTTTAAAGCATTCAAATTTATATATTATTTTTATACATATGAATGCCAGAAACAACGGTTACTGCATCTTGCCAAGGTTATACATTTTTATTTGATCATTTTGTGAAGTTAAATATTCTTTTGGTTCCACTTTATTTTAAGGTGTCTTTGTTACTTTGTTACAATGTAATTATAACATTTAAGTACTGAATATTATTAAGTAACTACATGTACTTACTATAGGGTTAGGATTAGGGTTTGGTTTAGTTTAGGGTTAGTTGCATGTAATTATTCATAATTTATTGTAATTACTATAGTAACTACATGTAATATATAGGTTTACGATCAGAATGAAGTTATATGGTGCTCAGGCTGATGTGCTTATTCTATTTTAATGTGTTAATATAGTTTATAGGCAATCTAGCATTAATGTAGAATTGAGACAAAAAATCTGAATTGTCCTAAATTTTTTGTTGTACAAAACATCAACACAAATCTACATAATAACATCTTCAATATCCTAGACTAATTCTCAGACACATTAACTGATTCTGACTTCATGTCAGCATTAGTGTTACGGAGCCTGTAACATTTGTAACATTATGACTTTTGTTGATTTGTTTGATGTCTAAAAGTTCTAGATATGTTGGTGACGTGCAAAGAAAGTGACATTTCCGTTCAAGGGTTATTTTGAGCCTGACTGTACTAGTGTGATTCTAACTCACAACTGCTTAAGCTCACACACCAACATCTGATATTTAGATACTAATATCTACAAGTTAATATAAAAAATCTGAATGTATTTACAGATAAATACCTTTTTAAGGAAATTTTATTAAGATAATCATTTTAACAAATTCAATTGTTTCATGTACATCCTTTTTATTTACTGTTTTTAAATACTGTGTGCTTTAATGAAAAAAAAACTGCCCTTATTTTGTGTGAGAATGAGTACATTTATTGCTGTACAGATGCTGAATCTCAGCAGAGAGAAGAACGACTGAGCGCTTTTTCTGTCCATCGCCCAATACCAAAGCCCCGTCCTGTAGCTCCAGAGAACAATCCCACAACCAAGAAACCTCCAGTAAAACCCCGGCGGAGCATAAAGTGTCGTCCCGCAGCACAACAAGGGGTTGAGCAATTACACCAGGGCCAGCAGAAGGAAAATGAGGTGAAAATGAAATACCTTTAAAAAGCCACAATATTGGATTGAAATAATGCTTAACATACTTAAACTACCCACAGCCTGTAATATAGTACCTCTCATTTATATATTAATAGTATACAATAATATATTTAAATACAATACTTAAACATCTCATATTTAAATGCGCATATGCATTTGAAAAAACATTTGAGGTTTGCAAAAACCTTCCAATGCCCTCAAAGATAAAATATGCATACGCTACAATTTCCTCAAAACAAGATGACGTCTGTCATCGGTTCTGCTGCTCTACATTATCTCTGAAGAGCCTTTTGAAGCAAAGAAATAGTAAATTGGTCAGTACAGCAACAACAAGGTCAAAAACGACGCTTTCAACTTTTAGGCCAAATATACAATATTTTAAATAGTCTCAAATAATTGATGAAAAATAACCGGTTAGATTCCATGTGATGTTTAACGTCTATCGTGTGCAGTCGACATGAACGTTTTCCTTAATCACAAAGCGATATGCCCTGTAAATATTATTTGCATATTACAACAATATGTGGGGACTTTTGAAGCCATATTACTTCAGTTTCAGTTGAATTTTTGTAGCGCACTTCTTCATCTTTAGGTCTATTTACATCTCATGTTCCTCATGAGATTTTTAGTTTATATTTACACAGTACTCGCTCTTAAAATAAAAGGTATGTTGAACCTTTAGTCAGGACCTTCATAGAACCTTTAGGGGTCCCATCATGTGATCATTTTATGGATTGAGTTTTAATTAGATAATTTTGTTTTAATTCATTTGTTGAATTAAACAGCTCGTAAACCTACTTTATCACTAGAAAAAATGTAAATAATATGTTAAACGTAAAAGTATTATGCAATCATTTATGACATAACCTTTTTGAGTCAAGAACCCTAGGGTTCTATATATAGCTTTTATTTTCTAAGAGTGTGGTATTAACTTTTGACAGTTTTCTTGTATGACAAAGGTACATGTGAAATACTTCGACATTTCAATTATCTAAATGACATCATACTTGGGTTCTCTCTGTTAAAGCCGACAGTGAAGCGAATGGATCCTGCTCTGGTTTTGGGACCTGTGGGGCCCCTGGAGGCCCTGACTTCATCTCTGCGAGCTCACACTCTGCTGTGGTTTGAAAGGACGCAGCTGCCTCGACTGCACACACCCGGACAGCCTCTCCCCTGCTGGCTCCATGGTTTCGCTACACGCAGGTTACACCAACATTGAACATATTCTCACCAACATATTCTGTCAAAAACATTAAAGAAAAAACAGGTGCACAAGCAAAGTTGCACACGTACAGGTGTGAAACAGTGTCAAACACATACTTTTGGGTTTACGTTTTCACACAATCTGTCTTTCTCACTCTCTCAGGGAAGCGGAACAGCTGCTGGAGGATAAGCCGCAAGGCTGTTTCCTGTTGAGACTCAGCGAGTCAAAGATAGGCTTTGTGCTGTCTTACAGGTAGGCCTATTTTCACTCAAACCGTTGGTTGCCTGATACTATTTTGGACACTGAAAACCATTCTTAAAATGTCATTCTTAAGGCCTGTTCACACCAATAACTATAAAAATAACTATATTACATAACCACATTCCTAGAATAATTATCAAAACTTTATAGTTGTAGTTTTTATAGTAATTGTTCTTGGTGTGAATGGGCCTTAATAATGTGGATATAAAAGTAGTTAAATAAACATATAGTAAATATTGAGTAACTTACATTTTGCACAGTGTTGTTATTTACATTGTCTATTTTTGCTCTGCTAATTAAAATGGTTTTAAACAAAGCCCAAAGCAGCATCAACCATTGTGCAACACACAGTGGTGGTTTGTTCCTTAATAAATCAGCATTGTTGAACGAATTGAGTACGTAATTCAGTGACTCACTAATAAAATACTGACTTATTTTGGTCCTGTATGAATCAGTGTTGTAATAAATTGGTTGTGTGAATGATTGAATGACCTTAATAAAATAGTCACTTGGGGTGTTTTTAAAATGGAAGGCTGCATCCTAGTGAGGCTGTGTCCTCTATCTAGTCCTTCAGAGGTCGTAGTAGACTACAGTCTTTCTCAGCATTAAACGCTAGAATGAGTCTAGTAAGTGTGCATGGCTACGTCCAGGGGTGCGGCTAATAAAATCGAATCTCTGGGGGCCCCAAAAGTGTGTGGGCCCTTAGAATCGTCCTAACTTTTCCCCCCTTAGCGGCGCCCCTGGTTACGTCACACATGTTCCAGCCCCCACGGCATGAAAACACTATAAAACTTAATTTGGAAAAATATTTTATATTAAGAATCTTATATATCATCTGGCTTTCTATAAATGCAATACAGTGAATGACAACTACAGTATATGTGATCTCCATTTGGCTTATATTATTGGCAGTTTAGTGTTAAGTGATTTATTTACACCAAAACAAAAGATAACACGTATGCCTTTATCTCCGAAAACATTATTTTTGTCTTTCATTTAATAATGAACTCAGTTTCCGTCAGATATTTTTTGTGAATTGGAATGTGTGCAAAGGATTGTGGGTGATTGAAGGACATGAAGGATACACTTGATGCATCCTTCAAATTTAGCTTAAAGAAAAATCCGAAACAAAGGCTGCCTTCCAATGATCCTTCAAATTGAGACAACGGCAGTCGAGATATGCAGCCTTATTCGGACACAGCCTTCCGTTTGATAAGCACCATTGTTTTGTTCCTGCAAGAAATCAGTGAATGAATCAGTTGAGTCAATAATTCAAACGACTCATAAAGACAGTTCTCTGGCCTCCTACTAGGTGCTAATGTAAGCTGCAGAACAAAATGTCAATTGTCGTGTACAACATATGTCATCTGCTCACACTTCCCTTTTCTGAGTAATTTTTGGAATGGCAATGGGCTACTCTTTTCAATACTTTATCGTTTCATCATTTAAAAACTAAATAATTCTTAAAAATGTATTTCTTGCACGAGAAGTGAGCTATCGTTCATTTTAAAAACACTACTAAGACATTTTGTTATCTAATGCAATGACATTTAAGTCCAATTCAAACTGTAGACCGACGGAGATCAACGGCAACAAACACTTTGTTGTGGTTTGTCGGATCAGTTGGCGTTGGTCAGCGCTGGTTTTCACTGATTAAACATGTTAAATCGCCGTTTGTCGGTTTGTGGAATGCCTGAGAAGTTGCAGACAGTAATCTGTTGATTGCCCGGGGTGGTCGCCGTCTGTTGTGTCTGCTGTGTAAATCGGCCTTTAGGCTATACAGTGTGTTCAAATAGATTTTGGTGTCATTGTATCTGTATGGAGTATTCGCAACATATCTAATCTCAGTCACTCACTAACAAATTCATTAAATCTCCAGAGGAGAAGACAGATGTCGTCATTTTATCATTGAAGAAGAGGAGCGTGGAGCATCTGGTAGTGTATTTCTAATTGCTGGAGAAAACAGCTGTCATAAAAGCCTGGACAACCTAATCAGCTACTACACCCATAATCCTGTGGGACCCTTTAATGAGTTGTTGACTGTGCCTTGTATGCAGGTAGGCTACACACGCTTATGATTTAATACAGAGTGGGGGTAATTCATTTACATTTTAATTTTCCCTGTAATCTCACTTCATATAATGTCTTTTTTGCTATCTAGCCTAGTGGTGGCTTTCAGGAAATTAATAGGTGGAAGGTGAAGGACAGGGAAGCAGAGAGAAATGGAAAAGAAACAGACCAAGAGGAGCTGACAAAACTGCCCATGGCCATCGGTCCAGCTGTGATTCCATTACCCACAAACCCCTCAAATCAGATCACTTCTGCTACAGAAGTGTCTGTGCAGTATGCAGCAGTGAGAAAGCCACTAAAAAAGAGCTACTCGTTGCCAGAATGCAACTGTGGACCTAACACAGCGCCTCCTGGCTTAGAAGTGAGTAATTACTGACAATGAAAACAAAATCTCAGCTATTAAACTCTGCAGAATGATACAAAAGTTAAAATAATAATAATTTAAAGTCATATCTGGGGACATGAATATCATCATAAAATTGGGCTTATTTGTCAATTCAGAAACCTGTTTTATAGCCAATAACTTTACACACGGCCTAGTTATACCCTTTTAACCAACCAAAACACAATAGACACAACATAACAACAAACAAACTCCTTACCTTATCAACGACATAGAACCGCCCTGGCAACCACAAAGAACACACATACATCATGCTGGTGAGTTTTGCTTGACCAATAGAGCTAAATAAAAACATGTGCAACCTTCATTTGAACCATATTTATATGTGATGCTATAACAAGGCTATAATTATACCAAACTTTTTCACTAGATGACAACCAATATGGTTTAAGGGACAATTGTTATACAATTTATGAAGTAGACATCCTTTTCAGAAATAGCCTAGTATGGGCACTTTGGCAGTATTTTATTTGAATTCAACCTCTAACAAACACATAAGACATGCGTGAAGCGGAAAGAATGTGTTTTAGCTCCCTGCACGCCATATCACAAATAGAGAAACTGTCATTTTTTACTTTATATTTAAAACATTTTCAGACCTTTTTTCACAAAAAATGAATGGATGTTAACTTTGAACTCTTGGCATGAAAACAAACTAAGGTTTCTACCAATCTTTCATGATTTTCATGTCAATTTCATCACAATTTCAAAATAAAGGTCTGAACACGCCTATGAGTATGAAAATATTCTTGTTGCAACTTGATAAATTACTGCTCCTCTGTAATTTATTTTGAAAACCAGTAACCAAATATGAAAACTATTGTAAGCTTTCAAATGATAGCCTATAATTAGTCAATCTTTAAGGTTTCTAATAAGATATAATGTAATATATAATGGCAAACATCCCACCGGTGGGATGGTGACAGTGAACGCTTTAAAATGCTATATATAAGTTACCAACTCACATTTTCTAGTTAACAATAGCTGTTGGACAAAGTTTCTATTGTCCTGTGCCATCTTCTCATTATTACAGTTGACTCTGTGTGATGTGTTACAAAAAGCTTGACTAACAGAGGAAGAGTTTAATGGTGGGTTGTGCTTATGACTTTTTCCATTTTGTAACTTTTAAATGTGCTTAATGGGAACGTTATTATATTATACACTAACAGATCACACTATTTATTTGCCCTCTGCTAGAATGGCAGTTCTGAGCTTGCTGAAAGACCCTCAGATGATCAAGTTCCTCCTGTGGATGCCCCATATGCCCGAGTTAACAAACCCCCCAGAGCAGTAGGCCTATCAGAAAATACCCCCAACTTCAGTGCCCACCCTCACCCAGACCAACAAGGAGCGACAGCTGCGTTTACCTCTTCATCCATCCCAAGCTTTGACACAACAGCAGCAGACCATAAGTACTGGAAACTGGAGCCCATGCACACCTATGAGGAAACCCCACACGTACGCAGCCGTCCTGAGGAGATTGACTGCTACGCCATGGGGTGGAGGAGGCAGGTTGAAGGAGATGTGGGTAAGAATGAGAAAAACAGGATTAAAACTCACTCAAGACTTGCATATTTTAATCATTGCCTGTTACGTAGTTCATACTTAAAGAATGATTTGAATTGGTTTCAAAAGAACCACATATAGAGTCAGTGAAATAATATATAGTATTGTTGTGGCAAAAACTTCTGTTAAACATCATCACTGCGTAAGAGACACTCAGAGTCAAATTAATGAAAAGAGAAATATTTATTCTTGCAAGAAGGCCCAGTCGCCATCACAGCCGTTACATTCTGTGAAGTGAGTGGCACGCACCAGGAAGACATGAGACAGCTTTTATACTCTTTTCAAGGTTCCTTCTCACCCGCTGTACTTTTCCACCCAGATAAGGCCCCCACTGCTGTTCAGTTTTTCTTAAGGACACAAACTGGTACTGGAATAAACTAGCCAAACCTGACCATTCCTAAGGTCAAGACGTCCTGTCCCATATATTCCTGAAACGTCACGCACAAGCACGTACACACATATACTTTTACACATTGATATGTTAGGAATAAATGACTATTAAAATTTCTACAACAATTCCACACTTTTTATCATTCAGATTACCCATAATCACAATAATAAACAAAAAGACAAATTTTAAGTCATATCATCACACTACTCTTCATCTCTAGTTTTCGCATAACTGATCACTCTTCTTAAACATTTGTGAAAATAACATTTTGAAAAGAAAAAGCTTAGGCTGTTTTTTGTAAGGATAGGCCCTTAAGTATTAGCAAGCAGATAAAGAATTCAACTAAAGCCGGGCTAGATAAACAATCACTGTTGTTGTACCCCAAGCATAGCTTGACCCTCAGTCACCTTAGTTAAATAAGAAATAGTGTACAGACTAGTTAGAAAAACAACAAATCATCAATCCACAGTGGTTACATCAAAATATAAAGTATAAGAAAAGTATAATAAAACCCTTCATTTCAAAACCCTCTCCTTGTACCTTATCACATAGCGGATAAGCACAGCTTTTAACCATCTGTTCATAACAAAAACATTCATAGGAAGAAGAAAAAGAAAAGAAAAACAAACACCAAATGTCTTACACATGTCACTGTAGCTTCCACTACTAGAATCATCTTCATCACATTTCTTGTCATTGTCATCATCATTTGGATAAAACTGTCATTTTACCAATTTAACTGAGCTGGAAACACACAATATTGACAATCCTACCCCCGAAACCCCAAAGAGTAATCAAACAATCCATTCATTTTCCTAAAATACTTTCTAATTAATCAGTGACCAATCAAATCTCGTTGGCGTTGTTTAAGGTGAGATGTTTGGACGGTGGTGTTGCAATCTCCATCCTTGCAACCTTGTTTGTGGAGTGGACCATAGCCTCTGTCACCTGTGAATGGAGATCTTAAGTGTTTTGTTAGTGCTGCTGGTCGTCCTTCTGGTGTGACCTGTGGAATTTTCACCATTTGTTTACTGATTATATACATTATTAGTTCCAAATTTATTCTCAACATTTGGCCACTCCAACAACCTGAAACTCATTCAACTATTACATTAACATTCAACCCACTTTACTCATGTCAACAACACAATATTTATACATTTTGGAACAGAATCATTCTGTTAGCTGCAATCCAATCCTGACATTCTGTGAAAGGAAAATTTTAAGTTATGCTCTGCTCCATTCTCTGTAAAGAAAACAAAATGTCGAGGTTATTTTCAGATAGTAAAACTACACGTAGTTTCTTTTGTCTACTGTTCTGCCGTGACCTTCGCTGCCACATCTGCCCCGGCGTTTCCTGTTGAAACAGTCCTGCAAATACATTTACAGAAAGCAAATTTTGTTTGGGACGGCCTTTTACCCAATTAGACCCAGTGTCCTCCCAACATATATTGTCCCTCCTTTTGATGCACGACTCAACTCGTGCATCAATTTAACATAACATTTAACATAGTGTTTTGATAAAGTTTGCATCAACACTAACCCAAACGTTGTTTACATATTTTGCTGTCTCTGAAACAAAAATATTACATTCTTCACTTAAAGCCACAATCTCATCTGCTCATCGAAGTATTTGAAGGGCAACGGCCCTCAGTCTCACAGCTTATCCTGCTTTTCAGGCCTGTTGTTTTGTCTCTTAATTCAGTCATCTAAAAACATTTTCAAAGTCATCAATTGTTTCTATCAAGTCAGGTCATGCTGTACAGACTTGGTCGCTTGTCAGTCAAATAACATTCTCATCCTTCTGCCCACAATAATCCTACATTTTTAGGGCTCTCTTGATAATTTCATGTTTGACTTAGCCAATATGTCACTTTGTTGTTGCCATCAAATCTATAACATTTTCATTTATCTCAGCCCATGCCAGATGGTGATCTACAACTCCACAATTCCAATTTACACAAATACCTAAACTGATCCAGAACGTAATTCAAATCAACATCATAAAAGACAAAAGTAATTAATACCAGACAGAGCTTGATGGCCAATCAATTTAAAGCTCGTCCTATGTTCTGTATCATCTTTCATCGGATCCACTCACAATTATCGCTTTCTTTAAAATTTGTCAATTCCCTTAACCCATCTGTAATGATGAAACAATATACTCCCTCTTCAGGCGGAATATTAGTACCCCAAACTAATACATACAAGACATAAAGTGCTGTCACCATCACACACACTCATACTAGACACACATATCTTAACTGCTCATTTTCAATGTTCGCTTTTTTCAATATTAACTCTTTCTTTTATATATTATTGCTAAAAAGATTTAAATTTTAAATAAGATTTTAAACTTCGCATTTTTCTGTAGCTTTTGCCTAATTTTACATGGTCTCTTAACCAGTTGCAAAGCATTTCTGTTCATTATTCATTAGATTTTTAGACAAGTCAGCTGGGTTGCTTTGTTTAATTTTTTCCTTATCATTATTTTGCTTCAGCTTGCTCTAGCAGGCCGACAACAGAAAGACAGACACAGTTTACCATCCCTTCCTCCACTCAAACAGTCTCTC
Source organism: Chrosomus eos (assembly GCA_036326025.1). NCBI lineage: Eukaryota > Metazoa > Chordata > Actinopteri > Cypriniformes > Leuciscidae > Chrosomus > Chrosomus eos. The sequence continues at coordinate 31,302,220 of CM070827.1, read as the reverse complement.
TCTCTTATTAACAAATAATAATTACATTAAATTAATCACTATCCTTTTACCATTAAATTTTGTTATCCAGACTTTTCTCAAATCAAAAACTGTCTTCATCTTTAGCCACCCACCATGTCAAACGACCTCCAGGAGTTAAAACATATTAGTTCAAAATCAACACTTCTATAAATTTTCTTATTCTTGCCCATGAGGCAGCCAATACATAAAAAGTTTTGTTCCTGTCTCCCATCACACATAATGGCAATCCCCTCATGTTTCAGGTGGCTCTTGAACTCCCCCATAGCTCTTTATCTATAATTTTCTCTTCAGGGTGTTGTCCCCCTGGCTTAATTGCAGACACTTGTCACAATGAAAAACAAGCGTACGATTATGCGGTTTCTTCTGGCAAGTGGTATAGAGGAACTCACATTCTCTGGGTCAGACTGCCGCAACTCGTCACAGCGCATCTCACCTCTCAATGCTCTGCTGACCCCGGTGGCCTCCAGTAGTCAGCGCTCAACTCTCACTACCTTTCTTGCATGTACCACACCCCCGTCCTGAGGTGCCCAATGTCCGTGACCCCCTGCGTTAGGCTGTCCCCTGGCCAGGAAGATCATCCTGTCATTGAGTAGCCACGTACACACTGGTACCGCTCTTTCCCATCACACAATCAGTTTCCTTTAACAGAACTCAGCTGCTTTCTGGAGCTTAGGAAAGGCACGTTCAAGAGTCACCAGAGCCATTCTGATTGCCTAATAGTGTTTACACAGGGAGACAGGTTAATAACAGTATTTAATCACTTAAATCCATTAACCATCTTAAAATCATCAACCTAGCTATTTAGATTATACTCAGTGAATTTAGATCACAACCATACATTCAGTGTACTGTTACTGTACATCTGTAGCCGTAGCCATCGGGCCTGTTTCAATGGTGGAGACTTAAGATAAGACAAAGAAGTTACTGGTCCTAAAATAAAATAATCAAAAATGTTATTTCTATCTTTTAAGATCTGCATTATTATTTTAAAGACTTCTTTAAAGTCATTCAGTTTTACATTTTAAAACATTCACAAATACAAATTGCCCTCTTAATGGCAATGATTTCTTTTACATCTCTGTGTCTGATTTTTTCAACTGAGACACTGTGCTTTTCCTATAAATAGCTTATTATTACTTATGACACAGGGTCAGATAACAGCCTGTTAGCTGAAATTGACTGAGAGAGACTCTGAGGCACTCAGGACCGGTAAACTGTTCTCTCAAATACTTCTAATCATCAAACTTTTATCTATAATCTTTTAACTATCCCAGCTTAAGGCATCTTTGCCAGAAATGACATTTGTTTCCAAATAAACATCATTTTATAGTTGTCTTTATTTAGACATTACAAATTTCCACTCAGATTGAGTATCTGTCGTACTGGCCGTTTACAGCCACAGCAACCATCAGATTCAGATAAGCGAGCTGTTTCATTACAGCCCCTAACAAACTAAAAGCAAAACATCAGCTTCTAGTTCTCTCATGGTCAACAGTTTTCAAGCTGTTTGTTTAATCAGATGCCTTTTACATTTTACATTTTAGGAACTGTTAATTCAGTAGCCTACTGCCTCTGCTTATTTGATCTTAATTAATTATTCTAGTTCTATATAATCTAAACCCTTTTTAAAATGTTTAATTAAAACACAATCATCCTTTTAGTTACTTTTTCCTTTCTGCAACTCACATTTGTTGTCATTATCCATAATTTTACATCCAATTTTATTCATCAATTCACTTATAAGAATTCAATCTTTTGACCTTGTTTTTTTCTCTTATTCTTTCTCAGACGAAAATGTTAATATCGTCTTCCCTTAAACACTGATCTACTTTCAAACCCACATTATTACCAGAAATGTGTCACTATCACATTTTCAAACACTTTCTTAGTGGGCATTTACATGTTAAATGGTCCTTCTGACCACAATTTAAACACTCTCCATCTGCTCTAACTTACTGCACACCCTTGAAGCAGTGTGTTCCATTGAGGAATGCAAACAGAGCCAATGATAAGCAGTGCTCCATATTCTTTTACAGTCCACCAATGGCAGATACAACAATAGCCGAATCATCATTATTACTGGCACAACATACATTATTGATTTCCGGAATCTTTGGACATAGCTGTCTTTACATTTTACTAATTTGCTATTATCATCAACACTGATTACAGAACAAGTGCATATCTAACATCCAAAAGCCGGGCTGAATAAGAAGACTGCTCCTGTACTCTCGACCTTGATCGAACCCTCAGTCACTCCTCAGATATTAAATACAGACATTGTCTGCAATCATAAACACCAGGATATGCATTCGTTTTTTTATAAAACTATAATTTCCAATTCCTTTCATAATAAACGAAGATGGATGGTAAATCCATTCCTTTCACTACCCCCATTAGACCCTTTAGGTTCAAAAACAATGTTTGTCAAACTAAAACTAAACCTAATTTCAATCTTTATTTTACCATTAAAAATATAGAATTGTTCCCCATACTGCTTAAAACATTCTTCATGTCATGTTAATTCCTGTCAATCATACAATGCCTTATTTTATTCTAAAACTGTATTTTCATACCAATTAAACAGTTAATTTGACTTAAATTCTGTCAGACATTTTATTTTCATCACATATAGTTTTTTTCCTACTATATTTCATCTCAATCTTCCCCTACATGCCATTTTCATTCTGTATCCTCTCCTTTCTTTTCTCAGACATGCCAGTTCCTTCATTATCTAACCAGTACATGATTGTTTGCACAATCCCCACATAAACATATCTCACACACCAACCTTCTTGTTTTTCACTTCCCTCTTCCATCAAGTTTCTCACTTACAGTTCTCTCTTTTTCTATCACTCTATCACTCTATTTCACACAGACAGCCTTATTGCTGCTTGCTACTTCAATCCTTATCGTATAAATTAAAGTTCTTAAGACATCTAATGTCATGCATCCATTTACTGGATGAAGAAGTAAAAACATTATTTCTCCTGGCAGTTCGACTTTTTTATCTTCAAGCCAACATTTCCTTATCTGTTCACATTTTTACACACATGTTGAACGCAGACACTTTTATTTCTCACTGCCCTGTTCAACTGTTCCCCGCACCACCTTTAATCTTGTGGCGCTCAATATCATACATTTCTGCCCTTAATTTTATCTCATTTGACAAAACACCGGTGTACCAAATTTCGCAAGCTTGCTTTTGAGACATCCCCATACTGCTGCTTCTCTGTTCTCTGTGGATTTCTCTTCAACGCGCGTTTTCTTTAGTCTGTTAGGCGTCCCCAACAAACCCGATTCTTTTCTTTTAACCCAAATCGGTCGGGTTGCACTATTAGTGCCCTCCTAACTATGGTTTACCAAAAAATCTGTTACGATTGTTCTGGTTCCCCCTAATTAGCCTCAGCACCTAAAAACAAATTGCTCCGTGGTGGAACAACTCATTTTCAGGTTACCTATCTGTTTGAAATCTCTTGATCTGTCACAGTTCTCAATTAATCCCACATTATTTATCTGCTTGAAATTTCTTGATCTGTCACAGACCTCAATTAATCTCAGATTATTTTCCCTCGTATCTGTTTGAAATTTCTTGATCTATATATAGATCTCAATTAATCTCAGATTACGTACCACAGAAACAGCCCTCAGCCAGTATGGTTCAGTTTCACTTTTAAAAATATTTTAGCCCATAAGAAAAATATTTTAGCCGTCTCTTACCAGAGATGTCTTGAGTTGCCACGGGTTCGTTTTCATCTGATTCCAGTGGAGCTTCTCCTGGCCCTGATAGCGGTCGGCCCCTCTCTCTGAAACTTACGAGGTAGAGCTGGAACTGCTCAGTCCAGGTGGCCAAACACCGTCCGCTCTCAGGTCCAGAAGGCACTGCCAAGGAATCCCACTCTGACACCAAATGTTGTGGCAAAAACTTCTGTTAAACATCATCACTGCGTAAGAGACACTCAGAGTCAAATTAATAAAAAGAGAAATATTTATTCTTGCAAGAAGGCCCAGTCGCCATCACAGCCGTTACATTCTGTGAAGTGAGTGCGCGCCACCAGGAAGACATGAGACAGCTTTTATACTCTTTTCAAGGTTCCTTCTCACCCGCTGTACTTTTCCACCCAGATAAGGCCCCCACTGCTGTTCAGTTTTTCTTAAGGACACAAACTGGTACTGGAATAAACTAGCCAAACCTGACCATTCCTAAGGTCAAGACGTCCTGTCCCATATATTCCTGAAACGTCACGCACAAGCACGTACACACATATACTTTTACACATTGATATGTTAGGAATAAATGACTATTAAAATTTCTACAACAGTATAAAAGCATATAGAAAGATATATAAAACATACTTATTTGGTACATTGTTTGCTGTTTTGATCCTTTCCTCAGTGAATCTTCCAAGTAATCATCTGTATTCAGAGGTGAACATTAAGGGCGCCCAAGAAGGCGGTGCTGTACCAAGACCCGGGCCTGGTCTTCCTCTCAGACCACCCCCAAGATCTCCTCATGGTCCTTTGCGACCAGAGATCACTGGGCAGGTAAAGTTATGTGCAATATTCTGTATAGTATGTAGTGTTGTCTGTTATAAAAAGGATCAAATTTATGTTTTTCCCCTCAGAGTTTTGGTGTGTCCCAACTAATGGCTCAGACCCAGTACTCTGGTTTCCATCATTCAGAGCAGCCACATCTGGATGAGTCCTCCAGCTCTATTTATGAGCAGATTCCACACAGATCTACCAGCTCTAGACCATCTCTGCCCCCACCTATCCACAAACGCTGACCTCATGGTCAGTGGCGTGCACACACAGACCTCCTCAGGAGCAGGGGCGGAAGGACAAAAAAAAAGAAAAAAGAAAAAAAGAAGAGTTCCTTGTTTTTTTCTTCTTTTTATCGTTTATTTCCTTGGCACTCTATGAAAAGACGTTGATACAATTAGAATGCATAACACATCAAACGAAAATAGGCTTTAGATCTAGATACCTGCTGCTCCTGTAGTCAGGGGCGCCGCTAAGGGGGGAAAAGTTAGGACGATTATAAGGACCCACACACTTTTGGGGCCCCCAGAGATCGATTTTGTAATGTAATGGGTGCGGTAGGGGGCCCAACCTCATATTCTTTCATAGGGCCAAAAATTTCTAGCCGTGCCCCTGCCTGTAGTTTGAAGACTCGCGGCGAACTGCTGCGTACATAGCACTGCCTGCAACGGAAACTCCACCTACTACTTCATCTCCGCCAAAACAAATTGTATATACTATTTTTTTGTAATACTATTGTAAGTGGCAACAGTGTATAAGTGTTTTGTATCTATTATATTATTTATAATTATTATTATTTACAATTATCAGAGAGGGGCACAATACATGTTTGATACAAAAGGGTCAGGTCTTGAGCCCCCGTTCACACCATGGTTGTAGACCTCTAAACTCAAAGGAGCATTTAGTGATAATGGAGCATAAAGGAGCATTTAACAGCATAGTGATAAACATTATGGCATGCATATTTGTACCAACTACTTATAACCTGTATATATACATTTATAACTTAACTTGGTAACACTTTATTTTACAACCCGCAAACAACTGCGTAAGTAAACCGAAATTACGGTGTACGTTTCTGTAATTATAGCGTACTTCCGTGTAGGTATAAGGGAACAATATGTTAAGTTTTGGGTAATAAAGGGTAACAAGCAGATATACAACCTGTAAATAACTTTGTAAGTAAATCGCAATTACGGTGTACGTTTCTGTAATTATAGTGTACCTCCGTGTAGGTATAAGGCAGTGGTTCCCAAACTGGGGTGCGCGCACCCCTAGTGGTGCGCAGACTGACCACCCGGGGTGCGCGAGAGAATGTTTGCAATGGCAGGAAAGATTTTTTTTATTTTATTTATTTTATTATTTTTACATATTTAACTGAGGTAAACTTCACATGCCAAAGTTTTATTGAGAAATAAAGTTTCACATTACAAGCTGTAAATTACTCATAATTTAATTTCGTTTTACAAGCACGTCTGTACACAATAGCCCCGCCCTATTCATAGTAGGCTAAGCGCTAAGGGAACAATATGTTAAGTTTTGGGTAGGCTAATAAAGGGGTAACAAGCAGATATACAAGCAAATTATTTATAATGTAATTATTTTAAAACTAGCAGGTACCTATTATGTTAATATATTCCAGGCAAAAATTGTACGTCGGTTGTATATAAAAGTTATCACACATTTCTGGCAAAATATGTTCTTGTGCAATTTTACAGGGTAATTTTGACATCTGTGGGTTGATAATAAAACGTGTATGGCTGTATGTAAGCACAGTATGATAAAAAATGAATTTATTGGCTTTTCTTACTAGATTAATTAATGTTAAATCAACCCACAGATGCCAAAATTAAATGTAAAATTGCACAAGAACATATTTTGCCAGAAATGTGATAACTTTTATATACAACAGACGTACATTTGTTGCCTGGAATATATTAACATAATAGGTAGGCTACCTGTTAAAATAATTACATTATAAATAATTTGCTTGCATAGCTTGTTACCCCTTTATTACCTTATACCTACACGTAGGTACACTATATTTACAGAAACTTACACCGTAATTTCAGTTTACTTACGCTGTTATTTGCAGGTTGTATACTATCTGCTTGTTACCCCTTTATTACCCCAAACTTAACATATTGTTCCCCTATACCTACATGGAAGTACGCTATAATTACAGAAACGTACACCTTAATTTCGGTTTACTTACGCAGTTGTTTGCGGGTTGTAAAATAAAGCGTTACCCTTAACTTCTATAGAACTGCAGGCTTGAGAATAGACCTCCCTGTGGAGGTTGTAGGCATGATCTGCGAACATCAAGGGATTGATCATTTAAATTGATTCCAAGAAAAAAAAAAAATCCAGATTCAGTCACTTATTCAAAGATGTAATTACACAACAGATACTTTACTTCTAATTAAACAATTCAGTTTGCTTACTACCGTTTGTTTGTTTCTTATGAATTTATGTGGATTATAGTCCTTTCTAGTCATTTGTAATCAACCCAGTGTTTGATGATAGTGTTTCATAGAATTGTTTGGTCAATGATAAGACCAGAAATGCACTACTCATTGCTTGAGAAAAACATCACAGAGCAGAGATGAAAGCATTTTTCAGCAAGTGACCAGACACACAACAGCATCTCTGTAAAACCTTTTATTTCCACAAACTAGCCCTACACCGATCATGGAGGGCTGTACAGTTCCTTTGAGCATCTGAGAATCATCACAAATAAAACGAAACATAATAAGACGGTGCACCTGAGGCCGCCATGGAATGGCCATTTTAATGTCAAAAGAAAATGTCAATGATCCTACTTTATGCTTCCGTCCCCAGATCTCTTTAACCAATTATCTGATGAAGACCAATGTCACTTAAAAACAGATTAAATCATTGACCATTTACCCCAATATGGGTAATTAAATGTATTCAAAAACAACATTTTAAGCCCACCATAATTCTCTCAACACCCCCCTCCCGCCACACTCAGATAATGATCCCTGATCTGTTTTTGTCCTGTAATTGATATCTCAGTTCTTTTTGCTCTTCGGTGAGTCATACTTTCTCTTGCTGGAGTACCACAAGAGCAGAGGAATGCCAATGGAGGGAAGGGTCATGACACCAAAAGCTGCCCAGTCCAACTATTAGATAGAAGAAAAAAAGAATTACATTTAAATATCATTACAGGACATGATACATTGACAGCCAATTTACTCCGTTTTCCATATTAAAGTATTGATAAGCTACTTACGTAATGTGGAGAAAAGCGTCTGTCAAACTCTCTCTGGGCGAGAATGCCTCCCTGACCCGGAGCGCTTGTGTAACCGACCTGAGAGATGTGAAAAATGAGACTTGGCCAACAACCAGTAACTCTATGTTGCACATTTTAAAATAAATTTCAAATACTGCAATTCTCTCATTATCTCTCACCATTTATTAACATTCAATATTACAGTCTGGTGGACCTAATTTATTGTAATCAGAATAAAATCAATGGTCAGATTATTAAGGCAGAAAAATATTCAATGATGTAAAAAAAAGCCTCACTGACTTGCATATGAATCTGACTGAATAAGAGTGTGTATTAGACACAATCAAGTCCATTTTCATATTATGGCAGTGAGTTTTTTTCTCTTCCTATTGCTGACTGTGTACATGAAAGGTATCAGAGGACTCCACTTACCACAACCTGTCCGCCTTCCTGTGCCAGGTAACTAACTGAAGCAGAGGTGAAGTTGAAGTATCCAGCTTTCAGCGGCCGCAGAACCACTGTGTGAGAAACATTACTGGCACTATAGATGGAAAGAGTTAAGGAACAATCTACGAAAGAGCAAACGTAAATAAAGCATCCTGACAGTCTGTGACGGTTCTTCTGATAATGTTAAGTGCTATCAGTAAATTTAAAAGTGATTGGAAAAGGCTTAATGGATTACTAACAGTGTAAAGTACTCAGAATGCACCTAAACAGTGTAAAAAAAAAAGTTTCATCTTTAGAATAAGATTATATACACATTATATTAAACTTTTACAGATATACACAGAATGTGTGTGTATTATATACAGTGAGGGAAATGAATTGATCCCCTGCTGAATTTGTAAGTTTTTTTAACGGATAGAGACAATATCAACCAGAAAAACACATATATAGGATATAAATTGATTTGCATTTCTGCGAGTAAAATAAGTATTTGATCCAAGCAAAACATAATTTAGTACTTGGTGGAGAAACCCTTGTTGGCAAGCACAGAGGTAAGACGTTTCTTGTAGCTGCTCATCAGGTTTTTACACATCTCAGGAGGGATTTTGGGTCATTCCTCTTTACAGATCCTCTCTAAATCTTTAAAGTTTCTTGGCTGTCGCTTTGCAATTAGAAGTTTCTGCTCCCTCCACAGATTTTTATAGTATTAAGGTCTGGAGCCCCCTCACTGCGGTGAAGTCGTCCTGTACCATTAGCAGAGAAACAGCAGCATGTTTCTACCTCTTTGCTTGACAGAAGGGATGGTGTTCTTGGGTTATAGTCAGCGTTTCTCTTCCTCTAAAAACAACGAGTTGAGATGATGCCAAAGAGCTAAGTTTTGGTCTCATCTGACCACCGCACTTCCTCCCAAGCCTTCTCTGAATCATTAGATGTTCATTGGCAAACTTCAGATGGGCCTGTACATGTGCATTCTTGAGCAGGGGGACCTTGCGGGTGCAGCAGGATTTCAATCCATTGCGGCGTAGTGGGTTACCAAATGTTTGCTTGTTGACTGTGATCCCAATTGCCTTGAGATCATTAACAAGCACCTCCCATGTAGTTCTGGGCTGATCCCTCCCCTTTCTCATGATCATCCTTACCCCATGAGGCCAGATCTTGCATGGAGCTCCAGACCGAGGGCGATTGATGGTTATTTTGTATTTCTTCCATTTCCGAATAATGGCACCAACAAAAGTCTCCTTCTAACCAAGCTTCTTGCTGCTAATCTTGTAGCCAGTTCCAGCCTTGTTTAGGTCTCCAAACTTGTCCCTAATGTCCTTTGACATTAGGAGTACTTTCTTAAAGTGACAGGACTAATCTGTGTTCCAAATGGGGACATAAATCTGTAGGAGGCAGAATTCTCGCTGGTTGGTAGGGGATCAAATACTTATGTCACTTGATCAAATGTCTGTCTCTATCCATTAAAATAAACCTACCATAAAAATTATAGACCCCTCATTTCTTTATAAGTGGGCGAACTTACAAAATCAGCAGCGGATCTAATAATTATTTCCCCCACTATATATATATATATATATATATATATATATATATATATATATATATATATATATATATATATATATATATACACATACACACACACACACACACAGTTGATTATAGAAGTAGGATACGGAGCAATTCGATCCCATTTCACATTCAGCATTCCTGAGACAATGCCAAAATCTTCAGGGGGAAAGAGTCATCTGACAACTCAACCTCCAGGGCAGCACTAGGCAAAAGAAAAACAACAAATTTAATACATTAACAAACTAGATTTTATAAATCATTCCATAGCATCACAATCTGTTAAAAATAATGTGCTTAACTTCTGAGAGAAACAGGACAATACCTGGTGCCCACATTGTAGATGCTGTACTGCAGGGTAAGGTCTCGTCCTTCTACAGCGTATCGGTTCAACAGGGACTTGGATGCCAAAAGACGAGCCCCTTCTTCCCCTGCCACCAGACTCACCGCAGCAACCAGAGCAAATATACACAGCAGCCTCATCTGTGGGGGAAATTTAATATTTCATATACAAAACAGATCAACTGCTAACCAAATACTTAGGATAATCAACATTTAAAGTTGTTGCTTAAAAAGACACTACAACAATAATCCTATCACTAGTGTACTAATGTAATACTACATCTTTGTGAAGTGGTGGAGAAACAGGGCAATTTAGAAGAATGAAGTCAATTGATAAAACATCGTTTTATATTCTTAAATATAAAAACAAAATCTTACAGTTGGTTGAGCTATAATATAGTGCAGTCTATGAGAGCATAGAATGAAAGATGAATTAAATAAATAAAAGGCACATGTTGTCAAATATCGGTTGCATAATAATACATAGACCTGTTCTTAAATGTAATAGCCTACATCTTTTAAAACTGACATTTAACGTTAATATTTTAAAAATACAGTAATTTGTATGCTTACGTGTACAACACCAGTCACACACACACAATCCACAAACTACTGCCTTTCAGCGTCATTACTGTACTGAACGCGGCTAATTGCATTTAATGCACTAGAATAAAAATATTCAACAAATAAATTAAATGAGTGGAATGATGAAATTCTTATTTATTCATTTAAACAAGGTGACAAACTGTGATTACGTGTACTTCGCATTCGCCTTAAGACTATTATACAGACAACGTCTACTGTTTACTTATATACAAATACAATCATAGACCAAAGCGTTTTCATAATTCTTCTCAGCATATACATATTTTCTTTTAAACATAAAATTTAGCAGCCACTTTACCTTCGTCCGCTGGTTTGAGCCCCAAAATTACGAAGACAGATCAACGCACGCGCAGATGATTTTAGTCTTCCGCAGCATGACGTGTCCACTGTGTGTACGGATACATGCTGAATCCCACAGCGCCGCCTATTGCTTCGGGTGAAACTTTGTTTCAAAAGAATTACTTGACCATAGATAACAGCAAAAAATCGTTATAGACAGCAACAAAGACGATTTTTTGGTTAATAACATTCGTATTCTGGTACAATATTATATAGCCTACACACAAATCTAAATATATGAAAGTGACCACGATTTTTTGGTTAACACCATTCGTATTCTGGTACAATATTATATAGCCTAGGCCTACACAAATCCAAATATATGAAAGTGAAACTCTGTGTAGGCTATCACAATGAGTTTTTTCATATACAAACTGAAATGCCCAGGGTGACCGTCCACCCGTCCCGCTTTGCGTTGTAGTAGTCGTGTTGTTATTATTTACATCCGCTGTTCAAAGGACTCGTAAGCTTGTTTTGCGATTTCAAAAGTGCTCTCATTCACTTCTCTCATTGGCTATCGTGAAATAACTGATGTAATCATAGTCGTAATCATCCCGATTTAAAATCCTAAATACCAACATTTGATAAAACCGGGGCGGCCCCGATGTGTCCACGAGCTAGGCAGGGTAACCACGGCCGTCCCGCTTGCGTTGTACCGCACAGCATTTTCATCCCCTGTCCCGCGCATCGCATATTGAGAAAATGTCCCACATTTTCATCATATGTTGGTTTTTAATTATCAGAAAACGTGCATTCTCCTGCCTTTGTAAGTACGCATTTTATTTATTCTTTTTGCGGCGTTTTTCACCTGTATTTAACTAGGCTTCGTCAGACAATACAACAGCCGTTTTTAAATCCTATCCAATGGTTGAAATGAAAGGAGTAAACACGGTCACTACTAGGTTGACGGCTGTCAATCAAAATGTGGAGCGCTGATTCGTTCCATGTGTTGTTCCTGTAAGAAAACAAACGGATAATTCGTTAAATTAAAATTTTACAAGGCAGCACAATGGCAACATATTTAATATTTTATTATATATAAGACTGTCAATTAACTAATTGCATGTTATATTTTTTATTTATTTAGTTGGATTTTAGTTGGACTTTTGTAATGTTTAGGCCTACATTTTTAGGATTATATACATAGGCCTAAATGTCTATTTGTCAATTTTGTGGCTATAATGGCTTTTGCCTCCAGTGAAGTCATCAGTACTTTCCTGGCATCTTTTGTATTTCTTCAGAGCTTTTTTCAGTAAGCTACTCTTTGGACACTCAAAAAAGACAGTGGCACTCCAACCTTAGAGCCAATATTATTTGCATAAAAACACACATTTAAGTGTCATCTGTTTTACAAACACTGATTCAGCACCCAGCAATTTAATGAAGAGACGGTTTTCTCAAATATTTCAGAGCTTCTAAAGGTATGGATTGTCCCGGCCAAAAGCACTGCAGTACTTTTTTAGCTCAAGGATTATGATAAAAAAAAAATTTTTTTTAAATCCTCAGCAATCCACAAATCAGGAAGAGCAAATGTAGCCAAAAAAGAAAGAAAGATGGCTATTCTAACGTTTTCCTCTAGGGCTTTCTTTTTCTCATTAATCTCAAGAGTATTAAGCAATACCAACATCAGCACACATCTCTAAATGCTGTGGAAGCTCTTTCTCCATCTTCTCCTGCAGTTGTTTTAAACCGATCTTTCTTATATACCGAAAGACATAATAACATGATTATGATTAGTATTACACAAGCAAATGTGCAAAAAGAGCATACAATGGAAAGTGAAATTGTCACAAACCATTTTCACAATCCTTTCGAATGGTATACATGCATCTTTTTCTGGTCAAAGTTCGTCTTCCTCTTCTCAGGAGTAGCCTAATACAAAAGTAAATCTTGGAACGGATAAAATAAAACTTTTTCCCCATTATAATATTTTTTTTATTTGTTTATAAAACATGTGACAAGACAGTGTGTGCACAGTGTGTGCATGCAAATGAAATATTTGCAAGTTTCTCTCTTTTATGCTTATGACCAAAACAACTATTTCATTACCTGCCTTTCACCTATACATATACACATACCTAAATTTAGCTTCTAAAATCTAAATAACACAGTTATAACTTGCTGAATACAGTTTAAATTTGCAGAGAGATCTGGTATCAAACCTGTTTAGATCTGTACAGTCAAACGATTTTCTTTTCAGTCATGCAATATTACTGGAATATATATAAAGAGGTATTCTTGCCCAGGGGGCACCTTGATATCAATTTGACATCAAAAGTTAGTCAAGACTTGATCAAGATACTGCATATCATTTTAAATGTTTCAGTCAGTTTGAATGGCAATGTCTTCTAGTGGTAATTATGGTGAAAAGCACACTGAAATCAGGTCAACATGTCAATACGTCAGTTTGAATTTCATATTTGACCTGTTTTTTTTTATGTTGATTTTGACATCAATTGCCCACCGGGCTGGAAACAATAAAATAAAACAGAAAACTAAGAAGAAATATATGAATATCACAATTTAATGTGCATTTCCCCTCATATGAGAATGTAGTATCCATACAGTTTTCATTAATTTACAGGATAGACATTCTTCAATGTAATCAAATGATGAAATGCCATGTCAGCTAAGGGACAAACACGAACATAGAACAAAGGAAACAGGAAACAAAGATGAGTAAACTGAGCATAACTGTGACAACCATTAAATATGTGGTACTTCATCTATTTCATTTACATCATCTAATCTATGTTTAAAATTACAATACATATGTATTTCTAAAATAACTGAATTGGAAAATAAATAAAATTCCATATCCCTGTTGCAGAAGATCTAAGTTTACAAAAAATAAAAAACATATTCACTAATGGGAAGAGAACTAAAGTTAAATCTAATGCTGAGATGTTCCCTGTACGCACATCTATTCTAGTCCCTCTCCCATCATTTAAACAAACAAAAAATAAATAAATTATATTTCACATCTCTACACTCTATGGAATAAATACTGTTCCCAAGAATTTCTTTGCAATATATAATTTACACTCAGTTTTATCTTTATTTCCGCTAACTGTTCTACAAGTGTTTGTCTTTCCTGATTGTATTTAGGACAATGTTCTATAATAGTGTCAGGGTTGCTGCAGGTAGCTGAAGACGAGGACAAGGGCTTCAATATAATATATTTATTAAACAAACTAAAAACATCCAAAAACAAATGAGAACAAAAGAACAGAACTCCAGGACTTCAGGGTTAACACACAACCATACATTGACGACGATCGACAAACTCTCAGGGAAAACACAGGGCTTAAATACACATGGAATAATAGAATAATTAACAGAACACAGGTGATGAAACTGAACACAAACGAGGAGCGGGAAAACTTAACAGGACTAAACCAAAAACCACAAAGACAGGGGGAAACAAGATCTCAAAACATAACTAAACACACTGAAACGTGACAGTACCTCCCCCCTCCCTGAAGGCGCGTCCTCGCGCCGTATAACATCCAAAGGGGTGGGAGGGTGGGCGCCCTGGAGGCTGACGAGGGCATGGTGCAGGTCCAGGAAGCCTCCAGGGCGGAGCAGGCTGTGGGCGTGGCCACGGCGGTGCAGGCTGTGGGCGTGGCCACGACGGTGCAGGCTGTGGGCGTGGCCACGACGGTGCAGGCTGTGGGCGTGGCCACGACGGTGCAGGCTGTGGGCGTGGCCACGACGGTGCAGGCTGTGGGCGTGGCCACGACGGTGCAGGCTGTGGGCGTGGCCACGGTGGAGCAGTGGGACCCTCGGGCGTCCAGGGCGGAGCTGTGGGACCCTCGGGCGTCCAGGGCGGAGCTGTCGGACCCTCGGGCGTCCAGGGCGGAGCTGTCGGACCCTCGGGCGTCCAGGGCGGTGAGGACCCTTCGGGTGGCCATGGCGGTGCGGGCTCTTCAGGTGGCCACGGCGGTGAAGACCCTTCAGGTGGCCACGGCGGTGAAGACCCTTCAGGTGGCCACGGCGGTGAAGACCCTTCAGGTGGCCACGGCGGTGAAGACCCTTCAGGTGGCCACGGCGGTGAAGACCCTTCAGGTGGCCACGGCGGTGAAGACCCTTCAGGTGGCCGTGCTGGTGAGGACCCTTCGGATGGCCACGGCGGTGAAGACCCTTCGGGTGGCCACGGCGGTGAAGACCCTTCAGGCGGCCGTGGTGGTGAAGACCCTTCGGGTGGCCATGGCGGTGTTATTTTTTCGGGCCTCCGTGGATCTTTGGCCGGCCACGGCGAAGGCGTATAGCCCCCCCCCCCAAAATTTTCTTGGGGAGAAGGACAGGTTCAGGAACGGAAACAGACTTGACATCAACGGGCGCTGGGTCAACGGGGTCTGGGTCAACGGGCTCTGGGTCTGGGTCAACGGGCTCTGGGTCTGGGTCAACGGGCTCTGGGTCTGGGTCAACGGGCTCTGGCTCTGGCGCTGGGTCAACGGGCTCTGGCTCTGGCGCTGGGTCAACGGGCTCTGGCGCTGGGTCAACGGGCTCTGGCGCTGGGTCAACGGGCTCTGGCGCTGGGTCAACGGGCTCTGGCGCCGGCGCTGGGTCAACGGGCTCTGGCGCTGGGTCAACGGGCTCTGGCGCTGGGTCAACGGGCTCTGGCGCTGGGTCAACGGGCTCTGGCTCTGGCGCTGGGTCAACGGGCTCTGGCTCTGGGTCAACGGGCTCTGGCTCTGGCGCTGGGTCAACGGGCTCTGGCTCTGGCGCTGGGTCAACGGGCTCTGGCTCTGGCGCTGGGTCAACGGGCTCTGGCTCTGGCGCTGGGTCAACGGGCTCTGGCTCTGGCGCTGGGTCAACGGGCTCTGGCTCTGGCGCTGGGTCAACGGGCTCTGGCTCTGGCGCTGGGTCAACGGGCTCTGGCTCTGGCGCTGGGTCAACGGGCTCTGGCTCTGGTGCATCATGGGACTCGGAACTGGACGGGACCAGCACATCAGGGGACTCGGAACTGGACGGGGCCAGCACATCAGGGGACTCGGAACTGGACGGGGCCAGCACATCAGGGGACTCGGAACTGGACGGGGCCAGCACATCAGGGAACTTGGGGCTGGATTCATGCTCTGGCGGGCAGACAACGGTCTCTGGCTGGACGGCCTCTGGCTGGACGGTCTCTGGCTGGACGGTCTCTGGCTGGACGGTCTCTGGCTGGACGGTCTCTGGCTGGATGTGGCTGACGTGAACCCCAGCCTTGGCAGCCATCTTTTTGGCTAATCGTACTGATATCAGTGGGGGATCAGTCATACAGGATATCAGCCGGGGAAGTCCAGGGACCGATCTGGCGGCAGGGCTGATGCGGTGTGCAGGCTCTGGCGGGCAGGCGATGGGCTCAGGCTCTGGCGGGCAGACGATGGGCTCTGGCGTTAGCATGCAGGGGATGGGCTCAGGCGCTGGCGTGCCGGTGATGGGCTCAGGCGTTGGCGTGCAGGTGATGGGCTCAGGGGCTGGCGGGCTTGGAGCTGGCTGGAGTGGGAGATCTTCCACGAGGTATGTGGATCCACACGCCCACAGTGTGTCATCCACAAACTCCAAGGACATTTGTAGGTCCTTCACCAAAATTATTTGGGCTAGTGGATCCTTCAGTCCACCCCAGAAACTCCTTGTAAGTGCCTCTTCATTCTGAGTCACATCGTCATAGAGGCCTATGTACAGCCCTGCATATTCCTCCAGAGAGAGCTCATTCTGGCAGACGATAGGTGTTTCCATGGGGCTCACCTTGTTGTTCCTTTTCCTTCTGCTCATCTTTCGCTTTTTTAAAGGTCGATCGTTCTGTCAGGTTGTTGCAGGTAGCTGAAGACGAGGACAAGGGCTTCAATATAATATATTTATTAAACAAACTAAAAACATCCAAAAACAAATGAGAACAAAAGAACAGAACTCCAGGACTTCAGGGTTAACACACAACCATACATTGACGACGATCGACAAACACTCAGGGAAAACACAGGGCTTAAATACACATGGAATAATAGAATAATTAACAGAACACAGGTGATGAAACTGAACACAAACGAGGAGCGGGAAAACTTAACAGGACTAAACCAAAAACCACAAAGACAGGGGGAAACAAGATCTCAAAACATAACTAAACACACTGAAACGTGACAAATTGGGTGACCATATTTTGATTACCAAAAACCAGGACACTCGGCCCGGCAAACAGATACTCAAATGATACTCAAAGTTTACTCAAAGATGCCTTATTAATTTCAATACATTTAAAGTAGGCTGTGACTCCTCTGTATGGATAGAAAATTGTTATATTACAAGACACAAAGGCAGATAGGCTTCTCAGAGGTTACTCAACATGTTTTATTATGACAGGTTTCAAAAATAATGAATGAAATAATGATATAAATAATGTATCTTCTGTATTAGAAAAATAAATATATCAATAATAAATATCTAAAAGAAATACCTCCAAATTGAACAAAAATAGCTCTCACAAACTTACAAAAATGTATATATTACAAAAACGTAAAAAATATATTGTTATCTTTAGTTTTCTTCCTCTTTATCCTGATTTTCTTCCTCATCCTCCTTGTTTGCCCATCTATATTTTGTTTGCCCATCTATATTTTGCTGTAGAGCTGATCTTTCCCAGCCGTTTTTTGAAAACCAGGAGATTTTCATCACTTTATAAAAAACAGCCAGGACAGGACGTGAAAACAGGACTGTTGGTCACCCTATTCTATAACATGTATCTATAGTTTCTTGATTACCGCACTCACAGTTACCATCAGCATATTTCCCCAACACATAATACCACCGCTGTATTCTTTCTGAACATTTGTATTGAAATATCGTACATAAAATGGGTTGCTCTGCTATAAACTGCACTAACCGACACTGTAGGAGTAAGTTATTTTGCTCCATTTTTTCCGGTAAGTGACATTCCACTACGATTTCACGTAGTTAGCAGTATTTGTATTTAGCATCAATGTTTGTGGGCAGTGGCACTGCAACAGTTAGCATTAAATCGCCTCAGAGAGAGGTGCGATTGAACTCTGTGTGTGTGTGTGTGTGTGTGTGTGTGTGTGTGTGTGTGTGTGTGTGTGTGTGGAGAGAGAGAGAGAGAGAGAGAGAGAGACGCAGGCACCATCAAACTGTGTGTGTGTGTGTGTGTGTGTGTGTGTGTGTTTTGCGCGGGCGCGATCGAACAGTGGAAACATAAAAACATACTGCGTATTTTGTTCATACAGGACATTCAATCTGCAAAGTGTTTACTTATATTTGTGTACACTCGCAATAGAGGGGTTTCACCTACGTCACGATTTGGTCAGTTACCCGGATGCGCCGCCATTTCGGAGGGACTCGGATGTAAACAACAGCATGGATTGCACTGTTTATGTACTACTGAACACATTGTTACACTAATTTATGATGTCTAAACCATGGGAAAAAAAACACATAGAAGCTGCGAAATCATATAGAGAAGGACTTCAGCAGGAAAGAGCGCAGAATTTTGACGAACTAAAGTTAATATGTGGTAAAGATCCGATTGAGCTAGCTTCTCATAGGCTACGTTCAGATTGTCAGTCCAAAAAAAGCACATGAAATCCGTTTCAAGATACACGCCAGATGTTGTTAAAGGTAACATGCTGAAAGTCGCTGCCGATACAAGGCTGTGTTGTTGCAAAGTGCCGGACAAGCAGAAGATTATTATTTTTGAAACCGGCGCTGAAATAAAACTGTGCCTACCAGCCTCCTCCAGTTCTGCAGCTCGAAACGCAGGAGTCCAGCGCGGCGGATACACATTTCCATGTTGTAAAATTTAAGTAAGACAATATCTCTATTGCTAATGCAAACCCCTCCATCAACGCAACGTCAATACCATATTGCCAAAGAGCTGCATGATCACACAACTCGGATCTGAACAGTTGCGATACAGTGTTGAAATCATTTTAGATCAGATTTCATCCATTTTTTGCACTCTTCTCTTTTTGGCAGTCTATAGAACTCTAAATGTTTTTTCCCGGTGCGACTGATTAGTACAGACCAAAACACGACAATTTTTCAGCAGCAATAATCAGCCAAATATGTAAGTCGGTTCAGTTCAGTGGCATTGTTTACGTTCAGTACCTCCAAAATGGCGACTTCCGGATTGATGACCCGTCGTGAAAACCCCCTATAGTAACAAAGAACGTATATTTACAAGAAGTGAAAGCCAATAGAACGTTCCATTGCAACACCAGCGCCCAGCAGCAGCGCTACGCTTCCGCACTTTTGGGGTGAAAGCCACTCGGCAGTCATATATTATACATATATTTAGTCCAGTGCAGAGGTCATTTTTAGGTTGAAATAATTATGTAAAAAGAGGGGGCAGCGCCAGATAATTTTTAACGCAGGTGCCGAGGGGGTGCTAGATCATTGACAGGGGGAGCTGCGCACTTATAGCCTATATTGTATACTATTATTAAATGAGCAAAACTTCAATATTTAATATTCAATCATTTTAATTATCACAACTAAAGTTTTAATTTTACTATATCGAATAAGCACAACATTCAGCATTCAATCAAATATATTTAAAGATTTATAATGTTATTTCAACATAATATCTCGTTATTTCGACATACATAATATGTGAGTGTGCAACATAATCAGAGAGTAGCCTATTTCTTTTCATTTGGAATAGTTTCGTTTATAGATTTAGTTGCAAGCTTTCTATATTTCTCATATCTCTGAGGCATATTTCGGTTAATTTATGATGAGATGCGCTCAAGTTCACAAGCAATGCAAGTGACCGCGCCTCATGTCATGATTATATTGTCTGCTATATTTGCTTATTTATTAAATCCAGGTTGATTAATTTTTTTTTTTAAATTAAGATACAATTTACACAAAACAAAATTCATTTTAAAGAAAGGCTTTCTACAAAACACAACGTAGGCTAATAAGTCAAAATCATGTAACGTTATGACCAACTTCATGTCTCCCGATAATATCGGGCCGATATCATATCCTACTCATGCTGTTCACTTTTTATAATCAACATGGGGAAAAAACATTATAATATTTGAACAAAATATGAAACGAAATGCGCTTATTTAATGGCTACAACAACACGTATACAGCAGTAGGCCTACATGCAGACTCTCTATTTGTACAACTATTAGGCCTATAACAGCAATAGAAATAGCTTTACAGTAATCTTCTTATAGTATATTAATGACCGTTAAAGCAAGAGTATGTAAACAAAAACACAGCCACTGTACAAAATTGTGGCAATTATGAATAGCAGCTAACGGACACAGCAATGCATCATGTTCTATAAGATCATCATGTTTGTAGCATGATCCAGGGGATTAAAACGTACAAAATATATTTCAGGCCAAGTGGAGTTGGTAAAGGCCAATTTATACTTCTGCGTCGGGTGCGCGCGGTAGGTACGGCGTAGCACACGCACAGACGCGTGCCCTTCGCAGTACCCTTCGCCGTAACCTGACGCGCACCTCCTCAAAAATGTAACTACGCGTCGCGGCGACGCGGACCGCAAGATCTGTGATTGGTCGGCTTGGTAGCATCGCGTTTCCTCCTACGCATTTCCGGCGTGTTTTCCTGCACCGCCCGCCATTTTTAAATTCTAAGTACAGCGAAACTGTTAAAAAAACTAAAAACTTACTGCTTTTCCACCTCGATAAGCTCCAACTCCAATGTGATCCGCTCTCTTTCAATCGCCATTGCTTGTAGTAGCCTAAACTCAAAACAGTCGCGAGGAATCTTCTTCTTCTCTAGGAACCGCGCGGAATCTAAACACAGTGGAACATTAAAACCCTCCGCTGCCAACTAGTGTTTCGGCGCTGTACTGCAGAGCAACGCAGACCTAAACGCAGAAGTATAAATGCTCACGATGGCATCGCCTACGTGCGTAGCCTACGCCCTACACTACGGCGTACACTCGACGCAGAAGTATAAATTGGGCTTAACTAATAATAGTAGTAAATGTGTAAAGTTGCATAAAATGGAAATATTCAATAATGCAAGAAAAAAGCTACCTCAAAAACTGTTATCTGTGCTGTTGTCCAGTAACTCCCGTTGGAATCTTTACGCCAAAATGGCGGCCGCGCTACTGAGGCGCCATCTAGTGGCTGTTACCAGAAAAGCATCAGAGTTTCGCCTCTTGTGCTTCTATACTCTTTGATAGTAATGTTACAGATAGCTGAGGCTGCTTGACTGAAGAGGCGCGTCCACTGGCCGGCTCAGTCTCACACAAAGCCCGTCCTTTTACCCATATATGGATTGTCCAGAAGGTGGGCGGGGTTAGGCTTTCTCAAGATTTTCAAAAATGGCGCCGCCCATACCCCCCATTAACGGCTTCAGAACCGTTATTCGGAAAGTCTATGGGTGGCGTCACAGACGCTTTGTCCATACAGTCTATGATCGTCACCACCTTCGTTGCTCTGGTTGGTTGTAGCGCTATCCATTTGACCCTTCGCTAAGCCACGCCCAAAAACCGCTACTGGCCAATCGTGGCTTAGCAACCAAAACTAGGCGCGGGAGGTCTGGCAAGCTTTCGAGCGAGGGAAACATGCCGATGCGTTGTGCGTATGGATTGTGCAAATCTGATACCCGGTATCCTAAAAGTTTGGACGGTGGGGTGGAATTTTTTTCCTTCCCGAAACCTAAAAGCCAATGGGAGAAATGCTGGTTGTGGATCAAGCAGTGTGGGAGACCCATACACAACTAAATGTCGACAGAATAAAAAACAAAAACAACTATTGCTTGGAAATAATGGCAGTTCTTTGTTCATAAAAGTTCATATATTTGAACGTAAAATAAGACGATTAAAGAAGGAGGCTCACTGACATACTTTAAAATATGTCAGCACGTTTTGTTAATCGACGGCCTAACATTACCCCTGAGTAACTTTACCCCAATCTCCCGGTGTTAGTGTTTTAGATTGATGGATAAGCTCTTTGATTTATAATTATTAGATTATTTTCACATTTCACTTTCTCTGCTGTGCATGAATATAGCTGTTCCATTTGTTGTTTTTCCATTTGAATGGTCAGCGTATGAGGCGGCTGCTGCTTGCGCTGGGACCTAATGTTATAGGCTTTAGCTTAAATTTTTATGAAATTATTCTCTAATCGGTTGCATATTATGTCGTGGATATATCCCTCGAATGCATACTGCAGTATCTTTTGTCTTGCTCTCTCAGATATTTCACCTGTTGCCAAAAACGACTAATTATCTCCTTGGGAGTGTCTGACACCGGTGCATTCACACTGTAATAGACGTGGCAGCCGCGAAAGCTTGACAGGCGTAGCAACAGTAACTAAGGAGGGCGGGGCTTAGCGAAGGGTCAATTGCATTTAGAGAGAATTTGAAAGACAACCGTTTATCCCGCCCCTTGGATTGAGGTATGCCAATTGTGAGTTCCCAGACCTAACATCTGATGTAGGTCTGGCTTGCCAGGCTAGGATCCGTGTAAATTCGGATCGTTTTGACAATGGAGTCGTCTGTAGGAAAAACGTTTCCATTTTTAGTACATCTGTCACGGGTGGTTGCAGGAAAGCAGAAGAAGATGATGAGTATAATTCCAAGTTTATTGATGATACTGCAAAGAATAAACAGACAAGCAAGGCAACACAACACACTCTAAATTTGACATAGACTGAACAGAGAATGAATGTGAGGGATCAACTTATATAGCAAACACAAACGAGGATAATTAATAGAACACAGCACACTTAATAATAATAATTATCAATTATCAGTTAATTATCAAAATAACAATTTTTGAATATGATTATCTTGATGGGTAAAATGTTTATTTTTAAAGTTAAAACTATATCAAATTTATGTATAAAAAAACTTTAAGAACAGAGTTTATCATCAGTATATGCTAGAAACAATTATAGCAACAAATAATAACAGAATAACTGAACATGAAGAGAAATGGAATATCTGCTTACTTGAATTGGAGACTTAGATATTAGGGTATGTTCTTAAAGGCTATGTGTTATGTCAAAGTTTTTTTTTTTTTTTTTTGTTATTAATTTTGTTTGTTTGGTGTGTCTTTTTTTTTTTTTGAAGTTGGCCTTTGTCACAACACTAAATGTGGGGATGATTGTGGTGGTGATTGCGGTATTAATGTATGGGGAAGTAGGTAGGGGGGTTGAAGTTTGTCTTACTTATTCTATGAACAAGTTAATAAAAAATATATATATTAATAATAAAAAATATTAATAATTATCATACAGAAACTATACAATACTCGTAAATTGTAATATATAGGTGTCTCGTCATATTTTGACTAGATGGCACAAAAGAGCAGTCAGAATGACTCGATGCAAATAAAATGACAGAGTGGATTTGTTTTGGTTAATTTGTTAAAACCTTTACAGGTTAAAACCTTTACAATGCAGATGTTCATTAATTGTCCATAAAAAATGATCTGATTCTCATCTTGGACACAAAACAAAAAGGTTATAAAAGAACTGAATTCCACACACTGATATATATATATATATATATATATATATATATATATATATTATATATATATATAATAGAAAGAGAGAGAGAGAGAGAGAGAGAGAGAGAGAGAGAGAGAGAGAGAGAGAGAGAGAGAGAGAGAGAGAGAGAGAGAGAGAGAGGGCCAAAAACCAAAAAAAACAATCAATTAACTATATATAACATGTATATTTATTCCAGTTTTTTTTTTTTTTTTTTTTTACAAACCATAAACCACCTTTACACAGCAGTTCCCACTGAAGCCATTAGCACATTTCTGGCATCTTCTGCTATGTCATTCAGAGCTCTCTTCAGCATAGTTGAAACTGTCAAATAGGACATTCCTCCTGCCACCACAGTTCCAAGAATGGGTATTAGGCTCGCAACATACTCAACTGCATTTTCAGCCACAGCCAGCGATCCAGTACCCAGTAAAGATATTATTGAAGCTAGGTTTATCCCAAAACGCAGAGGTGACTTCATCATACTTTTTAGTTCCTCAATGGTCTTCCCAGATTTCTCACAGAGCTTCTGTAGGGATGGATCATCCAGACCAAATGTATTGTAGTAAGTTTCGATCTCTTTTTTGACAATAAATAAATCCACAGCAACTGAAAGCCCGGGAACAGGAGCTGTAGCCACCAAAGCAGACAGCATGGCTACTTTTCCAATGTTTGCCTCTAAAATTTTCTTCTTTTTCTCATTAATTTCCAGTGTAATATTTGGCAAAGCCAACATCAGAACACGTCTCTTATGCTGTGGAAGCTCTTTCTCCATCCTCTCCTGCAGTTGATTTAAATCATAGTTGCCGAGCTCCCAACCAGAGATCAGGAACACGACAGGATCCTCTATACCGATCAGTCTCAGACCTATAAACAAGAAAGGGCATCATAAAATAAGAGATTTGTTAAATCTAAAAAATATTCTGTACCATTTTCAATACAATCCTTAATATTTTCGTTGTTTTTACATTAGTAAACTACATTTGTTCAATGTAACAATTTTAAACACATCATAACATTAAACAACTGACCATTTTCACAATCCCCTCGGATGGTATCCAGTGTCTTTTTCTGGTCAAAGTTCTTCTTTCTCTTCTCAGCAGTAATGCAAAAGTCAATCTTGGAACGAACAAAATAAAACTTTTTCCCCATTCTCATGATCTCTTTGGCCAACTGAGTGTGGCATTCTCTGAAGCGATCCGAAGCAATGATGATGAAAAAATCAAAGCGTTCAAACTGAACCAGTTTAAGATACTCGTCGGCTCTGAAGTTTGGTGTTCCAATTCCAGGAAGATCCCACACCTTCACATTTTTGTATTTAGGGTGAAGGTAATCTTTAGACTCCATAGTGGTTTCCACAACACCTGTTTCAGCAGAGCCCTCTTCTTCATCTCCTAAACCCCTGAACGCATTGACAAACGTGGACTTTCCAGAACCCGACTCTCCCGTCACACCAATGTTAAGTTCTACAAGATCTTGCTCTTTGAGGTATTCTTTGATTGTGTTTATTGCTGATGGGAGATCCTGAGTAGATATGGAATCTTTAATATCCTCCAGGTCCTCCTGAGTTATTATATCATAATCTTCAAATGTATCCATCTAAAAAAGTACTGTCAATTTCAACAGTGTTATAAAAAAGAAACTGCCGAAAAGATGTTGCTTAAAACAACAGTTTAAAATGTCAGAAGTCCCTTTCTATGTGTTGGCCCATTTTAGCTGAAACTTAAAATCCTGAAATTTCCAGACAGGGCTTAGAAAAAGCCAGGATTATGCCTTAGTTTAATTACAACATTTAAGTAGCTTTTATAAAAGTGCCTTAAAAACATTACTGTGCATCTTGAGACAAAATAATGGCATTGACATATTTCAAGATATTTCAGTGGAGGTTGATTTCAGTTAAAACAGAGCAAACATGCATTTTAGTCTGGGACTAGGCTTAAGCCTTGTCTGTAAAAATGTGGGAAAATCCGCATTTTAACTGATGGGAGGTAAAATGGGCCATCAACTAAATAATCTTTTACAGTTTTTAAAAATTGCTTACACACAATTTCTGAAATGGCTCCATTTCTCAAAACTCAAATATGCACACAGGATGGAAAACGTCACACCTCTTACAAAAGCCAACACTTCATTCAAAACTATTTGAACTCTTCTAAAATTCGTGTTTTTGCATAGTAACTACACACAAACCATTACAGTTTTTCTGAATTGCTAAAACACTAAACCACATTCTCTGAACCAAATTCTCAATAGCCTAAACCAATTTGTCGAATAAATCACTCTTTCTGTAAAACATTAAACTAGTTCAGGTAGTTAAAACACTGTTTGCAAATCTCATGAACTCTTTTTGCAAAACTCAAAATACATTTTCACTCACTAAAACACATTTCGCATTGTGATGCACTTATGTTTCAAAACACTATAACACACTTGTCATCGATTATACTCAACAATTCAAAATTGTTTACACTTATTTCTAATGATGTGACCTAACCCACTGTACATAATACAAGTTGGTTCAGAGTGCAAAAATGTACTACAAATTTTGCACTGAATGTTGATACCAACAATGGAAGGAAACAATATAAGAGGGAGAGGAGGAAGAGTACAAGTTAGAGGTGGTGGACGAGGAGGAAAAGAATGAGGATGAGAAAGGGCACATGTTGTGGAGAATGTTGTCAAGGCTAGATCTAGCTTTAGGGTTTTTCCTTTTGCTTGCAGATATGACAGTGTCTGTGATGAGGACAAAGTCCTCTGGCCGGACCCACCATGAAGCCATGATGCAGAAGCAGAATACATGTAAAATCTCTCTCACTGACCTTGATTTTGCAGTTACACAACTCGTCTGAGTGTACTGTAACATGCTTTTCATTTAGAGTTTTTTTTTTACTGTAAACTCTTTGTCTTTTTATGTTGGGTCACTGTATTTTCACAGTATGCAAGTCCTGAATATAAAGACATTCAATACTATACAATTTACAGTACAATACTGAAATTCTGTGTTCTCCATTTTTTATGTAGTGTTTAATGAATGATCTAGTGTTTATAATATGGACTCTGCAAACTGCCAAAGTTTTTCACACACATCTGGGAAGGCATGGGGTGGGGCAAGGCAATTACGCGTCACACTGCGCCCCCAGAGCAGCCCAGGAAAGCATGGCTGTCAAGTCTGAATCCAATTCAGCATGAGCACACACATCATTATAGTGGGAAGCTCAGCATCATCTTCATTTCCAGAGCGTTACAGCCCTCTCTCCGATGCATCGATCAACATATCTGATCCTCCCCTACAGTCCCAAATGAAATGCTAGGTCCCTCATGAGAAGGACCAGCAACCCCATCCGGAATCTGCCAGGCATGTGAGATAGTGAACATGGCCGTCAAACTCAATGGCACACGGCACGCTGAGCGCTCAAGCCCTTATGAGAAAGGCAAGACGAACAACACGCTGGCGTGATCATGCTCTCATGAGAGAACATGAATCACCCACAAACGCAGTCTCGGCACGCTTTAAGCCCAGTCATGTGAAACAGTGATCGTGGACTGTCAAATGAGGATAGGAAGTGACCGCATCCAGAACAGACGTTTTGAATGACATCTTGAAAAAGACGCTGTATGCTCTTTCGGGAAACTGCTCTCTCTGGTGCCGAGCTTACAGGGTTATGGTCGCGGCTACACAAACAGGATGCCTGCAAGCCTGATGTGAGCACTCACATTCTCATTGAAGGCGCAAAGTTTGAGCTGTGAAAACAGCTGGTTTGCTCTCTGTGCAGCCAGCGCTGTCTTTCACTGTAATCCAACACCAGCTTTGATGAGGTATTCTGCCGAAGAAGCAGACTCGTTTTCTTGTTGTTTTTTGAAATAAAAACACTCTCAGATAAGATTGCAGAGCAGGAACAGTACAACCGTTCGGCTCCAAAGCGAAAAGCAAATACCCAGCAAACACATTTACGTTGTGGCAATGTCCAGTGCACATTGCATTTCTACTATGGCAACGTCGCTTGACGTTGTGCGTCAAGTTCAAGGGTTACTCTTTTGGCATAAATTGATGCTTACAGCCATCTGTCGGAAGCTAGTCGATTAAGTTTTAAATATGGATATTTTTCTTACATGAACGCATCGCTTCACTTCAGAAGGCCTTTATTAACCCCCGGAGCAGCGTGGAGCACTTTAATCATGAATAGATGCGCTTTGATGGACTTCCAAAGACAGACATCCATTCACTCCATTTATAAAGCTTGGAAGAGCCAGGAGTTTATAATATAACTCTAAATGTAGTCTGAAAGAAGAATGTCATATACACCTAGGATGGCTTCAGGGTGAGTAAATCATGGTCTAATTTTCATTAAGCAATGGACCTAAATGATGGTTCAATGTCAACATTGTGACAACGCTTGAACAACCTTCACCACACAACGTTATAGCAACCTTTTGGCCATGTTGTTAAAACGTTGTTCGAAACATTCCAGGACTTCAGTTCACACAACTAAACAAAGACGACGACCGACGAAGACAAACTGAACTGAAACAAACTAAATACAGAGACTGATGAACAATAACGAGGTGAAGACAGGTGAAACAGATGATGATTAACAAGACACAGGTGACAACGGGCAGATGTGTAAACATGAGGGATGTTGGGAAGTGTAGTGCAGAGACAAAGACAGACTGGTGCAGACGATGACTGTGACATAGCTCCCCCCTCCCGCTAGGCGCGACCTGCGCCGTACAAGACAGAACACGGGAGGGGGATGGGCATCCTAGAGTCTGTGACGGGAGGCGGACAGGGTGCAGCTGGACGGACTCCAGGATGGTCCAGGCGGAGCAGGGCGAGGGGGCGGCCAGGGCGGAGCAGGACTTGCAGGTGGCCAAGGCGGAGCATGACATGGGCGTGGCCAGGCAGAGCAGGACATGGGCGTGGCCACGACGGAGCAGACGAACCTTCGGGCGTCCAGGGCGGAGCTGTTGGACCCTTGGGACGTGAAAGGTCTCTGCATGTCTGACGTACTCCAGCAGTGAAGAGGGCTTGACGCTGGATGAAACCAGCAGCGAAGAGGGCTTGGTGCTGGACGGAACCAGCGGCGAAGAGGGCTTGGTGCTGGACGGAACCAGCGGCGAAGAGGGCTTGGTGCTAGACGGAACCAGCGGTGAAGAGGGATTAGAACACACGGTCTCTGGCTGGAGGGTCTCTGGCTGGACGGTCTCTGGCTGGACGGTCTCAGGCTGGACGGTCTCGGGCTGGATGGTCTCGGGCTGGACGGTCTCTGCGGGACGAGACCCCGGCTGGGCGGGCTTCTTGGCGGTTCTTGCGGCCTGGATGGTGGATCTGCCTGACTGGGTGGATCTGGTGGACCTGCCTAATGGTGGATCTGCCTGACTGGACACCAGCCCTTGATGTCCATAGACAGACCTTGTGGCTGGGTTGATGGTGGCCGTGACGTGATGTGCAGGCTTGGGAAGACTGACGTGGAATGCAGGCTCGGGAACCACCGGAACTGGAACCACCGGAACTGGGACCACCGGAACTGGGACCAGTGGCGAAGGCTCAGCTGGGCTGGACGGACCCAGCGGTGAAGGCTCTGGGCTGGGATCATGGAGTGCCGGGAACCTTGGTCACATAACGGTACTGACCATGTATGGTGAGCCAAACCATCTCAACATGGAGTCCAGATACCGCTCAAGGTTCATGTTGGGATTTGATGCCCGGTGGCATCCATGAGGTGAAGTGTGGGTCTAATCCACTCCAAAATAAGTCCATCAGCTGCTGATCAGTTAATGTCGTGAGATGGCTGTACTTCACAAACTCCTCGAGGTAGGATTCAATCTTACGGCCATTCTGATAAACAGAACACAAGATCTGACCCGCTTCGTCCATTTTCCTTTTGGACGGTCGTTCTGTCAGGCGTTGTGCAGGATGCAGAAGACGAGGACTATGACAGTGATGTTGGGTGACGTCACTTCTTGTTGACGTTCGAAGTATTCTCAAATAAAACGGAGGCTAGCTAGACCCTCCTCCTCATCCACGCACAAACCCCCCAAACCCTTCTTGTCGGTTATTGGCTGGAACAGTTTGTTATGTTTCGTGGTGTGGGTTAGCCCAGTTTGTTTTTGTTGCTGTTTTTGGAGAGACCGTGTCTTTTTACAGTGTGTTCAGGGAACAGGCAGCTAGCAGATAGTGAGGAGATGTTTGCTGTATGTGACAAAAAAAAAATTTGGCCTAAAAAACGTGTGACATTGCTTAGAGCACCTTTAAAAGAAACCTGTTGTTTAGAAACTAAAAGTGGAACTTGAGGCCCACTAAACCATTAATCTTATACCTAATCTTCAGACCAGGTCAGCAAAAATACAAGCACATCAATTGAGCGTCAGCGTCAGTTCTGACAGGTTGCTGCTAACGCTCAAGATGCTGCTAACGCTATTGGCCAACAACACGGTCTCATCCGCAATCTGCTTAGATGAGCTGCATCAGTGCATCAGCTGTTCATCTCCTCTCGCTGCTAATGACTATACGCTCAATCAGGGCGCCCTATTTAAGCAGATTCAGTTCACTCCTAACTGCTTGCTGCTCACTCTCTGCAACCCACCACCTCCCCAGCTCCTCCTTGCCGTGTATAACGTGGCATTTGCTATTCTGTCATTGTTGCTGCTCTGTTCATATGGGGGAATAGTTCGGCTCTCCCAGTACTAAACTGTGAGCGTTCCCTAATGCTGCTGCTGTCCTCTGACTCTCTGCTATTTCATGGTGCTCATGAAAGGTCAGAGGACTCCATGAACAGAGCCATACCGCCAAATTTTAATTATCATCTTAAATTGCAATTTATTCAATAAAAATTTCCTAATCATTTTTATTGTCATGTGTGTTCTTGACTTACTGGACCTGACAGAACTTGCTTTAAACTCAGTTTGATATTGTAAAACAAACTTTTTGCAAAACTCTAAACACAGTTCTCTACATTAGACTCAAAACTAACAGCTCTTTTGTTTAATTTGGGAAACACTGCCATTTAAATGTCACACTCATTTACTGATGACTTACACCTAATGATCATGTGAAAACAAACTCAATGTTTTGAGAAACAAATTTATTTTTGACCCTTGCATTTCTGTTTATCATATTTATTTTGTAAATATATACTGAATAATACATATAAGTCAAGTCACCTTTATTTCTGTAGCACTTTAACACAATACAGATCATTTCAAATCAGCTTCACAATAGTAAAAAATTCTAATTATGCTGTAAAGCAGGTCTAACAAGCAGTTTTCAGTTCAAATCACTTCAGTGTTTCAGTTCATTTCAATAACCTTAAGGTTCATCAATTGTGCATACATACAATATACAGTCTATTTGTGCACATACATGTACGTGTGACAAACTCCATGTACGCTTCGCTGCACACTGAACAAGCAAAACATTTAAAAATGTTCACATCCGTCTGTAGTTTGGGGTGTGGCTAATCATTTGATGTTTGTGTGTAGATAACACAATCAAATAGCATTTTTAGAAGAGTTAAAATAGTTTTGAATAAAGTGTTTGCTTTTCCAAGAGATGTGTGACGTTTTTCAGCTTGTGTGCGTGTTTTGTTTTTTTGTGTGTGTATAGTTTTGCGAAATGGAGCCCTAGTTAAAAAAATTGTGTTTAAGCATTTTTGAAAAACTGTACGGTTTGAAAACTGTAAAACTTGTAAAGCGTTACATATTACCCCCTTTTATCTTTTCAATCTTACCTTTATGTTTCAGAGCACGAGACACAGGAAGAACTTGGACTAAGAATAGACGAGCTGTTGTTTCCTTCACCAACGTGAAATTCTTTGTTGTAAAGAAAAGTTTGAAATATTCAATCAGGGCTGCAAATGAATACATGAATTACTCTTAAAGCCTTATTGATTCAACAGGCATTTTCGATCCAATATTTGATTGCTAAAAAAGCTTCTAAAATGGATTTGACATTATAAGCATTGAAGGAGACTTTAAATAAATTTATACTATATTTTTTATTTTTTATTTCACTTGATCACACTAAATGTGAATTAGGATAGCACAAAAATTCTGAACATTTACATTTACAATAAAAAACATATTGCTGTCAAAAGTTCTATAAACATCATTCTTACCAAAATCTTATAAACAATCCACACAGCAAGAAGACACTGACAGCAGATCTGAAATGAAGCCTGTTATTGTGCAGACCTATTAACTTTTATATGGCTCATAAAACCGCCCAAAAGATCCGCCCAAAAAAAAACAACTTTCACTTTCACTGCCAAATCACCATATAGAAACTAGAGTCAGAGGGACATAAATATTTACCTGGAGTTCATGTGTTGAAATATAGACATTAACGCAGTGGCATTGATAGACCCATTTTACTGCAGTCTAAATAGTGAGAAGATTTTGGTTGTGAATGCAGTGGCATGCTAATTCATGTAGATTTATATCTGTTGTTTTACAATGGCTCAATGTCTACAAATCTACAGAAAATTTGAAGACAGGGAACAGAAACTGTAGCCACAAAAAAAATATAAGAGCTGAATATACGGCACAAAAAGTCACACAGAACATAGCAAAATGTGATCATTTCAAATCAAGTATCTGTCAGGTCCATTAAATAAATATGATGGCATTGAAAATAATATAATTCATTTTATTGTTTATAAATACAACAGAACCACCCAAATGAGTAATTATAGATTCAATAAAGATTCATAAACGTTTGTAGATCTCTAAAGTTGTTCATATTTAAATGATAGTCATTTTAGATGCTGTCACTCAGTAACCTTTGTTAATATTGTGCGTTTCGGGATCTATAGAAATGTTTGGTTGAACCCCACTTGACGTAAAATACAAGCAAATACTCAATAATAACAAATTATTTAATATAAAATTGTTTTTAATAAAAGTCATTACAGTTACTATTTGACAGTAAGACATTTTACAAAAAAATTGTTTAATTTAAGCGCAGAATTAAAGCACCACTTCAAGGACAAAGAAAGTGGATAGAAAATTGGATGCAATTCTAAAAGTTCGTTTTGTAATCTTTTTTGGTTTAATTTGACCTTATTTTTTTAACTTCCCTGTTTTGGACACTGGGTGGATATCTGCATTCACTGAGGCTTAAAATACCATGGTATGTTTATTCAGAGCTGCATTGACCTTCCTGTTTGTTTCCTGAAGAGGAACAATGAATGAATTGTGATGAAATTCCTTGCAAATATAAGTGGCATATAACACAAGAACAATCAGAAAAAACCTTACTTACTTAATCCACACACTCCTTAATCCTTGATAAATAATTACAAATAAATAAACATTTAGTTTAAAATAAAATTAAACTTATTATTTGGTGATTGGAATATGACAGAGTATTCAAACCTGTTCTGTAACTTATCAATCAAAAGCAGAACAACAAGAATAAAGAGTGTCAGGAGTGTTATCGGCACTGCCTCAAAA
Source organism: Chrosomus eos (assembly GCA_036326025.1). Lineage (NCBI taxonomy): Eukaryota > Metazoa > Chordata > Actinopteri > Cypriniformes > Leuciscidae > Chrosomus > Chrosomus eos. The sequence goes on along the minus strand of CM070827.1, from coordinate 31,269,166 downwards.
AACCCAGAGAGCACTTGTACACACCCGGCTTAATGTTTTCACCGCAGTGATGAGTCTAAGAGACTTGAAGCATGTTTGAAATTTGCATCCAAATACAATGCAAATCTTTATTTTGTACTCATCTGCAACAAACAAAATAATGCAAAGGGCAAAATAAAATAAAGTGATAAATGAGTAAGGGAAACCCAGACGTTTCAGCTGAAACTCCCATTTTAACAGTGAGAAAGATCATATGGATTTTTTATTTTGTGATCATCAAGATATACTGTAAATGAAACCTTACTTTTTGCATTAATTTTAAGTTTTTGAGTAGTCACGAGTAGCAGTGGCAGCTGAGGCTTTATTATGGAAAGTAAATTGGAAAGAAGAGAGGGCCAAAAGCAATCTATCAAGTAGGTAAGACACAAAATGATGTAAAGAAATGCAAATTTTGAGCAAATATTTGCAAACAAAAGTTATTTCTCCAAAGGTAAAAATCTTATACATTTAATCACATGTATGTATTTTAAATCAAATGTATGTTGCTTTGGATTAAAAAAAAATCTATATCATACATGTCTATTAGATATTTTGCATTAAATGTCATAAATGTTTTTGTCTATAAATACCTCAATAGCAATTAGATCTAAACGCTGTTGAACATTCTTGTCTTTTACACTTCAGTCTCCAGTGAAGCCATAAGAATGTTCCTAGCATCATCAGCGATGTCAATCAGAGCTCTCTTCAGCATTCTTGAAATAGTCAGATAAGACAACCCTCCTGCCACCAAACTGCCAATGATGGGAATGAAGCTCACAAGCAACTCAACAACATCTTCTGATATCAGAAAAGATGCAGCACCCAGCAAGGTTAATATTGAACTTGTGTTTATCCCTTGATGGAGAGGAGACTTCATCAGACTCTTCAGTTCCTCTACAGTTTTCCCAGATCTTTCGCAAAGCTTCTGTAAGGATGGATCATCCAGACCAAACACGCTGTAGTACTTTCTCAGCTCATCTGCTATGATGGCTATATCTGCAGTGATCGAAAGACCAGGAAGAGGAATAGAAGCTATACAAGCAGACAGGAAAGCAACTTTTCCAATGTTTTCCTCAAGAGCTTTCTTCTTTTTCTCATTTATCTCCAGTGTAATATTCGGCAAAGCCAACATCAGCACACGTCTCTTATGCTGTGGAAGCTCTTTCTCCATCCTCTCCTGCAGTTGATTTAAATCATAGTTGCCGAGCTCCCAACCAGAGATCAGGAACACGACAGGATCCTCTATATCGATCTTTCTCAGACCTAGACAGAAACAGTAAAGGGCATCATGAAATATTTTAAAAATAAAAGATTATTTATAATCATAAATTAATAAATAAGATTGATAATAATTTATTAGACTTTGTAATTAAAAATATCATTGTTTTTACATGAGAAAAACATTGCAATGTGAACTGAATAAACTAACCATTTTCACAATCCTTTCGGATGGTATCCAGTGTCTTTTTCTGGTCAAAGTTCTTCTTTCTCTTCTCAGCAGTAATACAAACGTCAATCTTGGAACGAACAAAATAAAACTTTTTCCCCATTCTCATGATCTCCTTGGCCAGCTGAGTGTGGCATTCTTTGAACCGATCCGAAGCAATGATGATGAAAAAATCATAGCGTTCAAACTGAACCAGTTTAAGATACTCGTCGGCTCTGAAGTTTGGTGTTCCAATTCCAGGAAGATCCCACACCTTCACATTTTTGTATTTAGGGTGAAGGTAATCTTTAGGCTCCATGGTGGTTTCCACAACACCTGTTTCAGCAGAGCCCTCTTCTTCATCTCCTAAACCCCTGAACGCATTAACAAACGTGGACTTTCCAGAACCCGACTCTCCCGTCACACCAATGTTAAGTTCTACAAGATCTTGCTCTTTGAGGTATTCTTTGATTGTTTTTATTGCTGATGGGAGATCCTGAGTAGATATGGTATCTTTAATATCCTCTAGGTCCTCCTGAGTTATTATACAGTAATCTTCAAACATAGCCATCATAAAAAAGATCTGTCAACAGTATAAAAATGCTTTAGGTAATATGTAAAAACAACATCCATGTCCATGCTGGAACTCAACAGTCCTTTATTTTGCTTATCATAGTTTGTCCTATAAAGAAAACCAAGACATGTATCAGTTTTTCAATCTCATATTATGTTTCAAAGCACAAAGGATGCAAGAGGACGTGCTGTTGTTTCCTTCATAAATGTGAAACTCACCGTTGTAAGAATTCATTACTAATAATGTAAACTGATTCATCTGCCATTTTAAATGTTGTATTTGATTGCTAAGAGAAATGTCTAACACATGTATTCCACATGACAGTAGCCATATTGCTAGACACACATTTATGCATAGGGCTACTTGATAAATGTTTGCATTTTGCTGCCAACCAGAAATTCTGACTTTCAGTTTACAACATGAAAGTGATTGCGGTCAAGATATCTGGATGATCAGTAAAACAGTAAAATAAAAATAAAAAATCATTAAAATGGCGACCATAGAGACCTTACCAAAATGTTCCGTGCAATTCACACAGCAAGAACTGACAACAACTTGAACCCTTTGTTTGCGCCAACAACTTGTCCACTGCAATACTTTCACTTTCACTGCAGCTGAAACAGGCAGAGACTTGTAAATACTTGTCAGATATATATAAATAGTCTATATATGGCCAACATAGATTCCATTGGTTAATATCTGCGCATAAACATTACGAAAGACAATATGCAATATGCAACGCGACACAATATGTCACAAATCACAGCCAATCAGAAGTGTGTGCAGTTCTCACTCGCAACACGTTGCACAGATTAAGTGCGTCTAAAAACTTGCAAATTCACGATTTTCGCGATGCTTTTCCATATTAAAGTATGCTATTACTTGTGGAATTTGTCATATAATATCAATGTTTCTCATTTATATTTTCGTTAATGCTTCTAGACGTCTTGAATATGCCAAAACGTTCCACCAGAGGTCTCTGTCGCATTAGGGTTTTACATGATAAACGGTCTCAAACACTTCAGATGTGCCCCCCCCCCCCCCCCCCCCCCCCCCATGTCTGAGGTTGTGCGCGCGCATCATAGGCTCAGGTGGTATTCCATGCATTTACAGCAAAGATGACACAATGACCTTTACTGAAAAGCTTCTGTTAAACGGAGAGTCTGTTAATAAATTAGTGTGAGGGAGGAGAATGGGGTCATAGCCTGTGACTACCTTGTTGAAAGATAATTGTGGAACAGATGTGACCGTTTTATTGCAAGATAAATATCATTGTGAGATCTGGATCTATTCGCACGACATGTAGGCCTATTTTCTGATTGCTTTTCTATGCAATGCCCTCAGAATATAACGTAGAAGCTTAAGAAATCAGGTTACATGAAAGGGCTTGACCAGGCACTAGGCTACAATAAACTATGGTTAACTTGTATAAAAATGACTGTCTGCAAGTTAACATAAACCCCCCAAAATATGCTGCTGTTAACATAAAAATGTAACCCTCTGACAGACAACCAGTTCATTTTGCTTATAACATCTACATAGTTTTCTGAAAGATAGTTCAGATATATATTTCATTCATGAGTACAAACAAACACATCTTTATTTCTGTCTTTTTACCTCTCAGTGTTTTTCTTATTGGTTGTATTCCAACCGTCTGTACTTGCTGTTGACGGTGTAATTCGCTTCAGATCATGAGAACAACAAGAAGAGAAACGAGGAAATTATAATCAGTGTAGCTTTGTCAGCATTGTCCTTATCTGGCGTTTCTGTTTACTGAACCTCTGTCCACCCATTATTTTCCCCACAGTTGAGATTGTATGTTTGTGTGCCCGAATCAACATGAAGACTGTTATGTTTTATTTTGAAAACTACAGTTTCTGTCTAGGGGAGTGTTAAAGGATAGTCGAGGTTAGATATCTCACTAAAACAACTTTGAAAGTCTATCGCGCTCACAAAGTCTACACACACACACACACACACACACACACACACACACACACACACACACACACACACACACACACACACACACACACACACACACACACACACACACACACACACACACACACACACACACACACACACACACACACACACACACACACACACACATTTGTACACTGTGTTCCAAGACACGTCTAGCTCTTTAGAATGTTCTGTCCTGCCTCAGCACTATTTACCAACTCCCCACGCTGTGTGACACACGTAACATGAAATCTTATACATCTCAGAAAGATCAGTTACATATGCTGCAGCTGCTGCAATGTACACACCAATACAAATACACAATGTATTTGCAGGTGGATAATAATAGATATAACACTACACAGGTTGGGTTTCCATGTTTTATGGGGACTTTCCCCATAGACATAATTAATTCCTAAATAGGAACATAGTAGTGTACTTACAGTGCAAAATAATATATAGTAAACTATAAGAATAAGTTCACTTAACAAAATTACAAGTACACTTGCAGTATAAAACGTACTCGGTTACTAACGTAACCTCGGTTCTCTCTAGAGAGGGAACGAGTACTGCGTAATATCTTACGCTATGGGAAAAACTCTTTTCCACGAGATATTGAAGCCAAAAATTATCCTTAATTTTTTATTAATGTAAAACGCTTTGCGGCAGCAAGCAGACATAGGCGAGACAGCTCGTGCGCCTATTGGCTGCCCTGCGGCAAAAGCAGCAGCCTATCGAGAGAGGCTCTGTGTGACGTCACGACGAATGGGGGCCTTTCGCGCCCATATCGTCACGTCCCGCCAGAAAGGGCGTGGTCTCGCCCTATAAATGGGCTCGATAGCTGCTCTTACGTTGGTTTTCATCGCCGAAGCGAACCAGAGCATATTCCAAGCACGGCAAGATATGCAGTACTCGTTCCCTCTCTAGAGAGAACCGAGGTTACGTTAGTAACCGAGTACGTTCTCTTACGAGAGTATCTCTCGTACTGCGTAATATCTTACGCTATGGGGAACACAATGCAACACGCCGTGCTGGTAGGGATCCAACACCAAAGTCCAAGGGGCCGAAGCCCGGGGCGCATATAGTGCATAATCACCATAAACTCACAGAGAGTGAGGGAAGAGAGGCTAGAAGCATCATTCCCTGTAAAATAGCATCCGAAAGGAGCTAATCATGTGACAAATAGACCATACCGTCAGGGTGAACATTCAGCCTGAACTGGGTGGCCACATGTGTGTCAACATTTTAATGAGCTGCTGTACCGGTCAGTGAGCAATACGCAGGTCAAACTCAGTATCCGAGACGCACAGCGGGCAGATAGCACTGAATTTTATACCGCCAAAAGCTTAGCTTGTAAGGCGGGAACCTCCAGGTTATAGTATTTTATAAATGTAGACGGCGAGGCCCAGCCCGCGGCCATACAAATATCTTGCAGGGTAACCCCGCTAGACCATGCCCACGAGGAGGCCATGCCTCTTGTGGAGTGCGCTCTAACACCCAAAGGGCACTGTAGGCCCTTAGAAGTGTAAGCCAGCGCTATGGCACCGACTATCCATCTGGATAGTAGCCGTGCTTCGGTTTGAGTATGACCTTTGAGTCATTAGGTCCAAACTCCATGCATGACGCGCTTACTGAAAGCGCTTGCAAGTCCCCTACGCGCTTCACTGAAGCGAGAGCCATAAGAAACGCTGTCTTGAAAGACAAGTGTTTCATGTCTGACGACTGGATTGGCTCGAATGGGGCACCTTTCATGGCCTCCAAGACCGTGGAAAGGTCCCATGTCGGGACTGAAGGGGGCCTGGGAGGGTTTAGCCTCCGAGCTCCTCTAAGGAAACGCACGACTAAGTCGTTCTTTCCCAGTGACTGGCCAGACAGCGGTTTTGCAAACGTTGCTATGGCCGCCACGTATACTTTGAGCGTGGAAGGGGTCCTGCCCTTATCCAGTAGCTCCTGAAGGAAGGAAAGCACTTCCGTAACCCCGCAGTCTAGAGGTGAAAAGACCTGCGCTTGACACCAAGCAGAGAACACAGACCACTTCGAGGAGTAGAGCCGTCTGGTAGACGGGGCTCTAGCCTGCGCGATCGTGTTTAACACTCCCTCTGGGAGGTCAGCGGGTACCCGTTGATGGCACATGCATGCAGGGACCACAAATCCGGGTGAGGATGCCAAATCGAGCCTTCCGCCTGAGAGAGGAGGTCTCTCCTCAACGGTAAAGGCCATGGGGCAGCGCTGGTCAGCTGCATCAGGACAGGGAACCACGACTGGTTTGTCCAGAGCGGAGCTATGAGTAGCACTGGGCATCCCTCCCTCCTGATTCGCTCCAACACCTGAGGCAGGAGTGAGACAGGGGGAAAAGCATATAGGGGGCGGCGGGGCCAAACATGGGCCAGCGCGTCCCGGCTTTTCGAGAAGAATCTCGGGCAGTGAGCGTTTTCTTGGGACGTGAACAGGTCCACCTGCGCTTTGCCAAACGTTTCCCACAGCAGCTGGATCGTCTGCGGGTGCAGAGACCATTCTCCTGCTGGGACGTTGTTTCTGGACAGCCTGTCTGGTCCCACATTTAGGTGACAAGGCACATGCGCCGCTCTCAGCGAGAGCAGGTTGTGCTGAGCCCAGACCAGGAGGCGTTCCGTCAGCCTGTAAAGGTTTCGGGACCTGACGCTGCCCTGCCGATTTATGTACGCCACCACTGACATGTTGTCCGACCGGACCAATACGTGGTGGCCTTTTATCTGGGGACAGAAGCGCCGTAGCGCTTTGTCGACTGCTATTAATTCCAAGCAGTTTATGTGAAGGACCTTCTCCCGTACTGACCATAGGCCAGCTAGCGGTCTTCCCTCGAGCAGCGCTCCCCACCCCGATGTGGAGGCGTCCGTAGACACCACCTTCACACTCGAGGGGATCCCCAGACTCACACCTGACTGATACCAGTCGGTTACTTTCCATGGTTTCAGAGCCGAAATGCACTGAAGGTCGACCCTGAGGCGAAATAGACCTGCGGTCCACGCCCTGGGGGGAACTCGTGCTTTTAGCCATAGCTGCAGTGGGCGCATGTGGAGCAGGCCCAACTGGAGTACAGAGGCTGCTGAGGCCATCAGACCCAGCATTTTCTGAAACCTTCTGAGCGGGACTATAGAGCCGTGGCGGAAGGATTTCGCGACGTGCTGAATATTCAATCCGCGCTCCGGTGACAGGCGTGTCGTCATGGATAGCGAGTCCAACACTCTTCCCAGAAAGGAAATTCTCCGACTGGGGAGCAGTGAGCTTTTCGCCCAATTGACTGTAAGGCCCAGCTCCTCGAGGTGCTCGAGTAATGCGGCCCTGTGTTCTATGAGCTCCGTTCGTGAACAAGCTAGAATCAGCCAATCGTCCAAGTAGTTCAAAACTCGCATGCCCCGAAGTCTCAGGGGGGCGAGTGCCGCGTCCATACACTTCGTGAACGTACGGGGTGCTAGGGACAGGCCGAACGGCAGGACTGTGTATTGATATGCCTGGCCCTCGAAGGCGAATCTCAAGAATCGCCTGTGATGGGACGCTATTTGTATTTGAAAATAGGCGTCTTTCAGATCTATTGACATGAACCAGTCTCCTTGGCGCACTTGCGCGAGGATTTTCCTGGTCGTAAGCATTCTGAACTGGCGCTTCACGAGCGTTCTGTTCAGCAGTCGCAGATCTAGAATGGGTCTGAGCCCACCATCTTTTTTCGGTACCAGAAAATATCTGTTGTATAAGCCCCCTTCGCTCTGAGCCTGAGATAGTTCTATAAGGTTATTTCTATGAGGTTCTATAACCCCTTTCCTCAGTAGTTTCGCTATCTCGGCTCTAAGTAGATGAGATACTTCGCTTTTCACCGTAGTTTCGACGCGCGCCGTGTAATGGCGAGGGCGTCGAGCGAATTGTAGCGAATAGCCTCTCTTTATAGTGTTCAGCACCCACTCTGATACCCCGGGAAGCCTTGACAACGCATCCCCGCGAATAGCTAGCGGCACGAGAGTCCCTGTGTGCTGGGAACACAGCGCCGTGTTTACAGCGTTCGAGGCGGGGGCGCGCTGATCACAGTGGGCAGCCTGGCCGCGCTCAGCTCCTCTAAGGCGGGTGGCGCCGAGAGAGCGAGCGGGGCGAATCCCGTGGAATTCGGTGTGTCTGTGAGAAAATGTGGGCGCGGGGCTGCGGGCACATTTGCTGCACTGAAAACACTGTCGTTTAGGGCCGACTGAATGTGTGTTGGTTTCGTTTTTACAGAAACCGAGGGACACGCAGCGTGTAGTGTAAGCGGGCATTGGGATATGGGCGCGTTCACTACATTGTTTGCACAATCGACCGGAGTCGATTTTATTTGTGCGAGCCCTGCACCGTGGTGGGCTGTGTCTGGGTGTGGGAATGGGCACTGGGACGTGGGCAATCTTACAACACTCATAACACCATCGGCCGAGGCCGGAACACCAGAAAATACACTCTTTATTGGATTTATCTGGGTAGCCATGAAAACGGCTTTTGTGTGCAGGCAAGCGGGCTGAGACACCGGCTGCTTCACTGCAAAATACACTGGGACAGTCACAACGCATGGAACTGAACGAGCGAGAAGTTTTGGTGGAAATCCAGCCGCAGCGGGATCTGAACACCGTCGCTTTCCTAGAGTGGCTAGGAAGACTTTGAGGCCTCGGGCTTGATCTCAATCCTTGGCCGGGGCCCGCGGTGAGGGGGGCGGCATCCGGCGGAGCGAGACCGCGGTCTCTGATCTCGGGCCTGGCGGCGCTGTGAGGCGGCGGCGGGTGGTGCAGGCTGGGGCTGAGAGCTGCGAGCAGGCGGCTTGGTGTGACCTGTAGCGGAGCTCGAGCGCTTCGGCAGGAAGTGCTTCATAGCCTGAGAAGTCTTCTGCACCTCAACAAATCTGTCCGCAAAGTCCTTGACGGCAGATCCGAAAAGGCCCGCTGGGGAAATGGGCGCGTCGAGGAACACAGAGCGCTCGGCTTCCGTTATCTCAGACAGCGTCAACCATAAGTGTCTCTCGGCGACGGCGAGAGAGGCCATATTCCGCCCCATGGCCTGTGCAGCGGCTTTAGAAGCGCGTAGAGCGAGGTCTGTAGCGCTTCTCAGGTCCGCTACGCAGATAGCGCCAGGTCCCTCCTCGTCCAGCTTGAGGAGAAGGTCTGCCTGGTAGATCTGCAGAATAGACATCGTGTGCAGCGCTGAAACTGCTTGCCCGGCTGCGGTGTAAGCGCGTCCGTGCAGCGATGATGTCACCCGACAGGCTTTGGACGGGAGCGTCGTCTGAACACGCCGTCCAGCAGAGGGCGGGCAGAGATGTGACGCAACAGCCGTCTCCACCGAAGGAATGGCGAGGTATCCTCTATCTCCCGCACCGTCGACAGCGGGGAATGCCGCGGAGGTAGAGGTATGCATCCTGGCGGAAAAGGGGGCCTTCCACGACTTTGCAACCTCCTCGTGAAGTTCCGGGAGGAAGGGCGCGGGCCTAGACTTTGCTGGAGCCTCGTCTTTCCCGAGAAAGCGTCCGTCCAATCTGTTGCGCGGCGGCAGCGTGGGTGCCTCCCAATCGAGACCGATGCTTTTCACGGCCTGGGTGAGCAGACGCATCAGCTCAGCCTCAATGCCAGCTCTCTTCCCAGAGGGTTGGCGAGAAACGTTAGCGGAGGGGAGGTCCACGGAGCTCGCCCAATCCTCGCTATCCGAAGCCAAGAGAGAACATGCCTCAGTGTTATCGTCCAACTCGATGGCGGATGCGGCGGCAGACGGCGGCCGCTGTCCGTCCGGGAGCGACTCGAGCGAAGCCGGCGGGCGAACCGGCGAGCTTTGGCGGGCTGGAGATAGCTCGGGCGCGCGCTGGGCGCGGCGCTTCTTGCGGCGCGGCATCACGGCGGGCTGGGATGCGGGCTCGGAGAACGAAGCTAGTCGACTCCGCAGAGTCACCATAGGCAAGCGTTCACAATGATGGCATCCGCCGTCAGCAAGCGCGATGGCCGCGTGATCCTCACCCAGGCAGGACACGCAGATGACATGGCGGTCCTCATCGCTGAGTGGGGCTCGGCAAGAACCACAGGAAGGCATCTTTAAAAAGACGCCGCTCTTTTAGAGGGGTGGGAAAAAAGGCAAATAATGCACACACACACTCTAAGCAGAGGAAAGGATATGTACGCCGGAAAGCGCAGCAGGTACGGCGGCTGAAGGCGGCGAGGCCAGCGACTCCAGACTCGATGGCACGTCCCGCTGAAGGCTACAGGTCGACGGCGCGGCTTCTCACTCTGGATCCAGCGATGCGGGAGGCTTCGCTGAAGAGATGAAAATCAACGTAAGAGCAGCTATCGAGCCTATTTATAGGGCGAGACCACGCCCTTTCTGGCGGGACGTGACGATATGGGCGCGAAAGGCCCCCATTCGTCGTGACGTCACGCAGAGCCTCTCTCGATAGGCTGCTGCTTTTGCCGCAGGGCAGCCAATAGGCGCGCGAGCTGTCTCGCCTATGTCTGCTTGCTGCCGCAAAGCGTTTTACATTAATAAAAAATTAAGGATAATTCAATAATTATCAATAATAATTCAATTCTTCAATATCTCGTGGAAAAGAGTTTTCCCCATAGCGTAAGATATTACGCAGTACGAGAGATACTCTCGTAAGAGAACTGCTAAATTAGTAGTTAAAGTATACTTCAAAGTGTACTTTCATAAACTACAAAATGTGCTACAAACATCAGTATAGCCTAGCTAAGTTCCCTTAATTGCAGTACAAATGAAAAAAGTTTACTACTGTTACACTTAAAGTATACTTAAAAGTAAACTATTATACACTAACAAGTGTAGTACACTTACAGGTAGTACATTGATAATTACTACAGCACGGCTGCATCTGAAATGTAGGCAGCTGACTTGTTTCATCACTTTATAGGCAACGTTTTGCGCATGAAGGTTCCTCACGAAACTGATTTCGGACAGACTTCTGAGGCAGCATACACGGTTTAATGATCTACAGCAAAATAGAGCGAGCTTTGGTGAAAACTAAGTGAATATTTAATGACTACAATAGTGGTTTCCAACTAGATGACCAACTGCAATTTTCAGACACCATCTTTATTTTTCTAGCTCAACTGTCACAGAATGGAAAGCACAGGATTGTGGGAAATCAAAGGCAGCGAAGGATACATCTATGCTGCCTTCAAAAACCCATCAGATGAAGATCTCAGGAGACAGGTTGTGAAACTAACATTGACGTGTCTTGATGCCTTCCGACCTTGGATTGTGTCCTCCGAAGGCAGCATTTATCAGTTTTTTGACGCAGCCCAAGTATAATAACTACTGTATATACTTGAACTTTACTTTAATGAAGTATACTTCAAGTATACTTCAAGTAGGCCATACTTATTTTTTGTATATGTCTTCTATCAACCCGATCTCATGAAATTTATTTATGTATTTATTGTGTATTTTATAAGCGAAGATGAGTTTTTACGTGCATATGAAGTAGCTGATTGCATGCGTGCAGCTTGTGAGCGAACGAGCAACACACTCTGTACTGCAACCAGGTAAAGTCAATTTATAACCATATATCCAAAATGCTATTAAAAAAACAGTATCAAAATACATGGACACATTTTTGTTGGGGCTACAACAGAACTTTATTGACTCATAGTGTTTCAGTATTATTAAGAGTTGTTTATCTGACCATCTGACTTCCCTTTCAAATTTCTCATGAAAGTGAGCAAGATAATGTTTGAAAATTGTATTTTTTTTGTCATTTAAATAAGGCTAAAAATTTCTGCATTTGACCGAGGCGCTATACTCAAAGTGCGCTATGCAGTCCATACTCAAAGGTCTGTTGGCATGATGTGGCATGCAGGATGTGTAAGAGTTGGTCAGCTCACCGGGCCAAAGGATCAGGCACAGCAAGAGCTGCTGGAGAACAAGGAAATAACAGGCGATAACCTTCTATCCTGTTCTTATGTGAATGACGTAAGAGAGTTCATGCAAAGGCACACTCATTTACATGTCCGATAACCTCTGAGTGAGCTGTAAGGAAAAGACGGGAAATCCTCCATGTGAACTTACCAGCTGAAGAGTTTCTGGAAAAGGAGTATGACGTCTGTTTGTCACAGATAGAACCAAATCAGACATCTAGGTAACACAATCTATAAACAAAGTTTCTGCCAAATTAGACCTTTACTCAATCACTGGGCATAATTTGACATTTGCCTTCAGTTAAAATACTGTCATAAGCCTAGTTATTGTTTTGGAGGATTTTTAAGTGATTTTCTTGATTGTTGCTTTTCAGCAAGTGCATTGCATTTACTGTTTTTTCAATTGAATATAAATCGCATTATTGTATATTGCTTGGAGAAAAATCCTAAATGTGCATACTTTGGACCTGTCATAATTGTATGGTTCGGGATGCTGAATGCTATCTCGGCATCTATGGCAGAAAACAAATAAATAATAATAAACAATTATAATAATATTACTTATTAATAATAATAATTGATATTACCACACAAATTATGCACAATTTCTAAATAAAAAATAAAATATTCATCATGACATTTAGCATAACAAGACAAATATTTTTTTAAAATTAAATATATATTTAATATTATTTCCATAAGCATAATAAAAAATATACTGTGGAGGAGTATCTCAATTATCTAAAAAAAATTATATATTAAATATTCTTAAATAGTAGCTACAGTTCATGATAAGTTATTTTTGTCCTTTGATAAATATGATTACTTACCTTGGATTAAATGTCTAAAATAACAGCCAGAATTCCAACAAAGCCTGCCATAAATCCTCATTGTAAAACTTGATGGATAATATGTCACCAGCAAAAAATTAGTCTTGGAGACCGTTATACATTCCTGAGCTGATTATTACACAAGTCTTTTTTATGGCATCTTTTTCAGACGTGTTGTGAAATGACTTGCAGGTGCAAGAGAAAGTGTGTTGTGTTTTACAATTCTGTCAGAAAAACAGTGATGGTGTTCTTGTGTTTCTCAGTACTCTATTCTTAAAAGCCCGGTTTAGCCAGATGGCAGGCAGGGGTGGTGCAGTGTCTCCCTTTCATGAGCCAAGTCAAACACTGGCCTCGGCCGTGTAGCTCTCCATTTCTGCGGGCCTTGCGCCCCGAGCACGAGAACAATGTGGGTTTGAAGCCTCCTGAGTTTTCCTCTGCCAGACACCAACAGGAATGAGAAGAATTCCAAGTTATTAGAGAGAGAAAGATCATGTTCTGTGGATTAGCAGAACGGCTAAAAATACTTTGATCTCCTAACAGACTCCACGTAGTCTTGTATCTTGGAGGAAACACAGTATGCCGCACATTTTTAAGCCCATAAACCTTAGTGGAGGTGGAAGAATTTTGGAGAGCGATCAGTCTGGAGCTGGGTGGCCATAAGCAGATAGAAATCTCTTTGTGTGTCAGCACACACTGAAATGGGATTTTATGATGCAGCACAGTTAGCGTTACTCACTAACTTGCGTCCAAGTCCTCCTGACTTCAAATGTCTAATTAAAACTTGAACAAAGAGATTATATTAGGCCCTAAAAGATTATTTTCTTGATTAAAGGCAGTGGTGCGCATTACCTTTTGATTGTGGGCACCCCCGAATCTTTACAACTAATCACATTTATGCTTGAGTTTAGTGGTGGATAATCAAATGGTGCATTCAAATCACTGTGGTCTGAGCAAGATGTTGACGTACCTTTTCAACAAAAAACAAATACAGCAAGATTTTTTAAACTCTACTTCTACAAAATGATGGATTAAGAATAGAATACACAGGTGTGTTTTTGTTTAATGTTTCTGTTTAATGTGAGACACTGTAAACTGAATTATATTGTGTACATGCAACGTAGCTAATTTTACTGTAGGTGAAAATGAATAATTTCATTATTTTCAACAAATTTACCATGTATACAGATGCATCATTCATCGCGTACATCATATTTTCTCACTGAGAGTGACATGCCTTCAATTTGGAAACTAAAAGAAAATGTGGGAGACTAAAAGAAGGGCTAAAAGAAATGGTGTATTCAAGTCATGTCGGAAAGATTGTATTTTTAGTTGAATGCACAGGAACACTGCATAATTTAAAATACGCAAATTCAACGTAATTACAAGTGGAACTTTCTTTAAGCCTAGAGTTTCTGAGTTGGGGGCGTGTCAGTGAGAAAATATGGTGGACGCAACAGATGCAGTGTGTATAATTATGATAACCATAAATAATGATTAAATACAATGATGAAATTGTAAACATATACTGATGTGCATTCCTTACTCATCATTTTGAAAAAAAATCGTGCTGAATTTTCACTCACCAAAAATAGAGTTTCCCCATGCACTTATAGTGACTGTAGTGGCATTCAGGTGTGATCAACTCAACATAAATATTATCTTTCCTACATGATTTGAACACACCAAAAGTTTTTAAAAGTATTGATAGCAAATTTAAATGATTGTTTGAAAAGCTTTAACTGAGATGTCATTAACTCCATAGAAGCACACTTCACCAGCGCACCAATATTTGGCTGAAGGCTAGCCTTAGTAACAGCTGTTGCAAGTAATGCATTGCAACACATTGCTGTGTTTCATTCCATAAAATGTGCATGGCGCATACCTCAACGTTTTGGAGATGCTGACACATATCCCTGTGGGTCACCGATCACCCCAAATAACTTGAATAGCTCTGGTAATGCACTGCCCTTTGTGGTTTACCCGTCAATGTACTTGAAAGAAGTAGAACCGAGTAGAAGTAGAAATGTTTTCTTGTCAGCCCCTTAAGCATGGCTAATGTGTAATTTGTGTTTACAGGGTAAGTTAAGACTGTGGCTCTCCTCTGTGGTAACACTGAAAGTCACTAACTTAAGATTTTCTCTGATTCCCGTGGAGGGGAAAAAGAGAAACAGGGTCCACAAAACATCTATCCTCCATTTGTCAAAGTAACCAGTGGAATTTTTACATAACATGGCTTCCCAATGTAGGAAATGAGTGTGTTTATGTGGTTAAACTATTTTCATTGGAGATTTTTAGTGGGAAATTTCAATTCGGAGAACCTTCAATGATTTTTTATGTTCGGGATGAGTGAAACCACATTTTATTTTCAACCCAATACCAATTGTTTATTTTATTGATACCTCTATTCAATCATTTCCCCCCTGTAATATCCAAGGATAAAATGGGCAAAGCCGATTATTATAGCATTTAAAAGCCATTTTAACATAGGCCTAGACTGTTTGTGTGTGTTTGTGTGTGTGTGTGTTCCATTTATTAACCCTTTAAAGCCTGACATATGAAATGTGTCACTGTCACCAGCTAATCTCCTCCTCCTCTCTATTTCCCATCATCCTCCCTTGCCCTCACCTACATGCACTTCCCAATCCCCTCCTAAATGCAATGGCCCGTTCACTGTCACCAAGATAGTCCAATGGCAGTCTGACTTAAACTTCTTCCGGTGTAGTAGGCGCTCCTAGGAGGAGGGGTACTGTCACGGTTCATGAATTCACTGACTCTTTCTCGTCTTGTGTTGTGTGTGTGTATGTGGGCATTGTCACTGATCACTACCGCTGATCAGCGGCACCACCTGCATCTGATCAGCGGCTCCTATTTAAGCGCACAGTCTTTGCGACGTTCACATTGGTCATCACTCATCCCTTCACCACCTCGAGAGATCGGGTTGTTCATCAGCATCTCTGCGCTACCAAGAGCGATTTGTTCCTGGAGACTTGCACATCTGACTGCTTTTTACTATCTGCTGATTTTATCATCAATAAACTGCTTTTTACTTGCATTTGAATCCACTGTCTTACTGACATAACAAAACTAGTGCTTATATTTTTCAACATAATAACATTGACCATGTATGGCTATATATTAATGAATATAACATATTTATAAATGAATACATAAAATAGCATTACATGTAATATTCATAACATTTTATCCTTTATTGTGTACATATATATTGCACATACATGTTCCCATATAAATGTTTACACATTCAAGGAATGAGTTACAACCACTGATATATAGATCAGTGGTTACAACAGATTTCTAGTTCCCAGCATGCTTTGCTTCTGACTGACTTCTGAAAGGTGAGCAAATGTTAAAATGAAGTGTTTTTCAATGTGTTTTGCTCAATATTAATAAAGTGGAGATATCTGTTAGTATTTCATATTATTATATTATTTTGGAATTAAATTTTTTTTTTACTATTGTGCTGAAGAGTAGAACCTGTGGTTCGGTTGACGATTGGCCTAATATCGTTAAGATCATAATTAATATAATTTAAAGGTATTGACTGTGCACTCCTCAGCACAGTGATAATCTCATGGAATCATACTTTAGTACACGCAGGTGTGCTTTTGATAACTAGCTTGATAATAAGAAATATTTATAATGTAAATTAAGTTAAGAAATATGATAATTATATGTTTCTCTATATACGTGTTTATTTTGCATGAGTAAATATATCTGTAAAACATTACACATGCAGTACCTTATCTGATCACATGCATCTATATATTATGAAGTGTATTACTGAATATAAAATTACTTATGATATATTAGTAAATATATTGTCACATATTTTTCAATATGAAAAACGTTCAATGTTTCGATGTGTTGTGCGTTCAGAGATACTCTTCTGTATACCTCAGTTGCAATGAGTGTTATTTGAGTTGGAACCGTCTGGACATTGTCCTCTGACCTCTGGCATCAAGAAGGCATTTTCGCACACCAGACTGCCGCTCACTGGATATTTTCTCTTTTTCTGACCTTTCTCTGTAGACCCTATGGTTGTGTGTGTAAAAATTGCAGTAGATCAGCAGCCAGTCTCGCACCAACAACCATGCCACAATTCTTCCCCATTATGATGCTCAGTTTGAACCTCAGCAGAATGTCTTGACCATGTTTACATGCTATGCATTGAGCTGCCATGTGATTGGATTAGATATAGTTAAAACAAGTTAAAAAGCAGTTGAACAGGTGTACTTAAAGGACAACTCCGGCGCAAAATGAACCTTTGGTCTAATTACACATTGGTACATAGTCAACCGTTCTCTAAGATTTGTTTTCGGAAAACAGTCTCGACCAGTCGAACCACGAACACTGAGCCAAGTTCTAGCTCGTTCACATCTCACCAGCGCACTTGGCTCGGCGTTCATGATTCGACTGGTGTAGTTTTTAGAGATAAAACTCTTTACATTCGATAATCATGAAAACAAATCTCAGAGAACGGATGTACCAATGTGTAATTAGACCAAAGGTTCATTTTGCGCCGGAGTTGTCCTTTAATAAAGCAGCCAGTGAGTGTATATTTCAAGATTGAGCCACTCATCTTGACTCTGCCACTCAAAAAGATTGTAAGACTGATGTTTCTGCACCCCCCCCCCCCCCCCCACAAAAATCCCTCAAAGAAAACTTCTTTAAATACCTTGCCTATAAATGAGGCTTCAAAAGGCAGAATGAAATGCTGTCTCCATCTGAATTGTGTAATCCCAGTGTTGAGTATCAGTCCCATAGGAGCATCTTATAACCACTTCTCCAGGAATTCCAGAGGCGTGTCCCGCCAGGTTTGGCTCAAGGCCACATTTCATGAGATGGCTGTGTAATCCAAGCAAACCCTCCGCCCTGATCCTGTCAACACCCAGTGTCCAACGCTCTTGGAACTACTGTCCCAGTCTCCAGTTTGTGACGTGTAAGCAATGCACACCTCAGATTGATTGCTGTATTGTGTAGCCGATTCAGAGATATGGCAGATGCTTAAGATGTAACCTGATTACCAAGTGTTGATCTTGTGTGCTGTAATACATGGACAGACGGTACTGGTGGTGGTGATGGGAATGTGATGGAAATTTCAGTTCAAAGAGAGGAGAACACGAGACCATATGGTTCACCCACAAGTTCATTGGCTGGGAAAAAGGTTGTCCTAAATAAATGTAAACAAACAACAAATGTGGTAACATATTTCATTCCTTTATTTATGTAAGAGTCATTTATTTGTATGGGAATCTGACTGGTCGTGTTGTGTGTTTTTTTATTTGTTAGATCTCATAAGAGTTTGAGAATCAGACTAGATTGGTTATGCTGTAAATTTAGTAGTGGGAGTGCGCCGCCACTGTGTAAAAATGCCACAGTCTTTCAGAGTAATTTAGTATGCATGTGCAAAAAAAAAAAAAATGTTAATGGAACTGAACATCACTGAAACATTTATGAGTAAAGGCCTGTACACATCAAGGACTTACTATACAGTTTTAATTTAAGTGTCCAGGAACTATGCTGGGGGGGAGGGTTTTCGACCAAGCAATTACAGGAACGTGGTTATAGGAAAAGTCCACTTTTAAACAGATCTATTAATTACTAGTACATAGAAAAGCACTATATAAATATAACAAATTATTACTATTCCTCAAAACCTTTTTTTTCCCATTTTTTCTTTTCCAAATCAAACAAAAATCGGTGAGTGTTGTAGAGTAGAATGACTGATATATAAGAGAGAGAGAGAGAGAGAGAGAGAGAGAGAGAGAGAGAGAGAGAGAGAGAGAGAGAGAGAGAGAGAGAGAGAGAGAGAGAGCGCCCCGGCCGCGCGCGCGCACTCACGTCTTCACACAACACAAGCGCTGTCTTGCTCTCTCTCTCTCTCTCTCTCTCTCTCTCTCTCTCTCTCTCTCTCTCTCTCTCGCGCGCGCATAAAAGGTTTGTTTCTTTATAATAGACATGCTAATAATCACAATCATATAGGCTACATCTGGCTGGGCCTGCACGGCGGCAGGAAAAAGACGCAGAGATGTAAGACACCGTGTCTCTACCTTACGATGATTTTGGTACACCAAAGGTAGATTTGCGCTCTGGAGTTCGGTTGATAAACTCTGCCATGAGCTAACTAATTATATTGATATAGCGCTGATATTGACATAGATATACTAATGTTATATGATCACTAGCAGTTTTTTAGACTAGTTTTTTTTTGTTTTGTTTTTTTGTGATGGGTAGGCTGAATCGTAATCGCGTGATTCGCGTCAAAGACACCTGATTGGCTACACACACTGAAGATAAATTCAATATTTGTTTTATTAAATAATTACTAAAACTATCCCTCTCTTCATCCCACACCCCAAACATGACATACAAAAAGTTGTGGAACAGAAACAACAACCAGAGATATTTATCCACCTAATTCTGCTATAATGCGCGCCGCCATGACGACGACTCCGGTTGCCTACTTCCGGTTTGCACTGTATTAGCAGTGAGAGAATGAGTTCAGGCTCTATCTATGTGCTGCTGTTGGTTGATTTTACAATCCAAATAAGATAAAAAAAAAAAAAAACTTTAGAAACTGGGTGCTTTGAGCATAAGATTAAAAGGAGAGAATGCCTATGTCCGGTTCGGATCAGCTACATTCAGTGCCAGAGAGTAGACGTTTTTGGTTAGCTGCGCTAAAACTGAAGCATCCAACGAAAAAGGTGTAATACGTTAACAGTATGGATGGGCATTTCAAGAAAAAATAATATTCGAAGATCGCTGGGTATTATTCAATTATTATTCGAAAATAGCACCCCTCCATCACATCACGCACACATAGCCTACATATTTTTTAATAAATATAATAAATATATTTAAAAAAAACTAAACATACTTTTTATATTTAAGTTTCACAATATAATGTTTTTTTATTTATTTGTTTATTTATTTCATCTATGTTGATTATATGAAAAGGGAACCGCATGAGATGAGTCAGATATGATCATAATGCCCAATATATCGGAAAACATTTGGAATGGCTCAGACATGTTTTGTAGAAAGCCTTTCTGTAAAGTGAAATTCGTTTAGTAAAAATTGTATCTTCATTTGTATCAATGTTTTATCCACAAATTACCTAGAATAATAAATATGACATATGACAAATATAGCGCGTCTTATTAATAAACGAAACTCAGCGTATAAGTTAGGCTACTTGCCTCACATACATGAGAAGTATATAGAAAGCTTGAAATGTGTACTTTTAAACAAAATAATTAAAAACGAGCAGAAATGGGCTCTCTGCTTATGTAGGTTAATTCGTATGAAGTGTGCATTTCTCTCTAGGCGCGTTCACTACTGCGAAGATGGCGAGTCAGCATCATCAAATTTATCTTTGCAGTCGATACTTACAGAAAACACTAGTTATTAATAAACAATTCAAATGTTTAATGCATAATCATTACTTTTGCCGTTTTTTATTGTGGCAAGCGCGTTGTGATGCAGAATAGGCAATATTACGAAAACGCTCATTATGGTTTATTCTCTCCCATATAGTATACATAACTTCCAACCAAACTTCAGTCGTGCACGGGCAGGGGCAGCCCTACTTATTTATTTCACATATTTTCTAATCAGCACATCACTGCGGCGTTCTGAGCAAGCGGCGCAATCTTCATAAAGCTTAGAACCGGAAAAGGACAACCGGATTCCGGTTCAAACCCGCTATGAATCATGGGTAAATTCGCTAACCAGGAAAAAGGTGGATAAGCTATACTTTTATTGTCATCACAGTTTGCCAACAGGGGGTGCTGGGGGGGACCTGATTTAGAGTGGGACCTGATTGTGATTGGATCCTTGTCATTTGCTATTGTGATCTCAGGTGAGTGACAGGTTGTCCTGCCCTCGTGCTGATAAACACGTCAAAAGTGATGCCATTGCAGGGGAAGGGAGGGGAAGCTATTTTAATTCAAAATTATGAGTTATCTATTTTACAAAAACAATAATGTGCACTCATAAGTTATTTTCAATAAACACCACAATATTCCATAAAATATAAGAATTGTCAATTTTGATTTTTAAAATCTTTAAGTCTTCTGTGAGAAGTGCTACACGTTTTTACATTGTTTTACAGGTTGAAATTCTTCCTGATAGTAAGCACATTTTCTTATTTGGAAGATGTGCTATTCCTCATGATGTGCTAGATAATCCTAAAGGTCTATCCCTGAATTTTAGAACAATGGGTGGGTTAAAGTAGGCGAGTTGTAACATAGGAGGTGTGTCTTGTACTAAGGGGGGCGGGGCTAGAAGAGTTCGTCACCCTCGTGTGTTTGAAGCAGTCAGCTGAGCACAACTTGTGCGGACGCGGCTCTAACCTCGTACAACATGCGGGATCACAAGGAAAACGTTTAACCCTGTGCACAGTTTGTCATTCCAACGTGTACAGAAAACAATCCAGTTAAACACCCTCCCTTTAATTCAACTTCTCCGTTCTTTTCCCGTGAAGATTGCCAGTTTGGAGGTGAGTAGCCTATACTACCAGACTGTTTGGATGGATGTGTTGAGAACATATGGTTTCGTGCTCATGCTATATCTAGAGATATTATATGGGGATATAATTTAGGAACATGAATTTATAAAGTGTTTTGTATGGAATTTACATTAAAACATACCGGTCAACAAATGAGTAGCTTATATTTGCGATAGGGTCGACTTGAAGTAAACTTGCACAGATATAGGTTTTGCTTTTGTGAGTGAGGTCTCGAGTAGAGTCGAGTCTGCTGCCAATAAACCGGTAAACTTGCGCAGGCGTGTTTACAAACAACTTCAAGATGTATTTTTAGATCGTATTTATAGATTCGCTTCTAGGTCTTACATACTGTGAAGTTATCTTTTTTTTTAGGTTTGGGATTTGAGAACCGGATATATTTAAAACAAATTACTGGAACCGAATGATTGTCATGATGTGATTTTCATGTTTGGTTAACGGTTATCGGACGTGCATTCTTCCGCCGATGCCGATATTGACCGTTTTAACGCGCAATTTAGCAACGCTACTAAGAAAACATCGCGAAACACCAGACTAGTCCGTGCGAATGGCTTTCTTTTTAGTGAGATAAAAACATAGAGAACAACGTAGTCCAGCTCACCAAATGAATCACTCCTGTGTGAGCCCGGTTCTTTTAGTCAATTCAAGCACGACTGGGTAACTTCAGTCCTGGAGGGCCACTGTCCTGCAAAGTTTAGCTCTCCAACACTGATGAAAACTCACCTGTAAGTAGGCTAAATTTCAATCCTGGAGAGGAGGTGACTAGCTTGTTCAGGTGTGTTTGATAAGAGTCGGAGCTAAACTCTGCAGGAAAGTGGCCCTCCAGGACCGAATTGCCCATCTCTCTCACGAACCAATGACTCTCATAAGCCAGTTCTTTTTTCTTTTCTTTTTTTTTAAGCGAATCAGCAGTCAGATTCCAGAGCGAATGACTCATTATGAGCCGGTTTTGTACTGATTCAAAAATAGTTATGAATCGTTTGAGTGGTTATTGATTTAATCTAAATATTACTTTCTGAATAGTTGTTACTTTTGTCGCGGTCTCGTAAAGAAGCAAGAAAAGTTACTGTTACTGTTATTGCGGGGACGTGCGAGAGTGTTACTGAGGCTAATTATGACCACTTGTAGTTAAAGGTAGCCTATACATTTATTTTTATTGTAGGCTAATTGGTGCTAGTTTATAATGAATTAATGTAATGTTACCACGGTTGTTTATTTTTATTTTTTAATTATGATGCAGAAATTGCACATTTGGTAAAAAAATAAAAAATAAATTCACCTTGAATTAAAAAAAAGTTTAACTTGTGTTTCTGACTCTTAGATTTGGTTTTAAGATAAATTCTAATAATCTCATATGAGAGTCGCCACAGGCTTATGGAAGCTTGTTTTCTGCCATAGAATAAAACATTTTAAAAGATAACTGTGACCTTTTTATCTCCCAATTGCGAGTTTACATTTTGCAGTTCTGACTTCTTTTCTCCGAATTATGAGATAAAACTCACAAAAAACTGCATATAAAAGACTTTGCTATAGTGTGCTATTAGACTATCAACTACAACATTACCTTACATTATGGGATTGTGCAAATAAATAATTTTTTTCATGACTGTCACAAATGCAAATGAGCTGTTTTTCATTTCAAACAATTGTCCAAAGATATTGTCCAGAAAAGTTATGTAATATTCTTGTGCGAGAACTCTCTCTTTCTCTCTCACACGCGCTAACACAAAGGAGGTGTATCTTTTTTCTTTTGTCAAGGAAGGAAGGGAAGTTGTTCGGTGGTTCTCTAACAATAGACTGGCCGAGTGCAGGGGTTGGATTTTAAAAGGCATGTTCAGACACACATGAGTCTCCTCTCCTCTCTCTCTCTCTCTCTCTCTCTCTCTCTCTCTCTCTCTCTCTCTCTCTCTCTCTCTCTCTCTCTCTCTCTCTCTCTCTCTCTCTCTCTCTCTCTCTCTCTCTCTCTCTCTCTCTCTCTCTCTCTCTCTCTCTTCTCTCTCTCTCTCTCTCTCTCTCTCTCTCTCTCTCTCTCTCCTTCTCTCTCAAACACACACAAACCTCAACTAGAAATGTGTGGGTTTTATTTGGCAGAGATTCTGCTAAATGAAATGAAGCAAGACGACAACTTCAAATTGCCGCCTCTGGGGCTAGAGAGTTCAATTTAATGTCATTTTAGTTCACAAATTCATATACCTAGTGCTCACTAAGTGATAACATCAAGCAAGTCAACATATTCTTGTTCAGATGGCACATATTGTACCTTACTTCACTTATCCCCATGTTTTTGGGCACTATTTCTTTCTTTAAGCCTAGGTGACACGTTAGAATAGTCATAAAATCAGTTATATAGTTAGGTGTTTGAGATATACAGTATCTTAATGTTAAGGTTGTTTACACTAACAGTGGTTTGCGGCATCAAAATGACAAGACGTTTTCATCATTATTGAACATTTTTGTGGATGAAAGGATAGCAGTTTCCTAATTTTTCTTCTTTATATCTTTCTTTATTCTCTAGTCTCTCTGATGTTGTGTCCCACCATCCTACTTTATTTGGCTATGTTCCCTCAATCTTTAGCACCAAATGTAAGTGTTCAATTTCATCCTAAAAATAAACAAATCAGAATATACTCTGCAGTCCTGTGAAACAGCAGCTTGCTAAGAAAAAAAATGATAGATAGAGATAGAGAAAAATAGATAGAGAAAAATGTGTAAGAGTAGTTTATTATTTAAAATAAACTTAAAATAAACTACTCTTACACATTTAGTAGCACTATTATTAGCATTGGCCGCATACAGTCTTGAGGGGGAAAGAGAGAATATGCAAAAGTGCAAAGGTTTAGAAAGGGAGAGTAGTGTTACATGTGCTCTTAATTTAACTATTGGTGAGTGATCCAGACCCATTGTGTTTGTTTTGGTCAGAGTTGCTGAAGTCTATACAAAAGTGGTTTCGGTCAATCCAAAGCCGGTTTATTTTGAGCAAGAGTGCACTAAAACTACACATGGACTGTCATCCAACCCATCAAAATCCACTGGCTCTCATGCTAGTGGGAACTCGTGTCAGTCTGTCTCCAGTCTGATTTTTCTTTTTTTCGCTAGCTCTTTTGTTTGTGTGTGGTCACACGGGTGGTCCATGTTAGAAAGATTCTGACCTGATTTTAAGATCTTGGAACACACACACATACCCAGCTGCCTCCGATGGACCGCCACTCCGTCACAGGGCAGTAGCTCTTTTGATCTCCCCACCGTACCACTGCTGGCTTCCAAAGCCTAAAGCCAATATGACACAATGCACTGCTCTAACTTTTTCCCATTCACAGCCAAAGCTTAACCTTTTTTGTTTAACTTCTATTTTTTTTATCAATTCATGTTGACCTTTAACTCGAATCACCTTATTAGGCAGGATTACTATTAGGCTATAAATGTAGAAAACAATTAAATATCCAGTATACAACAATATATATTTAGTATTGGTCAATAACAGATTCAAAAAAATGCCATATCGGCCAATAACGAACATAGCTTGATGTGATAGAAAATGGGTCTTGTCTTCAGGCAACATTCCTTCAAGGTTTTAGGTGGAGTGAGAGACACTTCGCAGTCTTGGAAGGTTCAAGACATTTCTGCCTGTCAGACTAAACTATAAGAAGTTGTATTGGTAATTTTACTTTGATATGGTTAAGGACTTCCGAGAGTGGCCGTAGTCTCTCATAAAATAGTGACATATCGAAATGATTTTTTTTTTTTTACGAAACACTAAAGCAGATATTAACTTATTTAGTCAAAAAATGAAAATAAACTATCTGTAAATAAATTCTTATAATTGAACTCGATATTTCAGCCTAACAAATTTTACGTAGTTCTAACTCTATAGCATAATTTTTGGTCACAGTAAAGTGCGTCTACACTGCTGAAATGTTAACCTGTTGTACCTTATCCATGTTTTGTACATGAAATAGCTGTTGATATGGTCAAAATGCATCATAAGAGAAGTGCTAATTAAATACTTTTTTTTTTCAGTCAATATATTTGGCTCTCCAAAATTACTTTGGCCAAAACCAAAATTTCTTTTTTTTTGCTGTTTTTTGCCCAATATTTTCAGTTGCTGAAGTTTTTTATTTTATCTGTCAATAGCAACCAATACAGTTTTATTATACAATCTTGGCTAAGAATGTATGATAGATTGCCCTTATGGCTGGGCGGTATGACAATAAAGTGTGTGGCGATGATAAAAACTGTCTATCATTAGAGATTTTACTACATTTTTTTATATTTAAATCTTATATAAGTTTAATGACAAAAAATAACTATATATATAGTGATAGTTATCGTGAAATAAATATCTTCTATTGTGAAATAAGATTTTGGTCATATCGCCCACACAATTTCCTTTGATGCCTTCTAACGCTGACTTAAAGTCCTTTTTTTCTTACTACTTATATCTTTATGCTATAAAATTCACATGTAGCATTTAAAACAGTTTATTTTAGTCTTGACGAATATCGGTGTGCGTTATTCGTCAGCATTTTTCAACGCGTTTTTCATGCAAATTCATTCCCTGACATTAGATGGTGCTTAATGTAACTGAAATATCCTGGTACACAAAGTGGCGCTGCGCAACTGTACGCTTCTGACACTCGCTTGTCACTCAGAAGAAGAGAGCAAGTTTGTTGCGTTTGTCATATAGTTCTTTATGTTCCGACACCAACGTGACCAGCAGCTCTACAATCATCTTAGTGCAGCGTGTAGACGCTATTTGGTGTATATCTTCTTTGCCGTTACGTATGTGTGCTCAGCAAGACCGTTTTGTGTTTGAACGCCCCCAAGTTGTGTTTTACTGTAACTTCAGAAGCTCCAGACACGTGAGCAAAAGCGGCAATCTCATTGGTCGGATATTTTTTGATGCGGCGGGTTAAACCCATAGACAGTATAAGAAGTGGACAGAGCCATCTCATTGGAACTCAGTTGAGACAGTTGAAGCCCATTAGCGATTTTTTAGCACTTCCATTCCTGACGCGCAGACTCAAACCGACTCAAACTAAGCTTGATGACGTGAGCAACCTGTCTGACAGATGTAAATCTTCTAGTAGCTGTGCGTGAAAACTTCCAAAGTTAATCTTGCAGAGACGGCGAGCTTGAGCAAAGAGTTCTCTGGTGTGAGTGAGCAGGACTAAGTATTTTTATAGTATTTATTTTAAAATGTAACGCCAGTACGCCATATTAAATTAATGCATCGATTGCCTGCGAGCTTCTCCTCCTATCTTTACGGTCATTCCTGTACTGTGCGACAGAGAGTCGAGTGGTTATGACGCAGTCTTTAGCCTATCTTTACAAAAACTGTTTCTACGGGGCCATAATGTAACATAGAAGGTAATGGAGCCCTTTATACATTGTCGTGTTTCTTTAGAAATAAATAATGGACAAATGGAGTCTTTAAACGCCTCAGATGTAAAGTTATTTGCTGTCAAAGTGATGCCAAAATGAATGGGAGTCAATGAGAAATGCTAACGCAAGTGAAGTTCTGCTACAAGATGGCGGCTCCCGCGAGGCTTCAACTTCTGGTCGATGGATTACCCCCTTGGTTAAACCAAAACCGTTTAGATCATACAAACTGTTTTTTAAAAAAATACGCTTTTCCGCGTCGGTGTGCACACTCACATTGTCATGCCCTTTAAGTCACAAGGCGTTAAACGTCAGCGAATATCGCACGTGAAATTCGTCCTGGAGTGAACAGGCCTTTACTGGTTTATTTTTAATTTATTTAGACATGATATTGGCCATTTATCAGTTACTGGCTAATAGAGTCCAACTGGTCTATTACTCACTGTGACTAGAGCTAAAAGACTTGCATGTTTCTTTCTGAGGCATTATCATCCACGTGGATATTGAAGTCTCCGAATTCTACACATATGTACCATTTTTCACGCCATCCTATTGATTAGCCCAGCTGTAACCCCATACAACTACGATGTAAAGAGGTGGATGAGGCAATCTAGCATTTCCCAGCATACGTTACAGCACTTGTTTGCAACAATATTGTTGCTGAATATTGTTTTCAGCAACTTGTTAGAATAGCCAAAGTTGCTGTAGACATAAAGCTCAAGGTATCTTTATCTTGTCTTTTTTGGTCTCCTTTTGAACTGGTTGACATTGCGAAGGGCAATATTCATAATGCCTGTCCTTTCTCTACAGGATTTCACAACCGGTGATGGTGGTGGGTGACTCTTGATGTGAGAAAAGAAAGTAGGTTTTAGACTGACTGGTTTTCTTGTTCTCCTAATTGAGCAGTCCAGAAAGAATGGTGCAACTCTTCTCTATTATAATGGAAAGGGGGGCACTTGACCTGTGTTTATGTGCATACTAGGGAGGCAGAGGATGGGATACTCTAGGCCATGAAATTCCTCAGAAAACATGAGAGGCAATGGTGGGATACATTCACCCGGCCTCTTAATTTGCCTCTCTGATAAGACTGTGGCACATCAAGCATTTCACCAATCTCTAAACAATGAAATTCCCCCGTAACAGCTTTGTGTATATTTCTCATTATCGAGTCTGGTTGTGCTTTGCTCTATACACAGTGGTTCTTGTTGATTCTTGTGCAGAGCTCTACCCAAAACACTGGTGGACCATATCGGTATGTGGCAGCTTTATATAGTGTCTGATATCTTGACAATAACAGGTTGGGTTACGTAACTGAAACAATAGAGCCTCTGTCAATCAGCACTCAGAGCTATGGGAGGTGAAGATAAATGAACTGGAGCCATTTGAACTTGGAATAAAGTTTTTGCAATGGATTTCAACATCAAGTTTAGGCCTCTGTCTCTTTTCATTCTTCCAATCACCAGATGATGCAGAGAATGAACCTTTGTGAACTTAAAAGCACAGAGGCAGTTATGGAAAGTCGATTTGTCATCTGGATTTCACACAAGCTTTAAAACCTCATCCATGGTGATTTCATAAGTTTCATCAGTATTTGCTGTTAAAAATGACTTCATTGTTGTTGTGGTTTTCAGATTATGAAATGAGGTTTAGTGTCCAGAAGTTTTAGAACTCCTGCTACAGCCAAACACATTCAAATCATCTTTGAATTGTATCTACCACCGTTTTTTGCATCCCACCATAAGTGTTATAATAAGATGTTAAATGGTTTTTGAACACAAGAACTGCGTAATTTGCCTAATAAGCCCAATTTTATGGCCTTCCTCAAGATTAGCCAACTAGTCTTTTAAGGGAAACCTAGTCATTTTTTAAAAATGATTTATTTTTTTAAATGTACTTGATTTTCATGTAGGCCTAACTTTGCTGGCCTAATAGAGACAACCTAGGAGTGTGGTCTCAATCATCAGCCAGAGTCTCCGTGTGAATGTGTGTCGCTTTTCTTCTCAGTCAGTATAATGAGCTTGGCCATTGATGCTTAGCGGGCCTGAACGGTCTTTCAATGCTGTTAATTTGAGGTTTCGGTGCCATGATCATGCTGTTCAGCTGCTCCAGAGTTGAGCCTTGAGTCCAGCTTTCAGCACCACACATTTGGGCTTACTGCTCCTCAGTTTGGACTTTCATTCAATGCTAAAGTACCCTGTCAAAAAGTGCTTCTGTGCTTCCAAGCATGTTGGATCAATATATTCTGGGATTGAAACCCAAACACCATTTCACTCTTTCTCCAGATCTTTCTTTAATTTATTTCCAATCCATTTTCTTCCCGCTTCACTTTTTAAGCTCTACTACTACAGCACAGTCCCCATCTCTCAGCTCTATCTCGAAGTGCTATTTTAAGTAGGAGATTCTGTCATGTAGTATGCTGTGTCAAACATGCTGGCTGTCAAAGTGCTACAGCAGACAAAGTATTACAGTCACTCACAAACTGCCCATATCCTTATCAGCAGCAGCAGCTTAAGTTTTACCACATACCACATGATTAGATCTAAAGTTAGATCCACATGATTAGATATATAGCCAAGGCCGTTATACAGCATTTTTTAATTATATATATTTAATTTAACGATAAGTTTTTTTCTTTTTGGCCGTTGTGTCGGAAGGGGGACTTTTATTTTGACAGCGCTGAGAACGCTAGCACCTGAGCACACAGTGCTTTCATTCTCTGTCTTCATTAGTTTACTGTCTCTATTTAACAGTTCTGTCTAATACTTCATTAGATAGAACCGTAGACAAAAAAGTATTACAGCCTTTGCCTTTCTATTATTAGTAACAGAATGTTTAAGTCACCTTAAAGTCCTTTTCTCATCTACCGTCAGCATTCAGCAAATGCGCATTTAAATAAGTCTTGAATATCTAATAAACAATTAATTTCACAAACCTTTCAGGCTTTGTCGAATCCAGCTGTGAGATCTTCTGAAGTGTGCATTTGTAGCCTACATGAAAGTGTGTACTGTGTGCGTAACGGTCGGCCCGTGCAAATTGAGGTGTTAGTGAGGCCAGCAGGGGTTGCTCACTCTGTGGTCTGTGTGGGTCCTAACGTCCTACTATAGTGATGGGGACGCTATACTGTCAAAAAGCACCGTCCTTCGGATGAGATGTGAAACCGAGGTATTGAGATAAAAAAAATCCCAGGATGTCATTTAAAAAGAGTAAGGGTTTAACCCCAGCATGCTGGCCAAATTTGCCCATTGGCTTCTGTCTATCATCATGCCCTCCTAATCATCCCCTTATACTGATTGGCTTCGTCACACACTGTCTCCTCTCCACCAATAAGCTGGTGTGTGGTGGGCATTCTGGCACAATATGGCTGCCGTCGCATGATCCAGGTGGATGCTGCACATTGGTGGTGGTTGAGGAGATTCAATTCACATTTATTTGTATAGCTCTTTTCACAAGACATATCATTTCAAAGCAGCTTTACAGAAAATGCATGTCTACTACATTACAATTTATAGTGATCTGTTATCAGAGGTGACTATGTCCAAGTAATGTATTTCAGCAATCCACTATACAAATCACGCAGTTAGCTAACAATGTATAATTTTTTGCGGAAAAGATAAGCTCATTAAAGTAATTTATATGAGTTGTCAACACAATGATTACAATATATGCTGCGCTATATCCAGTTGGCCACTGTCATATTCACGTCATTTTCATTGTGTGCTGTGTGTAAAATTAGTGTTACATTGTCTTTATTTGAGAAAAAAAATAGAGTTCCAGTGCTTACTTGTCTTAGTCTTTATTTGTGAAAAATTCTATGGTAGGTTTACTGAATCAAGAAGTTGCCATCCTAACTATAAGTTTATTTTACCGATTTATTTTTTATCAAGTTGAATATTGTTTTCATTTAATTTTTTAAAATTATTTATTTGCAATTTAGGGAAAAGTAACTTAATAAATAAACTTAATGTCAGCAATTGTAATGCATGCATTTTTATATCTTTAAATTTGGGATTTTAGATACATATAGGCCATACCTGTCAACTCTCCCGTTTTTCCCGGGTTTCTCCCGTTTTTTAGCCCTGTCTCCCGGACCCCTCCCGGTTTGTTATTTCTCCCGGGAAACTCCCGTAATTTGCATGCCCCAAACTCCTTTATGAATAATCGGACCAATATGTTTGTCTAATGTTGACCAGTTGCCAGATCTTGTATTAAATGCATTATATTCACACAATTAGGGGTGTAACGGTAGCCTACATGTAATTGTATTGAACCGTTTCGGTACGAGGCTTCCGCTTCAGTACGCATACAAACCGAACGATTCCTTTGGCCTTTTTCCCTGCCGACAAAATCCGCGCTGGCGCGACCACCACAACGTTGCGCAACATCAAATGGCAAACGTAATGAAAGCAGAACGAAACTGCGCTACTCATTATATTGTGCATCTCTCTATCAGATCAAACAGCACTGACGTGGAAACCAGAAAAAACATTGTGCCGTGATTGATCTAGTTAAAGGCTTTAAGTCCACAGATCAGCAACATTCACCATGGATTTAATATAGTAACACTAACTGTAACCATGAAAGTTTGGCTGGAATAGTGAAATGCTTTCAAGTAGCCTACTTCACACATCTTTTTCCAGCACTTCAAAACTCAACTATTATCTAAATATTATATATAAATATATGCCTATATTTAAATGTTATTTTTAATGTGATGACCTAAACATTATAACATTATTTGTTCATCCTTCAAAGATTACCCCCATTTACCCCCATTTATACCCCCATTTTCCTACATTCAAGATGTAGGAAAACTGAAACTTATTTAAAAATATATTTTTAATATAATTATTTAATAATATTTAATATATTTTTAATAAATAGGAAATTTCTCTGGATCCCCCCCCCCCCCCCATCCCCCCCATGTGCTTCCGTTGGAGCACAAAGATGATCTTTGGATTATGCTGGATAACATGATCATCTGGTTTTACACAAACTTTTGGAGTTCATTGTTGCTTGAGATTTGCTGTCATTAACATTAAAGACGACATGCTAAATACTAAGAATTAATGAGGTTTATATAATTTTACCCATGTATTTTAATTGAAAGGGGAAGATTTGTAAAAGTCTTTATAATCGAAGACTCTTTATAGACTAAAGCCCTATTCGCACTGGATTAGTATTATCTGGGGACCTCGTGTGATTTAGAAATTACCCCGCCACATCTGAATTTCGTGTGGCGCATTCGCACGGGATAACCGAAGCCTGTGATTTAACTCAAATTTACTGACTTATCTCCCGGATATGGCGTCAGGCTATTGCTTGGAAATTTCTTTTCGTTAGGTCTAGCTGTATGATATATTATGACATAGCCTAAACAGAATAAAGTTCCATACCGCACGCTGCTATACATGCCAATTCATCTCCATTTAATCATTCTTTTTGTTTTGCTCTTCCGATGATCTTCAGCTTTCACTTTCTGCAAATTGTGTAGTTGTGTAAAGCGATATGACTCAGCCCCCAAAATACTATCAAAACACTCCAAACCAGCCTCCATTATTCGCGAAAGATGGATAAAAAGGCGCACATGAAACAAAAACCTTGAAAAAATGATATACGATCCGGCCAAATCACAGAGATACCCATTCGCACGGGACTAATATTATCACAGGACCTCGGTGTTCGGCGAAATATAGTAGGTAATTTGCGGGGGAATTTTTACTTTACAAATTACAGACATGGTCGATTCGCACGGGATTAAGATCTCAGACAAACTCCGCAATTATTACAAATTACTAGAGGTCACCAGGTAATACTAATCCCGTGCGAATAGGGCTTAAGTTGTTCATTAATGGCTCACTGATTCAGTTACCAGATTCATAAGATTCATAAAAAAAACACTGATTAGTGAATAAACTTTGAACACAAATGTGACAACCACTGTTTTTATTTTTGGTGCTGATCCCAACTGAGTTTTCAAGATATTTTCAATATGAACCAATTCTCTCTCTGTCTTTCTCTCAGGCTGTTGCGCAGGGTTTTGGAGGTGCATGTGACGGCTCACATCAATTGCGGCGATTCTCATCATGGCCTTAGCTGGATGCCCAGACTACTTCCTCCACCATCCAAACTACCAGGTATACTTTAGTGTAGTTGTAGTGCTCTGGAGTGTACAGAGCTTTCAGGTTCAGCAGGGCACTATGTCAGTGTTTCTTGACCGTGCTGTAATATCTCTCCAAGCAGAATTTGCATGTAAAACCCAAATGCTCACACGCACATGCACAAATCCTCCTGAACCAGCATAAAGGGACTCATCTATTCAGCGCAGCGGTTCCCAAGGGTTCTGTGGCATGTCCGCATGCCTTTCGTCGCCATGGCGTTGCCATGGTGCCACACAGCTGACATGCAAAGTGGTGCCTGTTTCTATTTATACCAGGCGTGCACAGTCAGGCCTCTCTCTATATTTGACCCTCCTTATCTTCTCTCTCTTTCTAATATCATTCCTTTCCTTTGACCTTAAAAACTACCCATCCCTTCCACAAACTATTTCTTTCTCAGGCCCTCCCCCCTTTTCCCTGCCCCCGCCTCCACCCGGGTCTCCTATAAAGTGGCTGGTTGTAAGAGCATCAGTGTAGTGAAGGAAGGGGTGTGGGCTCCCTCTCTGCAGGAGATTTCTCAGAGCCACAGGCACCTGGCCCGAATCTTCCCAAGCAGGGGGACAACACAGCCCAAATATTCACTTTAAGCAAACACACAACCTAGGCACACTGGCTTGAACTGTGCTCATGCTTTTTTCTTTAAAATTTAAGCGTTTAAGCATTCTGCTTTACTCACTCACTCACTCACTCACTCACTCACTCACTCACTCACTCATCACTCACTCACTCACTCACTCACTCACTCACTCACTCACTCTACTCACTCACTCACTCACTCACTCACTTCACTCACTCAGACCAAATTACAAAAAATTAAGTAATTTTTAAAATTAGTCTTTAGATACATAATTAATTAAAAAAAATATCTATATCTTTTTATTAAAGATTTATGATGTGTATGGTAATTTAATTTAAAGATATTGATTTTATTGACAATTTAACTGTTTTTAACAACAATTTGTTTAATGTGTGATTTGGTCCTCCACAATTTTGGCTGAAATTAAAGATTTTTCGTAGTGATTATTTATATTTATTTATTAGTGATATATTAGTATTGTTTCAAATTGTGCATGCTTATTTTCCAAATTTTGTACAATTCAAAGTTAATCTTTAAAAACACTAATAATATGATAACACGGTTACATGTGATCTTTAGCAAATCTCAACAAAATATCCATGTTTCAAACTGTAGATAGTTTTTAACATTGCCCATTTATCGGTTATCGCCATCACATACAAATATTTGTCAGGTTATCGTTACTGGCTAGAATTTTTATCGGTTTATCCTGTTTTTTTTCTTTTTTTCCTTTCCTGTCTTCCTCAATATTTATTCTTATCTGAAGTGTACCTCTCTGTTTTAATCTAGATTTTTTCTGCTGCAAATTGTGTTCAGTCAGTCTGGGTCATCTGTTATTCCTCTACTTTACGTTAGGGTTAGGAAAGTTATGTGGAGGGTTGCAAGTCTTAAGTTGCTTGTAGTTAATGAGGATGAAGATTAGGGTCAGAGGTCATAGGTCAAATGGAGACTTGGAATTGTGTTTCAGGTTTATAGCAGGGTGTGTGTTCACCGAGAGCCAAATGGGAAAGTTGAGTAGTTGTTTGTTTGTCAATGCGTTTGTATATCACATCAGCGCCTAGAATGGCCAAGTTGTAGCTTTCGAGGTCAGAGGTCAACTCCTAAATGCTTTGGTTTTCTAACCACTCTTTATTAATAGCCTAGATTCTGCAAGGATCACATGACCTGCCTTTCTAGGAAATTCACTGCCTTTGTTGCCCTGTGAAATCAGCTGGGGGGTTAAGGTTTACATAACGGACACAAGGCCTGGAGCCTGTCCAAGTACAACACACACATACACACACACACCCTCTCGCATTCCTCTGTCATCCCCTGCTACAGATCCTGGTGCGTTCCACTTTTGTGCTTCCTTGAAGAGAGTAAAAAGTATGTAAAAAGCCTTTAAAGTTTGAATTTGAAGTAATATGGCCAAGATTAAACCCCACTTAAATGAGAGGATTTAAACTGAACACTTTCTGTTGGTGTCGGTGAGCAGCATTTATTGACTTTTTTTGGTCTTTTTACACTGTGCAAGATTAACAGTATGCTGGCTAAAGCATTAGAGAAGCTTTCTCAGAGCTGTAAATTTCCCTTCCTGTTTTTATAGATGTTTTTCTCCTTTCTGAGAGCCGGCTGGCTTGGTGCAGCGTGAAGAGAGAGCAGAAGAGAGAAATAGAAAGAAGGCAGGGAGAGAAGAGAGCATGGGGACCTCTGGCAGAGGCTAGTTCCTGGAAACTCGGCTTCCATGTTCTTAGGTTTCCTAGAAAACTGGAAATTGAAAATGTGGCTTTATTTTTCTTTTCTTGGACTACTGCTTCTAGCTTTGTGCATTCTGCTTTGAATTATATGGTGTGATATTGTGTGTGGTTTGAGAGCACTAGAGCAATTGCTGTGTGCATAGCTTGCCTTTTTTGTTCTTCGTTTTATTTTGATGCATTGGGAATGCTGATTGGGACCACACACACACACACACACACACACACACACACACACACACACACACACACACACACACACACACACACACACACACACACACACACACACACGTAATTACTACTGCCAAATACATATGTATCCTTCCTTCCTTCCTTCCTTCCTTCCTTCCTTCCTTCCTTCCTTGCTTCCTTCCTTCCTTCCTTCCTTCCTTCCTTCCTTCCTTCCTTCCTTCCTTCCTTCCTTCCTTCCTCTTCCTTCCTTCCTTCCTTCCTTCCTTCCTTCCTTCCTTCCTTCCTTCCTTCCTTCTTCCTTCCTTCCTTCCGTAAAGCTGCCTTATTGTGAAAAGCTCTATACTAAGAAACGTGAATTGAAAATGTCAAATAAAGAGATTTCATAAATAACAGTATTCAAGTATGAAATACTATAGTCACAGTGTATACGTTTAAATCTAGATTAATTCTATTAAAGCTAAATAAGTTATTCAGAGCATGTTACGAACCCTTTTTGTTAAAAGTGGCTACGTAAGGGTTTCACAACATAGAGGACACGTGAAAACTCGAGTGCACTTCGTTGACATTTATTACTCACAAACATGCAAGAACTCAAGAAACACGTATTACAAATCAATAAAACTAATAACTTCAAATAGTATGAAGGCAACAAAATACTAACAAGACGATCAAACAAGTAACTTAAAAGAAATGAAACAAGAAAAAAGCTTGTTTGCTGGTTCTCCTCTCTCCTGCCATACTCCGCTTCAGAGTCCGTCTTATTGTGGATCATGACTTTCTTCTTTCAGCCGAACACAGTCAGAGTTATATTAAATAATATCCTGGCTCTTTCCAACTTTTTAATGGCATTGAATAGTGCCAGAGTTTTTGAAGCTCCAAAAAGCGCATCCATCCATCATAAAAGTAATCCATACGACTCCAGTGGGTTAGATGCCTTTTGAAGAGAAGCGATGGGTTTTTGTAAGAAAAATATCCATATTTAAAACCTTATACACTATAATCACTGGCTTCCGGCCATGGCCGTACACATGTTCACGAGAGAGTCGAGTTCTGGCAGAAGGGTGACCTCTGACCCCAAAGCATTTAGTATGTGAGAATAGTAAAAAACCCACGTGACTCTGTACACGCGTATGGCCGTTGAACTGTCTGACCTCTTCCCTTTCTTTTTCTTCAGGACAATGTTGACCGGACCCCGTCTCACAGACAATCCAATCTCATTGGTTCAAGCTTCCAGCAGTCGTCCAATCTGAACTCTCCTAATCACCCAGGTGGGTTATTTAAGGGTCTTTCGGTACGGATAAGTTCCCTTGGTTTTCTTTCTGTACATTCATTTACGTATTTAATTTAATATTATGAATGACAACATTTAATTGCTTTGCACAAGCAGCATTATCCTCTGTGGCATTGTTCAGGTCACAGGGTTCTGTAAGGTCACAGAGGTTACTGGTGGTGACCCCTTCTGTAGCTGCAGCGATTCTGTGCACTTAAGGTTGTATATCCTCCACGAGCTGTGCAAGCCAGGGCCTTCCCCGAATCTCTTACCGTTTTATAGCTGTGAGCAAGGCTTTTGGCCACAGATCTAGTTGTGTACATAAGTGTGTGTGTGTGTGTGTGTTCCTGCTCTGCTCTCCAGATGCTGCCTTGCTTTAACGTGTCACTACACTAAAGCATATAGATTTTTCAGAAAACCACAGCAGCCTTTTGTGTGTAGACATGTATACATTGCGGTCTGGGCACATTGGTAAGGGTTGTAAGAAATACTGACATTGATGCATGCATATACATGTGCTTGGCTGTCTAAATGAGGACATGCCATAATCTTCTATTGTTTTGCATATATGGTACTTATAAATAACCCTATCCCTTAAAGCAGATATTTTAGAACTTGGTTCACAGACCCACAAAAGGGAGAAAAAATGCTGGGGGAAAAATGTTAGATGTAGGGCGTACTCGCACTAAGCACGGTTGCCTTTTACTCAGTCCCAGTGAGATTGTCAAAATTCGCGATTCCAAATGAGAGCATTTAATATAGCTAATAATTAGTATAGCTAAGTAAACACTGTCATGCTACACACGCACGCACACACACACACACACACACACACACACACACACACACACACACACACACACACACACACACACACACACACACACCACACACACACACACACACACACACCACACACACACACACACAGCATGAAAGCCCATACATCTTTCTTGTTGTTGTTTTTTTTTTCTGGTCATCTGTGACCAGCCATTGGGTGTGTGCATGTGCGCGCATGCTTGCACTTACATGCCTGTTTGCACTCTATAAGTTGAGGCTAGAGTTATATGAGGTGACCTATATTCAGTACACACAAAGAGAGAGAGAGAGAGTGATGGAAAGAGTTGGGCACATGAGGTTGGACCATCTTCTGACACAGAGTTCCACAGTGAGGAAAGAGAGCTGAAAGAAAAACAGCAGGAAAGAGACAGTGTGTCTGTATTACGCTCTGAAGAGATCTCTGTATCCTCTTTATAAATTCACTGCTGGCTGAAATCTTCCATATTGCGTCCCTCATACAATACCAACATAAACCTGACTGATTTTGGAACGTTTGTCAGACTTACCCACTGAATTAGACACACTCCTCCTTCTCTAGTGTGTGATTTGGAACAGGATTTTTTCCACAATACTATGTACAAAAACACGGTACTAGTTCTAAAAAGCCTGGCATCAACATGGAAACATGTCCAAAAACCTCAGTGTCACCATTGTGCCATGTCAAAAATCTTACCATGGTAGTAGCATGTTCTGATATATGTAGCTAGCAAGATAATGCCTTGGTTTTAGACATATAAACGTGGTTAGGTACCACCTTGGTACCATTTACAAAAAACATGGAATTATCATGGTAACATACAAAAAGAATCTATAGCATCACCACTAAAGCACATTCTTTTACGTGTAGAATGGTAATGCCAATGTTTAAACATAATAAAAACATAGATTTACTTTTCAACCGTATTCTAAAAAAATGGTATTACCTTGGTGCCATCTTTAAAAACCATGCTAAAACATAGTATTTAATTGTAATGTTAGTGTTTGTTAGTGTTCATTTATATAGCCCTTTTAACAATGTAGATAGTTTGAAAGCAGCTTTACAGTGATAATAGGAAATTAAAGTAACAGATTGTTTTGGCTTTACAGCAGCTATAGAATAAGTTATTGTCCAGCTAAAGTTAGTTTTGATTGATTCACAGCTCCGGCCGCTTATTTGCACAATAACAGTGCCTGGTGGCTCGAACGTAAACCTTGGCTTGAAACAGGTTCCAAGATGCAAGCGTTGAAAAACGTTGAAAAATTTTATCTCCGCGTTCATTTCAAAAACGCTTATCTGTGAAAACGGTGACGGCGTACACATGCGTATTACGTGTTTAGTCTGTAGGTATGCGCGTTTGAATATATGTGCGCAGGCGTGAAGTCTTTCTTTACAAATTGACCACACCAAATTTCTTGCCTGGCCTTAAATTCATAATACTGAATTTTTTTGTCGCTTCCCGCGTATATCCATGTGAACTGGAATCATTTTGACAACGTTTTATCTGTACAGAGCTAAAGGGAAGGCCTTCACAGCTAGTTGACACTTCAGGACTGCGTTGTCGTCATGACTCGTGAACTAGCGCAGGTCCTTCATCAGATCTGGATACGGCTATCCGGCTATATGAAGGACTATAATACGTTAAGTGCTCACTTAAGTACTAGGGAGCTAAACCATGTAGTTTAAAGAAATGTGAAATGAATGAGAAGACAGGAAGGGAGTGTTTGGAAAGGCATATTTGGACCACTTAGCGCTGAGAGCA
This sequence comes from Chrosomus eos, assembly GCA_036326025.1. Taxonomy (NCBI): domain Eukaryota; kingdom Metazoa; phylum Chordata; class Actinopteri; order Cypriniformes; family Leuciscidae; genus Chrosomus; species Chrosomus eos. The sequence goes on along the minus strand of CM070827.1, from coordinate 31,230,010 downwards.
GTAAACGGAAATGCTCTTTGACACTCACTTGTACTGGTTGTACCTCTTAAAGATCTTGTACTTCTTGTACTTCATTGTTTTGCCAGTCCTATGTTCTTGTTTGTGTGCTTGCTTTTAAAAAGACATCTCTTACGCATAGGACACTTGCCGAGCTCTCTTGTTACATACACAAACACTTACGCTCGGACACATGCGGAAGTGTGTGGGTCTGGGATATGTACGGAATGCACCGCTCGTACGCTGCTGGTATTCTACTGGAAGTCTGAAGCAGGGCTTTTATTTAGACCTGATTTAGCCTTGTCAATATTAGCTACCTAGCTAAGTTAAAGTCGGCATGAAATGAGAATTTTCTAAATGCATGTTATAGATTTTTAACTTATTGTAAACAATTTATCCATGGATATGTTTCATAAAAAATAAATAAAAAAAATTTCAAAAACGTAACTACAGGGGATTTTTGCAGGACTCTATCATTTAGCCCACTTACGGCCGTGAGACACCAAGCCGAGATTAAATGATTAGTGGCGACAGACTACAAAAGGACTACAGGTGACGGTCAACTGTGTTAGGAAATGACTGTCTACATCAGCAGGTATTAATAGTCTATATTTGTCATTCAAAAACAGAAACTAGGACTGCAGATATACAAACCCTAATCAAATTGCTTACCATTTTCCAGGCATTCTCATGTTGTTAATTCACGTATTGGAATGCTCATGTAAGATGATAATTAGATCAGCCTTTTGTCTGTTCCATCCTGACTTTTTTGCTCACTTTTTTCACTTTCGCTTTTATTCTTGTGCACGGACTCATTCGCCAAGCTGAACAGCCAGTCAAGAGTTCTCTCTCTCACCGACAGTGCTGACGGACGCCGATTCAACGCGCTCAATCGGCCAAAATAACCCTGACGGGCTCCAACTAGTGCTCACAGTGCGAAACACTGCAAAAAGTGGGCCAGAACCAATGCTCTATGTCGGCCCGACGTTGTCCGACGGCCGATCGTCAGCTTGGTGTGTCAGGGCCTTTAAACCCCACCCCTGCAAAATAACATTCTCCACATTTGATTGCAATGCCTACATCTGAAAATTCAAATAATAACAGATGCATAAAACGTACTCGGTTACTAACGTAACCTCGGTTCTCTCTAGAGAGGGAACGAGTACTGCGTAATATCTTACGCTATGGGGAAAACTCTTTTCCACGAGATATTGAAGCCAAAAATTATCCTTAATTTTTTATTAATGTAAAACGCTTTGCGGCAGCAAGCAGACATAGGCGAGACAGCTCGCGCGCCTATTGGCTGCCCTGCGGCAACAGCAGCAGCCTATCGAGAGTGGCTCTGCGTGACGTCACGACGAATGGGGGCCTTTCGCGCCCATATAGTCACGTCCCGCCAGAAAGGGCGTGGTCTCGCCCTATAACCAGGCTCGATAGCTGCTCTTACGTTGGTTTTCATCGCCGAAGCGAACCAGAGCGTATTCCAAGCACGGCAAGATACGCAGTACTCGTTCCCTCTCTAGAGAGAACCGAGGTTACGTTAGTAACCGAGTACGTTCTCTTACGAGAGTATCTCTCGTACTGCGTAATATCTTACGCTATGGGGAACACAATGCAACACGCCGTGCTGGTAGGGATCCAACACCAAAGTCCCAGGGGCCGAAGCCCGGGGCGCATATAGTGCATAATCACCATACACTCACAGAGAGTGAGGGAAGAGAGGCTAGAAGCATCATTCCCTGTAAATAGCATCCGAAAGGAGCTAATCATGTGACAAATAGACCATACCGTCAGGGTGAACATTCAGCCTGAACTGGGTGGCCACAAGTGTGTCAACATTTTAATGAGCTGCTGTACCGGTCAGTGAGCAATACGCAGGTCAAACTCAGTATCCGAGCCGCACAGCGGGCAGATAGCACTGAATTTTATACCGCCAAAAGCTTAGCTTGTAAGGCGGGAACCTCCAAGTTATAGTATTTTATAAATGTAGACGGCGAGGCCCAGCCCGCGGCCATACAAATATCTTGCAGGGTAACCCCGCTAGACCATGCCCACGAGGAGGCCATGCCTCTTGTGGAGTGCGCTCTAACACCCAAAGGGCACTGTAGGCCCTTAGAAGTGTAAGCCAGCGCTATGGCACCGACTATCCATCTGGATAGGCTCTGTTTCGAAGCGGCAAGTCCCTTAGCACGGCCGCCAAACGAAACGAAAAGCTGCTCAGTCTGTCTGAAACCAGACGAGCGGGACACATAAGCCCTTAGTGCCCTGACAGGGCAAAGGAGACTCGCGTCCTTCTCCTCATTGAGAACCGGAAGGGCAGACAGGGAAATCACCTGGGCCCTGAACGGTGTGTTGAGGGATTTCGGCACATAGCCGTGCTTCGGTTTGAGTATGACCTTTGAGTCATTAGGTCCAAACTCCATGCATGACGCGCTTACTGAGAGCGCTTGCAAGTCCCCTACGCGCTTCACTGAAGCGAGAGCCATAAGAAACGCTGTCTTGAAAGACAAGTGTTTCATGTCTGACGACTGGATTGGCTCGAATGGGGCACCTTTCATGGCCTCCAAGACCGTGGAAAGGTCCCATGTCGGGACTGAAGGGGGCCTGGGAGGGTTTAGCCTCCGAGCTCCTCTAAGGAAACGCACGACTAAGTCGCTCTTTCCTAGTGACTGGCCAGACACCGGTTTGCAAACGTTGCTATGGCCGCCACGTATACTTTGAGCGTGGAAGGGGACCTGCCCTTATCCAGTAGCTCCTGAAGGAAGGAAAGCACTTCCGTAACCCCGCAGTCTACAGGTGAAAGGCCCTGCGCTTGACACCAAGCAGAGAACACAGACCACTTCGAGGAGTAGAGCCGTCTGGTAGACGGGGCTCTAGCCTGCGCGATCGTGTTTAACACTCCCTCTGGGAGGTCAGCGGGTACCCGTTGATGGCCCATGCGTGCAGGGACCACAAATCCGGGCGAGGATGCCAAATCGAGCCTTCCGCCTGAGAGAGGAGGTCTCTCCTCAACGGTAAAGGCCATGGGGCAGCGCTGGTCAGCTGCATCAGGACAGGGAACCACGACTGGTTTGTCCAGAGCGGAGCTATGAGTAGCACTGGGCATCCCTCCCTCCTGATTCGCTCCAACACCTGAGGCAGGAGTGAGACAGGGGGAAAAGCATATAGGGGGCGGCGGGGCCAAACATGGGCCAGCGCGTCCCGGCTTTTCGAGAAGAATCTCGGGCAGTGAGCGTTTTCTTGGGACGCGAACAGGTCCACCTGCGCTTTGCCAAACGTTTCCCACAGCAGCTGGATCGTCTGCGTGTGCAGAGACCATTCTCCTGCTGGGACGTTATTTCTGGACAGCCTGTCTGGCCCCACATTTAGGTGACCAGGCACATGCGCCGCTCTCAGCGAGAGCAGGTTGTGCTGAGCCCAGACCAGGAGGCGTTCCGTCAGCCTGTAAAGGTTTCGGGACCTGACGCCGCCCTGGCGATTTATGTACGCCACCACTGACATGTTGTCCGACCGGACCAATACGTGGTGGCCTATTATCTGGGGACAGAAGCGCCTTAGCGCTTTGTCGACTGCTATTAATTCCAAGCAGTTTATGTGAAGGAGCTTCTCCCGCGCTGACCATAGGCCAGCTAGCGGTCTGCCCTCGAGCAGCGCTCCCCACCCCGAAGTGGAGGTGTCCGTAGACACCACCTTCACACTCGAGGGGATCCCCAGACTCACACCTGACTGATACCAGTCGGTTGCTTTCCATGGTTTCAGAGCCGAAATGCACTGAAGGTCGACCCTGAGGCGAAATAGACCTGCGGTCCACGCCCTGGGGGGAACTCGTGCTTTTAGCCATAGCTGCAGTGGGCGCATGCGGAGCAGGCCCAACTGGAGTACGGAGGCTGCTGTGGCCATCAGACCCAGCATTTTCTGAAACCTTCTGAGCGGGACTATAGAGCCGTGGCGGAAGGATCTCGCGACGTGCTGAATATTCAATCCGCGCTCCGGTGACAGGCGTGCTGTCATGGATAGCGAGTCTAACACTGTTCCCAGAAAGGAAATTCTCCGACTGGGGAGCAGTGAGCTTTTCGCCCAATTGACTGTAAGGCCCAGCTCCTCGAGGTGCTCGAGTAATGCGGCCCTGTGTTCTATGAGCTCCGTTCGTGAACGAGCTAGAATCAGCCAATCGTCCAAGTAGTTCAAAACTCGCATGCCCCGAAGTCTCAGGGGGGCGAGGGCCGCGTCCATGCACTACGTGAACGTACGGGGTGCTATGGACAGGCCGAACGGCAGGACTGTGTATTGATATGCCTGGCCCTCGAAGGCGAATCTCAAGAATCGCCTGTGATGGGACGCTATTTGTATTTGAAAATAGGCGTCTTTCAGATCTATTGACATGAACCAGTCTCCTTGGCGCACTTGCGCGAGGATTTCCTGGTCGTAAGCATTCTGAACTGGCGCTTCACGAGCGTTCTGTTCAGCAGTCGCAGATCTAGAATGGGTCTGAGCCCACCATCTTTTTTCGGTACCAGAAAATATCTGCTGTATAAGCCCCCTTCGCCCTGAGATAGAGGTTCTATAGCCCCTTTTCTCAGTAGTTTCGCTATCTCGGCTCGAAGTAGATGAAACACTTCGCTTTACACCGTAGTTTCGACTCGCGCCGTATAACGGCGGGGGCGTCGAGCGAACTGTAGCGAACAGCCTCTCGTTATAGTGTTCAACACCCATTCTGATACCCCGGGAAGCCTTGACCACGCATCTGCGTGAATAGCTAGGGGTAGAATGAAATCTGGGCTCTGGCCGCGGCAGGACGGCGGCTCGAGAGCCCCTGTGTACTGGGAACACAACACCGTGTTTACAGCGTTCGAGGCGGGAGGCGCGCTGATCACAGCGGGCAGCCTGGCCGCGCTCAGCTTCTCTATGGCGGGACGCGCAGAGAAAGCGAGCGGGGCGAATCCTGTGGGATTCGGCGCGTGTGAGGGAATGTGGGCACATTTACTACATGCGGGCACATTTACTACACTGAGAATACTGTCAGCTCGCGCCGACTAAATCACTGCTGTGTTTACAGCGTGCGAGGCGCGCGCTGATCACAGCTGGCAGCCTGGCCGCGCTCAGCTTCTCTGTGACGGGTTGTGCAGAGAAAACGAGCGGGGCGAATCCCGTGAGATTCGGAGTGTCTGTGAGAAATGCGGGCGCGAGACAGCGGGCACATTTTCTGCACGGAGAACACTCGGCTCGCGCCGACTGAATCAACGCTGTGTTCACAGCGTGCGAGGTGCGCGCTAATCACAGCGGGCAGCCTGGCCGCGCTCAGCTTCTCTGTGACGGGTTGTGCATAGAAAGCGAGCGGGGGTGAATCCCGTGGGATTCGGCGTGTCAGTGAGGAAATGCGGGACAGCGGGCACATTTACTGCACTGAGAACACTGTCGGCTCGCGCCGACTAAATGTGTGTTAGTTTCGTTTTTACAGAAACCAAGGGACACGCATAGTGTAGTGTAAGCGGGCATGTATGGGCGCGTTCACTACATTTTCTGCACAACCAACATGAGTTGGTTTTATTTGTGCTAGCCCTGCACCGTGGCGGGCTGTGTCTGGGTGTGGGAATGGGCACTGGGACGTGGGCATTCTTACAACACTCATAACACCATCGGCCGTGGCCGGAACACCAGAAAATGCACTCTTTATTGGATTTATCTGGGTAGCCATAGAAACGGCTTTTGTGCGCAGGCAAGCGGGCTGAGACACCGGCTGCTTCACTGCGAAATACACTGGGACAGTCACAACGCATGGAACTGAACGAGCGAGAAGTTTTGGTGGAAATCCGGCCGCAGCGGGATCTGAACACCGTCACTTTCCTAGAGAGACTAGGAAGGCCTTGAGACCTCGGGCTTTACCTCAATCCTCGGCCGGGGCCCGCGCTGAGGGGGGCGGCGTCCAGCAGAGCGAGAGCGCGGTGTTTGATCTCGGGCCTGGCGGCGCTGCTAGTTAGCCGAAACGACGGCCTTTGTGCGCAGGCAAGCGGGCTGTGGAACCAGCTTGCTCACTGCGAAATACACTGGAACAGTCACATTGCTTGGAACTGAACGAGCGAGAAGTTTTGGTGTAAATCCGGCCGCAGCGGGAACTGAACACCGTCGCTTTCCTAGAGAGACTAGGAAGGCCTTGAGACCTCGGGCTTTATCTCAATCCTCGGCCGGGGCCCGCGCTGAGGGGGGCGGCGTCCAGCAGAGCGAGAACGTCGAGGAACACGGAGCGCTCGGCTTCCGTCATCTCGGATAGCGTTAACCACAAATGTCTCTCACCATTCAGGGGGAAAGGCGCGGGTCTCGACTGTGACGGAGCTTCGTCTTTCCCGAGAAAGCGTCCGTCCAGCCTATTGCGCGTTAGTTGCGCGAGCGCCTTTCAGTCGAGGCCGATGTAATCCACGGCTTGAGAGAGCGGACGCATCGGCTCAGTTTCAATGCCGTCTCCGGTAAGTTCGTCGAGCTCAAGTGCGGACGCGGCGGCAGACGGCGGCCGCTGTCCGTCTGGGAGCGACTCGAGCGAAGCCGGCGAAGCTGGCGGGCGAACCGGCGAGCTTTGGCGGGCTGGAAATAGCTCGGGCGCGCGCTGGGCGCGGCGCTTCTTGCGGCGCGGCATCACGGCGGGCTGGGATGCGGGCTCGGAGAACGAAGCTAGGCGAGTCCGCAGAGTCACCATAGGCAAGCGTTCACAATGATGGCATCCGCCGTCAGCGAGCGCGATGTCCGCGTGATCCTCACCCAGGCAGGACACGCAGATGACATGTCGGTCCTCGTCGCTGAGTGGGGCTCGGCAAGAACCGCAGGAAGGCGTCTTTAAAAAGACGCCGCTCTTTTAGAGGGGGTGGGAAAAAAGCAGATATGCAAGCACACACACACACTCTATGCAGAGGAAAGGATATAACGCCGGAAAGCACAGCAGGTACGGCGGCTGAAGGCGGCGAGGCCAGCGACTCCAGGCTCAATGGCACGTCCTGCTGAAGGCTACAGGTCGACGGCGCGGCTTCTCACTCTGGATCCAGCGATGCGTGAGGCTTCGCTGAAGAGATGAAAATCAACGTAAGAGCAGCTATCGAGCCTGGTTATAGGGCGAGACCACGCCCTTTCTGGCGGGACGTGACTATATGGGCGCGAAAGGCCCCCATTCGTCGTGACGTCACGCAGAGCCACTCTCGATAGGCTGCTGCTGTTGCCGCAGGGCAGCCAATAGGCGCGCGAGCTGTCTCGCCTATGTCTGCTTGCTGCCGCAAAGCGTTTTACATTAATAAAAAATTAAGGATAATTTTTGGCTTCAATATCTCGTGGAAAAGAGTTTTCCCCATAGCGTAAGATATTACGCAGTACGAGAGATACTCTCGTAAGAGAACCATGTCTAATAATACTAATTTGTTTAATTCGTTATGTTAAAATATGGGAGAAAATATTTGCGGCTACTTGTTTCATTGCAACTTTACTATTAGCTAGCTTAACTTTCATTAACTGCAACCAAATATTAGTTAAGTAAAAAGATTGAAGGCCCGTTCACTTAAAATGATAACTACATAGCATCCTCACCAACGCACAATAAAGTTCTGTTTATTACAAGCGCGTGCTGCAGTCATGTCGTCTGCTGTTTGAAATGCTCAAGCTCTTGGGTGGATACTGATTAGCTGTTAATGTTTTTATCCTTCATCAGCTGGAAAAAATGGTTTTGAAAGTGATTCTGATTATATTGTTCCTATGCCATTATCAATGTAGAATTTCCTTTTCTCATAGAAGGATTATTACAACTTTATATTTATAGTTATCGTCATAGTTGTCATCCTTGGTGTGAACGAGCTTTAAGTCAATATATGAAAAATTGTTCCTATTATAAAGTGAGCTAGCTTAGCTAAATGTCCTTTTTGGATGGTCTACAAATAGTCTACTGATCTCGCTGCCTTCTTTACTAGCCTGGATCGATACAGATGTCACATTTCATCAATGATAACTGTTTGACCTGATGAGGGGAAAGCACTTTGGTGGCCCACATTGCACTAGCATTACATTTTAGCATAATTTGCTAACCTTTTAAGAGCACAAGTTGTTAGAAGAAATCACTCTAGGGCCTTAAAAGCTTGGTTTTTATGGGTCTTCATTGCACAGAGTGCTTCTCAACTGACAGGTCATGACCCAAAAAATGTGTCTCAGGGCTGTTTTGATAAGGTTGCGGATGGGCAGATGAAAAACAATGTGTTTTTTCTTCGGGACCTCAAGTGGTGACCCTCAGTTGAGAATCAATAGGTAAAGCATTCCAGTCATCAAGTTAGTGAAAATATACATGCCAACTATTGAACCTGTCTTTCTTGCTTCATTTAACAGGCATGTAGCGTCACATGCAGCCGTTATTACAGAGTAATTCCACAAACCACCTGCTTTTCCTCCCACTGCACAGAATACAATCATGGTGACCTGTTTTCTGTGTGAGAAAGATTAGTGGAATATTTGGTTTTGGGAATGTCAGTGTTTAGTGTTGAGGGGTCACTATCTCGATAAATCTATGCGGGTGTGTCTTGAGGGATACGATCAGGTCAGGGAACACTGGGAAATGCTGACCATTTGAGTGTTTAGTCATTTAACTTGACACTGCCATCTTGTGGCAATTTATTGCTAGTTGCACAATATATTCCATTGTTTTCATGATTAATGCTAATACTGTTCAAATCAGACTATTAAAATCTTTTGATTACTGAATATATTTGATAGCTTGAAACACAAGGGACAACATTTTTTGAGATCACCTTTTGCTGAGGACATTTCTGAAATTCTGGGACACCACTGAACCAGGATGCATATAGAGAACAAGTGGACATGGTAGTGAATGTTCTGTGGCCAATCTGTCAAAGTGTGTCCAAAGGATCAACCTAAAATCATTCAGGAAGCCACAGAGGATCTTAAACTCTTCCAAAGAAATGTGGGCTGAGAGAGGAGCAATGTGGAAACCACTGCTAACCAAGAACATACACTCTCATCTGCCAAAAGAGCACCTGGCTGATCCCCAAGACTTTTGGAAGGATGTTCTGCGAGTCAAAAATGGAACATTTTGGATGACATGTGACCCATTATGTCTGGCATGAAGTGAAAACGGCATTCCAGAATCTAAGAGCCAACAGTCAAACATGGTGGTGGCAGTGTGAGAATGCCTTGTTGCTTCAGAACTCGCCATGAATGATAGAAGAATTGATAAATAAATATAAAACCACTAATATAATAGTTATGTGGTGATGTATTTGGTCAGTGTAACATGATTTTTTTTTTTTTAAATGTTTTTTTTTTTTTTTTTTTTTATTCAGTCACACACACAAATAAAGAAAGAAATGTACACATACACCAAAATTCAGAAGTTTGGGGTGGGTAAGGTTTTTTTGTTTTGTTTTTTAAAGTAGTGTCTTATAGTGTAATATTACTCATTAAAATGACTGTTTCTATTGTAATATATTTTAAGGTGTAATTTATTCCTGTCATTGCAGTGCTGAATTTCCAGTTTTCAGTGTTACATGATCCTTCACAAATCATTCTAATATGATTTTGGTGCTCAAGGTCCATTTTTTTATTATTTTCAATGTTAAACACAATTATGCTGCTGTGATGTATTTTTTTTGTTGCGTACATTTAACCGCATTTATTGGAAATAGAAAATGTTTTGTAACATTATTAATGTTTTTACTGTCACAAGTTTTATTTTTGGCATAATTTTTAAATATCTTTTTTGCCTATTTTTATTTGTAATAAATTGCTTCTGCAGCATGACAATTCAAAAACAGTACAAATATTATGCAGTCTCTTAAGTAATATGCATAGTAATCAATTATTAATTTGTGTCCTATGTGAATTGAGTGTATTTGTTAAGCTGCTCTTAGTATCGGGGCGGCTGCTGATACACTTTTGTTGCTTGTGAATGACGTAAGACTCAATCTCTCTCTCTCTTTCCGTGCATGTTTTGTTTTGCTGCAGAGGATGATGTAGATCTGGAGGCCCTGGTGAATGACATGGCGCCTCTTTCATCCTGTGAGAGCATCTATGCAACCTGTGGGACCCAGCATTCGGATTCCACCCCCCTCTTGCACCGCACCGATGGCAGTGGGCTCCATGGCAACAGAGCGGCCCCACAGCTACGGGCCCCAAATAATAAAGTGACCGTCCCCCACTCTCCAGCCCAAAAGCTCCGGCGATCTCAGCCAATGCACATACAGGCTGTCAGGTAATGTACATGCACAGTGCACACAAAGAAATGGGAAGTTATGATTCCAGTTCTGGAAAATCGTGCAAAATTTGTAACTGGAAGTCATTTTTCTATACTAAAACATTGAATAATTACAAAAATATTATCACAATTCAAATTCAATTTATTCCTGTGATGGCAAAGCTACATTTCCAGTAGCCATTACTTCAGTCTTTAGTGTTCATTACATGATCCTTCAGAAATCATTCTAATATGCTGATTTGGTGATCGGTGTTGAAAACAATTGTGCTGCTGAACCGGATTCTTTGATGAATAGAAAGTTCAAAAGAACAGTATTTATTTTAAATTATTATTTTTTTTTTTTTGTTAATGTAAAAATCTTTACTGCCATTTGTGATCAATATAAAGCAATTGAATCCTTGCTGAATGAAAGTATCAATGCCTTTAAAAAAATATTACTGACCCAAAACAAAAAGGTAGTGTAGTTGTGCTTCATTATGCTTTAATATTTCATAATTTTGAACTTGATTTTTGTCAGTGCAGTTTTTATAAAATTATTTTAATTGAAATGATTTGGTTTATAGCGTTGGAACCCTGCTAAAATCCCTGCTAAAAAAATGTAATTTTGTGTGTTTTATATATATATATATATATATATATATATATATATATATATATATATATATATATATATATATACATACATACATACACACACATTAAAAAATACATTTTTAATCAACTGTGGTAATATTTTTGTAATAAACATTTTTTTTTAATATATATATATATATATATATATATATATATATATATATATATATATATATATATATATATATATATATATATATATATAAAAATGTTTATTATAAAAATATTACCACAGTTGATTAAAAATGTATTTTTTAATGTGTGTGTATGTATGTATGTATATATATATATATATATATATATATATGATACACAAAAATATATATATATATATATATAATGTACGTATGTGAACATAAATGTGTGTGTAATTTTGTTTGTTGTACATATTAGTCATTGGGCTAATTAGCACTTTCTTGTTTTGGATCTAAAAAACATTATTCATATCCTCATGTATTATTCAAGTCGCTACTGATTGCTTGTGTGTTACTTTTCAAGTCATCTTCTCAAAGTCATAATCTTTTCTCTTTCCGAAATCCTCTCCGAGTGCATGTTCTAATCAGCTCTTTTACACCTCACCTTTCTGCAGGGCTTCTGTGTCGTTCGCTGTCTTTCATCCGCTCTTCTCTGATCTCCATGACAGCGGGGTGTAGTTTCACACACATACACACATCTAGATGGGTTCACTCAGAGGTTTCTGTCTCTACACACTCACACAGACACACGGTCTTCTTTTCGTACTGACTCAACCATGAACCCTGAACGGCCCATCCCCTGGTACGGTTCGGATTTTAAAAATTCCCTCAGTTATTATGGTCGCTCAAACTGCGCTGAGGCAGTCATGTATTATTCCCGGTCTTATTGATGTAGATCAAAGACCCGAAGATGAGTTTTAAAATCTGCAGTCTATGTGTCTGTCTGCTGAACTCTGCCGCACACTATGAGAGTTCATGAACCGATTCTCGGTTGGCTAAGTGGGTTTCAAATCTCTCGCTTTCATTCATATATTCTGTAGTAGAATCCGTAATGCAGCGGTGAGAATGTCATGTGGATTCTTCTGATTTATTTTTCATTAGCCTATCACTTTACAGCACTGAAGTTTTCAGGGAACTTCAGGGCTTTAATTCCCTGCTCGGTTTCATATTGATTACAATATAGATGATATCGGGATTCCTGCATGGTTAATGGAGCAATGAGACCTTGATGAGATGAGGTGAAACTAACAAGCTGGGTATTTTAGCCTCAGGAACGATATGTATATTTGAATAGTGTTAAAGATGAGTTCAGTACAAAAGTACAACCTTTTTTTTTCTCTCTCTCTTTGTCACCCATTGTAGGCGACTTCAAGAAGAAGAGTTGCAAATTCGTCCTGCGTCTTTGCCGGCTATTCCGAACCCTTTCCCTGAGCTCTGCAGCCCCTCGGGATCTCCTGTGCTGAGTCCTGGATCTCTGCCACAGCCATCAGAATCACATGTAAGAGTTGAAAACAGACACTGCGGCTCTTAGCTTTGTAGCTATTATCTATCTGATACACATGAGATGTTACATGAGTGATTTATTGCAGGTATGAGACTTGAACCTCACTTCCTGGTACAAAAAAACCTGATGGGGGTACAGTGAGGTTAAGAGAAACTTGCATGAATAGAGGTTAATTAGGTCTTGGCAGGTTTTGTTGTATTTCCTGGAAAACTAGTTTTGCCCAACCTTGCATTATAGAAATGGCACATTGGTTGTTTCAGAATTTAGTGAGCTGCCTATGTATGCAGTTTTAGGCATGAGCAAATACCGTACTCTTATAATTGGAAGCAAAGTTATGATGTGCATCAACTGATTTTCAACCCGCTTTGTATTGTTATAATGTCGGTAGTAAACGTAAATGAACAATGATTATTCAATCTCCATGACAAAGAAATTCACGTTTATTTGTCAGCAAAAGTCTGCCGGATGACGTGTTTTATTTTTTCCGTTCTCCAGGGCTTTCGTGAATACTACAGATTATGCTTCTGCTTTTTTGCGTCCCTGCCCATCGGCAGTCGGATCGGCAGAAGGTTATATTAACAAAACAGTTATTGTAAGTAGGTGTATCACTGAAAATGTTATCATAGGTTGTCTACTCTTTAAACAGAATTATGGTAAAAAGGGAACACTATGGCAACAGATTTCTTACCTGTATGTGACGTAGATTAGCTTTGAGTGGTTGGGCGGAACTGATAGAACGGTTGTTCTTTTTTAGTTTTTGTTGTTGATTACAAACACAATTTTTCAGATTTTTCGTCACTGTGTTCTCTCCATATTTAAGATTATTTGCAGCCTTTACCTGCTGCCTACAACATGATGGATCCTTCGCTGTCTGGATCGACACAGAAAGTAACTCACTTACGCTAAACGTTTACTCTTTGAATTTTTGCACCTGGGAACAATACAAGTCTACACCATTGTGACAAAAAAATTGCTAAGAAGTATTTCCTACTAAAGCAAGGTGGTATTTGACTCTGAATAAGCTTATTCACTGCAGACTGGGAGTGGCCTTGGATGGCAATATGCCTAGTGCATTATGGGTGTTGAAGTTTTGCTATTTGACAAAAGGGAAGACAACAGCCTTTTTTCCCCTCTGTTTTCTCTTGTCAGGTAGCACAGATAAAAAAAATGTTTCACCTCTCTACTGCATAGTTTTATTGAAAGCCCTTTTTGCCAGTGGTGAATAAGCCTTTTAGCTCAGCCTCAAAGTATACATCAGTTTTGACATGAATGCTTAAGTCGAATGTATATCTGAACTGAGTATAGCTGGACGCTTAACATACATGTACATCTGAAGGTATAGCTCTTAAAAGTAAATACTCAATTTGGCAATGTGTGCGAACACAAGGACCTAACACAAATAAGCCGCCTTTCCATTACAAATCTACTCTAAACTTTGTGTCTAAATGTCTAAAAGTTTCCATTAACTGATGTTATGGGACTGAAGAGTAATTTTTTTCCTCTTGTGATAATTCCAACAATTATGGCAATGGATGCTGGTAGGTTTACATATATCCCAGCCACCGCACTAGCCATTATTTTTAATGGAAGGAGACGTAGGCATGTTATCCAAGCATTAATGGAAAGGAAAGCCTTTTATACTTTGTATGAGGGGTTTTTGGGGGTTTCTCCCTCATATCTGCTTCAAGGTCTTGATTGTGGCATTTCTTAGTGGTTTAGAATCCAGTATTCCATTGTCTTCTGTCCAAACATACTCCATCTACGTCAGGTGACCTGTAAATGCGAAAAAACGGTTTCCATTGCAGTTTTGCGAAGTATTCCTTTTTCAATCTGCCTGAAAAACCACCTCATACGAGCATACACTTTTTTGCGATATAGGGGACTTTTTGCGAAATTGACGTGTTTCCATTTGGCATCTTTTCAATTCAATTTAAATTTGCGCTATTTGAAGGGTAATGGAAACGCGGTTTAATCTTAAAAAGTTGAATCTTTGTGCAACGTCTGTGCTATATGCTTGATAAACATGTCTTTGTGCTATATTTTAAACTAGAGTCGCAGGTATCTCTGTCTGAACCCCCTTGCACAGAAGTGCTCGTCAATGTGGTCGTCTATTGTTGTTGCAGTCTCCAGCGGTTTGCTGTTGTTCCATCTCTTCCGTTTCTTTTTTGTCTGTGAAACAAAAGCCTGGGTCAGTGTCACTCTGTGGACCAACTAATTGGTGCAAAAAGAGTCAAGACGTATTCACGATTAGAGAAATCAGGCTGCTAGTGTGCGTTATGCAAGTACTTTGCTGATGATAAAATTTACATTGCACGCACTAGACGCATACCCTAGTGTATATATAAAATAAAAGTATTTGTGGCCATTAGCCAAGTGTTAAACAAGCCATGACTGAAAACTGAACCCCCCTCCCCTGAGACAACATTGTGAATGCAGTAATGTATGTAGCGTTATGAATTGCGGTCTGAAAGATGCAGGGCCGTAACCACCATATGGGGGCTATCCCACAATAATTGGATATGGCAAAAAATTTCTGTTTTGAATTGAAAATACCCTGTATCATTTACGTGATTTGAGTAATGTAATTCGTAATTTAACGTGAGAGATAATTAACTTTAACTAAGCTATTTTGGGAATACGATTAAGAGTGAATGTGCTTATTTGGAAATAAGATTATTATTTGCAAATAATTTGAATGCACATTTTTTTTTCATCCCCCATCTCAATGTTCAAGACATGATTACGCCGTTGCTAAGATGTTCTTTAATGCCACCATCTAAAAGCCTATCTTATGTAGCTAGAATTGTTTGTTTTAGGCTTTAGTATGTGCTAATTGAGGTGCACTATTTTTAAATCGGTCACTAATGAGGTTACAATTCAACTAGGATGCTGCCTAAGAAGGTAACAGCCAACTTGCTGAGTTTTAGTACAGAACTAATGACTCAAAGCTTATCAGGTTGCCATTGCATGGAACGTTTCCTCTTTAATCTCCTTCACACTCTTTAGACTTCACCGGGTCAGTCTGAGGGATTGTTCGTAAAGCTTTTACTTTCCAAGTGCGCACTATTGTTGTGAAGATAATATGTGCATTCGTCAAGCATTGTCACAAGTGTGAGATCCTGAAGGGAAAAATGTCAGTCTCCTTTTTTGGCCTTCAACTCCCATTATATCTTTCCTTAGCATCTTCTGAGCGGAGGCTTTTTTTCTTGGAGATGAGAGTTGCTTTCCTTTCACACGCCGTTTGCGTTTCCACTTGCGAGTGTGCATGGATGTTTGTCCAGATCTGTGCCAGCAGTCAAAGCCCTTCCTTCCTCCTTCCTATCCTCTCTGTCCTTTCCCACAATGCCCTTAAGCTCGCCTTTAAAAGGAAAAGGGAAAAAATAATTGTATTTATATACATTGGCATGCACACGCACATTAGAGAGCTCATGTTTTGTACGTGAAGGCTTTGAGAAGTTAAGTGTCATTATGGGATGGCCCTGTGTTTCCAGTGACCTCACCTCGGGTGGGGTGGGGTGGGGATATCTTGTGATGTCCTGTATGTGCTGTCTGACTCTATTTCTGTCTTTTCAAGTGAATATGAACATTTTGTTGTCAACACCCTGGGGACGGACAGTCTATCCATCACTCCTTTGTCCAATTTCTCTCTATTCTGTCTTTTGAGTCCAATCACCTACTACATTTCTCTCTTTTGTTCTGTCTTCTTTTTCTTCTTTTCTTTCTTTCTTTCTTTCTTTCTTTCTTTCTTTCTTTCTTTCTTTCTTCTTTCTTTTTTTGATTTGTTTCATTTTTCCTTTCTTTGAATTGTTTTTGTTCGTTCTTACATGTTTTTCCTTTCTTTGATTTATTTTTGTTCGTACTTTCTTTGATTTGTTTGCTTCTTTCATTAGTTTCATTACACTCTCTCTCTCTCTCTCTCTCTCTCTCTCTCTCTCTCTCTCTCTCTCTCTCTCTCTCTCTCTCTCCTCCCTTTCTCTCTCTCTCTCTCTCTCTTTTCTCTCTTTGCTATGGCAGAAGAAGCTGAATTTTGAAAGATGAAGCTGAACGTTTAGTTCTTTTGAACAATACAGCTGGAAGAGATTCTTCATCTAGACTAGGGGTCAGAAGATTGTTTTAAACGTCTAAACATGGTCTTCCTCTCCTTTTGCCCTTGAGTGAGTCTAGAACAACCGAAAAAATCTGAAAACAGGATGTGACTAGCTTTGAGGTTGAACCAAAGGCAGTCTGCTGAGGTATGAGTTTCGTTGTCAAGACGTATGGGGCATCCTGAGTCCTCGTGTTGATTTTGGTTCCACAAATAAGTGAGTCCAATAAGTGAACAAGATGTCTGTTGTTGAGTTTTCTTGGTTTTGCCTTTATTTAATTATTGGTGTATTCTTTTTATTAGAAAAACAGATATCGTTAATGTGAATATGAAACTATATACTAACATTTCAAAAACATTAAATAGTAATATTGTGAAATATAACAATTTACAACTTTCTTTTTTTAAATATATAATTTAAAATGTAATTTGTTCCTGTATTGGCAAAGATTATTTTCAGCTTTATTACTCCAGTCTTGAGTGTCACATGATCCTTCAGAAATCATTCTAATATGCTGATTTGGTATAAAAGTAAAAATAATTAGGGCCCGAGCACTAAGGTGTGAGGTCCCTCTTGAAACTGTTAGGATTATTATTATTATTTATTTATTTTTTTTCTGCAAAGTAAGCCCCATTTTCGAGGCCGTAACATGCTCGAAAAGTCACCAAATTTTGCACACATGTCAGGACTGGTGAAAATTTTTGTATTTTGTGGGTTTCGCGGATGGGCGTGGCAAAATGGCTCGCTAGCGCCACCTAGAAAATTAGAAAAAATTAGCCCCTCGTCCATGTTCGACCTACATGCACGAAATTCGGTGGGGACGTGTATCCTATCAAGACGCACAAAAAAGCCTCAAGAACCCATACCCTAAACTCGACAGGAAGTCCGCCATTTTGAATTTGGCGGCCATTTTGGGACGATTTACACACTCCGTACTTTGACGAACTCCTCCTAGGGATTTAGTTGGATCGACTTCAAATTTCTGCTGTGCCTTCTAAAGGCATTGACGATGAAAAGTTGTGCTATCTGCGCGTTTTCGTCAATGGGCGTGTCCGTGGCATCGATGATTCGCCATGAAACAGGAAGTTGGAGTAACTTTGCTGTACATGCTCAGATCTGCGCCAAATTTTGCACGCTTGACAAGAGTCCCGCCCTGAACACATGTACATGCCGACATTCACCCCCAGTCATAGCGCCACCTGCTGGCAACAGGAAGTGACCTTTAACTAAGCAGCCCCCGCCGCACGTTTGACCTACATGTATGAAATTTCTGTGGCACATCAACCATGTCCTGACGCACAAAAAAGCCTCTTGGAGCGATGCCCTAAACCCAAGTCAGCCATTTTTAATTTACCATCAAATTTTGGCTGATTTACACACTCCGTACTTTAACGAACTCCTCCTAGGGATTTAGTCCGATCGACTTGAAATTTCTGCTGTGCCTTCTAAAGGCATTGACGATGAAAAGTTGTGCTATCTGCGAGTTTTCGTCAATCGGTGTGTCCGTGGCATGGCATCAAAGATCAACTCATCGCCATGACACAGGAAGTGGTTGTAACTTCAGTATACATGCTCACAGCTGCACCAAACTTTACATGTAGGATAAGAGTCCCGCCCTGAACTCATGTACATGCCCACATTCACCCACAGTCATAGCGCCACCTGCTGGCAACAGGAAGTGACGTATAACACCTTCATGCAGTGTCTGAAAAGCGTAGCAAATTCACAGCCGCACTGGCAGAGCTCCAGAATATGCAACAGAACATGCGGCCGCATCACTCCCCGACGCGCTACATGTGCGAGGGCCCGCCCATCGCTGCTTGCAGCTTTAATTTCCTATTATTATCAGTGTTCAAATGTTGTTGTTTTTTTGTGGAAATTAATATTTTTCCCCCAGGACTGTTTGCTGAATAGAAGGTTCAAAAAAACAGTATATGAAATATAAATCTTTTGTAACATTATAAATAGTTACACTGTCACTTTCTATTAGTTTATTGAATCTTTGCTGAAAGTAGTATTTTTTTCTTTCCAAACTTTTGAATGGTAGTTTTTATGGGTGTGTATATATAATACAAATAATTGGCTGATGTTTGTCAGTATAATACATCTTTCTCATAATGAATTATACATTTGTAGTATTATGATAGCATGTATACCACAAAATAGTTATTTTTTTTCTCTAAATTAAAAATTAATATAATCCAGTGAATATTATATAATTTATCTCTTTTATTTGGAACTTGAGGGACACAGACCAAAAGATAAAACCATTCATAATAAACGAATAAGTCTGGCATCGGTGCACAAGCAGTTTCAAATTACCTAAGTGAGTAAAAACAGTAAATCTAATATTATAAACAGTGTCCAGACTCTAAATCCTGATTGGATGAGACATATTGCAAGTTAAACAGCCAATGTACGTCAAATGAATTCAACATTAATGTGACAAGTTGCAACATGGTTTTTCCTCAGCTTGACTTTTTTTTTTGTCACGTTCTGCTCTGTATTTTCAAATTACTCCATTGCTGCGTCCCAATTCACCTATTTATACTATGCCCTAAACGTACTGTTTTGGGGAAGAAAAAGTACATACATTTGAGTGTGTAGCAGAATAGAGGCAAGCTTTGCTGATCTCCATTTCTTACTTCTAAGAGCAGCCGTGCAGAGAAGACCAATAACAAGAATTTCATTAAATAAATTAAAGTTTGATTTGTTTTTCACATACAGAACTCTTGGAATACAGTATTTGTATGGGATCATTCTATGATACTTTTGCTTATCTTCAATACGGTAAAAAATAGTACCACCCCAAGCTTCTGACCTTCTTTCTCCAAGTTTGCTGCACGCGTCCTGAAAAATGAAGCATTTCGATCGCCCCTGATGGCTGGTTGCAGTATAGGTTACAAACCCTGCCCTCTCCATGTAATCGTATGGAATGTGGCGTAATCGGCATTGACCGTTTCTGGGATTTTTTTTGGCTTCATTTTTCTACATCAGTGGAGATGTCTCATGCATTTTCTTTTTTTTTTTTTAAACAGTCTATGGTTAATAGTTGTTCCCAGTAGTTCATGTCAGTTATGTTTTTTTTTTTTATGGAGCCCCTAAAAGATAGTTAGTGGGGGAAAAAAGGAAATGGGAGGAAAAATATATTTCAAAACTTTTGTGTTGCCCTGAGAAACTTTGCTTTTCCCAGAGAAACTTTGCATTCGCTTGCAAAGAGCTCAAAAGTTTTGCGAGAAAACTGCAAGTTTCTCGGGGGAACGCAAACATTTTGCGAGAGAATGCAAAAACATTGACGTATGCCGTTTTCATCACCAAGACCCTTTAGGAGCTCTGGAGTTTTTAAGAGTTTTTGAAGGTTACACTTCCAGTAAGTATGGCTGCAGATGGTTGGCAATAGTGATTGGGTATTATTTTGAACATGATATTATTACTGAAGAATGCAGCAGATGGGTTATGCACACATATGGTTTCTTAATGATCTCATGAGGATTGTCTGACCCTAGTGACCGGCGGGCATCAGACAGAACTGGCCAGGCATTGGCAGGCATGGGCACATTATGCATTGCTCAATGTAGTTAGTAGTCTCTTGCCGAGCGTGGGAATGGAAGAAATGCTGCTGCTGTGTTTGTGATACTGACAGTGCGTTAGTGTGATTATAATCAGGTGCTTGAAATCTCTGTCAATATGCGTCACAAAGATGGAATCTTTTGTAATTTCTTGTGCATGCTCCACAGAGGTCTTTCTGTATGTGTGTTTATCTGAGCGTCTTTGTATTTATACTGGCACTGCCCTCAAGCTAGACGAGATAATACACTGCCTGCATCTGCGACTGAAATCATACACTCCATCTTGCACAAATACATGCATAACAGATTGAATCTGAGTTTTTTTGACAGGTGAAAACTATGATGTATGAATTTACAACTCTATTGTGATCTTAAAAGTATTTAGACACGGAAGCCACTCTTGTGTGTGATTGTGTGTAGCAAAATATCAAACCAATATATTTTGAGGATTTTAATTATCATCAGGACTTTTACTTCTTAAATGAACTTGCTTGAAAAGTTGGATTTCAAATTAAAAAACAGTAGATAAAGGTACCTGAACTTGAGATCAGATCACACAGAGATCAGTTGGTTACAAGAAGTAGAGGAGTTAGATTAGGGTCATATGTTTGACAATGTCACTTGATTTGCTTTTTGGTCCTTTAATGCAATGACCATTTGTCTAAAGTGTCCAAATACTTTTTAGTGTCACTGTATATTGCTAGAGCTGTGTGGGAGGAAACCTTTTATGTCTTGACATGTCTCTTTCTCAGTCCCAACTTTTGGAGGATTCTAGGATTCCTCTTCTGGACTGATGGTCCACAAGTTCACATAACTTAATTTTTTAAGTTATACGCAATAAGTTTATTACTTAATAATTTTAGGACAACTGGTTTCCTCACTTTTTTTTAAAGGGATAATTCACCCAAAAATGAAAATTAAGTCATTAATTACTCGTCCTCATGCTGTACCAACCCCGTAAGACCTTCGTTCATCTTCGGAACACAAATTAAGATATTTTTGATTAAATCTGAGAGCTGGGTCACTCCTCCATAGGCTTCCTAAGGGATTGAAACTTGACGGCCCAGAAAGTCATTGAAGAAAATGATTAAATATTTAATGTGCCTACAGTGGCTCCACTATAAGTTTATCAAGCGACGAGAATACTTTTTGTGCGAAAAAAAACAAACAAAAATAACAACTGTATTCGACTATTCCATTACTTCCTTGTGGGCCTGAGACGAGAGTTCAAGAGATTTAAGAGGCGCGCTGTACATAATAGTAGAAGAAGAACGTCCTCATCTCAGTTCTCGCTCATGCGTCCTGGAAATCTCTTGAACTCTCGTCTCAGGCCCACAAGGAAGTAATGGAATAGTCGAATAAAGTCGTTATTTTTGTTTGTTTTTTCGCACAAAAAGTAGTCTTGTGGCTTGATAAACTTATAGTGGAGCCACTGTAGGCACATGAAATATTTAATCATTTTCTTCAATGACTTTCTGGGCCATCAAGTTTCAATCCCTTCAATCCCACATGCGTAGTTGAAAAAAATAAGTTATGTGAACCTGACAATTCCACACAACTTAATTTTTTCAATTAAGCATGGGTTTCCTAACTTTTTTTTAAGGTAAGTCAACTGATCACTTTTTACAGTGTTGGCATATTTTAAAAGAATTTATCGGGTCCATTTGGTAAAAGCACATTTATTTAAAATTTCCTTAGACCTGAGGTTACAAATATCAGACCGACCAGTGTCCAAGGCACTCATCAAAGTTTTGGACCTGAACCCAATTTGGTTTCAGGGCAGATATCAGGTTTTTAGGATCGAAGTGGACCTGTGAACACCTCAAATTTGAATGTCCTGTAGATTACTTTGGATGGAAGCATATCCCAAATTCATAAACGTAAATATTTTTCAGAATGACAGGCATTGCATTACCCACAATAAGACCATAAGAAAATAAATGGGGCATATTCTGATTGCATGTCAACTTCTCAGTGGTGTGTGTGTGTGTGTGTGCTTGTTTAAAACTGCACGAGCACACAGGTCCGCCTCAGTGGGATTAATTAGGATTCTCTAGATTTTCTTATCTTTATTTATGTGTCAGCTTTCCCATCATGCACATACACAAACTAATACGGCATTCTGTGCATGAGTGATCCATCTCTGATGTAGTAACTCGAGTTTCAAGCCCTGAACCTGCCGTGAACTCCGCTGGATTCTGCGAGCGAGTGATTAATGGCGGTAAGCCAGAGCGTGGAGCCGCAGGGGGTGCGTGTCTGTGAGTTTGTGTACAGTGCGAAACGACACCAGGCCCTGAAGATGCTCGTAAAAGTCAGACCAAAAAGTGACAAGTGATTGAGTGCTAGCAACACAAAGTTAGTGTGTGAGGGACAGTGACACCTAATGTTTTTGTTGAACTAGTCGTCTTTGTTTTCAGTCTGTCTGGATTTTTGGAACATACACATAGCAACATATCAGAACAATGCAGCTGCACTTCATGCCGTACATCAGCTCTTATATTTAAATGTAGGTATACATGCTCATGCAGAGAGAGAACAGAATATTGTCTTGTCTGAAACTTGAAACCTTCTGTATAGTTTCTTTTTTATTTCAGTTTTAGTTTATTTTAGTGCATTGTTAAACTAAATGAAAATGATGAATGTTGTAAAATAATGTTTAATTTTGTTTTACATTTAATTTAATTTAATATACATATTTTTTAATACAAGATAGTGTAGGTATTGTATTTAATTTCAAGTAACAAAAATATGCTTATGGTTTTAGTTCACTGTAATATTAATTTAGTTAACCTAGTTTAGTTGTGAAACATTAGGGCTGGTTATCAAGTTGTAGGTTAACTTTCTCAACCTGTATTTTTTTTTTAGCTTATTGTAATTTAGCCAGCAAACTGACTTTCTATTCAATCTCTACTTCTCTTCTCGATCTCATCTCTCTCCTCTCCTCTCTCTCTCTCTCTCTCTCTCTCTCTCTCTCTCTCTCTCTCTCTCTCTCTCTCTCTCTCTCTCTCTCCTCTCTCTCTCTCTCTCTCTGAAATAACAATAGCATACATTAGATCATATTTGAGATTACATTTGTTTGGCCTTCGCACAATTTTGTGCAAGACCACATCTAGTTGTAAAAGAAACCTTTGTCTACCATGTCCTCACTTGCAGTCTTTAACCTGTGGTTCTCAAACTAGCTTTGCTTTGATGATAGGGTGACATTTGTTAACTTATAACTGAGCTCAACTGCTTCAAACAGCATGGACAAAACTTTTTTAGTCTATCTTGTCCTCGGGATGTTGCAGTCAGCTGACAAGACTTTGCACGCATGCTTTGCATGATTGGAAAAATCGAATTTCTCTGTCATCTTTCTTTCTCTTCGAATGGCTCTCTTCATTGTGTGTAAAAAGAGTGTAAGATAATGTACAATCCATAAGTTATGTCATATTAACTAACATGCACAGTGTGCATATACAAATGGATGATTGTTTCGGTTGTATTTTAGGTTTCCTCGCTTGTTTACCCAAAACCATTTTTCTTGCGTTTGGCTGTTTTGCGCTGTTCCATTTCACATCCATCCAACACTCACCCAAGATGGGACGGATTTCTAAGAAGCTTGTTACAAATTTACAATGTAAATTTCACATGTAAATGAATGGGTGTTGTAGTTTCTATATTCTTCTTTACCTGATCTGATACACATACAGTTGTTTTTACAGTATTTGAGCCATGGTCAGTCACGCTTATGTGTTTAAGGTAAGACTGCAAGTGGCAAAGGTCACGCAGTTAAATTCACATGTATTTATGTAGCCTTTTTAACAATAGTGAATGTCGCAAATGAGCTTTTCTGGGTGTGTTGCTTAAAATCCTTGTAAGTCAGCGCAAAGTAACTGGCACAGAAACATTTGTGAAATTGATGGTTTATGAATGTGGTATTGTCTGGCCATGAGAAGTTACATTTAAATCCTTCCTTTTATTTCAATAGGCAGATAACTTTTTGGGGTTAAAAATTATCCAAAATAAATTAGAGCAAGTACAGAACCAGCTTTGTTGTTTATAATTCCGGAGGTACTGGTGGATTTCCGCTGGAAATTCGAGCATGTCTTTACGTCATTACGTCACATCTGTACACATAAAGAAGGTGTCTCGGCTAGTAGGCTATATTGCGTGTGAGAGTGTTGGAGGTGGAGATTTATAGCTTTTTCTCACAGCGCTTGATATAATTAAACATCAATTTGATGGCGGGTCCAGAAAGGTTCAAACGACGATGCATTTTACAACTGGTGAATCTCCAGTTGTCACTGGTCAAAAGACTTCGGACTTCGGAGTGGCTACAGAAAAAAAGAGACTGCAACCGGGCCCATGCGAAAATGAGGATAAATATCGGAAAGGCATTAAATGTAGTCGCGCAATGCTGATGTTGTTAACATTAACAATTTGAGAACAAAGTTTAATTAATTTGCACGGTTTGACGTGATATGAAAAGCGATCGTTAGATTTAATCATCGCGATTTGCTGCAATGCTTTTTTCCCCTTAGTTGGTCAGAACAAAACTGGATGTTACTTACTTGTTCAGATGACATTTTCCGGTGAAAATTCTCATGTTGGTCAATGGTCATACAGTACAGCACAACTCGCGTAAAGTTGATTATTTCTCGAATAACTGCAAATTTCGAACAGAGATTGTGACAAAAAGGAAAAACTACGGACTGCAGTTTTAAGTACACAGCATGTATCTTGTATGTATATTCAATATAATATATATGTATATTGAATGTTAATTTATCATTATACTAATGCATTTTTTACATTTCTGGTTGTAAATAATTAACAATGGACAAAGATGAATAAACAATAGTATTCATTAACAATGAACAGTAGTATATTTGTACATTTTTATGAAAGTTTCAATTTGTTAATATTAGTTACTGCTTCAGCTGTCATGAACTAACAATGAACATATCACTTTTAAACGTTTTAGTACTATTAGTAGAAATTAACATTAATGTGGATTGCTTGGTATGCAAGACTTGTCCGTCTTGCCAAAATGTTGCGTTTAATTAAAAAACGTTATAAGGGTAGGTTTAAAATATACAGGGAAATTGTACTGTGTTCCTGGTTATTATTGTGGAATAAATGTAAGAAAGCTTTAAAAGTTAACTAACTAACTTGAGAAATATGCTTTATATTAATAAACATTAGTTAGATTGTTAATGTAACATTACAAAATATAACCGTAGTGGTTGTTGTTTTCCTGAAAGTGTAAGTAATATTTATTTAACCTGAAAACTGTCCATATTAAGTGGAACAGGAATATGAATTTATTTAAAACATTTATAAAAGAATGAGGACTCCTTTTAAGGACGCCACTGGTAAAAAAATATTATTTGTTATACCTTACTAACTACCATCTGAGTCATATTGTGAGTTGATTTGACGAGAAAGACTTTGAATCTGTGTAGTAAAAACAAAGAGAAGGGTATTACGTTCCCTCTCTTGTTTCATATAGTTGATTTGAGTGATGCACATGCTGAATTTAAACACTGTTTGGACCCATCACACCAATGGCAATCCACATATTTGTTTACCTGTCTCCTGAGTCATGCTGTTTGTGAGAACCACTTTGTATTCTTAGTTCACACAGTCAAACAAACTCAAATGCCCCATTTAGCAGAAGCTTTGCCAAAAATCTCCTCCCAGGTGACCCACTAAATGTTCGTGCTGTGAAATAAGACACCGTCACATTGGAGTTTAATACGGCTCTTCGTGTGGATCCTGTCTCCACCCTAGTGTACACTCCACACCAGTTTGCTTCTATTTGTGTGCCAGAGCCTTAGGACACACTACAAAACATGCGCGCACACACACACACTGCCCAGTCAGCTGACTGCAACGCCAACCCTCGAGAGATGACATGACCCAACATTACTAAAAACATCAGCACGAGAAAATAAACCTCTCCCCAGACTACCTTTGTCCCTCTTGATTCTTTATTCTTCTTGACTGCTATCTTTATGTCTGGTCTTTTGTTGTCAGTTAATTGGAAAATTACATTTTAGGAGAATTAATGTACCAACTCATGATGTTTGCTGGAGTGATGTGGACACTGTCCTTGTGCCAGACATGCATATAATATATCAGGGCATGAATTTCGTTTTGAAAAATGTCTTTATTCTACAATAGAATAAAGATACAAATGAAAAAGAGAAGGGTAGGCCTAACGCTAGTATTTGTACAGAAATACTACAGAAACTGAATAAGTAATCAAATGTTTATATATATATATTATATATATATTATATATATATATATATATATATATATATATATATATATATATATATATATATATATATATATCACACACTGACTAGCTCTTCTCCTCTCCATGAAACCTGAAACTTCCAAAGCTGTCACTAAAGTTTATCCCCTGAGATATCTAAACAAAGGCGTGTATGAATGTCAGGGCAGGTTATATTTTTTTTTGCCTGTGTGAATGTGGATTTTTACAGTACGTTTGTGATGTCATTGAAAGGCAGGTTCACATAGAGTTCAGTAATCTACAGGTTGTAATAATGCATGTGTTTGAGTGTACACGCATGTGCGTCAGACCTTGTGTGGGGTTGAAATTGAATTTGCTGTCTAGTTAGGTAATAAGAGTGAGGTGACTGATCGCAGAACACAGGTCTGTCCAGAAATAAACACATTTGGGCTGTTTTACTTAGTAGCCACAGGTCTCTCAGACTTTTTTTGTTTTATTTTACTCTAGCTTAGACAGGGTGAATTGTACAATTCTTTGAACAATATTTCCTTTAGGGTATTTCAGTTGTCTGGAAAAAAAGCATAATTTTCAAGTGCCTTCCTAAGCTAAGTATGTATATCATAATTCAGCAGTTCCCAAACTTTTTAGAGTGTTTTACCCCCTGCTGCATTTAACCCCCTCTTTTGTGATAATGATCAAAAATTCTGGCACTGGCTGGAAACTTTTTAAAAACACTGGCGGGGAAAGAGTTAAATCGATCTATGCACAGTCTGTCTCTATTTGTTCTTCATGCTAGCAAGTGCTAAACCCCCACTTTTACTCAAGTACAAATGTACATTGTCTAGAACGCAGTAATGTAGCGCAATTTGCTAAGGCAACATCTCTGCATGCAAATTATCAGATGCAGATTTTTTGTGTGGATGCCGTCAGTTTTCACCGCAAAGGGTAATTTGTTAGGATGTCATGTATTTGACATTTTTACAGCACAACCATTTTCCGTTTTTTACACGTAGAGGTGGCATTCGGCCTGTTAGGTACACATATGCTCGTTTTAATGTTATTTTAAATGAACGTCAAAACTCAGCATTTTGTTAGCGTACCCCCCTCTGTCACCTCACGTAGCCCAGTTTGGGAACCACTGTTAGAATGGAAACCGGTACATATATCATAATGAAAACAGGTGACTGGTTAAGTTAGGTAGACCATTTCCGGTAATAGTCTCTTATTCAGTTTTGATAGCTCACATTTCTTGTTTCTGATGTCTTTGATCTTCCACTGTGAAGGTCAGTCTTGCTACAGTGTTAGTGTGCTGTGGCCAGTCAATTTAATTGTTGCCTTATCTGTTCTTATGCGTTCATGAATGGATGTATGCATCTGTGTGCTTGTGAGCATAGCCAGCGCTTAGTTTGCTTTTCCAGTGTTGTATCCATTACACCCAGACACTCATGGTCAAACCAAAGGCAAGAGGACTGTCATGGCTCCACAAATTGTTCCTTCTCTTTCGTTTCGGCATGTTTGAAAGCTGTGTATGGAAGAGCTTCTATGCTCCAATTGGTCATTGTTACAGACGTCATGAGACATCTGTAACATATATATCAAACTAATTATATAATATTACTTATATTCTATTCTTATTATCTCTTCCATTTATACAAACTGTAAATATATTAAAACGCAAAACCTAATGTATCATAAGTATTGGCCACTGTGACCTCCATTCTATTCTTGGATTATCTCTTCCCCCTTTATACAAACTGTGAACAATGCTTGGACAACCCTCTATTAACTCCCAACAAACACTTTGTTGCCATGTGACCCTCAGAATGTTTGCAAAACCTTTATTTAACATTTAAAGATCCTCCCATGTGACCGGCAGAGGCGGGACAGAGCAGTGCAGAGCAAACGTTTGCTCGGAGCCACATGACTATAAGGATGCGTTTAAACAACATTGGGTAAACGCTCACAAATCGTAAAGCTTGTAGAAAATAGCATTTACGGCAGTAGAATGGTGCATGTATAACTCAGCATGAGCAATGAAACAATGCTCTGCAAACAGTTCCCACTTCTATAATGGTCGTGCCAATAACTCAACCCCCAACATCCTTTTCTTCACGGTGTCGAGTCAGATTACATGATACAGTTGTCTTCCGTCTGAGACGACAGAATGGTGTTTTAGAATTTGTTTTATTCTTTAACACACTTAAAGTGACCGTACATATTTCAAATAGTGAGAAATTGTAAGGTATTGAGTTTGTTCCGTATGAGAAAGAGAATCACTCATTTTAGTGAAGTGTTGTGGGAGGAGGGTTTTGCTGGGATTTGGCCTCTGTTGTGTGTGTTTAAGAAACACTCTCCAGTTGTGATATGCTGAGTTTTGAGAAAAAGAGAGGGAAAGGTTTTCTTTGGCTGTGGAGTTCAAAGCAAACTTCAGGGGGAAATGGGAGTGAAAAAAAAGAATGAGAACAAAATCTCACTCTGTGTGTGTGTCGTGAGAGCTGGATGTGGAGCTCTGTCTCAAGGCTCTCTGAGAATTTGAAACTTTGACAGAAGCCAAGGCAAAGTTTGATGTGGGGGAGAAAGAGAGAGTTAGGTTGAGGAAAAGAGAGAGGGAGAGACAAAGGAAGGGATGATGGAAGGTAAGGGGAGGAGGGAGATAAAAATGGAAGGAAAGAAATGATTGTGGTTGTTGGATATGCCTGATGCTTTAGTACATATGTAATATAATGACTAATGAAATGAACAAATTATTCACCATTTATTTTACAATTTTACTTTCATGTACCGTATTATTCCATAAAATGTATGTATTTTTTATTACATTTAAGCATTTAATATTTAAATAGTTGCCAAATATCAGTCGATGTATCAGTTAATTATCAATATCAGTTGATTAATCAGTAATCTTGCCTATGTTATTATTGTTATATTACTGTATTATTTTTCTTAATAGAAGTAAACTTGAAAGTTAAACGCCAGTAATCAAATTTATTTTATTACCAAATCTATTCTATATTTATTCTTTTTACTTTATTATTGATATTTGTTATCATATCTTGATATTTTTTTATTGTAAAGCAGTTTGTAGAAAGCATGCTTTCATGTCTAAAAAATAAACGAAATAATGTTCTCAGTCACATAATCCATGTTGTATATTTAAATGAGATATGACAGCAAGACAACCATGGAATAAAATATCTTTTTGTTCCATGGTAGAATAAGTTATGCATGTTTGGAAAAAGTAAATGGTGTAAGAGAAGAAACAATTTTCATTATTGGGTGAACAATCTAGAGAAACCCAGTGTATCCGGTTTTTTTTTTTTTTTTTTTTTTTTTTTTTACAAATTGAAGCACTAGTCATCTCTCTCACCTAGACTTTCTTTTTTGCAGCTTAATCCACTGGAGTATTGTAAGACACAAGCTGCTTGTCAGCTGAGTCTCTCTCTCGCTCTCTCTCTCTCTCTCTCTCTCTCTCTCTCTCTCTCTCTCGCTCGTTTCAGCAACTCTCTTGGTCTCATCTCAACCCTCTGCCCATTCTCAACTCCTCTCATCCTCTCGCTTTCCTTCCCTCCTCCCCTTCTTTCCTCCCTTGCCCTCCCTCTTTCTCTTTCTTTTTCTCTCTCTCACTCACTCTCTCTCGCCGCGTGAGTGAGCAGAGGTTGTCTCAGAGAGAAAATGCCATCGTGTTCGCCGGACTGTTGCTTGTATCAGGCAGTAGAGGTAAGACTGACAGTAACTACTTTTTCAGAAGAGAAGCGTCCTGCAGGTGCCAGTCTACTAAAAAATTAATATCAAATTTAGTCATGCAGATTATTTTTGTGCATAAATTGCAAGCTACTCTGTGGGCTTCTTCCGTGATTTTAGATGGTTAAAGTGTTTGTTGAAATCTTTGCTTTTGTGGATGCATTTGTATGTTTAGGTGTGCATTTACATACATTTAAGTGAGTCATTTCTGTGGTGTGTGCACAGTCATTGGAATAATTGAAAGCATTTCTCTTTCTTTTCCCTTTATCTGGGCCGTTGGCTTTGGCATTCATGTGAATTCAGCCTCTTAAAGGGAGTATATCCTCTTTTGCGAGTGTGTGTGTGTTCAAGTCAGTCACACTTATGAGAGCCGGTCTCAACCTAAACACTAAGAGTCCATGCGGATTGAGCAAGCACAAATAAACTTTTTTTTTTTCCTCCAAGCATCATTTTCACTCTGTTCTTTGAACATTTTTGTCAATTTGGACGGTTCACGCAGGACGAGCACAAGGCTAAGTTGTCAAAACACAAGCAATGTAATTATCCCATCTGAAGCATTGTGCAAAAGTGTGCCTGTAATTGTTGGACAAATTAGACTCATTAAGAACCTCACCTTGGGGTCATATTAAGCAATGTACGCATCTGTAATGGACATTCTGTGTATGTGTGTTGAACAGATCATCAAAGTGTTCAGCGAGGATGGTGTGGGAAAAGTTGTGGAGGTCCCTGCCGACATGACGGCCAGAGATGTGTGTCAGTTCCTGGTCTACAAGACCCACTGCCTGGATGACAACTGCTGGTCGCTAGTGGAGCATCATTCCCTGCTTGGTGTGGGTAAGCCAAGCCATCATATGTGTATCGTCTTTTTCTGCATCTGTATGACTTATTCGTGCGGCACACACCCAGTCTAGGAGGACATGCTGTTCTGCCCAGGGACACTGGGTTCCCAGTGCACTGCACTGTGTAACAGGAAATCACCTTTCAGCAAGCCCAGACTCAGAGTCTTATATACACATACTTGTTCCCCTATTAACACTTAAGCTCTCAAATACGACATTATGCATCACGCACGGGTGCGCATTTTGCATGTGCAACAGCGTCTAACCTGAAAAGCGTTCACAATGCAGATGCTTTTGAGAAGGCGAGGTCATGAAGAACTAGTGCTTAATCTCGCCGGCAATCAATTAGGCCACGTGTGGCTGTGTGTTTCTCAGGCAGATTACAGATTAACCCTTGCCCAAATCATACTAAAACAGATTTAACTCTGCCTGACCTTTAGAGATGCAGTCGTTGCTCTTGTAGGCTCTTGAAAATCCCTTCATTGAGATTCTGAAATGATTCGGACGGACACAATCAGCTCCTTATTTCAATGCATCCACTTTAAAGCCATCGAGGAAAGTTAGGCACTGATTGTGCAGGTCACATCTCTAGAGAGGCTTAGCATTATGTGGTGTAGTTGGATGTGTTTCCCTCATCACTTTTGGAGACTTCAGCGTGCCAACGTTATGGAAACCTTCTAGAAACGTTGCTCTTACGTAAGCCATTAGCAGAGAGACTCTGCTGACTTTGCTGCCATCAACCCTCAGTGCAATCAAGCTAAATACATGACCTCATCCCTCTGCAATGCCTCTCGCTTTCCCTCGCTTTCTCTTTCATACACAGTCATGCTCTCTCTCCTTCTCGGAGGAGTGAATTAGCGGATGAGGGATCAGATACACAACAGATACATTAGATGGGGTTTGAGCCAGTGCTTTATTGTCTTTGACATAATTATGAATAATGCTATACTTAAAAAGTGTAGACATTACAATATAAAGTTAATTTGGATCATTTTCTCATTATAGGACATCACATAGTGCTGGATGCTGAAATATTTGTAAGGTTTTGTTTGGTTTTGTTGTTTAACTGGTAGAGCATGCCGTTAGCAATGCCAAGGTCACGGGTTTGATTCCCAGGGAACACGTAGCATATTTTTAAAAATATATAGCTTGACTTCACTATAAGGCACTTAAAATAAAAGCTTCTGCCTAATGCAATAATTTAAATGTAAAACTTAAATGTTTAATAGGAGATTACTGTATATTTCTAAAATATTTGTATTATTAAATATAAGATTTATATATTCATGCTCTAATACTTGTATTAAATTCTCTTTAATATTTTCATGTATTATATATTATGTGAATATTTTATGTATGTATATTATAAATTCATATTATATAATATATATATTGAAGTACAATTATATATTATTATTATTAGAGAATTAATGATTCACACTAATATTTATTTTTATATACATGTAATGCAAATCATGTAAAATGTAAAACTTAAATGTTTAATAGGAGATTACTGTATATTTCTAAAATATTTGTATTATTAAATATAAGATTTATATATTCATGCTCTAATACTTGTATTAAATTCTCTTTAATATTTTCATGTATTATATATTATGTGAATATTTTATGTATGTATATTATAAATTCATATTATATAATATATATATTGAAGTACAATTATATATTATTATTATTAGAGAATTAATGATACACACTAATATTTATTTTTATATACATGTAATGCAAATCATTTATTCTATGTATTTTTATGAATCTCTCTCTCTCTCTCTCTCTCTCTCTCTCTCTCTATATATATATATATATATATATATTACACAGCACTGGAAAATTTTATATATATATATAATTTTATTTATATATATATATTTTATATATATAATATATATATATATATATATATATATATATATATATATATATATATATATATATTCTCTCTCTCTCTCTCTCTCTCTCTCTCTCGCTCTCTCTCTCTCTCTCTCTCTCTCTCTCTCTCTCTCTCTCTCTTATATATATATATATATATATATATATATATATACACACAGCACTGGAAAATTTTATATATATATATATATATATATATATATATATATATATATATATATATATATATATATATATATATATATATATATATATATATATATATATATACAGCACTGGAAATTTTTAAGAGACCACTGCAAAATTATCAGTTTCTCTGGTTTTACTATTTATAAGTATGTGATTGGGTAAAATTAACATTTGTTTGATTCTATAAACTACTGAGAACATTTCTCCCAAATTCCAAATAAAAATATTGTCATTTAGAGCATTTATTTGCAGAAACCGACAACTTGTCAAAATAACAAAAAAGATGCAGTGTTGTCAGACCTTGAATAATGGAAAGAAAATTAGTTCATATTTATTTTTAAACTACACAATACTAATGTTTTAACTTAGGAAGAGTTCAGAAATCAATATTTGGTGCAATAACCCTGATTTTCAATCCCAGCTTTCGTGCGTCTTGGCATGCTCTCCACCAGTCTTTCACATCGATGTCGGGTGAC
The DNA here is from genome assembly GCA_036326025.1 of Chrosomus eos. NCBI lineage: Eukaryota > Metazoa > Chordata > Actinopteri > Cypriniformes > Leuciscidae > Chrosomus > Chrosomus eos. The sequence continues at coordinate 31,196,616 of CM070827.1, read as the reverse complement.
TTTATGCCACTCCTGGTGCAAAAATTCAAAGCAGCTCTGCTTTGTTTGATGGCTTATGACAATCCATCTTCCTCTTGATCACATTCCAGAGGTTTTTAATGGGGTTCAGGTCTGGAGATTGGGCTGGCCATGAAAGGGTCTTCTGGTGGTCCTCCATCCACACCCTGTTTGACCTGGCTGTGTGGCATGGAGCATTGTCCTGCTGGAAAAAACAATCCTCAGAGTTGGGGAACATTGTCAGAGCAGAAGGAAGCTAGTTTTCTTCCAGGACAACGTGGCTTGTACGTGGCTTGATTCATGCGTCCTTCACAAAGACAAATCTGCCCGATTCCAAACTTGCTGATGCATTTTTGTTGTTGTTGACATTTCTCAAAAAATTATAATTATCTCACCTAAAGATTTGCAGTGTTCTCTCAATTGTTTCCAGGCGCGTGAGTGTCATTAATATTAATAAAAAGAGACTGTTGTCACTTTAAGACCAAAATGCACTGATCCAATAAACTGTTACACGTACATTTTCTTTCTCAACTGTTTACGTTCACTTAAGACAAAACCAACTGTGTTTATGAGAGTGCTCAAGTAATTTTGTACATTTCTGTGTATTTGACCATTTAAGTGTAATTTGGTACTCGCGAGCTGTTTGAGGCGGCTTTATTTTTGCATGTTCTGAGTGTTCAACGTATCTAGAGAGTGAAATAAAGACATGCAAATTATAAACTTTAGTGATGATGCGACACCGCCTCAATTGTGCAAGTGAAAATTCCTGTGTCAACTGTACAGCTCACTTATAGTGCAGACACGTTGGGGTGATGTAAAGCTATTTGTGCACTTTGAGAGGGAAAGATAGAGAGAGAGTGCTGTGATTCACTCACGCTGAATTGCGCCTCACCTTCAGCATTATAATTATTTTACTGGCCGCGCCAGACAGGTATTGAGACACCGCCGCTGCATGTCATGTCATATACATCTCACAGTTTTGAATATATTCCTATATCAGTGTGTGTTCTATGACCCCAAACAGTTACAAAATATAGGGATATAATCCATTACAGCATTACAGCATTATTCGGTTACTATACCAGTAACTAACATAGTTTTGATGTCATCTGTGTTTGTTTGAATACAGAGAGGTGCCTGGAAGATCATGAACCGGTGGTTTCAGTGCAGGCCTGCATGTCTCCAGAGAGCAAGTTTCTCTTCAGGAAGAACTACGCCAAGTATGAGTTCTTCAGAAACCCACTGGTGAGTTGTCGCCGAGAACAACCTCTCCCATTCAGCCCACCCATGTGTTTCCTTACCTCTCCAGAACACCACTTCAAGCTTAAATCCCTTAAAATTAAAGTCAGATTATCCTTGAAAATCTCACTAAGAATACTTGATACATGACCTGCAAGCTATAAATCCTTAAATATGTAAATGTCAAACAAACCAACAAGTTTTCACATTCCTGTTTTCCATATGCGAGAAAAAGCCTCCTTGTTAATCTATTTCCAGCCATACAAGTACAGCTTGCACATGTTCCACCTCACTAAGCAAGTAACCTGCTTTTTTAATTTTATAAGTCGGTACTCGACACCTTCTAACTGATGGCATTTTGACAAGTACATGAACATGTGTCGTATAAGCACCTTACGGTGTGAACACTGTGAACCATTTTATCATTCGTTATAAGCCATGGACTTTTTGTATGCTTGAAAAAAATGTTCACGCAAAGGCTTAATCTTATTTGAGCCTGTGCTTTAGTATGGTATGTACAGTATGTGTCAGTGCTTGAGGCGTCTTTGGGCCGGTTAGTCTGAGTCTATTTGACAGAGCACTTAACCTGCTCTTGGTAATCCCTGGCTTTGGCAAATGCTTAGTGCAACTCACCCAAATTAGCTTTTAGATGAGTTTCAGCTCGTGCGTCTGTGAATTTGTGCATGCTTCTTATCATGTTCAACTGATAAAGGGCTAAAGGCCTTGCCTGGATTTACTGATTACCGGTATTAAAAAATTGAGTTGTGGATTTTTGTGATCAGCTCATCTACAATGTGTCTATTTTGCACTCTTAATATTTTAGTGTCACCCCTTCATTGCTGTGCACTTTTTTGCTGCATCGTGGCTGGTTTGTAGATTGTACACACAAACAAATGTCTTTGTATTTTCACCTATTTCCCATTCATTTCCTATGGCGCGAACAACACAAGTAGCTATGTTTCCATCCACACGTTTTTATCCGCATTACGTGATATCGAATGAAAAATGCCTTATGGAAACAGTAAAATTAGATTGAATTTCATGAATATCGACTCAAATGAAATGCTTTCGGTCTCATCGGATTTTATCTTGATCGATATACAGCTTATGCGATAAACGCTGATGGAAACGTTATTATGGCGTGATCCATTTTGCCTAGCAAAACTTTGTTCGCAAGTGTTTGCTTGAATGTTGCATGAAAATGAATGGAAACACCTTAACATGTCTCAAATCAATTAGATATACCAATTTGATCGCAAAACAGCATGTGACGTCATTACGCACAGGTTTTTATTCGTTTTAAAGCCGTTTGATGGAAACACACTTTCACCAGCTTCATTCGCATGAGGTTTTTTACCGAACTTCAGATAATTCAATTGACAAGTGGATGGAAATTTGGCTAGTGAGACTTTCTTTTATGACCATTTAGCTTTTTTGAATAATGTTTTTGTGTGTGTGTGTGTGTGTGTGTGTGTGTGTGTGTGTGTGTGTGGTCACACAGCAACTGACGCAAAAGTCAGAGTTTCGTACAATTCCGAAGAAGTAGCGAATATTTGGTGTACGAACCAAAAAAAACATTTGGTCTAAAATGACCAAAAAACAACACTAAAGTATATAATCATATATATGGATCTATTTAAAGGGATACTATTTTTTGGAAATAGGCTCATTTTACAACTCCCTCAGAGTTAAACAGTTGAGTTTTACCGTTTTCGAATCCTTGAACCTTGAACCTAGACCGTTTCTGGTCTCATTGACTCCCATAGTTACTAAAATTGAGTTGTAAAATGAGCCTATTTCCAAAAAAAGTGGAGTATCCCTTTAAGGAGAGAAAAAAATTCAGTTGTACATTCAATCCTCAAAGTTTGTCCCATTCTTTTGCACTCAGTCTCAGTCTAGCAAGAATCGTCTTATGTAATTGCCCACTAAGAAAGGCATCCAATCTGGGTCAGGTGAACCTAAAAACTTAATTAAATGTGATATGGCTTCCAATTACTGATCATTCGAACTAAAAGGTATTTTTAAATGCTTTCTTCTGAGTGGCTGGCATATGTTCAGTGCAGATGGTCTTTTCTACCTCTCTTCCTTTATCTTCCTCTCATAGAACTTCTTTCCGGAGCAGATGGTTGCATGGTGTCAGGAATCTAATGGTTCTATCCCACAGTCCCAGCTCTTACAGGTGAGGAAGACACGCAGATGGATCTGATACACAGCAAAATCTGGATTAGCCTACATTATGAACATGTGCGTCACACTTGCATGACTGTGTGATTGTCAGTGCAGCCGAATGAGCATTTTGGTGGATTCAAACAGCTTTTAAACTGCATACTCATGTCTTGTGATAGCAGAGAGGCCGTGTTATTAAAGCATGGAAGGCATCCAGGTTTGAAAAACTCATTTTCCAGATGGCCCTTTGCTTTTTTTCCCCTCCTGCACAGAATTTCTTGAATTCCAGCAGCTGTCCAGAGATCCAGGGTTTCCTTTATTTGAAAGAGACAGGCCGAAAGTCCTGGAAAAAGCACTACATGTTCTTGCGGCGTTCTGGGCTCTACTGCTCTACTAAAGGAATGTCTAAGGCAAGCTTCTCTTTTAACTTTTTTTAATGTTATATTATGATTTCAAGTCTAGATTTCACATTAATGTTTTTACAACTTTTGTTGTTATACAGCTGTTATACATCTATTATTCATCATTTTTCTGCAAATAAATACAATGTACATCAAAAGTCCACATTGAAGTCTGGGATTCATGATCTTACTTGCACATTAAAATAAAGTTTTAGGAATTTGGAAAAAAAAGGAAAGTTTTGAAATATAAAATGTACATTACAAATGTTTTATTCAGAGATTATTATATACCGTATTGAATCTATATTTTTTATAATTCAAATAAAACAAACTATAATAAAAAAATTTAGTTTTAAAAAACTAATGTAAAAGTAGTTTTTTGTACTAGACATCTCAGATTTTTGGACCATATTGTATTTTATTTTAATAAATGATTTCAGGATAACTGTTTCACTGTTCATACCATCATTATGTAGGACTTTCTTTGGAAGTTGTAATATGATGAAGTTTTAAATGTTGTTTAGGAGCCAAGGCATCTGCAGTTACTGTCAGACTTGGAGGAGAGCAATATTTTCACTGTGACGACGGGCAGAAAGATGCACAATGCGCCCACAGACTTCCAATTCTGCATTAAGGTGAGCAGGACAGGCGGTCAGTGTTGTCATGCATAAAATAAACAGAATCAGCGGCATTGAGAATAGAGAAAGCATGGATGGCACATTTTCAAAATCAATGATTTTCCCCTTTAAATAACTAGCCTCACCTGGTACATTGCATGCTTGTCCTTTTTAACTTGAGTGCCTTGATTTGACAGTAGATATCTTGCTTGATTGACAGCCCAGTAAGGGCAGGACTGAACTGAAGGAGTTGAAGATGCTGTGTGCCGAGGACGAGCAGAGCCGAACGTGCTGGATGACTGCTTTCAGACTGCTCAAGGTATACACTCATATCACGGCGAAACTCTATTCACACTCTTTAAACTGTGTACATATAGAAGTGTGAAATGTTTTTCTATATTAAAATACAATACTGTTTAAAAGTTTGGGATGGGTGTTTGTTTTTGAAAATAGTTGTCAGAGTTACAGTAAAAACAGTACAATTATGGACTATTATTACAATTTGAAATAACTGTTTTCTGTTTTTAATACATTTTTAAATTATAATTTATTCCTGTGATGGTAAAGCTGAATTTTAGGCAGCCATTACTTCAGTCTTCAGGATCACATGATCCTTCAAAAAATATTCTAATATGCTAGGGAACATATTAGATACTATAGGAATAGGAAACATTTATCAGTGTTGGAAAAACTTGCGCTGCTTAATTTGAATGGAAATCATGATACTTTTCAGGATTCGCTGATGAACAGAAAGTCCAAAAAACAGCATTTTACATTATAAATGTCACTTGTGATAGCTTTAATGTATCAGTGATAGCTTTAATGGACAGCTACTGTATAAGTCAGCTATTTGTTGGCTTATTTTTTTATTTTTTAGAGTCGTATTATAAAAATAAATAAAAGTAATAAAAATAATGGACTACTATAAGTAGCCATTGTGTTGTAACGCATTTTTATTTGACTTTTTTGTTTTTAGAGGCTTGGAAAATCTTATAAAATATAACACAATTTGTGATAATGATCATAACTGTAACAACAACAATAATGGGAAATTATTTGGGAACATTTTACATGCTTAAACTTCCATATTGTTTAGTCACAACAGGCTTTTACTTTTCCATTCTTGTTAACTCGTTCAAACGCACTCTTTTCTTTCTAGTTTGGAATTCGGCTATATCAGAACTACAAGACCCCACACCAGAGAAAGACTGCCATATCAAACTTCACCACACCTGTGGTAAGAAACACGTTAATATGTTACTTAGTGCTGACTCTCTACTCTAGTGCAGTTGATGGGTTAAATGTGCTGCTTTCACGCTTCTGTGAGTTCACCTGGTATTATATGCACCCCGTGTACTCATGAGGAACGCTCTTGCTGAGAGTTCACTTAATCTGCTCATAACAGTATGAACAGCGTGCTAATGAAGCGTGCGGCTATAGATTCCTTTACGCCGATTTGCATTGGGAACTTTCATGCAGGGGAAAGGTACGAGAAACAGAGCTTGCTGTAAGGATTCATTTAGAAGGTATTTAATAAGGCTTTAGTGGTTTAATCAGAGGGGTATAATGGAGATCATAATAGGTTGTTTTTGAGAACAACCTGTAGGTTTTGGTCATAGATTGTAGCTGCTTTTCCACTGTCGGGCCAAATGGTTCCAGTTATATTTCCACTATAGCCTTGTACGGCACGGCTAGATTTCAAACCGTTCTCGGCCCGATATTCTCATCACGGTTGGCTAAGTAATAGACAACTGATCAAGCGTAATAATAATAATACAAATACTAACAGTAATACTGTTTTTACTCTAGCGGAGTGTGTCAGAGAATTCGCTGGTTGCCATGGATTTCTCAGGAAGGACGGGTCGTGTGATTGACAACCCTGTGGAGGCTCAAAGCGCTGCCATGGAAGAGGGACACACTTGGAGAGTGAGTAGTTGGATACAAGGTTACTCAAGTGAAATCCTCTGTCAGTTTGTCAGTAATGAATTAGGGCAGGGGTGTCCAATCCTGCTTGTGGAGGGCCACTGTGTTGTCGAGATGATCTCCAACCCCAATTAAACACACCTAAACCAGTAAATCAAGGTCTTAGTAGGCATACAAGAAACTTCCAGGCAGGTGTTGAGTCAAGTTAGAGCTAAACTCTGCAGGACAATGGCCATCCAGGACAGTTTGGAGTTTGGACACCCTTGAATTAGTGTTTTTAGGTCATTTATATAATAATTTTTTATATCTCTGTACAGAAGCGAAGTCAGAGAATGAATGTTTTGGGAAGCCCAAGTCCTCTACATCCCTCACCGTTAAGTTTAGGTGAGTACTGCAGTGTTTACTCCAATGTTTAGCGGCTACAGTATCAGTTGATTTAAAGAGGATCTATTATGCCCTTTTATCTTGGTTTTGTTTTTGGGGCCTACTAGAATAGGTTTTCATGCTCGAATGTTAAAAACATTTTTCACATATTTTACATTGTAGCATCACCTCTTTTCCCAGTCTGTCAGTAACACTCTGGGGTGCGTTTCCCAAAAGATTTGTTAACCAACTATGGGTGCGGATTCAATTGGAAAATGGGCGCATTTTAGAAATAACTCGCCCTTTACCATAACCGCGTATTTCAACACACTGCTAACTCAACCAGGTCTCACCCCTTTTTTTGCGTATACCTTGGGTGGGAATTAATAAAATGCAGAATATTGTGATATGTAGGTTCCCGGAAATAAAATACAATTGAGGTGTTTCAGGGAATTTAGAAACGGTGCTTATTGATGTAGAGAATAACTCCCTTTAGAGTAAACTTTGTCCGTTGTATAACTTTGCAGGCCTTTTTCATGCTCAAACAACATTACACACTTAAAGTTGAAAAGGTAGAAAAGCATAACTTTTTACATGGTACTTTAATCGATATAACCATATTTAATGCCGGTAAATGTGCACTTTGTGTTCATGTCCGCAGTGATTCACAGGACGCAGTTATGGTTCCACGGCCGCATTATAAGAGAGGAATCCCACAGGATGATTATGCAGCAGGGCCAAGTTGATGGGTCTGACATTTTCCATATTGATATGATGAGCAATATTAACTGCTGTTTTGAAAGAGGGCAGTCAAATTAATCATAGTCGTTTGCCTTGCAGGTTATTCCTATTGAGAGACAGCCAGAGCAATCCAAAAGCATTCGTTCTCACTTTGTGCCATCATCAGAAGATTAAACACTTCCAGATTTTACCGGTGAGTCCCTAATAAACATTGAATACATATTTCCTTTTGCATGTTTTAATATTATGTATTGTATTTATATTATGTATAAATGGGGAGAGTGGGGCAAACTGCAAATTCTTACTTATACTTAAAATTGAAAAAGGTTAATACATTTAGTGAATTAATTAAATGTCCAAAATTGTCCACCCTGCACACACAAAAAGCTCTGAAAAATGATTTTCACATTCACAAAATGCAAGTACAAAAAGTAGGAAAATAAAAAGTGCTCAATTCACAGCTGTTAGTGATGGCACAATTATGTACAATTATATTATGTTGTTTTATATTAAACCAAATATATCCAAGTCTAATATTATATTTTGTGCATGTCAGTGATTTCCCACTGTATAAAAACATTTTTGTAGCTGAAAATAAGCCATGATTTATTAAAGGAAACACTATTCAACTTTTTTCAATTGTCAGATATTGGTTATATTATTTATTAATTAGTGAGAATTAAATGTATGATTGTTTATATTATTTTTACTTCAATAGTGAATTATAATTTTATTTTATTTATTGTAATATTTTTATATTAGTATTTCGTAATAGCTACTCCAATATCCTTTATATTAAGGATTTATATTAATAGTATTTCATTTTTTTATTGAGAGATTGGCTTATTTTAGGCTCGTGTTATCTTGACAGGAGAGTTTAATAATTTAAAAAAATGTATTCACTGATTCTCTCCACCTCTTTTTCACCTTGCATTTCTTTTCACTCTCTGGCAGTTTGAGGAGGATGGCCAGGTCTTCTTTAGCCTTGACGACGGCTCTACCAAGTTCACAGACCTGATCCACCTGGTAGAGTTCTACCAGCTCAACAGGGGCGTCCTGCCCTGCAAACTCAAACACCCCTGCACCATGGTGGCCTTATGACCCCCTCCTGAACCTTACAAACAACACACACAAATTTAACGGAGAAACTGGATTTTTTTATATATATAATTTCCATTTATTTTCACAATAGTTGACGCAACCCACGGGCAAAAAAATGATCTCCATTTTTCTCACTGCTCTGGGATTAGCATAAAACATTTGGGAATAATTATGGGACAAAATCAACTTTCCAGACACCCTGTCCTTTGGTTTTGACAAGGGTGCCTGAAGGTTTTTTTTTTTTTTTTTTTAACAGTCTTTGTGGTTAACTTTCACTGAATTCAAGATTTTTTTCTTCATTCAGGACATGACAGCAGACACACCCCCCATAAACTGATTGGATCGGGACGGTTGTTTCGTTTGGTGTGTCTGCGGGGTCTTGCATTGCAAAAAGTTACTTGATGACAATTGATATGTATTATGTTATTTCCTACCTGAACATTTTGCACTCTCAAGCTGAAAACAGGTGATCCACTTCATCCTGAGCTTACTGCAACAACTGTTACCCATTTGCCTTCCTCCAACCGTTCACCCTTTCTGTTGTTTGTCCTCTTCTAATCTCTTCCTGGGGATTCCCTGTGTAATGATGGGATAAGTGCAAAGGCAATGACAGTACTTACCATTTGAGGTGTGACATCTCAGTGACAGCCAAAAAACATAACCCGGTCTTTCATACATCGCTATGTCTATGTCTGCAAGGAGGGACTAGCCTCAAGCGGTGGCAGACTTGCACGTCAATTAATGATACTTGATTGCTATGCTTTACCAGCATAAAAATTAGTTAAGTTTGGAGTTCTAATCAAGCTTTGCCTTAAAGGAATGTTCTGGGTTAAATATAACTTAAGCTCCATCGACACTATCTGTCACATGCTGTTGATTACGACAGAAAATGTACTTGGAAAAAAAAAAGCGCGTCGGCAGTCACCTGGTTATAATTCAACTCTATTGGGTAACAAACAAACCTCTTTTTTTTCTCTCAATATTTGTTTTTCAATTTCAAACTGTCAAACAAGTATTTGTCATAATTGACATTATGGCACAGATGTGCACCATAGCTTAAAGGGACAGTTCACCCAAATAATGTCAATAAATAATTGTCATCATCATGTCGTTCCAAACGTGTATGACAGTCTTTCTTTAGTGGAACACAAAAGAAGATATTTTGAAGAATGTTTTTGTCCTTAGAATAAAAAATACATTTTTATTCGAAACATAATAATATATTAATTTATACATTATAAATGTATTATATTAATATTTGAATATTTCTAATATTTTCTTTTGTGATTCACTGAAGAAAAAAGTCTTTAGAACTACTTGAAGGTGAGAGAATTATAGATTTTTTTTTAATTTGAGAAAACTGATTTAACTCAGAACGTAGGAATAGTGTTTAGGGCACAAGGGTTAACGATCAGTAACCAAGATGTTCATTAATATCTATTGATAATTATCCATATCATGTTAATCTTTTTAGGAAGATACATGGCCTGTTAGCATTTTTTCTGTCCGATTTCGCTCCTGGCATTGAAATGTCGAATCGATTGTTCGTAAATTATATTTGGAGCCATCAAAAACTTGACTCGGGCTTAGAGTGCCACTGAAACTTGACCCCGGCCTCGTATCCCACCCTGAGCACAATTCAAGAGGGTAATTATTAGTTTCCTACACTGACTCCAGGTCGTCTTACTTCGTGAAGGTACCTAGCTGTTAGTATAGCCTGAAGCTTAACAACTGCCTTTTCAAATCACTGTGTTGTTCTTGAGCCAATGTTAAACCCCTAAAAGTGACAGGCCAGGCCCGGACTGAGCGCCTGCAGGGATCGGACTTTGCGAAGTCACGTCTCACGGGCGTGCATGTAATCCTCCGGGGCTGTGTGACATAATGCGGTGAGGAGATTATCGTGCCAGCTTTGCTACAAGGAGGTTAGCGGCAAAAGCTGGTGTAGGGTTACCTGAGGCGCTCCCTCAGCAGTCTCCTGTCTGTCCCGACGCTCGCCTTGTTACCCTTCCAACACTGGCCCAGCAAGACTAAGCTATGTTTTTTTTATATGCCAACTCTGACAGCTGACTGTTACTGCTGAGCTACAACCACACGCGCCTAGGACGAGAGTGTGTAGCCAAACAGCAACTTAGTGTCTGCCCAGATCCGGCCCACATCTGGTACGCGTTGAACCCCCCTTTGTACCAGATGTGGGCCGGATCTGGGCCGCCACTGTTGCTGTCTGGGATGATGCACACTGCGATTGTGAAACACTTTATGATACCACACACAAGCACCTTTTTAATTTTCACATACGATTCACGCTGTTTAACGTGTGAAATGCTTTAAGGACTTTTATTTGTCTCAGATGTTCAGCTACAACTCTGATCTGCCTTATTTTACGTTATCGCTTTCTTGCCGCTTCATACGTAAATCGAATTTGTAAATTGTTACGAAAAGTGGAAAGTAGCCTACAAGCATTACGCATTCGGTGTCTGGGATTGTGGTTGGCTATCATCACGTTGTTAGTAATTTAGTCACAATTCCAGCCTGCACGAGCTGGACGCCTGAAAAAAATATTCTAACTGGAATACGCAAGTGTGAACACTAATTCGTTTCGTCCAACTCGAGCTCAGTGTCTGGATGATGCATATTTTCGTCAGACCTGTGCTGTTGTGCGGCTCTCAATTATGAAATGCCAAACATGCATGTGAAATATTAACTTCCCCTACCGTTTTATGAATATGCCGTTTTGGTATTGATTTATTGAACACAGGTGATTGAGTTTGTTTCACCTGTATGTATGGCTCATATGCAGCAGTCACACTCTTTTAAGTATGTGAAGCCTATGGAGAGGTAGTAGATCTAACACTGTATTAAAACACCATCTATTACTATATAAATGTGGTGAGCTCCAAAACAGAATGAAGATGTTGTGCATAAAGTGCAAATTATGCATATTCCCTCTCGACATGTACCAGTGTGAAATATTTTTAGCTTGTATCGTGTTTTCATTTTTTTGTCACAAATGTCTTTTTATAAAGAGTATATATTACTGTATTAAATTAAGATTGTCTTCTGTTGTCATTTTCCACTATTGAAAACGTCCAGAATTTTCCAAACTGCACAAATAGCTCTAAGATTACATTCAATGATTTGCACATGCATAAATTCAAGTAGGCTATAGCTACATCATTTTATAGATATGTACTTTATAATGTTAGAAACATAAGTTTAAACGTTTGAACACATAAAAGTATATTATTGTTTTTTAAATTCAAGAGAGGCCTATAGGCCTACTTTAACACTATAGCCTATACACTCCAATACTGGCTTGAATAATTGTCGTATTTCTCTGTAGGATGTGTGGTTAATAGAGGGGCAGTTCCAAAAAAATATGTAATAAAAAAAAATCTATGTAAAAATGGGCTCGTCCGGGATTTGAACCCGGGACCTCTCGCACCCTAAGCGAGAATCATACCCCTAGACCAACGAGCCATCCAACTTATAAGTAGTATGGTGTGCCACGTTGCATAGGGAGAAGCTACAGCACCATAGGACATTCGATGGAGTGAGTTTAGGAAGTTTATTTTAGTTTTGACAAATGGCGCCATCTGGTGGCATCAACCTACAGTTACAGAGGTCGTTCAGTGGCCAGTAAGTTACTTACATAGCCAAGTATCATAGATATGGCCAAAGAACGTATATTTACAAGAAGTGAAAGCCAATAGAACTGCTGCGTCCCAATTCGCATACTATCCGTCCTAAATAGTATTCGAAAATAGAACGTTCCATTGCAACACCAGCGCCCAGCAGCAGCGCTACGCTTCCGCCATTTTGGGGTGAAAGCCACTCGGCAGTCATATATTATACATGTATTTAGTCCAGTGCAGAGGTCATTTTTAGGTTGAAATAATTATGTAAAAAGAGGGGGCAGCGCCAGATAATTTTTAACGCAGGTGCCGAGGGGGGTGTTAGATCATTGACAGGGGGAGCTGCGCACTTATAGCCTATATTCAATATTTAATATTCAATCATTTTAATTATCACAACTAAAGTTTTAATTTTACTAAATCGAATAAGCACAACATTCAGCATTCAATCAAATATATTTAAAGATTTATTATTTATGTTATTTCAACATAATATCTCGTTATTTCGACATACATTATATGTGAGTGCAACATAATCAGAGTAGCCTTTTTCTTTTCATTTGGAATAATTTCGTTTAAAGATTTAGTTACAAGCTTTCTATATTTCTCATGTCTGAGGCATATTTCGGTTAATTTATGATGAGATTCGTTTAAGTTCACGAGCACTGCAAGTGACCGCGCCGTATGTCATGATTATATGGTCTGCTATATTTGCTTATTTATTAAATCCAGGTAATTGGTTGATTAATTTTTTTTTTTTTAATTAAGATACAATTTACACAAAACGAAATTAATTTTAAAGAAAGGCTTTCTACAAAACACAACGTAGGCTAATGAGTCAAAATCATGTATGACCCACTTCATGTCTCCCGATATCGTATCCTACTCATGCTGTTCACTTTTCATAATCAACCTGGGGAAAAAAAAACATAATATTTGAACAAATATGAAACTAAATGCGCTTATTTAATGGCTACAACATACAGTAGTAAGCCTACAGACTCTCTATTTGTACAACTATTAGGCCTATATAACAGCAATAGAAATAGCTTTACAGTAAACTTCTTATATCGTATATTAATGACCGTTAAAGCAAGAGAATGTAAACAAAAACACACAGCCACTGTACAAAATTGTGGCAATTATAGGACACAGCAATGCATCATGTTCTATAAGATCATCATGTTTGTAGCATGATCCAGGGGATTAAAACGTACAAAATATATTTCAGGCCAAGTGGAGTTGGTAACTAATAATAGTAGTAAATGTGTAAAGTTGCATACAGTGGAATATATTCAATAATGCAAGAAAAAACTACCTCAAAAAACCAGACCTGCAAACTCCTCAGAGTAAAAAAGGTGACAGTGTTACGCGGGGGGGGGGGGGGGGGGGGGGGGGGGGGGGGGGTAGGTAGTTTTAAACGGTTGCTAGGGTGTGGTTACACAGTTACATGTTGTTCTGGATGAACACTATACTGTATATAATATATAATTATCATAGGATTGGCAAAGGAGAAAAAGGGCAGTAAAATATAAATGAACCATGATGAGCAATACATTTGTTACTGTATTTATTATTCTTTGTTAATGAAAATACAGCTGTTCGTTGTTTGTTCATATTACTTCACAGTGCATTAGGCTAACTAATGTTAACAAATATAACTTTTAATTGTAATAATTAAGGCTACTAGTAAATAGTGAAATTAACATTACCAAAGATTAATAAATGCTATTTATTTATAGAGATTAAGAAGTGCAGTTTATGAATAGTTAATATTAACTAGTTTGGTGTTATCGATTTGTTATACACCGATTCAGATCTCTTTTGAAGAGACAGATGTTGGACAGATCAGTTATTTTAACCATTCATAAAAGTGAATCGGTTCAAATGAGTCATTAGTTCGCGAATCGGACGTGCCATTAGCTGACACACACACAGACACGGCACGCGTTGTGTGATTATCCCAGCAGATAAGGACATCGCAAGAAATCTCTGAAAATGCTCCACGTGAAACTTTGATCTTTTACTATCGTGTCAATTCTCAATAGATTTTGATTAATATGCGCGATGGAGGGAGAGCAAGGCAGTTTGAATACAGTGAGAGAGTGCGCGCGCGACCGGCTCTCTCTCTCTCTCTCGTTCGTTCTTTCAGCGCCCTGTCACGAGCGCAGCATAACAAAGCGGTAGCTAACGTTATTTGAATCAAGCAAACAACTAGCTGTTGTTTTTGCTCCAAAAAAGCTTGATTTACCTCGAATTTCACATAAGATTCCTTCACGTTATGAGTTTCCATCAGACTCGCGTGGTAGCCACTAACCAGGGGTCTCATCCACTGGCGATTCTGACGCAAGTGCTAAGATTCCGATTGGCCAAGAGAAAAAGTACTAAGATTCCGATAGGCCCAGAGAAATGTCAATTATAAGAATTATCCAATAATATTTCGCAATTCTAGGGCAGCCTATACCCCCCCCCCCCCCCCCCCGAAAAAAAACTCTCCGGTTCTACGCGATTCACGTGAATGACCCATTTGACCAAGAAAACGGCGATTATCGCCGAAAAGCGACAAGTTTGCAGGTCTGAAAAACTTATCTGTGCTGTTGTCCAGTAACTCCCGTTGGAATCTTCACCCCAAAATGGCGGCCGCGCTACCGAAGCGCCACCCAGTGGCTGTTACCAGAAAAGCATCAGAGTTTCGCCTCTTTGTGCTTCTATACTCTTTGATATGGCCAAGTATCACATAGTTTGCGACCTCGAGGCTGGATTAGCACTGCTTGATAGCCTGCAGATAATTAAAAAGGTTTATGTCCATGTGTTCTGAAAACAGAATAATCTAATAACTCTTAAGGCCATTGCACACTGAGTCCGAAATTCGCATCCGAAATTTTCGCACGTAAAAAAAAAAAAATCGACCTCACGTTATGCCAATCACGCTTGCACACTGCCTCCTAAACTTTTGTCCGTCAAAAAAAAAATTCGGATCAGGTTCGATTTTCTGCGTTTTTCGCATCCACAGCCAGCATTTTGAGAGGTTTTTTGACTGTTCAGACCCACCCCAGCAAACATTTGGACGTGTAATGACCGTTGAAAAGACGTCCGTCCGACACGTCCCGTCATGGTTGAAAAATAGTTCCAAAATGAAAGTTGAACCGACGTCTTTGACGTCATCTGGCCGTGATTTCAACGTCTTTTCTGGCCGTGATTTCAACGTCTTTTCTGGCCGTGAATTCCACGTCTCTTCAGCGCGTCCCAGGACGTCTAAATGCGTCGTCATTTGGGTGTTTAAATGTGTTGCTGCATAATTTAAGTGTATATATAAGCCTGCATTTAAAATAACCACACACATATTGTGTAACATCGTGAAAGACAATCAAGTCTTGAGGTTTACACATCTTGTTCTAAAAGGCTCCAAAATTTGTCCCGTCGGACCTGACCGTCAATAAAACGTTTTAATCACGTGTACACATCACAAACAAGAACACATTATTTGTGGATATAAGAAAAAAGCAGCATGTTCTGATTTAGCCAGCATTTTATTGATCTTGAACAGCCTATATTTCTCTTATTTTTTTTCAATGTTTAACATTTGTTAACCAAACTAAAATACAAATTACAAAATACTGAATTATTATATAAAGGGATAGTTCACCCAAAAATTTAATTTAAATTCTTTTATTTACTCAACCTCATGTTCCAAACCTGTATGAGTTTCTTTCTTCTGCTGAACACAAAAGATGATATTTTGAAGAATGTTTGTAACCAAGCAAATAGAGCAACCATTGACTACCATTATTGGAGAAAGATTATTATGGTAGTTACAGTTTTTCTCAGTCGCTTTGGTGCATTTCTTTAGATCAAAAGTGCAATTCTTGACTGAAGTGCTACTTGTACACATTCCAAATCATCTAGTCACTTGTGCACATCATTAAAGCAATTTCTTATTCCTTTGAACAAATTGCAATTGCTTTTGTACATATTGCAATTGATAATGTACAAGTGTCAGCTTTTTTCCACATTTCCAATTGCTCATGTCATGTTGATCAAAATATAGTAAATGGTTCTCTGTTGAATAGTCTTACCCCTCAAAACATCTAAGCATTAGTTCCTTGAATAAGCCATTACATGCAAAATTGTTGAACTATTTGTCATAACTGTCAAGCATAGTTTTACACAATTCTATTAGACCTTTTGTACAAAAACGTGAATTGATGAATCGTGCAGGTGAAATTGACCCTCACTTATGAAGGAATGTAAAGTGTTAGTTCAACCAACAATCAACCAGTTGTCCTGAATACAGTAATCAATTGGCAAGCATATAGACAGACCTTAGGGGTGTTTCCTGTGTTTCTATCTAATTTAGTTTTTTTTCTTCCTTTGTGCCCCTTGTCTGTTTCTTACTGTAAATTATTTTGTTTTTTCTTTCATAAACTAGCACTGGTACTGTAAAAGCTGTGAAAAACAAAATCTTGTCCATTCTCTTTCAATCAATAACCCACATACAGTAATATGTAAATAGTAGTGTTGAAATTGACATATGCCATAGAAGTGCAGCCTTGTGCAAATTCAATACAGTAACTGTCATGCAAACTGAAGCCTACTGTAAGTTTACATCAGGTAATAGCTACTGTCAAAGTACACAGTAACATTGACATCATGCCTAAACATTTTGACGACCTTGTTCGTGAACAATGACTCAATGACTTATCATTCTGATGACACTGACATGATCATTGGCATGAATATTTACTTTTTAGAGATGTACTAAGGATTTTTAGTGACTGACTAGCTTTAGAAACATATCTATTGTATATTGCAGTTTGTACAAATTGTTCTGAGAAATGAACTTATTATTTAGCACATGTTAGAGATGATGTGAAAAACACACCAAAGCGACTGAGAAAAACTGTAATAGGAAGTGACATCTGCTTGGTTACAAACATTCTTCCAAACATACAGGTTTGAAACATGACATGAGGTTGAGTAAATAATGACAATTTTCATTTTTGGGTGAACTATTCCTTTAAACACATTGTTTGGCTCATTTTTTGTATCCACCAGCTCTTCCTGGAGTGTGTTTCAGGTGTTCTGTCATTGCTGCATCAATTTCAGAGTCTGTAGCATTTGGGCTCCACCTTTTCACAGCATCTAAGGGAAGAGAATTATATATATATATATATAATATATATATTAAATAAATACAATTATAAATTTGAGGTAAATGATCTGCATTTATTTTCAAAATATTTGTATGGTCTACAGCTAAAAAAAAATAACATGGAACAGGATTAATGAATCATGATTGAAACATTAGAAAAAGGTAATCAACATGCATTACATTTTATTTTATTGTATAAAAGATGTTCTGCTTTTAATTTTAAAGCAGTTACTGAAAACATACATGTTAAAATCCAACTAAACATTTCATTCCAATTCAGATAATTTACTTTCTGAAAGAAACTCTCAAAAGGCTACATTAATAAGTTACAGTAATGACTTTGACTGTATCATTAAACAATACTTTATACTATGGTACCGTTGTATACGTTTAGGGTAACTTAGCCTACTGGCTAATTTTAGCCAAACTCAGTAAACTTCAGTTGACAATGTATGTGGGCATCATTTCTTTCGGTTCATTCATGTCAAACAAGTAAAACTCAAGCACGTTTTCTAATAATACAAAATGTACTTACCCAACATTAGATTTTTAATAATATCGACACAACTCCCTCCTCTCTCCTCGTGGTTGTTCAAAGTTCCAGAATCTATGAGAACGCCTTAACATCTCGCGAGATAATCTATCCCATCGCAGGATTTTGTAATATCGCGAGATGTTTTGTTATTACATTTTGGCAGCACAGTTTATGGTTTTGGCCAACTCAGACATAAATTGTGACCGGGTATATTTCTGTTTTACATGATGTATATGCATACATTCCATAAAAAATAACAACGAATACATCAGGTAGGCTACAAGGCAGCTTTGCAATCACGTAACCACACTGGGCACTTTGTGATTATAATTTTTTTAAACAAGGTAAAAAAATATATTTACTTTGTATACAAATCGTGTATTTCATAAAGATAATTCCTGATATTTTTTTCTGTCTTGCTAGACTGCACGTGCAAAAGACGTCAGTGGACGTATATTCACACAGCCTGACTAGACGTGTAAAGGACGTCAGTGGACGTCTTCACAACCTCTTTAAAACTACTCGGGCAATTAAATTAATTATTGCAGTATTAACCATGCAAGGATTAAGCACAGCTTTTGCATATTTCACAAGGATTTCATAGAGGGTCATTCTGGACTATAAATGCACGTGGAACAGACGTCGCCAGGTGACGTCCTCTCACCCGATGCACTATATATTGAACTACGTAGCTAAAAGTTAAAATAACAATTATACATGCAACTGTAGACATATACAAGTGTATCTGAATGCATTTTTAGGAAATGTTCTGTGTTACATATTTTTACCGATTTATGCCGTCATACCGCGACTATTTTTGGCCAGGGACACGACGTTGCCGTCGGACCAATGTTTGCTGGGACCGTACAAAGCGAACGACACAATCCAGAATGGCATCTGACAAGTTGATACACTTCGTCTCGCAGCACAAAGTAGGCTACTGATAAACAAACCATACAGCTGTTCTGTATGCCAGCGTTTCTGCCGGCCGTGTGTATGTGTGTGTGTGTGTGTGTGTGTGTGTGTGTGTCTTTTATGTGTGTGTGTGTGTGTTCTTTTTTGGTGGTCTTTTTAATATGTGGCTCCAGTATCGCTAGCAAAGCATCAAACTGTTCCATTGACATTCTGAGGTAAATTTTGAATCGCTCGGGATAATTGCGCAACTCCTTGATGAGCTGAAACTCTCCTTCCTCTCGGCACAAGATTGGATGGACACTCTTTTTCATCTTTTTCTCTTTTAAAGAAGACAGGGGCAACAAATTCTTTCCTCACTGCTTGACGAATCCATTCTGTATTTTTTGCGTTTTTTTCGCAAAGGTTTAATAAATACGCATCGGACTCAGTGTGCAAGGTTTCTGTGCGTGACGAATTTTCAGGCTGATGAACACGAAAAAAACGCATACGAAAAATTCAGACTCACGTCGCCTTCACTGGCAGTTGAAGGCCATGTCCACACTAATACGTTTTCGTTTGAAAACGTATATTTTTTTCTCCGTTTTGGCCTTCCGTCCACACTGAAACGGCGTTTTAAGTCAACGAAAACGTAGCTTTTGGAAAACGCTCTCCAAAGTGGATAAATTTGAAAACTCCGTTTTCGCGTTGTAGTGTGGACTGTGAAGCCGGAGGTATTTGAAAACGATGACGTAAGTTTAGTCATGTGATCCATGTTGTACCAATAGATGTTTACCTGATGTTTACCGGTATTGTGCCTGTTATGTGCTATTCACTTTCACACTGTTGCTAAAATATGTTACTTTGCACACTCTTCATATCACAGTACTGCACAGATGACAGAAAATGTACTCACATTTGCTGTCCTGCGGCAATAAGGAGAGCAGTCGCGTTTAAGACCAAACATATGGTGACTGAGTGCGACCTGGACGCATCAGTGAATGGTGAGATATTTTGCTAAATAAAATTATCATGTTAGAAGAATTGCGCGATACCTTTCTTTATTTTTCCATCTGTCAGTGAGCTTTTGTGAGGTTTCACGCATGCGCAGTAAGGTGAATTTATAAGTTTCTCATCCACACTGAAACGCCTGAAAACGCTAGTGTGGACGGAGAGCGTTTTTAAACGAAAACTCCGTTTTCAAATGTATCCGGATTAATGTGGACGTAGTGGAAATCAGCTCCGATACGGCAGCGAAACGACCGGAAGTCATTCATTTCCTATGGAGATTCGCAGACCGCATGCGAATGGGTCCGTAACGGATCCGAACGAGTGCGGTGCGAAGAAAATCGTGTCCGTTGGTCATCCGGATGCGTTCAAAAAATTGAACTCTTGCGAAAAGCTACGGACGGTTCCTATCCGACAATTCCAGCGGAAGTTAAGCGTTGCTATGGTACTGATAAACAAACCTGAATTCTTAAAGGGTACCTATTATGGCATTTAAAATGTTCCTAATATTGTTCTGGGAGTCCCCAACAACAGTTTTACAAGCATGCAATGACAAAAAACACTTTTGTTGTCTTATAATATGCATTTATTTTTACCTGATTTGCTCACCGACTCCCAAATGAATCGTTTAGCGAGTCATTTTTCCAAACCCCGCCTTTGTGTGACGCTAATCTGTGGTGATATGTTAGACACCCAGCCGACGGGGTGTCATTGGTTGTTGCGCTAGATCTTACCCAGATACAACAGTGCTATTTTCTGATTGGCTAACAACACCAGACGAACAACACCCGAGGAGACCAGGGTTGCCAGGTCTGCACAACAAAACCAGCCCAATTGCTCATCAAACTAACCCAATCACGGCCAAAAATATTCAAATAGCGTTCCCGGGTGTTTCCTCAATAACAATCATGTTCCAGTGGATAAAACAATCGCGTCAACCAGCGTGCATACACAAACAACCCGCGGAAACAGTGCAGGCATACGGACCTGGCAACACTGGAGGAGACGCGCTTGAATCCTGCCGGTTCCACAGTGAGTGAGTTTTGGGCACTGCGGCATATTAAATATATTACAAATAGTTTTTCAGCGTGAGAAATACAATGTGTGGCCGGAGAGCTTGACAAAAGACCGAAATGAGTGACTGTCACGCTCAATGCGTGACACTCGAGAGCCCTGTGACAACTCCATTAACAACGACAAACACTTCACATATTTCAAATACAATTGACATTGAAGACCTAAGTTAGCTGCTAGAAGCTGCGCTGTGCCTGTGCGTACACAACACACAAAATAATTATAGAACATGATACAAACATAAAAGCAACAGCCTACTTACAGATTGTGATTCGGAGAAGGAAGCTGATCCAAATAAACTCGGTACTGAACCTCCCTCCTTCAGTATCAGCCGGCTCGCAAATTCATACTTTATAGCATTTAGGTTTGTGAAGCAATCATCTTCAAAATGACGCGAACACAGAACAAGTTCGGGCTATAATACTTCTGTGGTATTTGTTATGAACTGTAGCCACTGTCTTCAAATGCTCCTCACTGGGCAGATGAAAAAAGTTTGCTTTCGCGTCGCACTTCAAAACACTGCAGCGTCTCGTCGACATGATGTTTTCCCTGGTGTCTCCTAATGCAATGAGTGGGCGTATCTTATTCAAATAACTTGGACAAGTGACGTACGAAAGTGCATCGTTCGTCTATCGATTCATATCAACGACTCAGAGTCGACTCTTACTTTGAGAGATAATAACTTTGTATACGGTGAACTTTCATATTTAAAACTTTGCAGGATGTTTTCGTTCACTTAGATCTATGTTACACACTACATGAAAGGTAATTTTCAAAATTCCATGATAGGTACCCTTTAACTTTTAATACAATATATAATGATTTTATAACAATAAGTTGTCATGTCATTTTTTTTATTTTCATGATTTTAGAACGTTATTAGGGCAGTTAATACAATTAAAATGTAGGCTATAATCACATTTATATCCGACCTAACATCAACGTCCTGTGCAACTTTCCTCCACGCAGCAGCCTTCCTATTTGTCTCTATAACCCTCATCAGAGAGATCATACAGAATTTTTACATTCTGACAGAATCAACCTTTCTAACCTCTCCGCCATTTTTGTTCTACTCGCTTCCGACGCTTTTCATGGTGTAGTACGACGCCCGCTGGGTGCGTATTGCGTATTACGGAGCTGATTTCAACTGCCAGTGTGAAGGCGGCGTCAGTGTGCAATGTCCTTCAAGGCCATTGCACACTGAGTGAGTCCGAAATTCGCATCCGAAATTTTCGCACGTTAAAAAAAAAAATCGATGTCAATCATGCTTGCACACTGCCTCCGAAACTTTCGTCCGTCATAAAAAAAATCGGATCAGGTTCGATTTTCTGCGTTTTTCGCATCCACAGCCAGCATTTTGAGAGGTGTTTTGACTATTCAGACCCACCGTATAAGCGAACGACACAATCCAGAATGGCATCTGACAAGTTGATAGCCTACACTTCGTCTCGCAGCACAAGGTACTGTAGCACTATGATAAACAAACCTGTATACAGCTGTTCTGTATGCCCAGCGTTTCTGCTGGCCGTGTGTCTTTTTTGGTGGTCTTCTTTTCAATACGTGGCTCCAGTATCGCTAGCAAAGTATTAGTATTAGTTTAGTATTTAGCCTAAAAATTCGTCACGCACAGAAACCTTGCACACTGAGTCCGATGCGTAGGCCTATTTATTAAACCTTTGCGGAAAAAAACGCAAAAAAATACAAAATGGATTCGTCAAGCAGTGAGGATGATTTTGTTGCCCTCTCTCTTCTTTAAAAGAGAAAAAGAAGAAAGAGGGTCCATCCAATCTTGTGCCGAGAGGAGGAGAGTTTCAGCTCGTCAAGGAGTTGCGCAATTATCCCGAGCGATTCAAAATTTACCTCAGAATGTCAGTTTGATGCTTTGCTAGCTCGATACTGGAGCCACATATTAAAAAGAAGACCACCAAAAAAGACACACACCACACACACACACACACACGGCCGGCAGAAACGCTGGGCATACAGAACAGCTGTGTGGGTTGTTTATCATACAGTAGCTACTTTGTGCTGCGAGACGAAGTGTATCAACTTATCAGATGCCATTCTGGATTGTGTTTGTGTCGTTCGCTTGTACGGTGGGTCTGAATAGTCAAAAAGCCTCTCAAAATGCTGGCTGTGGATGCGAAAAAACGCAGAAAATCGAACCATGATCCGAATATTTTTTTTGACGGACGAAAGTTTCGGAGGCAGTGTGCAAGCGTGATTGACATAACTTGAGGTCGATTTTTTTTTTAACGTTGCGAACATTTCGGATGCGAATTTCGGACTCAGTGTGCAATGGCCTTCAGTGTGCAAGGTTTCTGTGCGTGACGAATTTTTAGGCTGATCAACACGAAAAAACGCATACGAAAAATTCGTACTCAGTGTGCAATGGCCTTTAAGACTTACCATTTAAGGCCATTGCACACTGAGTCCGAATTTTTCGTATGCGTTTTTTCGTGTTCATCAGCCTGAAAATTCGTCACGCACAGAAACCTTGCACACTGAGTCCGATGCGTATTTATTGAACCTTTGCGGAAAAAAACGCAAAAAAATTTCAGAATGGATTCGTCAAGCAGTGAGGATGATTTTGTTGCCCTCTGTCTTCTTTAAAAGAGAAAAAGAAGAAAAAGAGGGTCCATCCAATCTTGTGCCGAGAGGAAGGAGAGTTTCAGCTCATCAAGGAGTTGCGCAATTATCCGAGCGATTCAAAATTTACCTCAGAATGTCAATGGAACAGTTTGATGCTTTCTAGCGATACTGGAGCCACATATTAAAAAGAACACCACCAAAAAAGACACACACCACACACACACACACACACACACCACACACACACACACACACACACACAACACACACAACACACACACACACACACACACACGGCCGGCAGAAACGCTGGGCATACAGAACAGCTGTTATGGTTTGTTTATCAGTAGCCTACTTTGTGCTGCGAGACGAAGTGTATCAACTTGTCAGATGCCATTCTGGATTGTGTCGTTCGCTTGTAGCCTTACGGTGGGTCTGAACAGTCAAAAAACCTCTCAAAATGCTGGCTGTGGATGCGAAAAACCGCAAGAAAATCGAACCTGATCCGATTTTTTTTTTTTTGACGGACGAAAGTTTCGGAGGCAGTGTGCAAGCATGATTGACATAACGTGAGGTCGATTTTTTTTTTTTAACGTGCGAAAAATTTCGGATGCGAATTTCGGACTTAGTGTGCAATGGCCTTTACAAAGAAATTAAGACATTAAACTAAACAATGTTGCTGAATAAAATATGATTTTCATAGTTGTACCAACATTGTAGCTGTAGGCCTAGGCCTACTTTGTGTTTGCTAGATAATTTGAAAATCTCAATAAAACTTTTCTCAGGGAGAATCCGCTGTTTAGAACACTAGCCTACCTTAAAAAGTGAGAAGGACATTTCATAGGAATTTATCCTGATTTTGTTTGCGTTCTTCTCTCTCTTTTTTGTTTTGCTACTGGGTCGTTAAGGCAAACGCTGTAGTTCATAGTAGTGAGAATTGGATCCTAAAACGGGCTCAGACTACAGGACTTTATGAACGATTCCCGATAATCTGAGAAAAATCTTTTGTTCCGATGTTCGGCCCAAATTATCTTCTACAGATCAAATCTTAAACCTCCCGATCTGCTCGTTGGTCTAGGCCGGGGTATGATTTTCGCTTTAGGCGAAAACAGTCAGAATAAAGATTGGCCGTAAAATATTGAAAATTCGAGGATGCGATTTACTTCTCCGTTGCAGTAACTAAAAGCCACATTTAATCTGACTCAACAGACAAAATTACATTTTGATTGTCTAGATTTTCGAGTCCATTTGGAGTGGGCACCAAGGGAGAAATTAATTGGACATTTCATTAATTGTTGAAGCTGTTGAAATAAAAATCAAATTAATAATTCGGCATGAAATTGAAGTTGCAATTAGTCTTTTTTCCCTGTTGTGACGTAAAATATCCGAAAAAATGTGGGGCAGGGGTTGATTTTGTCATTGAGAATTGATTGGTTTGTTGTATTGGGTGGGTGGTTTGCTTTTGTTGTGATCTCAAGTGAGTTCTCGCGCCAGTAAACACTTCATCAGAGAAGAGAGGAGATATTGCAAGTGGGAGGGAAGTTATTTTGATTAAACTTGATTGTTTTAAAAAAACAAATGTTAAATACTGCAATAGTCCATAAAAAAGATTTTTCAATTTTGATTTCATGTTTACTTTAAGAGAGGTTCATGTTCTCAGAAAAAAAAAAAAAAAACGTAGGCTATTATTAGTGTAAGATAATTGGGAGATTATTTGATTTTGGAAAACACTGGACCTACTGTAGACCTATAGCCTGTAGAACTCAGTAGACAAACTTTGCATATAAATAGTTTGTAAAGTTTTGTCAGTTCCAAGGTTCTAAAGCCTTTAAAACTATTGGGCTCGTCCGGGATTTGAACCCGGGACCTCTCGCACCCTAAGCGAGAATCATACCCTAGACCAACGAGCCTTGAACATTTGTGGAAGTATGACACGTTTCAGACCTCCAGGACCTTTTTTTGCCAACGTGGATGTGGGATGCGTGTTCTGTTAGATTTCTGGTGACATCAAGTGTCTAATGGCGACATCTAGTGGTTGACAAGCAGATGTTTAAAGCCCTTCAGTGGACGTGTGTTTTATTCAAAATAGATGCGGTAGGCATATTACTTTTTTTTCCCTTTTTTTTCTCGTTTTTAAACAAGGCTGTTCGGCATAGATTTAAAAAACAACCTTTAGTGCCTACAACATGACTAAATTCAATGAATTGTACTTAATTGTAATTGAGTGTTGGAATAGATCATATAGGCTAATAGGCAACTGTGTGAATTTGACATTTTGTCTTGTAAGTTGTTTAAAAAATGTAAATTTTTTATCCCTCAATTTGACTTTCTCTTCTAAGACATAGGGCAGGGGTTTCCAGTCCTGCTCCTGGAGGGCCACCATGCAGAGTTCAGCTCCAACCCAATTAAACACACCTGAACCAGTTAACCAAAGTCTATAGGCATACTTCCAGACTGGTGTGTTGAGGCAAGTTAGAGCTATAACTCTGCAGGACAGGCCCTACGAGTTTGGACACTCCTGACCTAAGCATACTGAAATTTTAAAACAACATATAAATTCAACTAAAAATTGACTTGGGGTATAACATGCTTCATTGATGTAACTAACCCAGAGTCACTCATCTTACAGCTAAGAGCCAAAGCATTAGCACTAACAATATGCATGAAAAATATCTACACAGACACACAATAAACATAATTTAACTTTGATTTAACTACAAAGCAGCAGGAATTTTGTAAATACTGCATTATTCACTTCTGCACATTGTTTTTCTGTAACTTTTATTTATATTTTTTCAGAAAATTGCATTGTGATGCTTATTTATTTAGTGATGTAATATTCATAGTGTATACTTTATGTAATACAGGTATAACTGAAATGTTCTACAAAAAAATTATAAATATAGCTCTGCCATTGCATTTCACTGATCTTTGTTATTTTGTTCAAGAGATTATATATGCTGCTGTAAAACCCCATATGTACCGTCCCTTTTCTGGGTACACTGATTAATAAATTAATTATAACAAAAAGATACTATATTAAAGTTTTCTTGATTTAAAAGTCTGTATGTCATAACATTTATATTTAATTATTTTTGCACTTTTAATATACAATTTTAAATACTGAATAAAACAGCTTTATAATAAACTATCAGTGAAATTGTAATACATTTTTAATACTATTTAAATGTTCTTGAAGTACATTAAAATTAAGCTTCAAATAATATTATTATATGTACTTTAAGACATATGAAAATATATTTATAATGAACTGTAAATAAATACACTTAAATGTAGGCTACTTGAAGTGGTTCAATTTTAGCACAATTTAATATATTAAAATATAGTACAAATAGCTTAAAATTGATCTTAAACATATCTTGAAATACACTTAATATACTTGAAGTTGTTTCAAAATAATACATTTTACTGGGTATATTGCTTGTATGTTTCGAAGACACTCATAATGAATTTGTAATGTACTTGTAACACAAATAAACTACACTTTAATATCACTAAGCATATAATTAGTCCCTACAGAGGCATATACAAGTATACTAAATATACTTAAAGTTGTTCCACTTTAGTATACTAAATACACTTAAAGTTATGCTTTACTACAATTTAAAAATATACTTGTACAAAATTAGTTGTTCCAAAATAGCACACTTCAAGTTAACTAATCTGTATTACGAAAAATCCTAGAATGTTTTCATCAAAAACCTTAATTTCTTTTCGACTGAAGAAAGAAAGACATGGACATCTTGGATGACATGGGGGTGAGTAAATTATCAGCAAAAGTTTTTTAAAAAGTGAACTAATCCTTTAAATGCGATCCATTTCCAGTTGCACTCTGTCAACTAATGCACAATGGCACCTGTTTTCGAATACAAATGAAAAGGACTCGCATTTATTTGTGCATTTAATTAGGCTACAGATAAAAATAACATTTAATTTGTGAGCTCACATAGCAGTAGGCTTTATTTGAGGGCGATGTTCATAAATCTGACATTTATAGGCCTATAACAAATGTTGTTTTTTGTGTTTTTTTTTTAATCATCTCCACATTTAATCATCTTGTATCTACCCAACTGTTCAACGGTAAAAATACATAAAATATAAATTGTGAGCGGGGTGGCCTTCTTCAGCCCTATATAGCTCCACCCCTGAAGAATCTTTACATATGAACTGCTTCAGCGCTCTGGAGGTCTTTATAGACTGTAATGACTGTGCATATTATTTTCTGACTGACAGCTCTCCTTCATGATAACAGATCAAAAAGCAAACATGACTTTAATAGCCGTCATTATTTGGACACTCACAACCTGCACATGGAGTAAGTATAGGCTACAGCAATTTATATCATCAGACAATTTAGTGGAACCTAAATTAGCAATCCACAATATCTGTATTGTCACTGATTATGTAGTATATTGTGTACCAAAAAAAAAGATAATTAGTCATTGTTGTGCAACTGTAAGAAATATTGTGCGCTCAGTCTGACAGATGCCTAACTAAGTTATCCTTTTAAATGTGTTCATCAGTTTAATATTATTCTCAGTGTTTTCTGTCTCTCTCTTCAGGTTCTGTGGGACAAACTCTGACTCAATCTGAAGCTCAAACACTGCAGCCTGATCAGACCGTCTCTATTCAGTGTAATCATAAGCCAGCAGTAAGCTGTGTTAAACCAAGCACCACCCTGTATTGTATGTCCTGGTACCATCAGATTCCTGGAGAAGTTCCTAAACTCCTGATCTATTACACATCAGAGAGAGCTTCAGGTCTTTCTTCTAGATTCAGTGGCAGTGAAAGTGGAAACCACATGGATTTTACTCTGACTATCAGTGGAGTCCAGCCTGAAGATTCAGGAGTTTATTACTGTCAGAGTGAACACAGTAGGACAGGAGACTCAAAGAACCCAGACTGGGTGTTCACACAGTGTAAAAGCATCATACAAAAACCTCCTTTGCTGAGACTGCAGCGCTGCAGCTTTGAGCTTCTGCAGATGTTGAAGATCATTATTCACCTCACTGACTTTACACACAAACACACAGATACACAGAATGCTGGTGAACTGTTGATGTTCATTAGACACACACTGCTTAACACTACAAATTATTAAGTTTTAACAACTTGGAGGAATTGGCAGACGTTCGGCCACATGATTTACAAATTACAATTATAAAAGATGAAGATGAAAGAAAGCACTTTGGCCAAAGCTTATGTGAATGTGATGAATTTAAATTTTTATATCAGTCCCTCAATAACTATTTCACTATAATAAAATGTTTAGTGGATTGACTAGAAAACTGTTTGTATTTCTTTTATGTGTCTTATTTCAGCTCTTAAAACATATATTTATTATTGTATATATTTATTTGCTTTATTGCATGAAAGAAAACAATGTATTCATCCATATGCTTTAAATGTCCAGTTTAGTCTGAATTAGATACTGAATCCTTTTTTCCCCCGGTCCATTGTTCCTCTGGTAACAATCATAATAAGTTTTCCCATGTTATATAATTAAGATAAATACTTTTTAAAAAGTTTATTTTCATGACGTTTAAATGCATTCAAATGAATGTTTACATGTAAACTAATAGAATCCACATAAAATGAATAAAATACTATGCAGGAACAAATTAAAGACAAAATCACAATTTTAAAGAAAAATATGAAAATATGTTATAATATATTTGAAACAATAAATGAAAACAATTAATGACTCAAAAAGCTTTTATTTGGCAAAAACAAAAATAATACAAAGACACTTTACAAAGAAAGATAAACACGTACAGAGTAAAATCTACACTGTGTGTAAAGTGTGAATTAATAATTATGCATGCCTGTATGTCTTTGTGTGATGTGTGTTTGTTTCACTGGTCATCCTCACACTGCTGTGTGTTCAGGCTCTCGGTCACTGCATTCTGGGATGTGTGTGTGGCGTCACAGCTGATGGTTTTTGCTCTGCTCCACTCACTCTCAGTGAGACTCAGGCTGCTGCTCCAGCTGTACAGTCCATCCTTCTGCAGAACACTGGGACTCAGATTCACAGCAGAGCTCCTGCTAATGCCATCCACCTTCCAGCTCAGCTTCCAGTCAGAGGGGAATCCCTTACTGCCCAAACACAGCACTGTAGCCTTACCCTGCTCCAGCTCGCCTCTGGAGGGAGGCAGGACCGTGAGAGTGGGGCGAGTGCCAGCTAGAGAGGAGAGAGAGAGAGAGAGAGAGAGAGAGAGAGAGAGAGAGAGGGGGGGGGGGGGGGATAGTTTCATTCTTCTTAAAAACAGCTCTATCAGTCTTTCACTTCCCTTTAAGAGATTCAGAGTTAATCAAGCAGATCTGAAGGGCAACAGCCCATAAAAACACATTTTACTGAATCATATTATTCTGATTTTAGTCTAATATGGAGCAATAACATTAATATATTCAGTAATAGCATTAATATATTCAGTAAAAATATATATATAAAAAACTGATAACATCAGACTAAATTAAATTTGATCTATTCTTATTTAAAAATATATTTAGAGTTTATTAAGAATTTTTTTTTTCTACAGCACGAAAATGAAGATAATTTACTTTGTCTTAACATTAAAAAATATTTTACTAAATAAATAGTAAAATAATACATTTGTGGAAAAACACCAATATGAAAATGTATTTAAAATACATTTATTTCATACTAAAAATACTACAAATCCATTAACATATATATAATGGCATATTGCATGAGACTTATTGATATAGATATTATAATTACATTTTATTTTGAGTACTTCTTTATTGCACAATGCACATTTCTTAATATTAAGCCTAAAATGTGTTTCACTATTAAGGATAGTCTCTGTATAATATGATTATTTAAATGCAAGATATTTAAAGTGTACCTATACTTGCAATAGTTCCACTTTATCACAGTCAAATATACTTAAGTAGCTTCAGTTGGAACTCAGCGCTATTTCTGGATAACTAAAGCGCATTAAGTACAAAATTAGTTGTTTCGATTTAGTATACCAAAATTACAATTGCAGGATATTTATATTATAAATATAAATGTAATTGTAGTATAATTATCATAAAATTAATGTATTTCATGTACATTTTATTATATTTATTTTTCACTAGGGGATACACATAGAATTATAATCAAGTCTAAAATATAACAATGTGTCATATATTTATATTTTTTAAGTGCCCAGATATACAACATATAATTACTGTACAGGAATAATAAACACCTGAAACAGAAGTTAGATATATTTAGGTATTATCTTAAACATAAATATAATGAAGAATATTTATTAACAATTATAATTTATTTTTATAGATATATACATATTTATTTTTTGAAACAGAAAGAGGTTTACTTACTTCCAACTGAGAGTCGTGTTCCTCCACCGAAGGTGTACCACAGTGATACAAACCCAATGAGCGGCTGTACAAAAACCTCCTGCACTAAAACTGACACTGACAGAGTTACACTAACATCAACACTAACACTGACACTGACAGAGTTACACTAACATCAACACTGACACTGACACTAACACTAACACCGACACTAAAACTGACACTGACAGAGTTACACTAACACTAACATCAACAACACTTACACTGACACTGACACTAAAACTTTATCTTAGTTTAGTTTCGCTCAGTCAGCGGAAAGAATAAATACATTTTTAATGAATAAAGTCTTGCAAAATGTATTCTGATTGTTTTTTGAGGTTTATTTCACGATGCATCTGAAAATGTTTTGCATATTAACTGAACACTGAGCTTAAAACTCTTAGTGTGCGACACCGACACGCACACACACACCCACACCCACACACACAATGGTGTCTCTTATTCTAATGCTGGGGACTCTCGGTCTGCTCGCTCAAGGTTCAAAAATATGTTTTCTACATTATAATGATAATGTTTTTTATTTATTTGTCAGCATTTTTTGAATTTGTACTTTGTTTTATTTTTTATGCATTCATTTGAACTGTTTTATAGCAAATACAAGCTTCTTTTCATTTGTTTTTGAACTCTCTCTCAGTGTCTCATCAAGAGGTCCAGACTCCTGAGTCTCTGCTTGTTAAAGCAGGAGGTTCAGTCTCTATAAGCTGCACTGGGACCAGTGGAGTTGATGATTACATGAGCTGGTATCTGCAGAAACCTGGAGAAGCTCCTAAACTCCTGATCTATAAAGCAACTGAACTTGAATCTGGAGTCTCAGATCGGTTCAGTGGAAGTGGATATGAACCTGATTTTACACTGAACATTCGTGGAGTCCAGCCTGAGGACGCAGGAGATTATTACTGTATGGGGGCTTATTCTGGTCCAGTATTCACACAGTGAAACAACATCATACAAAAACCTCCCTCAGTCAGACGCTACAGAGAACATGAGAATCAGGCTAGTTACCCTGTACAACAGTTAAAGCAGCAATGAAGATTATACTTTAGTTATTTAATTATTTTTTCACTTTAATTTTCATTATTGATTTTAAAGAAATTAATATGTGGCATCTTGAGATTAGCATAATTGTGGACAGAAGATTGTTTTTATCTTTAAAGACTGGAATTATAAGCTTTATTATAGAGCATGAAATACATCACATTCTGACATCACATTATACTGTATATGAACATGTGAACTCATGCCATCGTAACATACAATATTAAAATATGATGTTAGTATTCATGTTACATATATCCACAAGGTACAGTATGCTTTATTTAAAAATGTATACTATAAAAGTAATTAACAAACATGAAAAAATATATTTCCACAGTCCATCCTTCTGCACATTACAATCCAGAATCACGTTTAAAGTGTTTTCTCACTCACAGGGAAATAAAATAAACTGTATATTGTAATGTTGACATAGAGTACAAGTATACAAGTAGACCAATAGCATGTATTTTAAAATGTTGCTTTCATAAAAAATATACAGTACAATACTTGCATAAATGTTATTAATTATTTTTATTCTTTTCACATGCCACTTGGCTCTTTAATGATAAATAAGGGGAAATGCAAAATGTGTCCAGCCTCCGATTGCATAATTGTAAAATAAGGAACATATTTCAGGAAACTGTCAGTATGGAGGAAACTTCTGGTCATATGTGATGCTTTGCATAGTCAGTGTCAGTGATCTGAGATGTTTATAGGTGTGTTTAACTCTTCGTTGAGCTTCTGTTCATGATAACAGATAACAGCCAAAATGACTCTGATCTACATTATCATTTGGACACTTTACAGCATGCAAGGTATAAACAGATACATGTGACTTTTTAAATATATTTTTAAATATATTTAAATATATTTTATAATTTAATATATAATAATTTGTGCTGTTATCTCTTGCTCTACACGGGTTGTTTTGGACAAATTGTTGTGAGCGTGGTCAAACCGTCTCTATTGACTGTAAAGTGGACACTGTGGTTTACAAAAATGAGCAAGGCTCTGTATCTAAAGGGCGATATTATGTATCTTGGTACAGCCAAAAACCTCAAGAGACTTCAAGACTCTTAGTTTATTATACTAATGAAAAAAAAAAAAAAAACTCAGGAATTCCTTCAAGATTTAGTGGCAGTGGACAAGGAAACGGTCTTGATTTCAGTCTGACCATCAGTGATGCCCAGCTTGATGATGCTGCGCATTCTCACCCCAAGGCGTCATAGGTGACGCTCTTTTGACATTCGTCAAAAACTGACGCACATGGCACCCTTTAGCGTCAAAATGAGACGGGTTGGTTTAGCGTTTAGCGTTTAGGTAGCGTTATATGACGCTTTGGGATCTGCGTCTCATATTGACGCTAAAGGGTGGCCATGTGCGTCGGTGTATTTTAGACGAAATGTCAAAAGAGCGTCACCTATATGACGCCTTGGGGTGAGAACGGGCTGAGATGCAGGAGATTATTACTGTCAGAGTCAACATAAGATCAGTGATAGTTATGTGTTCACACAGTGAAAAGATCCCGTACAAAAACCCTCCCTTGTTCAGAATCAGATTACTAACATTATTAACATATTCTGATGAAGGTGCAAGTGGAATAAATACACACACGCACTAAGCTTAGGCCTATATATAATTAATCATCCAAATCAATAATATATTGATTTCAATTTCTATTCCCATCCTCCTTTTCCTGTAGTAGGCTATTTCCATAATCCAGACTGATAGTTTTATTTTATTTTATTTCAAATTTGTTATGCACATATCTGTTATTTTTTTTATTTATTTTTTGTTATAGCTTTTTCTACAAGCTGAAAATGAACATATCTCAGGGTTCATTATAAAATTCACAAATTTTGTCTTTTGGACCGTCCAATAACCTGGCTATATATTTGTATATTTGAAATAAACTGTATATATATATATATTTTTCTGATTAAATCAATCATTTTAAAACAGAACATATCTAATGGGAATTCTAATTGTGTTTTAAGTTAAATGTGAAATGTATAGAAAGTAACGGAAAATATTTGCCTTAAAAATGGAGCTGACACACCACCAGTTGACTCTTTGTCTCCTATCTAATAATACACATTTATGAAAGATACAGCAGCAAAATTAGAAATTTCCCAAATGTCCATCCTACAAATTACTTTTGTATTGTGTATAATCAGAATACTAAATATAAAATGTAAAAATACAAGCAATACAATATTACTAATGATATTAGTTTATTAGATATTAGATAGATACTAATTCATGTACATCGTTCAGTTCCTTTAGATTTATATTTGAATGCATCTCTATCATTTAGTTTTCTTTAATGACATATTAAGGTAATTTTTAACATTTACAGTCTTTTACAGGACACAATGAAACAATTATTTTCTAAAAATGCTTCTTTTCAGGTTGACATTTATTTGATTAACTGAGTATAATATTTAATTTCTTATTTCATTCTGCACTTCCAGCACTCAGTTTAGTTCCTCCACTGAAAGTCCACAAAGATTCTCATTCATTCAATGTACAAAAACCTCCAGAATATTTAAAGAGTGTCAGAAATAGAATCCCGCAAAAATGCATGTTTGATTGTTTGATCACATTATGTAAATCCAGGAGGAAACTGAATGTGTTTTTGACAGGAGTCTGTTGAGTGGAGAGTGTTTTGCATGTTTGCTTCACTCACAAAACTCCTCATGATCAGTGTGTGTTCAGTCTCGCCAGAGTCACCGACACACCAAACAATAATGGCTCTTCTAATTCTGGCTACACTGGCTCTGCTGGCTAAAGGTTACATTTCTTACCCTATTATTAGAGTTTGGTATTCATAAAGCTTTGGTTCTCTTGTGCTTTGTTTTCATTTTTAAATGCAAATGTTTTCATAAAGGACATAAATATCTCATAATTTGTATTTCAATGTAAATTTGTTTACCCTTTTTTATCTTTCTTTTATCTCTCTCTCTCAGTGTCTCATCAAGAGGTCCAGACTCCTGAGTCTCTGCTTGTTAAAGTAGGAGGTTCAGTCTCTATAAGCTGCACTGGGACCAGTGGAGTTGGTGATGACATGAGCTGGTATCTGCTGAAACCTGGAGAAGCTCCTAAACTCCTGATCCATGACGCAAGTCAACTTCAATCCGGAGTCTCAGATCGGATCAGTGGAAGTTATTCTGGATATGAATTTACTCTGAACATTCGTGGAGTCCAGCTTGACGATGCAGGAGATTATTACTGTATGGGGGTTTATTCTGCTCCAGCATTCACACAGTGAAACAACATCATACAAAAACCTCCCTCAGTCAGACGCTACAGAGAACATGAGAATAATTTCAGGCTATAGTTGCCCTGTACAACAGCTGAGCAACAGTTAAAGTTTTAAAGAAGATAATCTTCTCAACATTTTTTTCACTTTATTTTGTTACTTTATTATGGTGTTTTATTCTGGTTCAGTATTCATACAGCGAAGCGGCATTGTACAAAAACTTCCCTCAGTCAGACGCCACAATGGATTTACTCATGCAGTAAATAAACTCATTTACATTAAATGAGAAAATATTTTTTCAGTGTGAACAGAATGGGTAATAAATCTGCACATTCTGTCTATGACTCTGTGATAGTTAAAGACACATGCAAAAATATTTATTGCACTTATTTTATTTGTGTCTGTAGATTATACATCTTTACTGTAAAGGCAAAAATGATTTTTCTCATGCTGAGCCAGAAAATAAAGAATTTACTTTACAGATTTATTCCCTTACAGAGGGGTTTGTTCAAATATGCCAGATTTTCATTTTATTCCTAAAAATATGATTTTGATTATGATTTTCTAATATATCAACAAAATCTGACACTTATAATTTTGAAGCTGTACAATGTCAGATTTCTGTTCTGGAAATAAATGCAAATTAGTGCATATTTAATTATAAAATGCCTCATTTTTATATTTGAGCATACAATTTCAGAAAACTATAAAAATGATTGTGATTCTTCATGTAATCAATCAACTGGGGAAGTATGGTGAAATCTATTCATTTTTTTTTCTACCCTATTCATCTCTTGTGACTTGCCTTAATTTTTTTTTCATTCATCCTGTTTAAATGCTTAAATCTTGACAGTCAGACTTCAGACCCTTTTTCCTACATTTTATGTAAAATTAGTATAAAAGATCTCAAACTATTTTAGATTTTTTTGTATATATACATTTTTATAAATGACAGTTTTTTTACAGTCGCTAGGACACATTTCTCAATATTTTGGTGAGCACAACAGAATAAATTTATATGTGGGCTAAACTGTGAATCATTTATCATTGCTTTGGCACAAAATGCATTCAATGACTACATCTTTCAAATTACATTACAGTTTTTTACAATCGCTATGACAATTTTTCAACAAATTTCCTAAACTCAACACAGTTAGCACTACATCCGTCTGTATAAGCTATACTATTAACACATTTCTCGTTGCTTTAACACAAAATGCATACAATTAACACAAATTTAAAATGCTTGAACTTTTTACACACAAGCTCAAACAAGACCAAAACAATGGATTTTTACTGGCAAATTTACCAATGCTTTAACACTGTATGTCAGAACAGATAACACCATGTTCTAAACCTAACCTTACAAGCTAAAGTCAAGGTACACAGCTGTTTACTGTATATTGTGAATTGAAACACAAATATATATCCCCTGTATTTTATTCTATTGTTACTGAGAAACAGCTGATTGAATTTCTGCAGCAAAAGACCTAAACCCAACAAAACAGAAATGTAGAGAGGCTTCAAAAGAAACTGCAGTGCAAAACACAATCTATGATCAATACAATACTGTCTGTTGTATAAGGGCATACCTGACACATATAAAATAATGCAGTTTCTGTAATTCCATCTGATGTTAGTGTTTTTATGACATTGTGCTATGATTGACTAAATCTTCCTGTTGGAAGAGAACATATGTTAGTGTTTTGAAAAATTATTTGATTTTGAGACATGTTTGCAGTGTTTTGGTAGACATAGTGTATTGTTGCTAGTGTATTATTGTATTTTGAAAAGTAGTGTTGGAGTTTAGTTTACTATGTGTGATTTTGAGCATGAAATTAACTGTTTTGCCAATTGTGTGTTGTAGGTGTGTTAAGAGTTTAGGAAATTTGTTAAAAGTATTGAAAAAATTGTCATAGCGATTGTAAAAAACTGTAATTCTTTTCTCACTTCGACACATCAACCGCCCAAACTCTGTGTACTTACAGGCCAATTTGCACATGCTTAGATACTGTTTTCAAAACTGGTAAACCTACAGTAAGTTCAAAACAATAACAGAATACAAAACTGAATATGACAGCAATTTGCTACATTTCTACAGTAATATTGTAATGAAATATATTTCGAATCTAAAAATGAAATGCTATAAAAACAATTGGACAATTGGACCAACCACAGCTGATTCATTGTATCTGTATCGGTGGATGGTGTGTATATAAATTATTGTATTTTGGAATTACTTTGTGCAAAAAAAATTAAAAAACATATCATCATGTCTGAATCATTCCAGTAACACTGCAGTGATTTCTAAACAGTAGAGAGGTGTGCTTGTCTTACAGAAGAAAAGATTGTATAATGCTACCTGTTGTGTTTTTTTATGTCATTGTTTTGTGGGTGACAAAGTGTGTTTATTGTCAACCTTTGCTAGTGTGATGGAGGAATGTGTTGATTTGAGATATGTATGAAGTGATTTGGTAGTTTTAGTGCATTTTGAATGTGAAATGAACTGCTGTGCCGAGCTGAAAGTTGGTTTGGAGAACTGTGTGAAGAGTTTTGAAAAAGTGACCGTATTGAGAAATGTGCCTATAGCGACTGTAAAAAACTGTAAGTGTAGCTAAAATATTTTATTTCATTAGGATTAAGATACCATGTTAACATAAAAACAATTTTACTGTAATTTATATTTTCAATATTAAAATATTAGTTTTTACCAACTGCTTACACACATTTTCAAAACTAAGTCTCCTTTTTTCAAAACTCTACACACAATTCTCAAAACTGCACACACAAAATGCAAAATGTCTCACATCTCCTTCAAAATGCAACACTACATTCAAAATGCCATAAACACATGTCAGAATGAAGCATTTGCATCAAATGGCAAACACTTCTTTCATAATAAAACATTTTTGGATATACCATGTAAACACTGCTGTTCTAAATCTAAAGCTCTTTGGTCTTTCATAGGCTTATATCTACATTTCAATACAATGTTCTACAGTGAAAGTAATCTGCTGAGAGTGGTAACAAGTACGGCAATGCAATGTAGAAACAGAAAATATTTATTAGGACAAATATAACTGTTGTATACATTAGCATACAACAAAACTATAAACATTTACGTAAACCAAAAGTATATTCTTTACAGTAGAATACAGTAAATTGTGTGTGGGGTCCCGGTCCAGGAATTGGCAGGGGGGAAAGGGGGTGCAGTCCCCAGTGCTAAGCTTCATCTCTTCTCCGAGCTGGATCTGGCCACAATACTTCGTTTTTACAAGATACGTTTTCTCTCGCCAAACATCGAGGGAAGTATCTCCTAGCATGGCGTATCCAACCTTGGACAGAGGCAACCTCTATGTCCCCACATGTGTCCTCCATTGCCTGGAGAAGTGGCATGCGGGCAAAAGGTTGGCGATCTTACAATTTCCAGCGCCAGGCTGAGAAGAATTCCTCTATGGGATTTAGAAAAGGTGAATATGGGGGTAGGTACAAAACTACAAATTGTGGATGGGTGGCAAACCAGTTTTGGACCAGAACAGCCCTGTGAAAACTAACATTGTCCCACATTGTAGAACCACAAATCTATAGGCGCCTGATCTGGATCAGGGACAAGCATTGTGTGAATTGCATCCAGAAAAGTGAGTATATGGCCAGTGTTGTATGGACCCAGTGTGGCATTGTGATGGAGGACCCCGTTTTGAGTGATGGCAGCACACATGGTTACATTACCCCCACGCTGTCCAGGGACATTGGTAATTGTCCTCTGTCCTATTACATAATCGTCCACGGCGCCTGGTTTGGGTGAGGTTGAAACCAACCTCATCCACATAAATAAGTTTGTGGCGAATAACATGGACATCCATCTCCAATACTCTCTGTAAGAGACAAAATTATATACCCCCTGATAAAGTTTATAAATAAATCTGACCTTTGACCTATTTATAGGCCATACTAAAGTAAAGCAGTGATTGGTTAGTGATCAGTTAAGCAATTACTGTTTGCACATGTGAGGAGTGTGTCTGTGTGATCTGGTGAATAAGTGTAGCATTTTGATTGGTTGTGCTTGGAAAAGGAAAGCAAGTAACTTCCTGATAGATCTTTGTGTTTTAGGTAGAGAATTGTGTGTTGTGTTTTGAAAAAAGTGTTTTATGCTATTGAAAACTGAGTCAAAGGCTGAGAAATAGCTTATGGTTTTGAAGATTTGGCATGTAGTTTTGCACTTTAAGTGAGAGGTTTCAAAAATCGTGTGTCATGAAAATATTTTGTGTGTAAGCAGTTGGTAAAAACTGTAATTTAATATGATGTTCAGCACAATAATCGCAATGGACATCCCCAAAAAAAAAAAAAAAAAAAAAAATCAATGAAAGTGGGATTTCATAATTTAGGTTGTTTTATAAAACAGCAAGAAAGTCAACACCATATTTGAGTCAAAATGCTTTTATTTGGCAGAAATAAAACAACAAAGCATTGCTACTAAAACAGCTACACTCTAAACAATTCTGGGTTGTTTCAACCCAAATTTGGGTCAAATATGGACAAACCCAAATGTTGGGTTAAAAATGTAATTATACAATTTACAGTTAAAAGTGAAAGTTGAAGTTGGGTTAAATTTTAAATGAAATTTTTAACCCAACATTTGGGTTTGTCCATATTTGACCCAAATTTGGGTTGAAACAACCCAGCATTAAGAATATTTGAACATTATTCTAAAAGAATGAAAGATTAATTATTGAGGATTGACTGTCTGTGTGTGTGTGTGTGCGCGTGTGTGTGTGTGTGAGAGAGTGAGTTTCATTCTTCTTAAAAACAGCTCTATCAGTCTTTCACTTCCCTTTCAGAGATTCAGAGTTAATCAAGCAGATCTGAAGTGCAACAGACTGTAAAAACACATTTTACCAGTAATCACACATTATCTATAATTGGATTTTAAAAATATTCATAATATTATATTATGGATCTTTGATTTTTTGGAAATCTTTTTTATTTTTTATTTGTTCAAATTATTAAATAATTTCTTGTTTAACATTTACTGGATTAAAATTCAAAGTTTTATTGCAATTTGCACAGGCAAATATTACTAACAGTTACAGCATTTTTCTAGTGAAAGCAACAGCAAATGAAGACACATTTCTGTCTCATGTGACTTGAAAACTTTTTATTAAAAAAAACTATTTCATTATTCAATGATTGTTAAAAATAATTACAACAAACTGTTAATAATAAGATACCAAAGCTGTTCTACTGTCTATGATACTTTTTGCACAACAAAATGTTTTAATGTTTTCTTGTTTGTCTCTGTTAAATCAATATGTAGAGGTGAGTAAAAGACCTGTGCAGACATTAACTTTACATTTCCTGCCAAATGAATAAAACATACAAACAATTATTCTTTGTCAAATATGATTTACCATTTTGCAAATTAATCATAGTCGTTTGCCTTGCAGGTTATTCCTATTGAGAGACAGCCAGAGCAATCCAAAAGCATTCGTTCTCACTTTGTGCCATCAGAAGATTAAACACTCTTTATTAGAGTCCCTAATAAACATTGAATACATATTTCCTTTTGCATAATATTATGTATAATTGGGGAGAGCTGGGCAAACTGTGAATTCTTTACTTGTACTTAAAATTGAAAAAGGTTAATACATTTAATGAATTGTCCAAAATTGACCAGCCTGCACACACAAAAAGCTCTGTTATATTCAATGATTTTCACATTCACAAAGTGCAAGTACAAAAAAAGGAAAATAAAAAGTGCTTAATTCACAGCTGTTAGTGATTAAGAGGCACATAAAAATATATTTAGTTCTGTATGGCATGTAAAGTTATTTTCATGTTGTTGTAAAACAAATATATCCAGGTCTAATACTATATTTTGTGCATGTCAGTGAATTCCCACTGTATAAAAACATTTTTGTAGCTGAAAATAAGCCATGATTTATTAAAGGAAACACTATTCAACTTTTTTCAATTGTCAAATATTGGTTATATTAATTATTAATTAATGAGAATTACATTTATGATTCTTTTATATTATTGTATTATATTATTTTTACTTAAATAATGAATTATAATTTTATTTAGTGTAATTTTTTTATATTAGTATAGGTACCCCAATCTCCTTTATATTATGGAATAGCATTTATTTTTTTATTGAGAGATTGACTTATTTTAGGCTCTTGTTATCTTGACAGGAGAATTTAATAATTAAAAAAATGTATTCACTGATTTCTCTTCTCTCCACCTCTTTTTCACCTTGCATTTCTTTTCACTCTCTGGCAGTTTGAGGAGGATGGCCAGGTCTTCTTTAGCCTTGACGACGGCTCTACCAAGTTCACAGACCTGATCCACCTGGTAGAGTTCTACCAGCTCAACAGGGGCGTCCTGCCCTGCAAACTCAAACACCCCTGCACCATGGTGGCCTTATGACCCCCTCCTGAACCTTACAAACAACACACACAAATCATGTAACGGAGAAACTGGAGTTTTAATTTCCATTTATTTTCACAATAAGTTGACGCAACCCACGGGCAAAAAAATGATCTCCATTTTTCTCACTGCTCTGGGATTAGCATAAAACGTTTGGGAATAATTATGGGACAAAATCAACTTTCCAGACACCCTGTCCTTTGATTTTGACAAGGGTGCATAAAGGTTTTTTTTTTAACAGTCTTTGTGGTTAACTTTCACTGAATTCAAGATTTTTTTCTTCATTCAGGACATGACAGCAGACACACCCCCCCATAAACTGATTGGATCGGGACGGTCGTTTCGTTTGGTGTGTCTGCGGGGTCTTGCATTGCAAAACGTTACTTGATGACAATTGATATGTATTATGTTATTTCCTACCTGAACATTTTGCACTCTCAAGCTGAAAACAGGTGATCCACTTCATCCTGAGCTTACCGCAACAACTGTTACCCATTTGCCTTCCTCCGACCGTTCACCCTTTCTGTTGTTTGTCCTCTTCTAATCTCTTCCTGGGGATTCCCTGTGTAATGATGGGATAAGTGCAAAGGCAATGACAGTACTGACCATTTGAGGTGTGACATCCTCAGTGACAGCCAAAAAACATAACCCGGTCTTTCATACATCGCTATGTCTATGTCTGCAAGGAGGGACTAGCCTCAAGCGGTGGCAGACTTGCACGTCAATTAATGATACTTGATTGCTATGCTTTACCAGCATAAGAATTAGTTAAGTTTGGAGTTCTAATCAAGCTTTGCCTTAAAGGAATGTTCTGGGTTAAATATAACTTAAGCTCCATCGACACTATCTGTCACATGCTGTTGATTACAACAGAAAATACTTGGAAAAAAAAAAAGCGCGTCGGCAGTCACCTGGTTATAATTCAACTCTATTGGGTAACAAACAACCCCTCTTTTTTTCTCTCAATATTTGTTTTTCAATTTCAAACTGTCAAACAAGTATTTGTCATAATTGACATTATGGCACAGAAGCGCACCATAGCTTAAAGGGACAGTTCACCCAAATAATGTCAATAAATAATTGTCATCATCATGTCGTTCCAAACGTGTATGACAGTCTTTCTTTAGTGGAACACAAAAGAAGATATTTTGAAGAATGTTTTTGTCCTTAGAATAAAAAATACATTTTTATTCAAAACATATAATAATATTAATTTATACATTATAAATGTATTATATTAATATTTGAATATTTCTAATATTTTCTTTTGTGATTCACTGAAGAAAAAAGTCTTTAGAACTACTTGAAGGTGAGAGAATTATAGATTTTTTTTATTTGAGAAAACTGATTTAACTCAGAACATAGAAATAGTGTTTAGGGCACAAGGGTTAACGATCAGTAACCAAGATGTTCAATAATATCTTTTGAGAATTATCCATATCATGTTAATCGGTTTAGGAAGATACATGGCCTGTTTGAGTACTGAATTAGACTTTTTCTATCAGATTTCACTCCTGGCATTGAAATGTCGAATCGATTGTTCGTAAATTATATTTGGAGCCATCAAAAACTTGACTCGGGCTTAGAGTGCCACTGAAACTTGACCCCGGCCTCGTATCCCACCCTGAGCACAATTCAAGAGGGTAATTATTAGTTTCCTACACTGACTCCAGGTCGTCTTACTTCGTGAAGGTACCTAGCTGTTAGTATAGCCTGAAGCTTAACAACTGCCTTTTCAAATCACTGTGTTGTTCTTGAGCCAATGTTAAACCCCTAAAAGTGACAGGCCAGGCCCGGACTGAGCGCCTGCAGGGATCGGACTTTGCGAAGTCACGTCTCACGGGCGTGCATGTAATCCTCCGGGGCTGTGTGACATAATGCGGTGAGGAGATTATCGTGCCAGCTTTGCTACAAGGAGGTTAGCGGCAAAAGCTGGTGTAGGGTTACCTGAGGCGCTCCCTCAGCAGTCTCCTGTCTGTCCCGACGCTCGCCTTGTTACCCTTCCAGCAAGTCTAAGCTATGTTTCTTTTATATGCCAACTCTGACAGCTGACTGTTACTGCTGAGCTACAACCACACGCGCCTAGGACGAGAGTGTATAGCCAAACAGCAACTTAGTGTCGGCCCAGATCCGGCCCACATCTGGTACGCGTTGAACCCACCTGTAGGCTACCAGATGTGGGCCGGATCTGGGCCGACACTGTTGCAGTATGATGCACACTGCGATTGTGAAACACTTTATGATACCACACACAAGCACCTTTTTAATTTCCACATACGATTCACGCTGTTTAACATGTGAAATGCTTTAAAGGGGTCATATAATGCCATTTTTGTACAAGTTAATATGAATCTTTAGGGTCTAAATGAAAACTTTGTAATATACTTTTATTAAAAATTCTCATTAGTATTTTAAGGAAACACTTATTTTACCTGCTCAAAAACAGCTCTGTTTTCAGCACGCCGTTTCAGTGCATGTGCCTTTAAATGATAATGAGCTTTGCTCACCCCGCCCCTCTGTTCTTTGGGGCGTTTTTGACACAAGGCACTTGGAGTGTTGCCTTGACGACAGTTTATGGTGTATTTTGGCGAAAGAATGGCAGCTGGAGTCTCTGAGGACACATCTGTAGTGCAACCGTATCAGTTTGAACCGGAGTCGGACCCTAAACAAGATGACGGCCCGAATAAGTTCGACAATTAAGGCTCGAGCAGGACGTTTCTGAATGGTTGGTTAACAATGTCACTTTGATCTATTTTTGTACTGGCAGGGTAACGTTAGAGTTGTGAGATACAAACGCTATGGGCTGGTTTCCCGTTAAGGGCTTAAAATAAACCAGGACTAGGCTAATTCTACTTAAATTAATCCACAGTAAACAACTGACTTTCTGAGATGTTGCTTAAATTTGGATTAACTAGTTCTAGACTACAGAGTCTCAGATTAAAGCAGCACCGGGTAACTTTTTAACCTTCATAATATATTTCCAAATCTCTTGTAATGGTGCATCTACTTACAATAGACTGAATGACACGTCTGCCATAGCCTGACGGGGTCTGTAGCGTTTTTAATCGTACTTTTAAACTTCGGGTTTCGGGTAGTAACCGGCGAACAAAGAGAACTACAAAATGTGACTGCTTTACGGCATATACGTCACTTCCACCACCACCCCCACTTCCTTAAAATCGGACGTGCGAGCCAAATGTTATAGTCCTGGCCGAAGCAGCACAGAAAAACAAGAAAGCAAAGGTTTTATCTGAGCAAAGCAAAAAGAGAAAGTGATCGCGTTAAAGGCAGAACAAGGATCAACATTGGGCCAGCGTTTTCTCGCTGGCGTGAGCTGAAGGAGGAGGAGGGGTGCCCGACCGATGCGGACTTG
The DNA here is from genome assembly GCA_036326025.1 of Chrosomus eos. Lineage (NCBI taxonomy): Eukaryota > Metazoa > Chordata > Actinopteri > Cypriniformes > Leuciscidae > Chrosomus > Chrosomus eos. The sequence continues at coordinate 31,151,672 of CM070827.1, read as the reverse complement.
GCTGTCATGCTTTTGTGATAGTAAGTATATTGTTTGCATACTAGCTAGGGTGACCTGACCAGACGTCCCGTTTTACCCGGGACAGTCCCGTATTTCAACTCTAATTTTAGTGTCCCGACTTATTAAATTGAATACGCGCAGGGCAGAGAGGGAGAGAAAGAGCGAGAGACTTGCGTGTGTGTGCTAGAGTAGCCTACGCATTAATACGCACGCGCGCGCATTATTTATATAATAATATAGCTTGATATTATAATATTGACGATATATGGTTATTATCTACCACTCAAACATTGCATTGAAGTATAGATTCAGTAAAACGGTAACCAATAGGCTAGACTAATGACGCTGCTTGTAAACGTGAGCATCGCGATCATTTGTCGTTAGAAAAAAATAAATAAAACCCATGAAATGATATTCATATGACATGCTGAAATATATGCCACTGTACCTGGGATGAAGACATTTCACACGCGACGCAAGCAGAACACCTGCATGTGACCTCCTCCTACAGTGTTCACGCTATCATGGTTGTTGTCAACAATGCATGTGCTACATTCATGACGGTTTACGACAGTAAGTAGAGGACAATACTGTTTCCCAACTGTAGGGGGGGACCCCGAGAGCAAAAGTTAAATTTTACCTGGTGTTACTTTAAAGTAATCAAGGACAAGTGAGATCATCTTTTGGAAACCCGATTAGATTAATGCCATCCACATGTGGCTAAGGAGAGGTTGCTATAAAAATCTGGTATGGAATACTTGTAATTCATTAGTCTTAAGGAGTGTGTGGAACAGGGGTCACTACTCTTAACCAAAAAAAATGGATAAAGGTCGAAGAAAACGCTCAAAAAGCTTCATTGAATTTGAGAAGACCCTTTTTAAACAAATTGTATCAAACTATCCTGTACTTGAAAACAAACAGCATGATTCAGGTACAGAAAACAAGAAGAAGAAGAAGAAGGCATGGATTTCCTTATTGAATGAATTCAACTCAAATGAAAAAGTAACCAAACGGACACTCCAACAAGTTCAGGTAAGATTTATTGTTGCCCCATTCTTAAAAATCAGTCAATTATAAATGTTTAAATTAACCTCCTGAGACCTTGCGACCTCATATGAGGACATCACATTTTGGGCTGTGTGCAGCATAATACTTAATTCTGTGTAACTGAAACATGTTTTTTCACAAACGAGGACACTTACACTGCCATCTGGTGGGGTCAGAAGAGAAAAAAAATTAACATAAATTATTTAAATATGGCGGAGAAAACAGGTCACATGTCATGCAGCCACTCCAGACCGAAACGTCCACAAGATAAAAAATCTAAAAACATTTCATTGTTGATTCTTGTTAAGTTATGCATAGAAGTGTTGTATGATTACAATGGCATGCACATTTGACAAACTTTTGTAACAATAAAGATTTACTATGCTGCTAAAGTTGATGTCCACATATGAGGACAATGGGACTTAGCTTCGTTGAAACTGTATAAGATGTTAGCAAAAAAAAAAAAAATTGTAGTTGCATTGATCGTGACGCACACTGGCTCACTCACTCGAGCGCGTGCACACACACACACTCAACGGGGCTTCACTCACGATCGCGCGTGCGCACACTCACTCACTCACTCACTCACTACACACACACACACACACACACACACACACACACACACACACACACACACACACACACACACACACACACTCACACTCACACTCACACTCACACTCACACTCACACTCACACTTGCTCACTCGCGATCGCGCGCACCCACACACACACACATGCTCTGTTACACAGGTTTAAACCTCCAGTTTAACCTATAACTTAACTACATATATATTTTATATTTTAACTATAACTATAATATATATAACTATTTGTAAATTAATTTAGTTTTACCATGATTAAATCAGCTTTGCAACCCGTAAATAAATAACTCGATCCGCTGATTTTGTTTGAGTTCTTCAATGGTCAAATTGTAGATTATTTGCCAAGCGTGTCAGAGGTTGCGGGTTCTAATCCGCACTCGAATAGTTGTTGTTCTGTCTCATCAAAAACCGAATATGTTCATCATTGGTTACAGTTTTTATCAAGCAGGGACACGTTTGTTTCCATTTTATTTTCTGATCTCACCGAATGAATAGAGTCTCCGCTACTGCGATAGATTGAAGTGCGTGTCCGAGTGCGCGAGTCACAAGAGAACACTATCCATGACTTTAGCCGCGTTTCCATTACCCTTCAAATTGCGCAAATTGAAATTGCGAATTGAAATTACGCTCAATGGAAACAGGTCAATTTCGCAAAAACTCCCATTTATCGCAAAAAAAAAGTGTTTGCTGAGCACGCATGGCACGGAGGCACGGCCGCGAACACTTGCTTTTTCCTATCAACAGTAGAAACAACTTAAAATAGGCCTACTCTATAATTTCTGGTCATACAGAAAATAATAATACATTATTTGCAACTATGATTTTATTTGTGTAAACTCACAATAACAAGAAAACGTTGTGCTTTTGTAAAGTAAAGTAAAACAATCATGCGTGCTTTCATGATCTCCGTGAACTGGAGCGCGAGAGCTGAAACAAAGTATAGCCTATGTAGGCTAAAGCTTGAAGTGTCCACTTTAACAACAATTAAAATGCCTCGTTATTTTTTCAGACACATTTATTATCATTAGCTCACCTATACTCACCTAAATCACCTTTCTGTAGGCTGTGGTTCCAGAGACATAAATATGGCTCTTCTCATTCAGCACTGCGGGAAAAATATAATTTCCAGGTTCTAATTTGGCCTTAGAAAACCATTAAATTAAATTCCATTTTTCATATTAAGTTGGGAATATTTTAAATGTTTAATAAAGGGGCAAAAAGTCATAAACAAACATCTGAAATTTAGTCGATATATTAATATTTTTGCGCAGCATTTGTGTACAGTTCAAATAAAAAAAAATTGGTATTCAACTTTGCATTTTAAAAAAACAACCACCGTTCATTTTTCGTTTTGCAATTACGGGTTAAATAAGGAAAAACGAATGGACACAAAATGTACACTGACCGTTTGGACAGAGTTCTTTATTAAATTCATAAAAGAAACAATAATTAGGCTACAGGAATACTGGATTCTAAACCTCAAAGAAATGCCACAATCAAGACCTCGGAGCAGAAATGAGAGAGAAACACCAGAAACTCCTTATGCCGTTCGCAGTATAAGGGTCTTTCCCTGCCATTAATGCTTGGATAACACGTCTCATTCCATTAATAATAATAATGTCTAATGTGGTGGTGGCTGATAGACTATAAACCTACCCGTTGCCATGATGTTTTTGACTTATCGCGAGAGGAAAAAAGGGACGTTGTATCGTATAACATAATGGAAACGCGTCATTTCGCAATAATTTTTTATCGACATTTAGAAAAAAATCGCAAAAGTTTTGCGCAAATCTGTAATGGAAACGCGCCTACTGATAGCAGCGGCAACCAGCGCGCAGCTTGAGTTCAAAAACAAAACATTTTAGCGCTAGATCTCTTATTTAATAGCGAACTAAATTAATGCTCTGCTAGTTAACTGGAGATGTTTTATGTATTTGTATTTGGTGCATCCGTGCAATGTTTCAAAAACTGGTGGAGGACAATATATCGATCCTGAGAAAAACCCGCAAATTACGCCCCTGATGCAACGACTTCACTGGATCTAAACAAATCAAATCATAAAAAAAAAAAAAAAAAATTAATTATAAGTAGGCCCCCCCAGTGACGCATCGAGGCCCCCTCATTCCGTATGTCCTGGCGCCGACCCTGCTCCAGGAAAAGACGGGCTGATTTTTCTGAAAAGTGTATCCCAGGCATGGCGCACTTCTCCTGGTTACAAATAAAGCCCATGGTGATGTTGACTCTGAAGCCAAGCTCTTAATAATGACAAAGTCCAAAAAGTTGCGGTGGTCTCAAAGCTCCAGGGCCTTCAAGGCATTGACCCAAGCCTGAGAGAGTGCACTCTGGCTGGGGAGTGAGTTCAATCCACCGCCAAACCAAAACTCAGGTCTCAGGAGGATAAAGTTAAGATAGACCCACTGTCCTCGCATGAGGACATCATTTTATGCAAAAACTACTTCCTGTACAAAAACAAATTTTAGTTATTACACTTATTAGGTCCTACTTATCCCAAATAGCAAGAAAAATTATAAAATGCACACCAGGCAAACTCTCGGGTCTCAGGAGGTTAAAGGGGTCATATAATGGTACATGCACTTTTACAAGTTGATTGTACTGAAATGTGTGTTGGCAGTGTCTGTACACAGCCATCATATAATGATAAAAATCCATCCAGTGGTTTTGTTTTAATCTCCTTATGTTTTCCCCTGCCTCAAATCGAGCCTGTGACGTCACAAGCTCGCACGCCCCTCCCACGATTGTTGATTGACAGCATAAAAGAATCAACAATGAAATGTTTTTAGATTTTTTATCTTGTGGACGTTTCGGTCTGGAGTGGCTGCATGACATGTGACCTGTTTTCTCCGCCATATTTAAATAATTTATGTTAATTTTTTTTCTCTTCTGACCCCACCAGATGGCAGTGTAAGTGTCCTCGTTTGTGAAAAAACATGTTTCAGTTACACAGAATTAAGTATTATGCTGCACACAACCCAAAATGTGATGTCCTCATATGAGGTCGCAGGGTCTCAGGAGGTTAAGGACATTTATTTGTCTCAGATGTTCAGCTACAACTCTGATTTGCCTTATTTTACGTTATCGCTTCCTTGCCGCTTCATACGTAAATCGAATTTGTAAATTGTTACGAAAAGTGGAAAGTACAAGCATTACACATTCGATGTCTGGGATTGTGGTTGGCTATCATCACGTTGTTTAAATATAGTAATTTAGTCACAATTCCAGCCTGCACGAGCTGGACGCCTGAAAAAATATTGTAACTGGAATACGCAAGTGTGAACGCTGATTCGTTTCGTCCAACTCGAGCTCAGCGTCTGGATGATGCATATTTTCGTCAGACCTGTGCTGTTGTGCGGCTCACAATTATGAAATGCCAAACATGCATGTGAAATATTAACTTCCCCTACCGTTTTATGAATATGCCGTTTTGGTATTGATTTATTGAACACAGGTGATTGAGTTTGTTTCACCTGTATGTATGGCTCATATGCAGCAGTCACACTCTTTTAAGTATGTGAAGCCTATGGAGAGGTAGTAGATCTAACACTGTATTAAAACACCATCTATTACTATATAAATGTGGTGAGCTCCAAAACAGAATGAAGATGTTGTGCATAAAGTGCAAATTATGCATATTCCCTCTCGACATGTACCAGTGTGAAATATTTTTAGCTTGTATCGTGTTTTCATTTTTATGTCACAAATGTCTTTTTATAAAGAGTATATATTACAGTATTAAATTAAGATTGTCTTCTGTTGTCATTTTCCACTATTGAGAACGTCATTTTCATTGAGAACGTCCAGAATTTTCCAAACTGCACAAATAGCTCTAAGATTACATTCAATGATTTGCACATGCATAAATTCAAGTAGGCTATAGCTACATCGTATGTACTTTATAATGATAGAAACCTAACAGTTTAAACGTTTGAACACACATAAGTATATTATTGTTTTTTATAACAGTAAGTTCAAGAGAGGCATATAGGCCTACTTTAACACTATAGCATATACACTCCAATACTGGCTATGAGGTGTGTGGTTAATAGAGGGGCAGTTCCAAAAAAATATGTAATAAAAAAAATCTATGTAAAAATGGGCTCGTCCGGGATTTGAACCCGGGACCTCTCGCACCCTAAGCGAGAATCATACCCCTAGACCAACGAGCCATACAATGGTTAAGTAGTATGGTGTGCCACGTTGCATAGGGAGAAGCTACAGGACCATAGGACATTCGATGGAATGAGTTTAGGAAGTTTATTTTAGTTTTGACGAATGGCGACATCTGGTGGCATCAACCTGCAGTTACAGAGGTCGTTCAGTGGCCAGTAAATTATAGCCAAGTATCACATAGTTTGCGACGTCGAGGCTGGATTAGCACTGCTTGATAGCCTGCAGATAATTAAAAAGGTTTATGTCCATGTGTTCTGAAAACAGAATGATCTTAAAATAACTCTTAAGACTTGCCATTTACAAAGAAATTAATACATTAAACTAAAATATGATTTTCATAGTTTTTACCAACATGGTAGCTGTAGGCCTACTTTGTGTTTTCTAGATAATTTGAAAATCTCTCAATAAAACTGGTCTCAGGGAGAATCAGCTGTAGCCTATAGAACACCTAGCCTACCTTAAAAAGTGAGGAGGACATATTCATAGGAATTTTTTTTGTTTTGCTACTGGGTCGTTAAGGCAAACGCTGTAGTTAGTAGTGAGAATTGGATCACCGGGCTCAGACTACAGGACGTATGCATGATTCCCGATAATCTGAGAAAAAATCTTTTCTTCTGATGTTCGGCCCAAATTATCTTCTACAGATCAAATCTTAAACCTCCCGATCTGCTCGTTGGTCTCGGCCGGGGTATGAATTTCGCTTTAGGCGAAAACAGTCAGAATAAAGATTGGCCGTAAAACATTGAAGATTCGAGCATGCGATTTACTCCTTTCCAGTAACTAAAAGCCACATTTAATCTGACTCAACAGACAAAATTACATTTTGATTGTCTAGTTTATCGAGTCCATTGAAGTGGGCACTGTTATTCAAGGGAAAACATAATTGGACATTTCATTAATTGTTGAAGCTGTTGAAATAAAAACCAAATTAATAATTCGGCATGAAATTTAAGTTGCAATTAGTCTTTTCTTCCCTGTTGTGACGTTAAATATACGTGTAAAATGACTTCTCGAACAAGAAAAAATGTGGGGCAGGGGTTAATTTTGTCATTGGGAATTGACCCTTCGCGTGGAGCTTGATTGACAGGTGTTCTAACCAATCATACTTCGCCATCCGCCATTTTGTCCGAAAAAGCAGCCAGTAGAGTTAGGAGGATTTGAACTTGGTAAAATGAATATACTGACGCCTTTCCGCGGTTAAAACAACATTACTTCTTATGTTCGTTCATGTTTATTTGATGCTATAAATGAACTAGAAGGAAGAGATGATCGGATCACGAGCAGCTTTAACGGATGCTCTACAGCGATCTGTCACGGCACATTAAAGAGCCCCAAAACGGTATTTATTGTTTAAATTTCTTTAAAAAAATGACCACATTTGAAAGCTGAGACTTTGTTTAATATGTTTAATATCAAAAGTAACCGAAAAGTAACCTGGTCTGTCCTGTCTGTCCGCGTGTTGTCAGTCTCCTCTCTGCTCCGCGATGTATTTTTCACTGCGTGAGAACATGGTGAGAACATGAGAGCAGCGTAGCTTGTCGGAACATAGCGACAGTAACTAAGGAGGGCGGGTCTTTGCGAAGGGTCAATTGATTGGTTTGTTGTATTAGGGTTTGCTTTTGCTGTGATGATCTCATGTGAGAGTTCGAGAGTTCTCGCACCAGTAAACACGTCATCAGAGAAGAGATGAGATATTGCAACTGTGGGAGGGAAGTTATTTTGATTAAACTTGATTTTTTTCACAAAAAAAAAACAATGTTAAATACTGCAGTAGTCCATAAAAAAAATTGTCAATTTTGATTTCATGTTGACTTTAAGAGAGGTTCATGTTCAAAGGTTCAAAAACGTATTATTATTTAAAGATAATTGGGAGATTATTTGATTTTGGAAAACACGAACTAGACCTATACCCTTCAGCATGTAGAACTCAGTAGACAAACTTTGCATATAAATAGGCCTAGTTAATGTAAAATGTTGTCAGTTCCAAGATTCTAAAGCCTTTAAAACTATTGGGCTCGTCCGGGATTTGAACCCGGGACCTCTCGCACCCTAAGCGAGAATCATACCCCTAGACCAACGAGCCTTGAACATTTATGGAAGTATGACACGTTTCAGACCTCCAGGACCTTTTTTTGCCAACGTGGATGTGGGATGCGTGTTCTGTTAGATTTCTGGTGACATCAAGTGTCTAATGGCGACATCTAGTGGTTGACAAGCAGATGTAAAGCCCTTCAGTGGACGTGTGTTTTATTCAAAATAGATGCGGTAGGCATAGGCATATTACTTTTTTCCCCCTTTTTTTCTCGTTTTTAAACGAGGCTGGCATAGATGTAAAAACAACCTTTAGTGCCTACAACATGATTAAATTCAATGAATTGTACTTAATTGTAATTGAGTGTTGGAAGATCAAATAGGCAACTGTGTGAATTTGACATTTTGTCTTGTAAGTTGTTTCAAAAAATGTTAAAATTCACACAACAGTCTGGGTCAGTTGTAACATTCATACCCAGGGGTGAGATACAAATTATGATATGTTTTGAAAGCTTTATTTAACACAGGCTTTTTTTTTTTTTTTTTTTTTTAAATCAAATTAGCAAATTTTTATCCCTCAATTTGACTTTCTCTTCCAAGACCTAGGGCAGGGGTGTTGTCCAGTCCTGCTCCTGGAGGGCCACCATGATAGATTCATCATAGATGAATGTTGTAAAATTTGACACAACCTGATTTTATTACTGTTGTGTTATGATTTCTTTAAACACTGGGTTACACAGCTAAGTCTAGTTCAGCTCCATCCCCAATTAAATACATCTGAACCAGTTAACCAGGCAAGTCTATAGGCATACTTCCAGACTGGTGTGTTGAGGCAAGTTAGAGCTATAACTCTGCAGGACAGTGGCCCTACGAGTTTGGACACCCCTGACCTAAGCATACTGAAATTTTAAAACAACAACTTATAAATTCAACTAAAAATTGACTTGGGGTAGGAACATCCTTCATTGATGTGAACTAACCCAGAGTCTTGCTGTTACAACTAACCCAGAGTCTTGTATCCATGAACTAACTAACTCACCTTACAGCTAACAGCCAAAACATTAGCACTAACAATATGCATGAAAAATATCTACACATACACAAAATAAACATAATTTAACTTTGATGAGTTTAACTACAAAGCAGGACTTTTGTGAATAATGCATTATTCACTTCTGCACATTGTTTTTCTGTAACTTTTATTTTTATTTTTTCAGAAAATTGCATTGTGATGCTTATTTATTTAGTGATGTAATATTCATAGTGTATACTTTATGTAATACAGGTATAACTGAAATGTTCTACAAAAAAAATATAACTATAGCTCTGCCATTGCATTTCACTGATCTTTATTATGTATTTTGTTCAAGAGATTATACAGTACTGTGCAAAAGTCTTAGGCACATTAGTATGTTCGCCCCAAAAAATGGTTTTAAGCCAGTAATTTGTATCTTTTGCTGTAGTGTGTTAGTTGGAAATATCAGTCAATATCAAGTGCCTAAAACTTTTCACAGTACTGTAGCTTTGCAGGCATGTTTCTTCAAGAGCCTTGGAGACAATGCCACAGTTCTTCTGGATTTATTCTGTCTCAGTTTTTTGTTTCTTCATGTAATCCCAGATGGACTTGATGATGGTGAGATCAGATCTCTGAGTGGATTATACCAGCTGTTGTCAGACTCCTTGTGCATTTAAAAATCTCACTGTATTATTACATTTAATGGCCAAATGAATGTTTGGAAATGTAAACTGATATTTCCAACAAACACACTACAGCAAAAGATACAAATTACTGGCTTAAAACCATTTTTTGGGGCGAACATACTAACGTGCCTAAGACTTTTGCACAGTACTGTATATGCTGCTGTACTTTTTTAATGTACTCTTTTGTATTTATTTTGTAATTAACACAAAAATATACTATATTTAAGTTTTCTTGATTTAAAAGTCTGTATGTTTTTACATTTATATTTATTTATTTTTTGCACTTTTAATATACAATTTTAAATACTGAATAAAACAGCTTTATAATAAACTATGAGTGAAATTTGAATACATTTTTAATACTATTTAAATGTTCTTGAAGTACATTAAAATTAAGCTTCAAATATATTATATGTACATTAAACGATTAGTTCACTTTTTAAAAAACTTTTGCTGATAATTTACTCACCCCCATGTCATCCAAGATGTCCATGTTTTTCTTTCTTCAGTCGAAAAGAAATTAAGGATTTTGATGAAAACATTCCAGGATTTTTCTCCATATAATGGACTTCAATAGTAGCCAAAACGGTTCAAGGCAGGGGCGTAGCCAGAATTTTATTTTTGGGGGGTCCCGTCTTTAAATGAGGGGGCAACATATATACACACACACACACACACACACACACACACACACACACACACACACACACACAACATATACATATATATATATATATATATATAGGCCCTATATATAAAGTTGACGATGCTGACTCGCGATCTTCAGTAGTGAACGCGCCAGAGAGAAATGCACATTTACGCCTGGATTACATAAGCAGAGAGCAGTCTGTATTCTTTTGTTTTGAATTGTTCTGTTTAAAAGTAGACATTTCTGTGACGCAAGTAGGGTAGCCTACCTTATATGCTGAGTTTCGGTTCATTATGAGACGAGCTCCAGTTCACGCGCCGGTGCCTCCGTTTCTTATCCATCGTCTGCTATATTTGAGGAGCTCTTTTCCAAAACGCGATAAACGCCATTTAAAAAAAAAATAGTTTGTCATGTCATTTTGCTGTGTTCTGAACCTATTCACTGCTCCATCAATGTTTCATGCCAAGTCGCTATATTTCCCTGTTTAAAGTACTGCAACATGCAGTTCTTTTCCAAACCTCAATAAGCGCCAAACCTATTTGTAGCCTAAACGCAAGAAATCCTCTCTTGACAAATCAGACTTCAGTGAGCGTTCTACGCAATCCAACATCGGCGCGCTCAACAGAGGTTTGTTTATGTTCATTCATTCCTCAAAATGAGTGCTTTAAACGGTGATAACACTTTTGATGGCCTGATGAGCCAGTGAGACCTATACATGGGGGTAGATGTATGGGATTAATATCCTGCCAGGATTCAAAACTGAAAATAAAGTTTTGAAAGGTTGAAACTAAGTGTTCAAAAACTCAAAATCTTACAAAAAAAGTTTTGCAAGATCGAAAAATAAGATTTGCAAGCTTGCAAAATGTAAAAAAAAAATAAAAATATTTCTGCAAATATTATGTTGTTTTTGATATTTCCTTCTTCTGAACTGCAACATTTTTTTTACGATGTTGTGCAAACAATTTTTCAGAGTTTCAAATTTGTCAGTGTTCTCCCACTGTATTAGTTTGTTTTCCAGGTTTGAAACCTTGTAAATGGTGATCTGAAAACTGGTGTGCGAATGTGTGCAAAAACGTTTTGAAACTCTGAAAACAGAGTTTTGCAGGCTTGCAAAGTGGTAAAAAAAATTTAAATCTCTGCAAACATAATTTTGTTTTTGAGTTTTCCTTCTTCAGAAGTGCAACACTCTTTTTTAGGGTGTTGTGCAATCATTTTTTCAGAGTTTCGAATTTGTCAGTGTTCTCCCAATGTATTAGTTTGTTTTCCAGATTTGAAACCTTGTAAATGGTGATCTGAAAACTGGTGTGCGAATAGGTGAAAAAAAGTTTTGAAACTCTGAAAACTGAGGTTCGAAAGGGCGAAACTTATTACATTACATTACATGTGCACTCTTATTGCAGACTATTTTTTCAGACCCGAGTTTACAACACCCACTTTGCGGAGATACGCCCACACAGTTGCGAGCTTGCGACTTACGTGATTGGTGGCAGCGTTGTCACGCAGCTCTGCTCTGAAACTCTGAAACTCAGACTGAGCGAAAATGAAGCTTCGCAACCTCGCAACCTAAAAAAAAAAGCCTGGAGGGAGGGCCTTCTGCTCTTGGCCAATGATTTGCTGTCTGCTGACGTACAGTCCAATCACAAGTATTTACTGGAAAGGTGGGATTGACCGACTGCTCCGCCAATGACGAAAGCGTATGGGATGAATATAATATGGCTATTCATGCATTCTAGAAACGAGTCAATGAATGCACGCGTGTCGCCTGATCAACAATTGCACATCTTACTTGTTGCATGCGAGATACATTAATACAAAATCGAGGTTTTGTATTAACAACTATGGTTCTTGTACAAAATGCTGCACATTCATGTGATTCTGGATTTTGCACACACAAGTTGTAGCCTATTAGTTTAGTGACGCACATTTATGAATTTGTCAAATAGATGTGTAGTTGTGCCCACATTAATAACTAGCACCAGGCCTATTCATTTGTAGTTTGTTTGTGTGTGGGTTGTGAAATGCTTAAAAACCGCGAAAAGAAAGTCTCAAAATCCAAATGAATCAAATGATATTGACTCAGAAAAGACGTCAATGAATGCACGCGCGTCACCTGATCCACACATGCAAGTCTTCTTTGTTGCATGTGTTGTACCCCTGAAAAGGGGAAGAAGATTAAAACAGAAAACTCGCACTCGCTGTTTCTCCACTGCAAGCTTTATGTAGAATCATATTTGTAATAAATTGACATTAAACAATTCTTTTGAAATTAACCTCATTGACATGTTTTTTTTAACATACATTCAACAATTTGTCACGAACACATTTAATTACATGAGTACACTTCTTTATAATAGGCTATTTGAAACTCCATAACACTATACAAAGAAATACAATAAGCATTTAAAGCATTTTACCATTACCTGAGAATCAACTCTTTTAAATCTTTCTCTTTTTAGTCATAAATGCATGTCAACTATAAGGCAAATCAGTCACAAGCACGTAAATGTACTATTTCAGCTTATTATTTTAGCTAAAAATGCATCTGACATTCTCAATCCACTTTTCATACTCTATACATTCATCTTTGTTCAGTAAGTCAGCAAATCAGCACTAAATAAACAGAATTACACATTCAGTACACAAATATCGAACATACTCGAGCTTTGCGCCATTATATAGGCCTAACGCTATGACCAATGTGCTTAAAATGGAGTCTTGAGCTCGCGCATTTCTGAACTATTTCAACATTTCAAACACACAATCAATCTAATATTCGCGTCTGCATACTCTTAAACATATTACAACATTATTATAAAAGTATTTTGAGTCATATTTATACTTCATACCTGAAAAGGGGAAGAAGATTAAAACAGAAAACTCGCACTCGCTGTTTCTCCACTGCAAGCTTTATGTAGAATGGAGAAATCCCGCGAGCTCTCCCCCTAGTGTTCACGCAGACCAGACAATCGATCGTCCAACTTATCGTCCCAATTAACTGATCACAGATCACAGAAACTCAGAATAACTATAAACTACACAATTATATTTTATCAACTTTTCTACATATTCAAAATAGTGAATATATAATTATATATTACAGTGTACACAGACTTATGCATTTTTAAAATACACATGTTCCTTTTTAATCTGTCACACATGCGCAAATTATGATACACTAATACAAAAGAAAACATTTGTATTCACAAAAATGTCTCTATTTGTACAAATTGCAAATCTTGTGCGATGTCCTAAACTGCCGAGATAATCACACAAGCGTGCAGTACGACGTCCACTAACGTCCGATACGCAAACGAATGTCATTTTAACTAACTTATTCGAACAGTTAAAACAACTGACCTGTCCAACACTGAACTGCACGAGACCTCTGAATCGGTGTAGGCCTATAAAAAATCGGTAACACTTATAGATTAGTTAACATTTACTATTAACAAACTGCACTTCTACAGCTAGCATTGCTAATGTTAATGTCAATATTTAGAGAGTCTGTATAGGCCCTGGCCCACTATATGTGTTGTAGCCATTAAATATGCGCATTTAGTTTCATTTTTGTTAAAATATTATAATGTTATTTTTTTAGCCTACATCTATGCTGATTGTGAAAATTGAACAGCATGAGTAAGATATATAGTAGAGTGGGGGAAAATGCCCCCCTGGGGTAAAACGCCCCCCACCCGTTTTTTCCCAAAATAACCACTAGAATGAATCGAGATACATTTTTACTATTGCTATGCACTACGTTGACAACGGGGATATACAAATCTCCATGGAGAAGCTGACACCAGCGACGTATTTGAAGAGAAGAGGATTACATGGAAAGTGCTATAATTTTCAGATATTAGTAAACAAGTGTTTAATAGAATATTGTTCACAGTGATATCAGAGTGATGTATGATAGATGAATAGTGAAGTCTGTAGTTTGAGAGCATATGTTATTTATAAGGAATATAATTATATTTTTAAAAATAAACTATTTTTTAAAAAGACATAGCTTGTGGGGTAAAACGCCCCCTATGCTGAGGGGTAAAACGCCCCCCAAGTGACATAGTTTCTCTTTATCGTAATTACTACAGTAACATGTTTCTGTTTATCAAAGTCTTTATTTTACACTTTAATGCAGTATAACTAGGCGGTAAAATCAAAATATTTGAACAAAACATGAAAAAATTACAAGTGAGCATTAGCTAGCTAGCTTGGTGGATGCAATGATGGAAGGTGGTTATGGCGACCCAATGATAAAACATAGTGACTTTTAATGCATTTATGGAATATATTTCACTATAAATATACACATTTTTGTTTAATATTTATTTAGGGTTTTCTGTTTTTCTTGATGATAGTGGGGAACAAATACTACATCAATTATCAACCTAGGTGTAGAAATCAAAATATTAAAATGTTGGAAAATTGGCTATTTTGTACATTCCTGAAATTAATATTAATAGGTATATATATACATGTTGTGGCATTACTTGCCTTTTACTTTTAGAGATTAAAAACTATGTTCATTTTGCTGTTGATCTATGAAGCAAACTGGTTGGTAAGAAAGGGGGCATTTTACCCCACCTTGGGGGGCGTTTTGCCCCACCGCTGGGGCAAAACGCCCCCTTTGTACAAAAATATTTAAAGTCAAATTTCAAAATATTTACTAAGGCTGAGCAATTTTAATATTTGGTGAATAACTCCTCCCATAGTCATTCAAAACTGGGATGGCAATTCTAGTCACATTTATGTTTTGTTTCACAGTAATGTCACATTTTACCTTAAGGGGGGCGTTTTCCCCCACTCTACCCTATGATATAAGATATAAGCCTATATATATATATTGATACTATATTTTGATACTGCACTTTGGCCAACAGCTGTTGTTTTTTAAATATGCTCTATAAATAAATATGACTGACTGACTGACTATATTCATCCCATACGCTTTCGTCATTGGCGGAGCAGTCGGTCAATCCCACCTTTCCAGTAAATACTTGTGATTGGACTGTACGTCAGCAGACAGCAAATCATTGGCCAAGAGCAGAAGGCCCTCCCTCCAGGCTTTTTTTTTTTAGGTTGCGAGGTTGCGAAGCTTCATTTTCGCTCAGTCTGAGTTTCAGAGTTTCAGAGCAGAGCTGCGTGACAACGCTGCAACCAATCACGTAAGTCGCAAGCTCGCAACTGTGTGGGCGTATCTCCGCAAAGTGGGTGTTGTAAACTCGGGTCTGAAAAAATAGTCTGCAATAAGAGTGCACATGTAATGTAATGTAATAAGTTTCGCCCTTTCGAACCTCAGTTTTCAGAGTTTCAAAACTTTTTTTTACCTATTCGCACACCAGTTTTCAGATCACCATTTACAAGGTTTCAAATCTGGAAAACAAACTAATACATTGGGAGAACACTGACAAATTCGAAACTCTGAAAAAATGATTGCACAACACCCTAAAAAAGAGTGTTGCACTTCTGAAGAAGGAAAACTCAAAAACAAAATTATGTTTGCAGAGATTTAATTTTTTTTACCACTTTGCAAGCCTGCAAAACTCTGTTTTCAGAGTTTCAAAACGTTTGTGCACACATTCGCACACCAGTTTTCAGATCACCATTTACAAGGTTTCAAACCTGGAAAACAAACTAATACAGTGGGAGAACACTGACAAATTTGAAACTCTGAAAATTTGTTTGCACAACATCGTAAAAAAAATGTTGCAGTTCTGAAGAAGGAAATATCAAAAACAACATAATGTTTGCAGAAATATTTGTAATTTTTTTTACATTTTGCAAGCTTGCAAATCTTATTTTTCGATCTTGCAAAACTTTTTTTGTGAGATTTTGAGTTTTTGAACACTTAGTTTCAACCTTTCAAAACTTTATTTTCAGTTTTGAATCCTGGCAGGATATTAATCCCATATAGATGCTGCTGCCAAATGTTTCTGTCTATTTGATAATTTCTGCCAAAAATGGCATTCGACAATCAAGGAGCAAAAGTCGAATATCGTTCAAAAATCGAAATTTTTATTTTATTTTTATTAATCAACTGTTTTCTGTGTCAGTGTCTTCAAAGAGGAAATTGACGATCCGCATTTCTGTATAGAGCGAAACGCCTGTAATGGATTACATAATCAGAGTAGGCTATGCTATTTATTTTCGTTTTTAATTGTTTCGTTTAAAGACATTTCAAGCTTTCTATATAGATATATTTCTCATGTCTGTGAGGCATACCTGAATTTCGGTTAATTTATGATGAGATGCGCTCCAGCTCACGTGCAATGCAAGTACAGGTGTTGTGCCTAATTCCGACCCCCCGGCTGAAGAATACCCCCCTTCGCGTGCACGCGGACAGTACCGCCGTGTTTCCTGTAGATGGCAGTTAAAACACGCAATGTTCGGTCAAATGCTTCACTGATCCCTACTCCAAACGTTCAAATTAAAGAAAGACTACGGATTGTCCTGTAGGTGGCAGTATAAACTCAGAAACGTAATGAATTGCTTGTAAAGGAGACTGGCATGTCCGTTGCAAATCTCTTTTGATAAACGCGTCGATGGCGTCTTTGTTCCAGTTTTCTTCTTTTTTCTTTTATTTTCTGCTTGGATGCAAACCTAGCTGGCCTATGTATTGGCTATTATTCTACTTACACCGAAATATTTATAATATTCCAATAAAATTATGAACTATAATAATAATAATAAAAAAAATATTGCATGAATCAGAATCAGAATTAGCTGTATTGCCAAGTGTGCTTGAATCAAGCCTTGAGCACACACAAGGATTTTGTCTTTGTACTGAAGCTTCCAGTGCACATATACAGAAATACAACAAGAAACATAGTAATACAATAAAAATATTAAAGTATAAAGACATGATAGGTTTAGTCATAATGAACATTTACAGATTATGAACATATTTACAGTAATTTCTTGTAGTAATTTCTTCTCTCTAAATACACAAATGGTTCATAAAATGGGTCTGATACACCTACACCAGCAATACTGTGTGTAAAATGCAACATTTCACTCTATTAGCATGGGCAGATTTAGTTATAAGGGGGGTATTATTTGGGCAGGCCCGTTTTTACCCACCTGCCTGGATTATACCCCCCTATTTCTTCTCTCTAAATACACAAATGATTTCTAAAATGGGTCTGATACACCTACACCAGCAATACTGTGTGTAAAATGCTACATTTCACTCTATTAGCATGGGCAGATTTAGTTATAAGGGGGGTATTATTTGGGCAGGTCCGTTTTTACCCACCTGCCTGGATTATACCCCCCTATTTCTTCTCTAATTACACAAATGGTTCATAAAAAATGGGTCTGATAAACCTAGACCAGCAATACTGTGTGTAAAATGCTACATTTTACTCTATTAGCATGGGCAGATTTAGTTATAAAGGGGGTATTATTTGGGCAGGTCCGTTTTTTACCCACCTGCCTGGATTATACCCCCCTATTTCTTCTCTCTAAATACACAAATGGTTCCTAAAATGGGTCTGATAAACCTACACCAGCAATACTGTGTGTAAAATGCTACATTTCACTCTATTAGCATGGGCAGATTTAGTTATAAGGGGGGTATTATTTGAGCAGGTCCGTTTTTACCCACCTGCCTGGATTATACCCCCCTATTTCTTCTCTCTAAATACACAAATGGTTCATAAAATGGGTCTGATAAACCTACACCAGCAGCAATACTGTGTGTAAAATGCTACATTTCTCTCAATTAGCATGGGCAGATTTGGTTATAAGGGGGGTATTATTTGGGCAGGCCCGTTTTTACACCTGCCTGGATTATACATATATGATGCATCTTCTTGTGAGGCGTTTCAATACACAATCAAAAGAGCAAGCGTTCCAAATTGACTCATTTGAAATGACCAACATTTGGAATGGAAACAAATCAAAATTAAAGGTTGGTTTGCTCAGGTTTATTTATGTACCAAATATGAAACATCAAATTTAGAACATATTTCAGTCCTCTTTTTTGAATTTTAGGTTGATCCCACATTGTACAAGTACCTCATTGGCATTGTGAATGACCACCACCACTGGACACTTGTGGTAAACAAATGAAAAAAAATCACTTTACTTGTGTAGGGGAAATATTATATGAATATTTATAATGAATTTGGAGCCGTTATGACAGTTAGGGTGTACTGACATATTTGGGGAATTCTGGCCAACACTGTTTAAAATCTTTAAAGGTTATGCTGCCATCTCAAAGGAGGGCTTTTGTTCCTTGATCCCCTGGGAGAAAGTTCAGCAAAACAGAAACAATGCCAGAATATGACAAGGTTTTTCAAGTTGTTCATCAAAAAAAAAAAGTGCTTATGATGTGCATAAATCTACAGTATTTCTATAGTAAAATGAGTTGTTCCAGTATCACAAAATTGACAAAATTTTCATTTGTTAAGGGCTTTTATTCGACAAAAGGGGTGCAATTTTTCAAGGTGGTCCTGCGATACGCTGCCTCACCCAAAACAACAAGATGGCACATCCTGCGGTGTCTTTGCTTTGAAAGTAAGTGAAATTTAATAGATAATTAATGGCATTGTCCTAAACTGTCAATGGCCTAAAGTATGATCCCAGGAAACACAATTAAGTTGCTAATTAGAGTGTACATGGTCTGCTAATGTCAAATTCATGTTTTATTTTACTTTACAAAATTTCTTTTTTTGTGTGTGTTTATTTTTCCTTTTTAGTTTGCTGAATATGTACTTAGCGAGGAGCCAATTGTTTTTCTTAACACACCAGAAGGAGTGGAAGAATTGAGGAAAGCAATAGCTGTGACTCTTCTCCAAAACTATAATTTTACAATACTATTTTAAAAGAACGTATTAAAAGAAGTCTCCTATGCTCACCAAGCCAGCATTTGTTGGATGAAATATACAGAGAAAATGTTAATTTACATTTACATTTAATCATTTAGCATCATTTGCATGCTTGATCAGTTGCAAAGGCTTGATATAACATGTCGGAAGGCCTACTAAGAGAAAATTACAATAGTCCAGTCTGGAGAGAACAAGAGCTTGGAGTAAGGAGTTGTGTGGCCTGCTCTGATAGGAATGGTCTGATCTTCCTGATGTTGCATAAAGCAAATCTGCAGGGCTGGGCCATTGTAGTAATATGGTCTGTGAAGCTTAACTGATCATTAATCACAACTCCAAGATTCCTGGCTGTCCTGGGAGGAGTTAGGGTTGATGAACCTAGCTGAATGGAGAAGTTGTACTGAAGAGTTGGGATGATGAGACCACAAGCAGCTCTGTCTTAGCAAGGTTTAGTTGTAGGTGATGGTCCTTCATCCAGCAAGAAATGTCTGTCTGTCAGGCTGAGATGTAAGCAGCTACTGTCGGATCATTAGGATGGAATGAGAGGTAGAGATGTGTGTCATCAGCAAAGTAGTGATAGGAAAAACCATCTTTCTGAATGACAGATCCTAGTGATGACATGTAGATAGAGAAGAGAAGTGGACCCAGCACTGAGCCCTGAGGCACTTCAGTAGCTAGATGATGGCAGTGATAGGAAAATGCATGTTTCTGAATTACAGATCCTAGTGAAGACATGATCCAGATCTGACAAAGGACCTTCGCCTGGACCCGATGACAACGCAGTGCTGAAGTGCCAACTAGCCTCTCCCTATGGAGGATCCCTTTACCACTCTACAGATAAAGCGTTGTGGGAATTCGGTTCGCGTACCTACCCTGAAGTGATAAAATAAAATAATATTCTGTATCAAAGTTTATAAGCAAGACAAGTAGTTTGTTTAGGCATGGTTTGTAGGGAATTACAAACCTGCGTACATATATTCGAACGCACATAGCTATGGAGTCGATTCTTGGTGCGCATGTGAGCGCCATCAGCATTTATCGCAGGTTCGTGTTTAAAGTCTGTTTAGAGAGAATGGTGTCGTCTTAGCGGCCCCTTGTTTAATAACAAATGATCATTTTGACGGAAGTGAATTAATCAAAACTAACTTAAGCTGAAAAATAACATTATTCAAGAACCGCTATAAAGCCAAAACAATCTGTTACCTTAAATGATATTTTTATCTCTGTAAAGCTACTTTGAAACAATTTACATTGTTAAAAGCGCTATATAAATGAAGATGACTTGACTTAACTCCAAGCACTGATCCCTGAGGAACTCCGGTAGCAAGAAGTTATATTCAGCTAGATGACGCGGGTAGGTTTAGGTCTGGGTAGGAGGGCGTCATCTAACTGACGCTAAGGGTAACGCGTCAGTTAGATGACGCCCTGGGATCGCGTCAACTAACTGACGCTAAAGGGTGCCTTTAGCGTCGAATATTGAAGCATGGTCAAACTGATTCCCAAGGCGTCAGTTAGGTGACGCCTTGGGGTGAGAATGGGCTGCGTTTTGATACTACTATTACCTTTTTATTCAATAAAAAAGGTATGTTGCCATATGGCAACATTGTGCAGTAATGGAACAATATTTTGCCCATGCTAATGTAGAGCTTTGTATGGATGCACTGATATAGTTGGATGGTTGTATTCTACTCATATATTTATATATATTTGTATATATTTATAAAGTAAAGTCAAGTCAAGTCAAGTCACCTTTATTTATATAGCGCTTTTACAATACAAATTGTTTCAAAGCAGCTTTACAGAGATAACAGGAAAACAATGTTGTAATAGTATTGTTCAATTGAAAATTAAATGTCCCCAACTAAGCAAGCCAAAAGGCGAAGGCAACAGTGGCAAGGAACCAAAACTCCATCAGGTGACAGAATGGAGAAAAAAAACCTTGGGAGAACCCAGGCTCAGTCGGGGGGCCAGTCCTCCTTTGGCCAACGAAACAGTGTATGATTATGAGTTAGGCAGCATAATGTCAGGAGTCAGATGGGATCAGAACTTTCACAATATTATCCAGTTCATCTGGTTGGGTTGGGTCATCCGGCCGGTGAGGAGATGAGTGTGGTGAGGTGTCCATGGGCCTTCACAGCCCTGATAATGCGTGTCGTCGTGTCCATGTGATGGAAGTAAAGTAAAAGTAAAGTATAAAAGTAAAATATATATACCCAAATTTTGTTTAGAAAATGCACAGTGCACAGTGTTGCGCAATCATGTTGGGAAAGGTGTAAAGTAGATCAAGAATTTGAAGGTTTTGTCATTCCAAAATCTGTATGGTGAGCAAAAAATAACCACATACACAAGTCGCTGTGCAGTCCCCATGCAGATGTGCACGCACACACACACACACACACACACACACACACACACACACACACACACACACACACACACACACACACACACACACACACACACACGTTCTATCATCCTACACTTGATGGCAGCAGTAACAATTTTTTCTTATATTTCATTTGAAGTTCAATTCAATTCAATTCAAGTTTATTTGTATAGCGCTTTTCACAATACACATTGTCTCAAAGCAGCTTTACAGAAAGTGCATTTCAGAAATGTACAAAGAAAAATACAGTTAGTTAATCATGTATAAATTTAGGCATAACATATCGCCGGTGTTTAGTCGTCTCTTCACAGGCGTCGAGTCGTCTCTCCACAGGCGTTTAGTCGTCTCTCCACCGGCGTTTAGTCGTCTCTCCACAGGTGTTGGGGCATCTGAAGTCTTCGTGAGAGGCTGGATACAAACTGGAGCTGACGAACGCTATTTACCTCGGGACTAGCGTCCCGAGATAACAGCAGAAAGACAGATGGGAAATAATTAGCATAGCTGATGTTCATAATATTAATGCATTCGAACTGATTCAGAAGTAGTATAAAAGGTAAGCATTAAGTGAATGCTTGGTTAAAGAGATGCGTCTTTAATCTAGTTTTAAACTGGGACAGCGAGTCTGAGTCTCGAACAATATCAGGAAGGCTATTCCAGAGTTTAGGAGATAAATGTGAGAACGCCCTCCCTCCTTTAGTAGACTTAGATATCCTAGGAACGACCAGAAGCCTCGAATTTTGTGATCTTAAAGAGCGCGATGGATTGTAGGGCGATAGAAGGTCTGTTAAATACACAGGAGCTAAACCATTTAGAGCTTTATAAGTCAATAGTAATACTTTGTAATTGATACGGAACTTAATAGGTAACCAGTGTAGAGATGATAAAATTGGTGTTATATGATCATATTTTCTTGATCTAGTAAGAACTCTAGCGGCTGCATTTTGGACTAACTGTAGCTTGTTTATTGAGGATGCAGGACAACCAGCTAATAAAGCATTACAGTAATCTAGTCTCGAGGTCATGAATGCATGAACTAACTTTTCTGCATCTGAAACAGATAGCATGTTACGTAGCTTAGCAATGTTTCTAAGGTGGAAAAAGGCTGTTCTTGTAACATATGAGATATGATTTTCGAAAGTCAAGTTGCGGTCTAGTATAACACCCAGGTCTTTTACTGTAGTGGATAAAGTAACAGGACATCCTTCTAAATTAAAGTTGTATTGTAAGGGATTTTGTGGGTAGTTTTTTGGACCAATAAGTAATACCTCCGTTTTATCTGGATTTAATAGCAGGAAATTACACGTCATCCAGCATTTTATATCTTTTAGACACTCTGTCAAGTTAGATAAGTTAGTGTTTTCATCTGGTCGTGATGAGATATATAATTGAGTGTCATCAGCATAACAGTGAAAACTAATTCCATGTTTTCTTATAATATTACCAAGTGGCAGCATATATATTGAGAATAGCAGAGGGCCTAGGACAGATCCTTGCGGCACTCCATAGTCTACTGATGTTATCTTTGATTTTTCCCCATTTAAACAGACGAAATGGTAACGGTCTGATAAGTACGATCTAAACCAGCTTAATGCCTGTCCCTGAACACCAGTGTAGTTTTGTAGTCGATCTAAGAGTATTTTATGATCTATAGTGTCGAACGCGGCGCTAAGATCAAGTAGAACTAGTATTGAGATACAGCCTTGGTCAGAGGCTAAGAGTAAATCATTTGTAATTTTAACTAGCGCAGTTTCTGTGCTATGATGCGGTCTGAATCCCGACTGAAATTTTTCGTAGATATCATTTTTTTGCAAGAAAGAGTACAATTGAGCGGACACAATCTTTTCTAGTATTTTAGACATAAATGGAAGATTTGAGATGGGTCTGTAATTTGCTAGGTTATTTGAATCTAATTGCGGTTTCTTAATGAGAGGTTTTATTACTGCCAGCTTGAATATTTTTGGAACGTGACCTAAAAATAAAGACGAGTTAATAATATTGAGAAGAGGCTCTTCCACTACAGGTAACACTTCTTTAAGTAGTTTAGTGGGTATTGGATCTAATAAACATGTTGTTGGTTTAGATGCAATGATTAGTTTATTTAGTTCTTCCTGTCCTATAGTTGTAAAGCGGTGTAGTTGTTCTAGAGGGGCCATAATTGAGGCCGAGTCATAAGACACCATAGAGGATTGTACATTTACAATTGTGTTTCGGATGCTTTCTATTTTCTCATTGAAGTAATTCATAAAATCATTACTACTATATTGTAACGGAATATTTTGCTCTGGAGATGTCTGATTATTTGTTAGTCTAGCCACGGTGTTAAATAAAAACCTTGGATTATTTAGGTTATTTTCAATTAGTTTGCAGATATGCTCAGCCCTGGCTGATTTTAGAGCCCTTTTATAACGTGACATACTGTCTTTCCACGCGATTCTGAAGACCTCTAAATTAGTTTGTTTCCATTTACGCTCTAAGTTACGAGTTTCTCTCTTGATAGCATGCGTAGCACTGTTGTACCATGGTGTTTTAGTTTTCTCTCTAACCTTTTTTAATCTAATTGGTGCAACAATATCTAGTGTACTAGAGAAAATGTTGCTCATACTGCTAGTCATTTCCTCTAGTTCATCTGTTTGTTTGGGTTTACTGAGCAGCTGAGATAGATCAGGTAAGCTATTTGAGAATCTATCTATAGTGGTTGGAAGGATTGTTCTGCCTGGTCTATAACGTGGTGCAACATGACAAATTTCAGCAGTGCGTATTATGCAAGTTACCATGTAATGATCAGTGAGATCGTCACTTTGCGGTATAATATCTATATCGGTTGGATCGGTTCCATATGAAATAATTAAATCTAGTGTATGATTTAGACGATGAGTGGGACCACTGACGTTTTGCTTCACCCCAAAAGAGTTTAATAGATCTGTAAACGCAGCCCCTAACGCATCATTTGTATTATCTACGTGTATGTTAAAGTCGCCAATAATTATTGCTTTATCGACATTGACCAATAGGTCTGAGAGAAAGTCTGCAAAATCTTTTAGGAAATCAGTATATGGCCCTGGAGGTCTATATACGGTAGCCAAGGCTAGAGATAATAAGGATTTCTTTCTTACATCTAAGAGCGTAACATTTAGCACAAGTACTTCAAACGAATTAAACCTATGACAAGTTTTCTGAGTAACATTAAGAATATCTCTATAGATTGTTGCAACACCGCCGCCACGACCGATCAGACGGGGCTCATGCTTATAACAGTATCCTGGTGGAGTAGACTCATTTAGACCGAAATAATCATTTGGTTTAAGCCAGGTTTCAGTAAGGCACAGAACATCGAAATTATTATCTGTGACCATTTCATTTACAATAACCGCCTTAGGTGTGAGCGATCTAATGTTTAGAAGACCTAGCTTTAGAAATTGTTTTTGTTCACTGATATTTAGATTTTCTGGTTTAATTACAATAATATTCTTGCTAGATCTTACAGTAGATTTGTTGTTTGGCTTCACTAAGCGAGGAATAGACACAGTTTCTATATAATGTTCTACATTGGTACTTATATCAATTAAGTTGGGACAGCAAAGACTATGATTTGGACTTTGACTTACTAGTCAGATGGTGTGTAGCGTCTTGGAGATGTTGTCCGACAGAACAGCCGCTCTGACTCTGCTGGGGTGCAGACCATCAGGACGGAAGAGCCTAGGTCGCTCCCAAAACAGATTCCAATTATTTACAAAGAGCAGTTTCTGTTCATTACACCATGACATTAACCATTCATTTAAAGCAAATAATCTACTGAACCTTTCTTGTCCAAGTCGGTACGTGGGAAGCGGTCCAGACACGACGATCGTTGCTCTAGGCGATGTGCTGCGTACCGTCTCGATCGGGCTCCTGTAGTCCTTCTTCAGAACCTCCGTCTGCCGCAGCCTGATGTCGTTCGTTCCCGCGTGCAGCACGACAGCTCCGACGCGCTCGTCACCGTTCAGGATCTCGGGAACCTGCGCAGCGACATCAAGAACACGAGCACCAGGAAAGCAGTGAGTGCGCACCTTACCTTTACCCGAGGTAGCACGGACATGGCGGACCATGGAAGTGCCGATGATCACGGCGTCGTCGCGTTCCGACTCGCGAAGAGGGGAGAAGCGGTTCCGGGTGGAGATCTCGAAGACCGGGAGGGGGGGAGAGGTTCTTGCTCTGGTCCTGGCTCGTGTCGTGACCCAGGGTGCAGGAGTGATTGAAGGCAGAGATGATCGCGTCCTCCTGGGCAGAGAAACGCACGGAGTAGACGAAGTCGGAGTCAAAGTCACAAAGTTACTAACCACTGACTTGTGAGCATCGGCGCGTGATGTTTCAAGCGCTGATCGCCGATCTCGCAGCTCGGCTTGCTTCTCCAGCAGAACACGAATCTGCTTCTCCACCGACTCCAGCTCCAATCGTACCGAAATCAGCTCGAATGTGTCCTCACCTGCACTCAGAGGTAACGTTAGACACACATCCGATATGTTCGCCATTATAACAGATGAACAGTAAATTAGTAGTAATAGTAATCAGTAAAGCAATCCGATTGTTTTTTTTAATTTTTTTTTTTAATTTTTTTTTTTTTTTATAAGGAATAGTATCGAGGATAGGTTCACATGATATAAAAATAGAAAGTGCCTGTTTACAATTGAGTGGTAAAGAAGAAAATCAAGGATTAATGAATCAATTCGACGGAGCTCCAAACACAAACACAGACCGCACGCAGATGTGCTTATGCCCCGTTGATGCAGGCTCTAAGCACAATCAACGTGTGTCTGTACTTTCAGAGAAGCTTTCAGAGAAACGGGTGTAAAAGATGAGACGACGCTCGAATAGGCGCGAGGCCACGCGTGAAATGCTAGCGGGCTAAAGGCTAGTAGCCGAGATTCGGAAAGTTGGATCTAAGTAGCGATATCAAAGCAATCCGATTGTTTTTTACAAGGAATATTATCGAGGATAAGTTCACACGATATAAAAATAGAAAGTGCCTGTTTATAATTGAGTGGTAAAGAAGAAAATCAAGAATTAAGAAGTTGAAGTTCAAGAGGAGGCACCTGCACCTCCTTGGGTGGAAAAGGAACTGCTTCAAGGCGTTTCACATTGAGTAGTTTCACTTGAACAGTTCTTATGAGTTTGCATCAGATGTTTTGTAAATGTTCTTGAAATAATCGTTTCACATTGAGTATAGTTTCACTTGAACAGTTCTTATGAGTTTGCGCCAGATGTTTTGTAAATGTTGTTGAAAGAATACTTTGAAAATAAGTTTTATATTTTGTACACAAAGTACACAGCAAAATATCCAGTGTAGTTTAGAGTTGTTTTTATGGTGTTAAATTATCAGAGTTAAAAAGTGTTGATTCTGGTGTTAATTTGAATGGCATCAACACTTGCAGAGTAAATCAGTGGTCGGAGTCAGCGTAATTACAGCGAGTTGACATAATTGACACCGGTGATGAGTTGATCCAGTTTCCGGTTCTTGCACATTTTCCTTTTTGATTAATGGCGGACGACCACGAGGAGATGAGTGTTCAAACAGGTATAATATGTTTTAACCACTTGATTTTTTTAACCAATTTTTATGTTTAGTTAACATTTATCACCATTTAGAATAATATTAGTACATTTGTCGACATTGCTTGAGTGCTAACATAATTTTCTTTTAGATAACAGGCCACCGATCCGACCGCGAGGAGGACGTGTTGTTAGGTCCCTGGCAAATTGAGGTAACTTAATACTTGCATATTTTATGTTAGTTAGTAGTTTTAAGCTTATGTTTTCTTATATTTTAGAATCTGGGATAGATAACAGCATAATTTCTGTGATTTGTTTAACGTTAACTGTTTAATTACCGCAAATAACGTAGCATCCACATTCCCCTTTCTTGGGGCTCACGTTAACTTATTTGTTTTGCCAAAATAAGGCATTGCAAATTTGTAAAGCATTTTTATCTCCATTATTTTAGTGTAACTGCACTTGTTCCACAAATAATCTCTGACTGCATGTTTAAGTGTGCAGCAGTAACGCGCGAATCTTTTTATTTATTTATTTTTTGCGTGAACCTTGAACGCGCCGCGTGGTCTGGTATTGTATGTTACAGCGTTTAGTCTTATTTACAAGGTAAAAGGCAAAGGAGATAAATTACCCAGCTCTAAGCGTTTTGCCTAGCTTTCTGCCAGTACATGAACTGTTTGCTCATCATATGAGAGACGTGTTCGACGTGCACGCTTCATCTGCAATCGTATGCATTCCATGATAGTAGATATACGAATTAATTTTCTGCAACTTCACTTGTGGGGTGACAAACGGAGCTTCTTACAACAGCAGCTCGTAGGAACTTTAATATTAATCGGCATTTTTCTTGACCAACAGCTTTCATCATGCTGGTTAAAGTTCAGTATCAAGGTGTAAAGAAATTTGTGAAACTGCTCAGCGATCGTACGTTCCAAGATTTTCTCAATGAAGGTAAGTGAAGAAGCTTGTGCTACTTAGAAATGTACTAAGTCATATAGCAATATTGTATAAGCCCACTCAAGTCCACAGGGCTTGTGCATGTTAACATTTTACAATAAGGTCTCATTTGTCAACAGTAATGTGCTAACTAACTTTAGGATTATTTAATAAAAGAACTGCTTGTATTGTTATTTTTAGTTGCATTCATGTTAAAAGTGACAACTTTTGATTTTTATAATGTATTCGGAAATGTTGATTAACATTAACAAATGCTGTAGAAGTATTGTTCATTCTTAGTCCATGTTAACTAATGAAACTTTTATATATATATATATATATATATATATATATATATATATATATATATATATATATATATATATATATATATATATATATATGAGGGTGATTTTCTTAGTCTATAAAAAACATGCGCAACCAAGTAACCTCTTAGCAATCTTGTAATAGGCTATGCTTTGTCATTTGATAAATCAGGATAAATGTTCTGCTGTTCAATGCTGGAACATCCAACAAGTTTCTTAAGAGGTGGGAGACGGCATTCAAGCAAAAGATCATCAACGAAGCCACGTCTCTTACTTCAACAGCAGAAATGCGGTGTCTTCTCAATGCAGCAGGTGGACAAGGATCTGAAAATGGTTGGTATGATTTGTGAAGATGTCAATTTCATATTTGCTCTGGTTTCTTGTTGTGAGCACTAATTTTTTTTCAATTTTTTTTTCTTAACATCTACTTGTTCATATTGGGACAGTGACATGTCCGGCTGCATCTCCTGCCGCCTCCTCCAGGGAGGAAGAAGACTAAGATCAGTCCAACAGAGGCTGTTGACAGACTTGTGCATTTCCATAAGGTAAAACTTACAATACTGTTTCAAAGTCATTGTGAACATTTCAATTAAGATTTGGGTTGTAAACCCTAAAATACAGTGGTTTTCATTCATGGTCCTTGGGACTGAATCCTCTGCACATTTTGTCTCTCTGACCTGACGAGCATAAAGAGAGTTCACCCAAAAATTTCACCCTCAGGTTTTTCCAAACCTGTTTATATTTCTTTGTACTGCTAAGCACAAAGTAAGATATTTTGAAGAAAGTTTGTCCCCAAAGCAGCCTGTTTACAAACTTTCTTCAAAATATCATTCTTTGTGTTCAGGAATACAAAAAAATTAATACAGGCTTGGAAAAACCTGAGTGTGTGTAATGACAGAATTTTCATTTTTGGGTGAACTAACCCTTTAGTTTAGTTCATGGAGCTCTTACCTAATGAGGTGAAGATCTAAAACAGGTTTGTTGAGTTAGGGGGACATACAATGTGTAGAGCCGTTGACCCACGGGACTAGGTTTGAAAATCGCTGGCATAATGTGATTGTGACTTGTCTAATTGTACCTTTTAGAATCTCTAATTGCATGCATTCAGTTGCATTCTATTGACCTACAGCTCTCGGATTTTCATGTACAACTCTTAGTTTTAATGAATCAAGTCAGTCACATAGCTTGGTTTGGCTGAGGGTGTATCAGCAAATGTTTGTTTGTTTTCTGGTGGTGGTGGTTGGAGGATGGGGATTCCTTTAATGGTTATCCTTTATTTGTAATGCACAAAGCATGATACCAACTGGTTTTGTCAGGCACAAATTGGGTTAAGGTGCGTCATATAGGTGTTTTTTTTTTTTTATTGGTTCATTTGAATGTGAGCAAGTTACCAGTACCAAGTTTAAAGGGATAGTTCACCCAAAAATGAAAATTCTTTCAGTAATTACTCACCCTCATGTCGTTCCAACCCCGTAAGACTTTCGTTCATCTTCGGAACACAAATTAAAATAACTTTTGATTAAATCTGAGAGCTGGATCACTCCTCCATAGGCTTCTAAGGGATTGAAACTTGACAGCCCCGAAAAGTTATTAAAGAAATCGTTAAGAGTCCAAGTGACTACAGTGGCTGGATCTTAAGTTTATAAAACGACGAGAATACTTTTTGCGTGCGAAAAAACACAAAAATAACTACTTTATTCAACCATCTCTCCTCTTCCGTGTCTTTCTCCTAAGCTGTTGACGTAGTGTAACAGCGCAGCGCTTCTGTGTTATACGTCACACGTAGGCTCACTATTGGCCGACGCTGGTCATGTGTGTGACGTTCAACCAGAAGCGTTGCGCAATAACACTACGTGAAATCTCCAGGCCCAAAGAGAATACTTGAATAAAGTCGCTTTTTTTTTTTTTTTTGCCGCTCAAAGTATTCTCGTAGCGCGGGGCTGTCAAGTTTCAATCCCTTAGAAGCCTATGGAGGAGTGATCCAGCTCTCAGATTTAATCAAAAAAACCTAATTTGTGTTCTGAAGATGAACGAAGGTCTTACGGGGTTGGAACGACATGAGGTTGAGTAATTACTGACAGAATTTTCATTTTTGGGTGAACTATCCGTTTAATGCATTAGTCATTTAACATGTAATTAATTTTTTTCCTGTATGTTTAATCTCTTTTTTTTTCTCAGTGGGAGGGAGGACCACCAGCCATTTCTTCTGGGATCAGGAAGGATCCAGGGCAGGATTGACCACTTTTACATCGCTGTAGACAAGCGTCTTATCCCTTGCTCTGGAACCAGCTCCTTAAGTGCCTTTGAACTTTCAAAGTTCACTATGTCTTCAACTTATCCTACGAGGAAGCCCTGGTCAACTTTACCTTCCTGCAGACCACAGTTTTCAACATATGTTGGTCTTTCAAGTGAGTCTCCCAGAGTCTGTGTATTTTATTGTCGACAAACTTTTCACAGAACATTTTTCAGAACATAATCATGCATTTAAAGTACAGAGATACTGTGAGTTGAATGAACTTTTAAAAGCCAACAGCTCGAAGTTATACATGCCTTTTGATCTGCAGTGTTTATATCAGATGATGGTGAATTTTGTATCTTTTGTGTTGGTGTAATTGTTGCATCTGTGTTGAAAATAAAATTTCAAACTGATACAGCGTTTTGACTGATTTAACTGAATGCACACATGCATTTTTTCACAATTACCTTAATCAGTATTTGTATGAAAACTATATTAGTGCTGAAATCTCTTGGTGTTAAGATATTGACACACCTAGTGTGGTTTCAGCACTAACTTAGTGTAAAATGGGAGGGGGAACTATATTAGTGCTGAAATAAATCTCTTGGTGTTAAGATATTGACACACCTAGTGTCGTTTCAACACTAACTTAGTGTAAATGGGAGGGGGAACACTAATGGTGTTAAAGATGAACACTAACAGTGATGTTTTTACACTAAGCAAGTGTAAAAAAAATAACACTATTTAAAGTGTAAGTTTAACTCTATTTAGTGTGGACCTATATAAACCCCGAAAAAGTGTTAATTTTCACACTGTGTGTTAATTTAACACTTTCAAATTTGCTGTGTACACAAAACATTTTAAATAGTAAAAACAATTTAATTTCTATAAGACAGGTCTGTAATCATCTGTGAATTGCATGTCATTTTGGGAGAAAACTGTTCCATTGTCGCACAATTGTCGCACAAACGCACCCAAAAGTACCCCCCCCCCCCCCCCCCCCCCCCCCAAAAAAAGAAAAAAAAGAGAAATGTAAATATGAGTCCATTTTATAAATATAAAAACACTGTAACATTTTTTTCCATTATTGCATAATAATGCGTGCAGTAGAGGGTTAACTGAGTATAATATTTAATTTCTTATTTCATTCTGCACTTCCAGCGCTCAGTTTAGTTCCTCCACTAAAAGTCCACAAAGATTCTCATTCATTCAATGTACAAAAACCTCCAGAATATTTAAAGAGCAATAGAAGTCAGAAATAGAATCCTGCAAAAATGCATGTTTGATTGTTTGATCACATTATGTAAATCCAGGAGGAAACTGAATGTGTTTTAGACAGGAGTCTGTTGAGTGGAGTGTGTTTTGCATCTTTGCTTCACTCACAAAACTCCTCATGATCAGTGTGTGTTCAGTCTCGCCAGAGTCACTGACACACCAAACAATAATGGCTCTTCTAATTCTGGCTACACTGGCTCTGCTGGCTAAAGGTTACATTTATTACCCTATTATTAGAGTTTAGTATTCATAAAGCTTTGGTTCTCTTGTGCTTTGTTTTCATTTTTTTTAAAAATACAAATGTTTTCATAAAGGACATAAATATCTCATAATTTGTATTTATCTTTCTTTTATCTCTCTCTCAGTGTCTCATCAAGAGGTCCAGACTCCTGAGTCTCTGCTTGTTAAAGTAGGAGGTTCAGTCTCTATAAGCTGCACTGGGACCAGTGGAGTTGATGATGACATGAGCTGGTATCTGCAGAAACCTGGAGAAGCTCCTAAACTCCTGATCCATGACGCAAGTCAACTTCAATCCGGAGTCTCAGATCGGTTCAGTGGACGTTATTCTGGATATGAATTTACTCTGAACATTCGTGGAGTCCAGCCTGAGGACGCAGGAGATTATTACTGTATGGGGTATTATTCTTCTACAGTAATCACACATTGAAACAGCATCGTACATAAACCTCCCTCAGTCAGACGCTACAGAGAACATGAGAATATTTTCAGGCTATAGTTGCCCTGTACAACAGCTGAGGAACAGTTAAAGTTTTAAAGAAGATTTCCTTGAGTACTCAACATTTTTTTCACTTTATTTTGTTACTTTATTATGGTGTTTTATTCTGGTTCAGTATTCATACAGCGAAGCGGCATTGTACAAAAACTTCCCTCAGTCAGACGCCACAATGATTTTACTCACTCAGTAAATAAACTCATTTACATTAAATGAGAACATATTTTTTCAGTGTGAACAGAATAGGTAATAAATCTACACATTCTGTCTATGACTCTGTGATAGTTAAAGACACATGGAAAAATATTTATTGCATTACTTTATTTGTGTCTGTAGATTATATCTTTAAAGGCCAAAATGATTTTTTTTCTCATGCTGAGCCAGAAAATAAAGAATTTACTTTACAGATTTACATGTTCTTCACATATTCCAGATTTTCATTTTATTCCTAAAAATATGATGATTTTCTGATTTTTGAAATGATAAAAAAAGATTTCCAAAATCCCCTGTGTGATTCTAATATGTCAACAAAATCTGACACATACAATTTTGAAGCTGGCTTTATCCAATGTTCAGATTTCTGTTCTGGAAATAAATGCAAATTATTGCATATTTAATTATAAAATGCCTCATTTTTATATTTGAACATACAATTTAAGAAAACTATAAAAATGATTGTGATTCTTCATGTAATCAATCAACTGGGGAAGTATGGTGAAATATATTAATTTTTTTCTACCCTATTCATCTCTTGTGACTTGCCTTAATTTTTTTTCCTTCATCCTGTTTAAATGCATAAATCTTGACAGTCAGACTTCAGACCCTTTTCCTACATTTCTTGTAAAATTTGTATAAAAGATTTCTCCAATTATTTTAGATTTACGTATATACATTTATAAATTAGTAAATGTATTGTAGCTAAAATATTTTATTTCATTAGGATTAAGATACCATGTTAACATAAAAACAATTTTACTGTAATCGATATTTTCAATATTAAAATATTAATTTATATCCATGCTGTTCATCACAATAATCGCAATGGACATCCCAAAAAAAAATCAATGAAAAGTGGGATTTCATATTTTTAGGTTGTTTTATAAAACAGCAAGAAATTCAACACAATATTTGAGTCAAAATGCTTTTATTTGGCAGGAATAAAACAACAAAGCATTGCTGTTAAAACAGCTAAGAATAATTGAACATTATACTATCAGAATGAAAGATTAATTATTGAGGATTGACTATGTGTGTGTGTGTGTGTGTGTGTGTGTGTGTGTGTGTGTGTGTGTGTGTGTGTGTGTGTGTGTGTGTGTCATTCTTCTTAAAAACAGCTCTATCAGTCTTTCACTTCCCTTTCAGAGATTCAGAGTTAATCGAGCAGATCTGAAGTTCAACAGCCCGTAAAAACACATTTTACTGACTGCATTTTATTTTATTTTATATTCAGTATTCATATTAATATATTCTGTATAAATTTGATTTTTACTTTTCAGGTTTACATTCTGACAAATATATTCCATTTTTTAAAATCAAATACAAATCAATAAATTCATTTAGTTTAAATTAAATTAATTAATAGTCTGAATTAGATCCTGAATCCACTTTTCCCCTGTCCATTCTTCTTCTCGTAACAATCGTAATAAGTTTTCCCCTGGTATAATTAAGAAAAAATTTCATGACATTGATATTTGAATCCATTCATGTTTACATGTAAACTAATAGAATCCACATAAAATGAATAAAATACTATGCAGGAACAAATTAAAGACAAAGTAACTATTTTAAAGAAAAATATGAAAACATGCTATAATATATTTGAAACAATAAATGAACACAATTAATGACTCAAAAAGCTTTTATTTGGCATGAAAAAATTAACATGTACAGAGCAAAATCTACACTGTGTGTAAAGTGTGAATTAATAATGCATGCCTGTATGTCTTTGTGTGATGTGTGTGTGTGTTTCACTGGTCATCCTCACACTGCTGTGTGTTCAGGCTCTCGGTCACTGCATTCTGGGATGTGTGTGTGGCGTCACAGCTGATGGTTTTTGCTCTGCTCCACTCACACTCAGTGAGACTCAGGCTGCTGCTCCAGCTGTACAGTCCATCCTTCTGCAGAACACTGGGACTCAGATTCACAGCAGAGCTCCTGCTAATGCCATCCACCTTCCAGCTCAGCTTCCAGTCAGAGGGGAATCCCTTACTGCCCAAACACAGCACTGTAGCCTTACCCTGCTCCAGCTCGCCTCTGGAGGGAGTCAGGACCGTGAGAGTGGGGCGAGTGCCAGCTAGAGAGAGAGAGAGAGAGAGGGAGAGGGAGAGAGAGAGAGAGAGAGAGAGAGAGAGAGAGAGAGAGAGGAGAGAGAGAGAGAGAGAGAGGGAGGAAGAGAGAGAGAGAGAGAGAGAGAGTTTCATTCTTCTTAAAAACAGCTCTATCAGTCTTTCACTTCCCTTTAAGAGATTCAGAGTTAATCAAGCAGATCTGAAGTGCAACAGCCCGTAAAAAACACATTTTACCTAATCATATTATTCTGATTTTAATAACATTAATATATTCAGTAATAGCATTAATATATTCAGTATAAATATATATATAAAACTGATAACATAGACTAAAATGTATATATTAAATTTATGTTATATATATTATATATATATATTAAATAGAGAGAGAGTTTCATTCTTCTTAAAAACAGTCTTTCACTTCCCTTTAAGAAATTCAGAGTTGATCAAGCAGATCTGAAGTGCAACAGCCCGTAAATACCAGTAATCACACATATAATTGGATTTAAAAATCATTATATTATATTAGAGATCTTTAATTTTTTGTGAATCTATTTTTTTATTATTTGCTCAAATTATTAAATGATTTATTGTTTTACATTTACTATACTAACAGTTACAGCTGTTTGTAGTAAAAGGAACACCAAATGAAGACACATTTCTGTCTCATGTGCTTGAAAACTTTTCATTAAAAAACTTTTTCATTATTCAGGAATTATTAAAAATAATTATTACAAACTGTTAATAATAAGATACCTAAGCTGTTCAACTATCTTGACACTTTTTGCATGACAAAATGCTATACTGTTTTCTTGTTTGCCTCTGTTAAATCAATCTGTGTAGGTGAGTAAAATACTTACACAGATATTAGCATTATATTTCATGCCCAAAGAATAACAAATACAAACAGTAATTATTTGTCAAATATGTTTTACTATTTTGATAGACAAAATGCTCAGTAATAAAAAAGTGATTGGTTTAAACTGGTCTATAGAAGAGCTAAGAAAGGTAGCAAATGTTTTGGTAATGTCACACCAGAATAAAACTTTCAAATTATGTATTCTTATATAAGTCATTATTTTAAAAATGTTAAAAAAAACATTATGTTCTTTTCATTTTGTTTCATTTTTGAAATAAAAAGAAATGTACTTACTTCCAACAGAGAGTCGTGTTCCTCCACCGAACGTCCACCACAGTGATACAAACCCAATGAGCGGCTGTACAAAAACCTCCTGCACTAAAACTGACACTGACAGAGTTACACTAACATCAACACTAACACTAAAACTGACACTGATTTTAAAGCCGTTTTATTGGCAAATTTCCTACATTTACAAAGAAAAATAATAATTATTATTACCAATACAAACACTGTTGAACTACTAATTAAGAACTATGTACATCAATCACTTTCATGTGAATTTATATTTTGATTCCCTTTTGGCATTTAGTTCACTTAAACTATTTAAATATTTTATACAGCTTTTTATTTTATATGGCTTTCATTATAGTCGAATTTACAATCCAAAGCAGTGTCAATGCAGTATGCAATAAAAACAACAACAGTAATCTCTAAATATGCAACCTATTCAGATCCACATTTCATTGGTGTTTATTCGTCTTTTTATTTTATTCTGCACTTACATTCAATTTTGTTTGGTTTGGTTCCTCCACCAAAAATCCTCCACAATATTTAATTCTCATTCACTGCAAAACTCCAGAATATTCTGAGAGTTTTAATTAAACCATGATGTTAAACTCATAATTAAATATATTACAATGCCCATAATCATATGAAAGAGAAGATATTTCAGTTCAGGAAGGGTTTTTCCACTGTAATGTTATTTTGCATTGGCAGCTCATGCAGTGCTCTGGGAGTGTTTATAGTCCTGTGAACGATTTCAACAAGTCAATATGATATGCAGTGCTTAGTGAATACACCATGCTAAAGTTGACTAAAAAGAGGAATAAATAAATGATATTTTGGAAATTGATCGTAATGCCTTAATTTAAAAAAATGATGAAAAATCAACCTTTAAGGACACCAATTGTCTTTGTGAATGAATAATGTATAGTAAATAAATAAATGTTCTTCATTAAAAACAAGGGGCAGAATATAGTACACCCTTATGTTAAATTCCCATAAAGGCAGGCAGATTTTAATTTTTAAAGGCCAGTTATTTCATGTATCCAGGATGCATCATGATAAAGTTCCCTTGGCCTTCGGAATTAAAATAGCCCCACATTATATGTCAGCCTATAAAATAGGCTATATCTCCTTTGCAATGTCGGTAATCTCATGCAATCATGCTCATTGCCCACTACACGGACTTCTGCTGGGTAAATTACAAACAGTGTATAATTTATCAACATATTTCGTGATATCGCCCAGCCCTAAAACTGCTCATTATTAAAGCTTAAATGACTCTTTGTAAAGCTGCTTTGAAACGATGTGAAATGAGCGCTTTACGAATACTACACTTTGACAGTAACTTAATCTATCTTGATTCGTGTATTCATCAAAACATCCTCCAATTGATCGTTACTGAAATCGCCATGGTTATCAATTTATATTTCTGTAGAACAGCCAAACAGCGTAGCTAACTCATAAACTCATACATAAAGGAATGTGCATGCCTCAAGTCTACGTGCCTCAAGTGCATGCATCAAGTCATGCCTCAAGTCTACGCCAATAAGATTGCTGTATTATATGTGCCTTAAGGTGTCGCCCCGCCCCATTCGTCATACACACAAATGGCCAGCAAGGCCTCACTATCACACAGAAATGCAGTGCACAGACACCTCAATCTCAGTTAGCACAGCACACCCAATAGGAAAAATCTGTAGCTCAGCAAGCTCAATGTGGAACCACACCAAATCTACATTAGAGGCTAGCTTTTTGGGCAAGTGCTGCGCAATGTTATAATACCATTTGCCAGACCAATAAAACAACCATCCCTTCAGGAAAAGAAAGAAACAAACAAACAAAAAAAATAAACAAAATGTACCATATAGTAGTCTTAAAAATGCAATAAGGCAAAAGCGGCAATTACACTTAGAAGCCTCAGTTTCTGCAACAAATCACAAACACACATAACATAAAACCAACTGCACAAATCTCTTTCTATTTGTATTGTGCTTCCCTGGATTACAAAATGGTGTTTCACACTGTATAATATCTCACCTACAACATACCACACAGAATAAATATATAACATCTGTTTTGTTCCCACAGCAATAATTGACCACGTTTAAACAGGTAAGACACAAACAAATAGCACAGTACCTCCCACATTAATGACTTAAATAATTACAAAATTATAGGCTGGGAGCCAGGTCCACTCCTCAGGATGTTTTTTGCTACCTTTTTTTCATTATTTCCTATTATCTTATACCTTGGGCCATCACACGTTGATAATGACCACCCCCAACTCAGCCCCGGTTGGTCTCAGGGGACAAAAAAAAAAAAAACCTTCCGTTGATTATTAGTAAAAACTGTTGGCGGAATTATGTAATTGTGAATATTAAGGTACTGTAGCTACATAAATGGTCATATAACATTAAAATGTTGCATGGTGTATCCTGACAGATAGGGCAAACTAGCAGATTCTGGGGATTGCTGCCTTTTTGCTGTCAAAATATCACCCTCAACTTACCCCAAAAGACAAAACAATGTCTGTTCGCCAGACAAATCGTCATCAAAAGTGATCATTTTCAAGAATTTCATCACTGCCTCAAATGTATATATTACATAAATGTACATAAATATAATGTATATATTTTTAAATATATTTAAATCTATTTTATAATATATTATATAATAATCTGTGCTGTTATCTCTTGCTCTACACAGGTTGTTTAGGACAAATTGTTGTGACTCAGTCTGAGGTTAAATCAGTCCAGCGTGGTCAAACCGTCTCTATTGACTGTAAAGTTGACACTGTGGTTTATAAAAATGAGCAAGGCTCAGTATCTAAAGGGCGTTATTATGTATCTTGGTACAGCCAAAAACCTCAAGAGGCTTCAAGACTCTTAATATACAAATGAAAAAAACTCAGGAATTCCTTCAAGATTCAGTGGCAGTGGACAAGGAAACGGTCTTGATTTCAGTCTGACCATCAGTGATGCCCAGCTTGAAGATGCAGGAGATTATTACTGTCAAAGTTACCATGAGATCAGTGGTAGTTCTGTGTTCACACAGTGAAAAGGTCCCGTACAAAAACCCTCCCTTGTTCAGAATCAGATTACTAACATTATTAACATCTTCTGATGAAGCTGCAAGTGGAATAAACACACACACACACTAAGCTTATATGTAATTTATCATCCAAATCAATAATATATTGATTTAAATTTCTATTCCCATCCTCCTTCTCCTGTAACATATATTCCATAATGCAGACTGATAGTTGATTTTCATTTTATTTCAAATTTGTTATGCACATATCTGTTTTTTTTTTTGTTTGTTTGTTTTTGTTTTGTTTGTTTGTTACAGCTTTCTCTACAAGCTGAGAACGAACATATCTCAGGGTTCATTATAAAATTCACACATTTTTGTCTGTTGGGCCTTCCAATAACCTGTCTATATATTTGAAATAAACTGTATATATATAAATTCTTCTGATTAAATCAATCATTTTAAAACAGAATATATCTAATGGGAATTTTAATTGTGTTTTAAGTTAAATGTGAAATGTATAGAAAGTAACGGAAAATATTTGCCTTCAAAAATGAGCTGACACCAGTTGACTCTTTGTCTCCTACGCCATACACATTTATGTAAGATACAGCAGCAAAATTAGAAATTTCCCAAATGTCCATCCTACAAATTACTTTTGCATTGTGTATAATCAGAATACTAAATATAAAATGTAAAAATACAAGCAATACAATATTACTAATGATATTAGTCTAAATTCATGTACATCGTTCAGTTCCTTTAGATTTATATTTGAATGCATCTCTATCATTTAGTTTTCTTTAATGACATATTAAAGTAATTTTACCATTTACAGTCTTTTACAGGACACAATGAAACAATTATTTTCTAAAAATGCTTCTTTTCAGGTTGACATTTATAATTTGATTAACTGAGTATAATATTTAATTTCTTATTTCATTCATGCACTTCCAGCGCTCAGTTTAGTTCCTCCACTGAAAGTCCACAGTGATTCTCATTCATTCAATGTACAAAAACCTCCAGAATATTTAAAGAGCAATAGAAGTCAGAAATAGAATCCTGCAAAAATGCATGTTTGATTGTTTGATCACATTATGTAAATCCAGGAGGAAACTGAATGTGTTTTTGACAGGAGTCTGTTGAGTGGAGAGTGTTTTGCATGTTTGCTTCACTCACAAAACTCCTCATGATCAGTGTGTGTTCAGTCTCGCCAGAGTCACTGACACACCAAACAATAATGGCTCTTCTAATTCTGGCTACACTGGCTCTGCTGGCTAAAGGTTACATTTATTACCCTATTATTAGAGTTTGGTATTCATTTTGTAAAGCTTTGGTTCTCTTTTGCTTTGTTTTCATTTTTTAAATACAAATGTTTTCATAAAGGACATTAATATCTCATAATTTGTATTTAAAAGTAACACTTACCCTTTTTTATCTTTCTTTTATCTCTCTCTCTCAGTGTCTCATCAAGAGGTCCAGACTCCTGAGTCTCTGCTTGTTAAAGCAGGAGGTTCAGTCTCTATAAGCTGCATTGCGTCTTCTGGAATTGGTTATGCCATGAGCTGGTATCTGCTGAAACCTGGAAAAAATCCTAAACTTTTGATCTACAGAACGAGTAACCTTGCATCTGGAGTCTCAGATCGGTTCAGTGGAACTTATTCTGGATATGAATTTACTCTGAACATTCGTGGAGTCCAGATTGACGATGCAGGAGATTATTACTGTATGGGGTTGTATTCTGCTACAGTAATCACACAGTGAAACAGCATCGTACAAAAACTTCCCTCAGTCAGACGCTACATAATTTCAGGCTAGTTGCCCTGTACAACAGCTGAGCAACAGTTAAAGTTTTAAAGAAGATATTCTTAAGTACTCAACATTTTTTTCACTTTATTTTGTTACTTTATTATGGTGTTTTATTCTGGTTCAGTATTCATACGAAGCGGCATTGTAAAAACTTCCCTCAGTCAGACGGCACAATGGATTTACTCACGCAGTAAATAAACTCATTTACATTAAATGAGAACATATTTTTTCAGTGTGAACAGAATAGGTAATAAATCTACACATTCTGTATATGACTCTGTGATAGTTAAACCAAGACACATGCAAAAATATTTATTGCACTTATTTTATTTGTGTCTGTAGATTATACATATCTTTAAAGGCCAAAATGATTTTTTTTCTCATGCTGAGCCAGAAAATAAAGAATTTACTTTACAGATTTATTCCCTTACAGAGGGGTGTTTACATATGCCAGATTTTCATTTTATTCCTAAAAATATGATGATTTTCTGATTTTTGAAATGATAAAAATAGATTTCCAAAATCCCCTGTGTGATTCTAATATGTCAACAAAATCTGACACATATAATTTTGAAGCTGTCTTTATCCAATGTTCAGATTTCTGTTCTGGAAATAAATGCAAATTATTGCATATTTAATTATAAAATGCCTAATTTTTATATTTGAACATACAATTTCAGAAAACTAGTTTTTTTTTTGTGATTGTGATTCTTCATGTAATCAATCAACTGGGGAAGTATGATACAATCTATTCATTTTTTTCTACCCTATTCATCTCTTGTGACTTGCCTTATTTTTTTTCATTCATCCTGTTTAAATGCATAAATCTTGACAGTCAGACTTCAGACCCTTTTCCTACATTTCTTGTAAAATTAGTATAAAAGATTTCTCCAATTATTTTAGATTTACGTATATACATTTATAAATTAGTAAATGTATTGTAGCTAAAATATTTTATTTCATTAGGATTAAGATACCATGTTAACATAAAAACAATTTTACTGTAATCGATATTTTCAATATTAAAATATTAATTTATATCCATGCTGTTCATCACAATAATCGCAATGGACATCCCAAAAAAAATCAATGAAAAGTGGGATTTCATATTTTTAGGTTGTTTTATAAAACAGCAAGAAATTCAACACAATATTTGAGTCAAAATGCTTTTATTTGGCAGGAATAAAACAACAAAGCATTGCTGTTAAAACAGCTAAGAATAATTGAACATTATACTATCAGAATGAAAGATTAATTATTGAGGATTGACTATGTGTGTGTGTGTGTGTGTGTGTGTGTGTGTGTGTGTGTGTGTGTGTGTGTGTGTGTGTGTGTGTGTGTGTGTGTGTGTGTCATTCTTCTTAAAAACAGCTCTATCAGTCTTTCACTTCCCTTTCAGAGATTCAGAGTTAATCGAGCAGATCTGAAGTTCAACAGCCCGTAAAAACACATTTTACTGACTGCATTTTATTTTATTTTATATTCAGTATTCATATTAATATATTCTGTATAAATTTGATTTTTACTTTTCAGGTTTACATTCTGACAAATATATTCCATTTTTTAAAATCAAATACAAATCAATAAATTCATTTAGTTTAAATTAAATTAATTAATAGTCTGAATTAGATCCTGAATCCACTTTTCCCCTGTCCATTCTTCTTCTCGTAACAATCGTAATAAGTTTTCCCCTGGTATAATTAAGAAAAAATTTCATGACATTGATATTTGAATCATGTTTACATGTAAACTAATAGAATCCACATAAAATGAATAAAATACTATGCAGGAACAAATTAAAGACAAAGTAACTATTTTAAAGAAAAATATGAAAACATGCTATAATATATTTGAAACAATAAATGAACACAATTAATGACTCAAAAAGCTTTTATTTGGCATGAAAAAATTAACATGTACAGAGCAAAATCTACACTGTGTGTAAAGTGTGAATTAATAATGCATGCCTGTATGTCTTTGTGTGATGTGTGTGTGTTTCACTGGTCATCCTCACACTGCTGTCTGTTCAGGCTCTCGGTCACTGCATTCTGGGATGTGTGTGTGGCGTCACAGCTGATGGTTTTTGCTCTGCTCCACTCACACTCAGTGAGACTCAGGCTGCTGCTCCATCTGTACAGTCCATCCTTCTGCAGAACACTGGGACTCAGATTCACAGCAGAGCTCCTGCTAATGCCATCCACCTTCCAGCTCAGCTTCCAGTCAGAGGGGAATCCCTTACTGCCCAAACACAGCACTGTAGCCTTACCCTGCTCCAGCTCGCCTCTGGAGGGAGGCAGGACCGTGAGAGTGGGGCGAGTGCCAGCTAGAGAGAGAAGAGAGAGAGGAGAGGAGAGGGAGAGGGAGAGAGAGAGAGAGAGAGAGAGAGAGAGAGAGAGAGAGGGAGGAAGAGAGAGAGAGAGAGAGAGAGAGAGTTTCATTCTTCTTAAAAACAGCTCTATCAGTCTTTCACTTCCCTTTAAGAGATTCAGAGCTAATCAAGCAGATCTGAAGTGCAACAGCCCGTAAAAACACATTTTACCTAATCATATTATTCTGATTTTAATAACATTAATATATTCAGTAATAGCATTAATATATTCAGTATAAATATATATATAAAACTGATAACATAGACTAAAATGTATATATTAAATTTATGTTATATATATTATATATATATATTAAATAGAGAGAGAGTTTCATTCTTCTTAAAAACAGTCTTTCACTTCCCTTTAAGAAATTCAGAGTTGATCAAGCAGATCTGAAGTGCAACAGCCCGTAAATACCAGTAATCACACATATAATTGGATTTAAAAATCATTATATTATATTAGAGATCTTTAATTTTTTGTGAATCTATTTTTTTATTATTTGCTCAAATTATTAAATGATTTATTGTTTTACATTTACTATACTAACAGTTACAGCTGTTTGTAGTAAAAGGAACACCAAATGAAGACACATTTCTGTCTCATGTGCTTGAAAACTTTTCATTAAAAAACTTTTTCATTATTCAGGAATTATTAAAAATAATTATTACAAACTGTTAATAATAAGATACCTAAGCTGTTCAACTATCTTGACACTTTTTGCATGACAAAATGCTATACTGTTTTCTTGTTTGCCTCTGTTAAATCAATCTGTGTAGGTGAGTAAAATACTTACACAGATATTAGCATTATATTTCATGCCCAAAGAATAACAAATACAAACAGTAATTATTTGTCAAATATGTTTTACTATTTTGATAGACAAAATGCTCAGTAATAAAAAAGTGATTGGTTTAAACTGGTCTATAGAAGAGCTAAGGAAAGGTAGCAAATGTTTTGGTAATGTCACACCAGAATAAAACTTTCAAATTATGTATTCTTATATAAGTCATTATTTTAAAAATGTTAAAAAAAACATTATGTTCTTTTCATTTTGTTTCATTTTTGAAATAAAAAGAAATGTACTTACTTCCAACAGAGAGTCGTGTTCCTCCACCGAACGTCCACCACAGTGATACAAACCCAATGAGCGGCTGTACAAAAACCTCCTGCACTAAAACTGACACTGACAGAGTTACACTAACATCAACACTAACACTAAAACTGACACTGATTTAAAGCCGTTTTATTGGCAAATTTCCTACATTTACAAAGAAAAATAATAATTATTATTACCAATACAAACACTGTTGAACTACTAATTAAGAACTATGTACATCAATCACTTTCATGTGAATTTATATTTTGATTCCCTTTTGGCATTTAGTTCACTTAAACTATTTAAATATTTTATACAGCTTTTTATTTTATATGGCTTTCATTATAGTCGAATTTACAATCCAAAGCAGTGTCAATGCAGTATGCAATAAAAACAACAACAG
Organism: Chrosomus eos; assembly: GCA_036326025.1. NCBI lineage: Eukaryota > Metazoa > Chordata > Actinopteri > Cypriniformes > Leuciscidae > Chrosomus > Chrosomus eos. The sequence continues at coordinate 31,107,057 of CM070827.1, read as the reverse complement.
TAATCTCTAAATATGCAACCTATTCAGATCCACATTTCATTGGTGTTTATTCGTCTTTTTATTTTATTCTGCACTTACATTCAATTTTGTTTGGTTTGGTTCCTCCACCAAAAATCCTCCACAATATTTAATTCTCATTCACTGCAAAACTCCAGAATATTCTGAGAGTTTTAATTAAACCATGATGTTAAACTCATAATTAAATATATTACAATGCCCATAATCATATGAAAGAGAAGATATTTCAGTTCAGGAAGGGTTTTTCCACTGTAATGTTATTTTGCATTGGCAGCTCATGCAGTGCTCTGGGAGTGTTTATAGTCCTGTGAACGATTTCAACAAGTCAATATGATATGCAGTGCTTAGTGAATACACCATGCTAAAGTTGACTAAAAAGAGGAATAAATAAATGATATTTTGGAAATTGATCGTAATGCCTTAATTTAAAAAAATGATGAAAAATCAACCTTTAAGGACACCAATTGTCTTTGTGAATGAATAATGTATAGTAAATAAATAAATGTTCTTCATTAAAAACAAGGAGCAGAATATAGTACACCCTTATGTTAAATTCCCATAAAGGCAGGCAGATTTTAATTTTTAAAGGCCAGTTATTTCATGTATCCAGGATGCATCATGATAAAGTTCCCTTGGCCTTCGGAATTAAAATAGCCCCACATTATATGTCAGCCTATAAAATAGGCTATATCTCCTTTGCAATGTCGGTAATCTCATGCAATCATGCTCATTGCCCACTACACGGACTTCTGCTGGGTAAATTACAAACAGTGTATAATTTATCAACATATTTCGTGATATCGCCCAGCCCTAAAACTGCTCATTATTAAAGCTTAAATGACTCTTTGTAAAGCTGCTTTGAAACGATGTGAAATGAGCGCTTTACGAATACTACACTTTGACAGTAACTTAATCTATCTTGATTCGTGTATTCATCAAAACATCCTCCAATTGATCGTTACTGAAATCGCCATGGTTATCAATTTATATTTCTGTAGAACAGCCAAACAGCGTAGCTAACTCATAAACTCATACATAAAGGAATGTGCATGCCTCAAGTCTACGTGCCTCAAGTGCATGCATCAAGTCATGCCTCAAGTCTACGCCAATAAGATTGCTGTATTATATGTGCCTTAAGGTGTCGCCCCGCCCCATTCGTCATACACACAAATGGCCAGCAAGGCCTCACTATCACACAGAAATGCAGTGCACAGACACCTCAATCTCAGTTAGCACAGCACACCCAATAGGAAAAATCTGTAGCTCAGCAAGCTCAATGTGGAACCACACCAAATCTACATTAGAGGCTAGCTTTTTGGGCAAGTGCTGCGCAATGTTATAATACCATTTGCCAGACCAATAAAACAACCATCCCTTCAGGAAAAGAAACAAACAAACAAACAAAAAAAATAAACAAAATGTACCATATAGTAGTCTTAAAAATGCAATAAGGCAAAAGCGGCAATTACACTTAGAAGCCTCAGTTTCTGCAACAAATCACAAACACACATAACATAAAACCAACTGCACAAATCTCTTTCTATTTGTATTGTGCTTCCCTGGATTACAAAATGGTGTTTCACACTGTATAATATCTCACCTACAACATACCACACAGAATAAATATATAACATCTGTTTTGTTCCCACAGCAATAATTGACCACGTTTAAACAGGTAAGACACAAACAAATAGCACAGTACCTCCCACATTAATGACTTAAATAATTACAAAATTATAGGCTGGGAGCCAGGTCCACACCTCAGGATGTTTTTTGCTACCTTTTTTTCATTATTTCCTATTATCTTATACCTTGGGCCATCACACGTTGATAATGACCACCCCCAACTCAGCCCCGGTTGGTCTCAGGGGACAAAAAAAAAAAAACCTTCCGTTGATTATTAGTAAAAACTGTTGGCGGAATTATGTAATTGTGAATATTAAGGTACTGTAGCTACATAAATGGTCATATAACATTAAAATGTTGCATGGTGTATCCTGACAGATAGGGCAAACTAGCAGATTCTGGGGATTGCTGCCTTTTTGCTGTCAAAATATCACCCTCAACTTACCCCAAAAGACAAAACAATGTCTGTTCGCCAGACAAATCGTCATCAAAAGTGATCATTTTCAAGAATTTCATCACTGCCTCAAATGTATATATTACATAAATGTACATAAATATAATGTATATATTTTTAAATATATTTAAATCTATTTTATAATATATTATATAATAATCTGTGCTGTTATCTCTTGCTCTACACAGGTTGTTTAGGACAAATTGTTGTGACTCAGTCTGAGGTTAAATCAGTCCAGCGTGGTCAAACCGTCTCTATTGACTGTAAAGTTGACACTGTGGTTTATAAAAATGAGCAAGGCTCAGTATCTAAAGGGCGTTATTATGTATCTTGGTACAGCCAAAAACCTCAAGAGGCTTCAAGACTCTTAATATACAAATGAAAAAAACTCAGGAATTCCTTCAAGATTCAGTGGCAGTGGACAAGGAAACGGTCTTGATTTCAGTCTGACCATCAGTGATGCCCAGCTTGAAGATGCAGGAGATTATTACTGTCAAAGTTACCATGAGATCAGTGGTAGTTCTGTGTTCACACAGTGAAAAGGTCCCGTACAAAAACCCTCCCTTGTTCAGAATCAGATTACTAACATTATTAACATCTTCTGATGAAGCTGCAAGTGGAATAAACACACACACACACTAAGCTTATATGTAATTTATCATCCAAATCAATAATATATTGATTTAAATTTCTATTCCCATCCTCCTTCTCCTGTAACATATATTCCATAATGCAGACTGATAGTTGATTTTCATTTTATTTCAAATTTGTTATGCACATATCTGTTTTTTTTTTGTTTGTTTGTTTTTGTTTTGTTTGTTTGTTACAGCTTTCTCTACAAGCTGAGAACGAACATATCTCAGGGTTCATTATAAAATTCACACATTTTTGTCTGTTGGGCCTTCCAATAACCTGTCTATATATTTGAAATAAACTGTATATATATAAATTCTTCTGATTAAATCAATCATTTTAAAACAGAATATATCTAATGGGAATTTTAATTGTGTTTTAAGTTAAATGTGAAATGTATAGAAAGTAACGGAAAATATTTGCCTTCAAAAATGAGCTGACACCAGTTGACTCTTTGTCTCCTACGCCATACACATTTATGTAAGATACAGCAGCAAAATTAGAAATTTCCCAAATGTCCATCCTACAAATTACTTTTGCATTGTGTATAATCAGAATACTAAATATAAAATGTAAAAATACAAGCAATACAATATTACTAATGATATTAGTCTAAATTCATGTACATCGTTCAGTTCCTTTAGATTTATATTTGAATGCATCTCTATCATTTAGTTTTCTTTAATGACATATTAAAGTAATTTTACCATTGACAGTCTTTTACAGGACACAATGAAACAATTATTTTCTAAAAATGCTTCTTTTCAGGTTGACATTTATAATTTGATTAACTGAGTATAATATTTAATTTCTTATTTCATTCATGCACTTCCAGCGCTCAGTTTAGTTCCTCCACTGAAAGTCCACAGTGATTCTCATTCATTCAATGTACAAAAACCTCCAGAATATTTAAAGAGCAATAGAAGTCAGAAATAGAATCCTGCAAAAATGCATGTTTGATTGTTTGATCACATTATGTAAATCCAGGAGGAAACTGAATGTGTTTTTGACAGGAGTCTGTTGAGTGGAGAGTGTTTTGCATGTTTGCTTCACTCACAAAACTCCTCATGATCAGTGTGTGTTCAGTCTCGCCAGAGTCACTGACACACCAAACAATAATGGCTCTTCTAATTCTGGCTACACTGGCTCTGCTGGCTAAAGGTTACATCTATTACCCTATTATTAGAGTTTGGTATTCATTTTGTAAAGCTTTGGTTCTCTTTTGCTTTGTTTTCATTTTTTAAATACAAATGTTTTCATTAAGGACATTAATATCTCATAATTTGTATTTAAAAGTAACACTTACCCTTTTTTATCTTTCTTTTATCTCTCTCTCTCTCAGTGTCTAATCAAGAGGTCCAGACTCCTGAGTCTCTGCTTGTTAAAGCAGGAGGTTCAGTCTCTATAAGCTGCATTGCGTCTTCTGGAATTGGTTATGACATGAGCTGGTATCTGCTGAAACCTGGAACAAATCCTAAACTTTTGATCTACAGAACGAGTATCCTTGCATCTGGAGTCTCAGATCGGTTCAGTGGAAGTTATTCTGGATATGAATTTACTCTGAACATTCGTGGAGTCCAGCTTGACGATGCAGGAGATTATTACTGTATGGGGGCTTATTCTGGTCCAGCATTCACACAGTGAAACAACATCGTACAAAAACTTCCTCAGTCAGACGCTACAGAGAACATGAGAATAATTTCAGGCTAGTTGCCCTGTACAACAGCTGAACAACAGTTAAAGTTTTAAAGAAGATTTTCTTACTCAACATTTTTTTCACTTTATTTTGTTACTTTATTATGGTGTTTTATTCTGGTTCATTATTCATACAGCGAAACGGCATTGTACAAAAACTTCCCTCAGTCAGACGGCACAATGATTTTACTCACTCAGTAAATAAACTCATTTACATTAAATGAGAACATATTTTTTCAGTGTGAACAGAATAGGTAATAAATCTACACATTCTGTCTATGACTCTGTGATAGTTAAACCAAGACACATGCAAAAATATTTACTGCACTTATTTTAAATGTGTCTGTAGATTATACCTTTAAAGGCCCAAATGATTTTTTTAGCCAGAAAATCTCAACTTCAGTAAAGAACTTTTACTCCCTTACAGATGGGTTTGTTCACATATGCCTGATTTTCATTTTATTCCTAAAAATATGGTGATTTTCTGATTTTTGAAATTAGAAAAATAGATTTCCAAAATCCCCTCAATAGAAACATGTGACTCTAATATGTCAACAAAATACAAGACATACAATTTTGAAGCTGGCTTTATTCAATGTTCAGATTTCTGTTCTGGAAATAAATGCAAATTAGAGCATATTTAATTATAAAAAGTTAAACAATGATTGTGATTCTTCATGTAATCAATCAACTTGGGAAGTATGGTGAAATCTATTCATTTTTTACCCTATTCATCTCTTGTGACTTGCCTTATTTTTTTTCATTCATCCTGTTTAAATGCATAAATCTTGACAGTCAGACTTCAGACCCTTTTCCTACATTTTATGTAAAATGAGTATAAAAGATTTCTCCAATTATTTTAGATTTACATATATACATTTATAAATTAGTAAATGTATTGTAGCTAAAATATTTTATTTCATATACAATTTTACTGTAATCGATATTTTCAATATTAAAACATTAATTTATATCCATGCTGTTCATCACAATAATCGCAATGGACATCACATCCCCCCCCAAAAAAATCAATGAAAAGTGGGATTTCATATTTTAGGTTGTTTTATAAAACAGCAAGAAATTCAACACCATATTTGAGTCAAAATGCTTTTATTTGGCATTAATAAAACAACAAAGCATTGCTGTTAAAACAGCTAAGAATAATTGAACATTATACTAACAGAATGAAAGATTAATTATTGAGGATTGACTGTGTGTGTGTGTGTGTGTGTGTGTGTGTGTGTGTGTGTGTGTGTGTGTGTGTGTGTGTGTGTGTGTGTGTGTGTGTGTGTGTGTGTGTGTGTGTGTGTGTGTCATTCTTCTTAAAAACAGCTCTATCAGTCTTTCACTTCCCTTTAAGAGATTCAGATTTAATTTTATTTTATATTCAGTATTCATATTAATATATTCTGTATAAATTCGACTTTTACTTTTCAGGTTTACATTCTGACAAATATATTCCGTTTTTTTTAAATCAAATATAAATCAATAAATTAATTTAGTTTAAATTAAATTAATTAATAGTCTGAATTACATCCTGAATCCTTTTCCCCCTGTCCATTCTTCCTCTCGTAACAATCGTAATAAGTTTTCCCCTGGTATAATTAAGATACAAACTTTTTTAAGTTTTTTTTTTTTCATGACATTGATATTTAAATCCATTCAAATGAATGTTTACATCATGTAAACTAATAGAATCCACATAAAATGAATAAAATACTATGCAGGAACAAATTAAAGACAAACTATTTTAAAGAAAAATATGAAAATATGCTATAATATATTTGAAACAATAAATGAACACAATTAATGACTCAAAAAGCTTTTATTTGGCAAAAACAAAAATAATACAAAGACACTTTACACAGAAAGATTAACACATACATAGCAAAATCTACACTGTGTGTAAAGTGTGAATTAATAATTATGCATGCCTGTATGTCTTTGTGTGATGTGTGTGTGTTTCACTGGTCATCCTCACACTGCTGTCTGTTCAGGCTCTCGGTCACTGCATTCTGGGATGTGTGTGTGGCGTCACAGCTGATGGTTGTTGCTCTGCTCCACTCACTCTCAGTGAGACTCAGGCTGCTGCTCCAGCTGTACAGTCCATCCTTCTGCAGAACACTGGGACTCAGATTCACAGCAGAGCTCCTGCTAATGCCATCCACCTTCCAGCTCAGCTTCCAGTCAGAGGGGAATCCCTTACTGCCCAAACACAGCACTGTAGCCTTACCCTGCTCCAGCTCGCCTCTGGAGGGAGGCAGGACCGTGAGAGTGGGGCGAGTGCCAGCTAGAGAGAGAGAGAGAGAGAGAGAGAGAGAGAGAGAGAGAGAGAGGGGGGGGGGGGGGGTAGTTTCATTCTTCTTAAAAACAGCTCTATCAGTCTTTCACTTCCCTTTAAGAGATTCAGAGTTAATCAAGCAGATCTGAAGTGCAACAGCCCGTAAAAACACATTTTACCTAATCATATTATTCTGATTTTAATAACATTAATATATTCAGTAATAGCATTAATATATTCAGTATAAATATATAAAACTGATAACATAGACTAAAATGTATATATTAAATTTTATCTATTTTTATTTAAAAATATAGTTTATTAAGAAAATGATTTTTTTTATTTTCTACAGCACTAAAATGAAGATAATTTACTTTGTCTTAACATTAAAAAATATTTTACTAAATAAATAGTAAAATATTTTTTTTTTGAAAAACACCAATATGAAAATTTATTTAAAATACATTTATTTCATACTAAGAATACTACAAATCCATTAACATATATAATGGCATATTGCATGAGACTTATTGTTATAAATATTATAATTAAACTTTATTTGGAGTACTTCTTTATTGCACAATGCACATTTCTTAATATTAAGCCTAAAATGTGTTTCACTATTATTAAGGATAGTCTCTGTATAATGATTATTTAAATGCAAGATATTTAAAGTGTACCTAAAGTATACTTGCAATAGTTCCACTTTATCACAATCAAATATAATTATAGCTTTAGTTGGAACTCAGCGCTATTTCTGGATAACTAAGCACATTAAGTACAAAATTAGTTATTCCGATTTAGTATACTAAAATTACAATTACAGGATATTTATATTATTTGTAGTATAATTATCATAAAAAAACGTATTTCAAGTACATTTTAGTATATTTATTTTTCACTAGGGGATACACATTTAGAATTATAATCAAGTCTAAAATATAAAAATGTGTTATATATTTATATTTTTTAAGCCCAGATATACAACATATAATTACAGTACAGGAATAATAAACACCTGAAACAGAAGTTAGATATATTTATGTATTATCTTAAACATAAATATAATAAAGAATATTTATTAACAATTCTAATTTATTTTTATAGATATATACATATTTATTTTTTGAAACAGAAAGAGATTTACTTACTTCCAACTGAGAGTCGCGTTCCTCCACCGAATGTGCGCCACAGTGATACAAACCCAATGAGCGGCTGTACAAAAACCTCCTGCACTAACACTGACACTGACAGAGTTACACTAACATCAACACTAACACTAAAACTGACACTAAAGCTGACACTGATAGAGTTACACTAACATCAGCACTGACACCAAAACTGACACTGACAGAGTTACAGTAACATCAACACTAACACTAAAGCTGACACTGACAGAGTTACAGTAACACCAACACTAACTCTAACATCAACACTAACACTAACATCAACACTAACACTGACAGTTACACTAACATCAACACTAACACTAACACATGACACTAAAACTGACACTGACAGAGTTACACTAACATCAACACTAACACTAAAGCTGACACTGACAGAGTTACAGTAACACCAACACTAACTCTAACATCAACACTAACACTAACATCAACACTAACACTGACAGTTACACTAACATCAACACTAACACTAACACATGACACTAAAACTGACACTGACAGAGTTACACTAACATCAACACTAACACTAAAGCTGACACTGACAGAGTTAGAGTAACATCAACACTAACTCTAACATCAACACTAACACTAACATCAACACTATCACTGACAGTTACACTAACATCAACACTTAGCTACACTAACAATAACACTAACATCAACACTTAGCTACACTAACAATAACACTAACAGAGTTACACTAACACAACACTTACACTGACACTAAAATGGCACTGACAATAACACAAACACTAACAGAGTTACACTAACATCAACACTAACACTGACACTAACACTGACACTGACAGAGTTACACTAACACTAACATTTTTTGTGTGCCTGTGTTGTAGGTGTTTGCAGAGTTTGACAGGATAGTCACACAGATCTGTCGACTGCAGAGTATCTTTTATGGTGCTGTGGATCGCTACACACCACGTTTTGTCACAAGTCTTCAAGAAGCATTGGAGAGCAATTTGATGATCTTATGCAGCAAATTAATACAGGGGTGAGTTTACTGCAGCCTTAATTTTGTATTACAGTTTTTCTCGATTGCTTAAACACATTTGCCCACTCTGACATCACATTTTCAAAACAGTTAACACAAATTAAAGCTCAATGGCCAAAATGACTAATTTTGTTAGCAAAATGCTCTAATACTCACAAAACATTAAAAACATGTAACATAAGCAAATATTTCCATCAAACAACACAACTTGTGGTCAAATTAATTTATTCTTTCAATCAATCATTACACAATGGACAACAAAATACAAAATACAGCCATCAATATGAAATGACACTTTACAAACTCAAATGGATACTGGAAAAGAAAACCTACCAAATGAAACTTATGGGTGAAAAAATAATATATATATACTTTATAGAATCCACACATTTTATATATATATATATATATATATATATATATATATATATATATATATATATATATATAATATATATATATATATATATATATATATATATATATATATGCAAAAGGCATGTCAAAATTTACATTACTATATGACAGTCACATAAATGGGATTGATAAAAGATCTGCATTACTGTATACACAGTTTGTTCTGCTAACAGGGCAATACAGTAAAGCTGGAATAGTGGTATACATTACAGTAACAATGTGAATTACCTGTTCATTCTGAAAAAGCCTGACAATAGATGCCACAGTGCTCTGACTCAGAATGGGCTGGACCCTTTGTCCAGCCTCTCTAAATGACAAGCTATGATTGATGACATGGTCAATAATTGTTTTTCATTTGTAAATTTCATTTTTTTAAATTTCAATTGAAACTTCAGCTCGATTTCGTCCTCCACCACGCATACAAACTCCTCTTCCTCTGGCCCCTCTGCCATGGCCTCTTGCTCCTCTTCTTCTTCTTCCTCCTCCTCTTCCTCCTCCTCCTCCTCTTTCTCCTCCTCCTCCTCCTCTTTCTCCTCCTCCTCCCTTCCTCTGGCCCCTCTGCCATGGCCTCTTTTTCTCCTTCCGTGCCTATGGCCTCTTTGATCCATGCTTGCAAATAGCAACATATAGGTGGCATCTTTTATAGATGGATGAGGACTGATTACTGATTGAAGAGTTGTGCAAATGAGTTTCACACAGATGGATAGAGATTTATAATTATGCAAGTACTTTGTATCAGCTGTTTATAGATGTTTTCCTTTTGTTCAACACAGTGAATCCAATAGAGTTTGGGGTCTTTCAATCAGATCTGCGGTAACTGTTTTGAAAAAGGGTGTGAAAAATGTGTGAAACAAATGAAAAAGTGTTAAAGCATTTGCAAGAGAAGACTTCTGCTGTGCTAATAATACGATGATGAAGATCAAGCGGATCCCAGTTTCATTTAGCCTGCCTTAGCAAATGAGAAAAACTGTAATGGTATGGTCACAACAGACAAATGTTGTGCTAGTTGTGTTCAGAGTTTTGAAAATGTGATTACAAATTGGACAAAAGGATGTTAGCAATTGAAAAAAACTATTAAAAAAAAGAAAGAAAGCATTTACATAGGAAAACATTGTATAAAGTTACTGTCAGGGTTGGGTGCAGGTGACTGAAGACGAGGACACGGGAGCTTCAATATAATAGTTTTAATAACCAAAATGAAACTTCCAAAATGAAACAAGAACAAAACTCCAGGAATTCAGGGTTTACACACAACCATACATAGACGACGATCGACAAACACTGAGGGAAAACACAGGGCTTAAAAGAACTGAACCAAACAAGATAATTAACTGAAAACAGGTGCAGAAAATTGGACACAAACGAGGAGCGGGAAAACTAACAGGACTAAACCAAAATCACAAAAGACAGGGGAAGACAAGATACAAAACAGAACTAAATACATCAAAACGTGACAGTACCTCCCCCCTCCCCGAAGGCGCGTCCTCGCGCCGTATAACATCCAAAGGGGTGGGAGGGTGGACGCCCTGGAGGCTGACGAGGGCATGGTGCAAGTCCGGGAAGCCTCCAGGGCGGAGCAGGCTGTGGGCGTGGCCAGGGCGGAGCAGGCTGTGGGCGTGGCCAGGGCGGAGCAGGCTGTGGGCGTGGCCAGGGCGGAGCAGGCTGTGGGCGTGGCCAGGGCGGAGCAGGCTGTGGGCGTGGCCAGGGCGGAGCAGGCTGTGGGCGTGGCCAGGGCGGAGCAGGCTGTGGGCGTGGCCAGGGCGGAGCAGGCTGTGGGCGTGGCCAGGGCGGAGCAGGCTGTGGGCGTGGCCAGGGCGGAGCAGGCTGTGGGCGTGGCCAGGGCGGAGCAGGCTGTGGGCGTGGCCAGGGCGGAGCAGGCTGTGGGCGTGGCCAGGGCGGTGCAGGCTGTGGGCGTGGCCAGGGCGGTGCAGGCTGTGGGCGTGGCCACGACGGTGCAGGCTGTGGGCGTGGCCACGGCGGAGCAGGCTGTGGGCGTGGCCACGGCGGTGCAGGCTGTGGGCGTGGCCACGGCGGTGCAGGCTGTGGGCGTGGCCACGGCGGTGCAGGCTGTGGGCGTGGCCAGGGCGGAGCAGTCCCTTCGGATGGCCACGGCGGTGAGGACCCTTCGGGTGGCCATGGCGGGGAAGACCCTTCAGGTGGCCACGGCGGTGAAGACCCTTCAGGTGGCCATGGCGGTGAAGACCCTTCGGGTGGCCACGGCGGTGAAGACCCTTCCGGCGGCCGTGGTGGTGAAGACCCTTCGGGTGGCCACGGCGGTGAAGACCCTTCAGGCGGCCGTGGTGGTGAAGACCCTTCGGGTGGCCACGGCGGTGAAGATCCTTCAGGCGGCCGTGGTGGTGAAGACCCTTCGGGTGGCCATGGCGGTGAGGACCCTTCGGGTGGCCATGGCGGGTGTTATTTTTTCAGGCCTCCAAGGATCTTTGGCCGGCCACGGCGAAGGCGTATAGCGCCCCCCCAAAATATTCTTGGGGAGGACAGGCTCAGGATCGGGAACTGACTTGACATCAACGGGCGCTGGGTCAACGGGGTCTGGGTCAACGGGCTCTGGCGCTGGGTCAACGGGCTCTGGCGCTGGGTCAACGGGCTCTGGCGCTGGGTCAACGGGCTCTGGCGCTGGGTCAACGGGCTCTGGCGCTGGGTCAACGGGCTCTGGCGCTGGGTCAACGGGCTCTGGCGCTGGGTCAACGGGCTCTGGCGCTGGGTCAACGGCCTCTTGGGGTTGGGTCAACGGGCTTTGGCACTGGCGCTGGGTCAACGGGCTCTGGCACTGGCGCTGGGTCAACGGGCTCTGGCGCTGGGTCAACGGGCTCTGGCTCTGGTGCATCAGGGGACTCGGAACTGGACGGGGCCAGCACATCATGGGAACTCGGAACTGGACGGGGCCAGCACATCAAGGGACTCGGAACTGGACGGGGCCAGCACATCAGGGGACTCGGAACTGGACGGGGCCAGCACATCAGGGAGCTTGGGGCTGGATTCATGCTCTGGCGGGCAGGTGACTCGGAACTGGACGGGGCCAGCACATCATGGGAACTCGGAACTGGACGAGGCCAGCACGTCAAGGGACTCGGAACTGGACGGGGCCAGCACGTCAGGGGACTCGGAACTGGACGGGGCCAGCACATCAGGGGACTCGGAACTGGACGGGGCCAGCACATCAGGGAGCTTGGGGCTGGATTCATGCTCTGGCGGGCAGGTGACGGTCTCTGGCTGGACGGTCTCTGGCTGGACGGTCTCTGGCTGGACGGTCTCTGGCTGGACGGTCTCTGGCTGGACGGTCTCTGGCTGGACGGTCTCTGGCTGGACGGTCTCTGGCTGGACGGTCTCTGGCTGGACGGTCTCTGGCTGGACGGTCTCTGGCTGGACGGTCTCTGGCTGGACGGTCTCTGGCTGGACGGTCTCTGGCTGGACGGTCTCTGGCTGGACGGTCTCTGGCTGGACGGTCTCTGGCTGGACGGTCTCTGGCTGGACGGTCTCTTCTGGACCGATGAGAGGAGGGAGATCGGTGAAGTCATCAAACTCGTGAATAAACTTGTGCACTGTGCAGATGACTGGTTCGGTTTTAATTGGACTATATCGCCCATATCCTCCTCTACTACGACCTCCACGGGTCCCACGGAACACAGCTTGGCGGGTTCCCACAAAGGCCTGCTTCCAGATTTCCATCTTCCTCTTTTCCTTTTTTCTTTGTTATGGTCGATCGTTCTGTCAGGGTTGGGTGCAGGTGACTGAAGACGAGGACACGGGAGCTTCAATATAATAGTTTTAATAACCAAAATGAAACTTCCAAAATGAAACAAGAACAAAACTCCAGGAATTCAGGGTTTACACACAACCATACATAGACGACGATCGACAAACACTGAGGGAAAACACAGGGCTTACAGTTTTTTACAGTCGCTAGGACACATTTCTCAATACTTAGGTCACTTTTTCAAAACTCTTCACACAGTGAGCACAACAGAAGTATATGTGGGCTAAACTGTGGATCATTTATCATTGCTTTGGCACAAAATGCATTCAATGACTACATCTTTCAAATTACATTAATTCTTTTCTCACTTCGACACAACAACCGCCAAAACTCTGTGTTCCTACAGGCCAATTTGCACATGCTTACACACTGTTCTCAAAACTGTTAAACTTAAGTTCAAAACAATAACATAATACAAAACTAAATAAGACAGCATTTTTGCCACATTTCTACAGTAATATTGTAATGAAATATATTTAGAATCTAAAAATTAAATGGTATAAAAACAATTGGACCAACCACAGCTGATTCCTATTGTATCTGTATCGGTGGATGGTGTGTATACAAATTTGTATTCTTTGGAATTACTCCAAAAACATAAAATATAATAACTGCATGATGTCTGATTCATTCTAGTATTGCAGTGAATTCTAAACAGTAGAGAGGTAGAAGAAAGAAAGCATTTACATTGGAAAACATTGTATAAAGTTACCTGTTGTTAGTGTTTTTTATGTTATTGTTTTGTGGGTGACAAAGTGTGTTTGTTAGCTGTCAACCATTGCTAGTGTTATGGAAGAATGTGTTGATTTGAGATATGTATGAAGTGATTTGGTAGTTTTAGTGCATTTTGAATGTGAAATGAGCTGCTGTGCCGAGCTGAAAGTTGGTTAGGAGAACTGTGTGAAGAGTTTTGAAAAAGTGACTAAAGTATTGAAAAATGGGTCCTAGCGACTGTAAAAAACTGTAAAAGAACTGAACCAAACAAGATAATTAACTGAAAACAGGTGCAGAAAATTGGACACAAACGAGGAGCGGGAAAACTAACAGGACTAAACCAAAATCACAAAAGACAGGGGAAGACAAGATACAAAACAGAACTAAATACATCAAAACGTGACAGTTACCTGTTGTTAGTGTTTTTTTGTTATTGTTTTGTGGGTGACAAAGTGTGTTTGTTAGCTGACAACCTTTGCTAGTGTTATGGAAGAATGTGTTGATTTGAGATATGTATGAAGTGATTTGGTAGTTTTAGTGCATTTTGAATGTGAAATGAACTGCTGTGCCGAGCTGAAAGTTGGTTAGGACAACTGTGTGAAGAGTTTTGAAAAAGTGGCTTAAGTATTGAAAAAATGGGTCCTAGCGACTGTAAAAAACTGTAATGACTCAAAAAGCTTTTATTTGGCAAAAACAAAAAGAATACAAACACACTTCACAAAGAAAGATTAACATGTACAGAGCAAAATCTACACTGTGTGTAAAGTGTGAATTAATAATTATGCCTGCCTGTATGTCTTTGTGTGATGTGTGTGTGTTTCACTGGTCATCATCACAGTGCTGTGTGTTCAGGCTCTCGGTCACTGCATTCTGGGATGTGTGTGTGGCGTCACAGCTGATGGTTGTTGCTCTGCTCCACTCACTCTCAGTGAGACTCAGAGAGATACGCCTTCGCCGTGGCCGGCCAAAGATCCACGGAGGCCCGGAAAAATAACACCGCCGTGGCCACCTGATGGGTCTTCACCGCCGTGGCCACCCGAAGGGTCCCACAGCTCCGCCATGGACGAAGCAATGTGAATCTGTCACGATTCAATGTGTTTAGTTCTGTTTTGTATCTTGTTTTCCCCTGTCTTTTGTGAATTTGGTTTAGTCCTGTTAGTTTTCCCGCTCCTCGTTTGTGTCCCATTCTCTTCACCTGTTTTCAGTTAATTATCTCGTTTGGTTCAGTTCATTTAAGCCCTGTGTTTTCCCTCAGTGTTTGTTGGTCGTCGTCTTTGAATGGTTGTGTGTTTCCTGAATTCCTGGAGTTTTGTTCTTTTGTTTCTGTATGTTTTTGGAAGTTTAAGTTTGTTAAATAAATCTCATAAACTGCAGTTTCCGTGTCCTCGTCTTCGGCTACCTGCACAGCAACCCTGACACAGACCTTAAAAATAAATCCATTTTTAGTTTAAATTAAATTAATTAATAGTCTGACTTAGATCCTGAATCCTTTTTTCCCCCGTCCATTCTTCCTCTCGTAACAATCGTAAAATGTTTTCCCCTGGTATATAATTAAGATTAAAAGTTTTTTTTTCATGACATTGATATTTAAATCAAATGAATGTTTACATGTAAACTAATAGAATCTAAATACAATGAATAAAATAATATGCAGGAACAAATTAAAGAAACTATTTTAAAGAAAATTATGAAAATATGCTATAATATATTTGAAACAATAAATGAACACAATTAATGACTCAAAGCTTTTATTTGTCAAAAACAAAAAGAATACAAACACACTTTACACAGAAAGATTAACACATACAGAGCAAAATCTACACTGTGTGAATTAATAATTATGCCTGTATGTCTTTGTGTGATGTGTGTGTGTTTCACTGGTCATCACACTGCTGTGTGTTCAGGCTCTCGGTCACTGCATTCTGGGATGTGTGTGTGGCGTCACAGCTGATGGTTGTTGCTCTGCTCCACTCACTCTCAGTGAGACTCAGGCTGCTGCTCCAGCTGTACAGTCCATCCTTCTGCAGAACACTGGGACTCAGATTCACAGCAGAGCTCCTGCTAATGCCATCCACCTTCCAGCTCAGCTTCCAGTCAGAGGGGAATCCCTTACTGCCCAAACACAGCACTGTAGCCTTACCCTGCTCCAGCTCGCCTCTGGAGGGAGTCAGGACCGTGAGAGAGGGGCGAGTGCGAGAGAGAGAGAGAGAGAGAGAGAGAGAGAGAGAGAGAGAGAGAGAGAGAGTGCGAGAGAGAGAGAAGAGAGAGAGAGAGAGAGAGAGAGAGAGAGAGAGAGAGAGAGAGAGAGAGAGAGAGAGAGAGAGAGAGAGAGAGAGAGAGAGAGAGAGAGAGAGAGAGAGAGAGAGAGAGAGAGAGAGAGAGGAGCTCTATTGGTCTTTCACTTCCCTTTAAGAGATTCAGAGTTAATGTGAATCTCTTCTGAAGTGCAACAGCCCGTAAAACACATTTTTACCAGTACTCACACATATCTATAATTGGATTTTAAAAAGATTCATAATATTATATTATGGATCTTTGATTTTTTGGGAATCAAATTTTTTTTATTTGTTCAAATTATTAAATGATTTCTTGTTTAACATTTACTATACTAACAGTTACAGACACGTGTCTCATTTTTAAAAAACTTTTTCAATATTCAGGAATTATTAAAAATAATTATTACAAACTGTTAATAATAAGAATACTATCTTGACACTTTTTGCATGACAAAATGCTATACTGTTTTCTTGTTTGCCTCTGTTAAATCAATCTGTAGAGGTGAGTAAAATACTTACACAGATATTAGCATTAAATTTCATGCCCAAATAATAACAAATACAAACAGTAATTATTTGTCAAATATGTTTAACTATTTTGATAGACAAAATGCTCAGTAATAAAAAAAGTGATTGGTTTAAACTGGTCTAGAAGAGCTAAGGAAAGTTAGAAAATGTTTTGGGAATGTCACACACTAGAACAAAACTTTCATATTTTTTACTCTTATATTAGTCATTGTTTTAAAAATGTACAAAAAACCATTGTTCTTTTCATTTTGTTTCATTTTTTAAATAAAAAGAGATTTACTTACTTCCAACAGAGAGTCGTGTTCCTCCACCGAACGTCCACCACAGTGATACAAACCCAATGAGCGGCTGTACAAAAACCTCCTGCACTAAAACTGACACTGACAGAGTTACACTAACATCAACACTAAAGGCCCTTGCACACTGAGTCCGATTTTTTCGTATGCGTTTTTTCGTGTTCATTAGCCTAAAAATTCGTCACGCACAGAAACCTTGCACACTGAGTCCGATGCTTATTTATTAAACCTTTGCGGAAAAAAACGCAAAAAATACAAAATGGATTCGTCAAGCAGTGAGGATGATTTTGTTGCCCTCTCTCTTCTTTAAAAGAGAAAAAGAAGAAAAAGAGGGTCCATCCAATCTTGTGCCGAGAGGAAGGAGTTTCAGCTCATCAAGGAGTTGCGCAATTATCCCGAGCGATTCAAAATTTACCTCAGAAATAATGTCAAGGAACAGTTTGATGCTTTGCTAGCGATACTGGAGCCACATATTAAAAAGAAGACCAACAAAAAAGACACACACACACACGGCCGGCAGAAACGCTGGGCATACAGAACAGCTGTATGGTTTGTTTATCATACAGTAGGCTACTTTGTGCTGCGAGACGAAGTGTATCAACTTGTCAGATGCCATTCTGGATTGTGTCGTTCGCTTGTACGGTGGGTCTGAATAGTCAAAAAAACCTCTCAAAATGCTGGCTGTGGATGCGAAAAACGCAGAAAATCGAACCTGATCCGAATTTTTTTTTGACGGACGAAAGTTTCGGAGGCAGTGTGCAAGCGTGATTGACATAACGTGAGGTCGATTTTTTTTTTTAACGTGCGAAAATTTCGGATGCGAATTTCGGACTCAGTGTGCAATGGCCTTAACACTAACACTGACACTGACAGAGTAAAGGCCATTGCACACTGAGTCCGAAATTCGCATCCGAAATTTTCGCACGTTAAAAAAAAAATCGACCTCACGTTATGTCAATCACGCTTGCACACTGCCTCCGAAACTTTCGTCCGTCAAAAAAAAATTCGGATCAGGTTCGATTTTCTGCGTTTTTCGCATCCACAGCCAGCATTTTGAGAGGTTTTTTGACTATTCAGACCCACCGACCGCACAAGCGAACGACACAATCCAGAATGGCATCTGATACACTTCGTCTCGCAGCACAAAGTAGGCCTACTGTATGATAAACAAACCATACAGCTGTTCTGTATGCCCAGCGTTTCTGCCGGCCGCGCGCGCGTGTGTGTGTGTGTGTGTGTGTGTGTGTCTTTTTTGGTGGTGTTCTTTTTAATATGTGGCTCATTATCGCTAGCAAAGCATCAAACTGTTCCTTGACATTCTGAGGTAAATTTTGAATCGCTCAGGATAATTGTGCAACTCCTTGATGAGCTGAAACTCTCCTTCCTCTCGGCACAAGATTGGATGGACCCTCTTCTTTTCTCTTTTAAAGAAGAGAGAGGGCAACAAATCATCCTCACTGCTTGACGAATCCATTTTGTATTTTTTGCGTTTTTTTCCGCAAAGGTTTAATAAATACGCATCGGACTCATTGTGCAAGGTTTCTGTGCGTGACGAATTTTTAGGCTGATGAACACGAAAAAACGCATACGAAAAAATCGGACTCAGTGTGCACACTGAGTCCGAAATTCGCATCCGAAATTTTCGCACGTTAAAAAAAAAAATCGACCTCACGTTATGTCAATCACGCTTGCACACTGCCTCCGAAACTTTCGTCCGTCAAAAAAAAATTTGGATCAGGTTCGATTTTCTGCGTTTTTCGCATCCACAGCCAGCATTTTGAGAGGTTTTTTGACTATTCAGACCCACCGTACAAGCGAACGACACAATCCAGAATGGCATCTGATAAGTTGATACACTTCGTCTTGCAGCACAAAGTAGCTACTGTATGATAAACAAACCATACAGCTGTTCTGGATGCCCAGCGTTACTGCCGGTCGTGTGTGTGTGTGTCTTTTTTGGTGGTCTTCTTTTTAATATGTGGCTCCAGTATCGCTAGCAAAGCATCAAACTGTTCCATTGACATTCTGAGGTAAATTTTGAATCGCTCGGGATAATTGCGCAACTCCTTGACGAGCTGAAACTCTCCTTCCTCTCGGCACAAGATTGGATGGACCCTCTTTCTTCTTTTTCTCTTTTAAAGAAGAGAGGAGGGCAACAAAATCATCCTCACTGCTTGACGAATCCATTTTGTATTTTTGCGTTTTTTTTCCGCAAAGGTTTAATAAATACGCATCGGACTCAGTGTGCAAGGTTTCTGTGCGTGACGAATTTTTAGGCTGATGAACACGAAAAAACGCATACGAAAATTTCGGACTCAGAGTGCAATGGCTTTAACACTGACACTGACACTGACACTGACAATAACCAGTTTGATCTTTTGAAACTAATAGAAAAATAAATAAACAAACAAACCAGATAAAGCTGCACAATTAAACAGTTTAATTTGGATCATTTCCCAAATTTACTAAGAAAAATAATCATTATTATTACCAATACAAACACTATTGAACTACTAATTAAGAACTATGTACATCAATCACTTCATTTGAATTTATATTTTGATTCTCTTACGTTTTTAATTACTCATTTACTTAGCATTTACTCAAAACATTTCTAAATCTATAAATTTACAATCCAAAGCAGTATTAATGCAGTAATAAAAACAACAGTAATCTCTAAATATGCAACCTATTCAGATTGACATTTCATTCGTGTTTACTCATCTTCTTTTTTTATTCTGCACTTACTTTCCACACTTAGTTTGGTTCCTCCACCAAAAATCCTCCACAATAATTTATGCTCATTCACTGCTGAAACCTCAAGAATATTCTGAGAGCACCGCACAAGTTTAAATTAAACCATGATGATTAACTCATAATTAAAATATGCATATATTACAATGCCCATCATAATATGATATTTCAGTTCTGGGTTTTTCCACTGTTATGTTATTTTGCATTGGCAGCTCATGCTTCAGTGCTCTGGGAGTGTTTATAGTCCTGTGAACGATTTTAACACACAAGATCTGTCCACTCTACAGAAGCCAATATGATTCTCTTCATCTGGGCAATTTACTGCATCCAAGGTAATGACACAGAAATATATATATATTCCTAATATAATTTTCCTTTTTTTTAATATATTTTCCAAAATTTTTGTACTAATAAATATTTGAATTCACTAAAGTCTTCTTTGTCTCGCAGGCTCTTTGGGACAGGTTGTTGTGACTCAACATGAGTTTAAATCAGTTCAGCTTGGT
This sequence comes from Chrosomus eos, assembly GCA_036326025.1. Lineage (NCBI taxonomy): Eukaryota > Metazoa > Chordata > Actinopteri > Cypriniformes > Leuciscidae > Chrosomus > Chrosomus eos. The sequence goes on along the minus strand of CM070827.1, from coordinate 31,086,891 downwards.
CAAACAGTCTCTATTGATTGTAAGGTCAACACTGTAGTTTATAGATTTCCAACTGGATCAGTATCCAAAGATTACTACATCTCCTGGTACATTCAGAAGCCAGAGGAACCCCCTAGACTCCTTATATATTTCACTACAATTGTCAAGTTTTGACTTATTTCTTGTGCAATTCCCCACTTGAAAAGGACAGTCCCTCCACATGAAGATCTTAACTGGATTTCACTCAATAAACAGCCATGGGATCAGTTGTTTGTCTTTTATTAACCATTCTTTGATGGGCAGTAAACAGGTGAAAAACCTCAAAAGAGAGATAAGTTCAAGTTATTATCTGAGTTGACAGTCAAAATAAATACATTTATTCACATTTAACTCAGATAAACACATTACTGTCATTATAAGTTACAAGGTTTATAAGCAAATGTTATCCAAAAAATACCCACCATTTTAAAACAAATGATCAGAATTAATATATGTCTTTAGTCAAATTCACATTTTAGCCAAATGCAATACAAAATATTTTTTTAGTAGTAAAAAATTCAACTTACTTTCTAATCATTAGTTTTAAGCCGTATATTTCTAGTAAAGGATTATTATAAATTATCATTGTAGCCACACAACTAGATATGTTATACCAAAACAAATCAGTTGGTATTTTAATTTTCAAAATGTACATTTGAAGTATATTTGAACGTTAGAAGTTGCAACTACCACTACAAAAAGTCCATCAAAACTATAAGTCAACAAAAGTTAAGAGTCTGTGTTTTTCCAGAGCATCAAGTCAATCTAGCCAAAACATGGCCAATATGGCGCTTACCGGCTGTCCTTCACAGTTTTGTGGAGGGCTTAGTCTTGCACAATCACTTTGATGACAAAGATGAAGTTTCCTTCGTTTTGTGGTTCTATAAATGCTCCTTCCACTGCGGACTAAAGACACAACAGAGCAAGGCACTGATTGCCTGGAAGATTTGTTTCACCTGGTTCACCACTGATTGAAGGGGAGGAGGAGCTCCCAGGCAGTTTGTCAGCACACCTCCCACTCGATCTTTCCACGGGAACCGATGGAAAGATCGTAAATCAGCACCTGCTTACTGCCGGTCAGCTCCGAGTTTGGTCCTCAACTGGTAGTAAAACAACCAGTCGTCGAACATCCCTGTGCAGAACCGTGGTTTGGGTAGCTTCTTTCAGGACTTTGGCAGATGGCCGGTTTAGTGCGGGTCTTGTGACAGGAAGGCAGGAACTTTGGACCACTTTGACGTTCACGTCTCGAACAATGCCCTTAGCATCTGGATTGACGCTCACCACCCGTCCTAGCTTGAATTGGCCCCTCACTGCATTTTGGTCGCACAACCAGACAATATCTCCGATAGCAACGTTGCGATGCAAAGTGTGCCATTTACTTCTCAGAAATAAGTTTGGGCCAGCAAGCTGGCTCCAAGACCTCCAGAACTTGTTGACCTGGTTCTGCATCTCTCTGAGTCTCTTGTAAGGGTAGTTTGCAAAGTCAAATGTTCTGATCTCACCGCTTGGAGAGGCTCGGCCCAGGAGAAGTGTGTTGGGTGACACATAATGTACGCTTTCTTCATGGCTCTGCACCCTGGCGTCTATTGGGCATTCGTTGGCAAGGTTTGCAGCAAGTTGTAGTGTTGTCTGAAACTCGTTGTAGCTGAGGCCAGTGTTGTTGCCCAGGGTCTGGAGTGCTTTCTTGAGAATGCGGACAGCGGCTTCAGCCGCCCCATTGCGGTGAGGTGAGTCAGCAGGGTGAATTGTCCACTCCCATTTGGTACCTTTTTGAGCTGACATCTCTTCTATTGAAGTTCTATTCTGAGCATCCAGGAACTGGTACAGCTCTTTTAGGACAGGTTTGGCGCCGATGAAGTTTGTCCCCGGGTCGGACCAGATCCTTCTTGGGTGCCCTCTTATTGCAGTAAAGCGTTGGTAAGCCATCAAGAAGCTCTCTGTCGACATTGTGTTGACCAAGTCTGCATGAATTGCCCTGCTGGCCATACAGCTGAAGACGACACCCCACACTTTCATTGAGACCCGTTTCTTGATGTCATCTTTGACAAGATACGGTCCGAAGAGGTCGACTGTAGTGAACTCGAATGGGGCTGCAGGTGTGGTTCTTTCAGGAGGTAGGTCAGCCATTACTTGTTTGCACCTTCTTGCTCTTGATTTTTTGCAGAAAAGGCAGTTCTCCACTACTTTTTGGGCAATTTTCCTCCCTTGGATGACCCAGGCTTTCCTCCTCATTTTCAGCAGGGTTGCAGCCACACTCTCATGACCCTCATTGTGCACCTCCCGTGCCAATAAAGTAGAGGCCCATGCATTGAAAGGCAGAAGGGGAACTGCAGCGCTATCCTCCCTGAAGCCATGGATCCTCCCACCGCAAACTAGTAACCCAGATTCTGGCTCTCTGTACACAACCAAGCGGTCCATAGTGGTAGCTGGAAACGTCACCCCCTCTTGAGCAGCAAGATAGATGTCCCTTCTTGCTTCTTGACGTTCTGTGGCGGTGATAACTCCTTTTGTGGGAATCGCCTCCCACTTTGGGTTCTCAATGGACTTTGTTGCAGATGTAAACTTTTTTGCGGCTCTCCAGATAAAAGCGACAGTCTTGATTAGACACTTTAGGCTACTAAACCGCCTCTCATCCACCAAGTTTAGGACAGCTGCACCAGCAGGAAGTCGTCCCACAAGACTTGGAAAGCTTCTTTTCGCTTGGGCTCTTGTGAGAGCTGCCACGAATGACTTCTTTTGCATATTGTTAATGCTTTCTCGAGCTGTCACAGACACATCTTTTGACAACATAATTGGCCACTCGCTCTCTGGAAGATGTAGAAACTCTGGCCCTTGCTGCCACTCTGAATGGGCATCAAGTTCCATTGGCCCAGCTCCTCGAGTGATAATGTCGGCTATATTGAGTGGTCCAGGGATCCACCACCAGTCCTGTAGCCGTGTGCTTTCTTGGATCTCTCCAATTCGATTGGCGAAGAAAGTCTGAAATCCATAGCTTTCACGCTGGATAGCTCCAAGAACAGTCTGACTGTCTAACAAATGGTACCACCTTTTTATCTGGATCTGGGTATGCTGTTCAAAGTACTTTTTCAGACGGCTTGCAAAAACTGCACCGCAAAGTTCTGCTTTCACCGCATCCCCCTTCTGGTCTAGAGGTGTCAGCTTTGCTTTTGACTCCACCAGTCGAATTGTTAATTGTTTGTTACAGTTCCACCGCAGGTAAAGGACAGCACCATAGGAGCTTTCACTGCCATCTGAAAAAGTGACAGCGACTGGTTCAGTTGTTGCCTCTGGTGGAGTAAGGGCTCTTGGGAACCTTACTTTGCTTAGCTGGACGTACTCCTCAAAAATTACAATTGCATCCTTGCGGAGCTCATTCGACAGAGGAAGGTCCCATGTGTCCTTGACCATGCTGCACTTTGGTTTTGCCTCTTGGAATGCCCTTCGGACTAAGATAGCCCCTTTTTGCTTTGATGGTGTTGTCAGGCCAACTGGGTCGTACAAACCAGCAACTTGACTCAACAGTTCACGTCTTGTCAGCGGGTCTGGTGTCTGTGCACGTATTTCTTCTAGCAGCAAGTCTTGCCCAAGTCTCATCTTTTTCTTTCGCCTGGAGAAGTTGACCCTCACCATGACATGCAACATGTCTTCATCTACAATGTAGCCGAGACCAAGCGCCTTGTTGTCTTCCTCCTTAAGCTGGTTCGGCAGGACAACAATATTTGGCGATGCCTTTTCTCTTTCTCCTTTACCTTGCCCTGAGAAGACCCAAGGCTTCAGTGCAAACCCTCCTGCTTTTAGAATAAGCTCCACATTCTTTGTGATGACTTTGAGTCTTTCACGGCAGTTATGGGATGTCAAGATGTCATCGACGTAGCTGTGCTCATGTAATACTTGGTATTCATCTGTGAGGTGGCTGAATTGAGGCAGGTTAGCTGTCTCCCTCATGGCAAGTTGTGCTATGCAACCAGCTGGCTTGTCCCCGATATTCACTCTGGTTACGGCGTACTGTTCTAGCTCATCACCCTCTGAATCACGCCACAAGAACCGGTGTAGATGGACTTCCCTCTCCTCGAGCCACACAGAATTATACATTTTTCTGACGTCTCCTAGAGCGGCGAAGGAGCCTTGGCGGAACTTGAGGAGGACAGCTCGGATCGGATTGAGAACATCAGGGCCTTTCATTAGAAAGTCATTGAGACTTTGGCCTTTGTACTTCTGACTGCTGTTCCAGACAAGTCTTACTGGAGTTGTAACAGAGTGGGGGTTGGGTGCGATAAGATGACTAATATACCAGACAGGTCCATTCCAGTTGGCTAGATCCTCTTTGGTCAGCTTTTTTGCAGCCCGGCGGTCAACCATTTCATGGACTTGAGCACTATAGGCTTTTTTCCACTGCGGTTCTTTGGCGAGCTGTCTCTCTGTTCTGAGGAAGGTTGCCTCCACTGCTTTTCTGTTGTTTGGCAATGTAGATGGGTCCATGAGCCATGGATATCTTGCATGCCAATGTGGACTATCACTGTGGTCATCAGCACCGACATAAGTCAGGCCACCCTTTACAACTTCCAGCTCCCTTTCTTCAGCCAGGGTCATTTCTTTGCCACCAAGTTGACAACTGCCGCAGCGACATCCTCCACATTTTGGGGTGCAGGGGGCGCCAATGCTATCCCATCTCCACCACTCAACAAAATCCCGAGTGGAAATAGCAGAACAAGACGATTTGATGGTAGGTTTGTCGCAAATATGTTCCTCATACATCAATGCTGCTGTTCTCATTGACCTGGCGAAGTGCGCTCTGGACTGGTGTGCAGTAACTGTAGCCTCTTCAAACAGACCAGGGTGTGTCCCTGCAATTGTCTTTCCCAATGGCCCATCCCATAGTACCAGGTCCCCAACGGTGCGTATTTTCTGTGGGACCAGTCGCCCTTCCTTATGGCTTATCAAAAGCTGTATCTGTCTTGGTCTCACAAGTTCATTTTGGGGGACATCTGGAAAGAACTTTTGGAGTCTTTTGGCTGTCACATGTTTGTGGATCTCTGCAATGCTGTCCAAACCATAGCAGAGGAGTTGGTGGGATCTGAAGTTGCCTTGCTCTGTGCGGACCCGGATCTTTAGGAGGTACCGTTTTGTGGTAACTTGAACTTTCATTCCTCCCACACCGTGGACAACAAGGGTTATGGCTTCACTTCTAATGTTCAACCGATCAGCTGCATCATGAGTTATGTAATTGGTATCCGATGCCAGGTCGATCAAAGTCCCAACTTTTTGTCCTGCATTGGCTGTGACCTCTAAGAGCATCATGATGACTGGCCACTCCACGATTCCATTCTCTGCTAGAAGACTGGGTTGGTTGGACACAAGAGAGGTTCTGGCTATAGTGTTGCAAAAGGCATTGCGACACTTTTCTGCAAATTCAGGTGAGAGGCTTTTAATGAACTCTTCTTGGGCTTGGGTGTAACACTCTCTTGTGTCACCTCCCACTTTGCTGTTGGACCTCTGGACGACATTCCCTTTGGACGTATCAGCTCTCGGGCAAAGATAATAGTGGTGTTCTGCAGCACGCTGTTCTCTGCAGTCTGGCCTCCTGCACAGAAACTCTGATTTAAAACAGTCACCTTCATTGTGAATCTCCAGGCATTTCTTGCAGGCTCCCAGCTTCCTGACAGCATCTCTTTTCTCTGACAGCTTAAGCGCGCGAAACTTTTGGCAGAAGTATAGCTTTTTCTTATGCTTGCCGTCTCCGCAGACCACACATCCTTGAGCCTGGTTGCTCAGTTGGGTGGAAGTTCTGGTTCGAGCTTGCCGAGGTTCAGGTTTTGGTTTTGGTTCCTCCTCCCTCAGTTGGTCCAGCTTCTCATAGATGGCTTCTTGACCTTGAAGAAACTTGAGGAGGTAGTCAAATCGCTTGTCTTCTTCAGCTTCATCACCTTTGCCAGCTACATGAAGAAGCCATTCCTTCTTCAGGCCATCAGGAAGTTTACTTTCTATTGTTTTTGTTACAAGAGGGTTCTTTATAGCACCAGTCTTGCCAAGCTCATTCAGATCGACCAGGGCTTTTTCTACAGATTGGATGAGCTCAACAATCCTCCTGGGCTGGTTACCTTTAACTGCTTGGAGTCTTTGGAGCTCTTCTACGATCTCAAGGGCTATAGTGGTCTTATTTCCAAAGCGGTTCTCCAAAACCCGGAAAACCTCCTCAGCAGTTGTGTAACTTGTAAGGCGGAGGTCTCGTATTGTCTTCTCATCCACACTGTCGAGAAGTTGGAACTTTTTAATCTCTTTGGATCCACTAGGTTCTCCCTGCATCTGGAGCGCTTCCCAATCTTTTTTTCCACCGGTGAAACTCTCGGCGGATACCAGAAAACTTTGGGAGGGCAGCTGGCTTTAATTTAATTGCTGGTGTGGTCACACAACTGATTGAAGTAGTACTTAATCTGCTGGTTTCTTCTCTGACGTGTGCCCCTATAAAGTCTGCTTGTCTTATTGTAAGTTTTGGCAGGATGGTTTCAAGGTCTTTGATACGACTCTGGAACTGTTGTTGCTCTGCTGTGGGGACCCAGCACTTCCAATGTTTATGCTCCTCCTTCGCAGCCTTCACAAGTTTCTCTAGTTGCCCGATCATAAAGAGATATGCATCTGGGTTTTTACTTGGGTCCACAGCTCCCACGTTTTCTGCTTGCGACTCTGCTGTTGTAATTGCTTGTGTCAGTTCATATTCCCCGAAATTAGCCCACAATGTCTTTTGTATGAGGTCCTTTAGCTCTTGCAGTTTTTTCTCACACTCATTGGCTGTTTTGACCAAGTCGCTCTTTTGCTGCTCACTCAACTCCTCTGCATCAGAGTTTTCTTCATTACATTGATCCTCTACATCATCGTTGGCTTCCAGGACTTTGCCAGCTTCTGCAGTGAGCTTCTTAAAACTGTCTCTGAGCTCCTCTTCTGACATCATTGTATGCATTCGTAGCACATTATTGGCCAGACGGGAAAACTGACGCTTTGCTGATGTCCTTGCAGTCTTTAGCTGCTCCAACAGTAATGAATCAGCCATTTAAATCACGACAGCAGGGCGGGAACAGTCTTTATTTGTCTCTGGATACGGGTCTCACTTTTCTGGTCCTTCTCCAGTCTTGAAAGCGGTTTTTCACTGTCAAGTTGTGACTTATTTCTTGTGCAATTCCCCACTTGAAAAGGACAGTCCCTCCACATGAAGATCTTAACTGGATTTCACTCAATAAACAGCCATGGGATCAGTTGTTTGTCTTTTATTAACCATTCTTTGATGGGCAGTAAACAGGTGAAAAACCTCAAAAGAGAGATAAGTTCAAGTTATTATCTGAGTTGACAGTCAAAATAAATACATTTATTCACATTTAACTCAGATAAACACATTACTGTCATTATAAGTTACAAGGTTTATAAGCAAATGTTATCCAAAAAATACCCACCATTTTAAAACAAATGATCAGAATTAATATATGTCTTTAGTCAAATTCACATTTTAGCCAAATGCAATACAAAATATTTTTTTAGTAGTAAAAAATTCAACTTACTTTCTAATCATTAGTTTTAAGCCGTATATTTCTAGTAAAGGATTATTATAAATTATCATTGTAGCCACACAACTAGATATGTTATACCAAAACAAATCAGTTGGTATTTTAATTTTCAAAATGTACATTTGAAGTATATTTGAACGTTAGAAGTTGCAACTACCACTACAAAAAGTCCATCAAAACTATAAGTCAACAAAAGTTAAGAGTCTGTGTTTTTCCAGAGCATCAAGTCAATCTAGCCAAAACATGGCCAATATGGCGCTTACCGGCTGTCCTTCACAGTTTTGTGGAGGGCTTAGTCTTGCACAATCACTTTGATGACAAAGATGAAGTTTCCTTCGTTTTGTGGTTCTATAAATGCTCCTTCCACTGCGGACTAAAGACACAACAGAGCAAGGCACTGATTGCCTGGAAGATTTGTTTCACCTGGTTCACCACTGATTGAAGGGGAGGAGGAGCTCCCAGACAGTTTGTCAGCACAACAATGAAGCCCTCAAGTGCTCCATCTAGAATGAGCGGTGGAGGCAGTTTTCACTCAGGAGGAAACGGTCTTGATTTCAGTCTGACCATCAGTGATGCCCAGCTTGAAGATGCAGGAGATTATTACTGTCAGAGTTACCATGAGATCAGTGGTAGTTATGTGTTCACACAGTGAAAAAATGCTGCACAAAAACCTCCCTTGGTTAAACCACAGAGAATCCTCTGAATGCATCCGAGACCTACAGGTGCTGAAATGAGAACAAAAAACAGGGGTTAGCATCAATGAGAAATACACACATATATATACTTTATGTATTCTTATTGAATCTAATTAATCTTCTAATCCAGATCTGCCCTATAGAAATAATATGCTGTTCTTGTATTTTTCCCAGACAAATCAGTTGTGTTCTATATATATTTACTAGATAAAGGCCACAACGTAGGCCTTTGTGAAAATTCATATTTAAACGATACCTCTATAGATAGCCTACATGTGATGTGCGAGTTTTTCAGCATGCAAAGATACAACTCTATTGGGTTATACAAAGTTAAGAAGCAGAAATGCATATTCTTTAGTTCTTTAGTTATGCTCTTATAACGTATATATATATATATATATATATATATATATATATATATATATATATATATATATATATATATATATATATATATATATATATATATATATATATATATATATATATGGGAATAAAGAAAATAAGGAATATGACACAATAAAAACATAACCATAATCAAATATTTTAATTTTAAATTAAGATTTGCAATTCATTTCTTGTTTATCACAATAAAAGGAACCTGGAAAAAATAACATGTAGCCTAAAGTATATTTCTCTCAAGTGTGCTTTTTAAAAAACATATTTTGGAAATAAAATAAAGGTCTCAATACTGTCCAAAGGCAAATAAAACTAAATACAGACAGAAACTTGTAATGTCTTACTGCCCCCTACTGGAACTAATGAAACCTCTGCATCGTTCAACTCCTGAACTGAAACCTTCATTAATTTGTGAAGAGCAAGAGTTTTGCATAAGCAACACATGGACAATGCTTTTAAAACAGAGAAGAGTGAGTTTAACTGAAAGTTGTTGGTCATGGCAACATACTTTTATGTACAGTAGGCTACGTTATATTTTGAACTCTAAATAGCAAGGAACGAGAAGAGTGCAAACCCCATAAGACTTAATGTTACACAAGTGAAAGTTCAGAGGAAATGTCTATTGCCTTCACCATTATTGAATCCAAGTCGGTTCCAAGGGTAGCCTATAGTAGCTACAGGCGTTGATATTGGCTACAATTTAACATTTCCCCTAACAGTAATCACGTCGTATGTTTAGAAATGAACAACTCGTCTCACTTGAGTTGGTGAATCGATCAAACGGGTTACCAAAATGGTCCGTGATTTAGTCTGAATCATTCGGACAGCCTGAATCTTTTGAAGCTTTCTCACAGAGTAAACTCAAACATGTAGGCCTAACGGGATAGTCTATTATAAAACACAAAGAGCACTGGATGCAGTGATATTGATCTGAGTTTATCAATATTCACTTGATCATTTTTCAGCGACGATGAAGGTATTTATGTTGTGCACGCCACGTGCAGAAATGTCTAGTTTTTAGATCAAATTAAGCGCTAACATAACATTAGGCGTTCACATAATGCTAGAAAGAAACACATTGAATCTCCATATGCAGCTGTGACACACACTATGGTTCCGTTTGTGTAGCTACATAATTTTACTTGTAAACTTGCAATATCCTACCACAAGTTGCTATTGTTGTTTTATCACTAGGGGGCGGTGTCACAATACATACCACCACTGTCATGCTGATTTAGGCCTATTTATGTCTCTTGTATGTCTAGCATGGTAGTCTGAAATATAGCTACATAGAATTGAGAGATCACTTCATATTCATATGAATTGTTTACAGGTTAAGTTATTTTGAGAACAGTTAGCGCCGCCGCTACCACCACGCGCATCACGCGCTGTGCGTAGGGCACCAAGTGCTAAGGGGGCACCAAAAATAGCCTAATGAAAAATCAATCATCAAACGTCTTGTTATAATCAGATTCGCGTTCTTCATCTTCAATCCGCAGCGGCGCCGAGCAGAGCACGTCAGAAACAGAGGACAGGGTGTGTGTGTGTGTGTGTGTGTGTGTGTGCGTATATCTTAGCCTCATTGGTCTGTCACTGCTCGTCAATGTCAGAATATTTGAGATGACCAATCAAATCAATGTAGGCGGGCTTTATGTTCACAGACGCTGAGCGCGAATTTTAAGAGTGCAACTCGACACTTCAGTGTACGGTCAAGTGAGAGATAAGATGTAAGTAGCTAAACTTAACTTTGTATATTTGACAGGTTTTTTTAGGTTATAAATGTTAAACTAATGACAAAAAATAATTAGGCAAACTATTATAGTTTTGTCTATTTTCGCCATTTTGAACTGAAAATAGGCCTATGTAACATGTAGCCTAGTGTAATAGTTTAGGCTACTGTCATTGTGAGGGGACAAGAAACATGAACAAAGCCGTTTTCATTTCATCATGTTAGGCACAGGATTAATAATGAATGTGTACATATTGAGAATAAAATACAAATTGTAGCCTTTAGTAAATTAAAAAAGCCAACTTTAGGAGTGGAACAGACAGGGCAAGATAAAAACAAAGAGAAAAGGAGTGTGATGCTGATGAGGAGAGAAAAATAATCAGCTGCCCACTGACATGGTTTTAAAGCTGTTTTTTTTTTTTTGTTTTTTTTTTTTTGCCTTTACAACATCTTAAAATGCACATCTGTAGTTCAGAAAAATCCAAATTTTCTCGGGGTAACCCCGAACCCCCCTGACTAACCTGCCTCAAATTCGGGACCACAGTGATTATAAAACCATGCCATTGCATGGTAATGAAACTAATTAATAGTAAGCATTAGACCCTAAACTAGAGTGTTACTTTTTTATTTTTATAAATCATACCCTCATTGAAAATCCTCAGGAAATTTTCAATTTCCTCAAATGAAAATATTTTTTTTTTTTATTGGGGGGGGGGGCATCATAAAGGAATTATGCTTAGGGCACCAAAATGGCTAGCAGCGGCACTGAGAACAGTTGAGTTGTCTCTCATATGCGGGACTATTCACATCACACCAGTCTGTGCTGACATTTCCATTAGATAAAGGTGTTGCAGTGAGTGTTACAGAACTGCTGTGCTGGTTGTGGTGTATAATGTATCTCAGACTGATGTGCCGAGACAACTAAGTAAGCCATTTACAGCTTGATTTTTGTGTACTGATGCGTATACTTGAAATCTGCCGTAGTGCATGTGACAAACTGATTATGTTCCTAATTTTAAACTTGCGTTGGATAAAAGCGCCTGCTGCTGCTGGAATCCATAAGCGGGTCTTTATTAAAGGATCTGATCATAAAATCCAAAAAATTGTAGTCAGGTCACAAGCATTGGTCAAAGCACTGGTAAAACAATCCAAAGGCAGACAAATCCCAAAAAACAGCAATCCAAAAGCGTGAGTCAAAAAGCAAAACAATGGTCATAACAGTGATCATCAAAAGAGATTTGGTAGAACGCTTAGTAAGGCAGAGAACTGGCAATACTTCGCAATAAGGCAGTGATAGCACATGGCTTAAATACAGAGTGACAGGAAATGATGTGGCAGGAACTGGAAGTAACAGAGTTCAATATTCAGGTGATGGCTCCCTCTAGTGGACTGGTGCCTGATCAAACGTTACACTGACATTTCGGCCCGCTTGTTAGTACGCCCGACTCCCATGCTGGAGACGCCGGTTCAAATCCTACTCGGAGCAGGTCTAGTAGGACGGGTTACATTTGGTGCTGTGACCCAGATGGTAGTGAGGTTTAGGGGTGTGAGTGTAACGGACGAATAGGCCAGAAAGAGTTGTGCATGTAAACCTCACTCCCCTGGCCTTAAAGGAGAACTCCAGTGCAAAATGAAATTTGGTCTAATTACACATTGTTACCTAGTCAACCGTTATCTGAGATTTGTTTTCATGATTATCGAATGTAAATAGTTTTATCTCTAAAAACAGTTTAGCCTATAACGCTAGCAACGCAAGTATATAGGGCATAGAGTAATGACAAATAAAAATCGCTAGTTTATACCACTAACAAGGCTCAAAATAGCCCAACACTAACACGGTAGCATAATCAGTGTCCCTACATACAAACCAAAGCATTGAGAACGCTGTAAGTGTACAGACAGTTTAATAAGAAGATATTTTATAAAGATAGTCCACTTCGCGAAAACAGAAGTGGTCGAACCACGAAAGCCGAGCCACCTTATCACAACTTCTGACTCATCTTACCAGCGCACACATCTCACCAGCGCACTTGGCTCGGCGTTCGTGGTTCGACTGCTTGAGACTGTTTCCAAAGATGGCTCCTGTCTGTTTTCGCGAAGTGGACTATCTTTATAAAATATCTTCTTATTAAACTGTCTGTACACTTACAACGTTCTCAATGCTTCGGTTTGTATGTAGGGACACTGATTATGCTACCGTGTTAGTGTTGGGCTTTTTTGAGCCTTGTTAGTGGTATTAACTAGCGATTTTTATTTGTCATTACTCTATGCCCTATATACTTGCGTTAGCGTTATAGGCTAAACTGTTTTTAGAGATAAAACTATTTACATTCGATAATCATGAAAACAAATCTCAGATAACGGTTGACTAGGTAACAATGTGTAATTAGACAAAATTTCATTTTGCGCCGGAGTTCTCCTTTAAGAGGTTCACTAGCAACTGATTCTAGAGGCTGCGGTCTTTAGCATCTTGGCCCTGTCCCAAGTGGCACACTTCAGGTGCACTTTTGGTCTTGTGGAGTGCCTTTGCAGTCAATATGTGATATGCGACTCTGCAGCAGACTTCTTCCCAACAGTCAAAACGGCGTTACGCCACAAAAGTGTAGACTCGTAGGAAGACCGCAAGTGTTTAGGGTGCCATTTGGGACAGGGGCCTTGTTAGCACGCCTGCCTCCCACACCAGAGACCCGGTTCAAATCCCCCTCGGAGAGGGGCAAGTAGGACCGGTTACAATAGCATAGTGATACCAAGAGAATTATGGCTGTCATCATTTTTATTAGTCCTTGAATTTCAGTAAACTAATTTTTTTGCCAGACTTTCTTTGTTCGATTGCTCTGCAGATGCTGCCACCTATAACTGTCATCTTCTTTTGGAAGGCTTGATGTTTGTTGTGTTTTGCACACTTTGTGGAAACTACAATACTCAATCTTTACTACATCTCCTCAGTATGTCTATTTTCTGTTTATATTTTACATTTTTGTCATTACCCTTGTATACTTTTTTTTTATTTTTACCCTTGAATATATATATTTTTCTTTTTGCAAAAATAACCGTGTGTCTTTTTAATGCTTTACCTGGTGAAACACAGCCGTGGCATTCAATGCCCAGTGAAAAGCAGCACCCGAAGCATCTAATCACTGTCCCCAGCGTGGAACTTTGAAGTGCTATCAGGTTCAACGCTGAGGCGGGTGAATAGGCAAACAGACCTTTATTGTCGTAGAGGAGGTTAAGCATGGAATAAAAGAATAGTTGAGATCGTTTGTCTACTCTGGAGCCTGGCTGCCCCAAGAGGAGGGGAGACCGTTCTGGGAGAAGAGGAGCAAGTGTCCCATACACAAACATCATATTCTCTGGTGGTAAAGCTAGAGAGATGCAGGTGGAATGTATTTATTTTACCTTGTAACGCCTGATGTATGAAATGAAAGTCCAAATCCCCAAAATATTTTTTGTTGCAGGCTAATAACTTAAGTCTGTAGGAAAGTTTACTATAGGCATTATGGGATGGGCATAGATTACTCTTGGCTCATTAGGTGACTTTCACTTTGCTTTACCACTGCCTCTGAAGCTCATTAGGACTTTTACAACTGAGCTTGTGATTACCAGCTCTGATCTACCTTCAGAACACAGCCGTGGGTTACCTTGGGTCAGTGCACCCACACACAGGCCCTCATACAGACCGGGAGGTGTGGTCATCGCCATAATTCCCGCTCTCAACCCGAACATCATCACCCAATAAACTGGTGGTTTTTAAGAACATTCAGTGTGAATGACGTAGAAGATTCGCCAAATGGTAGCCTACTGATGCATCAGCACAATGTTTGTTTGTGTTCACTGGTTATCTTTGGGTTGGTGTATGCTGCTAAGTTTATGCCTATTCAATTTAATATCATATTTCTTTCTAATTCTAATTATGCAATTAAAACAATTGTTATAATACCTGCTAAAACTGCATGGGAAATTAGTCTAACTTGCAATACTTAACGGCTGTTCATCAAGTTTTTCCATAGGGAACTCTGCCCACATTTTCAGAGCTGGGTGTGAATGTCCTGCATGTTTGTGTTTACTCACTGTTACCCTGGTATGTCTCTACCGTGACCCTGTGTCCTCTTTACTGTAACAGAACACAGCCAAAGAGTCAATATTGTAAATTTAGTCTTGCAGTCTGCAGAAAAAGTGCCAAAGCCTGAGTTTAGAGCCTCTGTGCTGGCCTTTTCATAACACTGCGTGGTTGGAAGTAAATCCACATAGTTAATGGACCATGGTCCATTAGTAATTCCCTGTACATAAACATTAAATGTCTGAGTGTTTGCATGGATGCTAGTATAAGATTTAACCTGTATTTTTCCTAGTTTTTTCATAGGGCTAAATTATGGCTGTTAATTGAATGTAATTAATTCATTAAAAATAATAATTTGATTAAAAAAAAACTTCATACCCCCTGTCTATTCAGGGGTTTTTTCTTTTTTTATTAAATTTGGGGGCTCAGCAAATATTGATGCTATTAATTTGATAATTTTACAATACAATTAAACATTCATTATTGCATTAGGTCTGAAAATCTAGCATAATATCAATTATTAATTATAATATTAATTAATTGTAATTAAATGTTTTTCAAAGAAAGAGTTTATTTGTTTTATTTCTCCATATCTTTTTAGATAACTGGTATCAATCTAAAGACAGGTTTGTGAAATAGTTTGCCAGGTCTACTTAGGTAAATGAGTACTCACTATTAAAGAGGTTGTTCCACATTATAAAGCAAGTCACAGTTCTCATGCAATATAGTAGGAAGAAAGATATTTCGGTAACACTTTATTTCGATAGTCCACTTTAGACATTCTGCTAACTATAAGTAACTTTGCAACTGCATGTCAACTAACTGTCATTAGAATATTAGAAGACTGTCTGCTTAATATTTGCTAACACTTTATTTTGTTGGTCCCCCAACAGACATTCTACTTACTATAAGTAACTTGTCAACTACAAGTCAACTTATTCTCCTAACCCGAACCCTAACAACCATAACCTAACAGTCTACTGACAGTCTACTACAGCCTACTAATACTCTAATGAGATTTAGTCAGAGGTGGAAAGTAACGAATTACATTTACTCGCGTTACGTAATTGAGTAGTTTTTTTTGTGTACTTCTACTTTTTCAAGTAGTTTTTAAAATCTGTACTTTTACTTTTACTTAAGTACGTTTTGTTTGAAGTATTGTACTTCGCTACATTTGAAATCATATCCGTTACTGAGTAAAAAATATCAATACAACAAGGGAGAAAAAAAAATCACACTCCGGAAATTACTGCATTGGTTGAAGGGCGGGAGAACAAACGCGCAAGAAAGGTGACGTCGCAGACCAGCTGAAGCTGAAAGCGAAGCGCCCTTGAATTCTTATGAAGCGAATTATGGGCAGTATGAAAATAGTTTGTAGGAAAAAAGCGTGGTTGTCCTCGAGGATAGATATCCAATTTGCAAAAAATGTGGACGCAAAGTGGCTGCAAAAGGAGGACACCATCCCTCCTGCAGATAAAGGTATGTCCCGATTATAAATTAAGGCCGAATGACTTACCTTATGCAGAGGGAATCCCGGAATCCAGTAGCCTGAATCCAGTCATGAAAATGGAATTATTCACTTAACGCAGATGTCACGTAAAACACGCAAAATAATGGATGGATAAATACATGGAAAGTAAAACGGTGCAATAAATCCAATCGCGACATGGTCTGTGAATATTTAAGCACAAAAATACTGCAAATATATAACCATATTTGTTCTGCTTAACTGCGCCGCTTTGTCTACTAAGTTACATACTCAAGTACGCGTGACGTTCATGGTGTTTTCAGCGTCTCACAATTTGATGATATGCATACATGAACATTTCCAGAGCTGCTCTGAGAGAACGCCTAATGAGCATTTTCATAATTTTATTTGATAAAAACCATTGTCAAATACACTTTGAAACACCTTTTTACACTTTTGGTCTTCACTACAACCCGTCAAAATAAAAGTTCGGTTTTACTTGGAGACATGACAGAAATATATTACTATTGTAGGCATACAATAGAACATAGCCTACTTCTCAAAATAATAATAATAACAACAATAATAATACATTTTATTTAAACATTATTTAAAGGAATATATTTTTTGTCCATGGTTTGATTTAGTAAATCTGTTTTTGGAGCGCTTCCCCCCAAAAATAAAAGGAGTTTAAATTTACATTTAATTACCACCGTTTTTGATAATATATTTGGATTAAATCATAAAAAGAAACATTAATTTTCAGAATAAAATACATTTCATAGGACAATATTATTCTAAAACATTTTAATAAATAAATAATGTTAAAAATAAGTTGTTAATCTAATTCATTATCAATTATCGAATTTAATTGATTAGACGTTTTATTGAATTTTTAATAAACAAAACAAACAAATGGTTTCAAGTTTGTTTTAATTAAAAGCATTTGTTAAACCAAAAAAAACCCTGTTTCATTAATTTCACGGTCCTTTTAACTGATGATAATAAGAATAACCATAATTTAATAATACAGTTTATTTAATAATTGATTAATACTGTAAACCGTGATATTTTCTGAGACGTTATCATACTGTGAAAATCTCATACCATTACACCCCCCCCCCCCCCCCCCCGCTGTTAAAAAAGTAACTCAGTAACTTTTACTCTGAGTAAATTTTAAATGAGCTACTTTTTACTTTTACTTGAGTAGATTTTTAGACCAGTACTTTTACTTGTACTTAAGTAAAATTTCATTGAAGTAGTAGTACTTTTACTTGAGTGAATATTTTATTACTCTTTCCACCTCTGGATTTAGTTGACACGACTTATAGTTAGTAGAATGTCTAAAGTGGACTATCGAAATAAACTGTAACCGATCTTTCTGAAGATGAAAAGCATGAAATTGTGCAGTGTTATGCAAAAGGCATGAAAACAACTAATATTGTGTGAAAATTGAACAGAGATTATCAAACTATCATGATATTTGTGAGTAATTTACACCACAAGAGAACTCTGTCAGACAAAGGCTTAAAGGGTTAAGGAAAGTTTCTGTCAAAACAAACTAGGACAGCTATAAAAAAACCCACTGTTGAGCAGTAAACAGTTATTTGAAGCTGCTGGTGTCCCTGGAGTCATTGTTACTATATTTTTTTATTTATTCGGAGGCCATAAATTTACCATTTATTATGTATGTGGATAGTCAACAGCATTTTGACATATGCTAGTTTGCAAAGCAATTCTTAACGCGGTGGTCTGTCTGATGTAAATATCAGACAGGAAACTGACAATTGGTACCTCTGTTACACAGCGCATAGAAAAACTGAAATAAATCTCAAGGCAGTGCATTGGCTGTGCCAAAATGTTGTGTGGTTGGACTCCCTTCGGGTTTGGCCAAATTGCATTTGAAAATTTCTCTAGCTAAGGCCAAAGGATCTTATGTCAGTCGTACATGTTTTCCACTGTTTGTTAATCCCCCAGGGGACACAGAGGGGTGAAAATGAAATCAGTGTTCCAGGTTAAAGCAAATAATCAGCCTCCCTCAATGGAAATCCAGGGCAGATTGATGTCATTTGTTTCTAAGGACTAATTGTGCCCAATCAAGCCTTGATGCCAATGAAGTGGATCAAATGATTGACAAGTTCTGCTCAGTGTTGACTTTGGACCAAAGGCAGGTCGTTAGATCATGAGTTTAAGCTCATGGAGGAAATAACACGTTGGCGGTGTCAGCGGGCCAGGTGAGTTCACAGACTCTGAAGTGCAGAAGAAGAATGTGATGTCAAAGGAAGAATTTTAAGGTAAGAGAAAATTCAAGTACTAGAATGTTTAATTTCCGCTTTGTAAATGTGCAATGACCGCCAAAGAGACTGAATAAATGATCGCTTATGCACACACGAAAATAATTTTTGTCATTTTCTCTGGAAAATAATTATAATATTTGGCCCTTGCAGCATGATGACATATGTTTTTACAGCTTTAAGAAGCACTCAAATAACAGAGGTGAAAATAACATTAGGTAATCCTCCAGAGTGCCTGTTTTGTATGCAGGCCTCCTCAATGCAAAATGGAGCTCCGTTCTTTTTTTCATTGCACAAGTCAATTACTTTAGGTTTAAAGTAGATCTGTGGTCTTTATTTACACCTCCTTGATAAAAAAATAAATAAATCAGCAAATTTTAAATATTCAACTTTTGACTCTAAAGACGATCCTTGCTTTGATGTGCATCAAGCTTTTTTTTCCCTTTATAAACCGACAACAGTTAATACCCACAGCGGGGACAAGGTGTTGAGAGAGCGGTGGCTAATGTTGAGTGATGGTGAGGCGGTGACATTGTATCCAACTTCCAGAGCCCTGTGTCGGTGTCTGCCACCTCATGGCACTGATTTAACCCCCAGAATTCCTTGCATTCCTCCAGTCGCGGGCCACAAGCTTCACTGTGGGCCATTTAAGATGACTGACTTTTTTTTTTGCTACCATTAAGCACCACCAGGCAATTGACCCCCTGACCCTCTACAAGCGACCTGTTGGAGCGACTTTCAAGTGTATACTTAAATCTTCATGGGAATGGCCTCCCTGATCCAGGATCAGGTCCCCCTGAGCAATCAACACCTAGAGGTTAGTTGGGTGAGCCTGAACCTTGTGGTCAGTCTAGCATGCTAAATAGTTTCTGTCTTTGCTCTGGCTGTGTGCGTGTGCATGCATGACTCTGTGTCAGCATGTGTATTGTGTAATGTATTTGCCTTTCAAGTTCAATTATTTTGGAAGCAGTTTTGTTTAGGAATGTTGTTGATTGGCTGACACAAATATCATTTTTCATGTCATATTTAACTAACATTAATGCGGTATTGAAGGAAAAATATTTCAGTTGTATATTAGTGTTTTATTAGGACTGTTTTCAGATCTAAGAGCAAGAAATTGTCTCAGGTTGTGGCTTGATTTGTCCTCTTTCTTTCTAAAATAAAATACAACATTTTAGCTGCTATTTAAAGATTTTGAAAAACTGAAAATGTCAGCTACAATCCTCTTTTTTTATATATTTGGCTTTAATGTAACCAAATGAAAATTATGTCATGCCGTTCCAAATCTGTATGATTTGTGTGTGTGTGTGTGTGTGTGTGTGTGTGTGTGTGTGTGTGTGTGTGTGTGTGTGTGTGTGTGTGTGTGCTTGTTTTCTGTGATATATGAGGACACAAATGTGTATAATGACATGCATATTACACTGGTATTACAACTTACACGTGATATATGAGGACATTGCATGAGTCCTCATATTTCAAATAGCTTAAAAAACATAAAAAACAATGTTTTTTTTTAAAAATGTAAAAATGCAGCATGTCTCCTGTGATGGGTACACTGTAAAAAGAAAAGGTGCCTGGAGGAACCTTTTGGGGTTCTTCACTTTGCCACACCGGCAGAACCGTCTGTAGATCCTCTAGGAACCATTTAAAAAGGGGCGGTTCTCTGAGGAACCACCCAGGTTTCCTGAGGAACTCTTATATAAGGCACTGTGTGGAACCGCTCTGGGTGCCTCCAGGAACCAATTTTTATTTATTTATTATTATTTCATGTTGTTACTATGTTACCATTAACTTCTATTATAATAAACAAACTGAACCAAATACAAAAATAATAATTGTTTATTACATATTTATTTATTACATACCGGTATTACATACATATTTAATACATACACTTCATGCACTTGGGAAAAGAAATAGAATAATATCAATGAATAGAATACACAAACAAATAGTATAATACATAATAAACATGAATAATCAACCATGTATATACAATAGGCTATACAAGAAAAGACATCTCAACAAAATGCATGGAAACACATATGTTCCATGTAAAATCAATGTAAGAAAAAAAAATGCATCTTCACTTAAGTTGTGTAAAGCTTGTTGAGTCTGATGTTTCCAAATCCAAAAGCTCTATCAGATGCCAAAAACAAACAACAAACGGTGCTAATATAAACTCATTGTGCTGTAATATTCCTGAAAATTATGATCCTAACTATTATCTCTATACCGAAATCTCAGATGGTTATTCAGCTATTTTGAATCGTAAAATATTGAAGCCTGGGATGCCGTGAGACTGGAGACTGTAATGTACACTATGGCTTTTGAAAAGCTTAAATGTGTGACTTGAATCAACAGTGCTCATGAATAGTTGAGTATTCTCACTAGAAACAAGATAGATAGTTAAGGTACGGTAAAACTATCTGTTGTTGTTCTGTGAATTTTCAGTCATTTCAATTAGAATCCACACGATCAGCAATTTCGCGTGTGGTCAAAAATGTCACTATGGGACCAAGTTGGTCAGTGGAATTCGCTGGATTTGACCAACAGAAGCTGCTTGGAAGAGACTCCTGTGTGAGCTGTGCTCGTCGCTACACTGATGACAATGGTCAATGGACTTTTTTGCCTGTGAAATTCACAAATGTGTTATGCTGCAGCGAGGCCTTTACTCGCTGCAACATAAAATGCAATGAATAATAAAATCATCACATGTGGACATGTGAGGTATTTAACGAGATAGAAAAGTGAAAAGCTTCATTTTCCGTTTGTTTTTCCTTTTTTCTGGATGGTCCAGGCACTTCAATGATTTTCAGGTCTAAAGGAGTATTTTTATTCTTGTTCAAACTTGTATTTCAGCTTACCGAGGTCCCTGCAAAGAACAAAAATTACTGTTAGTAGTGATATTTGTGAACTTAAATAATTTCCTCAGCCTTGTGACATTACAAACCTGTTTGACTTTCTCTCTGTGGAACCCAAAAGCAGATCTCGGGCATAATGCAACCGCAGTCACTGTTCACTTTCACTGCATGAAACAAGCATAACAAAATTGTGTAAATCATTCATGAAATCATTCTTATGAACACTTGTCTAGTTCAATTCAATGCAACAATTTATGTAAAAATTTATATTCTGTTAAACTCCAAAAATGTTACAGAAAATATCCTAAAATATATTAATTAAAAACCAATGTAGTCCACAACTCATATGTTATGAGTTGTGTTGTAAGTCTTCTGAAGCCATATAATAGCTTTTTGTCAAAAAAGACTAAACTTGAAGTTATAATTCAGAGTTCAAATGTCTTATATTCAAATGCAAATAATTAAGGTATAAGAAACATGAATGAGATTACACAGTCAAAGTCAAACAATACAATTTCACACAGAAAAGTTCATAGTAATAAAGTACTTGCATGTGGTGTAGCTAGGTAACTTACTGTAATTCAATGTTGCTTCTGAAATGTTAAGATGATTTTAGAAATGCAGTGGTTGTTCTGGGGAAACAAAAGAACAAAGCTGATTATATCAATTCACAACATAATATGTATTGGCCAGTAAAGGGCTTTAAAATGGTATTTGAAAGAATCAGGGCACCTGTAGTAAATAAACAAAAACAGACCAAACTAACGTTAACTATATCCACGCGTTATCATAACAAACGCCCAGCAGGAATCCGCTATTAATTAGTTGTATCAGCAAATTGAAGACACAGTTCTAAAGAATACATTGAATTGAATGACTAACGTTAAAACAATCTAAGACAATAGACAAAATTCTTCTTCTTCTTCTTCTTTCTTCATTGTTGTTGTTTAAGGTTTCAATTATTCAATAAAATAGGCCTATATACCTACTACTAAATAAACGTAAGCCTATATGTATACTGAATCATAAGTATAATTTATGAAATATATTTATGATTTTTTTTGTTGAACTCAAGTGTAATAATAATAATAGGATAGCCTAATAATAATCTTATTCTGGCCTCACAGAACCATTGGGTTCCTCCAGATGCTGGCTTTAACATAAGAGATCTTCTAGGAACCACTTAAATGTTAAAAGATCTTACAATAACCCTTTTATAGCATTCAAGTTCCTCTAATTTCCCCCAAAGCACTTCGAGGTCTCATGATAGTGAAAAGGTGACTCCAGAACCTCTGAACTGAATACAAAGTGCTTAAAGGATCCCATAAGTTCCAGCAAGAACCGCAAAGATTGTCAGTGCTCCTCCAGTAACCCTACTATAGGAGAAAGAGCTTTGAGGCACTTAAATTACATTTTTAAGTTCCTTGAGTATCCGACAGGATATCTGAGGCACCTTTAGTTTTTACAGTGTAGGTTTAGGGACAGGGGCAGTGTAGGGGGATAGAATATATAGTTTGTACAGTATAAAAACCATTACGCCTATGGAATGTCCTTATATATCACAAAAACAAACAGTGTGTGTGTGTGTGTGTGTGTGTGTGTGTGTGTGTGTGTGTGTGTGTGTGTGTGTGTGTGTGTGTGTGTGTGTGTGTGTGTGTGTGTGTGTGTGTGTGTGTGTGTGTGTGTGTGTGTGTGTGTGTGTGTGTGTGTGTGTGTGGAGAACATGAATGGCGATTTAAACCTTTACGCACTATGTACTCATCCATGTAGTGTATACATTTTATAAGGTTATTTTGTAATTCACTGTCGAAGTCTGATCGCCCCTCCTTCTCCGCTACATAATTAAAGATGTGGCAGTTGAGTGCATGAAGTGTCCAACGTTCCACACTAATTAAGTTAACATCTCATTTGTCCAGTTAATTAAGTGCATCCTCTGGGTATTTAAAGTGTACTTTTTATATGTGGAATTTTCAGTGAGAACACTGAAAATAGACTAAAAATAGAACACACTATTTATACTAAAAAATGTCACACAACAGTGCATAAATATGCATATTGGGACACACCTAGAAGCTTTTAAATTGCAATAAAGGATGCAGAAGCACTATAATTAGTGCTGTCACGATACTGGAATTTTGTACTGGAATGATACGGTACCTTGAAAAATATTGCTATTCTTTACCATTTTCGACACCATGGGGAAAACTGCCATACAGATTTTATTATTATCATCTCATAATTTTCTAATAATTTGGGTAATTTTGTTTTATTGAATGAGTTATTGCAATGAGTCCTCCAACAGAAATCATGCGATTTTACAAAATGGCAAATAAAACACAACATAAACTGTATTTCGCTACAGTACTTGTTTTGGAACATCAACGAACACCACTAACCCCTCGTGAGTTGCACAGTTTTGAAAATGAACGTTAAGGGTTGTTTTAAGGACATGTTTGTGCATGTTCGTAGACAGCCACTCTGAAGCGGTCAGAAATAAAATAGTCACAAATTCGAGACAGGACCCATCGTCAATTTCTGTGTCCACCACTTTAGTTCATCCAAAACAAACTAGAAAATAGACTCAAAGTGTTAAATACCGGAATTATCCTTTAAGAGCTTATGCATAGATCCAATATTCTGTTGCACAACAAGTGTTTTCTTTCTCAACTATTTACTTTCCAAAACTGACTGTTTACTCGCCAAGACAGGCATTTTGACAATTTTGTGTACCATATTTGAATGTTTAAGCACACTAAGCCACTCGTTTTGGTACTTTCATTCCATTGCATTCATATTACTATGGCTGTGTCAGAAAATTTTGCCAGCTGACATGTTTCCCTATCAGGCAGTGACTTTGCAGGCAGCGTTTGCACATGGAGGCACTTCACAAAACTGATTTCGGACAGACTTCTGAGGCAGTAGACCGGTTTAACGATCTGCAGCAAAATAGAGAGAGCTTTGGTAATAACTAAGCAAATTTTTAATAACTACAATAGTAATTTCTCCCTAGAAAGGACATCAAAAGTGGACAGCGTTGGTCAATAACATACATTTATACACAAACTGACCACCACTTGCAACTTTCAGATGCCATCTTATATTTTTTAGCTCAACTGTCACAGAATGGTGCACAGGATGTTGGAATATCAAAGGCAGCAAGGACACATCTATGCTGCCTTCAAAAATCAATCAGATATGGATCTATTCCTTACCTGATTCACCCCCCCCCCCCCCTCCCTCCTCCCTCCCTCCCTAAGAGCAGATTCCAGATGCTCCAAAACACAATAATCCATGGGGGAGTGGAATAATCCCCAGCCGACGGTTCAGGATGCAGGGCTAAGGAGAAGACCACCACATCCAAGCATGTGATGATTCTAACCACTGGAAGGCCAGCTGGCTTGAAAACACCTGGAGGATCGGCTGGCTTGTGAATGTCTGGAGGGCCCACTGACTACAGAACGTCTGGATGGGTTGCTGGCTTAAGAACATCTGGAGGGCCGGCTGATAGATGGGTGTCTGGATTGGCGACTAAGGCCCCATCCACACTACTGCGTTTTAGTTTAGAAACGGAGAATTAAAACGAATACGATCTCCGTCCACACCAGCGTTTTAGCTGCGATCTCCGTCCACATAAAAACGACTGAAAACGCGCATCACGTGACCATTCACCTACACTGGGCATGCGCGTGCCGGTGTAAACACCATTCCTCAGGAACCACAACTTCATTGATAAAATTATCCCACCATGCGCTGGTTCTTCCCGGCTTAAGCCAAAACCGACGCTCCATGTACGGTCGATACCGCCGCTGCACACGGCACGGGAATTGTCACAGATCGCTGGAATAATAGCTTGCCTCCGGCGCATGTAGGCAGTTAACGTTACAGCATCAGGGAAGGATACGCTATGACTGATGACACCCAATCAGAGAGCCGAGCGCGAGCCTCTGCGTCATCGTTTCTAAAGTCCTCCGTTTTGACCCGTCTACACTAAAACGCCCTCCGGAGATTCAAAACACAAAACGGGTCTGCAGCGTTTCTAAACTTCTCCGTTTTAGTGTGGACGGGAGGTGCAAACGTAGCAAAAGGTCTCCGTTTTTAAACGAAAACGTAGTAGTGTGGATGGGGCCTAAGAGAAAGGGGTCTGGACTCTGGAGTGCGCGTGAGGAAAGGAGGACCAGTGCAATTGTGACAGTATCTCAGGAGACAGGAAGTCAAGCTAACTTTGGATTCGGACGTGCCTTTGTCTTGCTACCTTGGACTGCGTCCTCTGAAGACAGCATTTTTCAGTTTTTTGGATGCAGCCTATGGGAGAAAGTGCAATGCGCAATATGGCAAAATAAATCCTGGCTTTCAAATAAAGGAGCCAATTGGTAAAGTTATAGCATCATTTTAACGCTATTTAAGCATAAGAAACCGCATTTATGAAACAGTTGTTGTCAAATTTCATTGGTGATTTTGGCGATTCAAAGCTTGGTGAACAACTTTGGAGTATTTGACATTTCCCCATTCAAAGAGATCGTAGCTGCACTTGCATGACTGAAATAGCTGCCCAAGAGGCATTTTAAAGATGGTTGCATAGTGAAATGACTTGTCTTAAAGGGACTTTGATATACACTGAACAAAATTATAAACACAACACTTTTGTTTTTGCCCCTATTTTTCATGAGCTGAACTCAAAGATCTAAGACTTTTTCTATGTACACAAAAGGCCTATTTCTCTCTAATATTGATTATTGCACAGGTGTGCCTTAGGCTGGCCACAATAAAAGGCCACTCTAAAATGTGTATACACGCTGTCGTATACTCCGATCCAGAGCATCCCAAACATGCTCAATGGGTGACATGTCCGGTGAGGATGCTGGCCATGCAAGAACTGGGATGTTTTCAGCTTCCAGGAATTGTGTACAGATCCTTGCAACATGGGGCCGTGCTTTATCATGCTGCAACATGAGCTGATGGTTGTGGATGAATGGCACAACAATGGGCCTCAGGATCTCGTCAAGGTATCTCTGAGCATTCAAAATACCATCAATAAAATGCACCTGTGTTTGTTGTCCATAACATATGCCTGCCCATACCATAACCCCACTGCCACCATGGGCAACTCGATCCACAATGTTGACATAAGCAAAATACACACTGTCTGCCATCTGCCCTGTACAGTGAAAACCGGGATTCATCCGTGAAGAGAACACCTCTCCAAAGTGCCAGACACCATCGAATGTGAGCATTTGCCCCTTCAAGCCGGTTACGACGACGAACTGCAGTCAGGTCAAGACCCCGATGAGGACGACGAGCATGCAGATGAGCTTCTCTGAGACGGTTTCTGACAGTTTGTGCAGAACTTCTTTGGTTATGCAAACCGATTGTGCAGCAGCTTTCCGGGCGGCTGGTCTCGATGCTGGATGTGGAGGTCCTGGGCTGGTGTGGTTACACGTGGTCTGCGGTTGTGAGGCCAGTTGGATGTACTGCCAAATTCTCTGAAACGCCTTTGGAGACAGCTTATGGTAGAGAAATGAACATTCAATTCACGGGCAACAGCTCTGGTGGACATTCCTGCAGTCAGCATGCCAATTGCACGCTGCCTCAAAACTTGCGACATCTGTGGCATTGAGCTGTGTGATAAAACTGCATATTTTAGAGTGGCCTAGTATTGTGGCCAGGCTAAGGCACACCTGTGCAATAATCATGCTGTCTAATCGGCATCTTGATATGCCGCACCTGTGAGGTGGATGGATTATCTCCGAAAAAGAGAAGTGCTTACTAACACAGATTTAGACAGATTTGTTAACAATATTTGAGAGAAATAGGCCTTTTGTGTACTTAGAAAAAGTCTTAGATCTTTGAGTTCAGCTGATGAAAAATGGGGGTAAAAACAAAAGTGTTGCGTTTATAATTTTGTTCAGTGTAGATCAGTGGTGTGTGCCCTTTTAGTGTGAGCGCGAAACCTGTGGGAATTAGTAAAATTATGCTCAACACAAGCACTATTCAATGTGAGCAAATGAGACGAGTGAGAGGAGGTGGGTTTGTGTCACTGCACTCTCAGAGAGATGAGAACAAGAATGTGCAGCTGGTATCGGTGTATCGATATGGCAGAAAATGTGTTTTGGAACTGCTTCAGATATTTCAGTATAGATACATTTCAAAATATCTATATTTTTGACAACACAACTATAATATTATCATAAAAATAAATGACAGAATTTTTCATTTATTTAAATGTGGACAACTAAAATGCATTGTAATGGAAAAGGCTGCTAATGTGAAGCTGCTTTCTCAATTTGTGGCCTCTTGATGTTGTCTTTATTAACCTATAGTAACAAGTAGCTGAAGCAACTATACATGTTTCCTAGTCTTCTCTAGGGTAAGGAATGGTTTAGTTCAAGCTGCATTCTTAAATAGATCAATATCTTATGCACATAATCAGAATGTGATCTACTCCACAGTTTCCATACTTCAAGCTTTATCCATTTAAAATGAGATTAGTTGGTAGATTGGTTAGATGTTTTATCCAAGATTTCTAAGTTCAAGATGTTAAAGTACTTTTTATCATGTCCTTTGTACACTTCCTTACTAATGTCCTCCTGGATGCAGTTTGCAAGTTGTAATTGGAAGCATGTTTTTCATGTGCTCTTCAAGTTCTATCAAGATGTTAAAGATGTTAAATCTGCTCCTTTTTTATCAGTGTATTTTTTGTAGATAAGATTACCAGAGTTACTCAGGCAGTATCAGAGGAGGCTGTTACCCATTATGTTGATAAGTAATATATAATTAATACTAAAGAGGTTTTATTGTATGATGTGGCTTCTATTGAGAAAAAAAGAACATGCTTTAGAAAATACCCTGTCACTTATTGGGAAAAAAATCTTAAAATTCCACACCTGGAATTTACTGAAAGTCCCTGACAAGTCAGGTTTTACTGAAATTTAGTCTGTAGTTATGTGAGCAAGTGTGTCTGTGTATGTACTGTATGTATGTGTATAGGATCTTTGTGTGTGTGTAGGTAAATCGAACTTTTTAAAACCCCTCCTCCTATTTAATTCAATGCAAAAACACTTCCCTTTCCACCCTGTTCATGTCATAACACATTTCCTTTTCCTCTTGGATTCAGACACTAGACTGGCCCAGCAGAGCGGGACAGGTTTTGGGTTTCCTCCAGAGGACTAAGGGTTTCACAATCAATGAACACTTTGCTGATTTTTATTGACCATAAAGTTCCGTTTTACTTTCGTGGCATGTATTCATGCTAACATCTTGAAGTTTGTTTTGTGATCAAAGGATATTATAATAGTGAATATTGATGCTAATACAGCCTTTAAGCTCTCCTGTAGCATCTTTTTTTAAATGCCACTTTTAAAAATGACACTTCAGTGTGCAAAAAGTTGGAACAAACTTTATTCTTGGATGACCTAGACTTTGACTGTGTTTGTAATACTAACCCGTTAAAAAGTTTGGATTAGTTTGTTAATAATTTTTACATTTCACAGAGGCTGCCTCTATTTGATCCAAAATAAAAACAGAAATATTGTGAAATCAAATTTTAAATAACTATTCCTGAATTTTCAGCATTATTACTCCAGTATTACATGATCCTTCAGAAATCAATCATATGATGATCTCGTGCTCGAGAATCATTTCTTATTATCAATGTTGAAGTTTTGCAGCTGTGCATGCTTAACATTTTTATATTATAAACGTCTGTCACCAAATGATTGTCTCTTTTGATCAATTCAATGCGTCCTTGCTGAATTAAAGTACTAATTTCTTTTTTTTTAAAAACAATCTTACTGACCCCAAACTTTTGAACAGGAATATATATATATACAGTATAGAAATAATGAAATATACAACCTAGTACACTGTGTGCTCAACCTTCCATTTTAAGTGAAATGAGGCAGAAGTACTGTATTTATACTCAAGATTATTTAACAACCATCTGTTTTGACTATTGACATTTCTAAACACATTTGAATTACAATGCTAAATTACAACATTTCCAATACTCAGTCATTGAATAATGATAATTTTTCGTGCACTGTATTAAAAATAAAAAAATACAATAGGCAGAATACCACATTTCAACAAGTAGTAAGCTAGCATTCCATTCTGAACAGAGCCAGTGACTCACTAGTCCTCTTTTTCTTTTTTGTTGGACTTCGTGCAACTTATTAAAAGTCAGCCTTATATAAAGAATAAAGTAACATTTGATTGACTATCCAATTAGATATACTCTTCATATAATCCTATGAGAAAACCACTTGCTTTTGGCCTGTACTATAAATATTGTTAAGGGTTCAGCGTGTCAAGGATACTAAGAACTGCCATTACAAAGCTGTGCAACTATGCTCACCAGTCATGACATCACAGAAAGGTCTTACTGTTGGATAAAAGGACTTTGAGTTGGTTAACCTGCTGTTCTACCTGCAATCATTACATTGTTGTGACAAGGTGATGGACGTTTAGGAATAGACAATCTGTAGGTCATTACTGCCAAATGAAAGCCTGTGATCTTTGTATAAAACTCTTCTGCTAATGGGTAACCTGTGTCCAGTGTCATTTCCTTTTGATGTGCAAATGCCACAATGATCTGGGAGCCGAACTCTCTGCAAACGTCCTCAACAGGCACTTTTAATTAAGGGTGAGAGAAAGCCTCACTGTAGACTCCCCTCATCTGTTTCACATTTTCTCCACCGAACCACTGTAAAGGGACACTGCAGCCCCTGTCATATCAACTCTGCTTCTAATGTGTAAAAGAAGTCCAGAGGTCTGATTATCATTCAGTCAAAACACATGAGCCGGGGTCAGACCTGTCTAGCGTTGACTCAGAGTCCTCTGCTAAGTAGCCTAATCCACGTCTAACTAAACCCTGTATGCGAAGCACCGCAGTAGCCTCAACCAAAGCCATATGTTCCTGAGTGCTACCTATTTCAAACATCTGCACATCTCCAAATCGCTTTATCCCCTTATAGATGGTGCAAAGCTGTTGGGTCGGTGGTGACGCACAGAACCTTGCTGAGAATAATTTTCACTCGCTTTGTGGAGTTTTAGTTCAAAGCTAAGTTGATTCTTCAACTAGGTACCAGGAAAAAAAAAATCTTCTGTGCTTTCTCTATTTCTAAATCACTCCCAGTTCGCTTGTTGTATTCCTCATTTGTAAGCTGCTGATAAAAGTGCCTTCTAAATGTAAATTAATAATGTAAAAGTTGTGTAGGCCAACTCATGCATCTTCACACCTAATTTTAAATGGCATTATGTTTTTACACAAGGGCTGTGTTCGAAATTTAATAATCATTTAACACTTAGCAAACTGGAAGCTCTAGTAGTAATAAAAAGATTTATCTTGATCTCTGGCATGGAAACTAGCATGCATAAACCTTGGTTAAACAATTTAATAATAAAGTAAAAAGGAATTCATACCTGTATGATATTACTCTGTAGCCACAATGGATGGATGGATGATTCCTGCGGATGCCATCTTTTGGTCAGATGCTGGACTTTATTTGGCGTGACCATCACAGTGAATTATGGGTATTCTCTAGCCATTGAGCGTACATCGGTTGTATCGTTATTGCGGGAATGAGTGCACTCGATAACGTCCACTATAGTTTCGGACAACACTAAAAAGTGCCCTATTTAAGGCTATAAGGGGGCGGTTTCGGACACAACCAAGCACAATAATGCTAAGAATGCAAATAATGTGTGTGAAATAATATTACAAATTAAAATAACTGTTTTATATTTCAGTATATTTACATTTTTTATATATATATTATTTCTGTGATTACAAAGCTGAATTTGCAGCCACCATTACTCCAATCTTGATCACATGATCTCACATGATCTTTCAGAAATCGTTCTAATATGGTGATTTGGT
The DNA here is from genome assembly GCA_036326025.1 of Chrosomus eos. Taxonomy (NCBI): domain Eukaryota; kingdom Metazoa; phylum Chordata; class Actinopteri; order Cypriniformes; family Leuciscidae; genus Chrosomus; species Chrosomus eos. The sequence goes on along the minus strand of CM070827.1, from coordinate 31,055,940 downwards.
GCTCAAGAAACATTATTGTTATCAATGATGAAAACCGTTGTGTTGTTTAATATTTTTACGGAACCATTAAAGGTACAATATGTAAGATTTTTGTAATAAAACATCCATAAATCACTTGCACAGTGTGATATTTCTTGCAGTTGTATACTTACAATATCCCAAAAGTTCCCAAAGATTTTTAATTTCAGAGAAATTCCATAAATAATGGCTCGTCCCTGGTCATTGTAGCCAGTCAATGACGTAATATCCGCATTACCTGGTTTCCTCTCGTACTGTCATAGTAACCATGGCGACAGACGTGGAGAACTGCGCTACGTCTAGTGGCACGCTCACGCTGATGTTGTTTCGTTCAAACATTATGGATCATGGCAAGCGAACTTTGGGACAAAAGGAGAACTAAAACGAGGATCAATATCAGCATGGCGTTTTCGAGATGCCGAGAGCTCCACGTCCACGGCTAACTTTGACTTGACCACATGTTTACCACATGATCACATACCACAGTCATGTTAAAAACATCAATGTATTGTAAGAGGTTTTGCGACCCCTATCGGCGAAAAAAATGACATATTGTAGCTTAAAGTGGCCAATTTGCTCACCTTCAAACCTGCTTAACTCAACAGCGTTTTTTTGTTTTGTTTTTTTTTTCATGCAAGTTGTCAGCCACCGACAGCATTTTTGATTATTTTAATGTAATTGCTCCCAGAATATTTTTATGTATACCTATAAGACTGGAGAAACTGGAAGAACTGGAAGAGAGGGCAACTCTCTGAGTAAACAAAGGAAATTAACATTTTAATTTCTCTCTTGTAATATCATGCTGAGATCACCTGAAATTCACCCAAAAATCTATATGGGTTAATGTGAATAATTATCATACGGTATTACACATGTTTGATATCATTTGAAATGTCTCAGTGTGACTGGATTTAAATGTATCATTCCCAAAGAAGTAAACCAAAAGGCAATAAGAGTTTAGCCTAGAGATAATTACCACACAAAGGAGGGTGTGTCTTCCAGGCAAATGGTCTCCAGCTCTCAGGTGTAAACTCAATTCAAATTCCCATTGTTAGCAAATGGTTCCATGTAAATCAACTTCTTCCCCCAGTAAGTCTGGTTTCTGCCTTGGTCTGTCAATATAATGAAATGCATCGAGAGGCTCGGGCGATTCTGTAACTAAGACTAGCCCTTGATGCGATGGGTAAGAAAAACACTTTGCATCATGTATTTTATAATGTCAAGATATTGCATCTTCTCTCTTTATTCCAGAGCATTTGATGTTTGTATCTATTATCTTTGAATTGATTACAAATTGGCGTGATACATTTACCTGACATAATAAATTGTAATCTTTTGATTTTATTCTAATCGACTCTGACATTATTTTCAGTAAAGAGTTAAAATAGAATAATTAAACATTCGCTCACACTTAATGATGCACAGATATCATTAAAACCTTTTCCATTTATGGAGTCATATGAAAAAACGAGTTAGTATATGAGAACATGTATTTCATTAAATCAAATTACTTTGCCACTCAGAAAGATGTGCACAGAGACCTTCGGAAAACCTCCTTTCGGGGCGACTGAGCCGGGCTTACAACCTTAACATGCAATATTTAAAAAGAAATAACAGTCTCTGCTTTTAAACAAAACAAATGCTTTTTTTTTTTTTTTTTAACAACACTTGAATGTGAGAAAGTTCCATAAACAGCTGGCACAGAAAAAAACACACATTATTTTTCAGTTATTTTACATTATTTTAGCACCTCTCTTCCCAGTCTGTCAGTAACACCAAAGTCCCATTCAGGCAATTCATTTCACTTGGCGGCCATCTTTGAAACGCCTCTCGGGCAACTATTTTAGTCATGCATGTACAGCATGTCTTTGGAAACATCAAATTTTCCTAAACTGTTCACCAAACTTATGATTAAATTTCAGATTTGAAATCACCAGCTAGTGAAATCTAAAAAAACTGTTTCATAAAACTTCTAAATGCTCAAATCATGACAAAAAATCCTGCATTTTTTCAAGCTAAATCAGCCAAAGAGTATGCATTTGCTAGAAGGTGGAATCTCTTTCACAATTTTGAGTTTCACTTTTTTTTCCATTCATAAAAATACATGTGCACTGTCTTTGTGTAGTATGTAAAGTATTTGGTAACACTCTGTTTAGTTCCTGTCTCTATGAAGCCCCTCCTTCTGAAAAGTGTAGTGTGCTCTGATTGGTCAGCTGGACAACTGTGTTGTGATTGTTCAACCTCTTCAAGCTTGTTTCAGGAAAGGCATGCCTCTTACCATAAACTGTGAGATTAAGCTTTTTTGTGGGGGAGGGTGGGAATAAATGAGGAATATTATGACATATAGCCTGCTTTCCCGGAAGAAAACGTCTCCGGTTACTTTCGTAACCTCGGTTCCCTGAAAGGCAAGGAACGAGACATTACGGATGTCGTATATGGGAACTCTCTCTCATCCTTCACTTCCGCTGAAATCTTATTGGCTAACGCCAGCAACGCTGGCCAATTGACGCAAATATGCAAATACTGAAACCCCGTTGCAGTATAATGCAAGTGCAGCGTCAATTCCTCCTCAGAATCGAACAGAACGCCAAATCAATAGCGAACATGGCGGCGAGCGTAATGTCTCGCTCCTTGCCTTTCAGGGAACCGAGGTTACGAAAGTAACCGGAGACGTTCCCTTTCAAGGCTACGGAACTTCGACATTACGGATGTCGTATATGGGAACTGTATAGAATCCCGCCGTGGAAGCAAGCAAACCACAGAACAGAACCCAATACAAAACCCCGACACCGCCCCCCCAGAATGCCAGCATGTGATAGGACGAGACTGGCCAATAGCGAGCCTCTAACCTCTGATAGGTCCAAGGGGACGAATCACAAACTCACAAAACACTGCCAGAATTTGCATATCCCGAGCAGTTTAACCGGGGGAAGTCTGCACTGTAGACCAACAGGGCAACAACAACAGTAAATAAGGCCAACGCATAGCGGTGACAACAGTCTTAGTACACATAAGCACACAGAACAACTCATGAGCAAAGCGCAGAGAGCTCTAATGCTGTGCAAGAATTCAACTCACCGAAAGCACTTGAGACGCCACAGAGGGTAAATCCAACTTGTAAAACCTGGCGAACGTATTCTGAGAAGACCAGCCAGCCGCAAGACATAAATCCTGAATAGACATACCCTTAGTCCAGCCCCACGAAGAGGCGATCGCCCTGGTCGAATGGGCCTTTACATTGAGGGGGCATTCCTGTCCCATACAGTCATAAGCCAAAACAATAGCGTCCACAATCCAGTGAGCAAGCCTCTGTTTAGAGACTCCCCGTCCCTTATTGCATCCACCAAAGCACACAAATAGCTGGTCCGAGCTTCGGAAAGCAGCCGAGCGAGAGATGTACTCCCGGAGCGCTCTGACTGGGCAGATAGCACTTTGAGCATCCGAACCTAGAGAGGTCGATGGCTCAACAGACAGGGCAGGCAAAGAAACAATCTGCGCCCTGAACGGGGTATTGAGCGATTTAGGAACATAACCCGGCCTCGGTCTGAGAGTCACGTTACAGTTTCCGGGTCCAAAGCGAATACAATCTTCGCTGACAGAGAAAGCCTGTAAATCCCCAACCCGCTTCGCCGAAGCGAGAGCGAGAAGCAGCGCCGTTTTAATCGAAAGCTCCTTAACTGCAATCGACACTAAGGGTTCAAAGGGCGGCCGTGACAAAGCTTCCAAGACCAAAGTCAAATCCCATGGCGGCACGGAAGGCGGCCGTGCGGGGCATAATCTCCTAGCTCCTTTTAGGAACCGAGTCACCAACGCATGTCTACCGATAGACTGTCCATCAACAGGCGGGTGAAACGCAGCAATAGCAGCTACGTATACCTTCAGGGTGGATGGCAGGCTCCCTTCGTCCATCCTGCACTGAAGGAAGCGTAGAATATCCGACACAGAACAACACGCTGGGTCTAAATCGATATCCTGACACCATTTTGAAAACACCCCCCACTTCAGAGTATACAGGCGTCGGGTAGACGGGGCTCGCGCTTCCGCGATGGTATTTTGAACCCGCGAATGAAGCACTTCCAACCCGTTCAGCGCCCCTGCAGCGGCCACACGTGGAGACTCCACAGCCCGGGGCTGGGATGCCAAATCGGTCCGCTCGCCTGAGACAGTAGGTCCTTCCTGAGCGGAATTTCCCACGGTTGCTCCGTTAGTAACTCTACCAAGTCCGCGAACCAGGGCTGATTCGGCCAGTACGGGGCCACTAGAGTCACCGCCGCCTTTTCTTCCCTGATTTTGCACAACACCATGGGCAAAATTTTCACCGGAGGAAAGGCATAGAGACGGGCTTTCGGCCATCGCGCAGTTAGCGCGTCCATCTCCCGGGGGGAACGGGACAGCGAGAAAAACATCCGACAATGCGCGTTCTCGCTCGTCGCGAAGAGGTCGATCTCCGCTCTGCCGAAACGATCCCATATCAGTTGAACCGTCCCGGGGTGAAGCCTCCATTCCCCTTGAGGAATCCCGCTCCTCGAGAGCATATCCGCCCCCCGATTTAGAACACCGGGGATGTGTGACGCTATCACCGAGAGAAAGAACCGATCCGCCCACAGCAGGAGAGATTCCGCCTGCTTGAATAGGTCCCTGGAATGCAGACCGCCTTGGCGATTGATGTAAGAGACCACAGAAGTGTTGTCGGTTCGAATCAACACATGCCGCTGTTCCAGTCGAGACCGGAAAACTTTTAGGGCTAGAGAGACCGCTTCCAGTTCCAAGCGATTTATGTGCCACTCCATCTGCCTCTCCGACCACCGACCGGAGGCGGGCTTGCCCAGGCAGACCGCTCCCCACCCGGTGGACGAAGCGTCCGTCAGGACCTCCACGCGTCGCGTCACTATACCCATAGGGACACCTGAACTGTAGAGATCCGGGTTCTTCCACGGGGCCAGGGCACGGGCGCACACACGGTTGACCATAATGCGCTTGCGGCCGGAGTGCCACGCGCTCGGGTTGACGCGCGCTTTCAGCCAGTGCTGAAGCGGTCTCATATATAGCAGTCCCAGATGACACACTGACGAAGCGGCTGCCATCCGCCCCAATAGCCTCTGAAACTCTTTCAGAGGGACGAGTCTGCCCGGTCTGAAGAGACCTAGCGAAGAAGTCAGAGCCTCCGCTCGTTCGGGGGAGAGACGTGCATTCATACTCACTGAGTCCAAGCATACTCCCAGGAATGTGGTAGTTTGGCTCGGCGTGAGCACACTTTTTTGGACGTTTACCCTCAAACCAAGCATTTTCAAATGGCGAAGTAGGGCTTCCACATGGCCGACCAATATCTCCCTCGACTGCGCGAGAATCAGCCAGTCGTCCAGATAGTTCAAGACGCGCATCCCACTCGACCTGAGGGGGGAAAGTGCCGCGTCTACACATTTCGAAAAAGTGCGGGGGGCGAGGGCTAGCCCGAACGGGAGTACCGTGTATTGGTACGCCGCATTCTCGAACGCAAACCTCAGGAATCGCCTGTGGCGCTTCGCTATCTGGACGTGAAAATAAGCGTCCTCTAGATCCACTGAAGCGAACCAATCCCCGGGGCGAATTTGCGCCAGGATCTGTTTCAGTGTAGTCATCCTGAAAGCGCGCTTGTGAAGCGCTCTGTTGACGGGTCTCAGGTCCAGTATGGGGCGGAGACCCCCTCCCTTCTTCGGCACTACAAAATAGCGGCTGTAGAATCCGCTTCCCCGCTCGCTCGGGGGAACCGGCTCTATCGCTCCCTTGTCGAGTAAACTGCACACTTCCTGCCTCAGTACATGAGCATTTTGGGGCAAAGTTAACGACTGGATTACGCCGCGGAAGCGGGGTGGTCTGCGTTTGAACTGAAGTGTGTACCCGTGTCGAATTACATTCAGCACCCACGGCGAGATGCCCGAAATAGCTTCCCACGCCGTCAGGAAACAACTGAGTGTGGGCCGGTCTAGACCTGCGGTCATCGCCGCTATGTGAGGGCTGGGGATAGACACCTCGCGCTTCCCGCGAGGCGCCTTTATAGTTAATGACCGTGACTCTGCGCTGCTCGAAGACAGGGCGGGTAACACAGTGTGAAGTGCAAGAGGAGAAAAAAGCTCTGTTTGTGAAGAAGTAATTTGCTTTATTGAACAACACACAACATTCACAACATGACTGCACGCGTCGCTCGCCGAACGCAGAGGGACCGCGTGCTCTAGAGCGCGCCGCTTGGAAGCGGAGCCATCCTGGCGCTCTCCTCTCCTCTTGCCCGAGCGGTCAGGACGACTGCTTGGGCCTCGCTGGGGACGCGGCGGGTTTTCTGCGCGGGCTCCTCTGAGCCGGCCTCTTGCTTCCCGCCAGCCTGTGACTGGCGCCCCGAGGCGGAAGACGAGCGAGAGCGAGGGCGCTGCGGCGGGGCGGCGGCGGCGCGCTCGCCGAGGGATCACATGGCTCATCGCCTTCGCCTTCTTCTGAGTCTCGGAGTACCGCTCGGTGACCTTCTCCACGGCATCTCCGAACAGGCCATCAGGGGAGATCGGTGCGTTTAGCAGCGTCTTCCTGTCCGCCTCCTGCACGTCCGACAGGGTAAGCCACAGGTGTCTGTGGAGGACCACCAAATACCCCATCGAACGCCCAATCGCCTGGGCCGAGCGCTTCGTGGCCAGGAGCGCGAGGTCCGTTGCCGAACGGAGGTCTCGGATGGCGTCAGCGTCGACAGAGGCGGCGCCATCCAGAGATTTCAATCGCTTGGCCTGCAGCACTTGAAGAACGGCCATGGCGTGTAGTGCAGAAACCGCCTCCCCCGCGGCGCCGTAGGCCTTGTTAGCCTGGTGAGCCGTAAACCTGCAAGCTCGGGACGGCAGGCTGCGGTCCGAGCCCAGGGCGTGAGCTGATGGGCAAAGATGTGCAGCGACGGTCTCCTCGACAGGAGGGATGCGGAGGTAGCCGTGGTCCCCCGCCTCGTCCACGGGGGGGAACATGGCCTTGGTCAAAGTGAGGGTGCGCGCCGATTGCGGGGCCACCCACGACTTCACCACGTGCTCGTGCACATCAGGAAAGAACGGGGTTCCCCTTTTCGAAGCGGCCTGACGGCGGCTCGATTGGAGGAACCACGCGTCCAACTTGCTCTTTGAGGGCTCGTCGGGAGCCTTCCAGGATAAATCCAGTTCCTCGACGGCCTTCGAGAGGATACGGAAGAGCTCTTCCTGCAGGTCCGCGGGGGTCTCTTCCGTGGGTGCCAGAGGGGCGGCCTGCTCCGCACCGTAGTCGTTCTCGGAGGCCGACAAGGACATAGAGTCGTCCTCCTCACTCACCCCGAAGGACACGAAGTCAGCGACGTCGCGGGGAGGATGAAACGAAGGGTCCGGAAAACTCACCGGGGGTCGAACCTCGACTCCGCGATTGGGGGGGCCTGCCAGCGGCTCGGTGGCGGCAGCAGGCCCAATCCCCGCAGCAGCGCGAGCTTCGTCTCGCCTGGCCTTGAGGGCTCGGAGGGGCATGTCCGCACAGAAGTCGCAGGACCCTTCATCCCTGAGGGCCGACTCCGCATGGGCCAGCCCCATGCACGCGATGCAGAACAGGTGCAGGTCGGGGGGCACTATGGGGCCCGAGCATAAATTGCAGACGGTCGCCATCGGATGCTGGAGACAGTTCAGGTATCTCCGGTGCACCTTCAACGATAGCAAAAAATCCAAGTAGGGTAGTATCAGCTTTCTAGCACACGATTTGAGCGTGAAGAGAGAGATTCTGAGGAGGAATTGACGCTGCACTTGCATTTTACTGCAACGGGGTTTCAGTATTTGCATATTTGCGTCAATTGGCCAGCGTTGCTGGCGTTAGCCAATAAGATTTCAGCGGAAGTGAAGGATGAGAGAGAGTTCCCATATACGACATCCGTAATGTCGAAGTTCCGTAGCCTTGAAAGGGAACTTAAACATGGCATTTTAGGGAGTTCACAAATAGTGCTTAGCTTACTGATCTAGAGAATAACTCCATTTGAAGTGGACATTGTGCTTTTTAACTTTGTATACCTTTTTATGCTCAGACAGCAACAATATATACTAAAGAAAGTTGAAAATGTACCCCCCATCCCCCCCCCCCCCCCCAAATAATTAAATAAAATATGTTCTCTTTAAAAATATAGATTTTTATACAAGCGCAATAATAACGTCCCACAACAAGCTTAAAATTAGCTCATGTTGGTCACTGACATTATAATCAAGTGCTGGACAAGATCATCTGACAGTCTGCTAACATATCTGATGAATGTGCATTGGGTTAACCAAGCTAATCCTTCACTAGTCGTTTGTGTACAGAGGCTAAGTAGAGCAGATTAACCTGTAGCCTTCCATTCTTTCAGTGTTGGCCGACCATCTAAACTCACCATTCCACTTTCCTTTCTGTTGTTGACTTTACAAATGTCTCTTCTTAGCTCTCCATCCAGCCAGTTGACTTGTAGGTCGCTAACATTTGACTCTTTGTCAAGATAGCGTCTCCCCAAACACACAAGACAAAGGACCAAATCAGTGCAAACAGTCTTGACAAACAAAGCAGTCCCAGTATCTGTGTCACTGGTTAAATAAGGAATAATTGACAACGGGCTGTTGAATTATTAGAAAAATAATGCACACCCAAGGTGGCAATGCGCCCACAGTATGCGAAGCGGAGCTTTTAAACTTTTAAACTTTTTTACTGACAAAATCGCCAGAGCAGCGCTGACAACACGTTTCTCTGTGAGTGTGTGTCCGTACTTTATGTGTGAGTGCGGGAGAGAGAGCTGCACATAATTAAATTGTTTTAATCCTATTGTTTACTATTTTTCTTGGTCAGTGTTGTTGTGTGTTTTGGTTCTTTTGTTGTTGTAGTCTGTAAGGATCTTTTGAATAACTGAAATAATTTGGCAAGGTGATATGGAACTGTAATGCGGTCAAGACCTGCTTGAAACTACTTTAGCCGTGGGTTTCCCTGAAAATAATTACACATCTTAGAACGTTCGTCAACCAATCAGATTCAAACATTCTACATTCCTGTTGTATAAGCTTATCTAATCAATGGCACTATGACCATAACAAAATCAGATAATTTTGAGCTTTCCAGCTCCAAAACCTAAATTAAGCTTTTACATATTCAAACTTAAAGTTATGTGGTTAAGTCATTGGTTATGTACGGTGGCCTAGTGCACAACACAATAAAATAGTGCACAACACAACGAAATTTAAAAAGCAGACATAAGATCACAAAACAATAGAAATAAAGCCACAACACAACGGAAATGCTCCCGACCACTAGAGGGCTCTCAGAGCATGGTTAAGTTAGTTTTTCTTTCCACTGTTCTATGGTGTCAACAGTCTTAAAAATATATCAATACCACGATTAGTAACATGCAACCATTGTATATCGACATAAAATATTACTTAGTTCAAAATCACCTACGTACATTATAGCTGCGTATTTAATACTAATACTACTACTACTAATAATAATAATAATAATTCATTACATTTATATGGTGCTTTTCTCTGCACACAAAGCGCTTTACATAGAAGGGGTTGAGCTCCTCAACCACCACCAATATGCAGCATCCTCCTGGATGATGCGACGGCAGCCATATTGCACGAGAACGCCCACCACACACCAGCTTATTGGTGGAGAGGAGACAGAGTGATGAAGCCAGTTAGTATATATATATTATATATATATATATATATATATATATATATGGGCATGATTAGTAGGCCATGATGGACAGAGGCCACTGGTCAAATTTGGCCAGGATACCGGGGTTAGACATCCTGGTATTTTTTATGACCACAGAGAGTCAGGACCTCGGTTTAACGTCTCATCCAAAGGACGGATATTTATACTCGAAAATGCTTTGACGCACTACCACAGCGCATGATGCCTAAAGCCCCCTTCACACCACCAGCAACACGCAGCAACAAAGCAACATGATCCCATTAATTTTGACGGAGGGCTGGCGACTTCCGACGACATGAGCGACAGTGACTGTTGGCGACAGAATATGGCTGTGTCAAGAAATTTTAACTTTATGCAAATGGGAAGCAAATTTCGGAAGCAACAACCAATAGGAGTGAACACTATCAGTGGAGCTCACGTCACTGTCTTGAGTGAAGGCGATTTCACTGTTTTATATGATTTAACTGTAACCACTCAATGGATATAATAAAATTATGCATGGAAAAGAAAATGTTGACAGTTTTAGTGAGTTTGATTCATACATTGATAGTCCGTGTGTTGTAATTTTATGATGCAAGTTTAGCACTGGTGCAGTTCATGTTACATTTCCCCTTGCATTATGTTGATTATTAAGGACAAGAAAATGTTTTACTTGTCAAATTCGAATGATATTTTAGTAATTGTTGACAGTTTAATTTGTTGATTGATTGATCGTTAATCTGGTTAATGATTTAATGCACTGAGCACTTCTGTGGTTAATATACTGGTAACAACACTTAACAGCATGTTACTTTTGATTCTTTTAAGCCTAATTCCTAGTCAAATTAGAATGATATCTTTGTTTTATAAATCACTTGTGATTGTACTTTCTATAGATATGGCCAGACGTGCAGTCTACCAATAACCATAAACCATAAATTAGAGCGACAGCACTGGGAACGCCCACAGGCGACTCACAGTACAGAGGCTGTGTCCGAAAACTCAGGCAGCTGACTTGTTGCCTCGCTGCCCTATCAGGCAATTACTTTACAGGCAGCATCTGCACATAAGGGCACCTCACGATACTGATTTCAGACAGACTTCTGAGACAGCGTAATGGTTTAATGATCTACAGCAAAATAGAGTGAGTTTTAGTGAAAACATGAATAATGACTACAATAATAATTTCCCGCTAGAAATTACATCATCAGTGGAAAGCGATGATCAAAAATGTGCATTTAAACACAAAGTGATGACCAGCCGCAATCAGACGCCATCTTTATTTTTCTAGCTCAACTGTCACAGAATGGAAAGCGGATTGTAGAACATCAAAGGCAGCGAAGGATACATCTACTGTATGCTGCCTTCAAAAACCAATCAGATGAAGGTATCTCAGGAGACAGGAAGTGAAACTAACATAGCATTCAGACGTGTATTGATGCCTTCCGACCAGGGTTCGAAATGAGGGGGGTCTGGGGGGGTCCCGGACCCTCCATAAGTCATTAAGGACCCCCCATAAGAATTTATTTTTGGATTTTGGGGGGTCCCCGACAAATATATTTTAACATTAAAAATGATTGTGAAAATTATAGGTCTTTAGTGACACTTTATATTTATACCAGTAATTATTTAATTACAGCGCGAGGCAGCTATAGGGCAGCTATTAGCCGAGTGAGTTGTTGTTGTGGTGCTCCCGCTAATGTACGGATGGTAACAAAGTTGCGCTGTTGGGGCTCGCGCAGTTATACCATATTCATTTGTAGTTAAGAAACAATATATAGCCTACACACGACCAAAGTGCTGTTTTCCTGAATGCCATCACGATTGAAACCGAGATATTGATTTCATAACAGTTCAATAAACAAATAGTTAAAATAATTAAAATTAAGTTACTTACATTTTTAGACGCAATGGCTGTTTTTGTTCTGTTTCAGCAGCGAAAATAGTTCCAAACAACAGAACCACAGCGCATCTCAGAGCAACACTCATGATTTATTACTGAATAATTCAGCGTTTTGAACTATTCGCTCGATTCAAAGATTCAATTACCCATTATTAAAACTCCTCATTCTGAATAAATCAGCCGTTTGAACGAATCGTTTAAATGAATGACTCAATGACTCGCTCATTCAAGACGGTCGCCTGCCACCTCCTACTGGCGGTTTAGTTTCAAAGCATCATTCTTTTCAACATTCCTTATTTGTATATTCAAAAAATATTTAAAACAATCTCAGAATCTCATTTAATACGGTTATAATTTTTCAATGTAAATTATTTAATTTGTTTGGTAACAGCCGCTACCCAGACAGCAAGCCAACATTGAATAAACATTGTTTTTTCATCTGAATCATCATTATGGTTGATATTGAAATTTCAATGCAAAATTAATGTTGAATCACCATTACCCTTTCGATGAAAACCTGATGTTATTAATGTTGATGGCAAAGATATTGGAACAACATTGATCTATAGTTATCTTTATGATTGATTAATCATTGATATTTGGTTTACCGGGCGATCGATGAATGTGTTAAAAAGTCATTGATTTATAGTTGACCGGGAAACAACGCTGTTGTTGAAAAGTCATCGACGTATAGTTGACCGGGAAATATGATTGAAAATGCATCGATATAGTTGACCGGGAAATAGGATTGAAAATCAATAGATTTTTGGTTGACCGGGAGATCAACGGGTGTTATACCAACGTGCACGTCTGGACCGGACACACAGCTCATTTCTGGACCCTGGCACAAGCATAAAGGTAAGCTTGCTTAATGTTTGATATGAATGAATTGTACCAAATCAAATACTTTTAGGCCGATTGTTAACGTAACCGACGCAGTGCTGCACTGAAATAGATTTTTGTTTTACCACTGTGTCAAAATCTGCCAAAAATAGCATAGTAGTTCTCTTCTATGCTATAAAGTTAGCAAAACCTCCGAGTCCAGTCTATTTTTGTAATATTTAGCTCAAAATACATGTCTGTACCCATTGGGTCGTGAAATCTATTAACACAGCACCGTTATTTATTCTGACCGCCGGAGATCACCGGCGAAACCAACGCTATCAGTGCTCCACCTAGCGCTACCCACAGAAGTGTGACCGCGGCGGGCCAGATTTACACAGAAGACATGACTTACTTTGCTTTATTCAATGCAGAACTGTCTCGAGTTGTAACTGGAAATGCCGATTAGACCATCCTCGAGCAGGGCTGCGATATGCGTGCGATACAGTTAACTCCGTTGTGTTGGTTTTCATAAATGAAAACAGTCGTTTTATACTAGTGCTTATGCGATATCACGATTTTTGCGCGCACTGTTATACAGCGCCTGGCAACCCTGACGTCAAGGGGGAACTTGGGGGGGCTTAGCCCCACATATACTTCATATAGAAACATCTCGCGGCACGAATGTACCAATACAAATAAATATAACATCTACTGTTTAACTTAAATGCTAATTTTTTGCATTGTAATTTTGTTTTCTGTTTTAGGTTACTCAGCAGACGGGGACAGCCGTCACCCAATGTGCCAGACCGGGCAGGAGGGACTGGACGACAAACTATTCAGGCGTCAGAGGACATTGAAGTGTAAATAAAGTGTACAAATAATTAAATAAAAAGGCTAATAAAAATGAATTTGTTTGTGTGGTGTGTTCAGTGTTTTATACACGATTTCAAATGTTCCATTACTTTTAAACATCCTGGTTGTAGATAAAGCAAGCTATTTAATTTATGGCATTACATTTAAAATTAACATTTAAAAACGATTGAAATTCCATTGATATCACGTTGATCCTTAGTTCAGTTGAAATTTCAACATTGTTTCAATATTCCTGATAATTGAAATACCATTGAAATTCCGTTGATCTATGGACTGGATTTCAATGTTGTTTCAATATTAAAACAGGGTGCAAAATGATGTAGAATCAACATCAGAGTCCGATGTTGATTCAATGACTTAAGGTTGACAACACAATGTTGATTTAACATAGTTTCAATGACTGTTTGCTATCTGGGTAGGCTGTCTTATTATTTTAATTGAATGTAGCCTATTAATACAATGTAAGAATTTGAAATTAAATTTAGAGCATACACTAAATAAAATTAGGGGAAAAGTGCCCTTTTTAAAGGTACAAAAAATTATTCAGATAAGAGTCTTTACAAAAATGAAACATTGACTATTTAAGTTTAAAGGGAGTAAAGCGTCTGTTTAGGCTATAAAGGAAATTTAATTTTGCCAAAAGAAGAACTTTTATTTTAAATAAATGTTTCTTTAAAAAATCTGCCTTCTTCAGTGTGATATGTTACCATATTATCATGCTTGATTGAATAATTGTAATGTGATGATCAGATGCAGATATCTAAATCAAAGAATATGAGTGGTTGGCGGATGGATTATTATTTATTTTTAACAACAGATTCGAGTGACTCAAAGTGCACCAGATTAATGAATTTATCTTTAAAATGTACAAAATTTTCTCCGGGGGGCATGCCCCCGGACCCCCCTAGTGTTACGATTTTGCCACCTCTGCCTCATTTTCAGTAAAGAAGAAAACCCTGACATTGATCCATATAATTTTGCGTACAGTGTAGCAAGATAGTCTTCAGAATTGTTTTAATTACATACATTTTAGGGGACCCCCCAAGAGTCAGAAGTCATTTCGAACCCTGCTTCCGACCTTGGAATGCGTCCTCCGAAGGCAGAATCTATCAGTTTTTGGACGCAGCCAGATGGCGGTGTGATCGGGGGTACCAATTCCACCAAGCGGTTAAAACATATAATTTGTACTAATTAAAATTACTTTTTTTTAAAACAGACATGTTCAAAATCCAAAGCTTGATTGTATTGGTAAGACTGACTTACTACAGGTGAATTTTTTCCAATATCTCCCTTCATGTATTTAAAGTAAACAATTATTTTCAAGAAAACAATTACTGTAATTTAACAAAAGGGTTTTTCTTTTTTCATGTTACAAAAGTTGTACAGTAGTAGCCTACATTCCCAGTGACCACACTGACTTACTACTGGTGAAATTGTGCCAATAGCTCCCTGTATGCACAGTACACTATTTTTTAAAAAAATTAAAATTTTTAAAAAATTAAAAATTTATAATTAAAAATTAAAAAAATTACTGTATTTCAAATTTTATTCAAATTGAAGTCAAGTCAATTCACCTTTATTTATAAAGCACTTTTTACAATATCGTCCCCAAACCGGGTGGCGGCTGGCACAGTTCCCACACACAGTCACACAGTTCCCACGCCCACTCACTGTCAAATCCCTGCAGGAGTTTCTTGGCATGGTGAATTTTTATCACCGCTCCATCCCTCGAGCCGCTCAGCTCATGCGGCCTTTGCACGAGGCCTTGAAAGGTAAACCCAAGCAAAATGTGGACTGGACTGACGACAGGGACAAGGCTTTTGCTGCCACTAAGGCCGCCCTAGCGAATGCCACCATGCTGGCACATCCTTCTCCTACAGCCCCCATCGCCATCACCTCGGACGCCTCGGACTGCGCCGTCGGTGCTGTCTACGAGCAGTGGATAGGCGGGGCCTGGCAGCCGCTGGCTTTCTTTAGCCGTCAGCTGCGCCCCTGTGAGCGGAAGTACAGCACTTTCGATCGGGAGCTGCTGGGTCTCTACCTCGCCATCAGACACTTTCGTTCAATGCTGGAAGGCCGACACTTCACTGCTTTTGTGGACCACAAGCCACTAACTTTTGCCATGGCCAAGGTGGCTGAGCCGTGGTCCGCCCGCCAGCAAGAACTACCGCGTGGTGGACTGCCTATCACGGGCTGTAGCAGGGGCAGTCCATCTTGGTTTGGATTACGAGCGCATGGCGGCGGCTCAGTCCACAGACCCGGATGTGCAACTCCTGAAGGCCTCGAATACAGGGCTGCAGATCGAGGACGTGGTTTTTGGTGATGCCGGCACTACGCTCCTGTGTGACATCTCCTTAGGTAGTCCTCGGCCGGTCGTTCCCTCGGAATGGAGACGACAAGTTTTTGATGCCATCCATGGTCTCTCCCACCCAGGTTCAAAAGCGTCACAGAGACTGGTTGCAGCAAAGTTCGTTTGGCACGGCCTCAAGAAGGATGTTAGGGACTGGGCTAACACCTGTGTTGAGTGCCAACGGGCCAAAGTACACCGCCACACTAAAGCCCCGTTAGAGTCTTTTCCTGTTCCTGAGAGGCGTTTTGACCACGTAAACGTGGACCTGGTCGGTCCTCTGCCCTCCTCTCACGGTTTCACGTATCTGTTAACCATGGTTGACAGGACCACCCGCTGGCCTGAGGCTGTGCCACTGACGTCAGTGGCATCCGTCGAAATGACACGGGCATTTATTGGCACCTGGGTTGCCCGTTTCGGCACCACTTCGGACATATCCTCTGACCGAGGCGCGCAGTTCACGTCTGAGCTGTGGGACGCTGTTGCACAGAGCCTCGGAGTGAAACTCCACCGCACGACCGCATATCATCCGCAGGCTAACGGACTCTGTGAACATTTTCATAGGTTGATGAAGGCTGCCCTGCGTGCCAGCCTCAAAGACAGCAACTGGGTTGACAAGCTCCCGTGGGTGATGCTGGGCATCAGGACTGCGCCAAAGGAGGACCTTCAGTCCTCATCCGCGGAGCTTGTTTATGGACAGACGCTGCGGGTGCCAGGGGATTTTGTCCCTAGCACCACTGCTAGGGACTGCTAGGGTCTGCTACTCTCCAGCGGTCTACTCTACTGGACAATGCGAGGCTTTTCGCACCTGTCCCTACTTCCTGTCACGGACTCCCTCAGTCGCACATCCCCGCTGGTCTTCAGACGGCTGACTATGTTTTCATTCGCCACGATGCCCACAGGGGACCGCTACGTCCGCCCTACGAGGGCCCATTCCGGGTTCTGGAGACGGGGACAAACATTTTGTGGTGGACAGGGGCGGCAAACCAGAGCGACTCTCCATTGACCGCCTTAAACCGGCTCACTTGGACATAGCTAGGCCTATTGACCTGGCTCAGCCCCCACGATGCGGATGGCCTCCTGCTCTGCCCCCACCCCTCGCTCCCCTCCCTCCCAAGCCTCCCACACTCCATGCCCCACACCCGTGTCATGACGGGACTCAGGTCGCAGTGGGGTCTCCTCGACCTCCGGCACATGTTGTGGCCGGCTGATACGCCCACCTCCCCCGTTGACTGTTTGGTTTTTCTTCTGATAGGGTGAATTCTGGGGGGACGTGTGTGGTGAACGTGAGATACATAATTCACCTTTGTTGTTGTGTAGTTCTATACACTGTTGGTTGTAAACGCAGCACTTTGTTCTTTATGACTGTTCAGGGATCGCGGTCCCTTTAAATGCTCTGAATGTGTGCTCACGTGGGACGCGTGTCAGCGCCATTTGCTTTTTATGTGTTTACGTTCTAAAAATAAATGACACGCGCATTCGTGTGCTCAAAGTGAGAAGTTGTCTCTTGCAATTTACTGCAATTTCTACAGTATGATATTTTTGTAAGACTGACGACTCTAGAACAATGGCAAGGATAACCATGCTCTGAGAGCCCTCTAGTGGTCGGGAGCATTTCCGTTGTGTTGTGGCTTTATTTGCATTATGGCTTATTTCCGTTGTGTTGTGGCTTGTTTTCGTTGTGTTGTGAACTTATTTTTGCTTTTTAAATTCCGTTGTGTTGTGCACTACTGGGTCACCGTAGGTTATGAGATACGGAAGAGCCAATTCCATTTGGTGTCGTTGTCTAATGTGTCATGTCATGGGTATAGACCTTATGTAGCTCCACCCCTTTTCAGCACTGTGCTTTTAATGGGCTCTATGCACGGCGGTATTTCCGGTGAAGGGTTAAGGATCCTCGATAACTTCTGCCGATCGTAGAGTCCAATGCAATACCAAGAATTTATATTGAATTTTATACTCCATGGTTATACTAAAGAAACGTTAGTCACAAAAACAGACAAAACAGACACCCCTCGTTGTGTTTATGCTTCTTTTTAAAATTATATGAAATAAACATAACTATATATAAAATTACATCTAAACATATGAAAGTTTCGTTTCAAAGATGGGAGGACAGTACATTTTGAAGACTCTGCCATAATCCCGTTTTTCTCGGTTTTCCTCCGCTTTAATCTCCCCAACCGGAAACGGAAGAGCATCCTTGCGTCAAATGCGGAACTTATGCGTGCATATAGGGGAATTATCACACTACGTCACACTGACGTCACGCAGGTGCAACTGCGCATGTCGGCAGCAGAAGCTGGGCGCTGGGCGCTGAAACAAACCCGGGAAAATGTCGTGTTGTGCAGTGGGTTGCCAGAATCGACCATCTGTAAACAAAGGTCTGAAGTTTTACCGAATAGACCCCTTATCAGCCGACGTCACAGTTACGTCACGGCGCTAGCTGGAGGCAAAACAAACGGAAAACTGCAGGCGGCTAATACAAACCAGCACAGATTCGGCTACATAATAAGGAGCTTAAATTATTATTATTATTGTTAAATGTCATCTTGATGTGTTGTTGGGTGCAAGAATCAATGAAAAATGAGTATGCTGTATCTGGAATTTTTATTTCTCGAAAATATTCACATCATTAACATTGCACGTACTGTCACTGTTTACATTGTCGTCTTCTCGACGCTGGCTCGGCAGAACTGCGGATCGTACACACAAGTCTTGTACATGACCATTCAGCACAGTTATAGCCATCTAAAGATTTATATGCCCTCAGTTTCTCTTTACGCTCGGTTTCTCTATCAGGTAGGTGTAGAAGTCAGGCCACTCAACCGGAGGTAGCGTTAGGGTGACCAACTGTCCTGTTTTCCCAGGACATGTCCTGTTTTCATATAACAATATAACAAATTTCTATCCATACAGAGGAGGCATAACCTACTTTAAATGTATTGAAATTAATAAGGTTTCTTTGAGTAAACTTCGAGGATCATTTGAGTAGGCCTATCTGTTTGCCGGGCCGAGTGTCCTGGTTTTTCAGGACAAAATATGGTCACCCTAGGTAGCGTTAATCCTGTCAGATCGTCCATTGAGTGAGCGTGTACGGGTCAGCCGTAAAACGTTTTTTACGTCTGGTTCCGTCCGTTAAAATTAACTTTTGCAAATAAAAATCGCGGTCCTGGACACTGAGTGACCTTGCACATTAAGATAAAACCGGATTTTCTCCAGTCATTGTTAAAAAACAAGCTAACAAAACTTGCAAAATAACGTTAGGGAAGCGGCCAGAGGGATGGTTCTGCAGCCAACTAAGCTCCGCCCACAAGCTCATAATATCATAATAATAAAGCTCATAATATCTTGTTAACTTTACGTGAATCTAAGTGAATCCACTCCAATATACAGAGCTACTGCAAAAACGGAAGTTCAAACACAACATTCTAAAGATGGCTGCGTGCTTGTTTCTCTGTCGGATAAGGTACTTTTTATTTGACAGACAGCCCTTACATTATGTGTTTGTTGTGTGGAAAAGAGCCATCCTAATCTCTTTAATATTAATATTGTTTAATATATTTTAAAATGTAATTTATTCCTGTGATGACAAAGCTAAATTTCCAGGAATCATTACTCCATTCTTTAATAAAGATTAAAAGAACAGCATTTATTTGAAATATAAACTTTTGACTTTTTTGCATCTTTGCTGAATATAAGTTTTATTTTCTTTAAAGAAATCTTAATGGTAGTCTACATGTACAACGTTTTACGTTTTAGAAACGAAATTGGTAAATAAATGTGATGACATTGAACATATTAATTGTCATTGATTCAACACAATAAAATTATCGTGATTTTTTTAAAATTATATATATATATATATATATATATATATATATATATATATATATATATATATATATATATATATATATACACATACATATACACATATACATATACATACACATATCTCTCTCTCTCTATAGTATACAACATTTGTATATATAATTCAAAATATACAGATGTATGTGTGTTAGAACCACACTTCATGAACGAATACCTACAATTACTAATGAGTTTGCTCTGGAAAAACAGTAGCCTATTGGTCTGAAGCGAGAAATGACAAATGTCCATTTTTTTTTGTCGTGATTAGAACATTATTTAAAAGTGTACAACATTCACCTAACCTCATTATTATTTCCAATATAACATTCTTTGAACAATTATCTGTAATATTCCAACAAGAAGTTTAAGGTTAACATTCATCAATTACAAATAACATCACACGAATGTTCTGAAAATGTTGTTCTCTGAACTTCACCGTTATGAGAACATTCATCAATTAAAGACATTTAAAAAGATGTTCCAAAAATGTTGTTCTAAGAATGTTACATGAGAACTCACACCATTTATTAATAATGTTATAAGAATGTTCTATAAATGTTATTTAAAGAATGTTGTATCTTAACATTTACATAACCTGTTCCCTCATGGGATCCCTTTATGACTGTACTAAAAACATGCTGATTAATAGATGGCAGAATGGGGCTTGATAACCTTCACTTTTACCATCACTGAATCCCAGCATACGATCCATTCACAGATGTCATTTAGAGACATGACATTCCAGTCCATTGTTGTCCAGCAGCTGCATGGCACAGTGTGTCTTATATCTTCATGTGTTTTACGGGCGAACGGGGACTGACAATGTGTCAGAGAGACAGAGAACTGGTGTAATAGCATCATGCACATTCCTTCCCCTTGTTCTGCCGCGTTGATTGCTTCCTCTCTCTTTACTGGATGTGTTAAACGCACACAGTGGCGAGAGACAAAGAGATGCTTGACCTTTGACCTCTGGCTAAAAGCAAGCCTAATCTTAAGTTAGCATCCTTGGTTTTTGTCATTGTCTTTTCCCAGACAGAGAATGAATGCAACTTTGGTACCGGGGTCAGAGCTGTTCAACAGTTCTCCGTTTACCAATAGATGTGAGTTTGTCTCTCTCTCTCCCTCTCTGTGTGTGTACGTGTTCTTCTCTATTCACGCAGACACACAGCCCACCCAGGGAAGGTTGTGCTGAGTGTCTGTTGACCCCTTTTTCACCTTTGCTAAACACTGCAATTATCTCCCTTCAGCTCTTTACAGGGAAAGAACACAGATTACTTGGATCTTTGTATCTCGGGTTGGCATAAATGAAAGCAGGGTGCCGTGTATTTCTCTTGAGAAGTCCCAGTTTTGAATTACTCTTTCCTTTCTCACTTGTCAGTTAGTGTTCTCACTGTGTAACCCAGACCAGTGCTGGTGTAGAAAGATGAGAATAGAGAGCTGCACTTCCTGTTAAAAATCTACCGGTCATAATATTGTTGCGTAGGGTACAGTATATCTGCACCTTTAGCTTCAAATTTGCACCTTTTAAAAAAAATCATATCTACCTGAAGGTGCTTTACATGCGCACTGAAGGTATTTTTATGCACCCATTTTGGGGTAGACAAGAAGTTAGTACCTCTAAATGTTGTACTTTTTTGACAAATAAAAACATTAATGGTATTAATGCTGAATTCACAGCGTTCAAGGCTCAGATTGATGCTGATGAATATACTGCATTATACTGTATATTTTACAAGTAATTCAATTAATTACTAAATTATTCATACTTTCATTGGAGGTACTATGAGAAATAATCAATTTCTATATTCACACACATTCAAAAGTCATTTTAAATGCTCACTCAGGTTGCATTTATTTGATCAAAGATACAGAAAACACTGTAATATTGTGAAATATTATTGCAATTTAAAGTAACAGTTTTCTATTAAATATATTTTAAAATATAATTTATTCCTGTGATGGAAAAGCTGAATTTTCAGCATCCATTACTCAATTCTTCATGTCATGTGAGCGTTCAGAAACAATTCTAATATGCTGATTTGATGCTCAAGACATTTTTTTATTTTAATTTTATTTTAAATTATTATTTTCAATGTTGAAAACAGTTGTGCTGATTATATTTTAGTTGTGATACATTTCACTTTTGAACGGTAGTGTACAGTCATTGTCAGCATTACATTGGCACCCTTGGTAAATATGATCAAAGGAGGAGGTAAAAATGAATCTGCTTTGTTTATCGTTTTGATCTTTCATTTAAAAAAATCGAACCTTTCACTGAATTAAACTAAATGTTTTTCTCTTATACACGTTGGCCACAATTATTGGCACCCTTAGAAATTCTAAAGTATATTTCCCTTCATGTGTCTTTTTTTCTTTCTTTTTTTTAGCACACCAGGGTGACTACCATGAAATTGTCCAGCCATGCCTTGTTTTTTCACAGGAGTATTTAAGAAGATCCAATCAACAACATTTTTTACGAATCTGCCTGGAAGAGGAAGTGTGTCTATATCGTCCTAATGCACGGTGAGGAGGAGAGTTTGAGTGGCTAAATAATCTCCAAGGATCACAGATGGAGAATTGCAGAGATTAGTTGAGTCTCAGGGGTCAGAAAGCCTAAAAATAAAATAAAAACAGCACCAGGGTTTCAAGAAAAATCCTGTAAATCCTCCTTAATTATACAAAAACAAACTTTAGCATATTCAGTTGTTAGACACTATTGGAACATCATAGGGGATCGGATTCTATGGTCAGATAAGATTAAACTAAAAAAAAAAAAGCTTTTTGGAAGCAAACCAACTGGGTCTTGTACACACAAGGAATTAAACAGTACCCCATGTGTACGATTAAGTATATATGCTGGATCTTTAATGTTGTGGGTCTATATTTTATTTCTTTTTTTCTGCTGGAGGTCCTGGACATCTTGTTCAGATACATAGTATCATGGATACCAACAGATAAAAAATCAAAACTTGACGGCCTCTGCTAGAAATCTTATAATGAGCCATGGTTGTTTTTTCCGTCTGGACAATTATCTAAAACAAACATCAAAATCAACACTAAAATATGTCACTGAGCACAAAATGAAGGTTTTGCCATGGCCGTCCCAGTCCCCTGACCTGAACCCTATAGAAAACCGAAGAAGCACCAACATGGACCGAGGAAACTGAAGGATCTGGATTCTGTTTGGAGGAATGGTGTCTGATCTCTTGTTGGGTGCTCTCCAAACTCATCCCCCCTTCAATTGTTTTACTTCAATGAACGGTTATATTTTTGTGAATTTAAATATAATATTTAAATAAAAGGTCAAAAAGATAAACTATGCATCTTTATTTACACTGCCCTCTTTTTACCAAGGGTGCCAATTCTGACCAGGACTGTATATTACAATTATTAATTAAATTATTAAATAGTCATATATTCATCACTTTTTTTGGTAACACTTTAGTTTAGAGTTGCTTATTAGCATGCATGTTATTATTATTATTATTAATCCAATGGTAATTCAGTGTAATAGTTATAAAGCTGCTGAGAAGCAAAACAAAAACATTCTAGAAGAAATATTTAAGAAATATATTTAATTTCTTGGTATTTTATTGGAGGAATAATGTGGTTAACACCTTTTATGAAATATTTACAGACCCTTTATAATGTTTATCCCCTCAAAGGAAGACATTTTACATGGTAACATAATTTGCACAATGAGGTAGACAGATACAATAACTAAAATAGCTTATTAGATGTGTGAAAAATTATTACTGAATAAATGATAGCACAAAGAGAATAATAACTTAAATTAAAATTAGTACCTGTACAATTAAAAAAAATCATTTAATTACATATCAATCCATAAAATACAGCTATTTAAAGCAGGAATAAAGTTGTCTTGTACGCACAAACAATTTGAAGTATAAATGCCCAGTAAAGTGGAACTATGGGTAATGTTTTCATGTACAGTAGAAGAATAACCAGTAAAATGTGGAAGATTTGTCTTTGTTCTTCCTCTTTTTGTGCTTGTATTCCAGTCCAAAGTCATAATTCCAGATAAGCGTTAGCCAACAGCTGTGACTACAGTACTGTAATATCAGCTAAGGCTTCCAGTAGTGTTAAAGACACATGAGCAAGTCAGTATTTATTCACACAACAGTCGGATTTATTTACAATCCCTCATAAGTTTGAACAGCACCATCACCTGCAGCCGCAGGACTCCACCACCATGTCTTCATACTGCTTGTATACAACATTATTTCCAGCATCGATGTACAGGATGCTGATGGGACTGAGTTTGGAAGGGACGCAACAGCTGGGCGGCATGTTGCTGGGGTTCATGGAGTTCATTAGAGTTTGTATGATGGCGTGATTGGTTGGCTCCAGGTGAGAGCGGAGGGGGAAGTCACACATGCCCTCACAGTGATACGCCTCATAGTCTAATGGAGCAATGATCCAGTCGTCCCAACCCAACTCCCTGAAATTCACCTGCAAGTGCTTTTTGCTGCACCTAGATTTTGACTTTTTGCCGTGCCTCTTGCCATGGCGGTTGGGTAGAGTTGTCCGTCTACTCCGTCGGGATTTCAAGTGAGGTCCTTTTTCCTTCCCAGGACTATCCAGACCCCACAGTTTAATCTTCTCCCTCTTTTCGTAGAAAATGCTTTGTCTCTTTTTTGACCTTGTGAAAACAACCAGAATGGCTTTCTTTAGTTGCGGGCGGCCATGTCTGTGAAATCCAAGATATTGCAAGTCGATTTCCCTCTCAGGATTATCTAGTGTCGCCTTGAGCTCCAAACAGAAGCGGGTCCCGTGAGAGTGGTGCTGACGTTCCTTAAAAGTCTCCCATACGTCGAAAACCTCCCATTTTGGTTTATGTGCATCCTCCAGATCCAAGGTTTTGGAGTCAAGCACAGTGTGTGACTGACAGGAGAGCAGTTGTATCTCCACTGGGCCCGTCTCTGATGCTCGGAACGTTCCGGAGATCTTTGTGTATATCCTCAGTTCAGCACCCAAGAGCTCCACGTTTTCAGAAAGGGTCGATACATCGAATAAGTATTTCTGTCTCCACAGTGGGGAGTTCAAAAGGTCATCTGGAATAAAAGAGCACATATATTTAGTCATGTGATCACTTCAGTATTTTCCTACTTCCTACATGATCACACATGGTGATTGTCAAGGCTGGAAAAACAGGTAAATACAGAATATATATAGGAACAAAAAAACAGATTTTGAAGTCAGAAAGTAAAATTTTTTACCAAGACAATAGTTTGTTTAGTATCTGTACTATTGCAGATAAAACTGTATGACTTGTATATTAGATTAAATAGTAGTTCCTTAGGCAATATTCGATGCATTTTCCCCCTGCTAATTTCAAACCACTATGCTAAACCTGCTAGCTAAACATTGGCTGAAAGGAGTGGGGAGGTTTGTAACACTTATTTTAAAAGTGTTATAACATTCCCCTTACATACTAAGAATATAACTAAGAATTTTATTGATTTTTAATGTTTTTACAGAATGATTAGGGCATGAAAAAGAAAGACTGAGAGAGGAGTCTACCAGTGTTTTAAATAAAGTGGTTTGCATGGAGCAATTTAACAACTCAAAGCCAAATGAGGTTTTGTGCCCTATGCAGTTTCTGGGCCCATCAAGCCTGCACTCCAGGGTTACCAGCATCATTCTTACTTAAGGATGTACAAAACATGTTCTTTAATCTGGTCCATTGGAGTAGTGTTTATGAAGTAAACCATTAAGTATACGTTTGTCAAGTAGATTAATTTACACACACAGACATGTTTTTTTTTTGTTAGACCTAAAGATGTACATACAAAGATGTTTTTTAATTAGGTACATTGTAGTGGCCTATAGTGTTATAATTAGGTGTACTGTAAAGTTTGTTCTAGTTGACAAATTTAAACACACACACACACACACACACACACACACACACACACACACACACACACACACACACACACACACACACACACACACACACACACACACACACACACACACACACACACACACACACACACACACACACACACACACACACCACACATTATTGTGAGTGAGAGAGAGAGACTTTGTCCTTTTATTTAAATAAATCTGGCTGTGAACAATATCATATGGCATCCATTTTACTTATTTTGTCTAATTGTTACAACTTACCAGCATGTGTTACAACCTAGGTTGTAACAAAGGAACACCATGTATTTTACATCAACTCACAGGTCTGACATATTCTTGTAGAGGGTTGAATTGGTTCCATTTGTAGTAAACAAATATGGGTACTTTTAATAAAAGTTTGAGAAATCAAGCTAAAAAAAAATCAGCGAGTTAGGTGCTGAAGCAAAAAGTGTTACAGTGTCTCCCCAAGTGTAACCTATGTGTAAAACTACAAATTTGCATAATAATAAAATAATTGGGAATATATTCATTTTTCTGTAGTACTTATTTTGACACTTCATAAATAAAGACGGTTTCCTGTGTCCCTTTGTTTCTTACTGGTCGTTTAGTATGAAAATTTTTAGAATGTAAAACGAATGTTTTTATTCTCTCACGGAAAAAGAAGAGTGATAATGGAATGTATCGTATTTTAAAACCAAAGTAATCAAACTACTAAACAAATATATATTAGTATAATTACTCATTTTCAGTGTGTGTTTTTTATTTTTTTAGTTATTTAACATTCAGGAGGACTATTAATTTTTCTTTGCCACTTTTATCTAAATCTAATAGCAAAATAACCGCATTTTCTCTGGGTGTTTTGTTTTATTATTATTTTATCTTAAACACACCTGTGCTGTAATCATTCTGACACTCATTGAAAAGTGGTAAACTAATTTGGAAAAAGGTCATTAACGAAACATAAAGTTATAGATCAGATTAAAAACAAATCAAACAACTAACCTTGGCCCTCGTCCACAAAACTCGTTATAGTGTTTGCGGCTTTTGACGAGCGGAAAAAACTCGCGTTCAGTCCCAGTTTTTCAGCCGCGGAAAAGGTCTTGTAGATGGAGATCATGTAATCATGAGGTTCAATCGTATCCTTGATCACCCGCTGTGAATGTATGGCTCCAGATAACAGTGATGCTGACATTATACTTTTGCCGTGTTTGGCTCTTCTGTGTCCATCAGCAGACGCAGACCTGGACACTTTCATCCCTTTGGATGCGTTTGGAAACACAGGATTCATTGAGTGAACACACAGAAAATGCAAAAGAAAAGTAAAAAATATCCCAGACACTCCACAAGCACACATCTTGCAAATGCACAAGAAAAAAAGAAGGACCTGCTTGGAAAAAAACAGGAACACATCACATGCGTGTGTGGAGGAACGCAGAGAGCAGCTCATTCTGAAGAACAGCCTCCTTAAGTAGCCTACCGTCATGACATTATTACTCAATCCAAACAAGACTTTCTCTCTACCCAGCTTTAAGATATTACTGTCCTCATCATAATGTCCCCATCATTTAACATGCTTGATTACAGTAGGCTAAATCATGTCTAAGTAGGAACGTTTTATATTTGATTGATTGATTAGGTTTTATATTCAGAGCCAAAGTATACAGTTTGGATCTAACTGCGGAGTAGACTATAAGAAACAAAGATTGGAAAAAGTAAACGGAATAAAAATTTCTTAATTTCGTTCTTTTAAGTTCATCGTGAATGTGATTGACTATTGCGTTTTTTTTTCTAAATTCTGCAGGTGTCAGAGAGGATTGAGAACCGTGGACTTTACTTCCTCTAGTGGTGAAACGTGTTTTTTTTTCTGTTCAGTCAATAATTCAAGGTCCATAAAGCTTATGAAAAAAGTGAAATAGTTATATTGTAATTGTTTAATTATAGCATTTGTTACATAATTAAGGTACTGGAAGACCATGGCTCCTCATTACAATGCTTAGGCCAATGGTAACTTTTTTTTTCTTTATTTTATCTAGCATTTGTTATGAAAAATAGCAACCTGCACTGGTAGAAAAAATAGCTACAACATGCAGTTGTAATATACATATTTAGAGGGGGAAAACTCCCTTGACAGATTATCTATTACAAATTCTACAAGAAGTTTGTCAAAATTTACCACAATAAATACAACAGAAAATTCTAGTAAAGGTGGTCATGAAAAAGCTTTCTAATTTGGTGCAGGATGATGTTTTCCCCTAGCCTGACTTCGTCATACTCATATTCTGGTCAGAACATGAGTCTGAGACTGCTCCATAGGGCTTTGATTATGAGGCGTGTCTTAACCGAACCAGGAAAAACAACAACTCTCCACTCAATTGGATAGACCGACAACCAATCAGAGGAACGCAGTAAGTGACGTAGTTGAGCAACGCATAGTTATCAAACAGAACTCTGGAAAAAGTATGAAAAAAAAATAAGGAGTGTTAACAATCTTTGCCGGTGTTGCAAAAAGAACTTAAGCATTCGCGGAGTAGGCCTACTTGCATGCAAACACGAAAAGCATTTTTGAAAGAAAAAATACGTTTGAGGACGTGATGATTACGTTATTGGATGGATTATCTGTCCATCATCGTATAAAGCCCGCCCTGGCAATTTGATTGGTCCGACCATTTTTTGGCTGATCATAATTACTCCTCAATGGATCGAGTCCAGACCGAACTTCCCGACCAAAAAATGTTGTGGGCGGGGTTCGGGCTGGCATCCAGGCTAGTTTTCCCCTCTTTTCATCAGTTTTTTAGATCATGTTTGATTTTCTCCACAGCGTTTTAAAGTGGCAGATTCTCATAATAGAATTCAAACGGGTTACAGATTTTATCATCAAATTCAGCGCAGTGATAAGAGGCTTGCGCAAATCTCATGCACTTTTGGAGCATGCTGGTGAACTCGGTAATTTGCATGCCACTCGTGCAAAGTTAAACAATTGGACTTCAGTCATATTGCGCAGGTAATTGGTCCGTTCAGTTCGTACAGCTTATAAAGAGCCAGAATGTAGATAATTGGTCACCGTGATTTTGCCAAGTAAGACATGGTCCTGGATCAACATATGTTGTTGATCCTGGATCAACATCCCTGTCCCAAAATGTCCTTACCCACTTCCTACCCCTAAACCTAACCCTACCCATAACTTTTCCCTAAAATCAGAGGGTAATGAAAGGTGACTGACACTAATGTTTAAGTACTTCATCCTGGTTCTAAGCCTAAACAGGACATAAACTGTAAACTTGTCCCTCAAATCTGATTGGTTGATTGGAAAGTTGATCCAGGATCAACAAAGATGTTGATCCTGGATCATGTGGTACTTGGTGAAATCACGTTCACCTAGATAATTAGCCTAATTCTATAATAGCCTGGTTTTGTTTTGGCGTGGGCAATAAGAGTACCAGCAACATGTGAGAAGTGCCAGTAAGCAAGAAAAAGTGAGGGTAGCCTATGCTACAGATTAAAATATAGAAGTACAGTGTACTGAATTCTGACACCCGCCAAATTATGACCCCCCTAGCATTGGTAGGTTTCAGATTAGTTGTGGGGGAGGGGTTAAGATTAGGCAATCGGTTACCGACTTCCACGAGGTGGGTAATAATATGACAGGCAGTTGAAATTCGACACAACACCGGCCCACTTCAAGCACTGCGGCTCTGAAGGGAGGGTGGGATCTCATGCTTTCAAAGCTAGCTTGCTATTGTCTCTCAGAAATTGCCTACCCTACCTTTAAGGACTGAATTTTCCTTTGATGCATTTATGTACAGTGTACACTTACAGACTTTATTTGTAGATACTTAAAGTCACCATGGAATCTTTGAAAATTCTAAATGATAGACTATAGACGAATCCGGCGAAACTACCGGAAGAAAGCGGGCGCCATAACTGAGCTGTTGCTGGGTAGCGTTGCGCCATTGCCTCCTATTGTTTTAGTTGCAACTGCGTCCACTGGAATAAACAGCCCGCAATTTACTACTGTCACTAACGTTACAACTTTTATAATGTCGAGTGGGAAAACATGTTCGGTTATAAATTGTTTCAATGGAGGCAGTAAAATTTCAATTTGGAAGAGAAAACATTGTGAGCTACATAAAATACCCCGGGTCGACTGCCCCTTTCTGGTGCCTGATACTTCTGATACTGTTATGTCTGTAGTTAAAATTGTCAAAACATTTGGTAACTAAATTGAATTTTATGAAGTTTAGTGACAACATGTTAGCCTAAAATGTTTACATTGTACAATGACTGGTAGGATACAGTTTTTATTATTGCTTGACAAAGATTTCAAGATTTCAATTCCAATCTTGTGATTTGATTCCGATTTTGATTCAATATTGACTAATTTGGATACATGTTTATTTAAAATTTTATTTAAAAAAATAATCTCACTTAATACTGTAAACATAGAGGGCCCAATCTGCTGGTATTATTAAAGGTTTAAAATAACAAATTAAATTAAATATAATGCAGTTTTTG
Source organism: Chrosomus eos (assembly GCA_036326025.1). Classification (NCBI taxonomy): domain Eukaryota; kingdom Metazoa; phylum Chordata; class Actinopteri; order Cypriniformes; family Leuciscidae; genus Chrosomus; species Chrosomus eos. Next base: position 31,026,022 of record CM070827.1, on the reverse strand, counting down.
TTATAATAACAATTATTTAATGACATAATTAAAAAATTTAATAAATATGTAATAGGGAATGTGGAGATGACGTCACGCCGTGTTGCATTATGGGTCCGCCGCCATATTTACAGGATCGCGCCCAATACCTCTGTATTTAAATGCATGTTTTGGAGGCTGTGTTTGGATTTTCTGTCGAGATTTTAACAAACGTCGATATGGTTGTTCAGTTTAACTGCCATAGCAGGTCACACGATCGTTCAGGGAGGAAACTGAACAACGGAGTATGTTTTTTCACCTTTCTTTCTTGGAAAAAACAACAAGGAAAGCAGGTCGAGGAGCTGACGCCGGATCGCCGCAATCATGAGGAAAAACTTACTTACTGTCCTCCACTGCATACTACGTTTGTTAAAAGTTGTACAAAGCAAGAGGTTGTGTATTGTATATTCCTCGATGACTAACATTTAGGAGGATAGTTGATGAATGATGTTGAATGTGCGGTTAATGTTAGCAGCAGATGATAAAGTCAGGACATATTGCATGAATCAAATTATATTTATTTTCAATAAACAATTTGCTTTGATATTCTGTACATCTTTTTACATGCCTTTTTAAAAATGTATGTGAGTCATGATTTTGTAAACACTGCTTAATAAATACATTAAGTGACTTCCCTGTTTCTGTACTGATTGCATCCACAAAGACCCTTTAAGTAACGTTACACATAAAAATGGGCAAAGATACATCAAACTTTTAAAATAAACGACCAAATACGCTCATTTTTACACGTGTCAACATTAAATGATGACAATAAGGCAGTTGTATTTAACAAGTTACCACATCTTGTGGCATTATAAAGGAAAGTACATTATTTTTTTCTTGCACAACCTATGAAAACTTAACATATGCTGAAAATAGCAAGCTAACATTAACTACGAGAGCTGCTTTTCAGGTAAAATAGCTTGAACTTTATGTACAATAGTAATCAACTTAGCATAGGCTTCGAACACCAAAACTAAATCAGATGTATCAACGTTTTTTATCGCAGATAGTTTGTCCAAATAGTTTTTTGACAGTGGCATTTAGTTTATCCCAGTATAGGGTCCCTTCTTTTTCTTTAAACATTTCCATTTCTTCCGTTCTTCTTCAATTTTACCTCGTTTTAGCCAAACACCCACTATTAGACCGAAGGTAAACAGAGATCGTGCCTGTAAAGATGGCGCCCACGTCCCATAATGCAACACGGCGTGACGTACCTCCGCATTCCCTATATAGTGCTCAATAAAATCTCCTCTCTAGCTATTTTGTCTATTCAATTAACATGCTATGGTCATTAAATGGCTTTCCTGAGCTAAATAACGTTATGTGAATTGTTCTCCTGCTGTACATTGACCTCTTTCCATGGTTTAAAAACACTAATAGGGCTTGGGCGTCGTGACGTCATACTTGGCGTGGCCGCCATTTTGATTGCTAAGGAAGTCTCGGCTGTGCTACTCGGATTGTACTTCCTCTCAGTCGTGTGTCTTAATTTGATTCATTTGGCGTTACTCTTTCAACCATGGTAAACCGTTGCTGTATTGTGGGGTGTAACAGCGCAACACATAATCACCATGGGGAAAAGATCGACAATGGATTAACTTTCCACCGCTTTCCTGCTTGGAGGCGCACCCACGGAGACCAGGTATCCGAGATAACAAAGAGTCGTCGGCTCGCTTGGATCTCGGCTGTAAGACGACCAAATATAACCTTCCACAGTATCCCGGTGTCGATGAGAGTATGTTCCCTGCATTTTCATTCTGGTAAGTTAAAGAAGTTGTATGATTTTGTATGATGTATGTTGTATGATTTTCTTTTTATACATGGTTTCTTTCCTTCAACCGCGACACCACATACATAACGTTACACATAAATGTGCGCGCCCAAATATAACACAACATTATGGTTCTATATGTTTTCAACACTTCTGCTATGGGATGATCATTTTGGTTATGTTACCAGGAAAACCAGCAAATGAAATGTACAACTCGCATCCGGATTGGGCACCATCACTAAACCTGGGCCACACTGAGAAGAAGGCCACAAAGACTGAACGCTATGAGAGGCAGGAAAAGAGAAAACGGCAAAGGACTGACAGTACACCTGCGATGGATAGGATAGTTATTGATGACCTTGTTCCACCAGGTAAGCCTTAAACAGCCAGCAGATACAAGACCTTATATTGTTTTTGTTGCTGTTGCAGCTGCATGTTGCACATTTAGCTAAAAAAATCATTATTTGATCCACAGTGGAGACCCCAGTAGAGGATGGAGCTGACCAGAGACTGCTGACAGAATGTGACTTCTGTCAGCGTCGACGCGATGAAATCGACCGGCTGCTGGAAGAGAACAGGGCCCTGAAATGTGAGCTTGGCCAGAGAAAAATGGATGAACATTTCCTGAAGGATGACAACGTCAAAGTGAAGTACTACACTGGACTTCCACACCTTGAAGTTGTCATGGGTGTTCTAGCCTGTGTTGGACCGTACGTGACACAGAGAAGTAAAGCACTGTCACCTTTTCAGATGCTTTTCCTGACTCTCATGCGCCTTAGACTAAATTTACCAATACAACACATTGCCCACCTCTTTTGTGTAGACAGAAAAACTGTTTCCAAAACCTTCAGTAACATCATAAATTGATCGATATTATGTATACTTTCTAGCTGTACCTTACCCTTGCCTTTTGCAATGTGACATGAATTTGTTTATTTGATGTCATTCATTTATTTATTGTTGCCAAATGGACAGATATTTTTATAGTTTCCTCGTTAGCTAACGTTAGCCTAGCTAGCTTGCCAAGCTATTTTCATAAATAATCTGTAAGATCGTTTGTACCTTCATCTGTGACTGGAGGCCACTGTCTAACATCATCAACCCAACAAGTCATTCTGCCTGGCTGTAGCTGTCATCGAGGCTGCATTATCACGGAGGTTTGTTTACATACCGGTAACAGCTCAGTAATGGCATCGCCACAAGATGGCAGCCTACACAGAACGCTCGTCGGATTCGTGTATACACAGGTTTCTTGTATACAAACAATACCGGATGTGCGCGCATCCAAGAGGCAAGACCGCTATATGTTAGGCCGAGTTCTGTAAAACGGCATATACGTCACTTCCACCACCACCCCCACTTCCTTAAAATCGGCAGGGCTCTCAAGTGTCACGCTTTGAGCGTGACAGTCATTCATTTCGGTCTTTTGTCATGCTCTCCCGCCACACATTGTATTTCTCATGCTGAAAAACTATTTGTAATATCTTTAATATGCCGCAGCGCACAAAACTCTGGCCGCGCCGCTCTCACTGTGGAACCGCCAGGAATCAAGCGCGTCTCCTCTGGTGTTGTTCATCTGGTGTTGTTAGCCAATCAGAAAATAGCACTATTGTATCTGGGTAACGTTTCACGCAACAACCAATGACTATGTTACGGAAGCTATCTTATCCTCTGTATCTCTCATAGACAGTATAAGAAGTGGACAGAGCCATCTCATTGGAACTCAGTTGAGACAGTTGAAGTCGATTTTTAGACTTTTAGATTTTTAGACCATTTTTAGCGATTTTTGAGCACTTCTGTTCATGACGTGCAGACTCAAACCGACTCAAACTAAGCTTGATGACGTGAGCAGCAACCTGTCTGACAGACGTTAATCTTCTAGTAGCTGTGCGTGAAAATTGCCAACGTTAATCTTGCAGAGACGGGGAACTTGAGCAAAGAGTTGTTGAAAAACGTTGTTGAAATATTTTGTCCCGTTGCTTTTATGGACTCATTAACTATGGGCTTCTCCTTTGACGGGACGTCCCCCCGATTGCCTGCGAGTTTCTCCTCCTGTCTGTATGGTAATTTCTGTACAGCGCAACAGAGAGTCGAGTGGTTATGACACAATCGTTAGCCTATTTTTACAAAAAACTGTTTCTACGGGGCCATAATGTAACATAGAAGGTAATGGAGCCCTTTATACATTGTCGTGTTTCTTTAGAAATAAATAATGGACAAATGGAGTCTTTAAACGTCTCAGATGCAAAGTTATTCGTTGTCAAAGTGACACCAAAATGAATGGGAGTCAATGGAAATGCTAATGCAAGTGAAGTTCTGCTACAAGATGGCGGCCGGCTTCAACTTCCGGTCGATGGATTACCCCCTTGGTTTATCTTCATGAATCAGGTAATGATTATTTGTCTTGCCTCAAGCTATAATGCAAATCGATTTGTAAAATTTGCAGATTCATTTATGGTAGCTTGATATTATAATATTGACGAACGATATATGGTTATTATCTACCACTCAAACATTGCATTGAAGTATCATATAGATTCAGTAAAACGGTAACCAATAGACTAGGCTACTATAATGACGCTGGCTTGTAAATGTGACCATCACGATCATTTGTTGTTAGAAAAAAAATAAAACCCATGAAATTATATTCATATGACATGCTGAAATATATTCCACTGTACCTGGGATGAAGACATTTCACACACGACGCAAGCAGAACAGCTGCATGTGACCTCCTCCTACAGTGTTTAGGGCTATCATGGTTGTCAACAAATGCACGTGCATGTAGGATGACAGAGTTTACGACAGTAGTAGAGGACAATACTGTTTCCTAACTGTAGGGGACCCCCGAGAGCAAAAGTTACCTGGTGTAACTTTAAAGGCACACTATGCAACAATTGTACCTTAATATAACAGCTTCAAAGTCATTTCAGTGGTAAACAAACTCATAGTAGGGCGAATCATCCTGGTAGTAAAGCTCGGGGGCGACGCAACTGGAAAAACCAGCAATGTAAGTTTGAGAGGAGCGCCCCTGACAAATCTCGCGAGAATCACGATATGCTTTACGGCAACGAGGTCACACACATCAACAACAACAACATAGGAAGCACGAAGACAGTTGCGCGCAATTCAGACGTGATACCATGCGTGATACTCGGCGATGGAAAAGCAAAGAAAACGCGGTCGGAAGAGACTAGGAAAAGGAATAGAGAATCTGACCGTGTGAGGAACCGGATAAGAGTCACTCGGTCGGGCTTTCACTCGTTGGCGCAAGCTAAAAAGCATGCAGCACTGGGTGCAAAAGCCCCATGTCAAGCGAGTCGAGCCCCGTGTCAGCGAGTCGAGCCCCGTGTCAAGCGAGTCGAGCCCCGTGTCAGGCGAGTCGAGCCCCGTGTCAGGCGAGTCGAGCCCCGTGTCAGCGAGTCGAGCCCCGTGTCAGGCGAGTCGAGCCCCGTGTCAGGCGAGTCGAGCCCCGTGTCAGGCGAGTCGAGCCCCGTGTCAAGCGAGTCGAGCCCCGTGTCAGGCGAGTCGAGCCCCGTGTCAGGCGAGTCGAGCCCCGTGTCAGGCGAGTCGAGCCCCGTCCGTGTCAGGCGAGTCGAGCCCCGTCCGTGTCAGGCGAGTCGAGCCCCGTCCGTGTCAGGCGAGTCGAGCCCCGTCCGTGTCAGGCGAGTCGAGCCCCGTCCGTGTTAAGCGAGTGATGCAGTGATGCTGACCTGGCGATCTTGTTGATGAACTAGTAAGTAAATCTCTTATTTGTAAACTTGTTTGCGTTCTATGTTGTATTATGTTGCGCTTGCTTGTAGTATGCCATTTTTTTACGATGCTGTTCATTCATCCATGTTTGCGATTATCATGAATAATGATTAATATCTCACATAATTATCAGGACACATATAAACCTAGAGGTTGTAAATAGTGTAAACGAGCACAATTTGCAAAGTAGTATGATAAATTGCAATAATCGTGTCTAATGCATCATAACGGCCAATGTTATGAAATAATGCGACGTACTTTATTGATGTCATCTGGCATTTTGTAATGTTTACATTACAAGCAAAAAACACAAATGAAATTATACAGTAGGCCTAGACTATAGGCTATTTACTTGTGATTTAGCAGCAATCGTGTAAAACGTTATAAGCCAGCAAACGCAGTAGAGTACTTTATTATTATAAAGTAGTCTAACACTTGACATATATAGTTATTATTATCCTATTACCATCATCAGTAGTTCAGTAAACTATGCAGTAGCCTAATATTTGTATGAAATCGTGAAACATTATTTGGTCAATATCTTCGGAGTGTATCTATGTCTGTTTCATGCCCTTGACGCTGGTATATTGCTATTTACGACAGTGCAAGTATTCCACAGCGACTCTAGGGGTCGCTGTTTGACAAAAACACAAATGCTGCATAGTGTGCCTTTAAAATAAAATTTTAAAAGTCTTCAGTGTTCTTCATGATCTTGTCTTTACAAATTCCATAGTTAATTATGGAAATAATCATTTATTTATTCATTTACCGTCCGAAATGAATTACAACCACAATTACATTACCTAAAAAAATATTTTAAAAACTTATTCAAAAACAGTTTCAATTATATTATTTACATTAAGTTGAGGTAATTGTGAACAGTGTGTCTTTTGGGGCAACATGTCACATTTTCAATAGAAATTGACAAATTAAATACGTGTCCGAGAAGTCGCTGTCATCTAAGTCAGTGGTTCCCAAACCTGTCCTGAAGGCACCCCAACACTGCACGTTTTCTTTATCTCCCTAATCAAACACACCTGATTCAACTCATCAGCTCATTAACCCATGTGATAATGAGCTGATGAGTTGAATCAGGTGTGTTTGATTAGGGAGAAAACGTGCAGTGTTGGGGTGCCTTCAGGACACGTTTGGGAACCACTGATCTAAGTTACCGATAGCAAATACACCCCTCAAGGAAGAGTGTGTTTTCCAAATCACATGATCTGCTCCACATGATGTCATTTCCTCCTGATGAGAAAACTGGCAAGACTCCAAGGTATGTTCTCCCTCCACATTTTCAGTTATTTCACCTAAAGTAGTGCTTGGGGCAAATGTGTACTTATCATATGTCAACAATGTTACTACAATGAATTCATAAATAACTTTGAATTTCAATTTTACTCAGTTGTACATATAATATTCAGAAGAACCTCTCCGTAAAATGCCATGTGGTATCTGGTGCTAGGCAACCATTTTGATTTTATCCCTAAAACAGCAAAAATGTCAACTAGGTTACCAGTCACCTATGTTACTCTGCAAAGGTAACTTAGTTGACCAAGAGTAACATAGTTGACATTCATGACATGTTCTTATAGTTTTCAGGAGTTTGTTTAATATTCTAATTGTACAGTAACTATAAAATACTTTGCAATACATATTATAAAAGTAAACTTGTTTTCAGGCAAATGCCACAATTATCTGCTGCAGAAAAGCAGCGCCGTTACCGACTCCCCACTGTACCATGCACTATGCGGATTCACCAGGTCATCACGCAGGCACCAGGGAAACTGACATACCGTGATGTGAGCTGCCTGTGTTCAACAAGGCAGATTCTGCAATGGCAGTGTTACCAAGCTCAGGCCTTCGACTTCAAAGTCAACTCTGCTGTTCCTGTATTGCACCAAGAACAACCAGAACTTGAAGTACAGTGGGATAGAGATGACATTGTTGGTCAGTGGTGTGTCATCGATGAGGTTTACCCTGGAACCATTGTTGAAGCGAGTGCGACACACATTCATGTTAAGTGCATGCACAGAGTGGGACACAATCGTTACTACTGGCCAATGCGAGAGGATGCGCTCTGGTATCCATTTGAGAATGTGCTCAGGTTGATTCCTGCCCCACAGCACGTGACAGCACGTCATGTTGAAATAAAAAGAGGTGTGTGGGAAGATATTGCCAAATCATATCTTCATGGCTAAGGACATGCACACACACACACACACACACACACACACACACACACACACACCACACACACACACACACACACACACACACACACACACACACACACACACACACACACACACACACACACACACACACACACACACACACACCTTTACTGAGCTTGACAAAGTCATTGAAAAACAAACCATAATTGCCCATGTTCTTGGGTTTGAAAATGGGGAGTGTGTTCTGTCTCCGCCGGTTTCATGGGTGCCTGGAAGTTGGAGGGTATGCCAATGTTTTACTTGGGTTCTGACATATGAATGTTTTTGAGATACAACTGTTTGCGCTATTAAATTTTTTATCCAATGCAGCACACTTATTCTGTTAAAGGGATACTCTACAGGTTTTTCATATTAAACTATGTTATTCCCTTAAAGGGTTAGTTCACCCCAAAATGAAAATTCTGTTAGTAATTACTCACCCTCATGTTGTTCCAGCCCCGTAAGACTTTCGTTCATCTTCGGAACACAAATTAAGATATTTTTGATTAAATCTGAGAGCTGGGTCACTCCTCCATAGGCTTCTGGGAATGAAACCTGACAGCCCCGAAAAGTCATTAAAGACATCGTTAAAATAGTCCAAGTGACTATAGTGACTCGATCTTAAGTTTATCAAGCGGGGAGAATTTGAGCGCAAAAAAACAAACAAAAATAACGATTTTCTTCAAGTATTAATTTCCTTCTCTGTTTGGCCTTTAGCTTTCACTTAGTGTAATTGCGTAGAGCTTCTGTAGGCTCACTATTGGCCAACGCTGGTCATGTGTGTGATGCGTGTGACGTTCAACCAGAAGCTCTACGCAATTACATCAATCTTGTTTTTACTTCTTGTTAAACTAAGTATCTGAAATCAATTATGCCTGAGCTTGGCAATGACTAAAAACAAAATATTTCATGGATGATTTATCAGGGAAGATAATAATATTTAGTAAATAAATATATTTTTTCCCAGAATTATTCAAACTCAAAATCTCCCACAATTATATATTGACCCATATATTTTTTTTAATTCATGTTCCTCGTAATCTTTAATCAAAATAACTTCCCCTACCTCTTGCAGCGACATCTCTTCTCTGATGACATGTTAACTTGACTGAGGGCAGGACAAACTGTCACTCACATGATATCACAGTAATAATAAACCATAAAGATCCAATTGTTTCCTGATAGACAAAATCAAGTCCCGCCCAACATTCTTTTTTCACAACTTTGATTTTAATGGAACCGTTTGGCATCTTTATGTTCAATGATTTAATGCAGAAAAAAGACAACAGAGGTATGCTAGAACTTGATTTTATTGAGTATATTGGAAAGCATATAAATGTGTAATATTCCAAAGTAAAGTAATGGGAATAGATTTCAATAAATATTTTTTTTTAACTTTTGTTAAAAGTAACAGTTGTTTTTGTTGTTCAACAGACTCCAAATAATAATTGTAGCTTATAGATCATGATCATATGGGAAAACAACAGAAATATATAGACAAAGGCAAATTATGTGAAGGCGAGGTTATATTATATGTATAAGAGTGCACTTCTTCAATGGTTCTAGAGTCCCCTGTATAAGAGTGCACTTCTTCATCGGTTCTAGAATCCCATGAGCAGGAGGAGTAAACCACTCAACAACATGAGCAGATACACAGATGGTGACGAGATAGCTGGACTGGAGTCAGTGACGATGGGGAAAACATTGTCCGTAATGACGACCACAGAAGACGGCGTTGTAGGTGCCACAGAAGACGGCGTTGTAGGTGCCACAGAAGACGCCGTTGTAGGTGATCTGAACGTAAAAGATCTGGACTCAGCTTTCCATTCATTTAGAGTAAAGGCCAACTTCAAGTTTTCACCTTAAGAAGAGGTACAGAGAGAGAAATTATCGTAAATGCTTAAAATAAGTGACATTGGCCCCAAAAAGATAAAAATCATATAGGCTAATAGAGACGACCTACCACTTGTGAAGATGGCTAAGTCAGTGTAATTGGCCCAGCAGCCACTGAATGGGATGGTGGTGTTTCCGTAAAGCCCCTCTGTTGGATTCCCGTTAGAATCTTTGAGCACAGCTGAGATGGTCAGAGTCGTCACACCCACAGACACACAGTCACCCTGGACACAGACACACAAACAAAAAAAAAATGCTCTGCTTATTCAATTCCATGTGTGGATTCCTAGTAATCACCTGGTTAGGGTTACACCAGTCATTCATAAGTTCTTTATTAAAGGGTCATAAAACCCCCTCGATTTAGCACTGGTCGTTCACAACTGAAAAAGACTCAAGAAAAGTGTATAAAGCTGTGGAAAAGTGGGAGTTTAGAGGGTGGGAAGAGGGCAGACAATAAACAATAAACACAGACCTACAACACACTCATTATACAGACAAATGAATATCAAAATATGAGTGGAGAAAGAAAAACAACAGAGTTGGGGGCACTTGATGCATTTTAAACATTTAACCCTATGACAACAAATGCACAAAAAAAACGTATCATTAGAGACTACTAACAATGATCATGAACAAATCAAATGAGGAAGAGCATTTAAAAGGTCTAATAATATTTTCATTACATTTACGAGGACTGAAATATCTGAACTAATGACACGTATCAGTTTAACACAGAAAGACTAATGAGTTGTAACTTAATGCTACTTTACATCAAAACTGTGCTCCTTACGCACAGCTGGTGCAACCAACCCATGAAAACATGCATCAGATATTCTTAATGAAATCTCACCGCTGCGTCCAGAGCCATGATGCTGGGCTGCACGCTGAGGAGTCCGGGTGACAATCCGGCCACTGGCTGTATCGCCAACTTCAGGGATGATACAGTCTTGACCGTCTCCACCTGCTGGTCTTCACGGGTCACCTCCTGAGTGGCCACCTGAGAGAGAGACCGTTACAGCTCAAATGAGGAAAAGGATGTTGTGTGTTTTACTGTAGAGCATCTATTATTGGATCTTATTCTGATAAAAAAAAAAAAATTCTAATGGATATTCGGGCTTCAGTAGAAGTTAAGCTCAATGAACAGCATTTGTAAAAGTGTTTCATCCCTTATTTTCTTTAAAAAAGCTAAAATGGAGGTTAAGGTGAGGTACTTACAATGGAAGTGAACAAGGCCAATTTTTTAAGAATTTAAAAGCAGAATACTGTGTATTTTTTGAGTTTTAAAGCTGTTTAAATCATAATTACTATTAGTAGTTTTAAGAGTTAAGAGTTGTAAAATTAGATATAATTTCACACAGATAAGCAGTTGTCTTTTTCACACTAAAATCATGTTAACACTCATACTGTTCATGTCTTGTGATAATAGTTGTTTAATCAATAATAGAAGTGGTTTAAATATTAAAATATGACCATATATCTTCTGTGGAAGTCTCAGGACCAAACAATGTCCGTCCAATAATTGCATTCATTCATATTTATTTCCATACCTCCACGCACCCTGCTCGCACAGGCATCATACGTCATCAGCACGTTGCTTAAGGCTATGCAGAGTTGTAAGACACATTGTCATTGAGCGCCGCAAATAAACAGCCGTCACCTTTTACAGTTCCTCCTGAACCAAAACAACGAGCTAATATGCTGCGTTCATGCCATCGTAACCGTAATTACTGGCAACCCGTGACAGTATAACTGGAGCTGTTAATGCCTTCAGACTCGGATTTAAGCGTTTCTATGTCAACACGCCGAAATTAACCTGAAGCAGTCATGTGGTACAGGTCAGAGCTCTAGAAGTTGTTTAAATTCATTATTTTTGTAATATTATGTGCTTTCTGACATGAGGTATTTAACACCATCTTTCATCTTGTGACGCTTTGCAGACTCTGCCATGTGAGAGGAGGTGAGGGTGCCACATTTTGAAGGAGGCGTTGCTTTGAAGACGCTCTGAAGGGAGGGTGGGATCTCATGCTTTCAAATCTAGCTTGTTAATTGCTAGCCTTTCTGAAATTGCCTTCCCTAGCTTTAAGTCATGATTTATCGAATACTGCATCTGGTTCCAGGTTTATTCATATCACATGTTTAATCAAATCTAGGCTTCCATTCACTTCCATTGTAGGTGCCTCACACTAACCCATATTTTTGCTTTAATTTGTATTGAATCCACAATATTGCTTTCAATATTTGAGTTTCAATTAAAATTCCCAAATGCTGCTTGACATCATCATAACATTTTAAAATGTTAGTGAGTTTGGTCATGTGATCTGATTAGCATCTTACATCATTCCAGGTGGGGTCACTGGAAGAGGGTGGAGGAGGGATGATGCCCAGGGATGACACATTGAAGCCGATGGACTGACTCAGATTGCCTGAAACAGCAGCGCGGCCCAGATCGTCAGCAATGTTCTGCAGGGCCGCAAACTGTTGGTCTTCTGCAGATGGTATATACATAATAAGACATTGTATTGTGATCTAAACTTTGTATTTGTCATTTATTTTATTCTTGCTCTCACCAGTGGTGCTGTTGGTGGATGTCTGAACAGGGGGCTCCCTGATCTCCACCTGCACCGTCAGTCCTGTCGAGCGCTTCCTTCTCGCATTAGTACCCTCACGGACGATGTTGGTAATTCGAATCTTGTTCGCCGGTATTTTCAGAAGTAAAGCCAGATTTTTTATCAGTTTATCCCCAAAGAATTCCGCCTCAGTCATGGCTGGGAGGTTGAAGGCCAGGAACAAAACCGGGGAGGTGCGGATTTGGACCGGCTCTGAGCCACGAAGTAGTATGTTCAGCATTTTGTAGTCCTGGTCAAAGAAGTTGGAGCCGTGACTGGAGTTGAAACTGGGAACGTATTGCCCTGAGAAGCGCAGAGAGGAATCAAAGTAAGAATTGTGATGTGTTGTTTAGGTTGAAAATGGTCTTCTGGCCTGCAGGGGTAGCAGTATTAACTTGCATTATTGCGCTGTACTATACCTGTATAAGTTGGCTCACGCAGAGTGTAGTCAGTTTTTCCAGCATTCCACTCAGCATTTGTTGGACCAACCAAAGTATTGTTAACGTACACATCCAGCCGCTGAGGGGTTGAGTAAAATACAGCAAACCTGACAGCCTGAGAACAACAGAATATTACTGTAGTTAAGGTTCTACTGAAATAATATCAAAGTTAAAAATAAAAATATGAAAAAAAGAAACATATCTAAACATATCATTCTTTTTCTTTTTTTTTTAATGCAGTATTGGATATATTTTGGCCATAATGTAGTTATTTATTTATTTAAGGATTCATTTACAACTAGCTAAATTTTTCTGGATCGTTTTTTTGTAACTTTTAAATAAAATATTAATCAATATGTAAATATATAGTAACATAAAAAATTATAAACAAATTAATTCTATTTTTTAAATTACTATATTATTTTACATACTATCTGTTAATAAATGAATACATTGTTATTATTATCAATTATTATATGATTATTATATTATGTGTATATATTTGAGTATGTATATGTATGTATCAATCAATACCAGTTGATTGATATTGATTCATCAGTCAATTTATTTTTATATTTAAAAGATACACAAAGTTCTCCACAATTCAGGAAAACAAATGTTTTTTTGAAAAAGTCTCAAAATAAATTAGAAGACAAAATGGAAATAATATAATGTATTTTTAATAACAATGCAGAATAATACCAATTAAATATTTATTTTTCCTAATATGCCTTTTACTGTTCTAAATTGTGTATCACCTGTAGATGCTTACAGGTCAGTATAGTCTATTGTCAGTATAATCCATCTTACTAACCTCTGTAGGTCCAGCATTCAGTAACATAAGTCTCAGCTTCTGTGGTGTTGTGCTGGTGAAATAGATGTCAAAGGATTTATTAGTGGCCACAATGGCGTGGAAGAGAGATACTCGCTTCTGACACGTGTAGCCGGCGCACCAGCCGTGGTCTTGTGGGCCTGGAACAAGAAATTCACAGTAAGATTAAAATTCAATAATACACAATTAAACCTTTTCTGCTTTTATAAAATCCTAAACTATATAAAGCATAAAATAGTAGGTGTTACAGGGGGAGGTAAGAGTCATACCATTCACCAAATCCACATATTTGTCCCCAAGGATGGCTACAGGTGAAAGACGCCTGGTCTCTGTGTCTGCGTCCAAGCTTTCGATGACCAGCATCCTATAGTTGAGCCCAAAGCACTTGTAGCTCTGCCAGGTGTTCATGTACGTACAGGTGTCTCTGATCACTCCTGCACAGGTAAAACAAACACGTCATACGTTAAAAGCAGCTCCATCATTTTAAGTTCTCTCTCTTAGATCACTGTAAATGTACTGTACCTTTGAAAGGAGCGATTTGATTCACAGGTATCCGGCTGCCATTGAGAGAGGTGAGCATGACTTTGGGGATGCGGTAATCGCCCAGTCCGTGTCGGGGATCCCCGTTCCACTCGTACTCGGACTGGGGCACCACTGCTCCTACTGCACCCAGGAAACTGCCATCCAGATCCTTCAACATGGTCTTCTTCTTAGCATCACAGTCCATGTCCACACAGTCTGATGGGTTCACCTTGCTGAGATATAAGAGTGGAAAAACTTAACCAGTCACTTCATATTTTTGGTCATCCCGACATTGGTGTTCTCTTAGTCATACATTTTCAATGTTGTCTTCCTAATAATATTTCATATATATATATACACATATATATGCGCAGCCTGGTGGCCAATCTTCACTTATTTCACATCCCGTCAGTAAGAGCAGAGTGTGAAGGTTGAAATATATGTCCAGGTACTTACCCAGATTGTAACCCAAAAACATAAAACCACATTTACATAGTAAAAAAAAAAGTTTGATGTGTACAACTACATTATTTAAAGGTTTTCTTTTTGTTAGACCTTGCATGCATTCACTTTCTTTAACAATATCCTGAGTAAAAAAAAATATATATTTTTTTTTCGTTCCAGATGTACAATGTTTAATACCATTTAGTTGGTCACTCTGCCACCTCCCTAATTAACAATGTTAACTTTGTGAATTGACATTGACTACAAGCTTTTGGTTTACCCCAGATCAGGCCGATGAACGTATGCCAGAGCGTCCTCTGTGCTGTTTATCTTGACTATCCTCTCAACACTGATTGGATGTTGTAGATCCTCATTTCCCGGGTTGGTCATGAACATGTAATTTGTCTCTGTTGAGCACACACTCTTGAACCCAACAAAAGTTGTGTCTGGACATAGAAACAGACAGTGTAAATAGATGCTTTTTTGTATTATGAAAGTTTTAAACTGAAGAGTTGTACACATTTTGAAGGAATGTGACTCACCAGAGACAGTCATTAGACCAGCTATGGCATTGTAGCTCATCAGTCCAGTGTGAGGCTTTTGTGGTGCATTATTGTGGTTAGATTCAAATGTCGGCCAGGAAATTCCAGACCTTCCACCTGTTGAACACAGCAAATGAGCTTAGAATAAGTACGGAAAATGGAGCAATTATATTAAATACAATTATTCAGTAGTGCATAGATTAATCTTTAATTGTACCATTGGGGGGGCGAGGGGCCCTGTGGCTTTTGCTGAGCTTAAAGTAGGTCATAGTCGTGGACAGACTGTCAAAACAGTTGAAGTTAGGACTGCTGCCCACAATCAGGGCACCCTAGAGATGATTTTTGAAGAAAATTATTTAAAAAAATGAACAGAATAAGAATCCTTTATTCTCTTAAGGCTAATATACACTTTACTGAGAGATGGTGACCAATGCTGACAGTCACCAGATTACAGCATGTAACTTCACAGACATTCCAAGATCAACAAATGCCAATTCAACATGTTCAATTGGCAGAAATGAGAGCTGACAGACACCAACAAGGGTACCACAGTGACCCTACAAAGTGTCTGTTGCTGTCTGTCGGTGCAGTGTAAACTGGCCTTTAGTTGTGACCGAAGAGACATATAGTGCATCCTCACCTGTACACGGACTATTTTGTCAGAGTATGTGTGGCTGAGCGAGGGAGGACTGTAGATGAGAGACATGATACTCATTCCATTATCAATCAGGCTCACGTTAGAAACTAACACGTTCATGGACACCTGGATGTGAGGAGAGGAAAATATTAATGCTCACCAGACCAGTATAGTGCATCTGTACTAGAACTAGACTAGAAATTAACTAGAAATTATCAATTTATCTGACCAATAAAACACTTGGCTTTGCAGTTATTGAAGGGTATTATAGTAGGAAGTTTGCAGATTATTTTTATCATACTTGAACATAAATGCCAAAATCAAAGCTCCTCCAGACAGTGAAGCCCTGGATTTGAGAGCAACCAGCAAGTCCATCTTTATTCATGTAGAGTCCGTACAGACCGCCATGAGCCTCATTCTGACTCCACTGAGCCACTGAATTTGGAGATCCTTTAGACATATTGTTGGAATACATTAATAAATTAGTAATAAAAATTAATCTTTAAAAAAAGAAAATTTGATAGCATAGACAATTAGTAATCTTTAGCAAAAAAATTCTTACTGTACATTATAGTATCGTGATGCCTAAAATCACTTGTATCATTAAATTTTTTTAGCTTAATTTTTTTTTGTGTTGTGGTTTTATTTTTGAAAATAATTATTGGCTTCTATACCTGGGCATGGTTCACCATCAATTCGGAATCCCACTCGTTCATAGCCAGCAACAATATTCCCTTGAAGAATTGCATTGGTTGCCTCACTCACCTACAACAACAGTAATTTATTAGTTCTTTATGGTACTAATCTATTCAGCCAGTAATACCATAGATTTTTTTTTATTTTTTACAGGTACCATGGTTATATCATGTTTATTGAACATTCATTGAAAATGAATATGGTAATACATCTCTTCCATGTTATAGAACAGTACCATGGTAGCATCCGATCACAGTACGTTTCTTTAAGGTTTACCTCAATGGCTGCATTCCATTCAATGTTAAATTCCTCCGCTCTGCCGTTGTACGATCCAGGCCACAGTGTCAGTGTAACCAAGTTCCTCCTGATGGCATTACTGTCACCCCAGACTCTGATTCCTTGAAGATTTGAATAATATTGGCAAAATAGAAAAGTGCTAAATAAGCCAAACTCCATAGTGATTACATTTTGATTAATAGTATTTTCCTTCTGTGCTAACAATGATGCTGCCAATGAATCTGCACCTTCTCCAACGGTGTGATGGATCACATTGTCATCGATACTCAGTCCATCAGTTCCGAAAACACCAATAGCAGGAGCAAAGCCGTCATGAAAAGCACATCCCTTGACGTAAGACTCACCAACCACCTAAGAATATTTTGACAGTAAGAAGTTGAAAGGAATATGTGTGATAATCAGGAATGGTCATGTACTGTATGAAGACTTTCTCTCACCCCTCCCAGGTCATAAAACACCAGAGAGTAACGTGGGTCTGACGGGTCATTCCATCCTTCCTGCCCGGTGTGGTAGAACTGCACATTTCTGATCTGGGCTTTTCCTGTGAGGCAAGTTATCATCAGCTTTAGTGAGTTTTCATTACTTACATTGTGCTGAAATGGTCTGATTAGCAAGTGATGTTCTCATTTTGAAATAATCTTTTTGACATGAAGTTCTTTAAATATGACTGCTTGCAAGATTATTATTTTTTAATAAAACTACAAAACATGACTATTTTTCAGCTCATTCTCTCATCTTCCAGGTAATTAAACATATATATATATATATATATATATATATATATATATATATATATATATATATATATATATATATATACATTTGTATATAAATGAACAAAATCAAATGTCTCTTTAATTGAATGCATCAATTATATAACTGGTTTTGCATGCGATTCTTCTGAATTGTGTTTCATGAATGAGGCCCAATGCGAATACTTTATAAAGATTATACCTCTGCAATTGATCCCTTCACTGAAGAAGGTTCCCACCAGCACTCTGGCTCCATAAGACTGTGTGTACATTTCTGGATACTCCTGACCGATGATCTTGATGTTCCTGGTCAGTAAAGCCACATTGCCTGCAAGCTGATAACTTCTTGAAGTACCTGGCACCCTGTAGCTCTCCCCTATATGACCAAATACATTTAATATTAACAGGGTTCGTACAAGTACTGTAAAATGAAATTCCAGGATTTTCAAGGACTTTTCAAGCACTACTTTTTTTTGGTTTTCAAGGACAACAATCAGAGAGTCACTTATCAAACAATATCTTTATTATAATTCAAATTCTAAAAGGGTAAATAGATAAATAAAAATAAACTACTAAAACAAAATGGTACAAAAAAAGCGCAGCACATGCAATGGCTGTGGTTATTTTAACAATTGAAAGGATAATATGACAAAGACATTGCTTTCCTTATTCAAACTGTTTTTCCCCCTCATGAATATATGATTGACCTGAAGAATGAAAGCTGTATCATAAGTTATATGAGCAATATTACTATCATT
Organism: Chrosomus eos; assembly: GCA_036326025.1. Taxonomy (NCBI): domain Eukaryota; kingdom Metazoa; phylum Chordata; class Actinopteri; order Cypriniformes; family Leuciscidae; genus Chrosomus; species Chrosomus eos. Next base: position 31,007,845 of record CM070827.1, on the reverse strand, counting down.
TATAGCCATGCGAAACATCTCTATATCAATTTCAGATTGGCTGCAGCGTTAAAGGAGAACTCCGGCGCAAAATGAAATTTGGTCTAATTACACATTGTTACCTAGTCAACTGTTATCTGAGATTTGTTTTCATGATTATCGAATGTAAATACTTTTATCTCTAAAACCAGTTTAGCCTATAACACTAGTATAACGCTATAGGGCATAGAGTAATGACAAATAAAAATCGCTAGTTAATACCACTAACAAGGCTCAAAATAGCCCAACACTAACACGGTAGCATAATCAGGGTCCCTACATACAAACCGAAGCATTGAGAACGTTGTAAGTGTACAAACAATTTAATAAGAAGATATTTTATACATACAGCAAAGAGTATAGAAGCACAAGAGGCGAAACTCTGATGCTTTTCTGGTAACAGCCACTAGGTGGCGCTTCGGCAGCGCGGCCGCCATTTTGGGATGAAGATTCCAACGGGAGTTACTGGACAACAGCACAGATAACAGTTTTTTGAGGTAGTTTTTTTCTTGCATTATTGAATATTTCCATTTTATGCAACTTTACACATTTACTACTATTATTAGTTACCAACTCCACTTGGCCTGAAATATATTTTGTACGTTTTAATCCCCTGGATCATCCTACAAACATGATGATCTGATGCATTGTGTCCGTTATCCTATAATTGCCACAATTCTGTACGGTGGCTGTGTTTTTGTTTACATAGTCTTGCTTTAACGGTCATTAATATTCGATATAAGAAGTTTTCTGTAATTTCTATTGCTGTTATATAGGCCTAATAGTTGTAAATAGAGAGTTTGTATGCCTACTAGCTATAGGCTACTGTTGTTGTAGCCATTAAATAAGCGCATTTAGTTTCATATTTGTTCAAACATTATAATGTGTTTTTCCCCATGTTGATTATGAAAAGTGAACAGCATGAGTAGGATATGATATCGGGAGACATGAAGTGGGTCATACATGATTTTGAGTCATTAGCCTATGTTGTGTTTTGTAGAAAGCCTTCTACTAAATTGTATCTTAATTTTAAAAAAAAATCAACAAATTACCTGGATTTATAAGCAAATATAGCAGACCATATAATCATGACATGCGGCGCGGTCACTTGCATTGCTCGTGAACTTGAGCGCATCTCATCATAAATTAACCGAAATATGCCTCAGACATGAGAAATATAGAAAGCTTGCAACTAAATCTTTAAACGAAACTATTCCAAACGAGAAGAAATAGGCTACTCTCTGATTATGTTGCACACTCACATATTATGTATGTCGAAATAACGAGATATTATGTCGAAATAACATTATAAATAATAAATCTTTAAATATATTTGATTGAATGCTGAATGTTGTGCTTATTCGATTTAGTAAAATTAAAACTCTAGTTGTGATAATTAAAATTATTGAATATTAAATATTGAAGTTTTGCTCATTTAATAATAGTATACAATATAGGCTATAAGTGCGCAGCTCCCCCTGTCAATGATCTAGCACCCCCTCGGCACCTGCGTTAAAAATTATCTGGCGCTGCCCCTCTTTTTACATAATTATTTCAACCTAAAAATGACCTCTGCACTGGACTAAATATATGTATAATATATGACTGCCGATTGGCTTTCACCCCAAAATGGCGGAAGCGTAGCGCTGCTGCTGGGCGCTGGTGTTGCAATGGAACGTTCTATTGGCTTTCACTTCTTGTAAATATACGTTCTTTGCATACAGTCAGCTTCGCGAAAACAGATAGGAGCCATCTTTGGAAAACAGTCTCGAGCAATCGAACCACGAACGCCGAGCCACCTTATCACAACAACTGGCTCGTTCACATCTCACCAGCGCACTTGGCTCGGCGTTCGTGGTTCGATTGCTCGAGACTGTTTTCCAAAGATGGCTCCTGTCTGTTTTCGCGAAGCTGACTGTATGTATAAAATATCTTCTTATTAAACTGTTTGTACACTTACAACGTTTTCAATGCTTCGGTTTGTATGTAGGGACCCTGATTATGCTACCGTGTTAGTGTTGGGCTATTTTGAGCCTTGTTAGTGGTATTAACTAGCGATTTTTATTTGTCATTACTCTATGCCCCATATACTAGCGTTATACTAGTGTTATAGGCTAAACTGTAAACTGAGATAAAAGTATTTACATTTGATAATCATGAAAACAAATCTCAGATAACAGTTGACTAGGTAACAATGTGTAATTAGACCAAATTTTATTTTGCGCTGGAGTTCTCCTTTAATTTTGCACGAAAATATTGTTTTATCTATAAAATTAAAGGTGCACTTTGTAATTTTAGCGGCATCTAGCGGTGAGGTTGTGAATTGCACCCAACAGAAGTTACGGGGGCCGACAGGAGAAGATGTCGTCGTCTGAGACAGCAGAGAGTCAGCAGAGAGTAGCCAGTTAAGCAATGAGGTTTCTTTACAAAGATAAAGTAAGAAATTAGGTTTACTTAAGTATTGAGTCAAACTACAAGTTATTGAGAATATTATTGTTACTTGTTCATAATTATGTCAGTGTTTTATTCGCTGACTTTAGCTAGCTTATCATGAAGAACAACATAGTGACTAAACGTTTGTCCGTTTAGGGCCACTGTAACATGTCGATGTAAGGGGACCCGCGGTGTGTGTAGATAGAAATTAAAACATTTATTCAGAAAGCATGAATTAAATTAATTAAAGGTGGAAGTAAAGGCATTTATAATTTTACTTTATGTATTTCTATATGTAAAAATGTATTAATTGCTGTTTATATATGTGTGTATGTATGTGTGTGTGTGTGTGCGTGCGTCACCCTGGACCACAAAACCAGTCACATGGGTCAATTATTTTAAATTTAGAAGCATACAGTACATCACCTGAAAGCCGAATAAATAATCTTTCAATTGATGTATAGTTTGTTAGGTTAGGGTAATATTTGGCCGATATACAACTATTTGAAAATCTGGAATCTGAGGGTGCAAATAAATCGAAACATTGAGAAAATCCTCTTTAAAGTTGTCCATTTATGTTCACGATTGCGCAGCATTCACTCACAAAAACAATTTTTTCTTTTTCAAAAATCGAAGCGTAGGAAATGTACAAAATATCTTCATTGGAACATGATCTTTACTTAATATCCTAATGATTTGTGGCATAAAATAAAAATCGATAATTTTGACCCATACAATGTATTGTTGGCTATTGCCACAAATATATAGCCTGGTTCAACCAGACTCTCGTACATTTCATTTGTACAGAGAACTGAAGTTCTGAAGGAAAATGAAATTGAGCGGAAGTGCGTAGGAGGGCGGAGCCAGGCTAACAAATATACCCATGCTACTTGAGACTGGTTTCGTGATCCAGGGTAGAGCTGCACGATTCTGGATAAATTGAGAATCACAATTTTTTGGTATTAAACAGAGATCACGATTCTCCCACATTTATGAACAGACAACTAAACAAAATAACATGTCATTTACTAGAGGTTCTGACAAATGTAAGTTGCTGCAGTCTATTTCAAAAAGTTTAATGAATCTGAATGAATTATTTAAAAGATTTTTTAACAAGTTTCTTCATTGTTGAATTATTGGATGAATCAGCATTTTTTTGAACAAATCTTTTGATTTAGATTTTTTGATTGAATTAATGATTCATTGACAAATAAATTTTTTAACAGTCACTTGTCAACCTACTGGTGTGACGGTGTAATAACTGTTTGTGAAGTACTGTTTTCATACATTCGTCAACATGACAAATCTCTCTGGGTCAACGGCAGTGCAAACGCAGATTTAAATGTTCCAGTGTGATTTTGTCAAAGTTTTAATAGACACAGGCAAATTATTGTCGTTTAGGAATGAGATTGCGTGGTTATCTGAATCGAGATCGCGATCTATTGACAATTAATCATGCAGCTCTAATCCAGGGTCACACCACACACACACACACACACACACACACACACACACACACACACACACACACACACACACACACACACACACACACACACACACACACACACACACACACACACACACACTAGCGTTAATAAAATATCACACATAAATATTAAAGGTGGGGTATGTGATTTTCTTTTTTGACCATTTTATCAAAATCACTTGAAATCCTATTCCTAACCCACTTACAGCCCCTGAGTTAGAAGCACTGAAATGAAAATTAAAGAATTTAATCATCTGTGGAACGGGCAGGACTCGAAAAACTCCAGCCAATCATTTTCAAGACCGTCTAGAATCATTGGACAGTCAGTGCGTCAATCAAACGGTCATACCATACCCCCCTCCCCCATGCCCCTCTTCGAATGGGTGGAGTGGGTGGAGTCAGGGAAAGAAGGTAGGACCTTTCGAGTTGTGTATTTTAAAAATCTGCCGGCTGTTTTGCAAATCACATACCCGACCTTTAATGATTATATATATTGTGTTCCCATTTTTTTGATACCTATTATTGCTATAATGGCATTATTTATAATCTAGGGGACTAACCGATGTGTGTGTATGATAAAGGCTGGTCCAGAGTAAGTGTGCGGCCAAAATCTGAGATAGCAGTTATGGTGCGGATTTCTGTCTGCCAAGGGTCATAGCTGGTGGTGGACAGCAGGATCTTCTCCCCAACCTGGAGGAAATAAAGGTGTTTTTTTTTTTCAAACAAAGAGAATAATGGTTCAGAACATAAATGCATGGAATCGAAATGGCAGCACCAAATCACACAAGGAGGTTCAATAGTTCTCTTATGGTCTCTGTTTTTTTAAGCTTCTGACCTTCCAGTCCACAGATTCCTGTAGAGAGACAGTGCTGTTTCCTGCCTGGGACGTGTTAGCCAGCTTAGTGTGATACACGTCGTGTGGCATACCATAAAGGTCAAGAGATCCAAACACACCCGAAAGACAATGTTTCCACTCAAATCAACACTTTTAAGTTGGCAAACGATTGAGAGGAACGCCTCTGATGCATATACAATCAATAATGAGATGTCTTTATTTGTATTCATGTTGATTTACCAAGAACTTTGGACCCTTGGTTTGGTCCAGAGGGTAACAGCCAGTCTGGTGTGGAATGGCTTCCTCTCAGTATGATCTGCAGCTGACCTCGGAAGGGTTCATCAGGCCACCCAGCAATCAGACGTCCACCCTGATTGAGTCAAGTGAACATGTACAGATAGAGTTATGTCTTTAGTATGGACAGAAGAAAGTGAAATTAGCACACAGGACGTGTCTGGTTCTGATTTGGTGTAATAATTCTAAGATGTCTATAGCAGTACGATGCTATTTGAATGTAGTTATGTGCTTACTTGAATGGAGATGTATGTGGCATTCAGAACAATGTTATTATATTGAGAAACATTGCTGGTGGAGGTGCCATTGTTTGTGTCTGGAATCTCTAGAACTCCAACTATTTTCAGCTTGTTCAGGGAGGGGGCTACAACATCCACAACCATCCAAATGCCTTCGAGAAATAATGGGACATTTTTTTAATTAAATAACATACCATATTGATAAATAGCTTTTTCTTTGTCTTTGCTTGTGATTTGTCACATTAGAGATGCTTACCAGCTGAAATGACCACATCAGAGCCTTCTTGTGGCACATTGAAGTTATTCTCTGAGCTTGACCGCCAGAATGATGTATTTGACCAGAGACTAAACCAAACATATGCTTTATTAGCAAGGTCAATCGATACAAAATATAATAATAATAATAATAATAATAATAATAGGTATTATTATTATTATATAAGAGTGATTCTTGTTATTATTATTATTATTATTATCATTATATCAAAAAAAGTGCTTAGCATGTGTGTGTTAACATACACATAGATGAAGTTTGCAAGTCTGTGGGCAGTTGTGTTGGCTGGATTGACTTCAGAACCAGATGGTGGGATAGGATTGACTACAGGACCAGGTTGAGGGATAGGTTGAATACATTTGGGATAGTAACACTGATACACTCTGAAATCCAACGATCTGTCTACAGCTGAGCGGTCCACACTGTTCCTCCTCCTGCGGCTAGTCACACGGTCTCTTCCAGACACTGTAGACACAAAACTCAAAATCTTTATTTTTTTTGCATAGTACTGAACAGCTTTAAGCATGATACTATATGTGCCCTCTTTAAATACAAAGAAAGCATACATATATATATATATATATATATATATATATATATATATATATATATATATATATATATATATATATATATATATATATATATATATATATATATATTGGGTGAAAAGAGAAGTAGTTTTACCCATGTAATAGAGGCTTCTGGATGACTGGTTGAAGTACCAGTCCCCATTTACATTTGCAGTGGGGTTCAGGGGCTGGGAGGAACCATTCCTGTCATCTATAATGTGGAAGAGGTCAGGTGTCTGACTCAGGTTGTGATTCATGATTATATAATTTTCTGGCTGTCATGGAGAAAAAGAGAGAAAAAAAGAACTTGCTAAATAACAACCATAATTGGATGGAACATAATTAAAAGCATAATTTTATTGTCCAAGGGTTGTCATGCTAAAAGCCAAAGAAAACCATCTTAAAATGAATGTAAAATTAATTTATTGTGAAAAATGATTTACAAAAATCTGAATTGAATGAATTAATAGTAGTGGGTACTAGAAATGTAGATATAAATATTACAAAAATAATTTATCAAAACAAGTTTAATACCCGTTTTTCTCATATACTATAAATTAGTCTTTATATATGAAAATATATAACATCCTTTATATCATAATTAGGGCTCCTGGACAGCAAATAGTTAAACCCCTGAAGTAAGTCAAAATAAACGTTCTGGGTTTATATTTTTTCTTTTATTTTTACCCTTATGGAGTTTCAAATAATAATTATTAACTATGAGGCAACAGGGTGCATGGACTAGATGGGAAGATGCCATGGAGAGAAAGATTACATGGGCAGAGCTGTGGAGAGCTGAGCCCTATCGCATCAAATTTCTCATTCAGTCTGTCTATGACACCCTGCCCAGTCCATCCAACCTCTTTTGTTGGTGCAAGGTTGAGACTTCGGCATGTAGCTTGTGCCAGGGAAGAGGATCGCTGGAACACATCCTCAGCTGTCCGAAAGCACTTGGGGAAGGCCGCTACCGCTGGTGCTGAAGGTGGTTGCTGAGTCCATCACTACTGCCATCAATCAGAGCAAGCGTTTACAACCACCAAGGCGCAAAATCTCATTCTTAAGAGCAGGAAAAGACAGGCCTGCTGGGAACAGCGAATGACTGGCAGCTAAGGGTGGACCTGGGAAAACAACTTAAGTTCCCCCGAGACATCGTGGAGACCAGCCTTAGACCCGACATGGTTCTGTTCTCAGTAACATCGAAACAGGTTATCTTGATGGAGATAACAGTGCCCTGGGAGGAGCGAGTGAAAGGAAGTGAAAGGAAAAGGGAGAAATATGCGGAGCTGGTGGAGGATGTCGGAGACGGGGGTGGCGTGTTCAGTGCTTGCCCATCGAGGTTGGGGGAAGGGGCTTTGCAGGAAAGTCACTCGGCAGGGCCTACAGCCTCCGGGGAATCACAGGAGCACGCAAGAGAAGAGCCATTAGTGCAGCTTCAGAGGCTGGGGAAAAAGCCTCACGATGGCTGTGGATCAGGAAGGACAAACAGTGGGCGAACACTGCTTGGACACAGCCCGGGAAATGATCACTCCCGGTCGGGTCGCCTGGGTGAGGGGGTCTGAACTTGAAAGACCCGAAACCCCCTATGACCCCAGGTACTATCACTGATGATGCGTCCAAGAGTGCATCACAAGGTGTATGTAACAATCAACTATTCTGTGACAAGAGCTGCTTAAAGATTATATAAAGAAAATTGTCATTTTGTGTTCCACGGATACTATAAATAACAGTAAATGGGTTTGCAACAATATAAGGGTGAGTAAATGTTAACACAATTTTCAACTTTTCATTTGAAAGCATATTGAATTATTTAGTAACGTGTAGTGTGCACACTTTACCTGAAAACCGTAGACCATTCCGTTGTATGCGATGTTAGTGATTTGGGAAGCACCATCAAAGTACCAGTTATAGGTTTGGCCAGTGGGCAGCATTGCCATCCAGCCAAATGTGTGGGTCACAAGTTTTTCAAGGAAAGGAAGCACGCATGTTCCTAAAGAGAGGTATGACAGTGAGACATGAGTTGTTAAACAAAGATGCTTTCTAAGCATCACAGCTCACTTCAACCCAATGTAAACATGCACTAGAGTAGACGTGTTTGACCATTGCGCATGCATCTTGCAGATTGTCGTGCATGACATTCTAAAAATGCGGCACTCAAGCACTAAAGAAACTAATGCGTCTTTAATTTGTTTCATTCTACTGCCCTGTTTCATGTTTAATGAAAAAATTGTTAATTGCCCCTAAGATTTTTCATAAACTAAAGTTCCCAGAACATTCTGAAAACCAAAAAGTACATTCAGAAAGAATCATATTAAAACATTTCTAAAATATGCTACACATTTTTTTTCATGGCTCAATCGCACAGATTATTTCATCCTACCAAATGAGTTGGTAAGAGTCACATCTTTAGCTTGAAGTGAATATGGTGAGGGATTGAAGACGACCATGCGGTGGAAGTTTATAGTGTTGTCACACACTGCAGCAGGGACGCCAACACTCCACTCTGTTCCCGGAAAGCAGTGTCTCGGGTCGAGCAGGTTATTCCTTGGTACCACCTTATAGCTAACGTTCCCTTTGCAAAAATATATTCATTATTTTATTTGTTTATGTTATTGTTACCAATGCTTTGTCGTGTAAAGTTTGAGTTTTACCATGCCAATAAAGCTAAAACAATATCCATTAAGATAGTTACACAAATAAAGTTTTCATGTATCTATATATTGTAATATCTAATGTTTCTATACCTGTCAGGGACCCATCAGTATCTACTAGTGCCACCTCATGCTCCCATCTGAACCAGGCCTTGTTGGGCGACTGATAAAACTGGATCCCACTGAACCTCGCGCTCCAGCCTCCACAGCGGAACATGCAGGTTCCAGCTATTTCTGCCACTCCGACAGCAGCACACGATGGACGGTCAAAGTTTACAAACTTTGTGTTGATGACGCTCATACCATCATCCAGGGGCAGGACAACACCACGAGCGGTGCAGTAGTCGCTCCCCAGCCCCAGCTCATCCACATGACCCACCATGGTGCTGTTGACCACGGCCGCTCCTCCATTCAGTCCCCATCCGCTGACATACGGCTGGATGATCCTCTTGGCCTCCACTCCTGCCTTCTCATTATTGACCATTAGGAACTCGCTGAACTGAACCGCTCCTACGTTCACCCACTCGGCACCTTTCTCGTTGTTCCAGGAAGTGAAGCGGCGGAAGACCGCTGGCGCTGGTGTAGAGGAGCTGCAGCTGCCAGTACGCATTGGGAAAAACTCTTGGAAGATCCACAAGCCAAACCAGCCCTGTGAATGCACCGTATTGTTGAAGAACTCTCCTAGTGGAACTCTCTTCTGACAGATGTTGGCGTCATACGAAGGGCCGTCGGGATGATCGTGCATGCGGTACCAGAAGCCAAAATGTGTCCCACCAGCCGCGACATTGTGCCTAATGGTGTTATTAGGGTTTGTGACCCAGTATGCAGCTGGAGTTACATCATCATTTAACAAACTGGTGCTCTGTTTTACAAATATCGCCAGGTTGTACTGCAGAATGTTGCCCGTCTCAATGCCATCCTCAATAAAGAAGGCTCCACCCATGATATTGTAGATGACATTGCGCTCCACCAGCAGGTTGTGGGTGTTGTGGATGGTGACGGCACGGTTGTATGACTGGTGAATGCCACATCCACGCACGTATGACTTGAACTTAACATCACCCAGTAGATGCCAGTGGATTGGGTAGCGTCCCAGACGGAACGCCTGTCCAACATTGAAGAGCTGAAGGAGGAAAATGACAAACGTAATGTCATGATTGAATGTCCTGGAAAATATGGTCTTAAATGTCTCCTAGAGTTTTGAAACTAATGTTTTTGAAACAAAATTAATGTTTACCTCAACATATTCAATTCTGCCAATTGCCAGATTTTGGTTCGGTTGTGGTGCGTGGAACATGATGCAGCCACCAAACTGATCACTTCCTACTTCTTCTCCAAACCTACCCTGGAAACAAGTCTGGGTGGCAAATTCCCCTGTAAGCAAAAGCATTCATAAATTTTGATAAAACTGCCAATCACATGACTTTTAGCTGTCTGTCTTTCCATCCACAGCTGAGGAAATAACATCCAAACCTGTGTTGAATCCATCAGGGCAAGCTGCAATCTGATCGTTCCACTCCACGTTGTTGGATCCACGGACAACAATATTTCTTGTAAGAAGGCCCACCTCTGCTCTGGCTTGAAAAACTGTCCCATCAGGCAGTGTGACAGACACACCCAGATGAGTGTATCTCAGTGGTTGAGTCAGAGTGAGGGTCCTACCGTCAGCTGAAACTGAGGCAATTCTCATCAACTCATTCTCACGCTGACTGTGTCTGTGAATTCAGTCAAAACACATTTTTGATTATTAGCACTGATAACTTTTTTGCATCATTATTTGCATATTCTTATAGCGTTTAGCATATTCAATTTTAGCAAGAAAAATTAACAATACGTTTTTTTTTTTGTTTTTTTACCCCCAAAACAAAGCGAATGATGTCACCGAAAAATGCAAAAATGTTAAGAATTTTAAGTTAAATTAATATAATTTGGGACCATTTTATAGAGAACAGTTGCAACATTTTTCATTTCCTTTGCCCTTGTTCCTACACTGATGTAGTTCAGTTTCTTTAGCAAGTCAGTGGCTTCAATTAAATCAACCTGTAATTTTGCTGTAGGTTTAGGCGGTACATCAATACCTATGCCCAGTGGAAGCGATGACAATTTCGTCGCCAGTCTTCCAGGTGACGGCATTCATCAGTGTCAGCGTGTTGGAGCCATTTTGTGCAGTCTGAGAAAGGCGAGTCCACGGCATAGGGACAGGGATTCCTGGAGAAGTAGGATTGTAGTTAAGCCCTGAACAAAACCTATCACTGCAGGGAAGTGATTACTTCTGTGAAGCCCACCAAAGGGGCTTTTCTGAATTAAATTAGCCTTCTGGGAATGTTATGTGTCATCTCTATATTTGTGAGGATCACTTCATTTTGTGTTTCTGTTTTAACAGGTCTCTGTTACTTTAATCAAGTTACAGACAAAAAAGGAATACTTATAATGAAAAATTGTTTAAAGTAACACTAAGAGTTTTTCAACATCGACTTAAAATAAGTTAAATGACTCGTCTGCCATAGCCTGACGTGGTCTGTATCGCTTTTACTGGCACTATGTAACTTCGGGTTTCGGGTAGGAACCTGTGCACAAAAAAGAACTACAAAACTCGACTGCTTTACGTCAAGCGCTACAATAGTCATTATTTCGTTTTTCTTCGTTTCTGATGTCGCAATACATCATCCTTTCATGAAATCATGTAACATACTCCACCTTGTCTGTGGACATCGTTCATTCTAAAGCCGGTGCTGGATAAACGGTGCTGGATAAACCCGCGGTCCATGGGGAACACAGCGTGCGACGGTAGACTAAATTATTTATGACAGCGGCAATGGAAAATTTCGTTTCCAACCAGTAGGGCGACCGAAGAGGAAAAAATACTTGGTGTTACTTTAAGGTACATCAATGTTTATGGTTATGCATTTTGCAGATTATTTAATATTTCGAAGGGCAGACGGCAGAGCTCTTCAAGTGCGACTTTGGAGTGAGCATGGCACTGGTGTGTCATTTATGTAGCCGCTTGGTACGCACTTGGCGAAGGGAGCAACGAAAGACAACGTAATTTCCTCATTATTTTCACCTGGGATGTTCCCATGACAACGCAGCACGTTGTCCATCAGCTGAATACTGACGACAGAAATATAATGCTGTTAACATAACGGTTGCAAATAATTATTTTAATTTTTTTTTACTTTACAAAAAAACTTTTAAAATATGCGTTATATCTATATATCGTACTCGGTTACTAACGTAACCTCGGTTCTCTCTAGAGAGGGAACGAGTACTGCGTAATAGCTTACGCTATGGGGAAAACTCTTTTCATCGAGATATTGAAGCCAAAAAATTATCCTTAATTTTTAATCAATGTAAAACGCTTTGCAGCAGCAAGCAGACATAGGCGAGACAGCTTGCCGCCTATTGGCTGTCTTGCGGCAAAAGCAGCAGCCTATCGAGAGAGGCTCTGCGTGACGTCATGACGAATGGGGGCACTTCGTGCCCATATCGTCACGTCCCGCCAGAAAGGGCGTGGTCTCGCCCTATAAACAAACTCGATAAGCTGCCATACACTGATTTTTCATCGCCGAAGCGAACCAGAGCGTATTCCAAGCACGGCAAGATACGCAGTACTCGTTCCCTCTCTAGAGAGAACCGAGGTTACGTTAGTAACCGAGTACGTTCTCTTACGAGAGTATCTCTCGTACTGCGTAATAGCTTACGCTATGGGGAACACAGTGTAACACGCCGTGCGGATAGGGATCCAACACCAAAGTCCCAGGGGCAAAGGCCCAGGGCTCATGTAGTGCATAATCACCATACACTCACAGAGAGTAAAAAAGGAGAGGCTGGAAGCATTTCTCCTTATAGATAGACCCACAGGGGCTAACCATATGACCATTAAACCACGCAGCCAGGGTGAAAGCTTTCAGCCTAAACTGGGTGGCCCTACTTTTGCCAGTACTCATGGAGCTGCTGCATCGGTCTGAACGATGCGCATGCCAAACACTCAGCATCCGAGCCGCACAGCTGTCAGATAGCACTGAAGTCTAGATAGCCAAAAGCTTAGCTTGTAAGGCAGGCACCTCCAGGTTATAGTATTTTATAAATGTAGACGGCGAGGCCCAGCCCGCGGCCGTACAGATATCTTGCAGGGTGACCCCGCTAGACCATGCCCACGACGAGGCCACGCCTCTCGTGGAGTGCGCTCTGACACCCAAGGGGCACTGCAAGCCCTTGGAAGTGTAAGCCAGCGCTATGGCATCGACTATCCATCTGGATAGGCTCTGTTTTGAAGCGGCAAGCCCCTTGGAACGCCCGCTATACGAAACGAAAAGCTGCTCGGTCTGTCTGAACCCAGACGAGCGGGACACATAAGCTCTTAATGCCCTGACTGGGCAAGAAGAGTCGCGTCGTCCTCCTCATTGAGAACCGGAAGGGCAGACAGGGAAATCACCTGGGCCCTGAACGGTGTATTGAGGGATTTCGGCACGTAGCCGTGCTTAGGTTTGAGTATGACCTTTGAGTCATTAGGCCCAAACTCCATGCATGACACGCTTACTGAAAGCGCTTGTAAGTCCCCTACGCGCTTCACTGAAGCAAGAGCCGTAAGAAACGCTGTCTTGAAAGACAAGTGTTTCATGTCTGACGACTGGATTGGCTCGAATGGGGCACCTTTCATGGCCTCCAAGACCGTGGAAAGGTCCCATGTCGGGACTGAAGGGGGCCTGGGAGGGTTTAGCCTCCGAGCTCCTCTAAGGAAACGCACGACTAAGTCGTTCTTTCCCAGTGACTGGCCAGACACCGGTTTTGCAAACATTGCTATGGCCGCCACGTATACTTTGAGCGTGGATGGGGTCCTGCCCTTATCCAGTAGCTCCTGAAGGAAGGAAAGCACTTCCGTAACCCCGCAGTCTACAGGTGAAAAAGCCCTGCGCTTGACACCAAGCAGAGAACACAGACCATTTCGAGGAGTAGAGCCGTCTGGTAGACGGGGCTCTAGCCTGCGCGATCGTGTTTAACACTCCCTCTGGGAGGTCAGCGGGTACCCGTTGATGGCCCATGCGTGCAGGGACCACAAATCTGGGCGAGGATGCCAAATCGAGCCTTCCGCCTGAGAGAGGAGGTCTCTCCTCCACGGTAAAGGCCATGGGGCAGCGCTGGTCAGCTGCATCAGGACAGGGAACCAAGACTGGTTTGTCCAGAGCGGAGCTATGAGTAGCACTGGGCATCCCTCCCTCCTGATTCGCTCCAACACCTGAGGCAGGAGTGAGACAGGGGAAAAAGCATATGGGGGGCGGCGGGGCCAAACATGGGCCAGCGCGTCCCGGCTTTTCGAGAAGAATCTCGGGCAATGAGCGTTTTCTTGGGACGCGAACAGGTCCACCTGCGCTTTGCCAAACGTTTCCCACAGCAGCTGGATTGTCTGCGGGTGCAGCGACCATTCTCCTGCTGGGACGTTGTTTCTGGACAGCCTGTCTGGCCCCACATTTAGGTGACCAGGCACATGCGCCGCTCTCAGCGAGAGCAGGTTGTGCTGAGCCCAGACCAGGAGGCGTTCCGTCAGCCTGTAAAGGTTTCGGGACCTGACGCCGCCCTGGCGATTTATGTACGCCACCACTGACATGTTGTCTGATCGGACCAAGACGTGGTGGCCTTTTATCTGGGGACAGAAGCGCCGTAGCGCTCTGTCGACTGCTATTAATTCCAAGCAGTTTATGTGAAGGAGCTTCTCCCGTACTGACCACAGGCCAGCTAGCGGTCTGCCCTCGAGCAGCGCTCCCCACCCCGATGTGGAGGCGTCCGTAGACACCACCTTCACACCCGAGGCGATCCCCAGACTCACACCTGACTGATACCAGTCGGTCACTTTCCACTGTTTTAGAGCTGAAAACGCACTGAAGGTCGACCCTGAGGCGAAATAGACCCGCGGTCCATGCCCTGGGGGAACTCGTGCTTTTAGCCATAGCTGCAGTGGGCGCATGCGGAGCAGGCCCAACTGGAGTACGGAGGCTGCTGAGGCCATCAGACCCAGCATTTTCTGAAACCTTCTGAGCGGGACTATAGAGCCGTGGCGGAAGGATTTCGCGACGTGCTGAATATTTAATCCGTGCTTCGGTAACAGGCGTGCCGTCATGGATAGCGAGTCCAACACTGTTCCCAGAAAGGAAATTTTCCGACTGGGGAGCAGTGAGCTTTTCGCCCAATTGACTCTAAGGCCCAGCTCCTCGAGGTGCTCGAGTAATGCGGCCCTGTGTTCTATGAGCTCTGTTCGTGAACGAGCTAGAATCAGCCAATCGTCCAAGTAGTTCAAAACTCGCATGCCCCGAAGTCTCAGGGGGGCGAGTGCCGCGTCCATGCACTTCGTGAACGTACGGGGTGTTAGGGACAGGCCAAACGGCAGGACTGTGTATTGATATGCCTGGCCCTCGAAGGCGAATCTCAAGAATCGCCTGTGATGGGACGCCATTTATATTTGGAAATAGGCGTCTTTCAGATCTATTGACATGAACCAGTCTCCTTGGCGCACTTGCGCGAGGATTTTCCTGGTCGTAAGCATTTTGAACTGGCGCTTCACAAGCGTTCTGTTCAGCAGTCGCAGATCTAGAATGGGTCTGAGCCCTCCATCTTTTTCGGTACCAGAAAATATCTGCTGTATAAGCCCCCTTCGCCCTGAGATAGAGGTTCTATAGCCCCTTTTCTCAGTAGTTTCGCTATCTCGGCTCGAAGTAGATGAAACACTTTGCTTTTCACCGTAGTTTCGACGCGCGCCGTATAACGGCGGGGGCGTCGAGCGAACTGTAGCGAATAGCCTCTCGTTATAGTGTTCAACACCCATTCTGATACCCGGGAAGCCTTGGCCACGCATCTGCGTGAATAGCTAGGGGTAGAATGAAATCTGGGCTCTGGCCGCAGCAGGACGGCCGCTCGAGAGCCCCTGTGTACTGGGAACACAACACCGTGTTTACAGCGTTCGAGGCGGGGGGGCGCGCTGATCACAGCGGGCAGCCTGGCCGCGCTCAGCTTCTCTATGGCGGGACGCGCAGAGAAAGCGAGCAGGGCGAATCCCGTGGGATTCGGCGTGTGTGAGAGAATGTGGGCACATTTACTACACTGAGAATACTGTCAGCTCGCGCGACTGAATCACTGTTGTTTACAGCGTGCGAGGCGCGCGCTCATCACAGCTGGCAGCCATGCCGCGCTCAGCTTCTCTGTGACGGGTTGTGCAGAGAAAACGAGCGGGGGGGAATCCCGTGAGATTCGGCGTGTCTGTGAGAAATGCGGGCGCGAGACAGCGGGCACATTTTCTGCACTGAGAACACTCGGCTCGCGCCGACTGAATCAACGCTGTGTTTACAGCGTGCGAGGCGGGGTGCGCGCTAATCACAGCGGGCAGCCTGCCCGCGCTCAGCTTCTCTGTGACGGGTTGTGCAGAGAAAGCGAGCGGGGGTGAATCCCGTGGGATTCGGCGTGTCAGTGAGGAAATGCGGGCGCGGGACAGCGGGCACATTTACTGCACTGAGAACACTGTCGGCTCACGCCGACTGAATGTGTGTTAGTTTCGTTTTTACAGAAACCAAGGGACACGCATCGTGTAGTGTAAGCGGGCATTGTATGGGTGCGTTCACTACATTTTCTGCACAACCGACCTGAGTCGGTTTTATTTGTGCTAGCCCTGCACCGTGGCGGGCTGTGTCTGGGTGTGGGAATGGGTACTGGGACGTGGGCATTCTTACAACACTCGTAACACCATCGGCCGTGGCCGGAACACCAGAAAATGCACTCTTTATTGGATTTATCTGGGTAGCCATAGAAACGGCTTTTGTGCGCAGGCAAGCGGGCTGAGACACCGGCTGCTTCACTGCAAAATACACTGGGACAGTCACAACGCATGGAACTGAACAAGCGAGAAGTTTTGGTGGAAATCCGGCCGCAGCGGGCTTTACCTCAATCCTCGGCCGGGGCCCGCGCTGAGGGGGGCGGCGTCCAGCAGAGCGAGAGCGCGGTGTTTGATCTCGGGCCTGGCGGCGCTGTTGGTTAGCCGAAACGACGGCCTTTGTGCGCAGGCAAGCGGGCTGTGGAACCAGCGTGCTCACTGCGAAATACACTGGAACAGTCACATTGCTTGGAACTGAACGAGCGAGAAGTTTTGGTGTAAATCCGGCCTCAGCGGGAACTGAACACCGTCGCTTTCCTAGAGAGACTAGGAAGGCCTTGAGACCTCGGGCTTTATTTCAATCCTCGGCCGGGGCCCGCGCTGAGGGGGGCGGCTTCCAGCAGAGCGAGAGCGTCGAGGAACACGGAGCGCTCAGCTTCCGTCATCTCGGATAGCGTTAGCCACAAATGTTTCTCACCTTTCAGGGAGGAAGGGTCTCGACTGTGACGGAGCTTCGTCTTTCCCGAGAAAGCGTCCGTCCAGCCTGTTGCGTGTTAGTTACGCGGGCGCCTTTCAGTCGAGGCCGATGTAATCCACGGCTCGAGAGAGCGGACGCCTCGGCTCAGTTTCAATGCCGGCTCCGGTAGGTTCGTCGAGCTCAAGTGCGGACGCGGCGGCAGACGGCGGCCGTTGTCCGTTTGGAGCGACTCGAGCGAAACCGGCGAAGCTGGCGGGCGAACCGGCGAGCTTTGGCGGGCAGAAGATAGCTCGGGAGCGCGCTGGGCGCGGCGCTTCTTGCGGCGCGCCATCACGGTGGGCTGGAATGCGGGCTCGGAGAACGACGCCAGGCGAGTCCGCAGAGTCACCATAGGCAGCCGCTCACAATGATGGCATCCGCCGTCAGCGAGCGCGATGGCCACGTGATCCTCACCCAGGCAGGACACGCAGATGACGTGGCGGTCCTCATCGCTGAGTGGGGCTCGGCAAGAGCCACAGGAAGGCATCTTTAAAAAGACGCAGCTCTTTTAGAGGTAGTGGGAGAAAAATGCAAATATAGCAAACACACACACTCTAAGGCAGAGGAAAGGATATGTACGCCGGAAAGCGCAGCAGGTACGGCGGCTGAAGGTGGCGAGGCCAGCGACTCCAGGCTCAAAGGCACGTCCCGCTGAAGGCTACAGGTCGACGGCGCGGCTTCTCATCCGGATCCAGCGATGCGTGAGCTTCGCTGAAGAGTTGAAAAATCAGTGTATGGCAGCTTATCGAGTTTGTTTATAGGGCGAGACCGTCCCTTTCTGGCGGGACGTGACGATATGGGCGCGAAGTGCCCCCATTCGTCATGACGTCACGCAGAGCCTCTCTCGATAGGCTGCTGCTTTTGCCGCAAGACAGCCAATAGGCGCGCAAGCTGTCTCGCCTATGTCTGCTTGCTGCTGCAAAGCGTTTTACATTGATTAAAAATGAAGGATAATTTTTTGGCTTCAATATCTCGATGAAAAGAGTTTTCCCCATAGCGTAAGCTATTACGCAGTACGAGAGATACTCTCGTAAGAGAACTGTGTGTCCGTGTCTCAACATTAAAACTTTGGACCCTACATTTCTTATGAAACTTTTCTTTATGAAAATTTAAACATAACATGAAACAATTTGTACAGTGTAACTGATGTATAGATTAATATATTTCCTTCATGTTCTTCTTCTCTATCTTTTTTATTTATTTATTTTAGTTTTCAGCTCATTGTTCTTTTCTCATTTGTATTCTGATGACATTGAACATATTGTTAATACATTTTGTATAGTGTATAAAAGTTGTATGTCATAAAAATGTAATCTCTGTATGTTTTGCGAAAAAATAAATAAAAAAAGTTAAAAGAAATAAAATAAAGTAGAGCTGTAAGCACCTCTATAAGCACCAGAGCCATATAGAGAGAATACATATATATATATATAAAACTTTTTTTGTGCCTTTTAGCAGGGCAGGTAAAAAATCTGATCCAGCCCGACTGGGCCAGTAGAAAAAAACCTTAGCGTTGGATGAGCCCTGATATATTAAAGACACTACTAAATGTGACACTTATTACAATGTGTTTATGTGAAGATTGTTTCAAGTTCACTTAAATTAAAGTAGTTTAGTAGTATTTTAAATGTTAAAATTGATAACTTTCAGTTATACTTTAATGTTGAATTGCTAAAATTAATGGCTAAAATTGAGGGGAAAAATGAAGGGCCTTCATTCGTAGTGCTTAGTAAAAAGATGCCGTAAACATATTTTTTAAATACTGTCTTAATGTTATAAATTATTTTGGAGATTCAATGAGATTACAATATGAAAATATATTAAAAACTTTAATGTTAGGTGTGATTAATCGTGATTAATTACAGAAAAACTAAGAAAAACTTTTTACTAAATTACTAAAAAAAATTAACCAATCGACAGCACAAGGCATACACATGTATTTATGCAATTTTCAACATCATTAGTGTCTTCTTCAGTGTCACATGATTATTCAGAAAAAAATGTTATATGCTGATTTGTTGCTCAATAAACTTTTATTATTATTATTAATGCTATATATAATTTATTGTATTTATTTATTTTATAAATGTTTAATATAACAAATAGTTGTAGATGCATTTTGATAATATTGAATTCACTAAAAAGAATTTGAACCGAATAGTGTTGTTTGCATACCATGCAGATCCAACACCCCTTCTCTGACAGCCAGGGTCTTGGTGCCGTAGACAGGAAGTTCTGTAGAACGCAGGTGTCCATGCAGTGTGATTATGGCCTTGTGCTGGAAGGGGGCCTGCTCTGTTCCGATCTGCAGCGCTCCACCATCTGTGATCAGAATATTCTCTGCCTGCAGCTCAATATCTGCCTCGTCAAAAATCAGTCGCCCACCTAAATAGAAAAGAGACATTCACATAACTGTGAGTGTCAGTGTACCAAGGCTTTGTTTAATAAAGGCAGTCTAAATGAGCATACCCTGGATAAGGAGCATCTTAAGAACTGGAGTGCTGGTGTCCAGGAGGATGGTCTGGCCAGGAGTGATTACAGCAAACATGCCCTCCTCAGGAGGAGAGAGACCACCCCATGTATAGGGAGACGACCATACGTCAATGTAGAAGAAGGTAGCATTATTCTGAGAGAGTGGAAAGACTTTATTATATTATTGATATTACAGATACAGATATTATTATTTTTATTATGTAATAATATATATATTGTATTTAGTTTGTCACAGAGCTGTTGAAGAAGGTCAAATATATTTTTGTCACGTTTGTCATTACCATTCTGGCAATTCCTCTGTTCCCCAGCTGGACTCGCACTTGAGTTTCTTGGGATCTGCGCTGAGAGTTGGTCACACAGATGATTTGCGATTCACTGGCTGACTGGACATCGCAGACAGACCCTGCGATTGTGACGGTGACTTCATTGACATTTGAGCTAAAGGTAAAATGGGGAAGACAAAAGCCAGTGAATTTGAGAAAGTAAGTAAAAGTATTCTTTATCCTCAATAGGCTTTAGTAGATTTGAGATATATTGTACAAATTGTATGGTCTACTTTTATCGTCAAGAGTTTTGGGTGACTTCAATTGAGGGACAAAAATATTTCAGAGTTCAGAAGATGAACTTACGTCTTATTTTTGAGTGAACTAAACCTTTTAAAGGATTTTTTATTTTAAACAAAATAAAATAGAATTGATGCTTTGTCAACTAACTGAAATAAGTTTAGGATGAAGCATTAAAATTACTAAATGGAAATAAATAAAACTAAAACTGAAAAAAAAATTATATATATATATATATATATATATATATATATATATATATAAACAAGAAAAATGACAAAAGCAAATACATTTTTTTTAAAATAAATTAAAAATAAAACTGAAAATATAAAAATAAAAGCCAATTCAAAATATTACTAAAATATAATAGTATACAGTATAAATTAATACTAAAATAAAACTGCTATTGGCTGTACAACACAAACATGTTATATTTAGAAACAATAATGCTGAAGTAAACAATGAACACTCTGTATCCAAGCATGATTGGAGGACAATCAGCCACAATGTAATTCTGGTCTGTTCTGCACCTGAAACCTGAGCCGGTAATCGTGAGTCTGGTGCCTCCAGCGGTTCCCCCTCTGCGTGGTGAAACGTTGGTGATAACAGGGGTCAGAGAGGATCTGTAAGTATAGCTGTTCGTGAGGTTGACGGTGTCACCTCCATTCATCACTATGACTGTGCAGGCCCGCACTGCTTCACTTCCTGCAAGAGACAAAAGCATTCATTAAGATACAAGCAGACAGACTGATAGTCTTTATTTCAGTTCTTTTTATCTGTGACCTGTTTCTGAGATGTCACATTTGTCATAGTCTCTCATTGACTGTCTTCTGGTCAGTTAAAGCATTTCTGGTTTTGCTTTTGCAGAAAATTTTGGACTGGGAGTTCAGACATATATATAATTGCTTTGATGGATCAAGCTTTACTAAATGAACCTTTCTAGACACATTCACAATGCTTTTAAACTAATACATGCCATTGTTGGGTGGGACCTCGCAGTTCAGCTGGGTAGATGTGGAGTTCTGCAGGTGCACGTTACACTCTCTGTCACAGATAAGGACTCTTGTGATGTTTGGGTCAAATCCAGAGCCTTGAATGGCAACAACAGCTCCTCCGGCGTAACTTCCTACAGCAAGACAGAGCAAAGGTATCATGTAGTGGCATCATTAAGTGTCTTACTTTGTAGTCTTTGTGTACTTGTGTAGTTACTTTGTGTACTTTGTGTGAATATGACAGCATCTATGTAAAGGTACCCAGCTTCAGGACCCAGAGCTTATATTGGACATGACAAAAGCGTCCCTAAAATTACCACAAACTTCATGGGCCCGACAGTTTTCAAAATTATTAACGTTAATAACTATTTTTGTTTCTAATCATCTTTTGAATTTTGATTGATTGAATTTATGCTCTTGGCAGCAAATAATTCACTGCACAAAATACAATGCATAATCATCAGTATCTGAAAGTTAATGGGTTTTTTTTCCATGAAGAGGACATCACACAACCTGTCCAAGTTGGCAGATAAATGTTCCAGATAATTGTGGCCAAGAAGTGTTCAGTTTGATCAACACAAAAGAACAAGGAAAAACACTTAATATACTTGTTGTTCATGTTAGAGTACCATACACTCAAAATACAAAATTAAAAGTTCGGAATCAGTCAGATTATTTGTATTTCTTTATTTGGTTGTTTTGTTTTTTGGAAATAAATTGGATAGGATAGATTAAATTGATCAAATGTGACAGTAAAGACATTTATAATGTTACTGTCATGATTATTTAGTCATCTGTTTGTTTAGTTTCATTTTCATGGACTTTTACTTTGCTTGTCATTATTTCCTGTTGTCTTTGTTCACGTTTCCTGCCACTTGTTTGTTACCGTGGATATTCATATAATGAAAAGCTAAATTATTACTATTTTGCACAAGCTACCTTTAAAAAAAGTTACAAGTTTTTAGTTTTAACTTGGTACTATAATATCTATATTATATAGAATGACAAGTGTCGCTTATTTCCATGTAACTAGGCACATTTCCTGTCACAAGTCTGCAGAAATTTTAGTCAGTCAGTTTTGCTATATTCTGTCCATATTGACAAATCTTTTACCCTAGAGAAAGTTGTTTTGATTACCCTCATTCGGTGTGACTCCTGTCAGCAGCAGCTCATAGGTGAAGACAGATTGGGTCAAGGCATGACCTTTGACCTGATGGTGAAAAATGACTGGGAAAGTTCCTCCTGCATGTTCTCCAACAGTGCACAACAACTGCATATCTGTGATGGATGTCACGCTACAAGCCACACCGCCGATCTCGAAGGAGACGAGTGCTACATCTGTGCCAAAGCCAGATCCAGAGACAGTGATCTCTGTTCCACCCGAACCTGTGAGGAAGGGATTTATGTCCATAGTATTACTATGAATACAGTGTTGTGATATTCAATAGTTCAATAGAATGTTGCAGAAATAACATATATATTTTTGAGGCCAAAACTTGGAAATTAGTTTGTTGTTTAGCACTTCTGGTCCCATCATCCTGAAGATGATGGTTTTTTTTAATTGTTTTTTCGTTTAAATGCTTAAAATAAGGTCTTTGATTAACACAATATTTCATGTTTTTCATGATATTTTCATGTTTTATTCTACGACATAAAATACATCACCCTTGTAATTGTTTTTAAAGCTTTTACTTGTCTTGATGAAGGCTGTTCAGTAGCTAAATGGGACTACAGATGTTGTCTGAGACATTAAACATTATCACGCCGAACGGGTAAACTCATCGAATTTTTTTTATTTATTTTTTTAAATAAAGACCCAAAGAAAATTCTGAAGCTAAATGGTGGTGACATTGAAGTCACTTGGCCATTTATAGCCTATGTTTAGCCTTTTACCTCTGGCAAGTTGTTCATTTGTGAATTAATTAATTAATTAATAAATTGTGAATTAATCCAAACTTTTTTTTGGACATAGAGCTTAATTTATGCAATAATCCAAAAGAAAAATAGAAATAGAAAAATCCCATTTGTTTTTGTCGAGGGAACAAGAGTGATGATAACTTTTGGGTTGGCCTAAAAAAATATATCATCTATGCAGCACTCCATAGTAAATGGCACTAATTTTACTCTTTTTCAATGTAATGTATGTTCGTACCTGTTATAGGACTGATGGAGGTGATGTTTGGAGTTTGTCCCCTAGAGTAGTTGAAATGTTGAGGTGGATACACAACATCAAACACCTTAATGTTCACCTGCACCTGTCCCTCTGCATGAGGAGGTGTCTTGCACCTCAACGTGTCTGGAGTCACATCTAAAATCATGCAGGGGGAGTTAGCGAGCTTCACGGTTGTATTTCCTGCCACAAAGCCATTTCCTGTGATCAAGAGTGGAGTTCCTCCAGCAATGCTGCCTGATGTTGGGTTGACGCTGGCTTGTGCTATGCTGGTCAGGGTGGCGCCTCCAGTGGCAAGACCTTTTCTCATGACCACCACCTGTAGGACATGCGTGCCAGCGGGAAGGGCACCAACTAAAACAGTGATGTTGCTACCAGTGACTTTTGTGACTTGCAGCAGGATTTTGGCCGCAGATACCATTAGATCAGCAGAGTTGTTCCCAAATCCACTGCCGGTGACCTCAATGGTGGTGGCGTTTCCACTAACCAAGTTAGGGAACACCGCGGAGACGTGTGGTGTGATAGAGTCAGAATATTCAAACGTACAATCAAAACTGCATGAGGAAGAGATGGAGTTGAAATAAACAGCGACGTTTCCCCTGCGAGCCACAGATGGTGAGGTATCGCACACCACTTGGGTGTAGTTCATGAAAACCACTTTGCATGGAATGTTTGCTACCGTAACTGAGCCGTTCGAGAACCCAGAACCAGAGATGAAGAGTCGTGTATAGCCTCTGGTGCTGCCCACCAAGGGAAAGACAGAATCGACCACGGGTAGAACTACAAATCTGCGGTCATACTCTTTCGGCATGGACAGGATGGCGGTGCCAATGTTGTTGATTCTGACACTTATGGATAAAGGGATTCCCACTGGTGCTCCGCTGTCAGGACTGAGTTGGCAGTTAATCTCAGTGGAGGTGCTGTTGATGACGTTGCATGGACGATCTCCAACTTTGACCTTTGGTTGGCAAAAAATAAATAAAAATAAAATATTAATAATTAAAATAATTAAATATATATACACTGAACAAAATTATAAATGCAACACTTTTGTTTTTGTCCCCATTTTTCATGAGCTGAACACAAAGATCTAAGACTTTTTCTATGTACACAAAAGCATATGCCTATTTCTCTCAAATATTGTTCACAAATCTGTCTTAATCTGTGTTAGTGAGCACTTCTCCTTTGCCGAGATAATCCATCCACCTCACAAGTGTGGCATATCAAGATGCTGATTAGACAGCATGATTATTGCACAGGTGTGCCTTAGGCTGGCCACCATAAAAGGCCACTCTAAAACGTGCTGTTTAATGGGGGCAAAAACAAGTGTTGCATTTATAATTTTGTTCAGTGTATATATATATATATATATATCGCACACTATATATATTATTTTAGTTGGTAAGATATATATATTTATATATATTTTATATATATTTAACCCTATATTTATGTACTTTAAGTGGAAAATAATAAGTAAAACATTTTTTTTTAAATTCTTTGCTGTGTATTTTATTGACATTTTTCAGATGTTTGGGACATTTTTATGCGTGGTATTCTAAAAAACAACAACTATAAAGCACTTTTATGTCATAGCTGACCACTGAAGCTCACCTCATTTGCACAGTTAATGTTGCTAAAGCCAGATCCATTGATGTTGATGATGTCATGTGTGGTGCCATGGTCAGGCGTAATGTGGTACACAGTGGGGCTGGCGCAGGAAGTAAAACTGAAGTAGTGACCATCTGAGGTATCATTCAATTCCAGCTGGTCTTGAAAACAGTCCGAAGTGGCCATACACTCATAGTCAGTT
Organism: Chrosomus eos; assembly: GCA_036326025.1. Taxonomy (NCBI): domain Eukaryota; kingdom Metazoa; phylum Chordata; class Actinopteri; order Cypriniformes; family Leuciscidae; genus Chrosomus; species Chrosomus eos. The sequence continues at coordinate 30,982,640 of CM070827.1, read as the reverse complement.
GAGTTAATTTGTCCTGAAACTGGGGAGGACACAAAGGACAATTAGGAGGATTTTACCTTCCAATTCCTTACCCAAAACCAGCTTTATGCTGAAATGTGAAATTCTGAATGTAATTTTGAGTTAAATTACTTATGAATATAGGTTGTCATTGTACCTATATTCATAGAGGCCTGTATTCCTGTCACAAACACCTGAAGCCCAACAGTGGTCTTCTCCAGAGGTATAACAGTCACCACTCCCTGCAGCGTCTTCTGGCCGCCAGAATCAATGTAACCGCTACTGTAGTAGTAAACTCCAGGAGATGTGAAACGATTGGCGAGAAACCCTAACAATAAATAGACACAACAAGATCAGATTGTGTTCCTCCTCAATCAAATTAGCTTCACACCTCCAGCTTTCATTGTCCTTAACATGAATAACATCTTAGATTTAGGGCAAAAGGCATTTGTTGTGTTTGTCTAGCAAAAGCATTTGTTAGGTTTATCTAGCAATATAGCAACGTACATTGTTTTCTGCTCAATGACAGGTGTGTAATGTTGTAATTATAGTTAATTAGAGAGCTTGGGTTTACTCTTCATGAATCTGACACTCTCACAAACCAAATGCTTATCTGGATCAGGGGTATTCAATTATATTTCCTGAAGGCAGTCTCTAATGTCTCTAATACTATATGTGACAAAATGAGGTAACGCTTCCTTTTACAGTCCAGTTACCCATGTAAATACTATGTACTTATTTTAGTAACTACAATTACTGGGTAATAACTAGTACTAACCCCGAACCTACCCCTAAACCTACCCCTGTTCCATGTACTTACCTTATATTAGCCAGTACTTTCTAGGTAAGTACACTGTAAGTACTGTACTGTAAAAGGAAGCGTTACCCAAAATGAAATAATGTACATTTAGCAAAGAAATTTATAAAAATAAATATATAAATAAATTTTCAAGCTGGCAGCTATTTAAAGTAAAAGTAAGAAACAGCTTAAAAAGTAAAAAATTATGTATTCAAAATAGTATCTCCCAGACTGTTGATCTTTCCTGTGTAGAATCGCAAATGATTAGTTCAATTCAAATCAAATGTATTTGTATAGATACTTTCACCATACACATTATTCCAAAGTAACTATACAGAAAATAGGATAGTGCCTTCAGGCTACTCATTTGTGTTTAGGAAAACAACTTTAGACCGATAAATAAAATAAACATAAAAAAAAACAATACATGGGCGAATAAAAAAAAAATGCTTCACTTGTCTATAAAGATTTCTTGCACAATGATTCACTTTTTATTTATAGTATTTATATTTAAAACAGTATATTTATGAATTACCTTGTATATGAACACCACCTAACTATTTACTTATATTCATGCTTTGTGTTTTTTGATTCCTCTACTTACATAGAGTCTCTTTATAAGAATACACACTAGAAAATGTACAATTTTAAGTAAGGACTGGTTTTCAAAATAGTGTTAAGGCAAATTAATGCTTAATGCTTAATGTAAATTAGAATGAGCAGGTTTAACACACGGGTTGTAAGATAGTGTTTGTACCTTTGGCAGTTCCTGTGTCTCCACTGCTGAAAGCAATGCCATCATAGTCTGTGCTGCTGGGACTGGACACACTGAAGACCCTGTAGCCCAGACCAGGCACAAAAGCTGGTGCGTCCCAACGCCAAACCACTGTGTCCCCCACTGAGGCTATTATCGCAGAGGGACTCCAGGCATAACCCTGACCGTACACTGAACACATATGATGTTATTAACTCTATGCAAGTGGGCAAACAAGCACATAGTCACACAAGCATATTTTATGACAATATATTGGGACATTTTTAAGACTAGATAAATCATTGTATTGTTTACACCTAAAAAAAAACGTCAGAACACATATTTAGAACGGTATAATTAGAACACATATTTAGAACGGTATAATTAGAACACATATTTAGACTGTACAAATTTCCATTCATTTTTCAGGACCATTTACTGTCAGGGTGCTTTCACTTCTGTCTTGTTTATTTCTTGGTTCTGTGACAGAGCTCTGACACTCCTGTTTTGTCATGTCTTTGAGTGGGCGAGCGGCTTCGAGCATCCTCGAACAGTGCGCTCTCTTGTCTGTATGCCTTGTTACATGTGTGGGGCGTGGTGTTGGATACCGGCACATCTGTCTAGTTTGGTTTCGGTTCTGTGTCGGGATTCGAGATTTCGCATTACTGCTCCGCATGTTTGTTTTCTGTTGTGAGCGGCTGAGCGCACAGGATGAGCCTACGCTCGTTCTCTATGAGTGTTCTCATTAGCTGCGTGTTTATGCCGTTTTGTGTGAGCACATGGCCATGTGCTTGTGTTTTTGTCATGTTTGGTGTGAGCACAAGACTTGTCACGTGTTTCCTTGTGCCATGTGCTCTCCTGTCAATAGTCTACTCTAGCCCCTCCCATCTTGTTACCTGAAGTCAAGTCAGGTCTTCCCCCTCATAAAGCCCATCAACTGCATCTGAGTCCTCACTCCTCTCACCACCCCCACACCTGACATTTACATTTACTTTTTCATTACCGTTACTTTAAGATTTTTTAAGTTTTTCATGACCTTTAGATATTTTATAATATTTTATTTCCGTTACATTACTTTTAAAATTCCAGCATTTCTCCATTACGTTTTAAAACTTTATTAATTTCCATTATTCTTTTGCTTGTTTTAGTTTTTTCACTTTAAAATAAGATCTCATTTGTTAACATTACTTAACTGTACATTAACAAGAACAATAAACAGTACTACAGCATTTATTAATGCTAATTTCGATATTTACTATACTAGTACATTTTTAAATCAAAGTTGTATCTGTTAACATTAGTTAACAATGCACTGTGAACTAACATGAACTAAGAACAATATTAATAATAAATGCTGTAAACAGATCCTTTATTGTTATTATTTATTTTTATTTTTATTATTACTCAAATACATTAACTAATGTTAACAAATGTGAACTTATTTTAAAGGGTTACCATTTTTTCTTTACTTTTTATTTCTTACATTATAATGACTTATCCAGGTCTGGTATTAAAAAAAATCCCTCATATTACAGAATTTTCATGACTTCAGGAACCATGAATTTAAATTCAATCCGTGTAAATTTTTTATGTTACACTCACTAGCATACAATGCTATTGAAAAATGTGTATGCTATTCTTTAACAATGTCAAGATTTTCATGGACCATAACAAGCTAAAGAAAATCACAATCAGTGCTATGGAATATCATGTTTTTTTTTTTTTTTTTTTTTTTTTTTTGCTGGCAGCTCTAGTGTATTTGATAAGTCTGTCAATGTGCTAACATCTATTGTTTCACTGTCTCTGATGTATTCAGGTATTGTGTGCGTGACAGAGATAAGAGTAAATAGATATTACCGGGGTGGAAACCTTGGTTCGTCACGATGTGTGTTTCATCTCTAGACTGGGTCACACACTCAAGCTGATGATCTGAAGCGGATGTCACTCGGCATTGGGTGTCCCCTGTATGAAACGCACAACTGTGACTACAGTACTAAATAATCTAGAAACGATTGGTTTCAGTAATACACAGTTAAAGATCAAAGAGTAAATCAAAGTATTTCACTGTAGTTTTAAATGTGGAATATTTTAAAGAATGTTAATATATACTTTTGTCCATTGTTGTCTTACCTAGAGTGACATTATTGTCTGCTGCGACAGGGCTGAACCCAGAGCCGGTGATAGTGATGGTGGTTCCGCCATACAAAGACCCCAGAGATGGAGAAAAACTTGTGACCTCTAGAACATACTTTATGGTGGTATTAAGGCCAGCACTGCAAACACAAAAAAACAAACATTTAATTACTTGTAAAAAAAAATCACTTATGATTAAATGTCATTGTAAATGCAATTTCACAATTTCATTTTACATTTGTAGCATAATATTTACATAGTTATAAATCTGATGTTATGGAGTATAGTAAGTGATATGAGACCTGGTTAAGGTGTAACCCTGGTTTCCGACTCTCACACGGACATTGTACATAGCTGGGGGAAGTGTGGGTAACAGGCAGGTGATGTTTTCATTGGTCCACTGCAGCAATTCACACTCAACTTCACCAATCAAAACAGAGCTGCCATTAGCCGGCGCCCCAAAATTTGTGCCCAAGATGGTGAGAATCCTGTGCCCTTTATCAAAAAAGATCAGTGAAAACAGGATAAAATTAATCGCTGTTCTTGTAAGATAGTGAGGGGTGGTTACAATGAGGAAGTTCGAAACAAAATTGCTGTGATTGTTTAATGTTGTGATTGTTTAGAGCAGATTTCAGTGTTATTGACAGGCACTTTTTAAGAAACATCACACTATTGATTGTCCTTCACTGCAGACAAACAGGCTTTTCTGATTGCTTGACATTAGCTAAAGCCAGTGGAATTATCTGGCATGCACAAAAGTGCGAAAGGACTGTTAGCTGAAGTTTGTCTGGAGGCCATATGGGGGTTTACAGCTGTAACCAAGATGGAAATGCAGATCAGAACAATGGGCTGGGAAAGAAACACTTGATACTTGAAAGTGATTCTACCTGTTTGTATGTTTGTTTGTATCCCATGACTTTCACTTTCATTGTCATGTCTCTCTAAGAACAGAAGCTAACCAGTGTTTAATTTGAATATGAAAGCAGTGGAATTCATTAATTATAGGTTGGAAACTTTTTAGGGGTTCATTATGTTGACAGTTCCTACAGTTTTTGTTATGTACATATCGTTGTAGCTTACTGTTGCTATCAGCAGTTCAAAGGGTAGCCGTGACTACAGGCTTTTTGGAATAAAGGCAGCTGATAAATCAAAACTACAGCACAGTATTTCCTTCTTACATAAATGGTCCGAAATGGTACCCAGGAACTGAGTAAAAATGTATTTTGTCGATGGTTCACATTGCATTGTAAAACTTACAGTCTGGTCCTCGCTGATCTAAAACAGTGTTTCCCAACCACTGTGCCGTGACAAGTTGTCAGGTGTGCCGTGGAAAATGATCAAATTCCAAAAAATAAGTAAAAATAAATGCTACAAATAATAATATATCATCGCACTGTCGGGCCGAAACATTGTATCTCTATACTTTGTCATTGTTTTATAAAATGAAAGTTTTTTTTGTTTTTTTTGTTTTTGTCGGTAGCTATGTGGTTTTTTTTTAAAAGAGACCTTTGCACGTTTGTGCAATTTTGTTAGCCTAGATTTTTATGCCTGATTCAAATCAAAGATAATCGATTGCTAAAGAAAACATGTTGTGATGCATGTCTTCTTTCAACTTCCTCATCAGTGGAAAATTTACCATTAGAACTTTATCTAGGGCACTTAAGGTTTATATATATATGCATATATATGCATATATGCATTGTATAAATAAGAATATATATATCTATTTTTTTTATTCAATTATTATAACTTGAAGCTTTATGTATAAATAAGAAACCCATATGCCCTAAATATTAAGGGCATATCAAATGTATGAAACTTTGTACAAATGTATTTTCTTTCTTTTTTTTACAATTTCAAATTAGCTTTATGGTCAGTAAACTTGCATTGGTAGGTGTAGCAAAAGTTAATTTTAGACTTGTACGTACACATTATGATGCCACGTCAAATCAAACTGGATTTGACTCTTGACTTTAAGTGACACATAAACTATGCACTATTTCAAGTTGTATGTTGAAGGGATTAAATCTTTGTATGAAATGAACTGAAAGCTTGTCTATTATTATTTACTACTCGACATTCTTGTGAATAAAGGCAAGTAAACTCCATTCTAATAATAAAATATATCAAACAGGCGGAGTATTCAATTACAGCTCTAAATCTCAGATCGGAACACAATCAGTTGTTGACTGTTTGCAAACATAGAATGAGGCCAACTATAGGCACCAATTTTGATAAGATGAATATGTATTTAAAAAAAAAAAAATTGAACATCTAAAACAATTCAGGGTACTTGTCAGTGTCACGGGTTGGGTCTAATGTAATGTCTAATGAAAAGGGCCCAACTTCTTTAACGTTTAATAGTCATGGGTTCAATCCCCAGGGAATACATGGAGTGTTTAACATATCTGCAGTGAATTGGTAAAAAATATCTTACCGAATACTGTTGTAGTTTGTGGGCTCACAGATGTGATTAAGGCCGTCAGAGTGCTGCTGTACGTGAAAGAGCCATTTGATATTGCTGTCATCTCTGCCGTGGTCAGTGTTACTGTCCGTTCACCTTCTGACCCCTAAAGGATGTCATACACAAGATTCATGTTTTAAAGTTTCATGGATTCAATATTGTATCACATATGTTTTTTCTTAAGGAGGTATACATTAATGGGTTAGTTCACCCTAAAATGAAAATTCTGTCATTAATTATTCACCCATATTTTCGTTTAGGGGTAGTAGTAGTAGTATACTTTATTGTCCTCGAAAGGAAATTTGTTGTGGGCTACATGTTGCTGCATATACATATAAAAAGAAAAGAAACAGTTGATTTAAGACTTTACAAATTTAAAATTAATAAGGTAAACTGTTATTCAACATTCGTACAGATACAGGCACAATAGAATTCTTATACCGATTTAGTTTGCACAATGGGACTCTATATCTTCTACCGGAGGGGAGCATTTCATACTGTGAAAACAAAAAGTGAGTTTGGTCCCCCACAATTTGCTGTACCTCATTCAGAATGCAATTCTAATATAAATGTTGAAGATTCAAATATTCCTCATGTCCAACAGTTTTTAGTGGACCAGGTGTGCTAATTTAAGCTGTATAGTTAGGTTCCCAAACCATACTCTAACACCATACTTAACTATACTTTCTAAAACAGCTTTGTAAAACAACATCATGATTTTCTTATTAACCCCATAAAAATGTAATCTACGTAAGAAGTACAGTCTCTGGTGCAGCCGGGTGCAAACCCATTCCGTGTGAGTTTCCGAGTGTGGAACGACATGAGGGTGAGTAATTAATGACAAGAAAATGTATTTATGGGTGAACTCACCCTTTAAGGGAGGAAATTCACTAAAGATTGCAAACAATTGTAGGTGGATCCTACCGCATAGAAGAGATAATATTCCACATCCAGGCACTCACATATTAAAAAGGGGCATATCTGGGCCGATATTTTTTATATGTATTTATGTATTTATTTAGAAGTTTTATATATGTAGCCCTGTCCTGTAAATAAAGGCTTTTTAAAAGATAAAAATCTATGTGAGTGCCTGGATGTGGAATATTATCTCTTTTATGCAATAGGATCCACCTATAATTGTTTGTGTTTTGTTCCCCTTCTGAAGCACCAACCCGTTCTTGGAAGCACCCATATTTAAATTATTATTTTTTTTAAACCAGATGCACGCATGGATTACATTTTTTTGTACTAAATGTAATATGCATGTGACAATTTCCCACTTTTCAAGTCTGTTCTAAATGCCAGGTTGTGGAGCATGGGGATGCAAAATATTTGAAGTGGTGAAACTGTTTAGTGAATTCAACCATAGGAGTCTGTTGATACTAATAAAACAATATTATTACATTTTATATTCTATTATAAAATTTATTTTAAAATATTTATAACCCATTTAGAATTTGAAATTGGTCTATTTTCTGGAAATCTTCATGGGAAATCAAGCTCTTCACTTACAGCAGGAACTAAACATCTAAGCTGGAAAAGTTTCACGTCTATAATGTTACATGGCTGAGTGCCAATGGTGACTGCGGTATCATTACTGAATCCATAGCCTGACACTGTCAGAATCGTCCCTCCTGTGAAGCCATACAAAAAAAAGATCACGCTAATATCTAATTGTAAGTAACACTCATAAGATATGTTGGGATAACATTGGTAAGCAGATTTTGGACACACCAAATACTGTTTTGAAATGAGTCAGTTATATACATATTACACTCTTCCGTATGTCGAGAATTGTAATGCTACATGTACCTGCTACACTTCCTGTTGTGGGGTTTATGGAGGTCACTCCTAACAGGTGTGTGAACAAGCTGTTGTTACTTTTGTATTGGGCATTTCCCAGCACAGAGAAACTCAGAGAGACTGGCTGTACACCTGCACTTGCAGGACCGACCTGGCAGGTTATAGAAGTATCTGAAACACAAATAAATAATTTGATCAGATGTTCACTTAAATAGTGCATAAAGGAAATGTTTACTAAAACATTTAGGTTTTGTCATGATTTACTCACCTAAACAATTTTTGTGTTGTGTGAAAAATAAAAGGAGTTAATGAATAATGATTTCTCATACAAAGCAATCATATGACTTCTGAAGACTTGGTTCACATGACATGGCTCTGTATTCCATTGTTATGATAATTTGACGGAGCTTTGTATTTGTTTTAAAGCTTGATAGCCTCAGTATTAATTCATAGTAACTGCTTGGAAAAGTATAATATTATTAGTGCCCTATTATGCTTTTTTAATATATTACCTTTCAAGCAGTGTGTAATATAACTGTTTGTGTATGTAAAAGGTCTGCAAAGTTTTAAAGATAAAAGTGCACCACAAAAAGAGTTGTTGTCTCCTAAACGAAAGAATCGATTCAGAGCAACTGAAACAAGTCGTCAGCAATTCCAGTCTCACTTCCTGTTACATACCTACATAACGATGTGATAAATTTCTACAATGCCAGCGTATGGTTTTTATTGGCTGTCCAGGAATAACCTGTACTTTTACGAGCCCTTTAACTCAAACAGTAGTTGAGACTTAGAAGAGCCCTGGTTCATGTTGTTGACATGTGGAGAAGATGCTGTTTTCAGCGCCACAAAAGCAAATCCACTTTGCATGCACTTCCAAAGGATGAGGACTCATGCTGGAATTGATACGGAAACACCATCGTTATTGTTCATATCACAGTGTATCAAGCACTGACAGAGCCTCCGGAGCTGAAATTCAGATTTGGTAATGGATGTTTCTTTTCCAACACATGCTGTAAGCTGTTGACCAATTCCAACAGACTGGGCCGTCTGACCAATCAATGCAGAGTAGGCTTACGGAATTAAGGGGTTTAGAGAGACTGAGGGCCCTATTTTAACGATCTAAGGGACTGTTCGTTATTTATTTAAGGGGCCACCGGAGGAGATTTGAGATCTGTAGTCAAAAAAGACTTGACCCTCCCTTCGCCAGCAATAATTTTTTCTATGACCCTCCAAAATGATTGTGAAAAAAAGCATGACCCTCCCCGATAATTTATTGATTACTTCTGTACTGGGCCGGGTTTCCCGATAACGATGTATCATCATAGCTCTTAAGAGCGCTCTCTACGTACAAGGTTACGAACGCAATTCCACGCGCGTTTCCCAAAAATGCACTTAACATGAACGCGCGAGAACGCGCTCTATACGTGCTACTTAAGCATCGCTGTCCATTCGCGAAGTGCTGAAATATAACCTTATATGGAATCGTATTCTGAACGTTTAACCTAAAAATCGTCATTTGTTGTGGATTAGAAATCAAGACAAGTCTAAAGCACCTATATACAGGCGGAGGCACTGACAAAATGGCTGAAAAAAGGTAAAATGAATGTCCTTTTAGAGGAGATAAAGCGAAACAAAGATTTTATTTTTAACAGATAATTATAATATTATCTGACTGATATTGTACAGGACACCATACAAATAAGGAAAAACAAAACATCAGGGAGGACATTGCAAACTTAACTGCAACCAGCGGCGTTCAAAGATCAGGGAAGGAGGTCCGCAAGAAATGCTCAATAGGCTACATGGCTGGTTTTCGTGCACGTCGGCAAGTCATTGACAATTTTTTTTTAATTCATCCCTATTTTGCACAGTTTTTAAAACATAATTCCCACATTACTTCTTTTATGATTTTTTTTCATTCATTTAATTTAGATGTGTATTTCTATTTTTTTCTTCCCTTTTAATTATTTCATTTATAAATTCTTTTCAAAACACGAGTTAGCCTACAATATTAAAGTGTAGCCTACAATAAAGTACAATCAAAACCTTATATTATACTCACGTTGCACTGAATCTGTTAAATCTGGTTTGCGCTTGGCAAAGATGTTCAGATAGCCATTGTTTTTTTACAACCATGACAAACGACTAACTCCTGCTTTCTCGTCTTACTAGGGCTGTAACGAAAGACCAAAATTCGGTTCATATCACGATTTTTGATTAAAAAAAAAAAATCATGTTTTCAGTGCCGATGCAGTGGTGACGATGTAAGGGTGATGCCAATAAAGCTGCCACAAAGAACCGGCAAAAGTAATGATTATGAATATGTCAAATATAGCAAGGAGACATGTTAAAGTCTTTGTCAGTGTCGGCTGCAAATATAAAGGTGATGCAAAAGTTGGGTGACCCTCCCCCTAGACTAAAAAAAGTTGGATGACCCTCCCCTCAACAAAGAAAAAAAAGACATGACCCTCCCCTATTTTCCTCCGGTGGCCCTTTCCATAAATACCGAACGGTCCCTAAGCGCATGGTCTAAACCGCATCGCGCAAGTTCAGTTTGGGTGTGTCCAAATCCACTTTTGCTAGTTTAACGACGAGGAAAATGGTCGGCGCACCAGGCGCATGGTCTAAAAGGGTTGTCCATATTCTCTTAATGAGTAATGGGTGTGTTTTGGGTGTAACATGAAATAAACCAACCAGAGACTCGTCTCCCATTCCCTTTAAAAGCAAGATGAGCTTGCGCCATGGTGGATTTTCTATTTACATGACGGAATTTGATAGTGGAAAGACTGAACGCATCTCCAGAGCGCAAACGGATCTGCTCATGCGCAAGGTTAAAGCGTGCAAGCAGACCATCTATAGGACAAGCCGGATTCCACCATATCTTTATGTGCACAATAATAATCTTTTGCATTACAATCTTTTTTATTTTTAATATTTGCCATGTTTGTGTGCTGCTGTGCGTCCCTGTGTGTTTAATAAGCAGAGTGTGCGCACGTTGTGGACCCGCCAATAGGCTCACATTACTACCTCGCTCTTTAAATAACAAAAAAAAATATGGCGCAGTCTATTTCAGGTGCCTCTAAATAGCAACGCGCCATCCATCCACGAATGCCCGGCGCCGTTTATTGGGTGCTAAGAATGTCTATCAAATGCGCCTGTACGTAGCTCATGGCCAACATAGATGTCGTCATCGTCTTGCTGCTCCCTCCCCGTTCTGTGATTGGTTCCCTAAAGCGATAATCTGGACCATGGTATCCATACTGCTTTTCAGCATGAATAAAATCGAGCTGCGGGAAGGCAGCATGGGGAAACCCAGACTAGCATTCGGCTGAAACTAGCAAAAAGTATTGCGTTGCACCTGGTGTAAGATAGTGCCCTGAACCAAACAAACAGTTTACAGAGAGAAATTAGGTGATATGCAATGTATATTATGAGAAAATAAAAGTGTTTTTTGATCTTGGATGCATGTAAACCTATTTATTAAAAATACCAAAATTAAAGATTAGGGACCTTTAAAATAGCACAAGGGCACTTTAATGACTAATTTTGTGTTCTACAGAAGTCATACTTCATACATCAAAGCATCTAGGGTTGAACTAGAGAGATATTTGGAGGAAACGCATACAGATGCAAAAAGGCATGAGCCTATGTCAATTCCGTCAGACATCCCACCTATCAATCCACCAGAATACCAAATGGAGGTCTGTGCACCTAAGTGGAAAGAGGTAGAGGAGGCTGTGAGAAAGGCAAGGGCTTTATCATCTCCAGGGCCTAATGGAGTTCCGTACAGTGTGTACAAGACTGCTTCAGGAGTTCTATGAATTCTGTGGAAATTGATAAAAGTGGCATGGGAAAAACAGGTTGTACCTAGAGCATGGCGCCGAGCAGGTGGAGTCTTTATACCTAAAGAAAAAGATGCTACAAGCATCAGTCAGTTTCGTCCTATTTCACTATTAAACGTCGAAGGTAAGATTTTCTTCAGCGTTATTGCTCAGAGATTGTCAACCTACCTATTACAGAATGGCTTCATTGACACTTCAGTTCAAAAATCGGGCATTCCAAGGTTCTCAGGATGCTTAGAACACATCAATGTGATCTGGCAACAAATTCAATCAGCTAAAAGGGAGAGGAAGGAGCTCCATGTGACATTCCTGGATTTGGCTAATGCATATGATTCAGTGCCACATGAGCTTCTTTGGGCAGCATTTGATTTTTCAGGGTACCAATGTCAATAACAAATTTAGTGAAAGCCTATTTTGGAGATTTGCAATTTAGTTTCTCAACTACAGAATTCAACACTACATGGCAATGCTTAGAGGTTGGAATAATGGCAGGATGCACCATTTCTCCGCTGGCTTTTACCATGGCAATGGAAGTAATCATTAGGGCATCAAAATGGGTAGTAGGAGGGGAGCGCTTGGCATCTGGGATGCGACTACCACCAATCAGAGCATATATGGATGACATGACAACCATGACTACAACAGTAGCCTGCACTAATCGGTTATTGAGCAAGTTAACCGATAACATTGAATGGGCACGAATGCAATTTAAGCCCTCTAAATCAAGGAGCATCTTGCTAGTTAAAGGTAAGGTAGTAGATAAAACATTCTTCATTAATGGTGAGGCAATACCAACAGTTTCTGAGAAGCCAGTGAAGAGTCTTGGGAGATGGTACGATAGGGATCTAAAGGACACAGTTCGAGTGGGAGAAGTTAGACGTTAGAAGATAGAAGTTAGCAGTGGAAGGGTTGAAGAGCATAAACAGCTGCGCTCTACCAGGCAAACTAAAACTCTGGTGCTTTCAGTTTGGGCTTCTGCCGAGGTTGCTGTGGCTGCTGACTGTGTATGAGGTTTCTTTGACAACAGTGGATAAGCTGGAAGCGTTAATAAGTTCATACATCAGAAAATGGTTGGGAGTACCACGCTGTCTCAGCAGAGTGGGGCTTTATAGTAAAGGAATATTGCAGCTGCCAGTCTCTGCTTTAACCGAGGAGTTTAAGTGCGCCAAGGTCAGACTGGAAATGAGTAAATATACTAATTTAGTAAATATACAAATCAAATACAATACTGTTGGAGAGAGTGTGGTGAAGGTAATGTTGACCTGGCTCATGTCCTCTACACATGTTCAAAAATCCAGCCATATTGGGGTAATGTGTTAGAATTAATGAAGCAAATTTGTGGTCGAAATACTAATTTTGAACAACTACATGTCATGCTGGGCATACAGCCGGAAGGGTTAAACAAAGAAAATGATTATATCTTCTGGGTGTTGAGAATTACTGCTATTAAACAAATAACTCGAGGTTGGAAAAAAACTGATCCCACCAGGTTGGATAAATGGATTGAGGCTGTTGAAAACCTGTATGAAAATGAAATGATAACGCATAAGATGAGAGGTAAAATGAAGTTATTTAAGAAGAGATGGTTCGCATATGCTAACCAAATGCATTGAAAAATAAAAATTAAGCATGGATGTGGACCTGTGTAATTAGATGAGGCATGGATGTAATCTCTGTGATATATGATATAGCTATATGGATATATGATGCAGCTATATGGAAATTTGTATGTCTATATGTAAACATGTATATGGAGATGTACGCATGTACACATGTGTATGCATTTGCATATGTATATGTGAATATATGGTTGTATACGGGATGTATGTCTGGGTATGTATGTATGTATGTATGTATGTATAGGTATGTATAGGTATATATGTATGTATATGTGTGTGGGTATGTATGTGTGTATGTATATGTGTACATTTCCTTCTGCTAATTATTTATTTTTTATTTATTTATTTTTTATTATTTTTTATTATTATTATTTATTTTATTATTATTATTATTTTCACTGGGGTGTAAAGGGGGTAAAGGAAAGAAGGAGAAAAAAGGGGGAAAATATATTGTGTCTACTCTGACATATTAATTGTATGATTGCAATATGAATAATGTCACAATAAAAAAAGTATAAAAAAAAGGAAATGACCTTAGTAGAGTCACGTGACAAATGTGTAAGGGAGGCAGCACCAGTATAAAAAATGGGTAGAAAGTGGTCAGCAAAGAATTCTGTGGAAGAGGCAAAGGCTGCCCTTCAAATTGGTGATATTGTGGGACAGGTACAGCATGGAAGAGGGGGTTTTGGGCTCAGTTTAGCTCCTCCTAAATGGCACAAGGCAGCCCCAGCTCAAAGGAGGAAGCTGGTAGTCAACGAGGTACGAAAGCAAGAGGAGAGTATGAGGTGTATAAAGGCCATTTCTCAGGCCAAGCAGGGGGAGAGTGGATGAGATGGGAGAGTGTGGAACAACACAAGATAGGCTGGAAAGACCTATGGTCAATGGAAGAGAGTAGGACCAGTTTCCTTATCAGGTCAACATATGATGTTCTCCCATCACCACAGAACCTAAACCTCTGGGTAGGAGAAGATCCCTTGTTCTTTGTGTTCATCACCTGCCACACTAAGGCACATTTTGACAGGATGTAAGGTGGCTCTTAGCCAAGGTCGGTTTACTTGGCGCCATGACAAAGTACTGCGATGTTTGGCTATAGCATTGGAAGACAATCGCAACATGACCAATAAGTTGCCACCTGTTCTAGCAAAACATTGCTCACAGAGGACATTATTTCTCCGCCCAGGCGAGCAACCACCAAGAAAGGGTGTTAAAACCAATTCTCGCCTAGGACAAGCTACTAGAGACTGGAAGATGCTGGCTGATCTTGATCAACGGCTTATTTTTCCACCTGAGATTGCCACCACTAACCTCCGACCAGATATTGTGTTGTGGTCGGAATCAGCACGCATAGTTCAACTGATAGAGTTAACAGTGCCATGGGAGGATGCTGTAGATGAGGCATATGAGAGGAAGAAACTGCGGTATGCTCATCTGGCCGCTGAAGCAGAACAGCGAGGATGGAGAGTCCGGGTTTATCCAGTGGAAGTGGGTTGTCGAGGGTTTGTGGCACACTCTACAACCTGATTCATAAGAGATGTCGGATTCAGTGGCCAAGAGTTGTGTCGCACAGTAAAGAACTTATCTGAAGCAGCAGAGAAAAGCAGCAACTGGCTGTGGTTGAGACGGAAAGATTCTGGCTGGCTGGGTACAGACCGGCACGCTAAGGTTTCGAAGAATTCTTGAATGAGGATAGGTGTTTGGAAGGTTTGGTGGTAGGTAGTATGCCATACGGAACCGTTGCCACTTCTATCTGCTCCTGTTTAACGCACCAGTGGGGCTCGACAGCCTTAGACAAACGGGTTGGCGCGTATGGTCGGGTTGGATTATGGTTAAGTTAAGGAGCAACCTCAGCAGCAGGAGGGATGTATAGGTCAGTAAGCTGGGCTCAGTTGAGTGGGGGACGGAGGGGGGTGACTCTGGGACGCCAGAGTCACTGTCAAGCCCTCTTGAGGTGTCGTGGGCTAGTCGACGAAACACTGAGGACGGAAGGTGCCCACTTGAAAAACCCTAGAGATGTCCCCTACTCGGCTAAATCCAGATGGTTGAAAGAAGCGTAAATGGATGGAGAAGCATAGGTTACTGTAAAGCTACGTCTTAGTTGGTGCTTATCTTGGAGAAAGCTGAGTACAATTTAGCACAAAGTTTTGACATCTACTCTCGTGTAATGGAAATCATACTGGTTTGTGTAACAACATTAATGTGAGTAAATTATGACAAAATATTCTTAAAAATTACCTATCATGTGATGTTTTTTACATTCTTTTAACAAAAAGTGATATGCCATCTGAATGCAGCCTTTTACCTGATTTTATGAATTTTTTGTCACATTTTTTTGGTTTTGACTTACTGGTAAGATGTAAAACAGAGCATTCCACATCTCCAATCTTTACAGTGACGTTTCCACCACCAAAACCAGATCCAGTTATGGTAAGAACTGTTCCCAGACTGCTGGATCCTGAAAGACAAGTTATATCAGTAATATAAACCATTATGAATTAGAGATGACAGCTTTTATGCTAGACTTGATCATTTACTCTTCTTTACCTTTTGTAGGCGAGATCCCAGTCACTTTTGGGGTCTTTGGCTCACTCCAGATGAAACCACAGTCTCCTGAGCACCGTGATGGAATACCATTGATGATAACTTCCACCTTAAAGATAAGCACAGAAATATACATTTCTGTCATTAGACATCATAAACCAAGGTTTCTCAACTGGTTTTGCTTTAGGACCCAGAAATTACACAGGATTTTAAGTTTACATTTAAGAGGAGAGGATTTAAGAGGAGACCCAACACAGTACTAAAATAGGAAAAAAAAATCTCTTTAGTTCAGCCATAATCCTCACAACATGCAAAATCCCTAGAACAGTGGATGTTCAAACAGAGTAACAATCAGACAGGCCCTGCACCTGATCCACTATGTAGCGCTATTGAAATCTGCACACTATACTGCATCAGGTAACATGAGGAAGAGCCTTTCAAGCTGCATTTATATGAACGATGTATGTTGGATAAAACATTATTGCAGCAAAAGAAGCAAGTAAGAAACGCACCTGTGGTTTATTTGTAGGCACACGCAGAAAGTCTCCCATAATTCTCTGTTTGAAGAGGCCTCCTTGCTCGATCTCGTGTGACGTCAATGAAGGGTTCACGCCAACAACATTGGAAGCATTGATCTGGTTAATATTATCAAGAAATGTTAATTCAGCCAGGTATAAAATGCTTATGCTCACCAAGGTTGCACATCCTTCAGAAATCATTCTGAGCTACTGATTTTTTTCATTGAATATCTTTTCACTTTGAAATATTTCACAATGCAGACATAAAAATGGGTTTCAAAGACCTTTCCATTTTGACTTTGTTATATATTTTAATGAATTGTACACCGCTGACTTTAAAAATTAGCACATTTAATTTTTTTAAACAAATGCTTTTTTCACAAAAAATTCCATTAACATTGCTCATGAGCAGTTCCCTTGCAGTCTTGCAAACCCCAGCTCATTTTATTGTAATAGCACTGAACTCTTTCTTGCCTTTAACAGAGGCTGATTTCCAGGGATGGTGAGCCACTGTATGTACCAGCTGTAGCCTCTACAGTCTCCAGATCTCTGCACCTGCAGCTGGCCGAGCTCTGGGATCCCCTGCAGAGCGTACTGCAGGTCCGCAGCGCTGATGTCTACCGCCAGCCCTAGGAACACACATATCACATGAAAAACCAGCTCATCTCTTGGGAGATTGTGGTTTATAAAGAAATAAGTCTAGTTAACTATTCTACTAAATTAGTTTTGGGACTGAAACATGATTAACAGTGTCCGACATCAAGAATCTGCTGTGCAACTACAGGAAATTCCATGTACTAAATAATTCAGTAATTTCCAGCAGCTACACAACAAAGTAACAGACAAACATGCTTACCTTCAACCCGCCGGGCTAAGAACTCAACGTTAAAGGTTCCTGTAAGAGGGGGGCTGGCTTTCTGAGGGCGCATAATAGTGACAGTGGCATTCCCTTGTCTTTGAATCAGTAGGTCTCCTGTTCTGTTTGGCATCTTCTGGTGAACATAAATGAAGACTGAAGATTGAGAACATGGAAGGCTTACATGGATCACTTAACAACACAATCTGCAGGAAAAATGCAAATGACAAATCTTATGACAAGCAAATATTTTGTTGTCAACCATCACTTGTTATGACATCAGAAAGATCAGCAAGATCCAGCACTTCAAAACAGTTATTGTAGAATGAGTTCCATTTTAACTCTAACTTACCTTCAGAAATCCTATTTCAAACAGTGGGACACCAAAGCCACAGTTGTAAAGTGTTGAGATTATCTCATAGCTGACTTGTGAAGCATTTGCTTGTTTGTTCACATTTATGTTTGAAAAGAAAAGTCCTGAACTGGCCAGAGCAGGTGGCCTTCTCCTGTGGATTATAGCTGAACACGTGGAGAGAAAAAATAGAACATTACATTTAAAAATACCATTTAAAAATAAAAAGAAAATAATAATAAAAAGAAAAAAGAAGAAAAACATTTACAATTATTTAATTATTAAAAATAGCTTTATTATGACCTAATTATCATATAAATTATCCAGCATATTAACATCCGTGCCACCATTCAAAACTCTAAATTCTTAACTGATTCCTATTTACCATTAGAATCCAAAGCAGTCATTGCACGTCCAATGTGAACAGCATCTATGAAGTAAACAGAGTTTGCCACTCCATACACACTGAACTGAAGAAGTTTGTAGTTGAAGCCTATGTAGTTTGTCTGTATGGAACTCAGGAGATCCACACACTTGTAGTTCCACCTGAGAATGACAATTTAAATTTTACAATATACTCACAAAAAAATTACCTTGATATTGGTATAATTTTGTGATTTGTGAGTCACATTCAGCGTTACGTAGATACTGATATATTGGGGTCTCGCCTGGGAGCCCATGCAATCACCTCCAAGTGGTAACTAAATGAGCCAATAGAAATTGGCCAGTGAGATTTGCATGCCGAGTCACACCCACCCGGACAAACACGTATTAAATATGACCAGCATTAATTACTTCTTTCATACTTTGCTTCAGAGCAGAGTGGTTGTGACAGCGATCGCTCATTTAATTAATCTTCAAGAGTGAATTTCTTCTATAAAGAGCAAACTGAAATTTTAATGGCTAAAAAGGAGATCATCTCCGAAAACAGACATTTTAATTGCTTTGAAGCAGCTCGTTGTGGGAGATCTCTCTGCCGGTGTGAGGGTGCATCCAGCAGTGATTAACATCCAGCCTGCTGTGCACGGAGAAGTGCAGCATTTCAACCCTCAGCGCTTCAGCGTTCAGAGAAGATTTCCTAAAAGAGCAAGCACGAGTGGCGAGTGTCATTTTAAGGATACCTTTCTGTCCATGTGTTCCGTCGATTCTCGACTTCATCTGACGGCCATGATCGCTGCCTCACATGTCTGGGCAGAGAGCATGCTGAGAGAGTGTCCGTGGATGGTGCATTCCCTCTCTGCAAGAGCATGTCCATGTTGGAACTGGGGTCGCGACTCTCCTTCTTTTATACAGAGGTACGGGTCCCCTCTGCCGTTACCCACCCCGCCACCGTTTCTCATAGCAGAACCGTGGGTCTGGTTAACACTTTGGGAAACCTGAGGGTTACAGTTGCTGCTCTTCTGCCAGGCAAGCTCCCACAGACCTCCCACTCCTCTAGCATGCCATGTGCCGTTGCGTTGCCGACTGATGGTGTGGGTCCCTCTCGTGGGGAACATTGTGTCTCATTAAACGCTCCGATGTCGATCTCTGCATCGGAAAGCAGGCTTTTGTCCTCTGGAGAGGCTGAGCTGCCCCCCTCTGGGATGGTTGCTCACACCAAATCAGATTCAGAGTTCATGGTCATGCTTGCCTGGGCCGTCGCAGGCATCGGGCTCGAGTGGAACCCTTCACTGTGTCCCGAGCGCTCACGGTTGGAAGATTGGTTCCTGGGTCGGGCGCACAGTTCACAGCTGCGTTCCGCCCCAGTGCCTTTCTTTCAGAAGGTGCATGAGCAGGTTCAGAAGTCGTGGAAGGCACCTTTTAATGTCCGAAGCTGCTCTGTTGCCTACTCCACTCTCACTACCCTCAATGACGGGGCCACCAAGGTTTATGTGGACATTCCACAGGTGGAGCCTGCAGTTGCGGTGCATTTATGTGGCGCAATCTCCGAGTGGAGCCAGTTTCTTCCCGTGTGTTGGGTATAATGTAGTACAAAATATGAAAAGACAATGCAGAAAAAGTGAATGCATGTGGCGGAAGACAAAACTTGAAATTCAATATAACATCTATAAGGACACTTTATGCTCCGTAGCTTCCCTCTCCATTGAACTGGGCACACTTCCCCAGCGTTAACAACACTGGTCTTAGCTGAAAAGCAATGGGAATTGAAGCTGAGGCACTCTCCCCCCGTGAAATGTCACGATAGAGGAACAGCAGCTATGACCATCCCCAGAGCAAGCCCTGTCCCTTCCATCCCTTCAGTATGGAGGACTACTCTCCTTGTGCTTACAAGGGGCACTGGGTAGGTTACAACTATATGAGGGCAGTTGCCAAAAGGGCATGCTATAGCTTGCCAGCATCTGCATCTCCGACATTTGTAGCAGTTCAGTGGCTGTGGCGCTTTCCATAGGGACACCAATACATTAGTATGGTTGAACGTGACTGATTGAATGGGAACGTCTAGGTTACTAATGTAACCTCCATTCCCTGAAGGAGGAAACGGAGACATATAGTCCCTTCTGCCACAGCCCTGAACCACCGCCTAAATGCCGGGATCCTGTCTCGGCTCCTCAGCAAAACATGAATGAAGTGAGTAATGCTGGTCATATTTATACCCGTATGTCCGGATGGGTGTGACTCTGCATGCAAATCCCACTGCCCAATGTCCATTGGCTCGTTTAGTTACCGCAACGTCTCCGTTCCCTCCTTCAGGGAATGGGGTTACATTAGTAACCTAGACGTTCTCAGATTAGCGATAAAGACAAATCCTCTAAAGGTATGACATAAGATTGCTATATGTTCAGTAGATTAAACTTACTTATCCGTTGAGTCAAACTGCACAGAGATGCGTATGTTCTCTTCCCGAAAAGTATTTGCAGTCATGTAACCGAACATCATTCCCAGTTCATTCACCAGACGCCCTTTATAGGCCAAACAGAGCTAAAAAAAATATAATAATAATATATATATATATAGAAAATATTTTTTTATCTTTGAAAAGTTCATATACTGGGAAAAATCCTTTAGTAAGGATGAGATGCTGAGGTGTTTCGTGGAGCTTACAGTGTTGTATGTTTGTAGCAGTATTGGGCTGTAGATTTCTCCGGATGCTGTAATGTCATTGACATTGAAGAGAATCTCTGGATTCTTCAAAGACCAGCGGCCACAGAAAGCAGAATCAGTGACCCGGACCCCTCTGCGGCTTAGATCACCTGAAAACTGTTTGACAAGGACAAAGCTCTAAAAGCTGGACAAAAAAGGGGATGTTTTCAACCAAATAACTGATGTCTATAATGCTATACCTAATGTCACACATTATTTGCAAGGCTAACTTGACTTGATTTGAAAAGCATGTCCTCTGCACGTAGAACATACTTGATCATCTGCTTTGCAGCCTTGCTTACCCCTGTGTTGGTGGTCTCATAATCTCTTAAAAATTTCACATTAGTGTTCTCCATGGTTGGAATCTCTGCTGGACATTTAGCGGTGATCATCATATCTAGTGCTGAACGCACCTTTAATAAAAAAATAAAAGGAATATTTCAAGAGAGCATCCAAACTGTTTGTACACAGGATTGTAATGGCCATCATTTTATTCTATGGTAAATATTAAGAAATATAAAACAAACAAAAACCTCAGCTGCAGAAGCATTGAAAGGCAGAGGGAGGGACGGAACTCCACCCCACAGCAGTGTGAACGTCTCCATGCTAGCCTGGCCTTTCACATCCTCAGTAACTGTGATGTTAGTATCTGAGCCCATGATCAAGTAGTCAAGATCCTTAAAGTCACCTGAGATAAAACGTATTGCAAAATACTCTTAAATGTAGTGGTAACAACATAAACGGTAACATAAAACAGCCTAATAACTGATAACAAAAATAAGAATCAACGTTATAATTAAAATATACATGAAAAATATGTAATCAAGTAATTTTTAAGTTCACCTCTGTTAGAGTTGAATGTCACATTGTACAGTGACTCATTGTCCAGTTCTTCCTTTGTGACTGTAACGCTGTCTGGTTTAATTGTCCACAAATCATTCAGAGCGTTCTGCAACTCCATCGCTGATGCACTAACTGGGATCGGCCCTACAACATGCAAAGCAACTCCAGTAAACATTAACAAGCAAACAAAAAGACGTCTCTAGAGGAAAATTAGGAGAATTTATAGTGCTGTGTGAACTAATGCACCTGTTTTAAGATCTCCATATGCCAGGAAGTAGTATGTGTTTTCACAATTGCTCAGAGAGAAACAATCACTGCTGATTCTGAGAGTCTGGACCTCATTGATGGGGGTTATTGGCATCCACCCCACGAAACGAACCACCTAAAAGAATAAAAAAAATAAAAACAAATGGTAATGTTTCTGCAGGTGCATTACAGAAAATGAATCCCTAAGGTCCTTCCGTTACCTAAAGTGCATCTGTGAGCTCACTCACCTGTTTTTCAGGTACTATATCATAGTATGCGTTAATCTGTTGTCTCTCATTAACAGCTTCAATTGTCTGCTGGGCCGTGAAAGGGCTGATCTCTTTGAAAAAGGCCACATCCACTGATGCTACTACTCCATATTCCTGCACTAGAATCTCAATGTAGTACCTGTAGCATATTGAAAGATGTTTCATATTGACTATACTGTAATCAATGTACTGTAGTCAAAATTAACAATAATAATGACAAAAAGACTAATAGCAAACATTTATGAAATTTTTTACTTGAAAACACTTCACTTACGGTTTTCCCTTCTCTAAGCGCATGACATCTGACCTCTGAGTGTAATAGCTGAAGAAACTGCTTGTTTGGTAAGGCTGTGATGCAATCTTAACCTGAAATAATAAGAAAAACGATTAAGTTTACATTAAATTAAAAATGTTACACTGCATTTTATACAAATATTCCATATATTACATTTAAAATGTTGCACTGCATTTTATGCAAATATTCCATATATTAAAATTAAAATGTTACACTTTTACAAAAAATATTACATATACTGTATTAACATTGTAAGCCTGTAAAGCCTGTAGAGGAACACTTGGTGTGCTTTTTTTTGCATTTTTTTTTTAAATCAGGTATCATCGTTTTTGCTTCGTCTAATGGTGTCTGCCGTAACTGTACTGATGTTTTAATGTTTCTGGATGTTTCGTGTCGTTTTATGTCGTGAAAATTGTTGTTTTATTTGTTATTTTTATAGTGTCTTGATGTACTTTCTGTATTGTATATTTTATAATTTTCAAGGTTTCAAAACATATTGCCGAAGGACTGCAGTTGAAAATTACCCAGTAGGCTAACACTGCCACATTTATAATGTTGATTAATGTGTGCTGTCCTTATAAAAAAATAAAAAAATGGAAGTGTTATTTTAAAACCTCTTAGTAGGCTCAATTTTTGTGATATCAACTTTAAATTTGGAACACAGCTTGGTTAGATATATGGCTTTGATTTATTATAGCGTTATAGTGTCTTATTTGTGTTATTATTTTTAAAGAAAACAAATTATTTTTTTAATGTTGTTTATATGGTAACATTATGGTAAATGTGTTTTTAATATGCTTTAAGACAAACAAAGTCCAAATTAATAAGTCAACACCATTGATGAGTATTTTCTTCTTGAAACTGCAGTGAAAAAACAGACTTTGAAATTGCCGGTATTTCTTACGTCACAAACTACCTTGTAACCGATTAAGTCAACGTGCGGGCAGGCTTTAGTAACTTTAAGTGTAAGGCATTACAATATTGTGTTACTCCCTAAACAACTATAGTGTTAATTAATTGTGTTACTTTTTCCCCTGGGCTGGGCTTGCTTGTTTGCTTTTTAATAATAAAAAATAAACATTTTTGGCAAATGTAAAGGCCATTTCACACCAAAAGGGAAATGAATAAGCCTCAGGCTTATAAAAAATAAATAAATTCAAGCCTGTACAGAGAGTGCAGCTCAAACAAACATTTTAGCTGTTTAGAGAAGCAGGAGAAGAAAGTTCAACACGCTTATTTCAGCAATATTTGTTTTTTAAATGAAACAAACATGTTATGTTTATCTAAAGTCATTTTAGCGTATTGGTATGGTTGAAGTAGAGCATCGAAGGCCAGCAGCAAAGACATCTGAGATTTGACAAGTGAGATT
The DNA here is from genome assembly GCA_036326025.1 of Chrosomus eos. Classification (NCBI taxonomy): domain Eukaryota; kingdom Metazoa; phylum Chordata; class Actinopteri; order Cypriniformes; family Leuciscidae; genus Chrosomus; species Chrosomus eos. Next base: position 30,958,862 of record CM070827.1, on the reverse strand, counting down.
AATTACATGAAGTATATTTGTGTCATTTAATATATTTAATTATTGCAGGTGTCATAATGTTCTGAAATTGCATTTTCTGTTCTTATTAATTTTGAGTAATACTGAATCTGTTTATTGTTTTTTTGCAAGTGAGATGAGTAAATGCCTACTCACATTTAACAGGATAATTAACTTATGATTTTATTGTCAATCAGGTACCTTATCCTGGGGAAGACCTGTCTTGCTGAAATATAGCTGGCATCGGTCGTCTGCTTTGATTCGGAAATAGTAGTTGTCGGTCTCCGTTGGAACAAAGAAACCACTCAATCGTGCCACAAAGTTATCAATTTCATTGGGCCAAACAAAGGATAGCGAATCCACCCACTGGACAGAATATCCCGGCCAACTGGAATTATACTTCAGGACGTCCTCGAGAAGGTTCGGAGAAGATCTGTTCCACATCTCCATTTTAAAACCTCTGCCACCTACAAAAATGATCATTTAACAATCACTCAATACAATCAAGACCGTACTGTTTATAGTATTGTACATTTTACATGTGTAATCCATTTTATAAATAGTAGGGGAGACCTGAAATTAAATTAAATTAAATTAAAAAAACTGTTCCTGGTCAATAAATTAATCACAAGCTATTTTACCCTGTTTTTATGCGCATACTGAAGTATTGTGTCAGAAACGAGTGATGGAAATGCAAATTTAATAACTTAATTCGCAAAAAGGTTTACGCTTGCTTGAGGTGGTTTTTGACTTGTGTGAAAAAGAGTCAATGCGAATGGAGATGGAAACACATTTGCCGAGTAAATTCTTATGTAGCGAACATTATAACCATCTGACTAATCGGCTGTTTCCGCTGATGGTGTTTTATTTACTAAAACGGGATGCAAAAAAGAAGTGCAGCGCGAGGTGTAGAATCCATATCCCGGTGGCCTCTAGGTGTAGGGATAGTTATAAACTCATAAAACATATCAAGCCAAAGCACTCGAGAATTTAAGGAAACATATAAAAAGCCTTTATTCAATCATGGCTTAGGCATTTAAAAACGTACTCGGTTACTAACGTAACCTCGGTTCTCTCTAGAGAGGGAACGATTACTGCGTAATAGCTTACGCTATGGGGAAAACTCTTTTCATCGAGATATTGAAGCCAAAAAATTATCCTTAATTTTTAATCAATGTAAAACGCTTTGCAGCAGCAAGCAGACATAGGTGAGACAGCTTGCGCGCCTATTGGCTGTCTTGCGGCAAAAGCAGCAGCCTATCGAGAGAGGCTCTGCGTGACGTCATGACGAATGGGGGCACTTCGCGCCCATATCGTCACGTCCCGCCAGAAAGGGCGTGGTCTCGCCCTATAAACAAACTCGATAAGCTGCCATACACTGATTTTTCATCGCCGAAGCAAACCAGAGCGTATTCCAAGCACGGCAAGATACGCAGTACTCGTTCCCTCTCTAGAGAGAACCGAGGTTACGTTAGTAACCGAGTACGTTCTCTTACGAGAGTATCTCTCGTACTGCGTAATAGCTTACGCTATGGGGAACACAGTGTAACACGCCGTGCGGATAGGGATCCAACACCAAAGTCCCAGGGGCAAAGGCCCAGGGCTCATGTAGTGCATAATCACCCCACACTCACAGAGAGTAAAGGAGGAGAGGCTAGAAGCATTTCTCCTTATAGATAGACCCACAGGGGCTAACCATATGACCATTAAACCACGCAGCCAGGGTGAAAGCTTTCAGCCTAAACTGGGGGGCCCTACTTGTGCCAGTACTCATGGAGCTGCTGCATCGGTCTGAACGATGCGCATGCCAAACACTCAGCATCCGAGCCGCACAGCGGGCAGATAGCACTGAAGTCTAGATAGCCAAAAGCTTAGCTTGTAAGGCAGGCATTATTTTATAAATGTAGACTGCGAGGCCCAGCCCGCGGCCGTACAGATATCTTGCAGGGTGACCCCGCTAGACCATGCCCACGACGAGGCCACGCCTCTCGTGGAGTGCGCTCTGACACCCAAGGGGCACTGCAAGCCCTTGGAAGTGTAAGCCAGCGCTATGGCATCGACTATCCATCTGGATAGGCTCTGTTTCGAAGCGGCAAGCCCCTTGGAACGCCCGCTATACGAAACGAAAAGCTGCTCGGTCTGTCTGAACCCAGACGAGCGGGACACATAAGCTCTTAATGCCCTGACTGGGCAAAGAAGAGTCGCGTCGTCCTCCTCATTGAGAACCGGAAGGGCAGACAGGGAAATCACCTGGGCCCTGAACGGTGTGTTGAGGGATTTCGGCACGTAGCCGTGCTTAGGTTTGAGTATGACCTTTGAGTCATTAGGCCCAAACTCCATGCATGACGCGCTTACTGAAAGCGCTTGTAAGTCCCCTACGCGCTTCACTGAAGCAAGAGCCGTAAGAAACGCTGTCTTGAAAGACAAGTGTTTCATGTCTGTCGACTGGATTGGCTCGAATGGGGCACCTTTCATGGCCTCCAAGACCGTGGAAAGGTCCCATGTCGGGACTGAAGGGGGCCTGGGAGGGTTTAGCCTCCGAGCTCCTCTAAGGAAACGCACGACTAAGTCGTTCTTTCCCAGTGACTGGCCAGACACCGGTTTTGCAAACGTTGCTATGGCCGCCACGTATACTTTGAGCGTGGATGGGGTCCTGCCCTTATCCAGTAGCTCCTGAAGGAAGGAAAGCACTTCCGTAACCCCGCAGTCTACAGGTGAAAAAGCCCTGCGCTTGACACCAAGCAGAGAACACAGACCAATTCGAGGAGTAGAGCCGTCTGGTAGACGGGGCTCTAGCCTGCGCGATCGTGTTTAACACTCCCTCTGGGAGGTCAGCGGGTACCCGTTGATGGCCCATGCATGCAGGGACCACAAATCCGGGCGAGGATGCCAAATCGAGCCTTCCGCCTGAGAGAGGAGGTCTCTCCTCCACGGTAAAGGCCATGGGGCAGCGCTGGTCAGCTGCATCAGGACAGGGAACCAAGACTGGTTTGTCCAGAGCGGAGCTATGAGTAGCACTGGGCATCCCTCCCTCCTGATTCGCTCCAACACCTGAGGCAGGAGTGAGACAGGGGGAAAAGCATATGGGGGGCGGCGGGGCCAAACATGGGCCAGCGCGTCCCGGCTTTTCGAGAAGAATCTCGGGCAATGAGCGTTTTCTTGGGACGCGAACAGGTCCACCTGCGCTTTGCCAAACGTTTCCCACAGCAGCTGGATTGTCTGCGAGTGCAGCGACCATTCTCCTGCTGGGACGTTGTTTCTGGACAGCCTGTCTGGCCCCACATTTAGGTGACCAGGCACATGCGCCGCTCTCAGCGAGAGCAGGTTGTGCTGAGCCCAGACCAGGAGGCGTTCCGTCAGCCTGTAAAGGTTTCGGGACCTGACGCCACCCTGGCGATTTATGTACGCCACCACTGAAATGTTGTCTGATCGGACCAAGACGTGGTGGCCTTTTATCTGGGGACAGAAGCGCCGTAGCGCTCTGTCGACTGCTATTAATTCCAAGCAGTTTATGTGAAGGAGCTTCTCCCGTACTGACCACAGGCCAGCTAGCGGTCTGCCCTCGAGCAGCGCTCCCCACCCCGATGTGGAGGCGTCCGTAGACACCACCTTCACACCCGAGGCGATCCCCAGACTCACACCTGACTGATACCAGTCGGTCACTTTCCACGGTTTAAGAGCTGAAAACGCACTGAAGGTCGACCCTGAGGCGAAATAGACCTGTGGTCCACGCCCTGGGGGAACTCGTGCTTTTAGCCATAGCTGCAGTGGGCGCATGCGGAGCAGGCCCAACTGGAGTACGGAGGCTGCTGAGGCCATCAGACCCAGCATTTTCTGAAACCTTCTGAGCGGGACTATAGATCCGTGGCGGAAGGATTTCGCGACGTGCTGAATATTTAATCCGTGCTTCGGTAACAGGCGTGCCGTCATGGATAGCGAGTCCAACACTGTTCCCAGAAAGGGAAATTTTCCGACTGGGGAGCAGTGAGCTTTTCGCCCAATTGACTCTAAGGCCCAGCTCCTCGAGGTGCTCGAGTAATGCGGCCCTGTGTTCTATGAGCTCTGTTCGTGAACGAGCTAGAATCAGCCAATCGTCCAAGTAGTTCAAAACTCGCATGCCCCGAAGTCTCAGGGGGGCGAGTGCCGCGTCCATGCACTTCGTGAACGTACGGGGTGTTAGGGACAGGCCAAACGGCAGGACTGTGTATTGATATGCCTGGCCCTCGAAGGCGAATCTCAAGAATCGCCTGTGATGGGACGCCATTTATATTTGGAAATAGGCGTCTTTCAGATCTATTGACATGAACCAGTCTCCTTGGCGCACTTGCGCGAGGATTTTCCTGGTCGTAAGCATTTTGAACTGGCGCTTCACAAGCGTTCTGTTCAGCAGTCGCAGATCTAGAATGGGTCTGAGCCCTCCATCTTTTTCGGTACCAGAAAATATCTGCTGTATAAGCCCCCTTCGCCCTGAGATAGAGGTTCTATAGCCCCTTTTCTCAGTAGTTTCGCTATCTCAGCTCGAAGTAGATTAAACACTTCGCTTTTCACCGTAGTTTCGACGCGCGCCGTATAACGGCGGGGGCGTCTAGCGAACTGTAGCGAATAGCCTCTCGTTATAGTGTTCAACACCCATTCTGATACCTGGGAAGCCTTGGCCACGCATCTGCGTGAATAGCTAGGGGTAGAATGAAATCTGGGCTCTGGCGGCGGCAGGACGGCCGCTCGAGAGCCCCTATGTACTGGGAACACAACACCGTGTTTACAGCGTTCGAGGCGGGGGGCGCGCTGATCACAGCGGGCAGCCTGGCCGCGCTTAGCTTCTCTATGGCGGGACGCGCAGAGAAAGCGAGCGGGGCGAATCCCGTGGGATTCGGCGTGTGTGAGAGAATGTGGGCACATTTACTAAATGCGGGCACATTTACTACACTGAGAATACTGTCAGCTCGCGCGACTGAATCACTGTTGTTTACAGCGTGCGAGGCGCGCGCTGATCACAGCTGGCAGCCTGGCCGCGCTCAGCTTCTCTGTGACGGGTTGTGCAGAGAAAACGAGCGGGGGTGAATCCCGTGAGATTCGGCGTGTCTGTGAGAAATGCGGGCGCGAGACAGCGGGCACATTTTCTGCACTGAGAACACTCGGCTCGCGCCGACTGAATCAACGCTGTGTTTACAGCGTGTGAGGCGGGGTGCGCGCTAATCACAGCCGGCAGTCTGCCCGCGCTCAGCTTCTCTGTGACGGGTTGTGCAGAGAAAGTGAGCGGGGGTGAATCCCGTGGGATTCGGCGTGTCAGTGAGGAAATGTGGGCGCGGGACAGCGGGCACATTTACTGCACTGAGAACACTGTCGGCTCGCGCCGACTGAATGTGTGTTAGTTTCGTTTTTACAGAAACCAAGGGACACGCATCGTGTAGTGTAAGCGGGCATTGTATGGGCGCGTTCACTACATTTTCTGCACAACCGACCTGAGTCGGTTTTATTTGAGCTAGCCCTGCACCGTGGCGGGCTGTGTCTGGGTGTGGGAATGGGCACAGGGACGTGGGCATTCTTACAACACTCGTAACACCATCGGCCGTGGCCGGAACACCAGAAAATGCACTCTTTATTGGATTTATCTGGGTAGCCATAGAAACGGCTTTTGTGCGCAGGCAAGCGGGCTGAGACACCGGCTGCTTCACTGCGAAATACACTGGGACAGTCACAATGCATGGAACTGAATGAGCGAGAAGTTTTGGTGGAAATCCGGCCGCAGCGGGCTTTACCTCAATCCTCGGCCGGGGCCCGCGCTGAGGGGGGCGGCGTCCAGCAGAGCGAGAGCGCGGTGTTTGTTCTCGGGCCTGGCGGCGCTGTTGGTTTGCCGAAACGACGGCCTTTGTGCGCAGGCAAGCGGGCTGTGGAACCAGCGTGCTCACTGCGAAATACACTGGAAAAGTCACATTGCTTGGAACTGAACGAGCGAGAAGTTTTGGTGTAAATCCGGCCTCAGCGGGAACTGAACACCGTCGCTTTCCTAGAGAGACTAGGAAGGCCTTGAGACCTCGGGCTTTATTTCAATCCTCGGCCGGGGCCCGCGCTGAGGGGGGCGGCTTCCAGCAGAGCGAGAGCGCCGAGGAACACGGAGCGCTCAGCTTCCGTCATCTCGGATAGCGTTAGCCACAAATGTTTCTCACCTTTCAGGGAGGAAGGGTCTCGACTGTGACGGAGCTTCGTCTTTCCCGAGAAAGCGTCCGTCCAGCCTGTTGCGCGGGCGCCTTTCAGTCAAGGCCGATGTAATCCACGGCTTGAGAGAGCGGACGCATCGGCTCAGTTTCAATGCCGGCTCCGGTAGGTTCGTCGAGCTCAAGTGCGGACGCGGCGGCAGACGGCGGCCGTTGTCCGTTTGGAGCGACTCGAGCGAAACCGGCGAAGCTGCCGGGCGAACCGGCGAGCTTTGGCGGGCAGAAGATTGCTCGGGAGCGCGCTGGGCGCGGCGCTTCTTGCGGCGCGGCATCACGGTGGGCTGGAATGCGGGCTCGGAGAACGACGCCAGGCGAGTCCGCAGAGTCACCATAGGCAGCCGCTCACAATGATGGCATCCGCCGTCAGCGAACGCGATGGCCGCGTGATCCTCACCCAAGCAGGACACGCAGATGACGTGGCGGTCCTCATCGCTGAGTGGGGCTCGGCAAGAGCCACAGGAAGGCATCTTTAAAAAGACGCAGCTCTTTTAGAGGTAGTGGGAGAAAAATGCAAATATAGCAAACACACACACTCTAAGGCAGAGGAAAGGATATGTACGCCGGAAAGCGCAGCAGGTACGGCGGCTGAAGGCGGCGAGGCCAGCGACTCCAGGCTCAAAGGCACGTCCCGCTGAAGGCTACAGGTCGACGGCGCGGCTTCTCATCCGGATCCAGCGATGCGTGAGCTTCGCTGAAGAGTTGAAAAATCAGTGTATGGCAGCTTATCGAGTTTGTTTATAGGGCGAGACCACGCCTTTTCTGGCGGGACGTGACGATATGGGTGCGAAGTGCCCCCATTCGTCATGACGTCACGCAGAGCCTCTCTCGATAGGCTGCTGCTTTTGCCGCAAGACAGCCAATAGGCGCGCAAGCTGTCTCGCCTATGTCTGCTTGCTGCTGCAAAGCGTTTTACATTGATTAAAAATTAAGGATAATTTTTTGGCTTCAATATCTCGATGAAAAGAGTTTTCCCCATAGCGTAAGCTATTACGCAGTACGAGAGATACTCTCGTAAGAGAACAGGTAACCGCACACCGCGTTGCGGCGAATGAGCCTTCATCTCTTTATATTTTTCCTTAAATTGTTGAATGCCTATGGCTTGATAAATTTATAGGTGTTTCATTTACTGTTGGTAACTAGGTTATCAATACCATTGTCATCCGCATCCACATCTAATTTGCATTTGTTTATTTATTTATTTATTTTTGTAAATTTTTTTTAAAAAAATTGGCTTGACGTTTGGATGGAAACCTAGCTGCAGAGGGTACGTTTACGACAACGATATGCTTTAAACTGAGAAGTATTTCCTTTGAGTTTTTTCGCATACAGACGACACCATTGTCAAAGCGATCCCCATTCACACGGATCAGCGACTAAGGCCATTAGATGGCGATGAAACACAATAGATTGAACATGTTATACACATTTGCATGACATCATCGTTTTCAGAGATTCTGTTTTTTGGTATTTACACTGTTTTCCAAAACTTGCACGTTTGCATTTGCAGGCACCCAAAACACCCTTGTTTAACGGTGTCGTGTAAACAGTCCTATAATTGAGATCAGGGGTTTCCAATTCCAGTCCTTGAGCGTCCCCACTCTGCACAGTTTATATGAGCACCACGAACTCATGTGCGGCCCGATTGACAGGATCCTTACACAGTATTCACTGCTCCCTACTCCCTTAGCACAGGTCAGGATATCAGTTAAACAAAGTACACTTTACTTAACAAAACGTGTTTATTTGCAACACCCTGCAATGTCAGAAAAAAAACAGACAAAACTCAAGTCATGCATATTATAGGAGTTTAAGGTTCGATTCCATATACTTTTTTAAATAAATGTAATTTAAATGACCATTCTTTGATTTAATTTACATGTGTATAAAATATATTTATTTTATTAATATAATATCCACATACATATGAACTAATTAATAATTATAGCCTACATTTCACTTAATCTAATTTGTCAAATTCAAAAGCCCTAAACTGAATGATAAATGTACGTTGTGATGTTTAATATGAAAATAAACACACTTTGCAGCACACATACTGTATGTTCGAATGGAACCCACTCCTTAACTGAGCGTGTCAGATAAAAGAAACATACAAAATGTGCAGAGCGGTGATGCGTGTGAAGACTGGAATTGGAAACCCCTGGTTTAGATAGATTTATGTCATGATCAAAGAAAATGTTAAAATTCTAGTTTCCTTGCTGTCAATTATGTGATGGCTTCTGTCCTTTTGAAACCAGACAATCAGCTACGTGACAAAAGATAATCATGTTCTTGTTTGAGATAATGTGTTGTGACACTTCAACAATGTCAAAGCCAAATGTTCTCGCGTGTGGAGCGCAGAATTCCACTGTCGTGCCAACAGTGTCTATGGATAATTTTGTTACAGTAATGTAACGTCACCATAAAAGATCTGATTTCAGATAAGCTTCTCACCAGGAAACACTGTCATATTGTTTTTTTCATAACCAGGTGTTATGCAGACAATCCTCTCATTTGATATCTTCTGAATCTGACACTCACGACCTAAGGAAGAAAATGATAATAAAAAAATATTTTTAAATTATTTTATAAATAATTTATATAAACATTTGGATAATTATAATTAATTGTATTATATATGTTTGTTATGTATATCACATATATATATATAATATTGATTTTCAAAGGATTACCTCCTACTAACACCATGGCTGGTTGGTCAGTCTCATCAAAGTAATGTCCCTGAATGGTCAGTAATGTGCCGCCCAATATGCTGCCCTCAGAGGGAGAAACTCCTGTCACCTCTGAAAGAGAACAGGCCATGTTTTTTTTAATCAGATTTTTTATGCAGACAATTCCATGCTGTATAACTTCAGAAGAATAAATGTTATCCACACCTGCGTATGTCTGGAACATGGCAAGCTTGTTCAGTGCTGAGATGCTGAAAACCTCAAAGTCTGGCAAACTCCTAATAAAAAGAAAATATGAGTTTTGTCTGCTTTTCTATTAACAGCATGCAGAGAATTTGATGTAAAGTTTGGTAAAGTAAAATCAAACTTCTCTGACCTCCCATATTGACTGTCGATAATGTAACTGAGGTTATGATGACCTGAAAACCAAAGGCAAAGACATTTAATCTGATAAAAATCTATAGTGAATGAATAATTATTGAATGTTTTAATAATAACGTGTCCTCACCAACATACGTTCCAGTCATTTTACAGCTCATATATCCCCACTCGCTGTACTTAGAATCCAAAAAGAGGCCATACCTGAAAAAATGTATGTGTATTTATGGAGGGTGCATTCACAAATAATGTTTACATTTATCAGTAATTTAATACTTACTTTTCATCTGAATTGGGTTTTAGAAGTTCACAAGGCATGCCTCCCATGTACGCTCTGTTCAAAGAAAACACATTAAAACAGTTTCAGACACACCTTATGTCAAGACAGAATATATTTAACATTCATACAGTTATTTTTCTCCATTGTGTATTAAACATTTCCAGACCTTAAAAATCTTGCATCGAAGCCATTTGAGCTTTTGTCCGTGTTGCTTCCGTACACATCAGTAAAGATCCTTCCCGCAGTGTCACCACAGTCCCTAAAGATAATTTTTTTGTTAAAGGTGTTATTTTTTACAAACCAAAGCAGCAGAGAAATGACAAAAACTAACAAAACTTACCTGGGGGACCTGAGAGTGGACTGATACTTTGAATGCTAGGTGTATAGTATGTTCGGCTCTGGGAAAGCAGTGCATGTTTTTATAAATATATTGTAATATTTTGAGAAGATATGAGTATATGTATTAGTATCCAATACAATGAAATCTATCTTACATAGAATATGCAACTCCAGTAATACCACTGATATCCATAACAAATGTTACTGGGAGGAATTGGCACGCCATCCACGCTGACCCGCAACTCATAGTTATCTTCTGGCAGAGCTCTAAATATAATGCAATATAAAGCTTATTTAGAGAAACATAAGCCATCATCATTTTACATAACATTGTGCGGTATAGCTATCTCAAAGTATTAAAATGTGCATATCTTCTTCATTTACGCACAAATATGAAGACCAATGTTTGCAATAATAAACATGTTATACAATCAAATGCAAAAGGAATTTAAAAATGTTTTTATAATTTTTATAATACATAAAATAATAAGTGTAATTTTATATAACATTAAAGGAAAGTTCATGCAAAAATTGCATGAATAAGATTTGGCAGCAGGAGAGGGGACATTTTCAGGGGAAAAAAACATTAATTTTGTTTCTCATACAGCTTTTGAATTCAGAAGACATGGAAAGCACACGTCATGTGGACTGGTCTTATTGTCATTTTATTGATTGGATATTCCTAAAAAAAATTAAATTTGTATATATATTGTATATATAGCCTATATATATTTGTTTTTTTGTTTTTTTTTGCAGACAATGAAAATGAAGTCAGTATAGGCAGTTTTATTTAATTCCACTGATTTTATTAATTTCTCCTTAGTTTAAGGAATTAGTCCAAATTTACATTCATTCCTTCAAAAATATGCCCGATCCATTAATGTCATTTACTTTAGACTAGAGTATGTAAATAATAATAATAATAATAATAATAATAATAATAATAATTTGTATTTGTTCCAATCAAAATAAAGCAATCCAGATTGCTTACCTCGTATAACACAGGATCTGATTGGAGTGACTGGAGTCTTTCTCGACATCACAGGGAACAGATCTGGTCCGGGACACCAGCGTCACACTGTTGCCGAAGTTTGGGTCATTGGCATTAAGATTGAACTGATTGGCTTGAGCAAAACCTGAAAAAATGACCAATGCTATTAGAGATTTTTTAAAGCACTTAAACCGTAATAGAGACAAAATATGCTAAATCAGAAAATAATGTTGGGATTAATTTGAAAGCATATTGGTGATTTTTTTTTTTTATTTGATTTTTTTTTAAATACCTTGCCCCTCTATGGTGAGTTTCGTTCCGCCATTGACGCTTCCGAGATATGGGTTCACTTTGTTGACACGTTGCGCTCCTGTCAGGATGGAGTTAATAGGTTGCTCAATAAAATATATTCATTTTATTGTATGAATGTCTGTAAAGCTTTTATGATGACGAAAATTATCTTAAATTACGCAAAACGCTCAGAATGACGGAGGTATGCAACAATAAAAGTGGAAGATAAATCCATCGCGTAGCCTACCTGCAGAACTCCACAGTAAAATACAAACAATGAGCGGCGGCAGGTGAAGCTCCCGTCGCACGTGCCTCATCCTGACAGACTCGCGCGCTTAAAGCAAATCAGCCTGCAGTTACGGTATCCCTTATGCACAAACAATATACACATATTATTTGTATTTCTACAAAACAAATTTTAACAGAAAAATGGTAACAGAAAAATTCTCTCTCTCTCTCTCTCTCTCTCTCTCTCTCTCTCTCTCTCTCCTCTCTCTCTCTCTCTCTCTCTCTCTCTCTCTCTCTCTCTCTCTCTCTTCTATATATATATATATATATATATATATATATATATATATATATATATATATATATTATATTATCTTGCTGAACAGACAATATCCAGTATTCAGGCTATATAGCATACATTCAATGAATATAGACTATAACATGAATATACATATTTTTTATATTGCCTGTACTTAGTTATATAGGCTATATATAAAGAGAGAGATAGTGGGTGTGTGTGTGTGTGTGAGAGAGAGAGAGAGGAGAGAGAGAGAGAGAGAGAGAGAGAGAGAGAGAGAGAGAGAGAGAGAGAGAGAGAGAGAGAGAGAGAGAGAGAGAGAGAGAATTATAGAAAAGTGGAAAAAAAATCAAAGTTCACACTGACCATATAAGACTCACATACCTGTTAAAGCACTCTTGGGAAATCCAAACACCAGTGGCTCACTTTTGAAGAAGAGCTCCCTCTTTTTATACTAAAGGCCCAGAGCGTGACAAGAGGAGATTGGCTGTTAAAGCACCATGGTAAATCTAAACACCAGTGGCTCACTTGTTAAAGGTGTTGACGTAATTCTCAATAAAATGAATGGGGGAATCTTACGTCTAGCCCCCCCCATACCCCCCCCCCCCCCCAAATTTTTTTTTTGTACATTTGGAGTGCTGTCAGTACAGACAAACACGACAAAAATCGGTGTTGCCTGCATGTTATCCTCTTTTTAAAATTCGAACCCTGAGAAAGTTGTAAACCTGCCTTTAGCCTCTTAACGTCCTTGATTTGTCATTACAAGTGCACAGCCATGTGAGTGGTGTTAATGACCACGGTCAATCTGACTGCATGTGAAAGATATGAATAAAAATGAAGTTATTTCAGCCAGCTCACATACCTGTATTTTCTTCCTGTTTCGGTCGAAGTCCACAGTAGTCAATTGTCGAGTTTGCGCGCGTGCGCGATCATTGGTAACTAGATAGCTAAGGATCGCGCATGCAAACTCGACAATCGACTACTGTGGACTTCGACGGAAAACAGGAAGAATGTTAAGAGGCTAAAAGCAGGTTTAAAAATTGCCCCGTTTAAGTCAACAGGGTGTAAATTTTAAAAAGAGGATAACACGGTGTAGGAAACATTGATTTTTGTCGTTGTTCTCTGTACTGACAGCACTCCAAATTTACAAAAAAATTAGCTCAATGTTAAAATTGACCGGAGTTCTCCTTTAATTAGAGAGGGACATAAACAGCTCCACCTCTTTTTTTAAAACAGCCAATAGCGTTTAGTTTATATCACAGCTCGGCCAGACTCCAGAGCCATTGAGCTCAAAGCTGCAAGTTTTCTCGGTTTCTCCTCTTAATCTCCCCAATGCTTTAAAATACAGCTTTCTGTGCAGAATTCACATGGGTCAGATCAAATTTCTGGTATGCACATAAGATCCGCTCTGTGCTATCCGGAGCAAATACTAACATGAAACCAGCCTGTTTTCGCCCCAATGGAAAGCTTATTTACACTGTCTGAACCGTTCCCTATCCCCTAGTGCATATAATGTCACCATGTGCCATTCCCCATTCCACTGGATGCGTTAGATTATAGAGAGCATTTGATTGGACAGAAAATCTGATGAGAATCTGAAGTGCAGAGTGATGTCATCAAAATCAGTTGCTGAGTTCCAATTTAGAGTCTGGATCCTTCGAAGGGTGTATTTGAAGGCCGATTGTGTCACTGCGGCGCGAAGTAGACCGGTTTTATTTAATACCTCAAGATCTAAAATAAATGTAACTTTTTATTTAATAGCTCAAGATATAAATAAATTAAACTTTTATGTTGGTTCAACTCAATTAATTGTCTTTTTTTATCTAAATTATCTTAAATGTTAAGTCAACACAACTGTAACAATTCAGTTGAGTGTTTTTGAGTTCCTGTTTTTGGTTGTTGTGCCTTTGTTTTCCCCTTCTTGTTTGTGTTTCCCGTTAATCCTCCTCATATCACCTGTGTTCAGTTAATCATTCAATCATTCCTTGTGTATTTAAGCCCTGTGTTTTCTCCCAGTGTTTGTCGATCGTCGTCTATGTATGGTTGTGTGTAAACCTTGAAGTCCTGGAGTTTTGTTCTTGTTTCATTTTTGAAAGTTTCATTTTGTCATTAAATCTATTATCTTTGAAATTCCGTGTCCTCGTCTTCAGCCACCTGCACAGCAACCCTGACAGAACGATCGACCCACAACAAACAAAGGATGAATTACGAACTGTGTACCACAAGATGGCCGGTCTCTGGAAGACTATGCTGAGATTTATCTCCATCTTTTCCGGGACTCTAATTGGAATGAGGAGTCTCTTACACATGAGTTCTGGAGTGGGATGGACGATACCCTCGCCCAGATACTGTTGTTGGGAGATCTCCACCTCCCTTTAGTGAAATTCATTGACCGTACGCTGTGGGTGTGTGGTTCCTCACTCACCGTGGGAGACATCCTGCCCGATCTCCACGGCCAGCCAGAGCAGGAGCCCATCACCTGCACGCCAACGCCTGAGCCCATCACCTGCACGCCAACGCCTGAGCCCATCACCTGCACGCTCACACCAGAGACCGTCCAGCCAGAGACCGTCCAGCCAGAGACCGTCCAGCCAGAGACCGTCCAGCCAGAGACCGTCCAGCCAGAGACCGTCCAGCCAGAGACCGTCCAGCCAGAGACCGTCCAGCCAGAGACCGTCCAGCCAGAGACCGTCCAGCCAGAGACCGTCCAGCCAGAGACCGTCACCTGCCCGCCAGAGCATGAATCCAGCCCCAAGCTCCCTGATGTGCTGGCCCCGTCCAGTTCCGAGTTCCCTGATGTGCTGGCCCCGTCCAGTTCCGAGTCCCTTGATGTGCTGGCCCCGTCCAGTTCCGAGTCCCATGATGTGCTGGCCCCGTCCAGTTCCGAGTCCCATGATGCACCAGAGCCAGAGCCCGTTGACCCAGTGCCAGAGCCAGAGCCCGTTGACCCAGCGCCAGAGCCAGAGCCCGTTGACCCAGCGCCAGAGCCCGTTGACCCAGAGCCAGAGCCAGAGCCCGTTGACCCAGCGCCAGAGCCAGAGCCCGTTGACCCAGAGCCCGTTGACCCAGCGCCAGAGCCCGTTGACCCAGCGCCAGAGCCAGAGCCCGTTGACCCCGCGCCAGAGCCAGAGCCCGTTGACCCCGCGCCAGAGCCAGAGCCCGTTGACCCCGCGCCAGAGCCAGAGCCCGTTGACCCCGCGCCAGAGCCAGAGCCCGTTGACCCAGAGCCAGAGCCCGAGCCCGTTGACCCAGAGCCAGAGCCCGAGCCCGTTGACCCAGAGCCAGAGCCCGAGCCCGTTGACCCAGAGCCCGAGCCCGTTGACCCAGAGCCAGAGCCCGAGCCCGTTGACCCAGAGCCAGAGCCAGAGCCCGTTGACCCAGAGCCAGCGCCAGAGCCCGTTGACCCAGACCCAGAGCCCGTTGACCCAGACCCCGTTGACCCAGCGCCCGTTGATGTCAAGTCTGTTCCCGTTCCTGAACCTGTCCTTCTCCCCAAGAAAATTTTGGGGGGGGGCTATACGCCTTCGCCGTGGCCGGCCAAAGATCCACGGAGGCCCGGAAAAGTAACACCGCCATGGCCACCCGAAGGGTCCTCACCGCCATGGCCACCCGAAGGGTCCTCACCGCCATGGCCACCCGAAGGGTCCTCACCGCCACGGCCACCTGAAGGGTCTTCACCGCCGTGGCCACCTGAAGAACCTGCACCGCCATGGCCACCCGAGGGTCCCACAGCACCGCCCTGGACGCCCGAGGGTCCCACAGCTCCGCCCCGGACGCCCGAGGGTCCCACAGCTCCGCCCCGGACGCCCGAGGGTCCCACAGCTCCGCCCTGGACGCCCGAGGGTCCCACAGCTCCGCCCTGGACGCCCGAGGGTCCCACAGCTCCGCCCTGGACGCTCGAGGGTTCCACAGCTCCGCCCTGGACGCCCAAGGGTCCCACAGCTCCGCCCTGGACGCCCGAGGGTCCGACAGCTCCGCCATGGCCACACCCGCAGCCTGCTCCGCCATTGCCACGCCCGAAGCCTGCTCTGCCCTGGCCACGCCCACAGCCTGCACCGCCCTGGCCACGCCCACAGCCTGCTCCGCCCTGGCCATGCCCACAGCCTGCACCGTCGTGGCCACGCCCACAGCCTGCTCCGCCCTGGCCACGCCCACAGCCTGCTCCGCCCTGGCCACGCCCACAGCCTGCACCGTCGTGGCCACGCCCACAGCCTGCACCGTCGTGGCCACGCCCACAGCCTGCTCCGCCCTGGAGGCTTCCTGGACCTGCACCATGCCCTCGTCAGCCTCCAGGGCGCCCACCCTCCCACCCCTTTGGATGTTATACGGCGCGAGGTCGCGCCTTCGGGGAGGGGGGAGGTACTGAAACAATTCAATGTGTTTGAGTTCTGTTTTTGTGATCTTGGTTTCCCCTGTCTTTGTGGTTTTTGGTTTAGCCCTGTTAAGTTTTCCCGCTCCTCGTTTGTGTTCAGTTTTATCACCTGTGTTCAGTTAATCATTCAATCATTCCTTGTGTATTTAAGCCCTGTGTTTTCTCCCAGTGTTTGTCGATCGTCGTCTATGTATGGTTGTGTGTAAACCTTGAAGTCCTGGAGTTTTGTTCTTGTTTCATTTTTGAAAGTTTCATTTTGTCATTAAATCTATTATCTTTGAAATTCCGTGTCCTCGTCTTCAGCCACCTGCACAGCAACCCTGACAACAACTTGCAATTACTTGGTAATATTTGTGTTAGATATTTTAAAGTAAAGAGCGAACTCTATAGAGCGATATATTTATGTACATATAACAAAGGTTTTCTTGTTAGTTTTACATTTGTTTCAATTTGGATTTACTTAAAAAGTGTGATAAAAAAATGGTGCATGTATTTTTTTAAATAAATCCAACATTATAACTGTTGTGAAGCAAGACTAAACGGGCACACAAAGAAGTTCAGCTCGTATTGTAAGTGTGAGTTGTCATATTTTGGAATGATTGTAATGTATTCTAAAAATAAACTTGTTTTGTCCATCAGCATCATTTTGGGATATCATTTGTCAGTTTACTATGAGTTTAAAAGAGTGCGAGCACCAAAACAACACATCCAGATTGTAACTGCTAGTTGTTCGTATAGCCTAGTTCTTAAGACACAGTCTTCTTAACATAATGGATGTTTATGCAACTGGCCCTAGACCACTACTCTACAGGTTTATGGAAGTTCAAGTCCATTTACTAATATTATGTATTCTGCCATATACGCAGTATAAAACCATAAAATAATTAGACCACCATTTACTTTTATTTTTATTATAATTATTATTATTATTACATTTAATTTATGGCAACACTTTAATAGTATATTATTTTTAAAAATTACATTTAGTGTTGTTGTTAGGACCTTTTTAATGCTTAATGGATTAAACAAAGCTGCACACATTTGGCCTGCCACATGATGACACTGTTTTCTACACTCATGGTGCTTTGAATCTTTGCCTGAAACAATCAGAGTAAAGCTTCATGGCTTTAAGGGGCATAGTTTCTCCATCCGTAGTCCCCTACAGGATTTTATGTAGATGTTTTTTTTTTAATTAATGCTTGGCAAATATAAAACAAAACGCATGCATATTATATTTTCAAAGCCCTTAACTGTTTGAGCATAGACTTGAAAATGCATTTTCCAAACTTAAAGCTGCTGTCCGTAACTTTTTTAAGTTAAAAATAATCCAAATTAACCCATTTATGCCCAAATTTTTCTGAATGGTTTCATAGTCATGTTAAAAATGTCCTATGTGAACATGTTCTGCATTTATTTTACCCAGTTTTTTTTTTCTTCTTGAAAATCGTATTTGAATGTGTGGCAACTATAGTTGCCGGTGGGCAAATACGTTGTATGCACCCCCTCAATGTTAAATATGAATAGGAGGAGAACATTTGGCATCTATCTCAAAATAACTGCTTTCAACAGATCAATCTTTATTCATAAACAAATTTATTGTGTATAAAAGTCGAAGAATGTTTGATGCGAACCCAAAAAAGCAGAATCTAACTTATAATCTCTTGAATATGAAAACACAACAAACAACAAATCCATTTGTCTTAAACCTTGTGCGCTGTTTTGGGTCTTTTTGACCCACATTTCTAACTTTCATTTATGGGGATAACATGGATAATTTGACATGGTTTCGTGTAAGATTTTTGTCCATCTTTTGGAAAATGCCATTTTAAAAGTAACAAATTATCACTTTAACCAGTAGATCTATTTGCTATTTGACTAAATGAAAGACATATTTTCACAAGGTTTTCCAGTTGTATTCATATCTGCATATTATGAAATCACAATTATAACAATCAAAGTTACTTTTTTTGAAGTTTAGGCATTTTTTGTACTAGACAAAATATAATATTCAATAATGTTATATTATGATTAGAATCAAATGATTTTTGGGACAAAACGGACAAAATTCATCCTCAAAATCAGAAAGAACACACATAGACAGAAATGAAGTGGCACACTTCACACAATTTTTAGAATTTTATGAAAAACAGATGTTTGAAATAAATGATAAACTCTACAGACTCCAACTTTTCTCTTTGTAACATCCTGATCAGGTTTGATTCTAATCATAATGTATTGAAAAACTGATTTTTTTCAGTACAAAAACTGCTAAATTTTGACAAAAAGTAACTTTTATTGTTATAATTATGATTTCATAATATGTAGATATGCATATATCAAAAATGTAATTTGTTACTAAATGTAACAAATTACATTTGTACATAATTTGTACAAAATTTGTTACAAAATTACATTTTGTTGCCTGGGGTCTCTGAGACCACAAACAGCCCGACTGTAAACCTCAAATGAACAGCGCACAAGGGTTAAAGTGGTAGCCTGGATGCCAGCCCGAACCCCGCCCACAACATTTTTTGGTCGGGAAGTTCGGTCTGGACTCGATCCATTGAGGAGTAATTATGATCAGCCAAAAAATGGTCGGACCAATCAAATAGCCAGGGCGGGCTTTATACGATGATGGACAGATAATCCATCCAATAACGTAATCATCACGTCATCAAACGTATTTCTTTCAAAAATGCTTTTCGTGTTTGCATGCAAGTAGGCCTACTCCGCGAATCCTTAAGTTATTTTTGCAACACCGGCAAAGATCGTTAACACTCATTTTTTTCATACTTTGTCCAGAGTGGATGCAGTTGAGTTCTGTTGATAACAATCATGCGTTGCTCAACATACGTCACTTACTGCGTTGCTCTGATTGGTTGTCGGTCTATCCAATTGAGTGCAGAGTTGTTGTTTTTCCTGGTTCGGTTAAGACACGCCTCATAATCAAAGCCCTATGGACCAGTATCAGACTCATGTTCTGACTAGAATATGAGTATGATGAAGTCAGGCTATTAAAGTGGTAGAGTGCAGCCAAAACATGGTATTGTGTATCAAAAAGTTAAATGAAAATAAACAAATGCAAATAATATAATAAAATAATAAAAAACGATATCTATATAACAAGCAAAAAAACAAATGACAAAATGGCAAAAAAAATAAAATAACAGTGCATACAGACAGTACTTATGAACAGTAGAGATGTCATTTAAAGGGTAAAGTTATGTTTATGCACTAAACAAGTCCAATAACCTTGAATTATTAACCTATTAACACAGTATACCCCATTTCCCCCATGATATATGTACTTACAAGGCATTTGCCCACCAGCAACTATAGTTGCCGCTTGGACTTTTGACTAAGTATACAAAAAACTATAGATCTATTGTAAAATTTGTTTTGTTTGGAGGATTCTAGAGACCTTCATGATTATGTAGATATATATATGTCAACAAAAAATACTTATTAGTAATATGAAAATGAGCTTTCTTTGGGAGGGTTTGCCTTCGTCATGCTTCCTGGAAGTATGGGTAGGAAGTTGACAGCCTCATGTGACAGGAAGGAAGTAAATACCTTTTTTTTTCTTGAAATCCTTTATTTGGTTGTTTCCTTGCATGGCATTGAGACATATAACATGGATAACATCTAGAAAAATACTTACAAAAGGAAAACGACAACTATACACTTCGGCAACTATAGTTGCCGGTGGGCTTTAATTATTTAAAAAAAAAAACATCTTCAGCCAGTGTTCAAAACTATCTGCTTGCCATAGTTAGATTCAAAATGGTTAGCTTGTAATAATGATTTTAATTCCAGTGGTACTGGTGGGTTTTCGCGGGAAATTCGAGCATATCTTTGCGTCATTACGTCACACCCGTACACATACACAGCAAAATCCCCAGTGTTAAATTAACACTCTGAGTGTGGACTCATATAAACACTGAAGCAGTGTTAAAGTAACTCTGAAGCAGTGTTAAAGTTAATGAGATAATTAAGTGAATAATTGAGTGATGATTGAGCATCATTGAAGACACCTGATGTTAACAAGCAGAATCACTGAAGGAGAAAACCGTAATTTTAAGTCACCATTGTGGAGATCTGTGTGTGTTTTAGTTGGGCTCTTGACCCTCACATTATTAACTTTAGATTTTGTTTGGCTGCTGTACGTGAGTTATAATAGTCAGATAAACATATAGAAAAGGTAATCTCATGGTGTTGGTTGTGTTTAGACATGATCATTTGACCTGAATCACTAAGCTCAAATATAGCCCAATTTCTGAGTTAGGTTTACTTTATTAATTAAAGTGGCACTGTCCTTGTATGGCATCATATTTTTAGCCTTTTCAATGAAACCAAATGATCAAAAAAAAAAAAAAGCCTTAAAAAATTATTTATGTTGGCACACACAGACATCAAGAATTAGCGTATGAATCTCAGCAATGGTGACAAACAGATCACCTCTGAACATAAGCTCATTATTTATTCATGCAGCAATGCATGATGGGAGCCATGAATGAGTTTTGATTGGTGGCACCCAGAATGCACTGCAACATGCTTTATAATTGTCACCATTGATGGGATTCACAGGCTGATTCATGATGTGTTTGTGTCCAAAAATTAAACAAATAAATAATTAAAAAATACAGGGTTTTTTTGTATGTGAGACGTGTATAAAAAATTATTTGGATTACTTTGTAAATGTTTAATAAAATATGCTGTGCAAGAATAGTGCTGCTATAATGGATATAGTAAACCTAATTTGGGCTCTATATGAGTTCAGTAATTCAGGTCAAATGATTGTGAAATAATGATTATGTTAAAACACAATCAATACCATCAGATTACCTTTTATATATGTTCATCTGGCTTTTATATCTCACGTACAGCAGCCAAACAAAATCTAAAGTTAATAATGTGAGGGTCAAGAGCCCAACTAAAACACACACAGATCTCCACAATGGTGACTTAAAATTACGGTTTTCTCCTTCAGTGATTCTGCTTGTTAACATCAGGTGTCTTCAATGATGCACAATCATCACTCAATTATTCACTTAATTATCTCATTAACTTTAACACTGCTTCAGTGTTACTTTAACACTGCTTCAGTGTTTATATGAGTCCACACTCAGAGTGTTAATTTAACACTGGGGATTTTGCTGTGTAAAGAAGGAGTTTCGGCTAGCCGGCTATACTGCGCGTGAGGAGATGTAGAGATAGGCTTTTCTCGCAGCACTTTACATGATTAAACTCATGGCGGATCCAGAAAGATCCAAACAACAATCATCAGTGTCAACTGGAGATTAACCAGTTATAAAACCCAAAAGACTTCGTACTTCGGATTTAAGGTGGAAAGAGAAAGAAAGGTCAGGGTATATTCTGGCAAACCGTTTGCCAATCACGTCTAGCAATCGGCAAAGCAAAATCTGATACACGCCATTTACCAACAAGTGATGGGTAATTCGCGAAGCACAATGCTATTTTCTGTTTTCCCAGCACGATCCCATAGAACGGCATAAAGTAAGAGGTTTGAGAAGCAAGAGGCGGGGCATCAGTTAAAACATTTCAAAGTTAAAGTTCAGGCAAACAGGTATTAATAGACAAGTTTTAGTCAAATATTGATTGTTTATAGCTGAATTAGTAACGCAATTAGCCTATATTTGGAACATAGAATAATTATAGCCTATTTATCCAATAGATAACGAATCCAACAGTGTGGCACGAGCATGATAACCCCACCTTATTATCTATGGAGGACCAATACCAATTTTAAAAACAAAAGCTAAGTGACGTCACCTGTACTTCAGGGAGATGTTTTACATTAGCGCGTCATTCACTTGGCTTCATATTTCCATCAGGATCGGTGGATCAGCACAAACTCGGGATTTTACGCAAATGATAATTCACTGTATGAATGTAAGCAGCTGATTTTAAATTCTAAAGCACGGCCGTTTTTTTGTTTGTTTTTTTGTATTTTTTTTTTTAATTCATATGTGTTTTAATAAATGTCAACCGGTTAACATGTACGACTGTGACATCATATTAAAAATCAATTATTTATTTATCCACACCTGCATTGTGTGTTCATGTTTTAATCTGGGTATGTAAAAAGGGTTTCAAATATTAAGACTCACATAGCTGCATAACCATAAAAAAACACTGCTGTAAATCTGTGCAATTATTATATAATAAAAAAGAAATAAAATACCCAGTAAGAAGTGATATGCACATGTAGGTCTATTGCTTAAATACGCCATAGAACAACATAATATTTGCTATAGATCGACATAATAACACCTGTTTTAGTAAAAAAAAAAAAAAAAAAAATGTATGTAAAATAAGTTGTTTATTCACAGATCCTAATGGAAAAACATAGAAGCATAAATTATAAATTATATAAAATTACGGAGCCCTGCATGGCATGCGAAAAAATATTGTCTCAGCTTATAAAATATCTCTCCCTCTCCATTTCATGCAGTCATGCTCATGTCATTGCCCACTAAAAGCGGCACTAACTTAGCGGGTAAATTAATTTAATATTATAGCTAGGCTGCCTAACTCTCAATCAGTGTATCATTTATCAGCAATATATTTTGTGATATCGTCGTCTAGCTATAATAAAACTGCTCAATATTAAAGCTTACAAATTTACTCTTTGTAAAGCTGCTTTGAAACGATGTGAATTGAGTGCTATACACATCTATTTGATACAGTAACTTCATCTAACTTGATTCGTAAGTTCATCAAAACATTATCCAATAGGCTTTATGCACAGCTGCACTACTTCCTGAACTTCAGCCAGCTCCTTTGTTTCCTGTCTGCCATTATTGGACAAACTGATTAATTCAGGTGTACCTGATTATTGTTGTTGTGACTACTGAGGTAAGGCACACCTGGATTAATCGGTTTGTCCAATAATGGCAGACAGGAAACAAAGGAGCTGGCTGAAGTTCAGGAAGTAGTGCAGCTGTGCATAAAGCCAATTGATTGTTACTGAAACATGGTTGTCACTTAATATTTATGTAGTAGTCTAGGCTACGGCCAAACAGCATTGTTGACAGTGGATCATTCATAACCCTCTGGGCTTCTTCGTCCGAAAATGACCGAAAACTTTTACGTTTTGAATAATTTTTTTTGCATCATCGGATGGGGGTGAAACTTTGTGACTTTTGTTGTATTACCTATATGAACACACACACAAATCAAGGAGATGATTCTGATATGTTAATGGGTCGTAAAAAAAAGTAAAAACTGACCGACATAGGAAATGAATGGGAAATACGAAAAAATAGGAAAACTCAGAAAAACTTTTGGTGGTACAAGCTACAGATCAGCCACTGTGCAGAAAAAAAGTCCCCCCCCCCCCCCCCCCCCCCCCCCACACACACACACAAACACACAGATAAACTGGCAAGACTGCAACAGCAAATTTGTAGAATATGCTAAATAAAATCAATAAATGAAAAAAAAATATCCCGCTCTTATGCACACACACACACACACACACACACACACACACACACACACACACACACACACACACCACACGGTTCGATCATAATTGCTGTTCCCTTCTGAAGTTTTTATTACTTATTGAATTAAAAGTAATAAAAAATACCAATTTATTGTAAAATGTCTGTATAAACTGTTTTGAATTATCACTAACCATCCCTTATTTTGTTCAATTATTTGAATGATCAAATACTGAGTAACAAAAATGTTTGCATTGTGTTCCCTTTCTAACCAAATGCTATAGTTTGATTGTAATCATAATCCAAAACCTGATACTTATCTAAAAAAATTTGTTAAAAAAATAAAGTAGTCTTTTAGAAATGTATATCGAAATTAAAAAAACTAATAAGATAGAGAAATCTTGTCTAAAACAACAAAAGGAATCAAAAAGCCTTTCTACGTGTTTATATAGGAAGCTAGGCAGCTTACAGGCGGATACAGGACATTGCACACATGTAACTATTTTTTAAAGCCACTAGATCGCGCTCTTCTACTTGAACATTTTTTTTATTAGGCTGGCACTCTATTTTAATGTGAAATGTTGCATTTATTGAAACAAAAATTAAATAAATATAAAATAAAAAAATATATATATATTAATTCTAATGGAAAAATAGCTCATAAAAAATATATAATTAATGCAAAGTATCATAAAACAAAACTCTAAAAATTCTAAATGATAATCAGAAAATATTATAGAACAAAAATATATTTGAATGGTTATCCTGGGAAAAAATAAAGTTCAATTTTAAGGCGTCGTCCGTTTTTTGACCGGGAGGAAGCTAAGTGTAACCCATTTACGATCGAAGAAGCTCAGAGGGATAAACGCGTAGTTACACATAAAGGAATGCACATGCTCAACCGTCTATGCCAATAATAAGATTGATGTATTATAAACCAATAAAAATCGGTTGTGTATGTTGCGTTCTACTAATTCAGCTATAAACAATCAATATTTGACCAAAACTTGTCTATTAATACCTGTTTGCCTGAACTTTAACTTTGAAATGTTTTAACTGCGACCCGCCTCTTACTTCTCAAACCTCTTACTTTATGCCGTTCTATGGGATCGTGCTGGGAAAACAGAAAATAGCATTGTGCTTTGCGAATTACCCATCACTTGTTGGTAAATGGCGTGTACCACAGATTGCTTTGCCGATTGCTAGACGTGATTGGCAAACGGTTTGCCAGAATATACCCTGACCAAGAAACCTCATGCGAACACAAGGATACACATCGGTGGGGCTTTTGAAAGGTGCGTGAACTAGAGATGCGCGGATGGGCTATTATTTCATCCGCAACCGCATCACAAAAATCATCATCCGTCCGCCATCCATCCGCACCAACGTTTTTGAACAATTTTAACTGCACCCGCCCGCCATCCGCTGATTGGGCGATACAACGCGCTGCTGATGACAGCCGCGAGACTAGAAAGCTCTCAGAATATCAGCTGTGAACTCCGATCGGCGCGCAGGGATAAAAATAAATAAATAGCCTAATACAGCGTTTTACGTTGGAATAAGCATCGCCCTTAAATTAGTATTATTTGAAGTTAACATTATACAATATACGTAGACCTACTACACCACAAAACTAGTTGAGTATAAATTCTTTGGTCAATCCGTTACGGACGTGCGCACTAAAAGACTGCTTTAAAACTTTCACAGAGACATAAAACAGAAAGCACAAAGCCTTTCTTTAAAGTGAATTTCGTTTTGTTTTAATTGTATCTTAATTTTAAACAATGTTTCATCGACCAATTGACCCTTCGCAAAGACCCGCCCTCCTTAGTTACTGTCGCTATGTTCCGACAAGCTACGCCGCTCTCATGTAGCCTCGTGAGACCATCCTGATCTCGCGAGCTTTCAAGGTTTCACTCGCAGATCAGTCTGGATACTTTCCGTTAAAGAAAATTTGGGAGCAGTTCACCAAACGAACGTCCAATCAGCGTTGGCTTTGAGGCGGGTTGAGGTGTGACGCAACGAGAAGCGCGACAGTTCAGTCTTAAGAACATGGCGGCTTCAGCGGATGAAACTAGCATCAGTGTGGCTATCGAGCAAGTTTTATCGGAATTACAGAGTTATTACGGAATTACAGAGCTAACGAGCCTTTACCTGCAGCAGCAAGAGTAGCCTGGCTTGTGGTTGTGTTTTCGTCGTCGCTCTCATATGCTTCGTTGATCTGATTGGTTGATTTGGCCCGTCTATCACCAACATAGGCCAATCAGCTAACCAGTATTTTCGCCCCTTACCAAAACTACTTCAACGGAAGGTTTCCAGATGGATATGCGGAGCAAATCCATCTGGCGGAGTCAGGTTAGCTCTCATGTTCTCACACAGTGAAAAATACATCGCGGAGCAGAGAGGAGACTGACAACACGCGGACAGACAGGACAGACCAGGTTACTTTTCGGTTACTTTTGATATTAAGCATGTTAAACAAAGTCTCACCTTTCAAATATGGTCATTTTTTTAAAGAAATTTAAACAATAAATACCGTTTTGTGGCTCTTTAATGTGCCGTGACAGGTTGTAGAGCATCAGTTAAAGCTGCTCGTGATCCGATCATCTCTTCCTTCTAGTTCATTTATAGCATCAAATAAACATGAATTAACATAAGAAGGAATGTTGTTTTAACCGCGGAAAGGCACCAGTATATTCAGTTTTTCAAGTTCAAATCCTCCCATGTTAATCTACTAACTCTCCTGACTGCTTGATCCGACAAAATGGCGGATGGCGAAGTATGATTGGTCAGAACACCTGTCAATCAAGCTCCACGCGAAGGGTCAATTGCCTGGATTTTAATAAATAATAAGTAAATATAGCCTAGCAGACAGCCTATAGGCTAATCACAAAAACCGCTGGCGCGTGAACTGGAGCGCGTCTCAAAACTCAGCCTACTTGCCTCACAGACGAGAACTATATCTAAAATGTCTACTTCTAAAAAGAACATTTCAAAACGAAAGAAAACAGACTGCTCTCTGTTTCCGTATGAAATGTGCATTTCTCTCTGGCGCGTTCACTGCGAATATCACGATCAGCATCGTCAACTTCATCTTTGCAGGCGACAATGACACAGAAAACACATTTATAAACAATTAAATTGTCCCCTTGCTAATTTGCTATAGGCCTATTTGACATATTCATAATCATTACTTTTGCCGGTTCTTTGTGACAACTTTTAGGTGCTTTTTTGGCAGCGCTCCACCTGTAATCACCACAACATCAACACCGAAAACATGGGGATTTTTTTTACAATAAATTACAAGCTGCTAGTGATGTTATTTAGCCTGTCGCGAGTGCAAATGCAAAGTTGCAAAGCTGATTTAATCATGGTAAAACTGAATTACTTTACAAGATAGTTTTCATTTGTATTTCAGCACTTCGCGAATGGACAGCGACTCTATATCACACCTCTTTTTTTACAGTCTATGGTTCACACCGAACACGAATAGAGTGGTCAAATACGCGTCTAGTTAGACGCTTGAACATATATTTTTCATTTGATTGGTTCAATCGCCCGCACCCGCCCGAATTTAATTAAAATAATTTTTTCCGTCACGTCATCCGCCCGATCCGCGGTTTATCTGCGGAGTCTGCGGCTCTAACCGCCAACCGCGCATCGTGAACTAGCGTGAACTCCCGAAGGGGCTCGAAACGGAAGAAGAGAAAGCTTTTTCTGCTGAACAAGTAAGACATTTCAATAGTTCAATCGTGTAACAGTACGTTTTCTTAATTCACACAGTTATGGAGTTTCCTTTGTTGTGGCTTTCTCGTTTAGCTATTATGGAGAATATGATTTCTGAACTACACAGGTAATCATAAAAAACATTAAATAATGTTAGTCACACAATGCTGATGTTGTTAACATGAACAATTTGAGAACAAAGTAGGCTATGATTTGCATGGTTGCTGTAAATCGCGCTGATTAAATCTAACGATCGCTTGTCATGTCGAATGCTTTTCCCCCCTTAGTTGATCAGAACAAAAATGGATGTTACTTACTTGTTCAGAAGACATTTTCCGGTGAAAATTCTTATGTTGGTCAAACTTTAAGAAAAAAGTGAATCTGTGATTCTGAATGACAGTATCCACACAGCGCGGTGATTGACAGCAGCACTCGCCTCAAAACACTGTGTTCATCCGCGCTGTTTCATGCCGATTTACAACCCAAGTAAAGATGATAATTCCGCGAATCACTGCAGTTACAGATTTCAAACAGAGATGGCGACAAAAAGGGAAAAAGCTACGGACTGCAGCTTTAAATGGTTGTAATTCATGAAGCCTGTGGAAAATATAAGGTTGGTCTCATTTTAAAGACAATCATCAGAGTAATGCTGAAAACACTTAAAAAATGAGTGTAAAAGAGTTATAGATGTTTACTGTAAAGCAAAAGAATGTTCTAAAAAAAAGTATTGTATACAAATACATACGCTTTATTGTCAAAAGTTTTGGGAAGTCTGCCTTGACTTGACCATTATCTTTAATGACATCCCATTCCTCATCCATAGGGTTTAATATGTAGTTGGCCCACCCTTTGCAGCTATAACAGCTTCAACTCTTCTGGGAAGGCTTTCAACAAGGTTAAGGATTGTGTTTATGGGAATATTTGATCATTCTTGAAGTGCAATTTTGGGGTCAGGCACTGATGTTGGATGAGAAGGCCTGGCTTGCAGTCTCCACTCTAATTCATTCCAAAGGTGTTCTATCGGGTTGAGGTCAGGACTCTGTGCAGGCCAGTCAAGTTCCTCCACACCAAACTCACTCATGCATGTCTTTATGGACCTTGCTTTGTGCACTGGTGCGCAAATTGTATAGACGTGAGGCTTGGATGCAGATGAGGCCATGGAAACCCATTCCTTAAAGCTCTCTACACACTGTTCTTGAGCTAATCTGAAGGCCACATGAAGTTTGGAGGTCTGTAGCTATTGACTCTAAAGAAAGTTGATATCACAAAAATTGAAGTTCATATGAGATACTGTATTGTCTAAGTGTAATACCAAAAATAGCCACCAGGTGACACCCACATTCCATATAATTGTTTTAATTCATTATACTGTAACAGATTATTACATTTAATAAAAGCCATCTACTGGAGTATCTATTAACGTGAGTATATCAACTGACAGCTACAGAAGTTTAGCCACATGTGGAAATGTCACTGCATTAGATAACAAGTTACCAAAGTGAGTCACATACCTTCATTGGTCTTTTTTATCAAATACATTTATTGTTTTAATTTATTGTTTTCAATTGTTTTTAAATAGCCTATTATCAGCAACAATTATTAACAATAAATGGTTTCATTCAGAAAAAAAAAATTGTTGGCTATGGTATAAGAAAAATAAATATCTATTATACCATATTTATAACACATTTTTATATATTTTAAAAAACACCTGTATAATACATATTTATGTGCATATAATAAGCACTTATAATATAATATAGGAGCGATTATAGATGTAACCCTGGGGTCATTTTTACATGGATTTTCTTTATTATTCTTTTTATTATTTTATTTATTTGTTTATTTTAAATGGGTATAGCCTATGCATAAATGTGCTGCTTGGTGACGAGAGTTTATTATTGAATCAAAGTTTAACCTGTTCAGAAATGTTCATGTCAGTAAGTTGTGTTTGGTTTAACATTATTGTGTGGGCCATCAACGGGTACCCGTCAGTCTCCCCGACGGGATATTAAACACGATTACGCAAGCTAGAGCGCCCTCTACTAGACGGCTTTATGCTTCCAAGTGGTCAGTGTTCTCAGGTTGGTGCTCAGCTCGCAACCTGGATCCACAAGATTGTGGGGTGTTGGAGGTTCTCTCCTTGCTACAAGAGCTCTTGGATAAGGCTAGATCCCCATCCACGCTCAAGGTATATGTGGCGGCTATTGCTACATTTGTCAAACATTCTCATGGCCAGTCACTGGGTAAGAACGACCTTGTAGTCCGCTTCCTCAGGGGAGCTAGAACGATGAACCCTCCTCGTCCCCCCTCGGTTCCCATATGGGAGACCATGAAGGGTGTCCCTTTCAAACCTCTACAGTCTGTGGACCTTAAGTATCTCTCATTGAAAACCGCCTTTCTGGTGGCTATCGCCGCAGTCAAGCGGGTGGGTGACTTAAGCCCTATTCGCACGGGATTAGTATTACCTGGTGACCTCTAGTAATTTGTAATAATTGCGGAGTTTGTCTGAGATCTTAATCCCGTGCGAATCGACCATGTCTGCAATTTGTAAAGTAAAAATTCCCCCGCAAATTACCTACTATATTTCGCCGAACACCGAGGTCCTGTGATAATATTAGTCCCGTGCGAATAGGCATCTCTGTGATTTGGCCGGATCGTATATCATTTTTTCAAGGTTTTTGTTTCATGTGCGCCTTTTTATCCATCTTTCGCGAATAATGGAGGCTGGTTTGGAGTGTTTTGATAGTATTTTGGGGGCTGAGTCATATCGCTTCACACAACTACACAATTTGCAGAAAGTGAAAGCTGAAGATCATCGGAAGAGCAAAACAAAAAGAATGATTAAATGGAGATGAATTGGCATGTATAGCAGCGTGCGGTAAGGAACTTTATTCTGTTTAGGCTATGTCATAATATATCATACAGCTAGACCTAACGAAAAGAAAGTTAATTCAGATGTGGCGGGGTAATTTCTAAATCACACGAGGTCCCCAGATAATACTAATCCAGTGTGAATAGGGCTTTATACGCACTTTCTGTTAGCGCATCGTGCCTTGAGTTTGCGCATCGTGCCTAATGACTCCAAGGTCATCCTCAAACCAAGACATGGTTATGTCCCCAAAGTACTTGCCACTCCTTTCAGAGCGCAAGTCATCTCCCTGTCAGCACTCTTTGGAACTGACAGCGAGTCTGACGTGAATCTCCTTTGCCCGGTTAGGGCCCTGAGAATTTACGTGGAACGTTCGGCTGCTTTCAGATGGTCAGGACAGCTCTTTGTTTCGCTTGGTGGCCGATCTGAAGGTCTAGCTGCCTCGAAACATAGCCTTTCCAGGTGGATAGTGGACATTATCTCACTGGCTTATACATTTAAGAGCCTTTGTTCCCCTCTGGGCATCAGAGCTCATTCCACTAGAGGCATGCCTTTTCGTGGGCCTGGTTCAGTGGGATTTCCCTTCACGATATCTGTATGGCGGCAGGCTGGGCCTCTCCTTCTACATTTATAAGGTTCTATAACCTGGAATTTCCCGCGCTCCAAGCTAGACTGTTGTCAGTTTAGTTTATCCGCTCAGTTCTGCTGGACTCGCTTCCGCGGACTGCAAAGTTTTCAGTTCAGTTCAAAGTTGTCACTTGCCTCCCCTGACTGTAATACAGTGTTAAGCACCCTCTATGCATTTAAGGTACCACGTTTGCCTTATATCATTCTTATTAAGCCCATTCCCAATGTCGGCTTTTTATATCCCCATATCATATGAGCTCAGGGCGCTCGCCCTTGGGTCAGTGTTGTGGTAGATTTAGCACGCACGGCGTTTTAAATTGGGTTCCCGTAGTATAAGCTAGCTTACGCAACACTAGAGTACTCTCGTAAGAGAATGTCTCGGTTACTCTCCAAAAGAAGGAACGAGTGTTGCGTAACCCTGCCGTGCTTGTGCTACCATCTGGTTTCGCTTCAGTCGATGAAAACCAAAGAGCATCCTATCGAGCTCTAGATTATATAGGCATAAGCCATGCCCTTTCGCACGGGGCGTGACGACTGAGGGCTCCGGCGCCCTCATTGGTGCTTACGTCATGAGCAGTCCCTCGATAGGTTGCAGCAGTTGCCGCAGAGCAGCCAATAGGCGTGCGAGCTGCCTCGCCTAGGTCTGCTAGCTGCAGCAAGTGCGTTTTAAATTAATACAAATTATAAGTATGATGTTTGGCTTCAGTATTCTCGAGAAAAGAGGTTTTCCCTCTAAGTTTTTTTTCCATAGTCAACTAGCTAGATAGTTATTAGTTATCTAACATTAAAACGTTTTCTATTTAATGAGAAAGTCATATGAACCTCAAAGTGTTAACCTGTCACCTCTGACCTTCAACAGCTGTCACAGCTCCTGGTGCAGATGGGATGTGTTGTTGCAGGAACTGATTTGCTATAGGCTACTCCTGACAGGTCGAAATCTCATGCTACTTAGGACAAATGTAATGTACAGAAGTAGCTGCACTGCTTAAATACAAAATTAAAGTTTTTGAACGAAAAGATAAGTAAAGTCACTCTGATGACACAATTTTTATGTGAAATGTGCATGTTTACCCCCAATTGACCCTTCGCAAAGACCCGCCCTCCTTAGTTACTGTCGCTATGCCCGACAAGCTACGCCGCTCTCACGCTCTCACCATGTTCTCACCATGTTCTCACGCAGTGAAAAATACATCGCGGAGCAGAGAGGAGACTGACAACACGCGGACAGACAGGACAGACCAGGATACTTTTCGGTTACTTTTGATATTAAACATATTAAACAAAGTCTCAGCTTTCAAATGTGGTCATTTTTTGAAAGAAATTTAAACAATAAATACCGCTTTTTGGCTCTTTAATGTGTTTTTTTTTAAAACTTGAAACCAATTTTATTGGATTCCTTGACCCCAAAAATGTACACTTTGACACCAAATTTGTCATTATAGCGATAACAGAAGCAAAGATATGGGCTCTAGAGTATTTCCGGCGCATTGGCGGCCATTTTTGAAAAAACATGTTTATTTCTGATACAAAGTGTGATCTCACTTGTGTCTTAGGATAAATTTATTTGTATGACCCTAAGGTACTTCCATACCAAAGGCGACCTTTGCATCATGACTTGAAGTCAAAGGCCTATTTTTTGGGCTTTACCTCCCTACTAAAATGGCTGATGGCCGACGGAAGTGACATTGAGGCTATCATCGACAAGGTGGTACTGGAGCAGTTCGTGGCGCGGCTGCCCAGAAAGACCGCGCAGTGGGTCCAGTGCCACCGTCTGACGTCGCTGGACCAGGCCATCGAACTGGCGGAGGACCAGATGGGGGCGTGCCCAGGGTTCGGCGAACCCCTTAAATCTGCATCTCTCTCTCTTTCTCTCTCTTCCCCATCTCTCCCCAGTTCGGTTTAAATAACAGTTTATGCCCCGGCCGACGCCAAGATGGAGAGCAGAGACTCCGGCAGAGCCTGTGCCAGTACCCAGGGCCCCAGCCCGGGGGGCGGGCTCCTCCAATCGGAAACTCCACCCCATCAGCTGGACTTCTGCTCTCTCCGCGTCAATCCCTTGACCCGCTTCCTGTCACTGGGGCGGCGGGGAGGCCTGGGCCGGCCTGCTGGCGCTGCGGGGACCCAGGACACTTTGTTGAACGGTGTCCTGTGATGGAGGTGGGGACACTTATCCGGGTCCCCGACGCACTACAGCCTGCCCCCGATCAAGCTGGTCTGTACCAGATACCAATGAGTATCAAGGGAGGTACATATCAGGCTTGGGTGGGTTCAGGGTGATTTTCCCCTGGAGCAGTCCCAGCATGAAAGCTAAAACACGCATTTGACCAGGTCCGCTCGATCGCGTCCAGCTTCTACACCCATACCGACCGCTCTCCTATACCTATTTTGTAATTTTAAAAGAGAAGTTGTATCGAGTGACCCAAGACACCCAGTCAAAACAGGATACAACTCAGTTGTTGGTACTAAAAAGCCGCCCGGAAATGCTTTTCCAGGCAACTCATTGTAATCCGATGGCCGGGCATTTGGGACAAACGGCTACACTAAACCGTCTCATGGGCCGTTTTTTCTGGCCGGGCATTCATGAGAACGTGCGCAAGTGTTGTGCATCTTGTCGTGAATGTCAGTTGGTGCCCCCTCCTATTAATGCAGGTCCTCTTCGAACGAATTGGTATGGACCTCATCGGGCCATGAAGAACGGCCGGTGCTGTACATCAGTCGTAAGCTCTCTAAGAGAGAGACGATGTACAGCACCATAGAAAAAGCACCATCAGGTGGGCCGTTCTCACTCTCCGCTATTACCTCTTGGGGTGGGAGTTCACCCTCTGTTCGGACCACGCTCCCCTGCAGTGGCTCCATGAAGGATACCAACGCGCAGATCACCCGTTGGTATCTAGCTTTACAGCCTTTGAAATTCCAGATGATCCACAGGCCGGGTGCACAGATGGCTGTGGCGACTTCCTCTCCAGGAGGAGGGTGGGCGAGGCTGCAGGCCGAACGGCTCCTCGGCCTGAGTCGGGCGGTGGGGGTATGTGGCGAAGGGGGCGTGGTTCAGCGAAGTCTGTAGCAGGAGAGAGAGAGGCGGGAGCCGAGTGGTAAGTAAGTATATCGAGTGCAGATGACGAACACCTGTGTCCTATTGCAGTGATTGGCGCGGAGAAACCAGATAAAAGCCAGCGGGAACGAGCAAGAGAGAGAGAGAGCTGGACTGGGAACCGAGAAAAGCCATCTGTTTAATTCTGTTTGATGTTGTGCTGTGTCACGTAAGTGACATGGTGAATGCGCTTGTGCGCGCCTCTCTTTTTGTTTTCTTTTTTCTAAAAATAAATCGTGAATCCCAGTCACGCCCTGTCACAACCCCTGTCTTGTTCATTCCGAATCCTCAAACACTGAACGTCATCACAGCCGCATTTACACTCCACGGACTGGATGTGGGCTAATTTCCCCAGGTGAGTTCCACAGTTCTGAACCCTGGGTTCTTCCAGCACTGTTGACGTCTAACACCTGTGTGCTGCCCAGTTGGTCAGCCCTCGTGTCAGACTAGGTGCCTCCATGTGTTGCGAATCCCCTGCTTGGGCAATCCCACATGTAATGTGTATCTGAACAGTCTGTACACACCTCTCGGCTCCACAGCGAAGAATTTGAATGTAAGAATGCAGGCACTGCTCTAGGGCTGTGCAATTAATTGAATTTCGATTTTGGCTCCCAACGATCACCAAAATAGTACAATCGAGTAAAAACGATTATTTTGCCATGTTCTGTTTTGCAAGAACACTCTTTTGTCTTGTGTTCTAATTGACATGTGCACGTGCACATCCGCCCCTCCCAATGCCATAACCTCTCTCAGCTTGAATATTTAAACTGATAAGACTTAAAAAGAAGTGAAAATTATCAACTTTAGTTATGATGCAATGCTGGCCCGATTGTGCAAGTGACAATTCAGTCATGTCCTGACTCCTAAAAACATTTTTCTATTTAATGAGAAAGTCATATGAACCTCAAAGTGTTAACCTGTCACCTCTGACCTTCAACAGCTGTCACAGCTCCTGGTGCAGATGGGATGTGTTGTTGCAGGAACTGATTTGCTATAGGCTACTCCTGACAGGTCGAAATCTCATGCTACTTAGGACAAATGTAATGTACAGAAGTAGCTGCACTGCTTAAATACAAAATTAAAGTTTTTGAACGAAAAGATAAGTAAAGTCACTCTGATGACACAATTTTTATGTGAAATGTGCATGTTTACCCCCAATTGACCCTTCGCAAAGACCCGCCCTCCTTAGTTACTGTCGCTATGCCCGACAAGCTACGCCGCTCTCACGCTCTCACCATGTTCTCACGCAGTGAAAAATACATCGCGGAGCAGAGAGGAGACTGACAACACGCGGACAGACAGGACAGACCAGGATACTTTTCGGTTACTTTTGATATTAAACATATTAAACAAAGTCTCAGCTTTCAAATGTGGTCATTTTTTGAAAGAAATTTAAACAATAAATACCGTTTTGTGGCTCTTTAAAGTGCCGTGACAGATCGCTGTAGAGCATCAGTTAAAGCTGCTCGTGATCCGATCATCTCTTCCTTCTAGTTCATTTATAGCATCAAATAAACATGAACGAACATAAGAAGTAATGTTGTTTTAACCGCGGAAAGGCGTCAGTATATTCATTTGAATGTTTAAACTGATAAGACTTAAAAAGAAGTGAAAATTATCAACTTTAGTTATGATGCAATGCTGGCCCGATTGTGCAAGTGACAATTCAGTCATGTCCTGACTCCTAAACGCGAGAATATAGTTTCGACGCTTGCTTGTCCAACCCATTTTGAGAGAGAAGAGGCAGCACAGCTGAACACTCACGCAGTTTGTGAAACTGCGTCTTGGAGAAAGTTTTAAAATTATTGATTTGATTTTTATAATCTGTGTGCATTAATTTAGGCTACTCATACAATCGACATGCTAAAGTGAATCAATGTTTGCAGGGGAATTTCCCACATTATAAGTGGTAGACCTGTGGGAATTATTAAATACTTATTGAAATATGATCTGTTATATTATTTATTTTAATAGTTAAAGTACAATAAATTTTCAAATTTCGATTTTTTAAGAATTGTTGACAACAATAATCGTGATTTCAATACTGACCAAATTAATCGTGATTGTTTTTTTCCATAATCGACAAAAAAATTCCCTAGACTGCTCCTTATACAGCCACACAGCGGGGCGTAACTCGTTATGCAAATTCCGCAGACCAAGGTACTTTGCGTACCATTGGCTCGTTTTGTACAACTCTAAATTGATTGGGCTCTGGGGTGTCAAGCTGACATAACGTCTCCGTTCCCTCCTTCAGGGAACAAGGGTTACATACGTAACCGAGACGGTGTTGCAACAGCAGGCTATATATGACAGGCTAATCCAATATAGAGATAACACCAGCAACATGAACGAGAGGCAAAACAAAAGTGGAACAGGAAATAAAGCACAGGATGGCAAGAGTAAAATGGCAGACATGAACCAAACGATGATCTGACTGCATAACAAGGGTAGATATAAGGAGAGATAATGAGTGTCAGGTGAGGTTGGCCTGATTAACTCATCAGTGTAATGAGTTGCCCAGCAATGCTGACGAAGCAGACCACAGCAAATAAAGAATCCTGCTTAAAAGATAAACCCGAGTCTCCTGGTCTTCGCTTCTGAGTTCCTGAAACTTTAGAAGAAATTAATTCCCAACAGATGGTGCCGTGACCCGGATAGAGAATGCTCAACTGAATCCAGAACTGAATCTTGAAACTTCAAGCAACAAAGATTTCAACAGCGAATGGACCTTTCCTGCACTGAATCTTGAAAACTTCAAGCAACAAAGATCTCTAGAAAGCGAACTGAGTTCCAGAACTGAATCTCACCTTTCTGACTGAAGTTCCAGACGGATTTTTTTCAGTACCAACAACGATTCGGTGAGTTTCACTCTATTCAAAGAACCGCTGAAAGACCAGTATAAATCTCTGTGCCGCCAGAGAGAAAAGTTAACAGACTGCTGTAGAGTTTGTTTAACTAATTTATCCTCTAAGTTTTTCTGTTAGAGATGAAATTTTATCCTCTGTTTCAGGCAGGGAAGATTAGCCTTACGTGTTAATATTTGATTTTACCCTCTGTTTCAGGCAGACAGGGAAGAAAGAATACCCTCTGTTTCAGGCAGGGAAGTTTTAGCATCTTATGCTATTGATTTAAATACCCTCTGTGCAAACAGGGAAAACTTAGCCGAAGTTAAGTGTGAAATGTTGGTAATTTGGAATGTTAACAAGAATTAATCTGTGTTAACAAGTGTACCCTCTTTTGATCAGAGAAGTTTTAGTGTTCGATTGTGTGATAACAAAGAACATCACAAAATGGTTAGAAGGAATGCTAGGTTGGTTCCAACAAATCAAAAAGGTGGACTAGCTACCCCTTTATGGACAGACAGTGAGTTCAAGTCAGTCTTAGGAGAGCACATGGACTCCATAGTGACTGAGTCAGTTAGATTGGATGTTAGGTGCATGTATCAGAAAGAAAAACATGAAGGCATAATCTGTTGCCATACAGAATATAGCTTATCCATTGCACAAGAACAAGCTAGGTGTATAAGTTAAATGAACAGAACAAACAATTGCAGACTCAAGTGTCCTGTTTCAAGACAAAGGTGAGCCATAACCAGGCATCAACCAAATGTGACACTGAAGACCAACAGTCAGATGAAAGCTATCCTGATTTACAGTCTTTCTGTAGACTAGGAAACAATAGAAATTCTGGTTTGATAGATAAAGATGTAAATGCATTTGAAGTGTGTGGAGCAAGACAAAATGTTCAGACTAGGGCAATATGGATTGACTCTGTTCAATCTGTAACCCACATACTGCAGCTACAGGCAGTCAAATTATCTTTAGGTCCTAAAGAAATCGAGAGA
Organism: Chrosomus eos; assembly: GCA_036326025.1. NCBI lineage: Eukaryota > Metazoa > Chordata > Actinopteri > Cypriniformes > Leuciscidae > Chrosomus > Chrosomus eos. The sequence goes on along the minus strand of CM070827.1, from coordinate 30,921,157 downwards.
ATCGCTGAAAATTTTCCATCAGTGCAAAGAAATTTTTCTGAGTTTAGGAGAGAATTATCCAGAAAGATACGGCTCTACAATATGTCTCTAGCTGAAGTCACCCAGCTAATTTCACAGATCTTGACTGAGTCAGAATTCAATGATTTTGAAAATGCTTTAAACAATTCTGATTTTCAAAATGCCAGTAAAGATGAATTGAGAGAGGGAGTTTTGAAAATCCTAAAGAACATTGTTGGACCAAAAGTGGACTGGTCAAAGATCACTAGTTGTGTACAGAAGAATGATAAAACTGTTTGTGAGTACACAGAAAGATTTTGTCAGTCAGCTGCAGCTTACACTAGGATATGTGACCGAACACGGAAACCAGGAACACAAGTCGGCAGCACAACTTGCGAGGGAAATTAGAAAGAAGCGTTTTTTTTCCAAAATTGGTGATTTCCGCTTTTTGGCAGAATCTGTTAGTTGAGATCATGAAGAAGCCTCTCTATGTTTGAGATAACAGTATTGGTATATTTAAAAGCGTACATTTTGAGGTTAAAATCGGCTTGTTTTTCAGAGATTCTATCATGCAGTTAGAGGCGTGTCATTGTCTGTGTGTATTTCCATACTGAATAGCCGCCGGCGCTTTTGAATACGGCGGCTCAGCTCGCTGACAGCGGTGGCTGGCTGTTTCATATGTGATGTCCCAATTGCTTTGAATGGGGAACGTTTTGTGAACAGGGAACAGACTTAATGGACTGGCAACAATCTCCAGAACATGAACTGGCACAGAGAATCGAAATAGAGGATGCAGTTAAGACCTTTGCTGCGATGAAGGCCTGCCGTGCGCGTTTCTGAAACGTAAGTTAAGCTTCATTTGCTCTTTAGTCGTTATTTAAGATGCTGAACCTGCTGATGATATAATGTGCTTGCGGACATTTTTGATTTGTGTGTGTATACGCACATAAGAAAGTGGTGTAAAGAGATTTGCAACAGTAATTTGAGGAGGTGAAATATGATTATTTGGAAAATTCCTGTCATGACTGCTTAAAGAAAAATCTAGCAGGCTTTTGCCTCCTGCATAAACTTTAATATTGTTGACATTTTGGGCACACGCGCGTTGCGCACTATTTGCATTATATGTAGGCCTATGGCTTATTGGTTAATGGAAACTAACTAACTAAAAGTTTTGTGTGTTGTTGCTAGTTTTGCGTTATATGTAGGCTATGGCTTATTGGTCTTTGTGTGTTGTTGTTGGTTTTGCGTTATGTGGCATATAGGTCTTTGTGTGTTGTTGCTGGTTTTGCTTATGTGGCATATAGGTCTTTGTGTGTTGTTGCTGGTTTTGCGTTATATGTATGGCATATTGGTCTTTGTGTGTTGTTGCTGGTTTTGCGTTATATGGCATATAGGTCTTTGTGTGTTGTTGCTGGTTTTGCGTTATATGTATGGCATATTGGTCTTTGTGTGTTGTTGTTGGTTTTGCATTATATGGCATATAGGTCTTTGTGTGTTGTTGCTGGTTTTGCGTTATATGTATATGGCATATTGGTCTTTGTGTGTTGTTGCTGGTTTTGCGTTATATGTATGGCATATTGGTCTTTGTGTGTTGTTGCTGGTATACGTTGCAAATAGAGGGGCAGCACAATTGTTTTTCGCCTAGAGCGGCAGAAGTGCATTCGGCGGTCCTGGGGGTGAGTTTCCATTAAACATTAAAGTTTGTCGTTTGTTTTCATTCTAAGAACACGTACACGTTATCTCATGTTTAGTCTGTTTAGACCTTCCCATACCTACCTATTGTTATTAGCTAGCTCAGGAAAGAAAAAAAAAGCTGTTAAGCACAGGGCTTTACAGGGGGTATGGCTTATCTAAATGAGATGTAAATGAGCCCTATTGTCACTCCCAGCAGCAGAGAGAGGTGAGAACTGCACATCTTTAGAAGCAGTTTTCTACCGTTTGAGCATTTTTAAATGCCTACCTTCAAATGGCCACATTTTCTCCAAATATTATCAGATTTCTATGTGTTACACATCGTTGGAAAGCTTGGAGACTACACTTTCAGAATCTGTGAATAACTCAAAATGCCCCAGAACCGACTTGTGTCCCTACTTTCCGTGTTCGGTCACATATATCATCAGAGAAGGTGTTAAATGATAATGGCCCTTTAGCTCGTACATGGTTTCATGGTCTTTTGTCAGAGCATAAAAATGCATTGCCTTTCTTAGACGTCACATGGCCCACTAGAACTCTGCAAAATAACCTAGACAGGTTAGATATTTGGGAAAGAGACTCTGATGTCAAGGCCAGAGTGAAAATTGCAGCAGCTTCCTTTAAGGTCAATGCAGAGAAACAACAGAAACGCAAATGTCCTAAGAGAGAGGGCAGCAGTTGTTATTATTGTGGTAAACATGGACATTGGGGAAAAGAATGTAGAAAAAACAAAGAGAATGTTAGAGAAATTAACAATGTAACTCAGCTTCTGCTGAATGTCCTGGCTGCTCTGAAGTAGCCCCTCCCCTCGTCATTAAGCTCGTTGGGCAGCTGTTTTAATTGTTAACCATCTGGGCTGTGAGTGCTTAATTTCCCCACTAACTTACAACAGAGATAAAAGACTTCTGTTTTTGTTTAATAGAACAAAAGGAAAGTGACTGTCTCAGTTTTTCATTTGGGGGACACTAATTTAAGTAAACTCACAGCCTTAAATGTTATTTTACAGCACAGGCCTTTGATCAATAATAGTGTAAGGTCAGACTGTAAACGTAAAATGCCCCCATGCAGTGTCCACAATAATGCCGAACATTGTTTCATCCTCATGTATGATGTCTGCTATGACTGAAGTTGTTAGAGGATGAAGAAGAAATAACTCAGATGAAGATTACACACGTCACAGGACAGGTAGTCAAAGAAATCTCTAGAATGTTGCAAGCCATTAGAGCCTAAGTGGTACTTCAAGTGATGTTAATTAAAGTAGTTGCAGTATTGTGTCAGGATAAACTTGGACTCATTATGTCACACTGTAAAAGTTGCTACCCCACCTACAGGGACAGAATAGGACACGGAACATGAGGAGCCCAGAGAAGAACCGAACGCAACAGGCATCGGGGGTCAACTCTGCGGTGAAGACTCCCTCATAGGCCTCCCCCATCCATTAGTCCATTCCCCACCTCAATGGTTCTATTTAGGTGTCAAAATAATTAAGAGAATAGGGAAAGAAGGGACAAAAATAGCAGACGTGGAAAAAAGTTTAAAACCCTAGTGTTTGAACAAATACTGCTCCTGTCTTTTGTTTTCTCTCTTCCTCTGTGCAGGTACCACTTGCTGACCCGAGACCCATACGCACCGACCTCCTCGTCTGCGTATGAAGACATAACCTCAAGAAACAACTAAACGACTTCCGAGCCAACTATCACAAAAGGATAAAGAAAAGAAAAAAATACACGACGAATTCTTCAGTCATCCATCGACATGATCAAGATTGTCCTACTACTACAGATCATGAAGATCGCACAAAGTTCGGACTCCAGAAACAACATATTCTTAGAGCTGATGAATATGTCAAAAACGGCTTGTTTGCTGGAAAGAACGTTTGCATGTCACATCCAAAGATGGCTGCATTCCAGGACTCAGCAAATTGACACCAAGATGGTTCAGAAACTTGATTGATCATGAGAAAATCACAGTTCCAACCAGAAAAGACTCACGGAATTGCATGTTTTGTTTCTGTGTCAGCATGCAATTACAGAAAAACAACACAGCATGCCTTATGTGCCTGTAACTTACACAAGTTACAAGAATGAACTTTTAAGTGTTTAAATTTGTATACAATGTGGGAGTTTTTCTTTTAGAACTCCCAAAGGGGGAAATGTAGAAAAACAAATTTATTAAAGGTTTAATTTAGATTTCAAATACTGTAGAATATAAATGAGAAAGTTGCACACTGTTTTTCCAGTTTTGAAGCAATCAAGGTGTCTCTTGTCACGGGAAATTCTTCCCCATCCTGTTCTCATGTCTCCCCCCTCGCCTTTTGTCCTGTCTCAGTGCAGGAACCGAATGTAACCCCTCCCCCTTGAAAGAATATATAAACTACAATTGTATTATGTTTTAGTTAGACGAGATTGAGATGCTACAGCGATGAAATAAAGAACTTATACCTCATCGTCTCCTGGTCTGCGCTTCTGACTTTTCTACACTTTAAGAAGAAAAAGTTCACAACAAAGGCAATCAGGCCACAGACAGAAACACAACACATGCAAGGATGAACCCACAGACCCATGAACAGTGACATAACCTGTCAATCACATGAGACCATGTGAGATCCAATAGTTTCCCGATGGACAATATCAAGTCCCACCTGTGATGGATTTTCTTTCCCTAAAATCTAACCTAAAATCTGACTATCTGCTTTCCTATAAGTCTTCTCTTAACGATACTTCAGACAAATGCTGATTTTTTAATCCTACACTACTCAAGCTCCCAAGTGTCTACCATTTACACTTAGCTTCGAGTTTTTTCTAAACTACTCTACTCAAGCTCCCAAAGTGTCCATTGACATCTTTAGCTTCGAGTTTTCTGAACTACTCTACTCAAGCTCCCAAAGTGTCCGTCGACATCTTTAGCTTCGAGTTTTCTCTAATCCTAACTTCTCCAGCTGCGCAGCTTTTAAATGACAGACAGACTTCAGTAATTATCCCTTAAATGCTTTTAATTAACGGCCAGGAGAGTTCTCGAGCAATAGGCCTACTCAGAGAATCTCCCAAGTAAAAACAAGGCCGGTGGATCTCAGACAATTTCCATTGAGAATCCCACCGAAAACACGGAAACCACAGTTTTTATACAATAGGGAGGTATGGCATAATGACATTAATTTGATTGGTTATTCATTCACAGTCTCTTCTGTTACTGGGTAGAGAATAATATGTTTTAACCATTACTTCATTTATCACAAGTTCTAACTAGTCATCTCTGTCTAGTCTCATTTCCCATATTTGTTATTTTTACACATAGTCATGGGTTCGACACACACACACACATTCACCTAAAATACAGAATGTCTTAGAACATTGTTTCAGAGATTTAGCAGGTCAAATAAGGTCAAATGGTAAAACATGTTTAGCTTAATATTCAGTTTAAATTTTCCACCACATTCCCCTCTCTGGCCGTAATCAAACACGGCCAAAATTAAATTTAATTCTTCTAATCATTTGTCCATACCTGCATGACTTACCTGCTCCACCGAATCCTCCTATTTTAAGTCAGTGACTTTAATACCACCTGTTATCTCTAACCATTTCCTTGTTTCATCTTTTACTTCATAAAACCTTTAAGATATTCCTTCAATCAACATCCTGCTGTAATACAACCAATTTCTAATGTTTCACATACACATACCATCTTCTCATCTATTCATCTCCTTGCCAATATTCTATCTCTAGTAAAAAACTAAACATACCATAGTACATTGCCTTTTAACTTTAGACCTTGAGTCAAGTTTCATCATCTTTTAGCTATCTTTCAAATCGCATTGATCTATTAGGCCTTATCATGCCAATAATGCTGATTAACCATTTTTCTTAATCTTATGTTGTTAGCTTTTAATTAAAGCAGGCGATTGTTTTACTTAGTCAGATCTATTTAAGGATCTGTGTAATAAAATCTAACCAAAAAGGTTCTATAATCTTTCATTTTTATCCTTAACACTAATATCAATAATTTTATTATCTTGCTTCGAACAATGTCATTATTTTAAAATTAACTCTGTTTTACACAGCTCTTGCCACGAGAATAGCCTTAGCTGATGACATGCCATTTAATCTTTAATCAAGTATCTTCCTACAATCCTATTTTCCAGAATTAACTGATGGACATAACTTATACCACCTCTAAGTTTTTGCAATGTGGAATAGCTCATAATTGATCTATTTATCCAGATCATTAAATCTTTAACTTCATTGTGAATTTAGAAAGCTTTTCAGAATTTTTTTCTATATTAGCAAATACTCTATTTCTCTGACTTCTCTAAACTGATTAGACTAATTTTAGTTTAAATTGAACATGTTTTTGGGTCCTATTGTTCTTGGTCTATAGTTTTAACTCTGTCCCCTACATAATTTGTTTTAATATGTTGAAGACCTTTCTCAATAATACAATAACAAAACAATATTTCATTCCTCGAAGCCGGGCTAAATAAGCAAGCACGGTTGCTGTATTCCTAGCTAGCTAGACCCGCAGTCACCTCTCAGATATCAAATATACAGACGTTAGACAATACATGAAAGGAACACTTCAGTAATCACACTGGTAACTTCTTCAACTAATAATAATCCATAAATTAAAGGTTTCCCAAAATCAGTCCCCTTTTGAAAGTTTTCTTTAGCTATTTTAGCAATTTGGAACCACCTAAAATATATTTAATGTAGTCATTAATTCATCACTATAGAAGTTTACCCAATTATCTATTCAGACCTAGTCTGGCAAAGTAACTTATCACCTATTCTCTCTTATTAGTGAACAACTATTGCTATTACATTTTAGCATTTATGATATCGGTCTTAGACTTTTAAAACCCTCAAGTTTCTTCAAAAATAGTCCCTAGATTATTTATTATTTTTACAGTAATGTAGTTAGTTAAAGTCTATATACTCTTCAGAATTAAGAGATTTTCCTCTTTTCAATTTACGTGTACCTGAAATAATTTTCAAATTAATCAATAATTTGTTCAAATTTCAACCCTATATTAATTCTCGGTCCTACAGTTTGATTGAACCAAATAAAACATCAATAAACATCACATTATTGCTTCTGGAAGAACATCACAGCCTGGAAAAAAATTCAAACAGAAATATCAATATGATCAACATCAACACACCTGCAGATATAATAACACATATGCATTTAAACACTTTGTTAGACCACATTTGTTCCCAGGTGTGCTGGTCGTCGCGTTGGCCCCACAGACGTCTGAAACGTTCCATGTTCGCCTTTTGACTCTTTACGAGCCGTAGCAAGGTCTTTCCCTCGTAGGTAGAGGAGGCACGTTACCAGCACGTCCTTTTATTTTCCCTCCTCTACTTTTCCTCTGGATGGCGGTTGGTGGGGCTTGCAATGTGACACGTGAACCCAAGCGTCACGCTCGGAAACCTTGATTGCTGTATTCGTTGTTAGAATGATCTCATACGGACCCAGCCACCTCGGGTTGTACCACGCCTTGCGTCTGTGATCCTTGATCCAGACCCACTGTCCTGGCTCGTAAGAGTGCTGTGTCTCTGTACCTGGAACCGGCAATGCAGCTTTGACCTGTTAAGGGAGACCTTAACTATTTTTGTTAGTGACAACATCTATTAACATAATCTGCTTGTCTGGCCGGTCGTCCTTTCTGATCAGACCTGTGAAATTTCATGATAAACAGTAACAAGACAATATTTTATACATTTGGAACAGAATAAGTTCTGTTCGACAGGATCCATCATGACATCCTGTAAAAAGGAAGAAGTTAAATGTGGGGTGGACAGGGCAAGCATGCTTGCTCTCTGCCTTCCCAGAGTTATACGCTGCGCATGTGTGACACTGTTTATTTCTGCCACAACAATAACCTATCTCAGGATAGTTAGCCAAAATCATCCATGCCATTATTTTATTGGGCATATTTCACCATGTGGTCATAATTTACTCTGTTAGTGATATCAGCAAAAAATATCCTGTATCTTCGAAAAACATTGTAAGGGGTTAATATTTCAGTCAATCATTTCTCAATACAGTCAGGACATACATAAGAACAGGACGCTTAGTCCATTTGCAAAGTTCCATTGACCAAGGTTACATCCAGTCAAAAGTGTCTTTAGATGATTAGATCATATCGAAAATTTGTCTGAAGGCTACATCCTAAATAAAAGGAAGTAAGATTTATTTTGTTCTATTGTTGGATCTAGAATGGAAAGTTAATCACCATCAGACATGAAAATGGGAAGTATGATAAGTTTTACCATAAGATAGAAATATACACTCAAAGTTTTATGGTTAGTACCATAATTAATCTTATCTATTAAAATTTCCATTCATTCACATTCACACACTTTCACACACAAACAAACATCCCACCCCTCTCTGGCCAGAGAATCATACCTTTTTGTCTGCTATAGCAGTTTATGAACTGAATGAGGAACATATATTTTATTAGGAGTGGAATACCACCAAATCCGAACGGTAACATCTTTTACGACAGAAGCTACTGAACGTAGACACACTGTGGCATTCCCCTTGCGACAGTGTCTAAACGTTAGGATATTAATTATCAATCGTCCGATGCAGTCACAATGTGTTTGAGTTTAACACAGTGAACGTAAACCTCAAAATCAAATAGATTAAACACTTTAAAATAATAATCATATAGACCTTCGGTTGCAGTTGAGAGATTCAGCTTCAATCCCTCAAATGCAATTTGTCATTAATTACACAATTTCAATTTTTCAAAACTTTTTGTTTTGTTGCTCCTAAGCTATTTAAAAGAAGATTTGGAAATCTTCACACATTCTCGGATCCATGGACAAAAGCAAAAACATTTCTATCTCGTACCCTGGTGATGACAGCATGTGATTTCAAAAGTTTATAATTAGAAACATTGTTCTTATTGAATCCAGAAAACTACCTTTAAATGAAATGGAGTGACCAATAATTTTGCTTTTCTAGCCATAATGTCTCTTTGGGACATTTTGTGCCCTATATTTAGTAGTCAATATATATATACAGTCAATAATCTATTCTCAACAAATACATGCTTTTACCACTATTGGTTTAAGTAATAAGCCTCACTATCCAAATCCAGTGTTTTAACTGATTGGTGAGTCAATCTCTCACTTCTGCTATTGAACTTCCTGTAGGGCAGCTGGACTGGTCCTATTTGAAAGCAGATTCAAAGTGTTAGTTGAAGAAATATGAAGAATTGCTGAAACCAGTGGATAATCAAAAACAATAATCAAGTTAATTGATAATTAACTAAATTTGAAACGTTCTCTGTAGTGATCATTGAAATTCAGCACCTGGCCCACAAGTGAGGGGATGGAGGTCTTTCTTTTCTGTGTGGATTGTCCTTCAGTTGACTTGTTAGGCTGATACGTTTGATCATCAGGCTGCGATGGCCCTCTTTCTGGCTTTTGATCCACCCTGGCACAACATTTCATAATGCATGGCAAAAATTGTCTTAAGGAAAAGTCTCAAGTGAACTTGTCACCTTTTCCTGCACTGTCTCAGTTGACCCCTCAGAAGTGTCCACTTCCTCTTTCGGGAGCTGGGGAGCTGAGGGCACCACTTCCTCTTTCTCTCTCTCCAGTCATCCAACTTTTCAAGCCAGGCGTCTGAAACCTTGAACACTCAGAGAACTGCAAAACTCAAATTAAACTTAGTTTAATAACTAAATATCTCATCTGGTTATCAAGACAGCAGTTCTTCATTTTATTAAAAAGCGTCCTTCATTGCGGAAAAAGCAAGCATTCTTCATTGCCAAAATGCAGAAAAAAGCAGGAAAAAACTCTAATTACAATACAGTTTTTTTCTTAACTTCCTTTCTTTGTCTTTTTTTTTCCCTTCAAGAATCCAAAATAAAATGACTGTAAGATATATGTAATGTGCTTGTTCAAATCACAATTTATATTTAAATTGGTCACCCAACCTCATACTATGCATAATGCACAAAAATTATCTTAGTTAAACATAAACAATTGGTTCTTCGAATCTCTGCAATGGATAATTTTTTTCTCAAGTTCTTTCACACTGTCTCCAGGGATAACGGGATACAAATTCTAGACACCTTCAGATAGAAATTATAATATTTAAAACACGTGTACTTAATATCTTATTATTTATTACTTTATTTTAAGAGCACGTAATTGCTCAGTCTTATATACTCTATCTCATCTACATAAATAAATCAAAGTTTAACTCACAAAAGTTTCTTTATGATTCAAAATCTTATGTTATCTCAGAATGCATATTCTTATTATTATGATTTATAACTTTTATTTTATTTATTTATAACAATTTCTATAACATTTCTAATTGATTTCAAAATGTAACCATGCATAATCTCATGTTAACAATATTACCATGTATCTTTATATTCTCTCAGAATTAAACCTTATTCAAACAAAAACTTCAAACAAAAAGCAAATTGCAGCACCTCAGCATCTCGGGGCATTTTTCCCTCCCGGATCTGGTTTCCAGCATGACAAGTTGCTCTCTTTGCAGGAAGTTTTATTGACACATCAAATACAATACTCAACAAATACCAATTTAGTTGAATTTAACCATAATCATTGCTCATTGCCCTTAATAGACAAGGTAAAAACATTTTTTTTTTTCAAAATCCTTAAATCTTTAAATGTGATCACCAATTTCCTTCAAATATTTTTTCCCTGGCCTCTTGATCTCAATTATACGTCGACGTATATATGTATTGTTAAATATAAATTATCTCGCTGTGGTAAATTTAGTTGACTTATTTCTTCTCCATAAGATAATGGGATACATCGTTTAAACCTGGGCTCAGCCAGTGTGTTTTCTCTTCTCTTCTTTTTTTTTTTTTTTTTTTCAGCTAAATAATTTCTCAATTAAATTTCATTCTTCTAAAATCCCTCTTTTAGATTTCTCAGATATGGAAAATTTCAATTTCAACCATCAAAACAGAACAAACTAGAAACACGTTCCAAATTCTTATTTTTTTTTAAAAAAAAAATCTTTTTTTTCATACGCACAAAAATGTTTTATTTAACACATTAAAAAGGAAAACATAAACTGAAGTCTGTGTGTCCTACCTCCCTAAGTTCTTTTTTTCTCTGCCCGTCTGGGATGGTCCCTCCATCGGTCCTATTCAGTGGGGTCTGCGGCAAGTTGGCACAATTCTCGTCCATTGTCCGGTAAACAACCCCCACCGACGGAGGGAGTATCCTTGGGCTCCTGGCGGCTCGCCAAAATGTGATGGATTTTCTTTCCCTAAAATCTAACCTAAAATCTGACTATCTGCTTTCCTATAAGTCTTCTCTTAACGATACTTCAGACAAATGCTGATTTTTTAATCCTACACTACTCAAGCTCCCAAGTGTCTACCATTTACACTTAGCTTCGAGTTTTTTCTAAACTACTCTACTCAAGCTCCCAAAGTGTCCATTGACATCTTTAGCTTCGAGTTTTCTGAACTACTCTACTCAAGCTCCCAAAGTGTCCGTCGACATCTTTATCCCTTAAATGCTTTTAATTAACGGCCAGGAGAGTTCTCGAGCAATAGGCCTACTCAGAGAATCTCCCAAGTAAAAACAAGGCCGGTGGATCTCAGACAATTTCCATTGAGAATCCCACCGAAAACACGGAAACCACAGTTTTTATACAATAGGGAGGTATGGCATAATGACATTAATTTGATTGGTTATTCATTCACAGTCTCTTCTGTTACTGGGTAGAGAATAATATGTTTTAACCATTACTTCATTTATCACAAGTTCTAACTAGTCATCTCTGTCTAGTCTCATTTCCCATATTTGTTATTTTTACACATAGTCATGGGTTCGACACACACACACACATTCACCTAAAATACAGAATGTCTTAGAACATTGTTTCAGAGATTTAGCAGGTCAAATAAGGTCAAATGGTAAAACATGTTTAGCTTAATATTCAGTTTAAATTTTCCACCACACACCCAACATTAATTTCACACATATTTATGACAGAAGGAAGAAAAGATCACAACTTTGATTTCATGCCAATGGAAATTATTCGCGTTTATATGTTCAAGAATTTAATGTAGAAAAAAAGACACCAGAAGTATGTAAGAACTTGATTTTATTGAGCATATAAGAAAGCATATAAATGTATAATTTTTTAAAGTAAAGTAATATGAAAAGATTAAAATCAAATAAAAACTTTTGTTAAAAGTAACAGTTGTTTTTGTTGTTCTGCAGTCTCAGAATAATAGTTATAGCTTAAAGATCATGATCATATGTGAAAACAGAAGTATATAGACGAAGGCAAATCATTTGAAAGCTAGGTTATATATATTCTATACGAGTGAACTTCTTCATTGGTTCTAGAGTCCCCTGTATAAGAGTGCACTTCTTCATTGGTTCTAGAGTCCCCTGAGCAGGAGGAGTAAACCACTCAACAACATGAGCAGATACACAGATGGTGACGAGATAGCTGGACTGGAGTCAAAGATGCTGGGGAAATCATCGTCCGTAGTGAAGACTACAGAAGACGGCGTTGTAGGTGCCACAGAAGACGCCGTTGTAGGTGATCTGAGCGTAAAAGATCTGGACTCAGCTTTCCATTCATTTAGAGTAAAGGCCAACTTCAAGTTTTCACCTTAAGAAGAGGTACAGAGAGAGAAATTATCGTAAATGCTTAAAATAACAAGTGACATTGGCCCCAAAAAGATAAAAATCATATAGGCTAATAGAGACGACCCACCACTTGTGAAGATGGCTAAGTCAGTGTAATTGGCCCAGCAGCCACTGAACGGGATGGTGGTGTTTCCGTAAAGCCCCTCTGTTGGATTCCCGTTAGAATCTTTGAGCACAGCTGAGATGGTCAGAGTCGTCACACCCACAGACACACAGTCACCCTGGACACAGACACACACACAAAAATGCTCTGCTTATTCGATACCAGGTGTGCATTTCTAGTAATCACCTGGGTAGGGTTACACCAGTCATTCATAAGTTCTTAATTAAAGGGTCATAAAACCCCCTCGATTTAGCACTGGTCGTTCACACCTACTGTAAGATCTGAAGAAAAAAAATCACCTACAGTAAGATTGGTATTTTAAACATAACACTATGACAACAAACTCACAAAAAAAAACTTATCATTAGAGACAACTAACAAAAATCATGAACAAATCAAATGTGGAAGTGCATATAAAAGGTCTAATAATATTTTCGTTACAAGATCCCCACAGACACTCAAGAGTAAAACTGGGAGTTGTGAAAAATATGATACATATATGATTCTGCCAGATGATAAGTTTATCTATGTATCATCTTTTTACTCTATTAATTCATTTTATAACTGTTTTAATTTTCCGTGCTTTTATTTTGTATTTTTAATTATTTTAATTCCTTTCTGTTTAAAGCACTTTGAATTGCCATAGCGTATGAAATGTGCTATATAAATAAACTTGGCTTGCCTTACATTTATGAGCACTGCAATCTCTGAACAAATGACATGTGTCAGAAAGAAAGAAAAAAGGCATAGTTCCTTTTTTGTCCATTCATCTTTGAATTTTCGTCTTCATCATTGTCTTCTGTGTATCAGAATAATGAATCGTATCATCGCGTTGCCAATCACCACTCTGAATTAAAAGAATTGTTCACCCCAAAATTAAAATTCTGTCAACATTTACTCTCAAGTTGTTCCAAACTTGTATTGAAATTTATTGAAAAGATTTCGGGTACAGGATATACTATCCTCTATTCCAGACTCAAAAAAAAAAAAAACACAACAAATATATATTTACATATAAATTCACATTTTAACATTTTATAAAACACATTAATTTCATAATTGAAGTTTTTCTAACAATCATAAATAAATTACATAAAATGAATTACATTAGTTACTGACAAGCTTTATAATTATACATAACACCTTTTGACAGGCAAAATGCATCCAATCTGTTCTTAAAGGAATTAATAGAAGGGGAACACACCACTTCTTCAGGAAGTTCATTCCATGATTTTACCGCACAGTGTAAAAAAGTTCTGTCTCTTTTCAGACAGACATGTTCTAGGGTAGAGTCCTAAAGAATTCCCTCGTGTCTCGTACGTATTGTTCCAAAACTGAAAGATAGGTTCAACTGTTACATCATATATTCCCTGTATGAGCTTATATACCTGAATCATATCTCCTCTATACCTCCTAAATTTGAGAGTTGGTAAACTTAATTCCCTCAATCTATCTTCATACGACGTATTTTTCATTCCTGGAAATAATTTAGAGGCTCTTATCTGAACCCTTTCAATTTTTTCTACATATTTTAATTTATATGGGCACCAGACTGAGCTTGCATATTCAAGATGTGATCTTACCAGGGATTTATACAATGGTAAAAATATATCCTTACCTAAATTTTGAAAAGTTCTTCTTATTATTGCCATCATAGATGTTGCTTTTTTAACTTTTTCAGAAATATGTGTGTGGAATTCAAGTGATCCATCCACCACAACACCTACGTCCCTCTCTTCATGTACAGGATTAACCACTATATCCCCAACCACATAGTTGGCTACAGTGTCATTTTTTCTCCCAATATGTAAATGTTTACATTTTTCAGGATTCATCTTTAATAGCCACTGATCACACCATTTGCTCATGCTACATAGATCTTCTTGAAGATGGGCTCGGTCTGTGTCACTTGTTATTATTCTGAAAATTTTAGTATCATCTGCAAAAAGGTAAACATCAGATTGTATCACATCTGGCAGATCGTTTATATATATTACAAATAAAACAGGGCCCAAGACTGACCCCTGTGGGACCCCAGATGTCACCAGTTTTCAATCTGAGGCAGCACCATTCATTACCACCTGTTGTTTTCTATTGTGCAAAAAATCCTGTATCCAATAAATAACTCTGTTGTCTAAACAATAGGATTTTAACTTTGATAGTAGTCTTTTATGAGGGACAGTATCAAAGGCTTTTTGAAAGTCCATATAAATACAATCCACGGTTTGTCCTCTATCCAAAGCTTGTGACCATTTATCAAAAACTGTGAGTAACTGAAGAGAAGTTGACCGCCCAGATATGAAGCCATATTGTTTACTACTAAATAGTTTATTACTTTTCATATGATTGACTATATGTCCTTATCAATTTTTCCATTGTTTTGCTAACAACTGACGTCAAACTAACGGGTCGATAGTTTCCAGCTAGAGATTTATTTCCTTTTTTAAAGATTGCACTAATTTGAGCCTCTTTCCATTCATTTGGTAAAACTGAATCCTCTAATGATTTGTTAAATAGTATTGTTAGCGGTTCAGCAATCTCAGTCGCAAGTTCCTTCAAAATCCTAGGGTGTATCAAATCCGGTCGAGGGGATTTATATACATTACTTTTCTGTAAAAGCCATTTTGTATCTTCAACTGTTATTTCAAGATGTTCTGTTTGTTGAACGTCCAACCTTGGTACCTCGGGTATCTGCCAATCAGGCTCTTCAACAAATACACTACAGAAGTATTCTGACAATATGCCTGCCTTTTCTGTATCTTATTCTGTTTTTATAGAATTAGTATTATTCTGATTGCAATATAAATCACCCACTGCTGTTTTTATTTTTGTCCTTTTATTTATGTAGTTCCATATGACCTTTGGTTTGTATTTAGATTGCTTGGCCAATTCCTCTTCATATTTCCGCTTTAAATTTCGTTCTCATCCTCACAATATTTCGAACTCTCCGATAAGCCTGCTGTATTTCTGGCTATTTACTTCGTAATGCTTTCCTTCCAAGATTGTTTTTTTCTTTTATTTTTGTAATTTCGTCTAATGGAAAGAAGTATTTTTTATTATTATTGTCACTATTATAGGACCTAATTTTAACAAAAGGTACAAATTTCTCCTCTATTTCCTTCAGCTTAGACTTTATAAGTACCCATTTTTTATTAACATCATAATTAGATAGATGTGATATCTAATCAAAATTCTCCAATTCCCTACGTGCTTCATCGTAATTGGCCTTATTGTAGTTCCTTCTTATGGGTACAGTATTTAACATTTGTGTATAACAATTTACCTTAAACAACAAGACACATTGATCACTTTTGCCCAAAGGACTTACATATTGAATGTCATCTATCATGTGTTCCTCATTTGTTACAATAAGATCCAATACATGTGGTGTATCACCGCCTCGCCACCTTGTTGGCTCTAAAACATGTTGGAACAACCATACATTTTGAATACAATCCAAGAACCTGTTATCTAATGATATGGGGTTATTTCCCTTCACCTCTAACAATCTCCAATCAATATTTGGCAAATTAAAATCCCCCATAATTAATTTGTATGAGTGTTTTATAGTCGCCACTTCTTCTAGTAAAACCAAAAGGTTATCATTATTGCTCTCAGTTCCATTATTTGACCTGTAAATTACTCCGATAATCACATTCTCGTTATTGCTACATTTAATCTTAACAAAAATACTTTCTTGGAATTCTGTATATATCATTCTCTATATTCCTCGAAAACATATTATAATCCTCTATATCATCCAAGTTAAATTCCATTGGGATCATCTGTTGCTTATGACTCTTTGATTTAACTTCTGTGATTCCTATTATATGAATAAGCGGGAGTAATCTATGTATAAAATGTATGAATTTAATTTTTCTGCTGAACACAACATATATTTTGAAGAATGTAGGTAACCAAACAGTTGATGCACCCCCATTGACTTAAAGGTGCCATGTGTAAGAATTGAGGTAAAAATATCCAAAAAATGAGCTACACGCATCAAAAGAATGAGAAGAAATAAGGGCGATGATGTCATTAAAAAAATGACAAGCTATAGTGCTGCCGACATATCAACCTGAATTAGCATGCTAAATTACTAGCCACGGGCCCAACAGGTGTCATAATACCAGTTTCGGCCATGGGAGGCGGTATGCGGGCAACATAACCACCAGCCAAACTGCAATACACGAATAACTCGCACGGCTTGTGGGCGTACTTTAACCTGATGCCAATCATGTGGAAAGTACAGCCTACATTTCAGTTCAGGGAAGAGAGCGGAAGATATTATGTATGAGGAATACATTTTGGTAAGTTGTAGCCTACTGTATCTTTCAACAGTGTTCGTGTTTTTTAATATTAGCTAGTAGAGATGATCGGTTCACGTGCGCTAGGGATCTGTCGTGTAACATTTACAAGCACCAAAACGGTAGTTATTGTTTGAATTGCGTAATAAAATTGACAGAATCTGAGAGCTGAATTTTTTTTATATCATAACCTGCTCTGTCTAGTCTGTCGGTCTCCGTGTCCTCTTTGCTTTGCGATTTTTCTTTGTGTGACAATTGGTGTGTGGTGTGAGAGTGTGTGAAAAGTGTCAATTGCGTGTGTCTCACGGTGAATTCATGAGAGTTGGCAGCTCTGAATGGCGCTAACTTGGTCAACATCAGCGAATGCTGTCTGTCAAATTAATGTAATTCAAACTAACATTAAAAATGTAAAATGAACAAAACGAATATGAACATATTCACTGGTTAAGGTGAAGAGGAGTAGCTTGAAGATGTCATATTTAAAAATCACTTGACATCAACCAATGTTTGTCTGGAGTCAAAACGTCCTTTTGGCGCTTTTCCACTGCATGGTACGGCTCAGGACGTTTCGGCGCGGCACGGTTCGGCTTGCTTGCTTTTCCACTGCGTGGTACGACTCGGCACGGCACGGTTCGGCTCGCTTTAGCTCGGTTTGCTTTTCCACGGCAGTTAGTACCGCTTCAAAGCGGGGGGGATAGACTGATCGTTATAGTTTATCCGCTCCTCTGGAACCAACGAGATGAACGTCGATCTGCACTTCGTCCACTGAACATGATTCAGCCATTTCTTTTTTGGAAGGTTTTATTTCTTTCTTTTTTCTTCAAGCAAGTAGTTTTAAAACAGGTGCTACAGCGGTGGCTGTTACTGGCTATTTAAATCTAGTGGGTTTGATGTCTCGCAAATACAATGACGCTGGTAGTGACGATTCTGTCTGTCTGACCAATCAGTGATCTGCAGTGTTTTCACGTCACATTTTAGTATCGGTACGGTACGCTTGGAGCCTCAACAGAGGTGGTACCATTAAAAGCGAGACGAAGCGAGCTGGCTCGGCTTCGGCTATGGCTCTAGGGTCGTTGTGAAGGTAGGGGCGGAGCATAGAGACTATGCCGTTTCTCGTTTGTTACTCTAGTAGACCAACTCACTTTCTGGAGGTATACTGCCCCCATCTGGTATGGAATGTGGAGTATGAATTGATTTTTTGGCGGACATTACACAAGGCACCTTTATTACTTGTCAAAATAAATGTAATTTCTTATGTATTTTTTTATTGTATGAGGCATGCTGTTTAGGTTGGATTTGAGCTGAAAAGCCACTAACAAAGTTAATTTATTCACATAATGTTCTTTCTCTTAAAATTTAAGCTAATGTAAATATCAACGTTATCATGTATGTTTAAAGGAATGAAGTCTGTTGAGTAAAACAAACTTATCGATACAATTCCTATTTTATTCCAACCATTACTCCTGGTCGGAGGTTTCCCAATAATATTTAGTTTATATATGCAGAGTTTCATTTCAACTAAGTTTAGTAGTGTGTAAGTTGTAACTTGATGCCACTTTACATCAAAAGTGCTCCTTACGCACAGTGGTGCAACCGGCCCCTGAAAACTACCTGAAAACATCAGATATTCTTAAAGGGACAGTTTGGCCAAAAATTTAAATTATATATTTATAATTTCATATAATTATATATATTTTTTGGAAGTCCATTAAAGCGCATCAATCCGTGATAAAAGTGCTCGAAATGGCTCTGAGGGGGGTAATAATTGTCTGAAAATAGAATGTCATATACACCTAGGATGGCTTCAGGGTGAGTAAATCATGTGCTAATTTTCATTTTTGGCCAAACTATCCCTTAAATACAATCTCACCGCTGCGTCCAGAGCCATGATGCTGGGCTGCACGCTGAGGAGTCCGGGTGACAATCCGGCCACTGGCTGTATCGCCACCATCAGGGATGATACCGTCTTGACCGTCTCCACCTGCTGGTCTTCACGGGTCACCTCCTGAGTGGCCACCTGAGAGAGAGACCGTACAGCTCAAATAAGGAAAAGCATGTAAACAAGAAAAAATCCAAGACACTCTTCTTCAAAATAAGCCTTTATTTACTGGCTATTTCATAATAGAAAATTAAAAGACATAGAGAAGCATCCCACGCGTAGCGGCGCTAACAGCCTTCTTCAGGGTGTGCTTTCCAAACAAACTATTTCCCCTTTTGTGTGTGCTAATAAGAAACACCTGAGTGACATGGTGAGTTACCACATGAAGCATGCGAAAATAATACATACACATACAGAGAGAGTACACTAGGTGGCTACATTGCAAATTGAATCCAAAAAACAAATATAGAAAATGTTCACAAAAAAGGACGGAAATCTATTTCTTCAATCAACCCAGGCTACACTGTGGCCTGTAAATCGTATAATATAAAATGTTTCTCTCTGTAAAAGTAATTTTACTCGGTCACCACCCCAAATATTCTTTCTGATCGTTTCTAAACCATTAGGCCCTCTGGATTACTATTGTGCACATTTTGGAAGTGTTTTGCCATAGGATATTCCAAATGAGCTTTTCTAAGAGTCTTTTTGAGTCTCTTGGTCCGGCCTACATAAAAGCATCCTTATTTACATGATAACCTGTATACCACAAAAGTAGTATTGCAGTTAATGAATGCTTTTATGTTATGCATCTTATTTGTCTTGAAATTGCAGAATTGTTTGCATTCTTTAATATTGGAACAGTGATTGCAAGACCCACATTTGTAAGTACCCTTTTAACTGTCTGTAAAGCCAAGTAATCTGTTTTTTGGCAGGAAGATGACTAGGTACTAGCCTATCACAGAAACACTTCTCTAAGCACAGGGTCACTCTTAGTAAGATTCCAATTTGAGCTTATAATCCTTTTTATGGGATTGGCCAAAGAGCTATATTCTGTCACAAAATAAGCCTGATTTTGTAAACAGGATCGTTTTTTCTTTTTCTGGAGTAGCTCTGATCTAGGGATAGACTTGTAAGCATGTATGTACAATTTCTGTGTGATAGCCCCTTTTTGAAAATAGATTAGACATGACTTTAGCTTACACTTCATATTCATTATCGGTATCACAAATACGTCTAAGACGTTGGAAATGGCCAAAAGGTATATATCTGCTTTTAACATAGTGTTCCTATCTCTTGTTTTACGATACACGGTAGTATGGAGCTTCCCATCTTTACCATTAAAAAATGGGTAGATTTAAAGTTAAGTCGTTTTGGAATGTTCCCTGCACAATTTTACATTCCCATCATTATTGTTCAAGTGATGTAACAACTTGTTTGATTGCAACAGTTCTTCATAAGAACCACCCCATATCAAGAGAATATCATCAATGTACCTCCCCCACCATTTTATCTTGTCACTGTAGCTGTTTAAATAGACAAAATTCCTCTCCCACAAAATTAAAAAAGCATGTTGTGTGCTTTACTGTAGAGCATCTATTATTAGATCTTATACTTATAAAAATTCAAAGGGATATTCAGGGTTTAATAGAAGTTAAGCTCAATGAACAGCATTTGTGACAGAGTTGATTACAACAAAAATTAATTTCGCCCCTTATTTTCTTTAAAAAAACAAAAATTGAGGTTACATTGAGGCACTTACAATTGAAGTGAATGAGGCCAGTTTTCTGAAGAATTTAAAGTGACACCAGGTAACTTTTGCTCTCGGGGGTCCCCCTACAGTTGGGAAACAGTATTGTCCTCTACTACTGTCGTAAACTCTTGTCATCCTACATGCACGCGCATTTGTTGACAACCATGATAGCCCTGAACACTGTAGGAGGAGGTCACATGCAGCTGTTCTGCTTGCGTCGCGTGTGAAATGTGTTCATCCCAGGTACAGTGGCATATATTTCAACATGCCATATGAATATAATTTCATGTTTTTCTTTTCTTTTTTCTAACGACAAATGATCGTGATGCTCACGTTTACAAGCCAGCGGTTACCGTTTTACTGAATCTATATGATACTTCAATGCAATGTTTGAGTGGTAGATAATAACCATATATCGTCAATATATCATCAAGCTATATTATTATATCAATAATGCGCGCGCGTGCATATTAATGCGTAGGCTACTCTAGCACACACCTGCAAGGTCTCTCGCGCTCTCCTTTCTCTGTCGCGCGCGCGTGTAATTAATGCCTACTCTAGCACACACACGCAAGGTCTCTCTCTCCCTCTCTGTCGTGCGCGTATAACGAAACCTATAATATATAAAAATATATATATATATATTAACGATGAAATACGGGACAAAACATGATTTTTTCATAATAAGTCGGGACACTAAAATTAGAGTGGAAATACGGGACTGTCTCGGGAAAAACAGGACGTCTGGCCAGGTCACCCTAGCTAGTATGCAAGCAATATACTTACTAGTACAAAAGCATGACAGACAAGTCCTCATCGGTCGGGCACCCCTCCAACCCACCCCGAGAAAACGCTGGCACAATGTTGATCCTTGTTCTGCCTTTAACGCGATCACTTTCTCTTTTTCTCTTTTTGCTTTGCTCCGATAAAACCTTTGCTTTCTTGTTTTTCTGTGCTGCTTCGGCCAGGACTATAACATTTGGCTCGCACGTCCGATGTTAAGGATTGTGGAAGTGACGTATATGCCGTAAAGCAGTCGAATTTTGTAGTTCTCTTTGTTTGCCGGTTACTACCCTAAACCCGAAGTTTAAAAGTATGATTAATAACGCTACAGACCCCGTCAGGCTATGGCAGACGTGTCATTCAACCTATTGTAAGTCGATGAACCATCACAAGAGACTTGGAAATATATTATGAAGGTTGAAAAGTTACCTGGTGCTGCTTTAAAAACAGAAATGTGAAGCTTTTTAATTTTATAAAAGCACTTATATCATGTATTCTTGTGTATTATTTGAGTTGTAGAGCTGGTTAAAGCATAATTATTACAGTAGTTTTAAGAGTTATGGTGTTGTCATGGTGACAAAGTTGTAAAATTAGATATAATTTCACAGAGATATGGTTAGTAAGTGATTTTTTTCATACTAAAATCATGTTAACACTCATACTGTTCACGTCTTGAGATTAGACTGTCTGATGTATAAGTCATGATGTAACAGTGTACACCAAAGTTTCTGGGCTCATGCCATCCCTGACACCAATATTTTAACGATTCATTAAAGATGAATCTTGCATTTCGGTATAGAGATAAATGTTAGGATCATGATTTTTCAGTAGTAGGCCTATTACAGCATATCATGAGTGTATATTAGCACAATTTGTTGTTTGCTTTTGGCATTGGTTCAATGGCATGATTCAATTTGTTGTTTGCTTTGGGCCCATGTTTTGACCCAAAAACGCTCACTCGTGATGCCAGACTTAACAAGCGGATTGAAAGGGTGAGAATTTAAAGATGAACTAAGTAACTTTTTTACCTTAACCGAACAGCTTTGGAGTCATTGTAATGTTTATATTACTGATTTCGTGTTGAATGGTGGTCGTCTCGCCCCCCCCTGTTGGCTGTGAGCGGAAAAAACGCACTTGCAACTTTGAGCCGGTGGCCCGCCGGCCGCAGCATCAGGAAGTGTCGCGTGATATCAGGTCTCGCGATGTAACGAATTGCTTTACGGCAAGAAAGATCTGCTAAAATGAGCATCAAACAGAAATAACCCGGCGCCGTGTTCGAGACGCACATACAATACAGACTGCCAACAGTTCAACAGGGCGCGCACAGCTCTTAAAGGGGCCACACCTTATTTCCACTCGTTACAGCTTTCATCATACTGAACAGGTACCGGTGTACAAGGGGAGGGGATCAGGCCGTGAGTGCAGAGACATCTCTGCGTGCGTGATATTTACGACAGTACAAGTATCCCACAGCGACTGTAGGGGTCACTGTTTGACAAAAACGTAAATCCTGCATAGTGCTGCTTTAATGTTCATGGATTGGCCCCATTCACTTCATTGTAAGTGTCTCATTGTAACCCAGATTGTTGCTTGGTCGATTGAGTTTAACTTGTATTGAACCCATAATATTGCTTTAAATATCAACTTTGTCGTATATGTTTCAATTAAAATTCCCTAATGCTGCTTGACATCATAATAACATTTTAAAATGTTAGTGAGTTTGGTCATGTGATCTGATTAGCATCTTACATCATTCCAGGTGGGGTCACTGGAAGAGGGTGGAGGAGGGATGATGCCCAGGGATGACACATTGAAGCCGATGGACTGACTCAGATTGCCTGAAACAGCAGCGCGGCCCAGATCGTCAGCAATGTTCTTCAGGACCGCAAACTGTTGGTCTTCTGCAGATGGTATATACATATTAAGACATTGTATTGTGATCTAAACTTTGTATTTGTCATTTATTTTATTCTTGCTCTCACCAGTGGTGCTGTTGGTGGATGTCTGAACAGGGGGCTCCCTGATCTCCACCTGCACCGTCAGTCCCGTCGAGCGCTTCCTTCTCGCATTAGTACCCTCACGGACGATGTTGGTAATTCGAATCTTGTTCGCCGGTATTTTCAGAAGCAAAGCCAGATTTTGTATCAGTTTTTCCCCAAAGAATTCCGCCTCAGTCATGGCTGGGAGGTTGAAGGCCAGGAACAAAACCGGGGAGGTGCGGATTTGGACCGGCTCTGAGCCACGAAGTAGTATGTTCAGCATTTTGTAGTCCTGGTCAAAGAAGTTGGAGCCGTGACTGGAGTTGAAACTGGGAAGGTATTGCCCTAAGATGCGCAGATAGAAATCAAAGTAAGAATTGTGATGTGTTGTTTCACAAAAATGGTCTTCTGGCCTGAATTAACTTGCATTATTGCGCTGTACTCTACCTGTATAAGTTGGGTCACGCAGAGTGTAGTCAGTTTTGCCAGTATTCCACTCAGCATTTGTTGGACCAACCAAACTATTGTTAACGTACACATCCAGCCGCTGAGGGTTTGAGTAAAATACAGCAACCCTGACAGCCTGAGAACAACAGAATATTACTGTAGCTAAGGTTCTACTGTAATATTATCTCATAAAAACATAAAAACAAAAATTATACATATATATGTGTGTGTGTGTGTGTGTGTGTGTGTGTGTGTGTGTGTGTGTGGTGTGTGTGTGTGTGTGGGTTTGTAGTGTGTTTGGTGTATTTTTTGGGTGAAGTCATGACAAAATGTGTCCCACATAATTTCCGCCCAAATCAAACGCTGTGTGAGTGTCAGACATGTACATTGTTGTTTGCATTGGTAGTAGTGTGAGCGTGGAAAGCTGCTGCACACAGAGTGTACATCTTATATCGTCCGCTTCCTTCCTGTTCATGTAGCTGATGATACCCGGGTAGGTCATTTGAATTATGTGCAATAAGCAGAGAATTGTTTGTTCTTGAGCATGTATGTTTTGTTTGTTTTGTTGTAGCAACAAATCTGGCATCGTGGCGAACCTTGTACATCTCGAATCGTTCCTTGTTTTATTGTGTTTAGACTAATTAGGAGCTGATTGTGTGTTTGACCGCTGTTTTTCCTGGTATTTAAAGTTTATGTACAATTGTGTTTTGGTTGATTTTGTTATGTGAGTACTGTATAATTTATTTATCGTATATATAATTGCAGGATTGCATTCCTATTTATTTTAATGCAGATTTAGATTATATTGGTCATAATATAGTTTATTTATTTATTTATACACAACTAGCTTATTCATTTTCCTGAATTGTGCTTTGGGTCAACTTTTGTAGTTTTTAAATTAAATATTAACAAATATGTAAAATAATTTAGTAACAAATAAATTAATAAACGATAGAATTTTATTATTGAATTACTATATTATTTTACATTATGTGTTAATAAATGAATAAATTATTATTAGTAGTATCATCAATTATACAAATATTATATTAGGTATACATACATATATATATATATATATATATATATATATATATATATATATATATATATATATATATATATATATATATATATATATATATATATATATTATTCATCAATTTGTTTCACAATTTAATCAATTAATTGATTGCTATTGATTCATCAATTCATTTAATTTTAATATTTAAAAGATACAAGGTTCTGCACAATTCAGAAAAACAAATAAGCCATTTGAAAAAAAATCTTATAATAAATTAAAAAACAAAATGGAAATAAAATAAATAATGCAGAATAAAACTGATTAAAGATTGTTTTCTCCTAATATGCCTTTTACTGTTCTAAATTGTGTATCACCTGTAGATGCTTACAGGTCAGTATAGTCTATTGTCAGTATAATCCATCTTACTAACCTCTGTAGGTCCAGCATTCAGTAACATAAGTCTCAGCTTCTGTGGTGTTGTGCTGGTGAAATAGATGTCAAAGGATTTATTAGTGGCCACAATGGCGTGGAAGAGAGATACTCGCTTCTGACACGTGTAGCCGGCGCACCAGCCGTGGTCTTGTGGGCCTGGAACAAGAAATTCACAGTAAGATTAAAATTCAATAATACACAATTAAACTTTTCTGCTTTTATAAAATCCTAAACTATATCAAGCATAAAATAGTAGGTGTTACAGGGGAGGTAAGAGTCATACCATTCACCAAATCCACATATTTGTCCCCAAGGATGGCTACAGGTGAAAGACGCCTGGTCTCTGTGTCTGCGTCCAAGCTTTCGATGACCAGCATCCTATAGTTGAGCCCAAAGCACTTGTAGCTCTGCCAGGTGTTCATGTGCGTACAGGTGTCTCTGATCACTCCTGCACAGGTAAAACAAACACGTCATACGTTAAAAGCAGCTCCATCATTTTAAGTTCTCTCTCTTAGATCACTGTAAATGTACTGTACCTTTGAAAGGAGCGATTTGATTCACAGGTATCCGGCTGCCATTGAGAGAGGTGAGCATGACTTTGGGGATGCGGTAATCGCCCAGTCCGTGTCGGGGATCCCCGTTCCACTCGTACTCGGACTGGGGCACCACTGCTCCTACTGCACCCAGGAAACTGCCATCCAGATCCTTCAACATGGTCTTCTTCTTAGCATCACAGTCCATGTCCACACAGTCTGATGGGTTCACCTTGCTGAGATATAAGAGTGGAAAAAAATTAATCAGTCACTTCATATTTTTTGGTCATCCCACCATTGATCTCTCAATCACACATTTTCATTGTTGTTTTCCTAATAATGTTTCAGAATTATTATTTCGGGACTAATAGTTTATTAATAGTAGAGATGCACACCACGACTAACTTAATTAACGTAGAAATGTTTAAACCGAGTCTAACAACTCCAATCACCAGCTGGAGTGCCCTGGTTGTCCGCCAGAGGGCACTCCCTTCTTGCTTGTTCAGTTAAAATAAAATTATTTCGTTTTCTGTTTCAGATGTAGAATGTTTGATACAATTTAGTGGATTGTCTCGCACATCCTTAATTAACAATGTTAACTTTGTGAATTGACATTGACTATAAGCTTTTGGTTTACCTCAGATCAGGCGATGAACGTATGCCAGAGCGTCCTCTGTGCTGTTTATCTTGACTATCCTCTCAACACTGATTGGATGTTGTAGATCCTCATTTCCCGGGTTGGTCATGAACATGTAATTTGTCTCTGTTGAGCACACACTCTTGAACCCAACAAAAGTTGTGTCTGGACATAAAAACAGACATTGTAAAAAGATGCTTTTAAAATGAAGAGTCATACACATTTTGAAGGAATGTGACTCACCAGAGACAGTCATTAGACCAGCTATGGCATTGTAGCTCATCAGTCCAGTGTGAGGCTTTTGTGGTGCATTATTGTGGTTAGATTCAAATGTTGGCCAGGAAATTCCAGACCTTCCACCTGTTTAAAACAGAAAATGCAGTTAGAATCAGCACGGAAAATGGATCAGTTACATAAAACTAATTTATTCAGTAGTGCATAGATGATTCTTTAATATGTATTGTACCATTGGGGGGGCGAGGGGCCCTGTGGCTTTTGCTGAGCAAAACATAGGTCATAGTCGTGGACAGACTGTCAAAACAGTTGAAGTTAGGACTGCTGCCCACAATCAGGGCACCCTGTAGAGATGATTTTTCGACAAATGTAATAAAAAAAAATAACAGGATAAGAATGCTATATTTTATTATGGCCAATTCACACTGCACCAACAGATGCCAACCAACAGTGACGGTCACCTGATTACAGTATGTAACTTCACAGACATTCCAAGGCCAACAAATGCCAATTCAACATGTTCAATTGGCAGAAATGAGAGCCGACAGATACCAACAAGGGTACCACAGTGACCCTACAAAGTGTCTGTTGCTGTCTGTCGGTGCAGTGTAAACTGGCCTTTAGTTTTGACCGAAGAGACATATAGTGCATCCTCACCTGTACACGGACTATTTTGTCAGAGTATGTGTGGCTGAGCGAGGGAGGACTGTAGATGAGAGACATGATACTCATTCCATTATCAATCAGGCTCACGTTAGAAACTAACACGTTCATGGACACCTGGATGTGAGGAGAGGAAAATATTAATGCTCACCAGACCAGTACAGTGCATTTGTATAACTAGAAATTAACAATTTATCTGAGCAATAAAACACTTGGCTTTGCAGTTATTGAAGGGTATTATAGTAGGAAGTTTGCAGATCATTTATCATACTTGAACATAAATGCCAAAATCAAAGCTCCTCCAGACAGTGAAGCCCTGGATTTGAGAGCAACCAGCAAGTCCATCTTTATTCATGTAGAGTCCGTACAGACCGCCATGAGCCTCATTCTGACTCCACTGAGCCACTAAATTTGGAGATCCTTTTGACATATTGTTGGAAACATCAAATAAATAAGTAAATATTTATATAAATATTAGGGATGCACAGTGTATCAATACTATATCAGCTATCAGCCTAAAATGGAGTTTTTACAATTATTTATCAGTATTTGTACATGCTCATCAATCACTCACTTAACACTCATATGAAGTTAATATTAAAAATGAATAATTTAGTAACAATGTAAAACAAAATTGATATTGATTTTTCTAATTGTACATTATAATGTTGTGATGCCTAAATTCACTTGTATCAATCAAAACGGTAACACTTTACAATAATTTTACATTAGTTAACATTAGTTATCTACTTTATTTAACATGGATTAAGAATTAACAATAATTCTACAGCATTTATTAATCTAAATTAATAATCATTTCAACATTTACTAATGCAGTATTAAAATCAAAAGTTGTGTTTGTTAGCATTAGTTAATGCTCTGTGAACTAACATGAACAAACAATGAATGACTCAAATAAATACTGTCACAAAAGGTTTGTTCATTGTTAGTTCATGTTAGCTAGTACATTAAATAATGTTAACTAATTAAACATATTGTAAAGTGTTACCATTAAAACAATCAATTTGTTTTTAATTATTTTTGAAAATAATTATTGCCTTCTATACCTGGGCATGGTTCACCATCAATTCGGAATCCCACTCGTTCATAGCCAGCAACAATATTCCCTTGAAGAATTGCATTGGTTGCCTCACTCACCTACAACATGAACACTAATATGTCAGTTCTTTATGGTACTAATCTATTCAGCCAGTAATACTGTTTATTTCTTTTCTTTTTTACAGGTACCATGGTTATATCATGTTTATTGAACATGTACCATAGCATTCTTGCAGTGTGGAGTGCCATCAAGATACCAAGGTAAATAAATATGGTAATCATTCTGTACCATGTTATAGAACAGTACTATGTTAGCATCCGATTACAGTACGTTTCTTTAAGGATTACCTCAATGGCTGCATTCCATTCAATGTTTAATTCCTCCGCTCTGCCGTTGTACGATCCAGGCCACATTGTCAGTGTAACCAAATTCCTCCTGATGGCATTACTGTCACCCCAGACTCTGATTCCTTGGAAATTGGAATAAAAGGTGCAGAATAGAAAAGTGCAAAATTATATTTCCCAACTCATTGTTATTATATTTTGTTTAATAGTATTTAATAGCAGTTGAATCTGCACCTTCTCCAACGGTGTGATGGATCACATTGTCATCGATACTCAGTCCATCAGTTCCGAAAACACCAATAGCAGGAGCAAAGCCGTCATGAAAAGCACATCCCTTGACGTAAGACTCACCAACCACCTAAAAATATTGTGACAGTAAGTAGTTGAAAGGAATATGTGTGATAATCAGGAATGGGCATGTACTGTATCAAGACTTTCTCACCCGACCCAGGTCATAAAACACTAGAGAGTAACGTGGGTCTGACGGGTCATTCCATCCTTCCTGCCCGGTGTGGTAGAACTGCACATTTCTGATCTGGGCTTTTCCTGTGAGGCAAGTTATCATCAGCTTTAGTGAGTTTTCCTTACACAAATACTTAAATATAATTTCGATTATTTTTATTAATTGAGCAGCAATTTGCAACCGAAAACAACAGAGTCAGGAACTGCTAAACAGATTGATCGTGTAAAATCAACCTTTGTGTAAAAAAATAAACTGTTTGCAAATGTCTACAGGCGAAACTCGGAAAATTAGAATATCGGGCAAAAGTTATAATTTTTATGATTATGGCTTAGGCTACAGCTTATGAAAACCCCAAATTCAAAATCTCAGAAAATTTGAATATTACATGAAATCAATAAAAAAGGATTTTAAATACAGAAATGTCAGCCCTCTGAAAAGTATAATCATGCATATGCATATAGTTATATATAGGCTACTAAATATATTAGTTTCACCTTTTAATTTGCATTACTGAAATACATGAACTGTTACACGATATTCTAATTTTCGAGTTTCACCTGTAAATGACTTGTTGTGTACATGAGGCAAAAAAGTTCCTGGAATAACCCGATTTGTACAGTTGCGTCTTTTTTTAGCTGCACTCACAGCTTTGGCAAGATTCTCTCACTCATTGAGTTTAGCGAGCGCAAAGAGGAGGGCGGGTCCACTTTCTTCATGTAGCCAATCAAATGAGCTTCTCGCTGACTCAGCATCGTTCTCGTTGCCGAAATTGTACTTTTAATGCACACATACATGTTAAATAAATAAATAAATGATGATTGCTTAATAAGCTGTGCACCATGACATGAAAATGCTGACTGGCTAGTAACTTTGGAAAACCACAGTGGTTGGTGAGCAAAACAGTTAATATCAAGCCCTGATTATACCTCTGTAATCAATCCCTCCACTGGAGAAGGTTCCCACCAGCACTCTGGCTCCATAAGACTGTGTGTACAATTCTGGATACTCCTGACCAATGATCTTGATGTTCCTGGTCAGTAAAGCCACATTGCCTGCAAGCTGATAACTTCTTGAAGTACCTGGCACTCTGTAGCTCTCCCCTATATGACCAAATACATTTAATATTCATTTTATTAATTGTAATTTTTTTTAAGAAATAAAAAAGTGACAATGTGTCATGGTTTCCACAAAACAAAATTGTGTTTAGTGTATTTCTTAGTGTTAAAAAATATTTTTAACACTAAGAAATGTTTCTTGAGCACCAAATCAGCATATTAGAATGAAAACTGGAGTAATTGTTGCTTAAAATTCCGCTTTGCCATATTAGGAATAAATGACACTACTGTTAATAAAATAGTACAAATAAATATTAATAAATATACAGTCAAGTGAAAAAAAGTACACCCTTTTAAAATACTATGGTTTTACATATCAGGACACAATAAAAATCATCTGGTCCTTGGCAGGTCTTAAAATTAGGTAAATACAACCTATGAATGTTGATGCCTAAGATGAACAACAACACATGACATATTACACTGTGGTGTTATTATTTATTTAACAAAAACTAGGCCAAAATGGAGAAGTCATGTGTGACAAAATAAGTACATCCCTTACAGCTTCCATAGGAATTAAGAGGGCAAGTAACAGTCGGGCGTTGCTAATCAAATGCCATCAGAAAGTGTGACTAACTCTATAAAAGCAGAAGTTTTGGCAGTTTGCTGGTCTAGAGCATTCAGGTGTGTTTTAACACAATGCCAAGGAGGAGATACATCAGCAATGATCTTAGAGAAGCAATAGCTGCCCATCAATCTAGAAAGGGTTACAAGGCCATTTGCAAACAATTTGAAGTCCATCATTCTAATCTACACTGAGGAAGATTATTCACAAAAGGACAGTTTCCAATCGTCCAAGGAGTGGATGTCCCAGCAAATTCACCCCAAGGTCAGACTGCATTGCTCAGAAAAACTGCAAAAAACCCAAGAGCTACATCTCAGACTCTACAGGCCTCAGTTAACATGTTAAATGTTAAACTTAAGGACAGTACAATTAGAAAAAGACTGAACAAGTATGGCTTGTTTGGAAGGGTTGCCAGGAGAAAGCTTCTTATCTCTAAAAAGAACATGGCAACACTGCTTAGGTTTGCAAAGTTGCATCTGAACAAACCTCAATAATTTTGGAACAATGTCCTTTGGACAGATGAGACTTAAGTGGAGATGTTTGGCCATAATGCAAAGAGCCACGTTTGGCGAAAACCAAACACAGCATATCAGCACAGTCACCTCATACCAGCTATCAGAAGTAACAGTCATACCATAACAGTCAACCTCATACCAACACAGAATTCAAAAGGGTGTACTTTCTTTTTCACATGACTGTTTATCTGTGTACTTATTTTTAACAGCTTACCGATACATCATAATGCCTATTATTGCTATAATTGTATTATCTTTAATCTAGGGGACTAACCGATGTGTGTGAATGATAAAGGCTGGTCCAGAGTAAGTGTGCGGCCATAATCTGAGATAGCAGTTATGGTGCGGATTTCTGTCTGCCAAGGGTCATAGCTGGTGGTGGACAGCAGGATCTTTTCCCCAACCTGGAGGCAGTCAAAGAGTGTAACGGTTCATAGCACAACAGCTTGGAATCTAAATGGCATCACCCATACAAGGAGGTTAAAAAAAAAGATTGTTTTTTTTGTTGTCATTTAAAAAAAGATTCTGACCTTCCAGTCCACAGATTCCTGTAGAGAGACAGTGCTGTTTCCGGCCTGGGACGTGTTAGCCAGCTTAGAGTGATACACGTTGTGTGGCATACCATAAAGGTCAAGAGATCCAAACACACCTGGAAGACAATGTTTCCACTCAAATCAACACTTTTAAGTTAGCAAACGATTGAGAGGAACGTCTCTGATGCATATACAATCAATAATGATATTTCTTTATTTTTATTCCTGTTGATTTACCTAGAACTTTGGACCCTTGGTTTGGTCC
This sequence comes from Chrosomus eos, assembly GCA_036326025.1. Taxonomy (NCBI): domain Eukaryota; kingdom Metazoa; phylum Chordata; class Actinopteri; order Cypriniformes; family Leuciscidae; genus Chrosomus; species Chrosomus eos. Next base: position 30,889,164 of record CM070827.1, on the reverse strand, counting down.
AGAGGGTAACAGCCAGTCTGGTGTGGAATGGCTTCCTCTCAGTATGATCTGCAGCTGACCACGGAAGGGTTCATCAGGCCACCCAACAATCAGACGTCCACCCTGATTGAGTCAAGTGAACATGTACAGATAGAGTTATGTCTTTAGTATGGACAGAAGAACGTGAAATTAGCACACAGGAAGAGTTGTATGGTTCTGATTTGGTGTAATAATCCTAAGATGAGCAGTATGATGCCACTTGAATGTAATTATGTGCTTACTTGAATGGAGATGTATGTGGCATTCAGAACAATGTTATTATATTGAGAAACATTGCTGGTGGAGGTGCCATTGTTTGTGTCTGGAATCTCTAGAACTCCAACTATTTTCAGCTTGTTCAGGGAGGGGACTACAACATCCACAACCATCCAAATGCCTAGAGACAGAATGGGACATTCATTGTTAATTATTATTGGCCACTATAGGGTTTAAAGTGCCCCTATTATGCCATTTGTTTTGGAGGTCTCATTCAATAGGTTTACATGCATCCAAGGTAAAAATCTCTTTAATTTTCTCAAATATATACTCCAGCATCGCCTCTTTTCTCACCTCGGTCTTACTAAACCCCTCCTTCCCGAAAGCCTACTCTGCTCTAATTGGTCAGATGGCTCAGTCTATTGTGATTATACATTCTCTTACCATATCTGAATTTCAGCTCCTCAGGCTTCCTCAACCCTTGAATAGACAGTGATACGAACAGTAACTATGGTGTCACTTTTACAGTATCAATTTGAGCTTGAGTTCTCATTGTTTGGAAGTGCATGCAAAGTAGATCTGAACTCGCAGCACAGAAAATTGCGTCTTCTCGACATGTTGACAACACGAACCAAACTCTTCTAACCCTCAGTTTCAACTACAGTGTTTGAGGATCAAAGTGGATGTTGTTTGCAGGTAGCCAAAGACCATAGGCTGGCATTATGCAATTTTGTTACAAACCTATGTAGTTTCATGCAAGAAGTAAGGCTGGAAAACTGACTCATACAGGTGGTTCGGAATCAGTACTTTGCAGACCTTTTAAATTCACAAACATCTATAATGAAAGGTAATATCCAAAAAAGCATAATAGGGGCACTTCAATGAAAATGGCATACAATATTGCTGAATAGTCTTTTATTTCTGCCTTTGCTTGGGATTTGTCACATTAAAGATGCTTACCAGCTGGAATGACCACATCAGAGCCTTCTTGTGGCACATTGAAGTTGTTCTCTAAACTCGACCGCCAAAATGATGTATTTGACCAAAAACTAAACCCAACAGGATATGTTTTATTAGTTAAAGTAAATACAGTAGATAGATTATTATTATTATAGAAGAGTGATTATTATCATAACATTAAAAAAGAAATTGCTGCGCGTGTTTGGTAACATACACATAGTTTGCAGGTCTGCGGCCGGTTGTGTTGGCTGGATTGACTACAGGACCAGGTTGAGGTATAGGTTGAATACAGTTGGGATAGTAACACTGATACACTGTGAAGTCCAACGATCTGTCTACAGCTGAGCGGTCCACACTGTTCCTCCTCCTGCGGCTAGTCACACGGTCTCTTCCAGACACTGTAGACACAAAACTCAAAATCTTTTATTCTTTGCACAGTAATGAACAGATTTGAGCATGATACTGTAAGTGTCCTCTTTAAATACAAAGATAGCATAGATGTTTTGGGTGAAGACTAGGCAAGTAGTTTTACCCATGTAATAGAGGCTTCTGGATGACTGGTTGAAGTACCAGTCCCCATTTACATTTGCAGTGGGGTTCAGGGGCTGGGAGGAACCATTCCTGTCATCTATAATGCGGAAGCGGTCAGGTGTCTGAGTCAGGTTGTGATTCATGATTATATAATTGTCTGGCTGTCATGGATAAAGAGAGGAAAAATGAATATGCTAAATACTAATCTTAATTGGATGGAACATAATTAAAGGCATAGTTTTTATCAACCAGGATGTCATTCAATAAGCCAAAAAAAAAAAATACATACAAAAAATTCGACTTTTCATTTGGATGCACATTGGATTTAGTAACGTACAGTGTGCACTTTACCTGAAAACCGTAGACCATTCCATTGTATGAGATGTTTGTGATTTGGGAAGCACCATCAAAGTACCAGTTATAGGTTTGGCCTGTGGGCAGCATTGCCATCCAGCCAAATCTGTGGGTCACAAGTTTTTCAAGGAAAGGAAGCACGCATGTTCCTAAAGAGAGACATAACATTGAGAGTAACTGTGCCAACCAAGATGCTTTCTAATCATTACACAGCTCACTTCAACCCTACAAGCACAAAATGCTCCCTTATAAAAAGAAAATATATTTCCCAATATATGAATGATCAATATATTAAATGATATAACAGTATATGTGAAAATATACATAATAATATATTGTGTTAACATATTACAATACTGAATAATATATAAGGAATTGCCACTTTTCATATTGAAAAATATGTGACAATATATTTACTTGTATATCATAATGTATGTATTTTTATATTCAGTAATACACTTCATAATATATAGATGTATATGTGACCAGATATGGTACTGCATGTGTATTATATTGCATATACTGTATATTTACTCATGCATTATAAACACACACACACACACACAGACACACACACACACACACACACACACACACACACACACACACACACACACACACACACACACACACACACACACACACACACACACACACACACACACACACACACACACACACACACACACACACACATACACACACACACACACACACACACACACACATATATAGAGAAATATATAATGTCATTTATTTCTTATATTTTATAATTATCACTGTGCTGAGGAGTGCACAGCCATAACTTAAGTAATTTAGTAATTTAGTCTTCATGGTATTCGCCCAATCGTCAACCACAGGCTCTATACTCTTCAGCACAATATTAACCCCAAAAAAACAGAAAACCTTTTTAAATAAAAAAATAATAGAACATTAAATACTAGCAGATCTCCCCTTATAATAATATTGAGCAAAACACATCAAATAACACTTAATTTTAACATTTGCTCTCCTTTAACAGTCAGAAGCAAAGCATGCTAGAAGCTAGAAATCTGTTGTAACTCATTCCGTGAATGTGTGTAATATATATATGTGTGAACATACATTAACATTTATATGGGAACATGTATGTGCAATATATGTAAACATTAAAGGATAAAACTTTGTGAATTTTACATGTAATGCTATTTATATGTATATGTATGCACGCTTTTATATGTATTATTATATAGCCACACATGGTCAATGCATATATTGCAAAATATAAACACTAGTTTCCCATATATGGAAATGTATTATATAAATGTAATATATCACATTATATTTTGCAGTATATTTTCCCAAACATTTCTGTTCCGTAAGGGCTCCCCAATGTTAGTGTATGGAATTCTTTAGTTATTTTTTAGTGTCAAAAGTTTAGTAAAGTTGCATGATTGACACTGTGGTAACCATAGCCACGTTCTGGTGTCTCACATGTTTGGTCTCCGCTATTCTGACCAAAGAAATATAACAGCGACAAAAGACTTATGACAACAATTAGTGGGTGCAGCTCCTAACATTTTAAGGGGCTGTTCATACAAAATGCATTTTTCATTCCTCTGCACTTCTCTTTTGTTGTTTTTCCTATGTAAACATGCACGTCTTTCAATGAAAAAAAGCGTTCCTCGGGAAATTCTTTGTGAATGGCCCCTAAGATTTTTCAACTAACATTCCCAGAACATTCTGGAAACCAAAAAAGTACATAAAGAAAGAGTCAATTGTATAGAAACATGTCTAACATATGCATACACTTTTTTTTAATGGCTCAATCGCCCATATTATTTTATCTTACCATATGAGTTGGTCAGAATCACATCTTTAGCTTTAAGTGAAGGTGGTGAGGGATTGGCGACGACCACGCGATGGAAGTTAATAGTGTTGTCACACACTGCAGCAGGGACGCCAACACTCCACTCTGTTCCCGGAAAGCAGTGCCTCGGGTCGAGCAGGTTATTCCTTGGTACCACCTTGTAGCTAACGTTCCCTTTGCAAAAATATATTCATTCATTTTTTTTTATATTAATGTTACCAATGCTTTGTCAGTGTAACGTTTGAGTTTTACCATGCCAATAAAGCTAAAACAATATCCATTAAAATATTGTTACACAGATAAAAGTTTTTTTTAAGTTATCACGTATCTATATATTGTAATATCTAATGTTTCTATACCTGTCAGGGACCCATCAGTATCTACTAGTGCCACCTCATGCTCCCATCTGAACCAGGCCTTGTTGGGCGACTGATAAAACTGGATCCCACTGAACCTCGCACTCCAGCCTCCACAGCGGAACATGCAGGTTCCAGTTATTTCTGCCACTCCGACAGCAGCACACGATGTACGGTCAAAGTTCACAAACTTTGTGTTAATGACACTCATACCATCATCCAGGGGCAGGACAACACCACGAGCGGTGCAGTAGTCGCTCCCCAGCCCCAGCTCATCCACATGACCCACCATGGTGCTGTTGACCACGGCCGCTCCTCCATTCAGTCCCCATCCGCTGACATACGGCTGGATGATCCTCTTGGCCTCCACTCCTGCCTTCTCATTATTTACCATTAGGAACTCGCTGAACTGAACCGCTCCTACGTTCACCCACTCGGCACCTTTCTCGTTGTTCCAGGAAGTGAAGCGGCGGAAGACCGCTGGCGCTGGTGTAGAGGAGCTGCAGCTGCCAGTACGCATTGGGAAAAACTCTTGGAAGATCCACAAGCCAAACCAGCCCTGTGAATGCACCGTATTGTTGAAGAACTCTCCTAGTGGAACTCTCTTCTGACAGATGTTGGCGTCATACGAAGGGCCGTCGGGATGATCGTGCATGCGGTACCAGAAGCCAAAATGTGTCCCACCAGCCGCGACATTGTGCCTAATAGTGTTATTAGGGTTGGTGACCCAGTATGCAGCTGGAGTTACATCATCATTTAGCAAACTGGTGCTCTGTTTTACAAATATCGCCAGGTTGTACTGCAGAATGTTGCCCGTCTCAATGCCATCCTCAATAAAGAAGGCTCCACCCATGATATTGTAGATGACATTGCGCTCCACCAGCAGGTTGTGGGTGTTGTGGATGGTGACGGCACGGTTGTATGACTGGTGAATGCCACATCCACGCACGTATGACTTAAACTTAACATCACCCATTAGATGCCAGTGGATTGGGTAGCGTCCCAGACGGAACGCCTGTCCAACATTGAAGAGCTGAACAAAGACAATGTGACAAACAAAATGCCATGATTAAATTTCAAGGAAAATATTTATTCTTTGAAATAAAAGTTTTTTTTTTTAAATAACAGTAAATTTACATATACCTCAACATATTCAATTCTGCCAATTGCCAGATTTTGGTTCGGTTGTGGTGCGTGGAACATGATGCAGCCACCAAACTGATCACTTCCTACTTCTTCTCCAAACCTACCCTGGAAACAAGTCTGGGTGGCAAATTCCCCTGTAAGCAAAAGCATTCATAAAATTTGATAAAACTGCCAATCACATGACTTTTAGCTGTCTGTCTGTCTTTCCATCCACAGCTGAGAAAATAACATCCAAACCTGTGTTGAATCCATCAGGGCAAGCTGCAATCTGATCGTTCCACTCCACGTTGTTGGATCCACGGACAACAATATTTCTTGTAAGAAGGCCCACCTCTGCTCTCGCTTCAAAAACTGTCCCATCAGGCAGTGTGACAGACACACCCAGATGAGTGTATCTCAGTGGTTCAGTCAGAGTGAGGGTCCTACCGTCAGCTGAAACTGAGGCAATTCTCATCAACTCATTCTCACGCTGACTGTGTCTGTGAATTGTCAAAACACATGTTGGATTATTAGCAGTAGCACTAATAACTTTTTTGCATCATTATTTGCATATTTTTACAGCGTTTAGCATATTCAATTTGAGCAAGAAAAATGTAAACAATAAGTTTATATTTTCATTTTTTTTACCCTTAAAACATCACCTAAAAATGCTAAAATGTTTATATATTTTTTTTTAAGTTAAATTAATTCACTTGGGATTTTATAGAGAACAATTGCAACCTTTTTTATTTCCTTTGCCCTTGTTCCTACACTTTTGTAGTTCCATTTCGATAACACTTTACTTGAAGGGGTGTGCATAAGACTAACATGACACCTTCATAATCATGACATGACACATGTCATGAATATGAAGGAGGTTTTATGCATGTTTATGACAACTGTTATTAAGTGTCATTCGCTCAATTATGACATTTTTAATGCAAATATGACATTGTTTGAGATGTCTTTGTTATGACACCTTGACATAAACCAATACATTATAACCTGTTAGTGTCTTTTTCATGACAACTTGACATTACTAAGACAACACAACCTGTCATAAATATGACATAGCAGATTAATTATCAAACTTAAGAAACCACTTAGCTTTATTGGTTAACATTACATTAAACTGTCTGGTGGTTGGCTTTTTCATTGGCTGTCATGAAGCCATTATAACTTTTAATGACAAATTCAATTTGTACCACTGTAGGTCAAGAAAAATATTAATGACACAGTTATAATGGCCTGATGACAGCCAATGTCAAAACCAACCACAGGACAGTTTAACTTAATTTAAAGGATTAGTTCACTTTTTAAAAAACTTTTGCTGTTAATTTACTCACCCCCATGTCATCCAAGATGTCCACGTCTTTCTTTCTTCAGTCGAAAATAAATTAATGATTTTGATGAAAACATTCCAGGATTTTCTCTCCATATAATGGACTTCAATAGTGGCCAAAACGGTTGATGGTCCAAATGAGTTTTCAGTGCAGCTTCAAATGACAAATGACGATACCAGACGATGAATAAGCGAAACGATGCGCCATTTCGAAAATAAATAAAACAGTTAAAGTATTATTAGCACAAATGCTCGCCTTGTTCTGTCCTGAGATGCGTGTTCGTGATTCTCCTGTTTGAACTCGTTCATTAAAAAGAACAAATCTTTTTTCGAGTCATTTCGTTCGTTGAATGAACAAAATGACTCGAAAAAAGACTCGTTCAAAATGAACAAATCTTTTTTCGAGTCATTTCTTTCGTTGAATGAATAAAATGACTCGAAAAAAGATTTGTTCATTTTAATGAACGAGTTCGAACAGGAGAATCACAAACGTACATCTCAGGACAGTACAATGCGAGCATTTGTGCTAATAATACTTTAACTGTTTTATTTATTTTCGAAATGGCGCATCGTTTCGCTTATTCATCGTCTGGTATCGTCATTTGTCATTTGAAGCTGCACTGAAAACTCATTTGGACCTTGAACCGTTTTGGCCACTATTGAAGTCCATTATATGGAGAAAAATTCTGGAATGTTTTCATTAAAATCATTAATTTCTTTTCGACTGAAGAAAGAAAGACATGGACATCTTGGATGACATGGGGGTGAGTAAATTATCAGCAAAAGTTTTTTAAAAAGTGAACTAATCCTTTAATGTTAAGTTGTCATGACAAAGACACTAACAGGTTATGATGTTATGGTTTATGTCAAGATGTCATAACAAAGACATTTCAAACAATGTCATATTTGCATTCAAAATGTCATTATTGAGCGAAAGACACTTAATGACAGTTGTCATAAACATGCATAAACCCTACTTCATATTCATGACATGTGTCATGTCATGGTTATGAAGGTGTCATGTCAGTCTTATGCACACCCCTTCAAGTAAAGTGTTACCTCAGTTTCTTTAGTAAGTCAGTGGCTTCAATTAAATCAGCCTGATTTGGTTAAATCAACCAAAAATGCTGTTTGGGCGGTACATCAATACCTATGCCCAGTGGAAGCGATGACAATTTCGTCGCCAGTCTTCCAGGTGACGGCATTCATCAGTGTCAGCGTGTTGGAGCCGTTTTGTGCAGTCTGAGAAAGGCGAGTCCACGGCATAGGGACAGGGATTCCTGGAGAAGTAGGATTGTAGTTAAGCCCTGAACAAAACCTATCACTGAAGGGAAGTGATTACACACTATGGTGTCTGTATCAGGGAAATTTAGCACTTCTGTGAAGCCCACCAAAGGGGCTTTCTGACTTAACTGAGCCTTCAAGGAATAGTATTTAGGTCATCTCTATATGTGTGAGGATTACTTCATATTCTAGGTATTGTGTTTCTGACTTGGTGATCTTTAGATGCAATATGTTCAGTATCTCTGAGGTTTCTGTTACCTTAGTCAAGTAAAAAAAAAAAAAATAGTTTCAGGTACTGTACATCTGTTTAATGTTTATGGTTATGCATTTTTCAGGTTATTTCATATTTACTCTATCGTTTAAAAGTTTAGGATCCATAAGAATATTTTAGTGTGTTCACTGGAAAACTGGCTCTCAAATTTCATTCTTACTTCTACATGTTCAAACTTTACAAAACATTATATATACACTACTGTTCAAAAGTTTTGGGTCAATACGATTCTATTTTTTTAAAGAAATTAATACTTTTCTTCAGAAAGGACGCATTAAATTGATGAAAAGTGACAGTAAAGACATTTATAATAATGCAAAATATTTATTTTTTTAATTAAATGCTTTTCTCTTGAACTTTCAAAGAATCCTGAAAAAATGAATCACGGTTTGCACAAAAATATGAAGCAGCAAAACTGTTTTCAACTGTGATAATAATCATAAATGTTTCTTGAGGATCAAATAATCATATTAGAATGATTTCTGAAGAATCATGTGACACTGAAGACTGGAGTAATGATACTGAAAATTCAGCTTTGATCACAGGAATAAATTACACTTTACTATATTCACATAGAAAACAGCTGTTTTACATTGAAATACTATTTCACAATAGAGTTGGCAAATCTGAATTTTCAGCATTATTACTTCAGTCTTCAGTGTCACATGATTGTTCAGAAATAATTTTTATATGCGGATTTGTTGCTTAAGCAACATTTCTTACTAGGGGATCAAACCCTATTGTAATTTTAAGGATTTTTATTATTATTCTTCCGCCATAAAACTGATCGTGCAGACCAAATCGTAAGGCCTAGAGACTTGAAATTTGGCCAGATGGTAGGTCTCAATTTGGGGAGAGACTGGCAAGGGGTGACCCCAATTTTTCTAATAGGGGGAGGCACAGTGATGAAAAAATGCAAAACTGCTCATAACTCCTAGTGAGTTGGCCTTGAGTGAGTTCACGTAGTATAACAGTGTAGCGCTTCTGTGTTGTACGTCACACGCATCACCCACATGACCAGCGTCAGCCAATAGTGAGCCTACGTGTGTAGTACAACATAGAAGCGCTGCGCTGTTACACTACGTCAACAGCTTAGGAGAATGACATGGAAGAGAAGAGATGGTTGAATAAAGTCATTATTTTGGGGGGTTTTAGCGCACAAAAAGTATTCTCGTCGCTTGATAAACTTAAGATTGAGCCACTGCAGTCACTTGGACTAATTTAACGATGTCTTTAATAACTTTTCTGGTCTGGCAAGTTTCAATCCCTTAGAAGCCAATGGAGGAGTGATCCAGCTCTCAGATTTAATCAAAAATATTTTAATTTGTGTTCTGAAGATGAACGAAAGTCTTATGGGGTTGGAACAACATGAGGGTGAGTAATTACTGACAGTGCATATACACACGATATTTATATCATATGTTAGATCTCCTCATTCCAAACAACTTTGCCTCGAGAACCACTACTGTCAATCAACCTTAATAACACCACTGCATTACAATTCTCTGGACTCTCTAGGTCAATAATAAAAATCAATAAATTTTAACTTTACTTGGTCATTTAGAAAATGGGCGTAGGCAAATACATGCAAAAGCCTCTAACTCCTAAAGGAAAACTCACATTTTCACGAAATTGGGTGAGTACATGCGATATATGATAGTATGGAAACTTTTATGGTGATCGGACCATAGGTGGTTGCCGTAACTGTTAAAAAGCTTTAAAAAACATTTTCTATGTTAAATTGCCTGTGTTGGCTGTAAATGGTCTTTTTCATCTATAATATAAGTGGTTACGTGCTTGTTAAATAAAAAACTATAAAATTTTACGCATTGGCTTAAAGGCCTTAAAGTGCTTGAACCCCGATAATTGCTACTCGCAGCTATATTTATTATTATTAATGCTGAGAACAGTTAATAATAATAATAACTTATATTTATATAGCGCCTTTCACGAGACCCAAGGACGCTTTAGTTGTGCTGCTTGATATTTTTATGGAAACTGATGCATTTTTCTTTGATGAATAGGAAGTTCAAAAGAACAGCCTTTATTAGAGATGCAAATCTTTTGTAACATTATAAATGTGAATTAAAGCTAAATTTAGGTTAATTTAATGCATACTTGCTGTATACTGTACATACAGTATTGATTTATTTTTTATTTTTTTATTTTACTGACCTCAAACTTTTGATGGTAATGTATGTATTCATTTTATACATGTTTAATTTAACAAATAGTTGTATATACATTTTAATTATATTGAATTCACTAAAAATGAATTTGAACCGAATAGTGTTGTTTATTTGCATACCATGCAGATCCAACACCCCTTCTCTGACAGCCAGGGTCTTGGTGCCATAGACAGGAAGTTCTGTAGAACGCAGGTGTCCATGCAGTGTGATTATGGCCTTGTGCTGGAAGGGGGCCTGCTCTGTTCCGATCTGCAGTGCTCCACCATCTGTGATCAGAATATTCTCTGCCTGCAGCTCAATATCTGCCTCGTCAAAAATCAGTCGCCCACCTAAATAGAAAAGAGACATTCACATAACTGTGAGTTTAAGTGTACCAAGGCTTTGTTTAATAAAGGCAGTCTAAATGAGCATACCCTGGATAAGGAGCATCTTAAGAACTGGAGTGCTGGTGTCCAGGAGGATGGTCTGGCCAGGAGTGATTACAGCAAACATGCCCTCCTCAGGAGGAGAGAGACCACCCCATGTATAGGGAGACGACCATACGTCAATGTAGAAGAAGGTAGCATTATTCTGAGAGAGTGGACAGACATTATTATATTATTGATATTACAGATTGTAACGCAGGAGTTTCCTACATCACCTCCTTCACACCCACGTAGGGAGCCGTCTCCTGAGTACTAACAACTGCATCTCCCGTCATGCAGCCCATCTGGACTAAACACACACACCTGTTCACCACAGATTACTCTCACACCTGTATCCTATGTGCTCATGTATATAACCAGCTCTTAAACCCTCATTCAGTGCGAAGTATTGTTTAGCCCTGGCTTACTTACCGAGCGATATTCTACGTGTTTACTCTCTCTGGCTTAGATCACGGACCGTTTGCTGATTCATCGATCACTCTCTGGCTACCTGGACCTTGGACTGTTTTCTGGCTTTCGTTTATTCTCTGGATCCCTCGACCCTGGACTGTTAACTGTGTTTCGACCTTTCTCTGCCTGGCCTGGACTTCTACGCCTGTTTAACTGAGTACTCTTTGCCTACCCCTTCTACTGTTGTCTGCTTGAACCAAATAAAAGCTGCAAATGGATCTTACCGACTCTGAGCAATCCTTACACAGATACAGATATTATTATTATTATTATGTAATAATATATATATTTTATTTAGTTTGTCACAGAGCTGTTGAAGAAGGTCAAATATATTTTTGTCACGTTTGTCATTACCATTCTGGCAATTCCTCTGTTCCCCAGCTGGACTCGCACTTGAGTTTCTTGGGATCTGTGCTGAGAGTTGGTCACACAGATGATTTGCGATTCACTGGCTGACTGGACATCGCAGACAGACCCTGCGATTGTGACGGTGACTTCTTTGACATTTGAGCTACAGGTAAGATGGAGAGGAGAAAAGTCAGTGAAATTGAGAATGTAAAAAGTATTCTGTCATAATTTTTTCATCGTCAATAGGCTTTAGTAGATTTGAGATATAGTGTACAAATTGTATGATCTACTTTTGTAATATTATGGTACTTTTGTGCTTGACAGCACCTGGTCAACATTGAAAGTGAATGTTTGTGAATAGCTGCTCTGATATTATGCTTAACGCCTCTTTTGTGTCTAAACATAGAAAACAACAATTGACTTGTATTGACCAGGGTTATTATCGTTAACTAAAATTAAACCTTAAACAATTCAAGGATGTCAAACAAGCATGCTTGAGCTTCCATTTATCAAATTTGTAGCTAATAAAGCGACAATATAATATAAGCGAAAAATGTATATAAATAATATAAAGCTCATCATACTGTATAAAGCGACCGCGTCTCTTCACGAGACTTGGAATAACCTGCTCGTTTTATATGGATTTATTTTATGATCTCTTTATGAATGATTTGAAGCATCAATAATTTTGGCTGACTTTCATTGGAGGGACAGAAATATTTCAGATTTCATTAAAAATATCTTTGAGTTCAGAAGATGAACTTAAGTCTTATTTCTGAATGAACCAACCTTTTAAACTAAATAAAAATGAGAATTGTTGCTTTGTCTTAAAAAAATGTGTTTAAAATAAGTTTAAAAATACATAAAAAACAAGTTTACATTGAAGCATTAAAATTACTAACTGGATAACTGGACTAAGTACTAACTACTAACTGTTAGTTAGTAGTTAGTACTTAGTAGTAGTGAATAGTAGTTATATATTAATATACTTATAGATATATAAACAATAAAAAATAGAATAGAATACTAAATAATACTAAAATAACACTGCTATGGCTGTATAACACATACATGTTATATTTAGAAACAATAATGCTGAAGTAAACAATGAACACTCTGTATCCAAGCATGATTGGAGGACAATCAGCCACAATGTAATTCTGGTTTGTTCTGCACCTGAAACCTGAGCCGGTAATCGTGAGTCTGGTGCCTCCAGCGGTTCCCCCTCTGCGTGGTGAAACGTTGGTGATAACAGGGGTCAGAGAGGATCTGTAACTATAGCTGTTCGTGAGGTTGACGGTGTCACCTCCATTCATCACTATGACTGTGCAGGCCCGCACTGCTTCACTTCCTGCAAGAGACAAAAGCATTCATTAAGATACAAGCAGACAGACTGATATTTCAGTTCTATTCATCTGTGACTTGTTTCCAAGCTGTCACATTTGTCATAGTCTCTCATTGACTGACGTCTTTCAGTTCCACGAATTCCTGGCATGTTTTGCAAATCTTTGTACTGGGAGTTCATTGAATTTAAAATACTTAATTTGATGGATTAAGCTTTGTTATGCTAACTGAACATTTCTAGACACATGCTTTTAAACTGATACATGCCATTGTTGGGTGGGACCTCGCAGTTCAGCTGGGTAGATGTGGAGTTCTGCAGGTGCACGTTACACTCTCTGTTACAGATAAGGACTCTTGTGATGTTTGGGTCAAATCCAGAGCCTTGAATGGCAACAACAGCTCCTCCAGCGTAACTTCCTACAGCAAGACAGAGCAAAGGTATTCTGTAGTGTCCTGTCACTCTGTAATCTTATGTGAATATGACAGTAAGTATGGAAAGGTAGTGGTTCCCATCTAGTTTTTCTTCAGGACCCACATTTTTTATCAAACATAACAAAAGTGTCCCTAAAATCAAACATTGATATTACCATGAACTGCATAAGCTTCATACAAGATGCATAACTTGTAAATGTATAAACAACTTTTTTCAGTTGGTTTTATGTTTTAAAATCTGTTTTTGCTTAGAATAATTTTTTGAATTTTGATTGATTGGATTGATGCTCTTGGCAGCCAATAATTCACTGTGCAAATACAATTGACATTCATCTGAAAATGCATGTTTTGTTTTTCCATGATGAGGCAATGTCACACAACCAACATGTTCACAGATAAATGTGATCGATAAATGTGGCCAATAAATGTTAAGTTTGATTGACATCATCAAAATATATTTTACAGGAATAAATATATACATGCATTTTAACATATATTAAAATAGAAAATAGTTATTTTAAATTGTAATAATATTTCACAATTTTTATTTTTTACATTTTTTTTGTCAAATAAATGCAGCCTTGGTGCCATTCTCAAATATATATTATATTATATATATATATATATATATATATATATATATATATATATATATATATATATATATATATATATTTACCAATCCCCAAGTTTTTGAAAATGATGGCATATGCCTTTTTAGAAATCTATGATTTTGAGATGTCACAACAAATGCATTAACACAGTAAAAAGGGGCATTTACATATAGCCTAATGTTTAATTGTAAGGGTCAGAGACAGTGAAAATTGCCATGAAAAGCTGAATTATTACTGAATTATTACATCTTAATAGGTAAATAAACATCTTAATACAAAAAAATAGGTTAAAAAGTATTTTATTTAAAAAAAAATTTGGCTTATAAATAAGCAATTTTCAGGTAACTAGGGAAATTTGCCTAGTTACCTGAAAATTGCTTATTTATAAGCCAAAAAAAAAAATAATAATAATTTTTAAACTATGTTTTTAAAGATGTAATAATTCAGTAATAATTCAGCTTTTCATGGCAATTTTCACCTTCTCTGACCCTTACAATTAAACATTATATGTAAATGTCCCTTTTTACTGTGTTAATGCACTTCTAAGTCTGCTGAAATTTTACACTAGATTTGAAACTTTGGCAGTCAGTTTTTCTATATTCTGTCCAAATTGACAAATATTTTACCCTAGAGAAAGTTGTTTTGATTACCCTCATTCGGTGTGACTCCTGTCAGCAGCAGCTCATAGGTGAAGACAGATTGGGTCAAGGCATGACCTTTGACCTGATGGTGAAAAATGACTGGGAAAGTTCCTCCTGCATGTTCTCCAACAGTGCACAGCAACTGCATATCTGTGATGGATGTCACGCTACAAGCCACACCGCCGATCTCGAAGGAGATGAGTGCTACATCTGTGCCAAAGCCAGAACCAGAGACAGTGATCTCTGTTCCACCCGAACCTGCGAGGAAGGGATTTATGCCCATAGTATTACTACGATGTGTTGTGATATTCAGTAGTTCAGTAATTCAGAGTGTTGCAGATATGACATATATTTGTTGGCCAATACCTGGAAATTAGTTTTTTTTTTATGGGCTTTTGTTTAAAAGCTTACAATAAGGTCGTGGTCAACAAAATCTGAAGATATTTTCATGGTGGTGATGCTGAAGTTATGCGACCATTTATATCAAGATTATCATGATAAACAAAACGTGTAAGGCCTGGGACACACTGGCTGCGTGGCGTAAGCGTCTCAGCTGCGTGGCGTGTCCGTTTTTATTTCGGCTCCCATGTTAACAGGTTAGAGCTTGCACACTGCCTGCGTGACACGCTCTCAAGCGCAGCTTGAGCCGCGCGGAAAACGCGTGCATGCTAGAAATAGAACCGACGCCTATTTTTCAAGCGTGTTGGAAGCGTTTCCAGGCAAAATAGAATAGGAAAAGATGTTTATATGTTATTTTGTACACAAATACATATTAATAAATTACATTTTTGACAAATTCAGATATAAATATAGGCCTAATTATCAATTTTCAAATATTGCACCTGTCAATACAGAACAAAATATTCTGTAGTCTATTTTGCTGTCAATACTGTTGTGCTGACAGTGTCTTTATCAGTAGGCTTTATATTTATAGTTAACACGAAGTATAGGGCTTGCACAACTCTCTCCCATATGTCGAACAAGGGTGATCCGTGTCAGCAGCGCCGCGTCAGACACGCTTCTGATGTGCAAAGACACAGAAAACGCGACGCAGCCGCCACGCACAGAAATGCCACGCTCACGCCACGCAGCCAGTGTGTCCCCGGCCTAAGAATCCAAACTGTTGTTGGACACTGAGCTTATTTTATGCAATAATTCAAAAGCCAATGGACAAATTCTATCTGTCAAGAGAACAAGGGTGATGATAACTTTTGGGTTGGCCTACAAAAAGACTTAATCACTGCAGTAGTACATTTAATTATATATATATATATATATATATATATATTAAAGGAATGCACGTTCGTACCTGTTCTAGGACTGACGGAGGTGATGTTTGGAGTTTGTCCCCTAGAGTAGTTGAAACTTTGAGGTGGATACACAACATCAAACACCTTAATGTTCACCTGCACCTGTCCCTCTGCATGAGGAGGTGTCATGCACCTCAGCGTATCTGAAGTCACATCTAAAATCCTGCAGGGGGAGTTAGCGAGCTTCACGGTTGTATTTCCTGCCACAAAGCCATTTCCTGTGATCAAGAGTGGAGTTCCTCCAGCAATGCTGCCTGATGTTGGGTTGACGCTGGCTTGTGCTATGCTGGTCAGGGTGGCGCCTCCAGTGGCAAGACCTTTTCTCATGACCACCACCTGTAGGACGTGCGTGCCAGCGGGAAGGGCACCAACTAAAACAGTGATGTTGCTATCAGTGACTTTTGTGACTTGCTGCAGGATGTTGGCCGCAGATACCATTAGATCAGCAGAGTTGTTCCCAAATCCACTGCCAGTGACCTCAACGGTGGTGGCGTTTCCACTAACCAAGTTAGGGAACACCGCGGAGACGTATGGTGTGATGGAGTCAGAATATTCAAACGTACAATCAAAACTGCACGAGGAAGAGATGGAGTTGACATGAACAGCGACGTTTCCCCTGCGAGCCACAGATGGTGAGGTATCGCACACCACTTGGGTGTAGTTCATGAAAACCACTTTGCATGGAATGTTTGCTACCGTAACTGAGCCGTTCGAGAACCCAGAACCAGAGATGAAGAGTCGTGTATAGCCTCTGGTGCTGCCCACCAAGGGAAAGACAGAATCGACCACGGGTAGAACTACAAATCTGCGGTCGTACTCTTTCGGCATGGACAGGATGGCGGTGCCAATGTTGTTGATTCTGACACTTATGGATAAAGGGATTCCCACTGGTGATCCGCTGTCAGGACTGAGTTGGCAGTTAATCTCAGTGGAGGTGCTGTTGATTACGTTGCATGGACGATCTCCAACTTTGACCTTTGGTTGGCAAAAAAATAACCACAATTTTTTTCCACTTTTTTTTTCCTTTTTTGCTATGCTGCCCAAAAGTGAGTGAATTTACAGTGAATATTGCCATAATATTTAATTCAATGATAAACTGTATATAATTTTTGTTGCTTTTTTCCCTTTTATATTTTTGGCAAACAGAAACGGATCATTGGGTAACTCAAGATGAGCCCATCTCTGATTAACTTCTGTTCATTCATTTTCCAAAGTTCTTGTTTTGTTTAAAAATATGTTTTTCACTTGTTTTTTTTCAGAAACAATATCTAAACATCCTTAAAACAAAATGAATTAAGTTAAGAATAAATAAATATCACATAATATTAAGACTTGTTTTTAAAGACTTTTTTACTTTGAATATGTGTTCCCTTTTGAAAGGGAACTTGCACTGTCCTGAGAACAAGCCAGGAAGAGCAGGAGATGGCTGCAGAGGGTAAAGAAGATGAGTCATCGGAGCCCTCTCGGCCTCCCTGCCCCACATATGCTGAGCTGTGAGGGGTAATGGAACATGCTTCGGCCAGACTCCAGCTGCCATGGGAGCGCGTGAGAGAAGGAAACGCTCGAGGCCAACTCGAAGAGTGGTTTCTTTCCGACCATAACCCCCCAGCTCCCATGAGCCTTCCATCCCTTCCTAATCTCCATTCTGAGATTAAGAAGTCATGGAAGATTCAGTACTCGGCTTTATGTACTTTATGCGAATTATGCGAATGTCGAAGCCCCCCAGTGTCGATGCCCCATCGAGACGTTTGCAAACTATCTCGTGGCTGGGGTGGCATCGACACAGGAGGCTCCGGCCCTGCCTTCAAAGCCCCTTAAGACCACCTCCTCAATGCGGCAGTTTCGCCCTCTGAACTTTTCAGCACCACCACTGAGGTGGTGATTGAAAGTTCAGAGAGGCGAAGAAGAGCTTGACCGCATTCAAAACTTGAATACTGCGCCAGTCTGAGTCTACGCCCAAACAGCCGCAGACAGAACTGCAGACAGGGCCAGAGGGCTATGGTCACCTCTCGTGCCTCTCCTCTTCTGAGGAATAGGTCACAAAGGAGGTCTGATGCTATAAAGAAGCAGCAGGATCTGAGGGAAGTGATCCAATACAGACAATCTCAGCGTTAGTGAAGGTATCCTTTCCTCTGAGAGTCATTACATCTGCCCTCTCCTCTTCTCTCTACCTTTCTGCAACCTCCCTGGTAGATCAGCTCTTTTGAATAAAGTTGGAGGTACTCCCCTCTTTTATATAGAGTACCCAGCCTCTACTGTGCTTTGACGCACTGTAGATCCTGGGAAACCCCTTTGGGGATGAGCATTGTAACACCCCCTCTGTTGCAAGGGTCGGTATGCTGAGTCGTGCTCCCCAGGATGCTTATTGTGTCTCCTTATTGTGAAATCTGTTTAAAAGAAACAGACAGGTTGTTGTCTAGCTAGCCTCTCTGGTGGCTATGGGGGTTGACGTATGTCCCCAAATAGTGACTGGCCAGGGCCATATTCCCTTAAAGGAACCTTTTCCCAAAAAGAGAGTGAAGATTTTGGTTCTAGGCCTGAGCAAATCCTTCTGTTTACTCTGCAAAGGTACTTTTTCATGGAGTTTACAACTCTTTTTAGGGAGTAGCTCTGGCACTTCAGTTGAAACTGCTATTACTGGTACTTTGTCTCAGGACGCAGTGCGAGTTACCTTTCCAAAAGAGAAAACGTCTCGGGTCACGACTGTAACCGTGGTTCCCTGAGGAACGAGACACTGCGTCTCGTTGCCATGCTTATGGGGTGCCTGCACAGTACCTTCAGACTTCCTGGTCACGCTATTAGTGACATAATAGGCTTTCACCGGCCAGTGCGATTGCCGTGATTAAAAGTGCTTCAGACATCAGTCACGCTGTGGCGTTCCCCAATAGTGCCTCAGGACGCATTGTCTTCTCAGGGAACCAGGGCTACAGTAATAATCTGAGACTTTATAAATATATATATATTAGGGCTGTGCTCAGAATATCGATACAACGATACATCGTCATGAACTCCTGGCGATGCGCCATATCGATACAGCAGCTGCCGTATCGATACTGTTGTGCTTTTGAATGTAGGCAATTCAGGGCTCGAATTTCGGCGCGTGTGTTGCGCATTATTTTAATCATTCCCGCAGCTCTCCCACTTATGCGGGAAATTCCCGCAAACATTGATTCACTTTAGCATGTAGGTTGTATTAGTAAATGAATCCACACAGATTATAAAATCAAATCAGTAGTTTTAAAACGTTCCGCGAGAAGCAATTTCACAAACAGCGTGAGTTCAATTGTGCTGCGTCTTCTCTCTCTCGTCTCTCAAAACGGGCTGCTCGAGGCAAGCGTCAAGCGCTGCAGCCGGCGAAACTACACGCTCGCGTTTAGGAGTCGGGACATAACGGAATATTCACTTCCATAATCAGGCCATTGCATTGTGACTAAAGTTTACCATTTGCGCGTCTTTAAGTCTTAACAGTTTAAACATTCAAACGATTTTAAACTATTCAGTACTTGCACGCTCTCTGAGAGTTGGTTTTCTCTGCGTGCGTAGGCCTAGAGTAAAGCCGCCTCACATACAGCTCGCGAGTATCCTCTAAACACAGTTGGTTATGCCTTAAATATGCATAAACGTTTTTAACAGAAATGGCAATTCGCGGTTGTTTGATGAAGTTAAGCGAGATATTCTGCTGTCACTCTCTTAACCCTGAGCATGTCAATCAATTGTTTCTGCATAAAAATCTGAAAATGTAATCATTTAAAATGATTTCAACATAGAAGAAATGACTTTGTTTTGTGCACATTTCAACACTTAAGTCCAAATTGTTAAATATTAGGTGTGTTTATAGATTTAAGTTGTTACCGTTTTTGCTTTTATGGAATGTTTTAAGTTTTGTTTAGTCATTGAGCAGTGTAGACATGCTTCAGTGTCACTATAATTGTCATTTCAGTTATTGAGGCAGACTTTAAAAAAGCAGAAGGAAGAGCCATTCTAAGCATTTTTATTTTTTTAAAGGGACTATATGGAACTTTTTCCCCAAAATAAACGTAACAATAGCCTTTTTATTTTACCATTTATGACTCAAACATCTCCTGTTGAGCATACTGACACCTTGTCCACTCACAGTGGGTGCACCTATAAGCCTGTATCCTATTTTTCATATTTTCTGTCGGGTCGGATTTTTCCCGCGCTGTCTGCGGATGTGACGTCAAGCGCGTTCATGTTAAACGTTTCAGATCACTCTGCCACCACCGCTAGTCAGCAAGTAGCCTACACTCGCAAACTTATCTCAAACAATATATGTATTTGACTGTTCTTACCTCTGTAAACATAATGTTGACCTCCTTGCAGGCAGCAGATGACTTGTGAAGTGTGCACGCACACGTACGAGCTCTGCGAGCAGTGTTGCCAGGTCCGTATGCCTGAACTGTTTCCGCGGGTTGTTTGTGTAGTGCATGGGTTGACGCGATTGTTTTACTCACTGGAACATGACTGTTATCGGGGAAACACCCGGGAACGCTATTTGACTATTTTTGGCCGTGATTGGGTTAGTTTTGATGAGCAATTGGGCTGGTTTTCTTGTGCAGACCTGGCAACCCTGGCTGCAAGAGCGAGCAGAAAGGAAGAGCAGTTCTGTTTTTTGGCCACAGGTGTCAGTCGCGAGTTTAAATTTCAGAAAAACGCATATAGCCTCTTTAACTTTTTTTATGACAAAAACTAAATTGTTTTTCAGTTATCACAACTGTTATAACACTGTTACTAAACTAAGCTCAAAAGAAATTTAAATTCCAAATTGATCCATATCGTGATGTGTATCGTATCGTGGCTTTAGTATCGTGATGTGTATCGTATTGTGACATTGTTGGTGATACACAGCCCTAATATATATATATATATATATATATAATTTTTTTTTTTTTTTTTTTTTTTTTTTTCATTATATTTCATTGACATTTGTCATTCCAAAAAATCCCAGCACCTTTAATGTCATAGCTGACCACTGAAGCTTACCTCGTTTGCACAGTTAATGTTGCTAAAGCCAGATCCATTGATGTTGATGATGTCATGTGTGGTGCCATGGTCAGGAGTAATGTGGTACACAGTGGGGCTGGCGCAGGAAGTAAAACTGAAGTAGTGACCGTCTGAGGCATCATTCAATTCCAGCTGATCTTGAAAACAGTCCAAAGTGGCCATACACTCATAGTCAGATGAGTTCATTTGTCCTGAAACTAGGGAGGACACAAATAACAATTAGGATGATTTTACCTTCCAATTCCTTGCCCAAAAACTATAGCTTATGCTAAAATTTTAAATATAATTTTGAGTTAAATTACTTATGAATATAGGTTGTCATTGTACCTATATTCATAGAGGCCTGTATTCCTGTCACAAACACCTGAAGCCCAACAGTGGTCTTCTCCAGAGGCATAACAGTCACCACTCCCTGCAGCGTCTTCTGGTTGCCAGAATCAATGTAACCGCTACTGTAGTAGTAAACTCCAGGAGATGTGAAACGATAGGCGAAAAACCCTAACAATAAAACAGACACAACAAGAACAGCAGTATCAGATTTTGTTTCTCCTCAATCAAACTGGCATCTCGCCTCTAGCTCTTATTGTCCTCTGTTCCTTTACAGAATACAAACTTTAACATATACAGCAAAAGGCATTCAACAAATTGTCTAACAAAATACCACAGAACATTGTTTATTTTATTTATTTATTTCTGCACGATGACTGGTCTATTATTATGTTGTAATTATAGTAATCTGTCAACTCAGCAATTACATGCTGAGGATTAGTGAAACTGTGAATCATTTCTCGCAAGAGAAGCAGCGCGATTTACAAGATTCAAAAATATTAAGAATTTGAACAAATTTACACAGCAAGAAGAAAATAGCTGTCTATGAAAGAAGACAACTAAAAGAAAAAGTCTTGTTATATCAGTGCAAAGTTGTGAAGTTAATTTATACAGTTGCATAACTGTATAAGCTCACTTGTATTCATTTCTTACAGCTTTATCTATTGATTCTAAAGTTTATTTATATTACCTTCACATATTTATTCATCTAAACTGTGCGCAATAATAATTGATAAACTAAAATTGTACATGTGTAATCGATTAAGGGTATATCTAAAATCTAAATCATACAAAAGTATTATTCTAAAAAGCATTAGTAAAAGCCAGATGATTTTGTCTTTAAAAATCCTTTGCTATGTAGTGACCTTTAATTTGGCGCATTTGGAGTAATTTGGAGTAGACCTTTAAAGGTGGAGTGACTTTATCGCATCACACATGTGTCACTTTGCTCACATCTGATTGGCCCAAGTTCGGTTTGCAACCTCTTACCTGGAACATAACCTGCCCCGGACCAGGTTAGCCGTGGAGCGTAAGTTACTATGGCGATGATGAACACTGCTAAAAGTCAAACCACTTTCATGTTGCCTAAAGCCCAGGGTTGGCGCAAACTAAACTGAAACATACCTGGCTAGCCACCTAAACCGGCTTCATGGTAAAGGCCCCAGTACAATCAAACGCCATTTACACTGTTTCAGAGTCAATATTGGCACGTCACGTGTCAGTGAATGTTTGGACTTTCAAGTTGTGTTTTGATTGGTTCTTGTTTTCCTTCGTTCTTTTCCCGCCACTCCTTTGTTTCTATGATTACCTTCATTGAGCATTTGTCCCAGCTGTGTATGATTAATTTTCTCGTTTCTGTTTGCTACTTAAGATGCACCCTTTCTTTCAGTCTTTGTCTGATCTCCATTGTGTTTTCCCTGCCTGTCAGCTTGTTCCAGATTACTATTATTAAAGTTTGAGTTTGTATATATAATCAGAGTCTTCAGTCTGTTCCTGAGGAAACCACATTGTGATAGAAGATTGGACCAACCCAAATGGATAAACGGTTTATGTTTATCTCTGTGGCTCAGGAGAGCCACAACCTTTCGAAGGAGTTCCTCCGGCTTGCTGTCACCAGCTCCCTCGATAACAACACCCTGATGAGGAGCCTTGTTCCAGATCGGGGCAACATTCCACCACCCTATTAACCTCCCAGACACCACAGGGATGGACTGGAGGGAAACCTTGATTAGGAGTCAGGAGAGCATTGGGTTCCGGTCTGGAACCGAGTCCAATTCTGAGTCTCGTCCCGCCATGGCCGCCGTTCCAGAGTCTGGTCCAAATATGGCCGCTGCCACGCCTGAGCCCTCTTCCAAGATGGCCGCCGCCGCACTTGAGTCTCCTGTCGCCATCCTCGTCCAGAGACTAGAGCAAGTGGATCTAATAGACTTCGGCTCTGAAATACCCTGTCTTCCTCTGTTTTATCTGTCTACCCGGAACTATCTGTCAGTTCCAAGTTCCAAAAGTCACCATACACATTATTCCAAAGTAACTGTCCAGAAAATAGGATAGTGCCTTCAGGCAACTCATTTGTGTTTAGGATTTTTTTTTTTACGGATAAATAAATAAAAATAACAAATCCTAAATGTATCAAAAAAATGCTTTACTTGTCTTGTTACTTATATTGTACAATAAATTATTTTTAAAATAAATAAATATATTTAATAATAAATATATTTAATATAAATAGCATGAATGCACATTTATGAACACAATCAAAATATTTATATATTATATTCATGATTTGTGGCTTTTGATTCCTCTATTTACATAGGATCTCTCTCTTTATAAGAATGAGACTAGAAAATGTAATTTTTTTAAGCAAGGACTGGTTTTCAAAATGGTGTTCAGGAAAATGCTGTTCTCACAAACAGTGTAGTTGTTTGTCTGCTTAATGTAAATTAGAATGAGCAGGTTTAACACACAGGTTGTAAGATAGTGTTTGTACCTTTGGCAGTTCCTGTGTCTCCACTGCTGAAAGCAATGCCATCATAGTCTGTGCTGCTGGGACTGGACACACTGAAGACCCTGTAGCTCAGACCGGGCACAAAAGCTGGTGCGTCCCAACGCCAAACCACTGTGTCCCCCACTGAGGCTATTATCGCAGAGGGACTCCAGGCATAACCCTGACCGTACACTGAACACATGTGATGTTATTAACTGTATGCAAGTGGGAAAACAAGCACATGAAGTCACACCTGTACATTTTATGACAATATACAGTATAGGGACATTTTCCAGACTAGATAAATCATTTTATAGTTCACACCCAATAAATTTAATTTCTATCAAAAAAAAGAAAACATCACATTAATAATAGACCAATAACATAATTAAAACACTTATTTGGACTGTACAAATCTCCATGATTTCCATTACTAAAGCTCTGGTTAATTTCCTTATTAAAATGTAATATTTTATTTCAAAGCGATTTCCATTACTTTAAGATTTTATTTTTCACTCATTTTCTGTCATTTTGAGATTTTATTCATTTCAATCACTTTTCCATTACATTAATATTTTAATCTCCAGCCTTTTTCACTGGGTTTTAAAATTGTATTAATTTCCATCATTTATTTTTCTGTAACACTTTACAATAAGGTCTCATTTGTTAGCATTACTTAAATACTGTACATTAACATGATGAGCAATAAACAATAATTACCTTTTAAATTACATTTACATTTTTACTTGTAATCACACTTAAAAAAAATCTTGATATTACAGATTTGTCATGACTTTAAGAACCATGAATGTGAGTAAGCACACAGAGAATTTGTGTACTTTTCATATTGTTGGCACTTATTGTTGGGGGATTCTCCGTAAGAGTCAAATTGGTAACAGAAACATAATATCAGCACAACTGCTAATATGATGCTTTGTGAATTCTTCAGGAAAACTACAAAGTATTTCTCTTAATTTTGCCAGTGTGGATACTGTGTGTGACTAAATACAGCTTAACAAGAAAAGAAAAAGAAAAATATTATCCCGCTCAAACTGCAATGGAATATCATGTTTTGTTGGCTGGCAGCCCTAGTGTATTTGATAAGTCTGTGTCAATGTGCTGACAGCCATTGTTTCACTGTCTCTGATGTATTCAGGTATTGTGTGCGTGACAGAAAAAAAGATAAAAGTAAAGAGATATTACCGGGGTGGAAACCTTGGTTCGTCACGGTGTGTGTTTCATCTCTAGACTGGGTCACACACTCAAGCTGATGATCTGAAGTGGATGTCACTTGGCATTGTGTGTCCCCTGTATGAATCGCACAACTGTGACTACAGTACTAAATGAGCTGGACACAATTTGTTTTAGTAATACACTTAAAGATCAAAAAGTAAATCAAAGTATGTTATGGTAGGTTTAAGCATGGGGAATGTTTTACATTTTTTTATATATTTTTTGTGTTGTCTTACCTAGAGTGACATTATTGTCTGCTGCGACAGGGCTGAACCCAGAGCCGGTGATAGTGATGGTGGTTCCGCCATACAAAGACCCCAGAGACGGAGAAAAACTTGTGACCTCTAGAACATACTTTATGGTGGTATTAATGCCAGTGCTGCACAAAAAAACAAACATTTAATCACTTTAAAAAGCTTCACTTTGGATTAAATGTTATTGTAAATGCACAATTGCATTCTAAAGTTGAAGCATGATATTTGCATATAAATATTGAGTATAGTAAGTAATATGAGACCTGGTTAAGGTGTAACCCTGGTTTCCGACTCTCACACGGACGTTGTACATAGCTGGGGGAAGTGTGGGTAACAGGCAGGTGATGTTTTCATTGGTCCACTGCAGCAATTCACACTCAACTTCACCCATCAAAACAGAGCTGCCATTAGCCGGCGCCCCAAAATTTGTGCCCAAGATGGTGAGAATCCTGTGCCCTTTATCAAAAAAGATCAGTGAAAACAGGATAAAATTAATCGCTGTTCTTGTAAGATTGTGAGGGGTGAGATCAATGAGGAAGTCAGATACAAAACTGTTGTTAGTTTGATTATTTGAGTGTTTAGAGCAGATTTTAGTGTTTTTGACAGGTCCTTTTAAGAAACATCCCATTGTTGATTGTCCTTCACTGCAGACAAACCGGCTTTTCTGATTGCGTGACATCGCCAGTGGAATTATCTGGCATGCACAAAAGAGCTGAAAAAAACTTTTAGTTGAAGCTTGTCTGGAGGCCTATTGGGGGTTTACAGCTGTAACCAAGATGAAAAAGCAGACCAGAACAATGGGATGGAAAGAGACACTTGAATGTGATTCTACCTGTTTGTTTGTGTCCCCTTGACTTTAATCTTTATTATCATGTCTCTCTAAGAACAGATGCTAAACAGTGTTTATTTGAATATGGAAGCAGTGGAATTCATTAAATATAGGTTGGAATGAATGACCATGTATGTGTGTGTGTGTGTGTGTGTGTGTGTGTGTGTGTGTGTGTGTGTGTGTGTGTGTGTGTGTGTGTGTGTGTGTGTGTGTGTGTGTGTGTGTGTGTGTGTGTGTGTGTGTGTGTGTGTGTGTGTGTGTGTGTGTGTGTGTGTGTGTGTGTGGTTGTGTGTGTGCGTGTGTACTTTTATGAAACTGTAATTAAAAAAAAAGTATGTATTTATTATAAATGTTTCATATAAGCTTATATGTGAACCAGTATGCTCTAAATGTATGACATTTTATGAAACTATTAAAATAAATAATTTTCATTTATTTTAATTTGTATACTTAATTTATATATATATATAAAAAAACTGTAAATACGTTTTATGCATAATTTATAGTTGTTAAATACTTCCATGTAGTTACTATAGAGGACATAAGGACACTGTAAAATAAAGTGTTACGATTTACATTTTCATAGCGGCTTTATGGCCCGTAAACTCCCAACAGTATTAGTAGGTTTAGCAAAAGTTAATTTTAGACGTACACTTATCACTATGGCATGCCCAATGCTTAATCAGACTGTAATTGACTGGTGACTTAAGAGACACATAGATGATGCACTATTACAAGTTGTATGTTGAAGGGATTAAATATTTGTATGAAATGAACTGAAAGCTTGTCTATTCTTATTTACTACTCAACATTCTTGTGTATAAAGGCAAGGGAACTCTATTCTGAGAATAGAATATTTCAAAAGGCGGAGTATTGGATTACATCTCTAAATCAGTTGTTGACTGTTTGCAAACATAGAATGAGGCCAACTAGGGCACCAATTTTGACAAGATGAATAGGTATTGAAAAACATATTTGAACATCTAAAGCAATTCAGGGTACTTGTCAGTGTCACGGTCTGGGTCTAATGTAATGTCTAATGAAAAGGGCCCAGCTTCTTTAACATTTAAGGTCATAGGTTAAATTCCCAGGGAATAAATGGACTGTTAAACATATCTGCCCTGAATTGGGTAACAGAGTCTACCAAATTTATAAATATTAATATCTTACCGAATACTGTTGTAGTTTGTGGGCTCACAGATGTGATTAAGGCCGTCAGAGTGCTGCTGTACGTGAAAGAGCCATTTGATATTGCTGTCATCTCTGCCGAGGTCAGTGTTACTGTCCGTTCACCTTCTGACCCCTGATTGATGTCATACACAAGATTCATGTATAAAAATTCTATGGATTCAGTATTGTACAGCATAAGGCTTATGTTTTTGAATGCAAGTACATAAAGGGGGGAAATTCCCTAAGATTGCATTGTGCCCACTATGATATTTATTTGGATGTGCTGTATTATTTCAGTATCGGGTTTACCAAAGGAAAGATGCAAATTCCATTTATTAAACGCAATTCACATGTGACAATTATACATCTTTCAAGTCAGCTATGAGTGCCAAGTTGTGGGGCATGGGCATGCACTTTTATTTTTAAAGGACATTCCATTTAAAGTGGTACAACTTTTTAGTGAATTTGCCCTTAGGACTTTTGTTAATAATACTAATAAAACAATATTCATAATAACACCTTTTATATTCTTTAAATTTTTTATTTATAACCCATTTAGGATTTAAAATTTAAAGGGAAATCAAGCTCTTTACTTACAGCAGGAACTATGCATCTCAGCTGGAAAAGTTCCATGTCTATAATGTTACATGGCTGAGTGCCAATGGTGACTGTGGTATCATTACTGAATCCATAGCCTGACACTGTCAGAATCGTCCCTCCTGTGAAGCCATACAAAAAAAGCATAGGTAAGCAGGTTTTGGACACAACAAATTACTATTTTGAAAGTAATGTGTCAGTTCAACTTGTAATTAAAATTGTTCTGCTGATATAATTTTGAATAAAAAAATTATTTATTTTATCAAAATATGAAATTGAAGCATTTTACTAGTGGTATTATACCTTTTTACCCAATACGATATGTATGAAAGACATATGCAAACATCAAATACTTCAGTAAATATATATTTATTTTACACTCTACTCTACTGTATGTAGAGAATTGTAATGCTACATGTACCTGCTACACTTCCTGTTGTGGGGTTTATGGAGGTCACTCCTAACAGGTGTGTGAACAAGCTGTTGTTACTTTTGTATTGGGCATTTCCCAGCACAGAGAAACTCAGAGAGACTGGCTGTACACCTGCAGTTGCAGGACCGACCTGGCAGGTTATAGAAGTATCTGAAACACAAATAAATAATTTGATCAGATGTTTGCTTGAATAGTATTATATTTAAAAAAAAGAGTTCACTAAAAATGTACTCACCTAAAAATCTTTTATGAATAATGATTACAATTTTTCTTAATCTCATGCAAAACTATAGTATGACTTTGGAAGACTTGGAATATAGTGTACAAGTCATTTAATTCACTTTTATGGTGTTTTTTAAAAGCTTGAATGCCTCTATAAGCCTCACAAATCCAATATAATGATACATTTTTTTCTCAACAGTTCATATTCACTTAAGACCAGTGTTGGGGAAAGCTACTTTTAAAAGTAATGTCTTACAATATTGCGTTACTCCCTAAAAAAGTAACTAATTGTGTTGCTTAGTTACTTTTTATGCAAAGTAATATGTTACTTTTGCGTTACTTTTTCTCACCTGGGCTGGGACTGCTTGCTTGTTATAAAACCAATTTATATTTTTGATCATATTTTGAATTTAAATGCCCTTTCAAACCAAAAGTGAATTGAATAATCCTGAGGGGGAAGGAAATGCAAATTCACGCCTGTACAGTCCTGTACACTTTCAGCTGCTTTTGGATTACAGAAGATAAGACCTGGGAGAAGAGAGTGCAACACTCTCACTTTAACAATTCATACAAACAAAAATGTGATGTTTATTTGAAGTAATTTGTCTTATTGCATTGGATCATCGAAGGTCAGCATTGGTTAATAAAGTGAGAATGTGAAAAAGTAACTCAGATATTTTGTCGTAAATTTCAAAGTAATGTGTTACTTAACTCATTACTTGAAAAAAGTAATCTGATAACGTAACTCGCATACTTGTAATGTGTTACCCTAAACACTGCTTAAGACATAACCAACCGTTTACAAGAATACTTGCAGAGATGGGAATTTTGTAGGGCTGCACCCACTAAAGATTTCTAGTCGACTAGTAATCGTTCATTTAAAGGGGGGGGTGAAATACTCAGTTTCACTCAATCTCATGTTAATCTTGAGTACCTATAGAGTAGTATTGCATCCTTCATATCTCCAAAAAGTCTTTAGTTTTATTATATTTATAAAAGAAAAATAGGCTGTACCGAGTCTTTCCGGAAAAACCCGAGCGGGTGGAGGCGTGCAGTGTGGGCGGGAGCGCGCAAAGCTTTTGCGTGTGTTGTAAACAGACAGACTCGTGGTTTATGAGGACATGATTTAGTTTTACAATAAACAAACTGACACCTACAGTGGCCAGCTAAACAACTGTATTTAAACACACAAACACACACCATACATCGCATGCTCCATCGATACATTAACTGTACGTGATCATGTTGTTTACTTGCTGTGCTTACACGCCGATAGTTAACAACACACAGACATTTGAAGCAGTTTTACTCACCGCCTGCTGTTCCGTGAACCTTTATCGTTGGGACTGCTCCATCTTTAAGTATTAGGCGATCTGCAAATCGTCGAACTGTGCCTTGTTTATAAAGCTATTAACAGCCACCGCCGAAATGAAGGGAACAAACAAGAACACAATTGCGCAACTCTGTTGCTGCTCTGGAAAAACAAAATCCATCCACAGGTCCCTTAACTCTGGGTTCTTTGGACATTTGTGCAGTGTTGTCTTGCCCTGGCAACCAAAAACACACTTTTTGGTGCCATTGTTTTGATTGCAACGCAGCAGAGCACAGCGGTCTGATGGACGCTCTCGTACGCTCTAGGCTACAGCTGCGCGCGCGCACTTCCGGGAGAAGTGCCTTAAGACCCGTATAAGGAAATTCCGCACAGTCTGACGTCACGTAGTTACGTATTTGAAAAAAACTTTCCGGAACTTGTGACAAACCGGAAGGAGTATTTTTGGAACAGAAATACTCCATCAAACTTACAACTTCATTTTTGAAACTTTGTCCATGTTTACCATGGTAATCCAACTCTTTAACAGTGTAAAAAACTCACTATGCATGAAACAGCATTTCACCCCCCCTTTAAGCCATTAGCCAATATTAATTTAATTACTTAAGTGATAGTGCCGGAGCCTCCATGTCATGCAGTAAGCGCGCTAATACTTTAGATTCCACACTCCGCACAAACACTTCTAATAATAGCGCACACTTATCAAGGTTAACTTTAGAGCGAGCAGCCAAGTAAAGTTGCTACTACTTACAAGTTTCAAATGGTAAGCCATATTTGAGGTCAGTAGTGTCACAGGTTACTCAAGAAATGGACCGGAAATTACACAACACTTAGGAAACAACAGGAGCTTAAGCAGTAGCAAACTCTCGTTCCCTATCAGAATTCACTCTCTACATACGTCGTGACCGACGAATAGGAATCTCCCTAGAGAGGCCAATCTACTTCGAGTTAAACTAAATGAGCCAATGCACATTGGCTTGCAATCATTTGCATCAGCTACTCAGCCACGTAGCGCGGGTATATAATGAGCAGAGGGTGCAATTGCACTTCAACTTTTTGCTTCGGAGCCGAGCGTTTCGATGCTGTTCTCTTTACTGAATGTTTACAGTTTGAACGAGTGAGCTCTCCAGGAGGATCTCTCACATTTGGTGCGGGCGATACAGCGTGGCAGCGGGGTTGACTTTTTTTCTCTCTCTCTCTCTTTCTGTTATTTTGTCTTTGTGTCTGTAAAACTGAGTAAAACAAAAAGGCTATTCTTACAGATGGTACGGTGCGCCAAGAGCGCTGAAAAGCCGTTTTTACGGCTGGTAAGATCGCCGTGAGAGAGAGACAGCACACAACAGACTGAACACTTCCCTGTCTGTGTTCGCAGGGACTGTTTCTCTGTGTGCTTCAGCACCAAGGAGAGCAGTCCTCTGAAAGTGCTTACAGGGTGGAGCGCATCTTTTTAAAGATGTCACTCTACCTGTGTGTTTCTGGATGCGTCGTTACCTGGGATCGCGGGATGGTCATGAACGTTGCATCGCGTTTCATGGGCAATGAACATGCTGAGGCAGCATTCATGGATGAGTCATGTACCCATTGTGGGAAGATGACCATCTCAGAGCTTCGGTCTAGACTCTTGTTCCTGCAAAGGGGTGGAGTCCCCCACGCCTCTGCTGTGATCTAACCCTCCTCAGAGGATTACTTCAGGTGGTGGTGCGGGTAACCTGAGGATTACAGTGACCGCCCTTCTTTTGGGGAACCAACCCCCTAGGAACCCTCATTCCTCCCAGGCTCCGCAGCCAATAGAGCCGCCGCCGGAACGTGCTGGACCATCCACGAGGTGTGTACCAGTCGTTTCTTTCGGCGCTCTCCCGCGATGAACAGATGTCGATCGCTGCATTGGAGGGTGTGTCAAACTTCTCTGCAGACGACGATTCAGTCACAGACCGGCCTCTTCAGCGACGTGGTCAAGAACTTCGCCCAGCAGTTCTAGGCTGTACAAAAGCAGACTAAGGCGATCAAACACATCCTGCCGCGACGGTCAGCTGCTGCCTGCTGGCAGACCAGCGGTACCCAAATTTTCAATAAAAGAGCAGTTTCTTCCATCTCTATGTCCGAAGAGGGCCCGCAGAGCAGTGGGAAGAGAGAATCCTCACCACTCTCATCCGCGTCTTCTATCACCAGTGGGAAGCAGTGTGCAGTTTGAGAATGCAACCAAGCCGCCTCCTGCACCCCTTGCCCCCTGGAACCAAGTAAGTGTTGCACAGCACACTCAGACCCCCCTTTGGGCCGCCTCCCAGAGAGAGCCTCCCGAACCACATCCCTGTGTTCCACCTCGCTGCTCCACAACGGATGCTCCGATGGTCCCTTTGGTCCCGCTTGTACGGTCTATGCAAGCCTGGTAAGCGCTCCCCAGTCCGTCTCGCTGGCTCATTCGGACCATCAGGCTCGGCTTTTCAATACAGTTCGCCTGGCGTCCTCCCAAGTTTTGGGCCATCCACTGCACTATAGTGAGAGCAGCTGATGCCCATGTCTTGTGGACGGAGATCGCAGTCCTACTGGCAAAGGAAGCGATAGAGCTGGTCCCTCCAGCCGATATGAGGTCAGGGTACTACAGTCCCTACTTCATTGTACCCAAGAAAGGCGGAGGGATACAACTGATCTTGGACCTGCACGTTTTGAATCGGAGTCTCCACAAGCTACCATTCAAAATGCTCACGAAGAGACGCATTTTCGAATGCATCCGTCTCTGAGATTGGCTTGCAGTGATCGACCTGAAGTACGCGTCTCGATTCTACCTTGACACAGGCCGTTTCACACACGAGATCCTCCGGCTGTGATTAAAGCATGTTTGACGGCATTGTCTGAAATCTGTCGGTTATTATTGCTGCACAGCAAGTTAGGGTTAGTAGGCTCAGCCGACGTCGATGTAAGCTGGAGCATAGGATTAGAGTCAGCCACCGTCGATGTGTAGATCCGCTGGAGTATAAATTAGCATCCAGCCGACGTCGATTTGTAGACGCGCTAGGGCAGTACTTCTCAAAGTCCGGACTCCGGTCCGGATCCGGACCCGGAGGGAATTCAATCCGGACCCGCCTCCATTTCGTATTTCAAGAGCACTAATTGTGTGTAAGGGATTAAAAGTGTGGATTTCCTACTTTGATAAACGCATGTTAAAATCTTTTTTTTTTTTTTTTTTTGAGATGGTCCGAAATTAAAACGAAGGCGAGATATTTAAAGTTTCCTCCGTGATTTAGTTGCCATGGCATCCAGTAAGCGTATGACTTTTGACGTAATCAGGCGCAACCATAGACTGTAAAAAGGGGTGCAACGCCAACGCGACACTTCACCGCAGTAAGCGTTTGAATGGGTGTGGAGGATGTCATTGTCCAGGAAAAGAAAAGTTGATGAAGAAAATAGAGTTTTCAAAGATGATTGGACAGAGAGGTATGCGTTCACAGATATCCCAAGTCTCCCGGAAGTTCCAGGAGTCTCCCGCATATTGATAGCGGCTCCCCGATGCCCGCAGATTAGTTCAAATCTCCCGCAATCTAGAGCTCGCGAGCTCCAAACCGGCAGAGAGGGAGAGAGCGACCTTACGTGTGTGTGCGCAAATGTGCTTGTGTGCCTCATGCGTTGCCAACCGTTCCATATAATACGTATTTGTTTAAGTTAAAAATAAAACGTATTATGAACTAAACAAATACATGGTTCATTTTTGGCAAAATGATCATGATAGCCTTTATATATCTGAGTGGTTAAGTCTTGTATATAGATTAAACCTACTTTGCTATACAATTTTTTGTGCAACTTATAAAAATATACAAAAATATATAATGCAACTTTGCCTAATAATTTGCATTTATAATGTGCTATAAAATGTATGAATTTCAGGGGTTATTTTTCAAAATTTTCTTCCGTGGGGGCATGTCACTATCACCCCCCCCCCCCCTTCCTTATTTCCAATTCAGAAAGTTGGCAACCCTACTCATGCCCCATCCAATATCCCCCCCCCCAAAATAGTTTCGGACCTTTGACATTGACGAAAATTCTGATTTGGACCTTTGAATGAAGACTTTGAGAACCCCTGCGCTAGGGTATAGGGTTTAAACTCGGCCGATGTTGACTGTTGACGCGCTAGAGTATAAATATTATAGGACATAGTAAGGTTTAGGGAAAAATCTACCACAGAGGCTCGCACAGGGCGCTGGATGGGCTCAGCAGCTGTGGCGCTTTGGAAGGGATTCCTATTCATTGGTCACACAGGTGAATGGGATCATAAATCAAACACACTGGGAAACTAGGTCAAACAGGCAAACAGGGAAAACAGAACCAAACCACAATGAAACATAGCCAAAACAGAATGGAACTGAATATTGATAATAGATGAATGTTTATATTTCCTGCCCAACATGCTGTAATTACCACAATGACCCGTTAAAGATCTGTCTCTCACAAAGTTTTTTTTCTGCGACTAACCGACTAATACAATTTTGGTCAACTAAGACTCTTCTCATTGACTAACGTTTAGTTGACTATTAGGGGGCAGCCCTAATATTTTGACATTATTTTTTGTATATGTATCCATTCAAGCCCAAGAAGATGTGAAAAGGAGACAATTCTGTGTTTGCGTGCTGTTTAAAATGCGGCTCTATGTGTGTGCACTTTGGGTGTGTGCACGCAAAAAAAAGATTTTATGACATTACTGAGTTTTGACTTACTGGTAAGCTGTAGAACAGAGCAGCGCAAAAAAAAGATTTTATGACATTACTGAGTTTTGACTTACTGGTAAGCTGTAGAACAGAGCATTCCACATCTCCAATCTTTACAGTGACGTTTCCACCATCAAAACCAGATCCAGTTATGGTAAGAACTGTTCCCAGACTGCTGGATCCTGAAAGACAAGGCAAGGCAAGTTTATTTATATAGCACATTTCATACACAATGGTAATTCAAAGTGCTTTACATAGAAGAAATTAAAATAATCAAAAGAAATCAGAATAATTAAAACAGCTTTGAATAAAAAATTAAATAAAATACAAACAGTCGGACGAACAGTGGTACAGTTCTCATTCAGTAAATGAGTTGTATCAGTAATATAAAAAGTGAGGGGAATAACGGCGTTATATAAATAAACGACTTTACTAAGCAGCGATAAAAGGCCGTAAAAGGCTATAAAACTTAGAAAACGTGCTAAGTGTCGCCCAGCGACATATCTACAGATATCTGTCAGCGAGGCACTGTGTGCCAGCGCCCAGTAGCCTGACCTTCTCGGCGGCCCGGGAAAGCATAGCCACCCATTCTGGATCGGACTTGGGAAACGCTACACTCCCTGGAGGGGTAATGCAGCCAAATCCTCATCTCCAGAGGACTGAAGCTCCCCCTCCGATGCTACAAAGGACACGACGGGTGGTCCTGCATAGGTGAGGGGACTGCATCTCCCTTGAGGTAAGCGAGTCTCGATCTCAACACTGCCATAGTCATATTCCCGCAATGGGAACATGAACTATTCACAAAGACTGCCTCAGCATGCTGAATGCCCAAACATGAGAGGCAGCTATTGTGGCTATCTGCTGGTGCCAGGGAATGATGACCGCATCCAGAAAAGCACAAGCGGAATGACATCCAGAAAAGGAAGCAGTGTCACGCCTGTGTTGCTCTTTTAGTAGAAAACAAATAAAGAAATAAAAAACTCTTTCAGTGCTGAGGCACCCAGGGATAGCCACGGTGTAAAGAGGTTTACACACTCAATGGAACAACCACACACACACACACACACACACACCACACACACACACAGAATGCAATGCTGTGAAAACAACAGTTTGTGAGCTGTAATGCTCGTGGCCACCGCTGATTGCGCTGTCACACCAACACTGACGGCAGAGAGTTTGAGGAGTTTTCAACGCTATTAGAGTCTTTGTAGACACCTGAAGACAAACAGGAAGTTCGGCTCTGAAGTGAAAGACAATGAGTGCGTGCGCCCGTTTCCTGTTTATACCCTCGCTGCGGGGCGGGGCATGATGATGTGATTCACACACGCCAACGTTCATTGGCTCGTTCTGTAGACACTCAAAGATGATAGGGCTCCCTGAAGTGATCCCAATTACATCGTCACGTCCACGTAACGTGACAGTTGTGCCCAACACTGAATATAAACCATTATGAATGGAGATGAAAGCTTTTATGCTAGACTTGATCATTTACTCTTCTTTACCTTTTGTAGGCGAGATCCCGGTCACTGTTGGGGTTTTTTGCTCACTCCAGGTGAAACCACAGTCCCCTGAGCACCGTGATGGAATACCATTGATGATAACTTCCACCTTAAAGATAAGCACAGAAATATACATTTCTGTCATCATTAGACATCATAAACCAAGGTTTCTCAACTGGTTTTGCTTAAGGACCCAGATATTACACTGGACTTTCTAAGTTTACATTTCTATTAAGAGGAGACCCAGCACAGTACTAAAATAGAAAATAAAAAATCTAAAACATTTACATTAATATAAAAATAAAAATAATATTAATGTTTACTTCTTTTACCAGTAAACTTGTATCTAATGCGTTCTGGTGAACTTCTAAAATAAAATATTAATAGGATCATGCCCATTCAAACTATAAAAAATGCACAACTTTCCTTTTGTAATAATACAAATGAACCTTTCAGTTCAGCCATAATCGTCACAACATGAAAATCCCTAGAACAGTGGATGTTCAAACAGAGTAACAACCGGACAGGCCCTGCACCGGATCAACTATGTAGCGCTATTGAAATCTGCACGCTATACTGCATGAGGTAACATGAGGAAGAGCCTTTAAAAGCAAGCTGCATATAAAGTATATGACCAATGTATTTTGGACAAACATTATTGCAGCAAAAGCAGTGAGTAAGAAATGCACCTGTGGTTTATTTGTAGGCACGCGCAGAAAGTCTCCCATAATTCTCTGTTTGAAGAGGCCTCCTTGCTCGATCTTGCGTGACGTCAGTGAAGGGTTCACGCCAACAACATTGGAAGCATTGATCTGGTTAATATTATCAAAAAAATAATTAATTCAGTCTGGTATGAAATGAAAAGTTTGAGTCAATTAAGGTTTTTCAAAGTCTCTTATGCTCACCAAGGCTGTACATTCTTTTAGAAATCATTCTGATTTGCTGATTTGGTGCTCAATCATTTCTTTTTATGATCAATGTTTAAAACAGTTGTTCTGCTTAAGATATTTGTACCCACTGGATACATTTTATTTTTCATTGAAAACCCTTTTCACTTTGAAATATTTCACATTGCAGAAGTAAAAATGGGTTTGCAATCACTTTTTCATCTTGACTTTAAGTTATCTAATATATTTGAATGAATTGCACATAAAAAACATTTTAACCAAACTTTTATTTATATTGCCATTAGCATTTCTCATGAGCAGTTCCCCTGCTGTCTTGCAAACCCCAGCTCATTTTATTGTAATAGCACTGAACTATTTCTTGCCTTTAACAGAGGCTGGTTTCCAGGGATGGTGAGCCACTGTATGTACCAGCTGTAGCCTCTACAGTCTCCAGATCTCTGCACCTGCAGCTGGCCGAGCTCTGGGATCCCCTGCAGGGCGTACTGCAGATCCGCAGCGCTGATGTCTACCGCCAGGCCTGGGAACACACAATGCACATACCACATGAAAAACCAGATCACCTCTTGGGAGATTGTGGTTTATGTAGAAATAACTCTAGTTCACTATTCTACTGAATTAGTTTTGGGACTGAAACATGATTAACAGTGTCCGACATCAATAATCTGCTGTGCAACTACAGGAAATTCCATGTACTAAATTATTCAGTAATTTCCAGCAGCTACACAACAAAGTAACAGACAAACATGCTTACCTTCAACCCACCGGGCTAAGAACTCAACGTTAAAGGTTCCTGTAAGAGGGGGGCTGGCTTTCTGAGGGCGCATAATAGTGACAGTGGCATTCCCTTGTCTTTGAATCAGTAGGTCTCCTGTTCTGTTTGGCATCTTCTGGTGGACATAAATGAAGTTTGAAGATTGAGAACATGGAAGGCTTACAGAGATCACTTAAAAGGGATACCTCCAACCCAAAAAAAATAATCTGTCATCAATTACTCACCCTGATGTCATTCTAAACCCATAAAACTTTCGTTCGTTTTCTGAACACAAAGATATTTTAATGAAATCTGAGAGATTTATGTCCCTCCACTGAAAGTCTGTTCACCCAAAATTCAATCAAGCGGCAAACCTTCTGAAGAGACACGATTGCTTTATATGAACAGATTTAATTTATGCTTTTATTAACACAAATCATTAACCAGGGAACATACAGAGCTCAACCACACTTGCTTGACGCACGAGAACAAACCTCATTGTCTCTTGCAGAAGCTCAAATGTGCTGAGTGACACACAAGAATGAACTTGAGCTCAGTTTACCAAATTAGAATGCTTTAAACATTGTTCGCTGATCAATGTTTATATGTGATTAAAATGATTTTCAATTAATTAAACATGTCTCTTCAGAAGACTTGGATTAAACCACTTGATTCATTTGGATTGGTTTTATGATCTCTTTATGAATGTTTTGAAGCATTAGAATTTTGGGTGAATTGACTTTAAGTGGGAGGACAGATATCTCTCAGATTTCATTAAAAATATATTAATTTGTGCTCTGGAGATGAGCAAAAGTCTCATGGGGTTGAAAAAACACGAGGGTGAGTAATTATGTGCACACAATCTGCAGGAAACAATTCAGAGATATAGCAATGAACACTAATGTCAAAGACTTATGACATACAAATATCTTATAACTCTAACTCACCTTCAGAAATCCTATTTCAAACAGTGGGACACCAAAGCCACAGTTGTAAGGTGTTGAGATGATCTCATAGCTGACTTGTGAAGCATTTGCTTGTTTGTTCACAGTTATGTTTGAAAAGAAAAGTC
Source organism: Chrosomus eos (assembly GCA_036326025.1). NCBI lineage: Eukaryota > Metazoa > Chordata > Actinopteri > Cypriniformes > Leuciscidae > Chrosomus > Chrosomus eos. The sequence goes on along the minus strand of CM070827.1, from coordinate 30,850,273 downwards.
CTGAACTGGCCAGAGCAGGTGGCCTTCTCCTGTGGATTATAACTGAAGTGGAGAGAGATAATAGAACAATAAATTTAAAAAGACCACTTTAAATTAAAAAATATTTTTAAATTTATTTTTACTAAAATGTTAAATTTATTTGAAACTTATTCCTACTCACCGTTAGAATCCAAAGCAGTCACTGCACGTCCAATGTGAACAGCATCTATGAAGTAAACGGAGTTTGCCACTCCATACACACTGAACTGAAGAAGTTTGTAGTTGGAGCCTATGTAGTTTGTCTGTATGGAACTCAGCAGATCCACACACTTGTAGTTCCACCTGAGAATGACCACATCAATGTTATCCTCACATGAATTGATTTTGTTATTACATTTTTGCGATAAAGACAAATACTCTAAAAGGAATGACATCAGGTTACAATATTTATGTTCAGTAGATTAAACTTACTCATCCATTGAGTCAAACTGCACAGAGATGCGTATGTTCTCTTCCCGGTAAGTATTCGCAGCCAAGTAACTGAACACTATTCCCAGTTCATTCACCAGACGCCCTTTGTAGGCCAAGCAGAGCTACAAAGAAAAAAAATATACATATATAAATATATATATTAATCTTTGAAAAGTTTATTTCCATGCTGAGAAAAATCCATTAGTAAGGATGAGTTACTGAGGTGTTTCGTTGAGCTTACAGTGGTGTATGTTTGTAGCAGTATTGGGCTGTAGATTGCTCCGGATGCTGTAATGTCACTGGCATTGAAGAGAATCTCTGGATTCTTCAGAGACCAGCGGCCACAGAAAGCCTCAGAATCAGTAACCCGGACCCCTCTGCGGTTTAGATCACCTGAAAACTGTTTGACAAGGAGAAAGCTCTAAAAGCTGGACAAAAAGGTGATGTTTTTCATCAAAAAAACTGATGTTTATCCTGTAAGAATTTTGTAATGTCAAAAATTTGCTAAGCTAACTTGAATTGACTTGATTTGAATTTAATTGAATGTAGAACAAACTTGGGGCCAGATTTACTAAACAGGGCACACTAGCATGAGAGCGCAATTCCAAAAAGCGGAGTGGAAAGTACTGTGCATGATCTACTGACAATGAGCAAATTAAAGAACACTGAGGCAGCCAGATCTTTCCATAATGACCAAAGCAATCTACCAAGAGCAGCACAAATTAGTGTCTGGTTTAAGCAAAAACCAGTAAATGGACTTGCATTGTTCATTTAATACATTTTGCGTCAGAAAGTGAAACTCCCACAAACGCATGTGCAATAAGGTCAGCTGCAAAAATGTTCACACCCTTTCAGCGCAAATTTTTCCCTGGTTTTCTTTTGTAAAATTTAGTAATTTTTTTAATGCCAAAAGAGGGTATGCACTAGTGCAAGCTGTTAATAATCTGCTCTGCATGTAGAACATACTTGATCATCTGCTTTGCAGCCTTGCTTACCCCTGTGTTGGTGGTCTCATAATCTCTTAAAAATTTCACATTAGTGTTCTCCGTGGTTGGAATCTCTGCTGGACATTTAGCGGTGATCATCATATCTAGTGCTGAACGCACCTTTAATGAAATACATAAACAAACAAAGAAACAAACAAAAAAAACAGATGTGTAATTCGAAAAGGAATATTTCAAGAGATAATTTAAAATGTTTGTACACAGTAATGTTATTTTATTCTATGGTAACTAAATATTAAGAAATATAAAACAAACAAAAACCTCAGCTGCAGAAGCATTGAAAGGCAAAGGGAGGGACGGAACTCCACCCCACAGCAGTGTGAACGTCTCCATGCTAGCCTGGCCTTTCACATCCTCTGTAACTGTGATGTTAGTATCTGAGCCCATGATCAAGTAGTCAAGATCCTTAAAGTCACCTGAGATAATTCAAAAAATGATAAAAAAAATATATATATATATTGCAAAATACTCTTAAATGTACTGGAATACTTTAAAAGCAACATGAAAGGCAACAACCAAAAAAACACCCTAATGTACATAATACAACAGAATAATTTATATATATATATATATATATATATATATATATATATATATATATATATATATATATATATATATACATATATATATATATATATATATATATATATATTTCACCATAAATTATATCATAATTTGTACTTTTTACTTTCAATAAAACACATATCTAACAGTATTTTACACTGTCCAGTTAAATCATTTTTTTTTAAAATATAGAGGTGACTAAATAAAGAGTGACACGTTGTTGGCCAATTAACCAGTAAGAACATTAGGTTTTAACTGTAGCATTTATAAATTAGTTTCATTACAAACATTTTTTATTACAATTTATATTTTTACAAAAATGTTGTGTAATGGGTACTTGGTCACAGGAAAGTTTGTTAAAGTACATATCTCATGTAAGAGATGACAGAGAAATCAGTCAAAGAATCTTGATTTAAAAAAAATATACACTGCTGTTCAAAAGTTTGGGGTCGGTAAGATTTTTAATGTTTTTAAAAGAAGTCTCTTCTGCTCACCAAGGCTGCATTTATTTAATTAAAAATACAAAAAAAACAGTAATATTGTGACATATTATTTTAAATGTAAAACAGCTGTTTTCTATGTGAATATATACTAAAGTATAATTTATTCCTGTGATCAAAGCTGAATTTTCAGCATCATTACTCCAGTCTTCAGTGTCACATGACATGATCCTTCGGAAATCATTCTAATGTGATTATTTGATCCTCAAGAAACATTTATGATTATTATCACAGTTGAAAACAGTTGTGCTGCTTCATTTTTTGTGCAAACCGTGATTCATTTTTTTCAGGATTCTTTGAAAGTTCAAGAGAAAAGCATTTAATTAAAAAATAAATATGTTGCAATATTTTGCACTGTCACTTTGGATCAATTTAATCCGTCCTTTCTGAAGAAAAGTATTCATTTCTTTTTAAACAAAAATTGTATTGACCCCAAACTTTTGAACGGTAGTGTATAGTTTTAAGTTCACCTCTGTTAGAGTTGAATGTCACATTGTACAGTGACTCATTGTACAGTTCTTGCTTTGTGACTGTAACGCTGTCTGGTTTAACTGTCCACAAATCATTCAGAGCGTTCTGCAACTCCATCGCTGATGCACTAACTGGGATCGGCCCTACAACATGCAAAGCAACTCCAGTAAACATTACAAACAAGCAAACAAAGCCGTAATGCAGAGGGGTGAATTCAAAAATTAGAAGCACATGAAAATTTTATATTTTAGCTTTATCAAACACACATTTATAGTGCTGTGTGAACTAATGCACCTGTTTTAAGATCTCCATATGCCAGGAAGTAGTATGTGCTTTCACAATTGCTCAGAGAGAAACAATCACTGCTGATTCTCAGAGTCTGGACCTCATTGATGGGGGTTATTGGCATCCACCCCACGAAACGAACCACCTAAAACAATAAAAAAAAAAAAAAAAAATTGTAATGTTTCTGCAGGTGCATTACAGAAAATGAATCCCTAAGGTCCTTCCTTTACCTAAAGTGCATCTATGAGCTCACTTACCTGTTTTTCAGGTACTATATCATAGTATGCATTAATCTGTTGTCTCTCATTAACAGCTTCAATTGTCTGCTGGGCCGTGAAAGGGCTGATCTCTTTGAAAAAGGCCACATCCACTGATGCTACTACTCCATACTCCTGCACTAGAATCTCAATGTAGTACCTGTAGCACATTGAAAGATGTTTCATATTGACTATACTGTAATCAATGTACTGTAGTCAAAATTAACAATAATAATGACAAAAAGACTAATAGATAGCAAACATTTATGATTTGTTTTAATATTTTTTACTTGAAAACCTTCACTTACGGTTTTCCCTTCTCTAAGCGCATGACATCTGACCTCTGAGTGCCATAGCTGAAGAAACTGCTTGTATAGTAAGGCTGTGATGCAATCTTTACCTGAAATAAAACAAAATGCTTAAATTTAAATTAAATTAAAACATGATTGTAAGTTACTAGCCTCTACATAGCCTGTGAACTGTCAGTGTATTGCTAGCACTTAGCACACTTTTTATTTTTAAAGCTTAAACACTCATAATTAATCCTGTAAAAAACGTTTTGGAAATTTGACATCATTACCATGGAAAGGGAACTTTAATCCTTTTAGCTGGCTTAATTTTCGTGATATCAACTTCAAATTTGGAAACAACTTGGTTAAACACACGGCTTCAGTTTTTCTAGCAATTTTACAGTCCAAATTATTTTGTAAAATATTTTGTGTAAAATAAAAAACATTTAGTTCAGTACATTTGTTCTCTTACGAGAGGTTCTCTCGTATTGCGTAAGCTAGCTTACGCTACGGGAAAGATTTCATCTTTCTGAGAAATTGAAGCCAAAAAAATTATCCTATAATTTTGTATCCATTGTCAACGCAGTTCAGCTGCAGCAGACCATGAGAGGGCTAGCTAGCCGCTCATTGGTTCGCTCACGGAGAACTGCTTAAGCCTATGAGGGAGCGCGAGTGAACCCGCGACCAATGAGAGTCTGACTCGCTCTCATTACGTCACCGCCCGCCGAAACGGGTGTGGACGAGACTATAAATTCCCCGAAATAGGCTGAATACTCTGATTTTTTCATTCTTCAGCGACGCAACCGCATCTGCTGATCCTGAGAGAAGCCGCCGTCGTCGAGAAGGCATCTCTAGCGAGCTTCTGGGAGACTGAGGAAGCCGGCCGTCTTCGCCACCTTCAGCCGTCCTGCGAGCTAGCGCCATCCGACGGATTTGTATCCTTTTTACAAAAATGCTTCCTATATATTGTTGTATCTAAAAGAGCGAGCGTCTTTTTCAAGATGTCTCGTAAATTTTCTTGCTGCTCTGCCGCGCTCCCCTCGAGGCTGGGGACCGTCACCTCTTCTGCGCTCTCTGCCTTGGATTGGAGCACGCCGAGCTCGCCCCCGCTGTGGCGGCTGAGAGCTATGCGAAACAACAACTACCATTGTTGACCCTGCGGGCTCGACTTCGGCCACTAAAGATGCTTCCGTGCCGCCTCTGACTTCGCCGCGGAAGAAGAAACGGCGCTTTCAGAGGCGCCGGAACCCCAGCCGGAAGCGTTCATCCCGCCGGAGCCTTCGCCTCCCGCTCTCCTTCTCCGCCGCTTCCGGACATACAGCTGCCGCCGAGTGGCCGCTCTGTTGCCTCCGATGACGCCGCGGACACCAAGGAGATATGTTCGCTTCTCGCTTCAGACGGTGAGGATTGGTCCGATTCTCACGACTCCTCGGCCCGAGAATCAACCGGGACCCGCGCTGGAATCGAGGAGGAATTAATGCACCTCCTCTCACAGGCCGTTGAACGCCTCGGGCTCGATTGGTCTCCTTCCCCCGAGCAGACCATCAACCGCATGGACGGCAGCTACTTCCGCCAGCGCTCGACTCCCGCCGCTAAACGGGCTGCGCCCTTTCTGCCTGAACTGCACGCAGAACTCACAAAGTCCTGGAACGCCCCGCTCTCTGCTAGAACTCGCTCTGACTCTTCCACAACGTGTCGCGTTGTGGACGGAGCCGCAGAGAAGGGCTATCTCTCCCTTTCCCCCCTGTAGAGGACCTGGTCGCCGCACATCTATGCCGCCCTCCGCGAGATGGCGCTCATCACCTGTGCTACCCGCTAAAGCCTGCAGTGCGACTTCAAGCTTTCACGCCCGAGCATACTCAGCCGCCGGCCAAGCAGCTTCTGTTCACTTTTTACAGTGACTAAATGTTTTAAGGAGTCCTTGTTACAGTGTAAATACACAAATATACGTAATGAGTATAGGGTTATGGTTTGGTCACTCCATGACCGTCCTTCAGATACTACAGGGTGAAGTACTTCGTGAATGGGACGAGAGCGGGGGTAAAAAAAATCCCCCTTCAGTTGCGGATTGAGGATTTCCCGCGATTTTTGTTCTGCCTCGTCGCGCTAGCTCCTCTGCAGGCCGCTCACGTGACCAGCCTCCTGCACGAGCCCCACCCTAGCGCCTAGCTCAACACAGTCAGACTTCTCAGCGACACTAGGGCGGTCGCCCTCGCTCTCGCTCTGACAGCCGCCACAGACCGCCGCCTCCCCGGGGGCCTCGGCAGAGGATCGCGCTGAAAACTGATCACTTGAAGTCTGCCTAGCGTGGTTGAGAAAAAGACGGCGCTCTCCCGCCGCGGCCAGACCGCCGTCAAAGTTTCGCCCTCTGTTAGTCCCCGCTCACGCGGCTACTACAGCAGTGTACCCCGCCATTACCAAGCCGGTATCCCTTCCCGCTTGCATGAGCACAAACGCCGTGTTTACGGCGTCCCAGAGAAATCTCAAAAAGAGCGTAAAAGCCTCTTGTGTAGAAAATGTGCCCACAACACTGTGTTCACTCATACACAAAGACACTCCTGTTCCCGTGTCTCACACAGGGTCCACTCTCATAAAGCGGTCCCAACCCGCTCGAGTTTCAGAGTACATAAGCGCGCCCACGAGCCCGTGTGCGCGTCCCACCTCTGTTACACGGTCCATAAACTTGTGTAGAGAATGTGCCCACAACACTGTGTTCACTCATACACAAAGACACTCCAGTTCCTCTGTCTCACAGAGTCCACTCTCATAAAGCGGGCCAAGCCTGCTCGAGTCTCAGAGTGCATAAGCGCGCCCACAAGCCCGTGTGCGCGTCTCACCTCTATTCACTCTGTTACAGGGCCCATAAACTCCTCGCCGAGTGTCCCGCTGTTGTAAACACTATCAGCGCGCTCACGCAGCCCGCGAAGTGCAGCGACGGGGACCATATAGCCATTCACCCCCTAGCGTCACACTTCAAAGCGTGGGAAGCTATTCCGGGAATCTCCCAGTGGGTGTTAAACACAATAAAGCTAGGCTATCGCTTACAGTTTTGCCGCCGCCCTCCTCGCTTCCGAGCGTGGCTAGAAACTACCGTGAACCCAGAAGCAGTGACGCTGCTACGTTCAGAGATAGCAATTCTGTTGTGCAAAAAGGCTATAGAGAGAGTGCCTCTGTCTATGAGCGAGTCGGGATTTCACGGCCGTTATTTTCTTGTCCCCAAGAAAGACGGCGGTCTCAGACCAATATTAGACCTCAGATCTCTGAACAAAGTTCTCATGAAGAGACCGCTCAAAATGCTCACTATCAGAAAACTCCTCGCGCAGGTGCGCCAGGGGGACTGGTTCATATCACTAGATCTGAAAGATGCATACTTTCAGATCCAGATAAATCCCCTTCACAGGCCATTCTTACGTTTCGCCTTCGAAGGCCAGGTTTATCAATACACCGTCCTACCGTTCGGCTTATCCCTAGCACACCGTACGTTCACGAAGTGCATGGATGCGGCGCTCGCCCCTGCGGAGTCAGGGGCTGCGAATACTGAACTACTTGGACGACTGGCTGATTTTGGCACAATCTCAGAGAGAGTTACTGTCTCATCGTACAGTTCTCCTCGACCATCTGAAAGCTTTGGGCCTCTCTGTCAACTGGACAAAGAGCGTACTACAACCCAGTCAGACTATCTCCTTCTTGGGTATAGAGCTGGACTCGGTCACGATGACGGTGCGTCTGTCAACGCAGCGTGCGCACCGTGTGCAGCGTCTCGCCGCATCTTTTCAGATGAACAGACTCACGCCTTCGAAAACATTTCAGAGAGCGTTGGGTTGTATGGCCTCAGCCTCCGCGGTACTCCAGCTGGGGTTACTGCGCATGCGCCCGCTTCAGCTTTGGTTGAAGAGCCGTGTGTCTCACCGAGCATGGACCACGGGTCGCCAGCTGATAAAGGTAACGCAGACCTGTATCACAGCTCTGCAGCCATGGTCTGTGGCAGAATGGTTTCAGCGGGGCGTTTTCATGGGGACAGTTTCACGCCGAAAAGTCATCTCGACAGACGCCTCCAACACGGGTTGGGGAGCGGTCTGCGAGGGCTCACCGGCCTTCGGCCCCTGGTCAGCTCAAGAGAGCCTCCTACACAAAAACTGTTTGGAGATGTTGGCGGTCGAGAACGCGCTCATGCGTTTTTCTCCCGCGCATTCAGGGCCACCACGTGCCGATCCGTTCGGACAATATAGCCGTGGTCTCTTATCTAAACCGTCAGGGCGGAGTCAGATCCAGGAATCTTTTCCAGCTGACAGAACGCATCTTAGTTTGGTCTCAGTGTCACCTGCTCTCGCTCAGAGCGACGCACGTGCCGGGACATCTGAACGACGGTCCAGACAGCCTGTCCAGGAACCCCATCCCCCGGGGAGTGGTCCCTGCATCCTCTTACAGTTCAGAAACTGTGGCGTTTATTCGGCAGAGCAGAGGTGGACCTCTTTGCCTCGGCGGAGAACACCCACTGCCCAATATTTTTCTCAAGGAGCGAGGACGCGCTAGCCCAGACCTGGTCCAGCCGCCCGCTTTATGCTTTCCCTCCGGTCTCTCTGCTACCACAGGTGCTTCAGAGAATCAGAGAAACGCAGCACTCGGTGCTCCTCATAGCGCTGGGAGGGTCATACTTGGTTTCCGGAGCTCACGCAGCTGTCACAGACAGCGCCGTGGCCCATTCCAGTCAGAGCAGATCTCCTCTCCCAAGCTCGAGGCACGATCTAGCATCCCCACCCAGAGCGCTGGGCGTTACACGCGTGGGTGCTCAACAACTAACCGTTGTTTTGCCAGAGGGAGTGTTAAACACGATCATGCAGGCTAGAGCGGCTTCTACCAGAAGGCTCTATGCGTCAAAATGGTCTGTGTTCTCAAAGTGGTGCACCGAAAAGGGTCTGGACCCACGGTTATGCGAGGTTCCCTCTTTGCTAAATTTTCTCCAAGAGATGCTGGACAAGGGCAGATCCCCGTCCACTCTTAAGGTACATGTAGCAGCCGTCGCGGTTCGCTGAACCCCGGCACGGCCAGTCACTGGGTAAAGATGGGTTGGTCGTCCGCTTCCTCAGGGGAGCTAGAAGGATGAACCCCCCATGCCCCCCTTCGGTGCCGATTTGGGACCTTTCCATAGTTCTTGATGCTATGAAAGCCCCCCCATTCGAACCGTTAAACACCGTGGACCTAAAGTACCTGTCGCTAAAGACCGTTTTTCTACTCGCGCTCGCATCAGTAAAACGGGTGGGAGACCTACACGCGCTGTCCTCCAGCGCGTCCTGTCTCGAGTTTGGACCTAATGACTCCTTAGTCGTTCTCAAACCTAGGCATGGTTATGTCCCCAAGGCGATCGGCACCCCGTTCAGGGCACAAGTTATATCCCTATCGGCTCTGCCTGCATCCGATAGCGAATCTGATTCTAATCTCCTATGTCCGGTCAGGGCCCTGAGATTTTACGTTACTCGCACTGCTCCGGTCAGACGATCCGAGCAGCTTTTTGTTTCGTTCGGTGGGCGCACCAAGGGGTTGGCCGCCTCGAAACAGTCCCTATCCAGATGGATTGTTGATGCCATTGCAGCCGCATACGCAAGACCTGCCATGCCCTCTGGGCATCAGGGCTCATTCCACTAGAGGCATGGCCTCATCGTGGGCATGGTCCAGCGGAATTTCCATTCACGACATTTGTGTGGCAGCGGGATGGGCTTCCCCCTCCACCTTTGTCAGATTTTACAATCTGGAAGTACCCGCCTTGCAGGCTATACTACTAGCAGTCTAGTGTGTTTCAGCTCTTCTGGTTGAGCTGCACTAGAGGGGGTTAATTACACAGACCGAGTTCGCTCTGTCGCTCTCTATCATGTGCTTATGTACTACACATTCACCAGCCCGCTCCGCTGGCCTTTTGTCACATGTACATTTATTCATTCCCACTTATAGAGTTCCCCGGGGTCCCCCCTGGGACTAATAGTGGATGCTTAGCACGCACGGCGTTGACCAGGTGTTCCCGTAGCGTAAGCTAGCTTACGCAATACGAGAGAACCTCTCGTAAGAGAACGAATCGGTTACCTAACGTAACCTCGGTTCTCTCTAGATGAGGGAACGAGTATTGCGTTCCTGGCCGTGCTTGTGCTACTAGCGTTTTCGCTTCAGTATATGAAAAAACCAGAGTATTCAGCCTATTTCAGGGAATTTATAGTCTCGTCCACACCCGTTTCGGCGGGCGGTGACGTAATGAGAGCGAGTCAGACTCTCATTGGTCGCGGGTTCACTCGCGCTCCCTCATAGGCTTAAGCAGTTCTCCGTGAGCGAACCAATGAGCGGCTAGCTAGCCCTCTCATGGTCTGCTGCAGCTGAACTGCGTTGACAATGGATACAAAATTATAGGATAATTTTTTTGGCTTCAATTTCTCAGAAAGATGAAATCTTTCCCGTTGCGTAAGCTAGCTTACGCAATACTCGTTCCCTCATCTAGAGAGAACTGAGGTTACGTTAGGTAACCGATTCGTTTTACAACTATATCAAACCTTTATCTTTTTTACACTTTAATGTTTCTAATGCTGCTTTCACTTCTGTAATAATCACTATAACCATTTAAGTTCAGATGCTCAAAAGGCAGCTAACAAGATAATTGCTTGCACTGATGACTACTGAAATTATGATATTGTCATTCAGGTACCTTATCCTGGGGAAGACCTGTCTTGCTGAAATATAGCTGGCATCGGTCGTCTGCTTTGATTCGGAAATAGTAGTTGTCGGTCTCCGTTGGAACAAAGAAACCATCACATCGTGCCACAAAGTTATCAATTTCATTGGGCCAAACAAAGGATAGCGAATCCACCCACTGGACAGAATATCCCGGCCAACTGGAATTATACTTCAGGACGTCCTCGAGAAGGTACGGAGAAGATCTGTTCCACATCTCCATTTTAAAACCTCTGCCACCTAAAAACATGATCATTTAACAATCACTCAATACAATCAAGACAGTACTGTAATAGGAATGTAAATTTTACATGTGTAATTAATTTCATAAATAGTTGGGGAGACCTCAGCATTTTGTAAATTTTTACTTTAATATTTTTCAGGGTAGGTTATAAAGTCAACTTCTATGTCCACCATTATTAACCAGAAAAAATATATTCTGTACTACAAATTAAATTTAAATTAAATTAAATTAAATTAAATTAAATTAAATTAAATTAAATTAAATTAAATTAAATTAAATTAAATTAAATACTAAGATCAAAGAGACTAATACAAAGAAATTATTAAAATTCCAGTTTCCTTGCTGTCAATTATGTAAAGGCTTCTGATATACAATGTCCTGTTGAAACCAGACAATCAGCTACGTGACAAAAGATAATCATGTTCTTGTTTGAGATAATGTGTTGTGACACTTCAACAATGTCAAAGCCAAATGTTCTCGCGTGTGGAGCGCAGAATTCCACTGTCGTGCCAACAGTGTCTATGGAGAATTTTGTTACAGTAATGTTACGTCACCATAAAAGATCTGATTTCAGATAAGCTTCTCACCAGGAAACACTGACATATTGTTTTTTTCATAACCAGGTGTTATGCAGACAATCCTCTCATTTGATATCTTCTGAATCTGACACTCACGACCTAAGAGAAAAAATTATAATAATAAAAATTATGATTAGTCACAATAATTGTTCATGTATATCACAGCAAATCAACATTATAAAATATATATATAGAAAATCAATATTATATATATATATATATATATATATATATATATATATATATATATATATATATATATATATATATATATACATATATTTATTTAATATTGATTTTCAAAGGATTACCTCCTACTAACACCATGGCTGGTTGGTCAGTCTCATCAAAGTAATGTCCCTGAATGGTCAGTAATGTGCCGCCCAATATGCTGCCCTCAGAGGGAGAAACTCCTGTCACCTCTGAAAGAGAACAGGCCATGTTTTTTTAATCAGATTTTTCATGCAGACAATTCCATGCTGTATAATTTAAGAAGAATAAATGTTATCCACACCTGCGTATGTCTGGAACATGGCAAGCTTGTTCAGTGCTGAGATGCTGAAAACCCCAAAGTCTGGCAAACTCCTAATAAAAAGAAAATATGAGTTTTGTCTACTTTTCTATTAACAGCATGTAGAGAATTTGATGTAAAGTTTGGTAAAGGAAAATAAAACTTCTCTGACCTCCCATATTGACTGTCGATAATGTAACTGAGGTTATGATGACCTGAAAACCAAAGGCAAAGACATTTAATCTGATAAAAATCTATAGTGAATGAATAATTATGAATGTTTTAATAATAACATGTCCTCACCAACATACGTTCCAGTCATTTTACAGCTCATATATCCCCACTGGCTGCTCTCAGAATCCAAAAAGATGGCCATACCTGAAAAATATTATGTGTATTTATAGAGGGTGCATTCACAAATAATGTTTACATTTATCAGTAATTTAATACTTACTTTTCATCTGAATTGGGTTTTAGAAGTTCACAAGGCATGCCTCCCATGTACGCTCTGTTCAAAGAAAACACATTAAAACAGTTTCAGACACACCTTATGTCAAGACAGAATATATTTAACATTCATACAGTTTATATTTTTCCATTGTGTATTAAACATTTCCAGACCGTAAAAATCTCGCATCCAGGCCACTTGAGCTTTTGTCCGTGTTGCTTCCGTACACATCAGTAAGATCCTTCCCCGCAGTGTCACCACAGTCCCTAAAGTTCATTCAGTTTAATTTTTTATAAAAAAAAAATGTTTTAGTGAAAGTTATAATTTTTTACAAACCAAAGCAGCAGAGCAAATGACAAAAACTAACAAAACTTACCTGGGGACCTGAGAGTGGACTGATAATTTGAATGCTAGGTGTATAGTATGTTCGGCTCTGTGAAAGCAGTGCATGTTTTTATGAATATATTGTAATATTTTGAGAAGAGTATATTTAAGCAGCATAATGAAGTCCATCTTACATACATAGAACATGCACCAGTAATTCCACTGATATCCATTACAAATGTTACTGGAAGGAATTGGCACGCCATCCACGCTGACCCGCACCACATAGTCATCTTCTGGCAGAGCTCAATATAATCAATATAAAGCTTTCTTTGAGAAAAATAAACTATCAACATTGCACATAACACTAAGTGGTACAACTATTTCAAAGAATAAAAATTTGATTATCTTCCCCATTTATGCACAAATATGACAGACTAAAGTCTGCTAGTAAACCTGTTATAAAAATCAAATGCAAAGGGAATTTAAAAATGTAGCCGTTTTTTTTTTTTTTTCAATAGTACATACATGTACATACATACAGAATAATTTAGAATAACATTAAAAGAAAGTTCATTAAAAAAAAAATTCACATTTTCAAATAGCATTAATAAGATTTTGAGCAACAAGAGCGGGGAAGATTTCAGGGAATGAACTACAGGGGTTGGACAATGAAACTGAAACACCTGGTTTTAGACCACAATAATTTATTAATATGGTGTAGGGCCTCCTTTTGTGGCCAATACAGCGTCAATTCGTCTTGGGAATGACATATACAAGTCCTGCACAGTGGTCAGAGGGATTTTAAGCCATTCTTCTTGCAGGATAGTGGCCAGGTCACGACGTGATGCTGGTGGAGGAAAATGTTTCCTGACTCGCTCCTCCAAAACACCCCAAAGTGGCTCAATAATATTTAGATGTGGTGACTGTGCAGGCCATGGGAGATGTTCAACTTCTTTCATGTTCATCAATCCAATCTTTCACCAGTCTTGCTGTGTGTATTGGTGCATTGTCATCCTGATACACGGCACAAAACTGTGCTCTTACCCTGCTAATTGGACCTTCACAGTCTGCTCTTATTGGTTCAATGTGCAATTAATGAAGATTGGCCACCAGGCTGGTCCAATTTAGCCATGAAACCTCCCACACTAAAATGAGAGGCGTTTCAGTTTCATTGTCCAACCCCTGTATATTCATTTTGATCTGTTCTCTCATTGCTTGTATTAACTCAGAAGTCTTGGATAAGTCATATCTAGACTGGTTGTGTTCCACAGAAGAAAACAAGTCACTTGGTTTGGAACAGCATGAGAGATCAGAGATCAAAATATTTTATATAGGCTCTATATCCACTAATTTATTTATTTCTCCAAAGTTTTAGAAATCAGTCAAAATGTATATTCCATGCATCCCTGATCCCTTTCCTATATGATTTTCACATTTTGTAGCTATGTAAAAGAAATCTTAATACAATGCCATGACTAGCCTACAATCAAGTTAAAAGACTACTAGCCTATATATCTGATTCACTGCTTACCGTGTATAACACATGATCTGATTGGAGTGACTGGAGTCTTTCTCGACATCACAGGGAACAGATCTGGTTCGGGACACCAGCGTCACAATGTTACCGAAGTTTGGGTCATTGGCATTAAGATTGAACTGATTGGCTTGAGCAAAACCTGAAGGGAAAAAACGCTATAAGAGACCTTAAACTGTTTCTGATTAAAAAATCAGAAATTTGGGATTAATTTAAAAGCATATATTGATTATTTTTTAATACCTTGCCCCTCTATAGTCAGTCTTGTGCCGCCATTAACGCTTCCGATTTTTGGGGTCACTTTGTTGACACGTTGCGCTCCTGTCAGGACAGACATAGGCTACTAAAATCTATTCATTTTAATGTCTGTAACGCTTTTAGGCTGACAACAGTGATATGAAATTAAGCAAAACGTTCAGAATGAAGGAGGTATACAACAATAAAAGTGGAAGATAAATCCATCGCGTAGCCTACCTGCAGAACTCCACAGTAAAATACAAACAATGAGCAGTGGCAGGTGAAGCTCCCGTCGCACGTGCCTCATCCTGACAGACTCGCGCGCTTAAAGCAAATCAGCCTGCGGATACTGTATCCCTTCTGCACAAACAATATACATTTACCATTTGTGTTTACACTTGTCATTTGTATTTCTATTAAAAAAACATATTTTAACATCTTCGTCTGAAAACAATGCTGAACAGATAGGCTACCTATTCAGGCTATTGAGGCTATAACCTTTTCAATATGGACAATAACGTAAACATTGCCTACATTAAAACATGACACCGTTAATATTTAAAGGTTAGGCTATAGCTATATATTAAATATAAATATATATTTGTTAATAAAAAGGTTAAAATAGTAGATTATTCTTGAAGGTGACAACAGGAAATAAGTGTTCTAAAAGTAATCAATATGTAATATCATATTTGTATGTAAGTTGTAGGCTACTTTGTGTATTATTTGAAAATGAAAATCAATATTATATTATTAAAACAGAGATTACTAAATAAGAAAATTATAGAAATGTGGAAAATTCTTCAAAGTTCAGACTGACACAATTAAGACTCACATACCTGTACACTCTTGCCTATCCAAACACCCGCTCATTTGTTAAGAGGAGCTCTCTCTCTCTTTTTATAGACTACCAGCCCACAGGCAAGAAGTAATTCGCTTCTCCTTTGTGTCTCAGGTGATCATGAACATTGCTGTCATTCTACAAGCTAGACTTTTATTCTTACTCGGTGTACCTTAACAAACACCAAAAAAACTTCACAGATAACAATGCTTATTTAAAACTCACTGACCTTTGTGCAATAGACTAGACTATATGTAGACTATAAATAGACTATTTAATGTCCCTAAATGTAATCCATTTGAATGACCTAAAACAAGATGAAATCAAGAAGATTTACAAGGAGAATTCTTGTACTGATTCAGTGATAAGTCATACACTTGAGCAAATTGTCAGTATCAATGCAACCAAACAACAGCCCATATATAAAATGATGATTTTGGTGATTAAGATGATGTGTTGTGTTGGCACTTATATCCAAGAGTGATCTCCATTAATCTTTGTTGTATTACATGCAGCCTACACTGTTTTTGCATGAGAGGCCATTTGAATAGTGAAGCATGTATTTATATCCAGGTAAATTTTATCAACTAAATAATTAAAATTAAAGTTAGTTAGATAAAAACATACACACACGATTCTCTTGTTTGTAGTGCTGACGAATTACTTTCAAGTTCAATTACAATGTCATTAACACAGATTACACTCATGCACCAAATATAAGCGAATATTGTGCAAATTGTCATTGTTCGTGTCAATGTAGCTTTTTTAACACACAGTAGGCTATATGTTTTATTTGTACCTACCTGTTGTTGAGTACCAGTAAAAAAAATAAAAAAATAAAAAAACTCATAAAAGACTCTCATGCTTTTGCCAAATGCGAATCCAGTCCAGCATCAGTCACAAAGTAAAGTGCATAGCTAAAAACAGCTTGATTATTTGCATAACACATTTACACATCCCAGCTAAGTGTACTCAAGTGTAGACTACAAAATAAAACAAACTGTCTTTAAAAAAAAAAAAAATGTAGACTGTTTAAACTAGAGTTAGTTAACAAAAATTAGCGGTTACATCTTTTTAGATGTAAACAAATGAAAAATACAATGTAAACAACTATATATATTTAATAATAATCTATAATAAGTCATTATTTATGTTGGCCAATAAAACGAAAACTACAGACTCAATTTCCCAGAATCCCGTGCGGTTGGTCCGTCTAAAAACTTGTCCGCGTTTTAGCGTGTGCATTACAGTAAAAGCTTATTTCCTGTTACTACCAACGTTAGATTTTGGTTTTATTAAATACATTTATCCTCGAACTGAATGTACTGTTTCTTTGGAATATAATTTTTAAGAAATATGGCTTCACCGAATTGCTCATTGAAGGTAAACAGAGAGTTGCTGGATCCCAGTTTTGAAAGTTACAGGCTTTCACTGGACTCTATTCCTACTTACAATGTAGAACTGGATGCAGGTGAGAAAAACATTTATTTTACCTGTAATAGTCTGATTTTGTTCATTGTATAAGTGTTTATATACCAAAAGGCGTTTGATTCTGCACAGTGAGCTGTATTGTCATTATTATAACCGCGTACAGAAAATGCAGCTCTACAACATGTGCAGTGCTCTTTATGAATTGCCAGATGTGTGCATCTTTGTTATGATTTTAAAGTTAGCCCAAAGCTGTGTTTAGGGCACATGACATCATATATAGTTTGTGATGCCTTCTTGGGATGTCTGCTGCATGCATCAGTAATGCGTTCTTTCTTTCAGCTGTGGCTGAGGTTAAACTGAAAGACAGTCAGTACACCCTGGACCATGTGAGAGCATTTGGTATGTACAACTACCTTCATATAGATCCCTGGTACGAAGACAGCGTCTACTTTGTTGACAGCAAGGGCCGGGTTCTCAATCTAACAGTCACATTGGTGAGTCTCTTAATGTTATTTCTGAAACATGGAGTATAAGGGCCACATATTTTGATTAACTTATATTTCCACCCATTAGCACATAGCTACTGTATTTTCTCTCCCCTAGAATGCATGTCTGGGTCAGAAACAAATATACATTCTTAATAAATATAGCCTACTAAACAGGTAAATAGGTACTCCGCAAACTTCCAAGGATGCCACTGGGTGACTTAAAATTATGTCATTTATATATATAGTCTGTGTGTGTGTGTTTAAATCATTTAAAGGTATCCTGTTATGCCCTTTTACGAAGACTTGATTTAGTTTTTGGGGTGTACTAGAATATGTTTTCAGGCCTGATTGTTCATAAAACTAGCTTGGTTAAAACCAGACCATTCTCAGTAGTAGTAACTGGCAAAGCTTCATAGACAAATCATTTCCAAAGCCCCAACGTTTCTGATTGGTGCCTCGATTTCAACGGATTAGAAATGGGCTTGAATGAGCTCTTTGCCAGACTTACTTGCAGAGCAAATCTAAATTTGCCGGAAGTTGTCTGGGTTTTCCCAGGCTATCAAAAAACATTATTTTTCACATATTTTACATTATTACAGCACCTCTTTATTCAGTCTGGCTCGAACACGGCAACACGCCGATTTTGATGAAGCCCCTCCTTCCGAAAAACGCTGCAATTGGTTAGCTGGCCTAGTGTGTTATGATAGCCACCGCTTAGTGCGTGTTCGGGAAATGTCCCACCTCCATAACTGCGAGTTCTTCTCTAGTGGAAATATGAATAAGCGTCAATTAAATCAATTCGAGCACGATTTAGACCCTGACAATGTTAACAAACCAGAGGATCTTGCAGAACAGACTTTGCAAGCACGGATTTTACAGGACGTTTCAGGGTGGTATGTTTTTTTTATTAATTTTCTTATATACAATGTTATCCACCATTTAATTGTGATATTTTCTGGAAAACTAATGTAATACAAACAGTAATCGATCACAAAACCATGGTTAATTTTCCTAAGGAGCGGTGAACCGTCATACAAAAGCAACAGAAAACAAGTTGTTCTCCATAAAATGTGCAGCGCACAGATAAACATTTGGGTTATAATGTTCATGAAAAGTGTTTTAAATAAATTTTAACCACTCTTAAGTTCGTCAGCTTTAGGAAGGTCATACAAGTTTTGGAAATGGGGTGGGGAAAAAAACAATGTCTCTTTGACATAGCGACAGCACTGTCTTCTCTAATGCAGCTCAACCAGGCCGTCCCCTTTTTTGTGTATTGCGTGGGCGTGGATTATTCAAATAAGGAACATTGTGACATCGTAAGATCTGGAAAAAACGTGTTGTATAGTCCAAACGAGTCGTTCGTTTTAGTTCTTGGAAAGTGGATTCTGTTTAGTAAAATATCTCCCTTTGGAGTGGAGCTTTGTAAGCTTACAGACCTTTTTAATGCTCAAACAGCTAAATTACACACTAAATAAAGTAGAAAAGTGGAAAGGCATTAGGAGGACCCCCTTAATATCAACACTCCCAGTTTCTGTTAATAAAAAAGTTTGAAAACAAGAAATGCGGTCATAATTGCAGCAGAGGTAAAAGGCCAAAATGGAGGGTCTTCGATTATTGTGTTAAAAATGGGGGGGTTTTGAGTTAAAAGGTTGACTAGCACAGTTCTACATGTATGTTCTATACAGTATATGTTTTGAACCAGGGGATACAGCGGGTGCTTCTCATTTTGAAGGCTGCGTCCTAGTAAGGCTGCATATCTCATCACAAAGCTCTGTGAAAGGATGTCTCAACTTGATGGGTCGTATCATTCTAGCATTTAATGCTGAGGAGGAGTTTAGCTTACAAACCTCAGAAGGACTCAAGGCAGAAATGCAAAACCGATACAGCCTGCTGACTGAGAAGCATCCAGCATGTAGTTTTAGACTATTTCTATTTTTTTCTTTTACCAGCAGAGGGCATTCATGGTTTATCGTTGTGTCAAAGTAGAAGTTTTGATCAAATCTTGAGTTTACCATACAGTATATTAAAAAAAACCTTATTATCTTGTTCAGTATTGTACATATTTGCTTTATTAAAACCAAAGTCATCTTATAAATAACAGAAAGCAGTTTATAGTGCTCACAGTGTAATGACAATCTAGGGTTGTGCGGTATTTCCACATTGGTTAACTTATAGGCCAGTATTATTGATTTTATTTTTGATATTGGATATTTAATTGTGAATGTTCATTTAAATCTGTTTTAGCTTACCTTCTCCTAAAAATAAATCTTTAAAAAATGAATTTATTAATGCGCAGTTCATGTTGTCATGCCTACATTTTCTTGTATTATTTAAAATGATTTTCTGTTTTTTAGTGTTTTAATTTTTAGGAGTTTGATTTCAGATGCATTACTTTCTCAAAGGAACCAAACAATTGCTTAATAAGTTAACATTCACAAATGCATAATATAATTAAAATTCACAAATGCATAATAAGATGAAATGCAGCGTTGTTTTGTTCCGAGCTAGTTTTAAATCATATGCTGATGATTCGAATGTAATTTATGTCATTCTTGCTACTGACATGCTGGGTTAAGAAATGACTCGTTATGAATGTGCCAGTTGCGCTATAATTACAGCTAACATACTGCAATTATCTCTCCTTGGGGACTGTTTGTATTCTCTCAAAGGTTCTAGACGGGGGCATTTTACCTCTGGGAAAGAAGTGAAAACTGAGATGGATCTGTTTGAAGCTCCATGGCAACCAAAGGCCAATTGCTACCCAATTCTTTGGAAAAATAGCTACCTTATAGAGAGTGTAATTGATGATTATTAAGTTCATTGTAATCCTTTTCAAATTGCTGCCTTTGAAGTTCAGGAACATGCAGACTTGGATGTATGGCACTTATTAGTTTTACTTCTTAATAGTTTCATTGGCTGTTTAAAAGATTTTTGGCTTGAGGTTGATTCAGTAAGCCCTTGTAAAGAAAATGACCTTAGTGAGATGGTGGATCGTCGTGGTACACAAAACAAGTTCTTTCACATTGATTGGTTGAATTTATGTTAACTTTGGATTTGATGCATTGCTGGCTTGCTTAGAGCTTTATTAGTTTAGTTTTAATCATCTAAACTGGTAACCAGAAAAGTTGACATTCATACCCTTTGCGGATTGATCCATTGATGTTCCTACCTCAATGTAATTGCATGTATTTCCATTTGCATTGTGCACCAAAATACATACAGATTAATCATGTCTATATGTTATAAAGTCAGAGTTGTGAGATCTCGCAATTGCAAGAAAAATGTGGTTTATATCTCACAATTCTGACTTTGTTACTGGCAATTCTGACTTTTTTTCTCTTGCAATTCTGATTTTATTACTCGCAATTGTGAGTTTATATCTCACAATTCTGAGAAAAATAGAATTGCGAGATAGTCGCAATTATCTTTTAAATTGTTTTATTTCATGGCAGAAACAAGCTTCCGTTTTCATATGGAATTCCCAAGCTGCTAAAATAATAAATAAATATACAAAGAAATGAAAAAAAAAACTAAAATAAATGAGTAGTTATACAGTAATTACAGCAATTTATGCAGTAATTATGTAAGTTGTGTGAAAAGCAGTTTTTTTCTTTTTTTTTCATGCTTATGCCTCTCAAAATGAGTCGTGGGTTAATATAGAGCAAAGATGACGTGAAATTGACGCCTAATTGAAATTTAGTCTGGCAAACTCTGACTAATTTACTCGCATATGACTTTTATTAACAAATTTGGGTCCGTTTAGAAATGTTTCCTTGTGAAAGTGAACCGAAACCCAAAAGAAATTGCAACATTGTAACAATTTTAGGTCTGAAAATGCCCTTAGACTTCTGTTCCCTATGGTTTAGAGATGGTCTAGGTTTGGTTTTCAGAGACAGCATAATTGACAGGTGTCCATACTATTTTCCCAGGACACAGCCTTGGGCAAACCTCGTGAGATGTTCCTTTTTGAATCGGACCCAAGCTTGTGTGAGGGGGAACAGTTGTGTGCTTCCCTGAGCCTGACCTCCGCGACTTGGGCCGCACTGTCCGATGGAGCCGGAAAGTTGACTCTATTGCGCACCAGCAAGAGGGGAGAGAGTTCACATCTTAAATGGGAGGTGTGGGAAGTTACATTTCTCACTCAATATTAGTTTTTAATTGTTGGTTTGAGATTGATTGAGAGTTTAATTAATTTTTACACGTTTACATATTTTGCATGTATACTGTTTTTATTTGTACTCCCAGCCGATGTTCAGTGAGCGTCTAGGAGAGCCGTTCATCATCGTTCACAGCCTGGCTCACGTGCGGTCTCATGTTCATACCATTGAAGTTTGCTTCTGAGAGTCCAGAAAGATCCATCTGATACCAAAGGCAGCGGTTTTCTCAATCTCACTGGAGTGGATCACTGTGGACAACTCTGTTGGAGAGGAAGAGAGTGAGTGTCTCCCTGTTGTTCAGCTCAAATTATTTCAACTCTTATTTAAAAACAGGAACTGTTAAAACTGTTTAAAGCATTTTCAATTACCTTTTTGGACATCATTGTATATAATGACAATATATAGGGAAATGTACTCTAACATTCAATGTTTGGGGTTGGTAATTCACTAATGCTCACCATGGCTGCATTGATAAGATCACAAATACAGCAATATTGTGAAATATTATTACAATTTAAAATAACACTTTTTTATTTTAATATACAGTATTTATGCAATGTATTCCTTTGATCAAAGCTGAATTTTCAGTAGCGATTACTCCAGTCTTCAGTGATCTTTCAGAAATCATTCTAATGTGCTGATATTTGGTGATCAAGACGAGATATTTCTTATAATTATCAATAATAAATTTCTTTTTTTTATGGAAACCACGATACATTTATTTTCCAGAATTATTTGATGAATATAAAGTTCAAAGTAAATATATATATACTGTCACTTTTAATCAATTTAATGAATTCTTGCTAAATAAAAGTATTAATTCCTTTCAAATAATTGTAATGACCTTGTAAAGTGCTTTCTTTCTCACAGGTGAGGAGAGGAAGTATGGTATGAGGAAGAGGAGGATGATGAAGGGCAAGTCTGTCCCGCACTATGCTGCAGTGGAGCCTCTGGGTAAAGGAGTCGTTGTAGCCTCAGAGAAGCCATTCACTTTTACTGAGGTGGACGGACTTCCGCTTGAAGAACCACCTGCTGAGAATATGGAGGTGGAAAACTCAGGTGAGAACCAACTGTGAGGAAAACAGAAGGTCATGTTGGGATAACCATTACATTCAGATAGACAAAACAATCTGAAATAGTCCCAGGAACTTCTAGAACGTACAGTTTCACCACCGCACTAGATTACACTTGGACAGCATTCTGAAAGCTTGCAAGAAAAGACATTTGATGTTGTCACCAATCCAACTAGAAACTCTCAAGTGCTGCAGTCTTGTGGTAGTGCACTTTCATAGAATCAAGAATCAGAGGCTTTTTGTATCCAGAGAAACATCAGAAAGAATTATTCGAATAGAATTCCTCAGACTATGATGAGGACCATGCCATCAGTTTGGTTTATTTTTCTATTTTGGAAAAAGTTTATGTAAAGTAGGCCGATTTGTTTTATGTAAATATAGGGCAGCGGCATGACACATTGGAACAAAATATATTTCAATTATTTTCTATGTGACAGAATGAGGCTTAATAAACAGCAAGTTTTCGTGCTACAATATAATATATTGAATCCTGTCATGACAAGCAGTTAATGTTTATTTATATATTCTGTGATGAAATTGGTCTGACATTTTGAATAAACTAGCACCCCGGTTTCATTATCATTTGACATTTTCTTTATGCCAGCAAGTGCTAATTGCAAATATTGCTTCATTAGTGGTGCTCAGACTTGGACGGTAGAGTCCCTTCCGGTCAAATATTTGTTTATTTCCTCATTTAAAAAACAAAGAGTTTTTGTGTGTTTGAATTCTTCCTTTCTAGCAATCCTAAAATAGTCAATGATTGAATTCACCAAAAGCTTACAACAAAAATTCCAAACCTATCGATAGGTCCTCTTTCCCTCATTTCCTGTTTTTCCCTCTAACACCTGCATTATTAGTCATCTGAAAACCTGCGAGAGTGGGATTTTTTTAAAAGGCCATTTGTTTCCTGTGCTCCCTTTGAGCTTTTTTTCTGTGACATAAAGGAGTGATCTCGCTTCATCCTCTTCCTCTTTCTCTCTCTCATTTTAAGAGGCTGAGAGTTCTGAGAGACTCCATTGGTAGGTGGATAACATGGAGGTGCATTAGCTTGTTTCAGAAAGAGAGGTCGACCTTCCTTAGCCACAAAAGACTATTAATGGTCACACGCACACCAGACATTAATACTCTGTTGATGATGTGTTGATTTAAGGGTATATATATATATATATATATATATATATATATATATATATATATATATATATATATATATATATATATATATATATATATATATTTAAGTATATACGGTGAAGAGGGTGGGGAGAATCAATGTAGTGTGAATTAGAAGTCTTTTTGGACAAATATTAATAATTATTTAAATCTCTCTCTCTCTCTCTCTCTCTCTCTCTCTCTCTCTCTCTCTCTCTCTCACACACACACACACACACACACACACACACACTTTTCCATTTATCCATGGAACACAAATTAAAACAATGCAAGCACCCCTCCCCCCCCCTTTTTTTGATGAAAAAGATTAGCTTAGATATTCTTTAAAAATCATGGATTGTTATTGGGGTGAGTAAGGGGTGACAGTATGTTTTATTTATTTATTTATTTATTTATTTATTATTTTATATATAAAAATGGGCCCTTTTTAAAGGGATAGTTCACTTTGAAATTAATTTTTGATATGTTTTAGCTTACCTCAAGGGCATCCAAGATGTAGGTGTCTTTGTGGCCACATTATTTTCAATTTTGATATTTTTAGGTCAAACCGTTCTTGTCTGTCAGTCATATAATGCAAGCAATAGGGAACCACCTTAAAAAGCATACACAGAGAAGTCCAAATTAAATATGATTTAATGACTCGTAAACGTAAGTACACATTGATGACCTAAGACACGAAACGAGTGGTTTTTGTGAGAAAACGAACAGTATTTATATAGTTTTTACCTCTTGTAAACACAGCCACGTCCAAGTGATCTGAGATCGCGAGCGCTTCGGTCTTTTCCGGAAAGCACCGGAAGTGAAACCTCGCGCGTGTACGTCACTCATTGTTTACACAGAACAGAGATTGTAGGTAAGACTGCTAATTAAAAAGGTACTAATTTGCGCTTATCCGGGATGTTTAAAACCGTCGTAAATGAAAACAATTACAAAAAAATAAAAAATAAAACAATTGTATGAGTGACGTACACGCGCGAGGTTTCACTTCCGGTGCTTTCCGGAAAAGACCGAAGCGCTCGCGATCTCAGATCACTTGGACGTGGCTGTGTTTACAAGAGGTAAAAACTATATAAATACTGTTCGTTTTCTCACAAAAACCACTCGTTTCGTGTCTTAGGTCATCAATGTGTACTTACGTTTACGAGTCATTAAATCATGTTTAATTTGGACTTCTCTGTGTATGCTTTTTAAGGTGGTTCCCTATTGCCTGCATTATATGACTGACAGACAAGAACGGGTTGACCTAAAAATATCAAAATTGAAAATACTGCGGCCACAAAGACACCTACATCTTGGATGCCCTTGAGGTAAGCTAAAACATATCAAAAATTAATTCCAAAGTGAACTATCCCTTTAATATTTGTTATCCTTTTTTTTTATTACACCAAAACATGATTTAGGGTAATTTCACCCTCTTTACCCCTTAAAATTAAAGCAGCACCAGGTAACTTTTCAACCTTCATAATATATTTCCAAGTCTCTTGTGATGGTGCATCGACTTACAATAGGTTGAATGACACGTCTGCCATAGCCTGACGGGGTCTGTAGCGTTTTTAATCGTACTTTTAAACTTAGGGTTTCGGGTAGTAACCGCCGAACAAAGAGAACTACAAAATTCGACTGCTTTACGGCATATACGTCACTTCCACCACCGGGGTGGAACTTCCTTAAAATCGCAGGGCTCTCAAGTGTCACAGTCACTCATTTCGGTCTTTTGTCACGCTCTCCCGCCACACATTGTATTTCTCACGCTGAAAAACTATTTGTAATATATTTAATATGCCGCAGCGCTCTCACTGTGGAACCGGCAGGAATCAAGCGTCTCCTCTGGTGTTCTTCGTCTGGTGTTGTTAGCCAATCAGAAAATAGCACTATTGTATCTGGGTAACATTTAACGCAACAACCAATGACACCCCGTCGGCTGGGGTGTTTTTTGTCTGCCTGACTATGTTACGGAAGCTATCTTATCTTCCGTTTATCGTCATGAATCAGGTAATGATTATTTGTCTAATTGTCTTGCCTCAAGCTATAATTTTGCAGATTCATTTATGGTAGCTTGATATTATAATATTGACGATATATGGTTGTTATTATCTACCACTCAAACATTGCATTGAAGTATCATATAGATTCAGTAAAACGGTAACCAATAGACTAGGCTACTATAATGATGCTGGCTTGTAAACGTGAGCATCGCGATCATTTGTCATTAGAGAAAAAATAAAACCCATGAAATTATATTCATATGACATGCTGAAATATATGCCACTGTACCTGGGATGAAGACATTTCACACGCGACGCAAGCAGAACACCTGCATGTGACCTCCTCCTACAGTGTTCAGGGCTATCATGGTTGTCAACAAATGCACGTGCATGTAGGATGACAGTTTACGACAGTAGTAGAGGACAATACTGTTTCCCAACTGTAGGGGGACCCCCGAGAGCAAAAGTTACCTGGTGTTACTTTAAGACTTTTATTTTATACATGACCGTTATTGTGATTAATTCACCACATGGTCACATGGTGACAAGAAAACGGACAGACAGGCATGACTCGTCTCCCTATAAATGGACCATATTTTTTTACAGTATTTTATATTTAGCCTCAATGTTCACTTATATCAGTAATTAAATCAATAATCACATTTCCTATGACCATTTGCGCAATTTCTATTTCTGTGGAATTGTAAAGGTTATACAGTTTTTTGCTACTATACTTTAAGACAATGTATACTGACATTGGCAGTTACATTGTTGGTCATCGGTGTAAAATAAGCTGCTGAATACTCATGTGGGCAGATACATGTGCTCGTGGTTGTGATGTCACAACTAATATTTCTTAACAAGCCATTTTTTCTTTTTAGATTTGGGGAGGAGAGTTTTGCATAATGTCTACATAGTACATCAAACTCTTATTTCAAAAGACCAAATCCTTTTTTCCATGATATGTTCCCTTTATACACACGGAATCAGAGTGATTTAGCAGTGTCACGGAACATCTTTGCCCTTCTCTTCATTAATCTGTTTTGCTCAGCAAGATTCTGGTTGAGGCGCAAGTTGACTAGACCTGCAACAAAAGAAGATAATGAGCATACTGCTTTCAGTCCTCATCGCACTCTAAAGCAGCATTATGGCTTGAGAAAATTGTTCCAATTTCAGTAATAAGGTTTTGCCAGCACAGCTAAGACTGCGTGGGTGAGACTCCGACCCTTATTTCCTCATCCACCTCTCTTTTTACCTTCGGCTTCTGATTAAGAGATCAACTACCACAAACTTTTGTGAGGAATTCAGTAAGAATGAATTTGAACCTGCTTATAGTGTTGTATATTAGCACTTGCTGTATTCCATCACCCGATTCACTAGTTAAAATGAGAAACCTGGCCAAAAATCTGTGCCGAATGCAGTTTGCATTTTGCGATTCCCCATGTTGCAGGTCTTTTCTTAGTGCTACTGTACGCTGTAGAGGATTCTGCAGATTAAAATGATCTGGCACACTTTACTGAGGCTGTACAGCATCAATCCATCACTGTGATACAAACACCTGAATCAGCTCTTTAAAATGCTAAGTGTGCTCAAGTACATCATCTGGATGCCAGTATGATCAATATAAATTTTCATTAGAAAACACAACCATATTCTCTCATGCTCATGTATCTCTCTCAAGGCTACATTTATTTGATCAAAAATACGGTACAAACATTAATATTGTGAAGTATTAGTACTAAACAACTGTTTTCTATTTTAATACATTTTACCATGTACTTTATTCCAGTGATGGCAAAGCTGGATTTTCAGATATCATTAGTGTCAATTGATCCTTCAGATATCATTCTAATATGCTGATTTGGTGCTCAAGTAATAGTTATTATTATTATCAATATTGAAAACAGTTGTGCTGCTGCTTAATATTTTGTGTAATTTTTAGGATTGAATTGAATTAATGAATTAATGAATTGAAAGCTCAAAAGAAGAGCATTTATTTGAAATAGATTTTGTTGCATTATTAATGTCATTTTTGATCAATTCAATGCATATTTGCTAAATTGAAGTATTCATTTCTTTAAAAAGTAGTTTACTGTAAAAGTACTGTATATTGACACAAAGGTTTGCCACATTGTCCTGAGAATACCTCCTAAATTTGCTGGCAGCGCTACCTACTGGTTAAAACCATATAACCTTTTAAAACCACCACCAGATGTGCCATAACCAAACAAATCTACTTAACTTTACAGTTTTTGTGCCACAGGTGTATTTGTCTTTTCTTTTGTCATTTCTGCTTGCAGCTTTAACTCTGGAAAAGCAGAAACGGCTTTTTCTTTCCAGTTATGTTACTTCCTTTGCTAAATAAAGTCACACATTGACACAGAATGTTTCATACAGGTTTTATTTGTCATCTTTTGCAGTAGTGTCACAGTGACCTAGAATTCTCCGAACTCATACTTTGTTTTACGCACAATCACATAGTTAAATTATGTTAAATAGACAATGGAATTGAACAGACAAGGCTGCATAACAAAATACAGCTTAGTCTCATTATTTTAAAAGTTGTTGTTTTATCACTTTGTTGTTTTCAAGATATGCTCAGAAAATCTTTGTCTGTAGTGTTTCTTACCTGTTTTAGCAAAAAAAAAATCATGTGACGGTCTACCAGGTATCTGTGAAATTTAGTTATGCATTCATCCATAAACATCTGCTTTGTATCAGGTGTCACTTCTTCCATTGTTCCTATCACAGATCCCATCTACTTCTGGCAGCAAACAGAAGAGGATGTGACCATTTGTCTGCGTTTACCTGAAGGCACCACCAAAGATGACATCCGCTTCAAGCTCACCGTTGATTTTTTACGTGTCAGAGTAGGAGATTATGCACCGCTGCTGGACGGGCAACTGTTTGCTCCTGTAGATCCTGAGGCCAGCACTTGGACCATTCAAGATGATAAGAGGTAAAAAGATTCTGATAGTAGTTGGCACAACAAAATGTTGGTTTGTTAAAGAATTTTTTTTTACCCAAAAAATTAAAGGTCTTCTAAAGCCATTCAAAAGTGGGGAACAGACGAGAATAACTTTAGAATGAAATATTCCCTTGTGCTTCTTAAATCTCATATCCACAATAATGTTATATAGTCAGCTAACATAGATGAGCTTTTGTTAAAATTGCAAAAAGTGATTGTATTGGAAGTATCAGTAAGCAAAAATAAATTAATTTGCAGTTACACTTGGGATAATGGGATACACTTTTGACAAAGAATTGGGATAATAGAAAGTTTATTCTAAAGTAACTTAAAGGGTTTGTTTACCCAAAAATGAAAATTCTGTAATCATTCTGTCAAAATCTTACAACCGACTGGACAAAATTCTTAATGTCGTATGGACTACTTGTATGTCTTTATTTGGAGATGGACAATCCTTGGTCACTATATATGGAAAAGAACAGCCTGGACATTCTGCTAAGCATCCTCCTTTGTGTTCCACTGAAGAAAGAAAGTGGTCGTAATGACTTGAGGGTAAATAAAGGGTGACAGAATTTTCTTGAAATTAGTGGCCAACTTGAGAAAAATTTTACTAAAGCTTATGAAGTTTCACATTGTGTCTTGACAAAGGCTAAATATATTGTGGATATGCACAAGAGATTTTTGGCAAATGTTGAGCTGAAGCAACGCATATGGAGAACAACCGCCTACATTGTTGTATGTTTATGAGAGGTGTGAGTTGTCACTGTGCCTCCGTACACATTCATCACATGTATCAAGAATTGAAAGGTTTTAGCAACTAGTCATTTCTCAAAAATATGATTAGAGCGTTAGTTGTTCATCGGATTTGAATTTCCACATCCGTCCCTTCATCCGCTCTCTCTAATAAACATAATCTCACGTCTCGTTCACTCTCCACCTCCTCCGGAGACACAAACAACCACTCCACCCACATTGTTCTCTGTCCTCTCGTCTCTGTTTTCAGATCCTTGATTTTAATAAGAAGCCCCTGATGGCCCCTCTTGTGCTCTTGAGTGTGTGAGAAGGACTCCGTCTGTGTTTTGTTTTGAGTGTTTATACGTGCGTTTATGTTTTCTCTGTCTGTTGTTTTTACAGTCAATGTAAAAGTCATTTGCATTTATGGGAACCCAAAGCGGCCTTTGTTTGAGGCATATGCAATATAATAGAATATATGAAATGAATCATTTTTATCAGATGCAATTAAATAGATTGGAAATATTCCATACTTAATAGTACTTGAACACCGAGTGCAAAGGGAAAAGCGAGTCCTTTTGAATGACTGAATTATTAACACAAAATGTGTTTTTATTCAGTCATCTATGTAATAGGAAATCATTTAAACTTCATCCAGAAGGTTTAATTTTGCTTTGGTTTTTTTGGGATGCACTAGGAAAAGATGTTCAATATTGTTTATCTGTAATTATTTGGAGTTTTTGTGTGTGTAGTTTGGAGGTCAGTCTACAGAAGCGAAGTGAAGGCCCACTCTGGTCCGAGGTGGTTCTGGGGAACCGGAGAGGAGAGTATCTAATGAATGACGAACAAAAATCGCAGCTCCAGCAGAAGCTCTCGTATCTAACTGCTGAAGACCTGGTCAGTTTCTATCAATAACTTTTGAAACACATTTTATTGGGGCAAAATTGCTCAGTTTTGTGGGAATGACACCATTAGCTGTGGGACTATGGTTGTTAATTTTCGGAATATGTGTATTAAAAAATTTGTATCCCGTTTAGATTTATCATAACTTTAAATGTGGATATTTTCATAGTTTTATGGTGGATTTTCATAGTTTAAAGGGGTCATGACATGTTTTTTTATTATTATTTTAATGTGTTCCTTGAGTTACACTTATGATGTTATAATATTAATAAAGTATTTTGCACAAAAAACATATATGCAAAAATATATATATATATTTTCAACCTTCATTCTTATCTTCTGTCGAAAATCACCCGTTTTTAAGGAAAGTCAAGATCCTATAAGGCTTGCCAGTAAACTGCCACTGTTATGACTGGCTAACGTCATGGCATAGGAAACAATATCAACACCCACTTGCTATTGCATGTGAGAAAGCATTATCCATATAAAACCATCACTTACAAAGCATTAAGAAATCATTAATGTATGGTTTGTGATGCCGCTGCTGTCAGATCCAATGATGACTTTCATCTTTCAACAAAAGTTGAAACTCTCCATTACCCTGTCCCTCACTGACAAAACAAAATGCTCTTAACAAACGTATAATCCACGATGCGGGACGCCATAAAAACAAACCATCACTTGTTTCCAATGCTGGAATCTTTCTGAAGTCTGTACAGAGACACAAATAATATGTTTAAACCATCTTCCACTCTTCCAGTTGTCCTGTTGTGGACAGACTCAAGTGTGTGGAGTATGTCAGAAACTGAACACACATCTGTATGCTGTATGCAGTGTAGACAGTGTCAGTGATTATAATGGGTTCTATTTGCTTTTGACGCGACGCTTGCATCCAATATAAGCAAACGTCCACCGTTAAGTTACTGAATGTCAGTTGGCGGGGCCTATGGTGCGATGAGGTATTTGTCAATGTTTCGCTCTGGAGGCAGTCATATGCAAATCTATTTTCCTGTGTGATGTCACAGGTCACCCAATATCAAAACGAGCTGTTTCTGGAGCTTGATTAAAGCCATTAAACTTGCAGAATGCTTTAATGGTAGAAAGACCTATTAAAATTAATGCAAATATGATTTCAAGTGCCATAATCCCTTTAGGGTTCAATGACAATAAAATGCATGCATAAAAGATATTTGTAGCGAAAATAAATCATGAAAAGTTTCAAAAATGTTAGTATTTGTTTCTGATTTGACTTCATAGAATCCAAACCCAGAGAAGGACAAGCCCCCTTGCAACGCTCAGGACCTGGAGGACTGTGACATGTTTCCGGAGGACAGCTCTACACTGATGCGCTTTGATGGTGCCACTATGAAGCCCACCCATGTGGTAAGGCCATAGAAATACAATAGAGTGCAACAGTCGGGTTTCGAACGGAAAATTATTAAAAATAACTATTGCACTTTTTAAGACAGGCCTGTGAGTTTAGAGGTTGTAATTCGATGGTATGCGCTTTTGCTGAATCTATCTGTTCATATTATATCAACGTATTTTTTTTTTTAAATAATCGTGTTTAACAGGTGAATTTAGGGTGAAAAACTACATTACCCATGATCAGGGCCGTGCACAGACCTTTTGAGGGGCATGTGCTGAAACAAAAAAAAAAGTAAATCAAGTAATCCAAGTAATCAAAGGTCATATAAGTACAATATATATATATAAATATATAAATATATATATATATATATATATATATAAATATTTGAGAAGTCAATGCACCAGAGAAAAAAATAATATATATATAAATTTTTTTCTCTGCTTTGCACACATAAAGTTCAAGATTTTTTTTTTTTTAGCTATTCTGTTTGGTTTTATAAGCTAATTTGTATTATTTGGTTAACATTGCTCTACCTTCCCCTCATCTCAATGTCACACACAAACATGAGTCAAGTATTTTTGACAAACTATTTAGAAATATAATTTAAATAATTATGTCCAACTCAATTCCAGATTATAAGAAACTATAGCCATATACCATTACTATAGCATATCCAACATGTATCCGCCTACCTGGCAAAAAAGTGGCCTGTTTTTTTTTAGTTACTACTACAACATTACTGTAGTAAAACCATGTTTTACTCCATTTATACATGTGAGGACGAGTGGAGAGTATTGAATACTATAGATTAAAAAAACGATATAGCAAATATGTGCATATTAACAGCCTTGAATTAACCATAATTTTATATTATTACCATAACAAGATGAAATGTTAATAAATTAAGTGTATCAGCAATCATAAATCAAAGAAGAAAATAACTTAAAACTAGAATGTACATTTCCAGGAGAAAATGTGAAATGGTGCTTGCAGTGGCAAAACTCACCACTCGGTTGCTAGAGTGTGGTACATGATTGCATACGAGCCAACAAACATGTCTGTACGATGTTCTGGTGCTGAGATATCGCTTATTCATGTGTTCAGGTGGTTGCTAGGTGGTTGCTAGGGCATTCTGGGTGGTTGCTAGGGCATTGCTAGACGGTTGCTAGGGTATTCTGGGTGGTTGCTTTGGTGTTGCTAGGTGAATGCTAGGCGGTTGCTAGGGTGTTCTGGTTGGTTGCTAGGCGGTTGCTAGGGTGTTCTGGGTGGTTGCTAGGCGGTTGCTAGGGTGTTCTGGGTGGTTGCTAGGCGGTTGCTAGGGTATTCTGGGTGGTTACTAGGGCGTTGCTAAGGTGTTCTGAATGGTTGCTAGGGTATTCTGGATAGTTGCTAGGCGGTTGCTAGGGTGTTCTGGGTGGTTGCTAGGCGGTTGCTAGGGTATTCTGGGTGGTTGCTAGGGCGTTGCTAGGCGGTTGCTAGGGTGTTCTGGGTGGTTGCCAGGCGGTTGCTAGGGTGTTCTGGGTGGTTGCTAGGGCGTTGCTAGGCGGTTGCTAGGGTATTCTGGGTGGTTGCTAGTGCATTGCTAGACGGTTGCTAGGGTATTCTGGGTGGTTGCTATGGTGTTGCTAGGCGGTTGCTAGGGTGTTCTGGGTGGTTGCTAGGCGGTTGCTAGGGTGTTCTCGGTGGTTTCTAGGGCGTTGCTAGGCGGTTGCTAGGGTATTCTGGACGGTTGCTAGGCGGTTGCTAGGGTGTTCTGGGCGGTTGCTAGGCGGTTGCTAGGGTATTCTGGGTGGTTGCTAGGGCGTTGCTAGGTGGTTGCTAGGGTATTCTGGGTGGTTGCTAGGCGGTTGCTGGGGTGTTCTGGTTGGTTGCTAGGCGGTTGCTAGGGTGTTCTGGGTGGTTGCTAGGGCGTTGCTAGGCGGTTGCTAGGGTATTCTGGATGGTTGCTAGGCGGTTGCTAGGGTGTTCTGGGTGGTTGCTAGGCGGTTGCTAGGGTATTATGGGTGGTTGCTAGGCGGTTGCTAGGGTGTTCTGGGTGGTTGCTAGGCAGTTGCTAGGGTATTCTGGATGGTTGCTAGGCGGTTGCTAGGGTGTTCTGGGTGGTTGCTAGGGCGTTGCTAGGCGGTTGCTAGGGTGTTCTGGGTGGTTGCTAGGCGGTTGCTAGGGTGTTCTGGGTGGTTGCTAGGGCGTTGCTAGGCGGTTGCTAGGGTATTCTGGATGGTTGCTAGGCGGTTGCTAGGGTGTTCTGGGTGGTTGCTAGGCGGTTGCTAGGGTATTCTGGGTAGTTGCTAGGGCGTTGCTAGGCGGTTGCTAGGGTATTCTGGGTGGTTGCTAGGCGGTTGCTAGGGTATTCTGGGTGGTTGCTATGGTGTTACTAGGTGGTTGGTAGATGTCACAGATGGTTACTATGGAATTTGTAGCATTTTCTTGGCATGATTTAACACTTAGCTAATCAATATTAGCATGTAGCTATTCACTGCTAGCATGTGTAGCATGTAGCAAGTCCTGTTTGCTAGCATGAGTCAAAAGAGCCAACCCCCATCTCTATACGATGTTCTGATTTAGAGATATTGGTCTTGCAAAACGGTTGCTAGGGTACTATGTTTGGTTGCTAGGGAGTGGCTTGGCAGCTGCCAATCATGAAGCTCCAAAGTCAATGTGAATGTATAAACCAACCCCCATCTCTATACGATGTTTACATGTAGAGATATAGGTCTTGCAAAATGGTTGCTAGGGTACTCTGTTTGGTTGCTAGGGAGTGGCTTGGCAGCTGCCAATCATGAAACTCCAAAGGCTGCTTGTCAGTATGAATGATATAAACCAACTCCCATGCCTCTGTGACATTCAGAATGGAAGATATCCCTCTTTGGATTTTGGTTGCTAAGGTGCTCGATAATGGTTGCTAGGGCGTGGCCAGTAAGTGTTGAGGTGATTCAGGATTGGCTGTTTGCTGGCCCGAGTCAAACGAGCCCACCCTCATGTTTCTATGACACTTATATCCTGAGATATCCCTTTGATCTCTTTTAATGGAAGTCTATGGAACTTGTTGCTAAGGAGCTCTAAATGGTTGCTAGGGCGTGGCTTGATAGCTTCACAATGATCTTGAGACACTGATTGGCCGTCTGAGTAAAATGAGCCCGCCCCTTTGTCTCTACGACACTGTGATCCAGAGTTATGTTCAATATAAAAGCGGTTTCTATGGTGTAGGACGGCCCATTTCATGGGCCGTCCTACACCATAGTAAGTCTATGGGGGCATCTTTGGGCAGCTCCTGCCCCTCAGGGGTGCAACTTTTACCCCACTGTGAGGTATGTTCTTACAGAGCCTGTCAGCCTCTTCAAATGTGGCAAATCACACATTTCTGTGAAATCTGAGCTCTGAGCTATGACTCTTCAAAGTTTTTCACCATGTTAAGTCAATGGGGTTTTTTGGGCAACTTTGGGCAGCTCCTGCCCCCCAGGGGTGCAACTTTTACCCCATTTAGGGGTAAGTTCTTAAAGAGCCTGTCAGCCTCTTCAAATGTGGCAAATCACACGTTTCTGTGAAATCTGATCTCTGAGCTATGATTCGTCAAAGTTTTTCCCCATGTTAAGTCTATGCGTTTTTTTTGGGCCGTTTTTCGCCCCTGGGGCGAACATCGTACCCCCGATCGCTTATAAAAGTCATAGCACACCATTCCCGAATAATCCGCACGATTTGACACCTCATTCATGGGTCTGTGACAAAAAATGCGGGACTAGTTACGCGCCGAAAAAAAAGTGGAAGAAGAAGAAGAAGAAGAAGAAGAAGAAGAAGAATAATAAGTATGAGCAATAACACTAATGTTGCTTTGCCATAGGCAAGCACCATTAACTAGAATGTACATTTCCAGAAGAAAATGTGAAATGGTGCTTGCAGTGGCAAAACTCGCCGCTCGGTTGCTAGGGTGTGGTATATGATTGCATATGAGCCAAAAACCATGTCTGTACAATGTTGTGGAGCTGAAATATGGCTTCTATATGTTGCAATATGGTTGCTAGGTATCTTCAAATGGTTGCTAAGGTGTCGTTACACAGTTACCATGATGATATTTACAGACTGGTTTCCCAACCGAAGCAAGCAAGCACAGTCCCATGTCTATACGATGTTCTGGTTCTTAGATATAGCTCATTCATGTGTTTGTACGGTTGCTAGGGAACTCCAAATGGTTGCTAAGGCTTGTTCATACAGTTTATGGGGTAATATTTAAAGAGTATTTGCACATCTGGGTCAAACAATGCCCAATTCTGTGTTTTTACAGTGTTTTGTTGCTGACATATGGCTTGTAAATGTTGTTCAATGGTTGCTAGGGGTCTGTAACTGGTTGCTAGGGCGTGGTTATGAAGTTGATATGTCACTATTCATTGGCTGCTTAATAGGACAAATAAAAAAAGCCCAACCCCAAGCCTCTATGATCTTCTGAGCCAAAGATATGATTTTACAAATTTTGTGCCAATGTTAAGTCTATGGGAGATTTTTAGGCAAAATTATCGCCCGCCAGACGAACATCGTACACCTGATCGCTTATAAAAGTCATAGCACACCTCTCCTCAATAAACCGGTCAATTTGACACCTCATTCATGGATCTACGACAAAGGATGTGGGAGGAGTTGCGTGCCAAAGTTTTGTCTAGGTGAATAGTAATTACAATACTAGAATGTACATTTCCAGGAGAAAATGTGAAATGGTGCTTGCAGTGGCAAAACTCGCCGCTCGGTTGCTAGGGTGTGGTACATGATTGCATACGAGCCAACAAACATGTCTGTACCATGTTCTGGTGCTGAGATATGGCTTATTCATGTGTTCAGGTGGTTGCTAGGTGGTTGCTAGGGTATTCTGGGTGGTTGCTAGGGCATTGCTAGACGGTTGCTAGGGTATTCTGGGTGGTTGCTATGGTGTTGCTATGTGGTTGCTATGGTGTTCTGGGTGGTTGCTAGGTGGTTGCTAGGGTATTCTGGGTGGTTGCTAGGGCATTGCTAGGTGGTTGCTAATGTATTCTGGATGGTTGCTATAGTGTTTCTAGGCGGTTGCTAGGGTGTTCTGGTTGGTTGCTAGGCGGTTGCTAGGGTATTCTGGGTTGTTGCTAGGGCGTTGCTAGGCGGTTGCTAGGGTATTCTGGTGGTTGCTAGGTGGTTGCTAGGGTGTTTTGGTTGGTTGCTAGGGTGTTCTGGGTGGTTGCTAGGGCATTGCTAGGCGGTTGCTAGGCGGTTGCTAGGGTGTTCTGGGTGGTTGCTAGGCAGTTGCTAGGGTATTCTGGTGGTTACTAGGGCGTTGCTAGGGTGTTCTGAATGGTTGCTAGGGTGTTGCTAGGTGGTTGCTAGGGTGTTCTGGGTGGTTGCTAGGGTGTTCTGGCTGGTTGCTAGGCGGTTGCTAGGGTATTCTGGGTGGTTGCTATGGTGTTGCTAGGTGGTTGCTAAGTTATTTTGGATGGTTGCTAGGCGGTTGCTAGGGTATTCTGGATGGTTGCTAGGTGGTTGCTAGGGTGTTCTGGGTGGTTGCTAGGCGGTTGCTAGGGTATTCTGGTGGTTGCTATGGCGTTGCTAGGTGGTTGCTAGGGTATTCTGGGTGGTTGCTAGGCGGTTGCTAGGGTGTTCTGGGTGGTTGCTAGGCGGTTGCTAGGGTGTTCTGGGTGGTTGTTAGGGCGTTGCTAGGCGGTTGCTAGGGTATTCTGGATGGTTGCTAGGCGGTTGCTAGGGTGTTCTGGGTGGTTGCTAGGCGGTTGCTAGGGTGTTCTGGGTGGTTGCTAGGCGGTTGCTAGGGTGTTCTGGGTGGTTGCTAGGGCGTTGCTAGGCAGTTGCTAGGGTATTCTGGATGGTTGCTAGGCGGTTGCTATGGTGTTCTGGGTGGTTGCTAGGCG
Source organism: Chrosomus eos (assembly GCA_036326025.1). NCBI lineage: Eukaryota > Metazoa > Chordata > Actinopteri > Cypriniformes > Leuciscidae > Chrosomus > Chrosomus eos. Next base: position 30,812,860 of record CM070827.1, on the reverse strand, counting down.
GTTGCTAGGGTATTCTGGGTAGTTGCTACGGCGTTGCTAGGCGGTTGCTAGGGTATTCTGGGTGGTTGCTAGGCGGTTGCTAGGGTATTCTGGGTGGTTGCTATGGTGTTACTAGGTGGTTGGTAGATGTCACAGATGGTTACTATGGAATTTGTAGCATTTTCTTGGCATGATTTAACACTTAGCTAATTAATATTAGCATGTAGCTATTCACTGCTAGCATGTGTAGCATGTAGCAAGTCCTGTTTGCTAGCATGAGTCAAAAGAGCCAACCCCCATCTCTATACGATGTTTTGATGCAGAGATATAGGTCTTGCAAAACGGTTGCTAGGGTACTCTGTTTGGTTGCTAGGGAGTGGCTTGGCAGCTGCCAATCATGAAACTCCAAAGTCAATGTGAATGTATAAACCAACCCCCATCTCTATACGATGTTCTGATGCAGAGATATAGGTCTTGCAAAATGGTTGCTAAGGTACTCTGTTTGGTTGCTAGGGAGTGGCTTGGCAACTGCTAATCATGAAACGCCAAAGGCTGATTGTCAGTGTGAATGATATAAACCAACCCCCATCTCTATACGACGTTCTGATGCAGAGATATAGGTCTTGCAAAATGGTTGCTAGGGTACTCTGTTTGGTTGCTATGGAGTTGATTGGCAGCTGCCAGTGATGAATCTCTAAAGGCTTCTTGTCACTATGAATGATATAAACAAACTCCCATGCCTCTGTGACATTCAGAATGGAAGATATCCCTCTTTGGATTTTGGTTGCTAAGGTGCTCGACAATGGTTGCTAGGGAGGGGCTAGGAAGTGTTGAGGTGATTCATGATTGGCCGTTTGCTGCCCCGAGTCAAACGAGACCACCCTTGTGTTTCTATGACACTTCTATCCAGAGATATCCATTTGATCTCTTTAATTGGAAGTCTATGGGACTTGTTGCTAAGGAGCTCTAAATGGTTGCTAGGGCGTGGCTTGATAGCTTCACAATGATCTTGAGACACTGATTGGCCGTCTGAGTAAAATGAGCCCGCCCCTTTGTCCCTACGACACTGTGATCCAGAGTTATGTTCAATATAAAAGCGGTTTCTATGGTGTAGGACGGCCCATTTCATGGGCCGTCCTACACCATAGTAAGTCTATGGGGGCAACTTTGGGCAGCTCCTGCCCCTCAGGGGTGCAACTTTTACCCCACTGTGAGGTATGTTCTTACAGAGCCTGTAAGCCTCTTCAAATGTGGCAAATCACACATTTCTGTGAAATCTGAGCTCTGAGCTATGACTCTTCAAAGTTTTTCACCATGTTAAGTCAATGGGGTTTTTTGGGCAACTTTGGGCAGCTCCTGCCCCCCAGGGGTGCAACTTTTACCCCATTTAGGGGTATGTTCTTAAAGAGCCTGTCAGCCTCTTCAAATGTGGCAAATCACACGTTTCTGTGAAATCTGATCTCTGAGCTATGATTCGTCAAAGTTTTTCCCCATGTTAAGTCTATGCGTTTTTTTTGGGCCGTTTTTTCGCCCCTGGGCGAACATCGTACCCCCGATCGCTTATAAAAGTCATAGCACACCATTCCCGAATAATCCGCACGATTTGACACCTCATTCATGGGTCTGTGACAAAAAATGCGGGACTAGTTACGCGCCGAAAAAAAAGTGGAAGAAGAAGAAGAAGAAGGAAAAAATAATAAGTATGAGCAATAACACTAATGTTGCTTTGCCATAGGCAAGCACCATTAACTAGAATGTACATTTCCAGGAGAAAATGTGAAATGGTGCTTGCAGTGGCAAAACTCGCCGCTCGGTTGCTAGGGTGTGGTACATGATTGCATACGAGCCAACAAACATGTCTGTACGATGTACTGGTGCTGAGATATGGCTTATTCATGTGTTCAGGTGGTTGCTAGGCGGTTGCTAGGGTATTCTGGGTGGTTGCTAGGGCATTGGTAGATGGTTGCTAGGGTATTCTGGGTGGTTGCTATGGTGTTACTAAGGTGTTGCTAGGTGGTTGCTAGGGTGTTCTGGGTGGTTGCTAGGCGGTTGCTAGGGTATTCTGGGTGGTTGCTAGGGCATTGCTAGGTGGTTGCTAATGTATTCTGGGTGGTTGCTAGGCGGTTGCTAGGGTGTTCTGGGTGGTTGCTAGGCGGTTGCTAGGGTATTCTGGGTTGTTGCTAGGGCGTTGCTAGGCGGTTGCTAGGGTATTCTGGGTGGTTACTAGGGCGTTGCTAGGGTGTTATGAATGGTTGCTAGGGTGTTGCTAGGTGGTTGCTAGGGTGTTCTGGGTGGTTGCTAGGCGGTTGCTAGGGTGTTCTGGGTGGTTGCTAGGCGGTTGCTAGGGTATTCTGGGTGGTTGCTATGGTGTTACTAGGTGGTTGCTAAGGTATTCTGAATGGTTGCTAGGGTGTTGCTAGGTGGTTGCTAGAGTGTTCTGGGTGGTTGCTAGGCGGTTACTAGGGTGTTCTGAGTGGTTGCTAGGGCGTTGCTAGGTGGTTGCTAGGGTATTCTGGGTGGTTGCTAGGCGGTTGCTAGGGTGTTCTGGTTGGTTGCTAGGCGGTTGCTAGGGTGTTCTGGTTGGTTGCTAGGTGGTTGCTAGGGTATTCTGGGTGGTTGCTAGGCGGTTGCTAGGGTATTCTGGGTGGTTGCTATGGTGTTACTAGGTGGTTGGTAGATGTCACAGATGGCTACTATGGAGTTTATATCATTTTCTTGGCATGATTTAACACTTAGCTAATCAATATTAGCATGTAGCTATTCACTGCTAGCATGTGTAGCATGTAGCAAGTCCTGTTTGCTAGCATGAGTAAAAAGAGCCAACCCCCATCTCTATACGATGTTCTGGTGCTGAGATATAGGTCTTGCAAAACGGTTGCTAGGGTACTCTGTTTGGTTGCTAGGGAGTGGCTTGGCAGCTGCCAATCATTAAGCTCCAAAGTCAATGTGAATGTATAAACCAACCCCCATCTCTATACGATGTTTACATGTAGAGATATAGGTCTTGCAAAATGGTTGCTAGGGTACTCTGTTTGGTTGCTAGGGAGTGGCTTGGGAGCTGCCAATCATGAAACTCCAAAGGCTGCTTGTCAGTATGAATGATATAAACCAACTCCCATGCCTCTGTGACATTCAGAATGGAAGATATCCTTCTTTGGATTTTGGTTGCTAAGGTGCTCGATAATGGTTGCTAGGGCGTGGCCAGTAAGTGTTGAGGTGATTCAGGATTGGCTGTTTGCTGGCCCGAGTCAAACGAGCCCACCCTCATGTTTCTATGACACTTATATCCTGAGATATCCCTTTGATCTCTTTTAATGGAAGTCTATGGAACTTGTTGGTAAGGAGCTCTAAATGGTTGCTAGGGCGTGGCTTGATAGCTTCACAATGATCTTGAGACACTGATTGGCCGTCTGAGTAAAATGAGCCCACCCCTTTGTCTCTACGACACTGTGATCCAGAGTTATGTTCAATATAAAAGCGGTTTCTATGGTGTAGGACGGCCCATTTCATGGGCCGTCCTACACCATAGTAAGTCTATGGGGGACACTTTGGGCAGCTCCTGCCCCTCAGGGGTGCAACTTTTACCCCACTGTGAGGTATGTTCTTACAGAGCCTGTAAGCCTCTTCAAATGTGGCAAATCACACATTTCTGTGAAATCTGAGCTCTGAGCTATGACTCTTCAAAGTTTTTCACCATGTTAAGTCAATGGGGTTTTTTGGGCAACTTTGGGCAGCTCCTGCCCCCCAGGGGTGCAACTTTTACCCCATTTAGGGGTATGTTCTTAAAGAGCCTGTCAGCCTCTTCAAATGTGGCAAATCACACGTTTCTGTGAAATCTGATCTCTGAGCTATGATTCGTCAAAGTTTTTCCCCATGTTAAGTCTATGCGTTTTTTTTGGGCCGTTTTTCGCCCCTGGGGCGAACATCGTACCCCCGATCGCTTATAAAAGTCATAGCACACCATTCCCGAACAGGCCGCACGTTTTGACACCTCATTCATGGGTCTGTGACAAAAACTGCGGGAGGAGTTACGCGCCGAAAAAAAAGTGGAAGAAGAAGAATAATAAGTATGCACAATAACAGTAATGTTGCTTTGCCATAGGCAAGCACCATTAACTAGAATGTACATTTCCAGGAGAAAATGTGAAATGGTGCTTGCAGTGGCAAAACTCGCCGCTCGGTTGCCTAGGGTGTGGTACATGATTTCATACGAGCCAACAAACATGTCTTTACGATGTTCTGGTGCTGAGATATGGCTTATTCATGTGTTCAGGTGGTTGCTAGGCAGTTGCTAGGGTATTCTGGGTGGTTGCTAGGGCATTGCTAGATGGTTGCTAGGGTATTCTGGGTGGTTGCTATGGTGTTGCTAGGTGGTTGCTAGGGTGTTCTGGGTGGTTGCTAGGGCATTGCTAGGTGGTTGCTAATGTATTCTGGATGGTTGCTATAGTGTTTCTAGGCGGTTGCTAGGGTGTTCTGGGTGGTTGCTAGGCGGTTGCTAGGGTATTCTGTGTTGTTGCTAGGGCGTTGCTAGGTGGTTGCTAGGGTATTCTGGGTGGTTGCTAGGGCGTTGCTAGGTGGTTGCTAAGGTATTCTGAATGGTTGCTAGGGTGTTGCTAGGTGGTTGCTAGAGTGTTCTTGGTGGTTGCTAGGCGGTTACTAGGATGTTATGGGTAGTTGCTAGGGCGTTGCTAGGTGGTTGCTAGGGTATTTTGGATGGTTGCTAGGCGGTTGCTAGAGTGTTCTGGGTGGTTACTAGGCGGTTGCTAGGGTATTCTGGGTGGTTGCTAGGGCGTTGCTAGGCGGTTGCTAGGGTATTCTGGGTGGTTGCTAGGCGGTTGCTAGGGTATTCTGGGTGGTTGCTATGGTGTTACTAGGTGGTTGGTAGTTGTCACAGATGGTTACTATGGAGTTTGTAGCATTTTCTTGGCATGATTTAACACTTAGCTAATCAATATTAGCATGTAGCTATTCACTGCTAGCATGTGTAGCATGTAGCAAGTCCTGTTTGCTAGCATGAGTAAAAAGAGCCAACCCCCATCTCTATACGATGTTTTGATGCAGAGATATACGTCTTGCAAAACGGTTGCTAGGGTACTCTGTTTGGTTGCTAGGGAGTAGCTTGGCAGCTGCCAATCATGAAGCTCCAAAGTCAATGTGAATGTATAAACCAACCCCCATCTCTATACGATGTTTTGATGCAGAGATGTAGGTCTTGCAAAATGGTTGCTAGGGTACCCTGATTGGTTGCTAGGGAGTTGATTGGCAGCTGCCAGTGTTGAATCTCTAAAGGCTTCTTTTCACTATGAATAATATAAACCAACTCCCATTTCTCTGTGACATTCAGAATGGAAGATATCCCTCTATAGAATTTGGTTGCTAAGCAGCTCGACGATGGTTGCTAGGGAGGGGCTAGGAAGTGTTGAGTGATTCATGATTGGCTGTTTGCTGCCCCGAGTCAAACGAGACCACCCTCGTGTTTCTATGACACTTCTATCCGGAGATATCCTTTTGATCTCTTTCAATGGAAGTCTATAGAACTTGTTGCTAAGGTGCTCTAAATGGTTGCTAGGGCGTGGCTTAATAACTTCACAATGATCCTGACAGACTGATTGGTCGTCTGAGTAAAATGAGCCCGCCCCCTTGTCTCTATGACACTGTGATCCAGAGCTATGTTCAATACAAAATCCCTATGCAGTAAATCAATGGGGCAACTTTGGGCAGCTCCTGCCCCCCAGGGGTGCAACTTTTACCCCATTGTGAGGTATGTTCTTACAGAGTCTGCCAGACTCTCCAAATGTGGTAAATTACAAGTTTCTAAGAAATTATTGGTCAGTGCTACGAGTCGCCAAAGTTTGTGGCAATGTTAAGTCTATGGGATTTTTTTTACCCAATGATTTGCCCCTGGGGCAAACACCGTACCCCCATCGCTAAGAAAAGTCACAGCACACCTCTCCTCAATAATCCGCACAATTTGACGCCTCAATCAGGGGTCTGTGATGTCGGCGTGTATTTTTTAACAGATGATTACTATGGAGTTTTTAAAAGGAGTTTTTATGGAGTTTTTATAGAGTTATTTAGTATGGCACGAGGCCTGCGGCCTCGTGCCTATCGCCCACGGTTGCTAGGGTGCTGTAACTGGTTGCTATGGTGTGGCTATGAAGATTTTAGGCCATTACTTATTGGCTGCTTGATAAAATAAATCCTCTGAGGGAGAGAGAGAGGGCCTGACAGCAGGGCTGTCAGGCCCTTTTCTGTGGGTGTGTGTGAAAATGGCAGTTGGGATTTAAATTTTTGAAAGTTCCGCAATGTTAAGTCAATGGGATTTTTTTGGCCGCTTTTTCGTCCGCTGTGCGGACATCGTACATCCGATCGCTTAGAAAAGTCATAGCACACCATTCCCGAACAGGCCGCACGTTTTGACACCTCATTCATGGGTCTGTGACAAAAACTGCGGGACGAGTTGCGCGTCAAACTTTGGCCAGAAGAACTATAATAATAAGAAGAATAACTAGAATGTACATTTCCAGGAGAAAATGTGAAATGGTGCTTGCAGTGGCAAAACTCGCCGCTCGGTTGCTAGGGTGTGGTACATGATTGTATACGAGCCAACAAACATGTCTGTATGATGTTCTGGTGCTGAGATATGGCTTATAAATGTGTTCAGGTGGTTGCTACGCGGTTGCTAGGGTATTCTGGTTGGTTGCTAGGGCATTGCTAGACGGTTGCTTGGGTATTCTGGGTGGTTGCTAGGCGGTTGCTAGGGTGTTTTGGTTGGTTGCTAGGGTGTTCTGGGTGGTTGCTAGGGCATTGCTAGGCGGTTGCTAGGCGGTTGCTAGGTGTTCTGGGTGGTTGCTAGGCGGTTGCTAGGGTATTCTGGGTGGTTACTAGGGCGTTGCTAGGGTGTTCTGAATGGTTGCTAGGGTATTCTGGATGGTTGCTAGGCGGTTGCTAGGGTGTTCTGGGTGGTTGCTAGGCGGTTGCTAGGGTATTCTGGGTGGTTACTATGGCGTTGCTAGGTGGTTGCTAGGGTATTCTGGGTGGTTGCTAGGCGGTTGCTAGGGTGTTCTGGGTGGTTGCTAGGCGGTTGCTAGGGTGTTCTGGGTGGTTGCTAGGGCGTTGCTAGGCGGTTGCTAGGGTATTCTGGATGGTTGCTAGGCGGTTGCTAGGGTGTTCTGGGTGGTTGCTAGGCGGTTGCTAGGGTATTCTGGGTGGTTGCTAGGGCGTTGCTAGGCGGTTGCTAGGGTGTTCTGGGTGGTTGCTAGGCGGTTGCTAATGTGTTCTGGGTGGTTGCTAGGCGGTTGCTAGGGTGTTCTGGGTGGTTGCTAGGGCGTTGCTAGGCGGTTGCTAGGGTATTCTGGATGGTTGCTAGGCGGTTGCTAGGCGGTTGCTAGGGTATTCTGGATGGTTGCTAGGCGGTTGCTAGGGTGTTCTGGGTGGTTGCTAGGCGGTTGCTAGGGTATTCTGGGTGGTTGCCAGGGCGTTGCTAGGCGGTTGCTAGGGTGTTCTGGGTGGTTGCTAGGCGGTTGCTAGGGTGTTCTGGGTGGTTGCTAGGCGGTTGCTAGGGTATTCTGGGTGGTTGCTAGGGCGTTGCTAGGCGGTTGCTAGGGTGTTCTGGGTGGTTGCTAGGGCGTTGCTAGGCGGTTGCTAGGGTATTCTGGGTAGTTGCTAGGGCGTTGCTAGGCGGTTGCTAGGGTATTCTGGGTGGTTGCTAGGCGGTTGCTAGGGTATTCTGGGTGGTTGCTATGGTGTTACTAGGTGGTTGGTAGATGTCACAGATGGTTACTATGGAATTTGTAGCATTTTCTTGGCATGATTTAACACTTAGCTAATCAATATTAGCATGTAGCTATTCACTGCTAGCATGTGTAGCATGTAGCAAGGCCTGTTTGCTAGCATGAGTCAAAAGAGCCAACCCCCATCTCTATACGATGTTCTGATATAGAGATATTGGTCTTGCAAAACGGTTGCTAGGGTACTATGTTTGGTTGCTAGGGAGAGGCTTGGCAGCTGCCTATCATGAAGCTCCAAAGTCAATGTGAATGTATAAACCAACCCCCATCTCTATACGATGTTTACATGTAGAGATATAGGTCTTGCAAAATGGTTGCTAGGGTACTCTGTTTGGTTGCTAGGGAGTGGCTTGGCAGCTGCCAATCATGAAACTCCAAAGGCTGCTTGTCAGTATGAATGATATAAACCAACTCCCATGCCTCTGTGACATTCAGAATGGAAGATATCCCTCTTTGGATTTTGGTTGCTAAGGTGCTCGACAATGGTTGCTAGGGCGTGTCCAGTAAGTGTTGAGGTGATTCAGGATTGGGTGTTTGCTGGCCCGAGTCAAACGAGCCCACCCTCATGTTTCTATGACACTTATATCCTGAGATATCCCTTTGATCTCTTTCAATTGAAGTCTATGGAACGTGTTGCTAAGGAGCTCTAAATGGCTGCTAGGGCGTGGCTTAATAACTTCACATTGATCCTGAGAGACTGATTGGTCGTCTGACTAAAATGAGCCCGCCCCCTTGTCTCTATGACACTGTGATCCAGAGCTATGTTCAATACAAAATCTCTATGCAATGTATAGGACGGCCCATTTCATGGGCCGTCCTAGACCATAGTAAGTCAATGGGGCAACTTTGGGCAGCTCTTGCCCCCCAGGGGTGCAACTTTTACCCCATTGTGAGGTATGTTCTTACAGAGCCTGCCAGCCTCTTCAAATGTGGTAAATTACAAGTTTCTGAGAAATCATTGGTCAGTGCTACGAGTCGTCAAAGTTTGTGCCAATGTTAAGTCTATGGGATTTTTTTTACCCAATGATTTGCCCCTGGGGCGAACACCGTACCCCCCATCGCTAAGAAAAGTCACAGCACACCTCTCCTCAATAATCCGCACAATTTGACGCCTCAATCAGGGGTCTGTGATGTCGGCGTGTATTTTTTAACAGATGATTACTATGGAGTTTTTAAAAGGAGTTTTTATAGAGTTTTTATAGAGTTATTTAGTATGGCACGAGGCCTGCGGCCTCGTGCCTATTGCCCACGGTTGCTAGGGTGCTGTAACTGGTTGCTATGGTGTGGCTATGAAGATTTTAGGCCATTATTTATTGGATGCTTGATAAAATAAATCCTCTGAGGGAGAGAGAGAGGGCCTGACAGCAGGGCTGTCAGGCCTTTTTCTGTGGGTGTGTGTGAAAATGGCAGTTGGGATTTGAATTTTTGAAAGTTCCGCAATGTTAAGTCAATGGGACTTTTTTGGCCGCTTTTTCGTCCGCTGTGCGAACATCGTACACCCGATCGCTTAGAAAAGTCATAGCACACCTCTCCTCAATGAGCTGCACGATTTGACCCTCACTCATGGGTCTGTGACAAACTTTGCGGGAGGAGTTACGCGCCAAACTTTTGTGTGGAATAATAAAAGAATAATAATAAGTATGAGCAATAACACTAATGTTGCTTTGCCATAGGCAAGCACCATTAATAAGTATGCACAATACACTAATGTTGCCTTGCTTTCAGCAAGCACCATTAATAAGTATGAGCAATAACACTAATGTTGCTTTGCCATAGGCAAGCACCATTAATTATACGTTACTAGGTGACGAGAATCACTCAGTCGCTTTGTGTAGTTTCAGTACAAAACAGCGCGGGGCGCGCCTGTGCTTATGATTTTTTGATGGTAAAAACAAATTATATGTTGTTGTATTACTTATCACTATATTGTTAACATTTTACAAAAGTCAAACTCAAATACAGTTACGGGGTTTTTGACCAGCGAATGTGTGCAAATGTGCATTTTGTCCGTCATTAAAACGGTTCCGGCGGCATCATTACATTTTCATCTATTTGTAAGTGTTACTAGTTTGTTGTAGCTACATAGGCGCTCAGTTTTCCCTGTTGTAAAATACATTTGGCCAAAATCGCATTTTATAAAAGATGAAATGCTACCGTGTATGCACAGGCTATTTAAGTGTATGCTATGTATTGGCTATGACTAGATGGAAAATTCTAGCCTAGACCTCTCTCTCAGGTTCCTCATGTCTCAGTCAGACATCAAATAAATAAAATATTAGCTTTTATAGACAAAGTGTTTAGTACTTATTCAAACAACAAGATGTTTACCCTTGCAAAACTTCGTTCAGCTGCTGTCTGCTGTGCGGCTGCGGCGGAGCTTCATTTCATTCAGTCACGATAGCGGGGGCGGAGTTATCAGCTTTACTGACAGTTTGAGGATCGAACAAGATTTACACAAGCTCTTTTTAAGAACTGTCATTGGCTAAATATTTTAAAACAGACAGACAGACGTAAAGGGTGACCAATAGCATTAATTTAATATAAAAAAAATAAAAATAAAAAAAAAACCCACCACCAAAGAAAGGGCACTTCGAGTGTAAGAGCAAAAAGGGCATGTGATCTGCACAGGTTGAGCCCTACCTGTGCACGTGCCTGCCCATGATGCTGTACAGAAATTTTCGCTAATCAGAGAGTCAAAACACAGAGAATACACAAACTCTAAAAAATGCTGGGTTGTTTCAACCCATGTTTGGGTCAAATATGGACATTTTTAAATACAGTTTTAAACCCAACAGTTGGGTTGAAAGAACCAAGCATTTTTTTAAATTTCACTCTCATAAAGCAATCTAAATTATGTAATCGAGACGGTTTCCCCTCACTCTCAAAATACTTAAATAGGTGTAAATATTTTTTATATTTTTTTTTTTTGCTTGCATTGGTTCATGGGATTGCAGTTCTTTCCCTCAATAAAGCCATTAAGTACACAGTCTTGCACGTTGTCTTTTTGTCCATTTTTTTGCTTCAACTCAAAGTTTGTAATGTTGTGCTTCACCTCGTAGTTGGTTGGTTTGGTTTACTGCTTATAACAGTTTAACAAAGACTTTAAAATATCTCTATGGGAGAAATTAATGGAAAAAATAATTCTGGAACCAACACAGCTGAAAAAGTGGGCAAGCACTGTTGCACTATAGGCTGGTAGAATGGCAATTAGCATAAAACATACAGTAGGTCCTTGGGGAGGGCTTCAAAGTCCAGATGTTGTCTATAATTTGTAAATTATCATTTTAGGTGTAAATAATTGTCCAGACCATGGTTGCACTACTGTGATTTGATCCACCTCAACCAGTAAAAGCAACAAGTTCTATATGGCAACTTTACATGTTGAGGTCTATGCATGTTTAGATATTAAACCTTAATTTAAACAGCATGGCACTGTGTGGAAAAACTACAGTTATTTAATTTCATTAACATATTTCATCATTAGCTTAAGTTGAGCATTAAGCATCTTAATATTGGAAGATCTAGGAATTTATTATGGACCTCTGGCATGTTGGTGACCTGAGCGACCACCTATACCACCTACAGGACCAGTTGGCTCTGTTTTAGAAAATTGTGGCAGTGGAAAAAAAAAAAAAACTTAATCCGGCGTGATTGTAAAGATTTCATTGCTTTCAGATCAATGTTTAAACTTCTACTGACCTAACGCAGCTGTTATTTTTTCAAGTTACCATAAGAGGTGCATGATGTGCTTTAAGAGAGTGTGAGGACAAACATGCAATATTGATTTTTCTCTCCTGGCTTCTTGTGCTTCAAGTAACATTCCTGCACTTGATGGTTCGGCACAATCTAGCGCCAACTGTCTCTTTGGCATGTAATCAAGGGATCAGTCATCTAAAAGTGAAGTGGCTGAAAGCAAAGTCAGTATTATTATGGCTTTCTTCTTCGATTTCAAAAGGTCTTTTGTGCCAGAAATCTCATTTAATCACAAGAAATAATTTTCCCTTTTAAACTCCTCAAATAATGGCTTTTATTATCGGTACAGCTGTGATAATCAAGTCAAGTCACTCTAGTAGTTTAGTATATGGATTGAGTATACTGTACATATTCATACAAGACAGAATGAAAGCCTAATTACACCTGATTATGAATAGTTAGTAAATTATAGCTTTTGAAATTCAGTTTCAAGTTCTTAAGTCTTTAATACATGAAATAATAGTAGGAGAGTTGATGGCATAAATTATTTTGAGATCCTTGGATACTGGATCCAAAATTAGCTGTGTTTGGAATAATTTAAATTAACAATTAAAATATATATAATTACAATAAATACATACAGTTAAATATACTGTACATAGGGCTGTCAAACTATACAAATTTGTAATATTATTAATTACATGATGTTGATTTTAATTATTCTAACTAATCACAAATCAGTCACACATCAAGTTTAGCTGAGACATTCCCCCCAAAAAATAATTGAAAGTAAAAAAAAATGTATTACAAATAAACTACAACATACTACTACAATGACCATGATTTTTTTTAGAAGCTGCATCTGAATGGAATTTAGATTAATTATTATTTACAGATCGTTTATTCAGCTCAGAGGTGGCAGGAATGTATTAATAATGCAATGAGATTCATAGGTTTTAAATGGACATTAAATCTATAGTTCACCCAAAAATCAAAATTCTGTCATCATTTACCCTCCCATGTCGTTTCAAACCTGTATGACTTACTTTCGTCTGTGGAACATAAAAGATCAATTAAAAATATAATTTGAGAAATGTCTCAGTATTTTTTTTTCATACGATGGAAGTCAATGGTAACCAAAACAGGCTGTCAACATTCTTCAAAATATCTTATGTTCCACAAAATAAAGTAAGTCATACAGGTTTGGGGAAAAAAACATTGAGAGAAAAAAAACTTAAAATATACAGGGAAACTGTTTGTTCTCTTACGAGAGTATCTCTCGTACTGCGTAATATCTTACGCTATGGGGAAACACTCTTTCCTCGAGATATTGAAGCCAAAAATTATCCTTAATTTTTTTAATCATGCAAAACGCTTTTGCAGCAGCAAGCAGACAAGGGCGAGACAGCTCGCGCGCCCATTGGCTGCCTCGCTGGAAAAGCTGCAGCCTATCGAGTGAAGGCACTGCGTGACGTAATGACGAATGAAGACGCTTCGCGCTCATTTCGTCATGTCCCGCCAGTATAGGCGTGGTCTCGCCCTCTAAATACCCCTCGATAGCTGTATTTCTCTGATTTTTCATTCTTCACGCGAAGCTCACGCATCGCGGGATCCAGAGTGAGAAGCCGCGCCGTTGACTTGTAGCCTTCTCAGCGGGACTTGCCATCTTCTGAAGTCGCTGGCCCAGCCGCCTTCAACTGCCGTACCTGCTGCGCTTTCCGGCGTACTATATCCTTTTACTCTGCTAAGTGTGTGTGTGTGTTTGCTTACGTGACGCAACACCCATTTCTACTGTTCTAAAAGAGCTGCGTCTTTTTAAAGATGCCATCCTGTGGTTCTGGCCGAGCCCCACTCAGCGACGAGGACCACCACGTCATCTGCGTGTCCTGCCTGGGTGAGGATCACGCGGCCACCGCGCTCGCTGACGGCGGATGCCATCATATTGAACGCTTGCCCATGGTGACTCTGCGGACTCGCCTAGCTTCGTTCTCCGAGCCCGCATCCCAGCCCGCCGTGATGCCGCGCCGCAAGAAGCGCCGCGCCCTGCGCGCGCCCGAGCTATTTCCAGCCCGCCAAAGCTCGCCGGTTCGCCCGCCGGCTTCGCTCGAGTCGCTCCCAGACGGACAGCGGCCGCCGTCTGCCGCCGCGTCCGCACTTGAGCTCGACAAACTTACGGAGACGGCATTGAAACTGAGCCGATGCGTCCGCTCTCTCAAGCCGTGGATTACATCGGCCTGAATGGTGAGATACATTTGTGGCTAACGCTATCCGAGATGACGGAAGCTGAGCGCTCCGTGTTCCTCGACGTTCTCGCTCTGCTGGACGCCGCCCCCCTCAGCGCGGGCCCCGGCCGAGGATTGAGATAAAGCCCGAGGTCTCAAGGCCTTCCTAGTCTCTCTAGGAAAAGCGACGGTGTTCAGTTCCCGCTGCGGCCGGACTTTCACCAAAACTTCTCGCTCGTTCAGTTCCAAGCAATGTGACTGTTCCAGTGTATTTCGCAGTGAGCAAGCTGGTTCCACAGCCCGCTTGCCTGCGCACAAAGGCCTTCGTTTCGGCTAACTAGCAGCGCCGCCAGGCCCGAGATCAAACACCGCGCTCTCGCTCTGCTGGACGCCGCCCCCCTCAGCGCGGGCCCCGGCCGAGGATTGAGGTAAAGCCCGAGGTCTCAAGGCCTTCCTAGTCTCTCTAGGAAAGTGACGGTGTTCAGATCCCGCTGCGGCCGGATTTCCACCAAAACTTCTCGCTCGTTCAGTTCCATGCGTTGTGACTGTCCCAGTGTATTTCGCAGTGAAGCAGCCGGTGTCTCAGCCCGCTTGCCTGCGCACAAAAGCCGTTTCTATGGCTACCCAGATAAATCCAATAAAGAGTGCATTTTCTGGTGTTCCGGCCACGGCCGATGGTGTTACGAGTGTTGTAAGAATGCCCACGTCCCAGTGCCCATTCCCACACCCAGACACAGCCCGCCACGGTGCAGGGCTAGCACAAATAAAACCAACTCATGTTGGTTGTGCAGAAAATGTAGTGAACGGGCCCATACAATGCCCGCTTACACTACACGATGCGTGTCCCTTGGTTTCTGTAAAAACGAAACTAACACACATTTAGTCGGCGCGAGCCGACAGTGTTCTCAGTGCAGTAAATGTGCCCGCTGTTCCGCATTTCCTCACTAACACGCCGAATCCCACGGGATTCACCCCCGCTCGCTTTCTATGCACAACCCGTCACAGAAAAGCTGAGCGCGGCCAGGCTGCCCGCTGTGATTAGCGCGCACCTCGCACGCTGTGAACACAGCGTTGATTCAGTCGGCGCGAGCCGAGTATTCTCCGTGCAGAAAATGTGCCCGCTGTCTCGCGCCCGCATTTCTCACAGACACTCCGAATCTCACGGGATTCACCCCCGCTCGTCTTCTCTGCACAACCCGTCACAGAGAAGCTGAGCGCGGCCAGGCTGCCGGCTTTGATCAGCGCGCGCCTGCCCGCTGTGATTAGCGCGCACCTCGCACGCTGTGAACACAGCGTTGATTCAGTCGGCGCGAGCCGAGTATTCTCCGTGCAGAAAATGTGCCCGCTGTCTCGCGCCCGCATTTCTCACAGACACTCCGAATCTCACGGGATTCACCCCCGCTCGTCTTCTCTGCACAACCCGTCACAGAGAAGCTGAGCGCGGCCAGGCTGCCGGCTTTGATCAGCGCGCGCCTCGCACGCTGTATACACAGCAGTGATTTAGTCGCGCGAGCTGACAGTATTCTCAGTGTAGTAAATGTGCCGCATTAGTAAATGTGCCCACATTCCCTCACACGCGCCGAATCCCACAGGATTCGCCCCGCTCGCTTTCTCTGCGCGTCCCGCCATAGAGAAGCTGAGCGCGGCCAGGCTGCCCGCTGTGATCAGCGCGCCCCCCGCCTCGAACGCTGTAAACACGGTGCTGTGTTCCCAGTACACAGGGGCTCTCGAGCCGCCGTCCTGCCGCGGCCAGAGCCCAGATTTCATTCTACCCCTAGCTATTCACGCAGATGCGTGGTCAAGGCTTCCCGGGGTATCAGAATGGGTGTTGAACACTATAACGAGAGGCTGTTCGCTACAGTTCGCTCGACACCCCCGCCGTTATACGGCGCGAGTCGAAACTACGGTGTATAGCGAAGTGTTTCATCTACTTCGAGCCGAGATAGCGAAACTACTGAGAAAAGGGGCTATAGAACCTCTATCTCAGGGCGAAGGGGGCTTATACAGCAGATATTTTCTGGTACTGAAAAAAGATAGTGGGCTCAGACCCATTCTAGATCTGCGACTGCTGAACAGAACGCTCGGGAAGCGCCAGTTCAGAATGCTTACGACCAGTAAAATCCTCGCGCAAGTGCGCCAAGGAGACTGGTTCATGTCAACAGATCTGAAAGACGCCTATTTTCAAATACAAATAGCGCCCCATCACAGGCGATTCTTGAGATTCGCCTTCGAGGGCCAGGCATGTCAATACACAGTCCTGCCGTTCGGCCTGTCCCTAGCACCCCGTACGTTCACGTAGTGCATGGACGCGGCCCTCGCCCCCCTGAGACTTCGGGGCATGCGAGTTTTGAACTACTTGGACGATTGGCTGATTCTAGCTCGTTCACGAACGGAGCTCATAGAACACAGGGCCGCATTACTCGAGCACCTCGAGGAGCTGGGCCTTACAGTCAATTGGGCGAAAAGCTCACTGCTCCCCAGTCGGAGAATTTCCTTCTGGGAACAGTGTTGGACTCGCTATCCATGACAGCACGCCTGTCACCGGAGCGCGGATTGAATATTCAGCACGTCGCGAGATCCTTCCGCCACGGCTCTATAGTCCCGCTCAGCAGGTTTCAGAAAATGCTGGGTCTGATGGCCTCAGCAGCCTCCGTACTCCAGTTGGGCCTGCTCCGCATGTGCCCACTGCAGCTATGGCTAAAAGCACGAGTTCCCCCAGGGCGTGGACCGCGGGTCTATTTCGCCTCAGGGTCGACCTTCAGTGCGTTTCAGCTCTGGAACCGTGGAAAGTGACCGACTGGTATCAGTCAGGTGTGAGTCTGGGGATCGCCTCGGGTGTGACGGTGGTGTCTACGGACGCCTCCACATCGGGGCGGGGAGCATCGGGTCCACACGCCTTTGCAGGCTGGCGGAACCCCTCTTGGTCTGGGCCCAGCGCAACCTCCTTTCTCTGAAAGCGGCGCGCGTGCCTGGGCACCTGAATACGGGTCCAGACAGCTGTCCAGAGACAACGTCCCGACAGGAGAATGGTCGCTGCATCCGCAGACGGTCCAGCTGCTGTGGGAGACGTTTGGCAGAGCGCAGGTGGACCTGTTCGCGTCCCGCGAGAACGCTCACTGCCCAGTATTCTTCTTGAAAAGCAGGGACGCGCTGGCCCATGCTTGACCCAGCGGTCCCCTGTATGCTTTTCCCCCTGTCTCGCTCCTGCCTCAGGTGTTGGAACGGATCAGGGAAAATGGATGCCCAGTGCTGCTTGTAGCTCCGCTCTGGACGAACCAGGCTTGGTTTCCGGTCCTGATGCGGATGGCCAGCACTGCCCCGTGGCCTGTACCGTTGAGGAGAGATCTCCTCTCTCAGGCGGAGGGCTCGATTTGGCATCCTCGCCCGGAACTGTGGTCCCTGCACGCATGGGCCATCAGCGGGTACCCGCTAGCCTCCCGGAAGGAGTGTTAAACACGATCACGCAGGCTAGAGCTCCGTCTACCAGACGGCTCTATGCCTCGAAATGGTCGGTGTTCTCTACTTGGTGTCGAGCCCGTGGCTTTTCACCTGTGGACTGCGGGGTTAAGGAAGTGCTTGTCTTCCTTCAGGAGCTGATGGATAAGGGAAGGACCCCATCCACGCTCAAAGTTTATGTGGCGGCCATAGCACCGTTTGCTAAACCGGTGTCTGGCCAGTCACTGGGGAAAAACGACTTAGTCGTGCGTTTCCTACGAGGAGCTCGGAGGTTAAACCCTCCCAGGCCCCCTTCAGTCCCGGCTTGGGACCTTTCCACGGTCTTGGAGGCCATGAAAGGCGCCCCGTTTGAGCCGATCCAGCTGTCGGACATGAAGCACCTGTCCCTTAGGACGGTGTTTCTATTGGCTCTCGCTTCAGTGAAGCGTGTAGGGGACTTACAGGCGCTTTCTGTAAGCGCGTCATGTCTGGAGTTTGGGCCTAACGACTCAAAGGTCGAACTCAAACCGAGGCACGGCTACGTGCCGAAATCCCTCAATACACCGTTTAGGGCCCAGGTAATTTCCCTGTCAGCCCTTCCGGTTCTCGATGAGGAGAGGGACGCGAGTCTCCTTGCCCTGTCAGGGCGTTAAGGGCTTATGTGTCCCGCTCGCCTGAGCTCAGGCAGATCGAGCAGCTTTTCGTTTTGTTTGGCGGCCGTTCTAAGGGACTCGCCGCCTCAAAACAGAGCCTATCCAGATGGATAGTGGATGCCATAGCGCTGGCTTACACTTCCAAGGGCCTGCGGTGCCCATTGGGTGTCAAAGCGCACTCCACAAGAGGCGTGGCCTCGTCGTGGGCATGGTATAGCGGGGTCTCCCTGCAGGATATCTGTACGGCTGCGGGCTGGGCCTCGCCGTCGACATTTATCAAGTACTATAACCTGGAGGTGCCCGCCTTACAAGCTAAGCTTTTGGCGGTCTGAACTTCGGGCTTATCGGCCGCCAATGCGGCTATGTTGCCCTTACGGGTCGGTACCCCTACGGGACTTTTATGAAGGAGTGATGCTTATAGCCTCTCCTCCTCTACTTTATGTGAGTTATGGTGATTATGCACTAGATGTGCCCCGGGCTTGGCCCCGGGACTCTGGTGTTGGATCCCTGTCCGCACGGCGTTTTGTATGGGGTCCCCATAGCGTAAGATATTACGCAGTACGAGAGATACTCTCGTAAGAGAACGTACTCGGTTACTAACGTAACCTCGGTTCTCTCTAGAGAGGGAACGAGTACTGCGTATCTTGCCGTGCTTGAGCTATGCTCTGGTTCGCTTCGGTGTACAAAATCAGAGAAATACAGCTATCGAGGGGTATTTAGAGGGCGAGACCACGCCTATACTGGCGGGACATGACGAAATGAGCGCGAAGCGTCTTCATTCGTCATTACGTCACGCAGTGCCTTCACTCGATAGGCTGCAGCTTTTCCAGCGAGGCAGCCAATGGGCGCGCGAGCTGTCTCGCCCTTGTCTGCTTGCTGCTGCAAAAGCGTTTTGCATGATTAAAAAAATTAAGGATAATTTTTGGCTTCAATATCTCGAGGAAAGAGTGTTTCCCCATAGCGTAAGATATTACGCAGTACTCGTTCCCTCTCTAGAGAGAACCGAGGTTACGTTAGTAACCGAGTACGTTACTAGGCATTTACATGTATTAATTTGGTAAACACTTTTATCCAAAGGGTTTGACTCAACTATTGTTATTGTTAATAATAATAATAATAAAAATACAATAAAATAATTATTAATATAATAAAAAAATATATTATTACTATCATCCATTAATTATCACCGTCTCCTGCCTTTGTTGTAACTCAATATAGGTCTTCTCATCCTACATTTCACTTTTGCCTGTACATGCAATACATTTTGTAAAGGCTTTCAAATGTTTTTTTTTCTTTTGTAGCTTCCCAGTATTTTTCCCAGTACAATTTCCAGTAGACCCCCCCCCTCACACACACACACACACACACACACACACACACACACACACACACACACAATTTCCTCTCTTCCTCTCACTTCTAAATCACTTGCATGGATGCAGCGAAACACACTGACCTTTTCCTGAGTGCACTCTCTCACAGATTGCAAAGCCGTCTCTCTCCAGGTTCTGAGGAGAGCCGTGCCCATGGCGACCTCTTCAGAGATGTCAGATTGCATGTTTGTTTCCCCTTAGTGGGTGCTGGAGAAGACCTGAAAGAACTTGTATTTCTTTTTGTGTTCCTGAAGAGTGGCACCTCTCTTTAGAGACACACACTCATCTTTCAACTGAAGCCATGACAGCAGCAAGTAAAGGAGAGGGTTTAACATTTACTGTTTATCTGAATGATGTGTATCTCAAGAGCTCATCACCACCATTTGAGATGGAGAACAGAAACCGAAAAATGCTTGAGATGCAATGATGGACGGTTATTTTAATATTTGAGATGAAATCTGTAGTAAATTAACGATGAACCCATCAGCTGTCACTTGAATTTTTTTTTAAACCAGTATGAAATCGGAAACTCTTTTCTTTTCTTTTTTTCAAAAGTTTTTTTTCTTTTTTTCAATAGTTTTGGACGTTAGAGACTTTAAAAATATATTTTTTGTGTTACACAGAAAAAAAGTTTTTTTTTAATGATGCTAATTTAAAATTTTGGGCAAACTTCCTATTCCTTTATTATTTTAAAGAATCATTTTTATTTTTAAAATGTAAGATTTTTTTTCAGTGATTAATCATTTACTAAGACTGGACATTGACACAAACTCTTCACAATTAAATTCGATTAACAAGCCAGCATTAGTAAATCAATTTCAATTTACTAATGTGGTCAACTATCTGGGAACCCCATACATAACTATAATATTAAAGGTAACAATTACCTGATTTAATGACATAATTATTAAAAAAGTAAAAAACATAAAAAAGTGGTATTGGTGCATCCTGCTATATAATTTGTCTCACTACATTAAAGAGCGCCAAAACCGTATTTATTGCTTGAATTTCATGATAAAATTGACAGAATTTGAAAGCTAAGACGTTGTTTCAAAAGTAACAAAGATGAGAGGCATGTTACAAAGTTTTGTTATCAACTGAAAACAGCATAGACTAAAAGATCGATTTTGGGATTTAAGAATCGATATCAGTACTTCAAAATGAGAATAGATTAAAATTGAGAAACAAATATATTTTTCCCAACCCTATCATTTACTGTTGCAAATTCTGCTGATTAAAAATTTTACGCCAAGGAAAAGTTAATCAGCTCCTGGCATGAAATGTTTTGTGATTGTGATTATTTTTTGTGGTGGGGTTAGTGTAAATATTTGCATGCCAAGCAGGCAAGCAGAAAAAAAAATTCTTGTTGAGCTCTTCACAACCACTGCGTTCATGAATTAAACATGAGACTGTGTGATGTTCTTGTGAAGCAGTTCTGGCACAGCCAGGTGCCCATTTGTGGAGATCTATAAAGATGTCGACCTCTCACCGAGAGACCGAACAGTAGCAAGTGTGACTCTGAACATAATGAAACACAGGTTTTAAGGGCCTTTATTTAAAGACGTGTTTCATTATATGACCTCATGTTCTCTTTGTGTGCTGCATTGATGGCATAAACGTGTACGTCACGGGGCCAGTTACATTTGCTCTCATAAACAATACAGGGAAATATTTCAGAATACCCTCATATTTGCAGTGTCTAGAGCGGTTGGCTTTGTGCGTGACTTTATCAAATGAATGGAGACAGTAGATAACTAGAGCGAAAGCTCTCTTTGCAAAAGTTGTTCTAAAAGGCAGGCAGCAACATTATGATTTTAAGAAACCTTATTTTGGTCAAACTCAATTTTAGGATGTATTTCCTCTGTTTGCTTGTCTTTGTGATGTATTTAAATTAAGTATATTTCAGTTCTTGTTTTGTTTCTGTTTCCAGCCTGGCCTGGGTTACACAATTATACCCTTGTTTATGGATTAATTTCCACCTGTTCCTTGTTCAGTTCCTCCTCTCATAGTATTTATAGACGCATGTTTTGAGTTCTCCGGTTTCTGTTCTCGTTCGTTACAACAGTGGTTTATTTTTCTTTTTTTCCTAGTTTTCTGGTAATGATCCTGAGTTCCTTGTGTTGAAAAATAAAAATGACAGAATGTCTCTCACTCTCCTTACTTGCCAACTTGTGTCACAATATGAAATTCATTCATTCAAATTCATTATACTCACTTAGGCTGTATTTTTTAAATCATAAATGCAATAAAAACAGTAATATTGTTAAATATTATTACAATTACTAATAATTTATATCTATTATTATATACATATAATAATATATTTTAAAATGTAATTTATTCCTGTGAAGGTAAAGCTGAATTTCCAGCATCATTACTTTAGTCTTCAGTGTCACATGATCCTTCAGAAATCATTTTAATATACTGATTTGGTGCTCAAGAAACATTTCTTATTATAAATGTTAAAAATAGTTGGGCTGCTTAATTTTTGTGGAAACTGTAAGACATATATTTCAGGATTTTTTGAAAAGAACGTTCAAAAGAACAGCATTTATTTGAAATATAAATATTTTGTCACATTATGAATGTATTAACTGTCACTAAATTTCAAGTATTATTTTCTTTAAAAAAATGTATTGACCCCAAACTTTTGAACATAATTTTATTATGAACAATTGTTATATCATATTCAGCTTAAGGCCATTGCACACTGAGTCTGAAATTCGCAACCGAAATATTCGCACGTTAAAAAATAAATACGACCTCACGTTTTGTCAATCACGCTTGCACACTGCCTCCGAAACTTTCGTCCGTCATAAAAAAAATCGGATCGGGTTCGATTTTTGCGTTTTTCGCATCCATAGCAAGCCGTTTGAATAGTGTTTTGACAATTCAGAGCCACCAAATCACGAATACGAAAAAACGCACACGAAAATTTCGGACTCAGTGTGCAATGGCCTTTACTTTGGTTATAGAGCTTTCACTGTTCATTTTGAAATACAAGGACATAACATTTGTCATTTCAACTCTTATCTCTGGATGCCAAAACCAAATAATTAATACTTTTGACATCCAAATATTTCTTGTAGTATAGCATCAATAGCAACATAGATAAATATCAGCAATTAAACTAATTCCAGACTAAATCTGAACAGGTTTCTAGAGGTAATTTAGCAGCATTTTATGTCCGAATGAAAGTGTTGGCAATTTTTAAAGGCATATGAAGCTGGCACCACTTGTCACATGTTTGCTTTGGATTTAATGTGCAGTAGGCTAGTGAGGAAAGTGAGATGAGATTTCAAAAATTGCATTTTTAAGGAGATGTTGGCAGCTAGCATTCTTCAAATGGATTTTAGGACAAGTGTAAAATCAGAGATACGATCACTTGAGATTTGAAGTCGTAACGCTTATCATTTTCAGTGCAACATGAAAACTGTTGTGATTCATAGACATTTAACATCATGCCCGTGACTATAGTGATTGACTTACAGCTGCCACCATCTTGCATTGCTGTTGTTTACTCTTGATGGTTCAATCCTGCTGTCGTTTCAGATGGGCGCCTCATAATCTTTTTATGAAAATATATATGAAGATATTTTTCTTTCTCATTTCATTTTCTGCTAGTGACAGCATAATAGACAGACAGTACAATTAATAATTGACTCAAAAGAATTCAATATCCATTCATATCCATTCTGCTTGCAAGCTTTTATTTCTACTATGATATTATCTTAAAGAGGCAACAGCACAGAGAATATAGTTGTTTTTTTAACAAGGTATAGACAAAATTGGTCATTTTACAAATGCTTTAACAATGACAATGTTGTAGAACATTTAATTTTGTACATAATGCAAAAATGATCTAGACTAATTTATCAAATTAATTGGAACACATCTGATACTTTTTTTCCTTTTCTTTTGTTGTCAATAGGATTTATTTTTAAGCTTGTTCAGCAAGGATGCATTCACATGTTGGTAGTAAATACAAATTAAAGTTGTAACATTGTGTTCAACAAAGTATCCGAAATAAAAATGTTTTCTGCAAAAACAAATTAAGCACAAATGTTTTCAACATTGATAATAATAAGAAATGTTTTTTTAGCAGCAAATTGGCATGTTAGAATGATTTCTGAAGGATCATGTGACACTGAAGACTGATGCTAAAAATTCAGATTTGCCATCAAAGGAATAAATTACGTTTTGAAAATATTTTGTACGAATTATTTTAAATTGTAATAATATTTCCCAATATTACTGTTTTACTGTATTTTTTATCAAATAAATGCTGCCTTGGTGAGCATAACAGACTTCTTTCAAGCACATCTTACCAACCCCAAACTTTTAAACGGTAATGTTTTTAAAGTGTGTGTTTAGTGTTTTTAAGAAAAATTAGATAATTTGTTTTATTTACATGCCTTTTCTTGACCTTTAGGTGAGCCTAGGAAGCCACCAGTTCCTTTTCTCTGTGCATATTGACCCCTCGGAGACGCCCGCTTTCTGCTTACGGCACGATGTCGATGCGCTGCTCTGGCAGACTCGTACAAACCAGGACAACAATATATGGGAGCACATTTCTACTTTTAACGCACTCGGTAAGACAAGCTGTTTGTGAACACTGAAATGTCTTAAAAGCTCTTAAACTTTCCTTACTTTCCTTTTTTGTTTTTAATGCCTAATTGGAGAGTGAGATGATGTTTTGCTCTAAAATTGTTCTTATAAATCTTCATTCTTGCATCTTATCCCACGTTTAGGTTATGTTCAGGCTTCAAAACGTGATAAAAAGTTTGCCACCTGTGCCCCCAACTTCTCCTACGCAGCTCTTTGTGAGTGCCTCAGGCGCGTCTTCATTTACCGTCAGCCTTTGCCGGTCGACACGGTGCTCTTCAACCGGAAACAGGGTCGGCAGGTCGGGCAGGTCGCCAAACAACAGGTAGCCAACCTGGACACCAATGACCCCGTACTTGGATTCAGGGCCACTAATGAGAGACTCTTTGTCCTGACTGCCAACAACCTGTTTGTGCTGAAAGTGAACAATTAAGATTCTCCAGTATTTCTGCTGTATGATTGACACTTCTGCTCCAGGGTTGGTCGCTGATCATTTGATTTCATTGATGTACATTCAACTTATCCAGTACACCACTGTCATATTTCAGGACTTAGATGGTATGAAATTCTCTAATGTATCTGTGTTTTTGTGTGTTAGTACTTGTCTTTACATGTAAAATATTATGCTCATATGCTCCTCCAGAGACACAATCTAGAGCATGAATGTTACATCGCATTCCATTTAGAATGTACAGATACATCAAATAAATAAGCATCTGTAAGACCATGTCTGTTTTCTGCTCATCGTGTTTTTTAACATTTTGACCACAATCAGTACAAAAGTTTAAGTATTTTCCATTGTTTTGTTCCCAGCAGACCACGACCCCATTTTTGCAGAGCAATTATTTCACCAGATATGAGTCAGCAGTCAAAGATTAACAGATACCAAATGCCATGAGAACACATTTTATTAATAATGTAATTTTATGATAACATTGTCTTTGTTACATGTTATTACTATAGTGATAACTATACATTATGCATAATTACATACAACTAACCCTAAACCTGTCAGGCACTGTGTACGCTGTAGTAAGCGCATGATCCCAAAGGATAACTAAGGAGTCTTTAACCCTTTATTGGGCACTCATTGAAATATTCGGAAATTCTAAATTTTAACCTCAGAAAGCTAATGGGGGATGTTACAGGACATATAAACAAATAAAAAATTCTCACTTTTTTCATCTTTGCATTGGAAATCAAGGTCAATGAAGTTACCATATATGAGCACTTGCCCGTCTTGGTCAAATAAATTACCGAGAGTGAATTTTAACAAAATATGAGAAAAACACACAAACTGCAAGGAACATTTATTTATTATAGGCACAAACTGCAAAGAACATTTATTTATTATAGGCACAAACTGCAAAGAACATTTATTTATTATAGGCACAAACTGCAAGGAACATTTATTTATTATAGGCACAAACTGCAAAGAACATTTATTTAGAGACATCTATGTCTTGAGGTACCTGTCTTTTTCCTCTGAGCTATCATCATCGCTGATGGCAGGGTTTACGGGAACAACAATGGTATCCCTCCTCCCATAAAATAGCCAAGCAGACAGCTGCAAAAGGAATATGCTTAGTCAATATTAAACCAACTCTGATTTATTTGTTGCGAGAAACAGTAACTGTGTAATGTAGAACTAATGGGAAAAGAGTATTGACATAGAAAATATAAAAACAATAAAAACAGAAAATACAATTATAATTATTGTTACTTATATTTGCTCATAATTGTGTTTTATCACAAACCAATATTCAGTAATTAAAATTGTTGTGGCAAAAACTTCTGTTAAACATCATCACTGCGTAAGAGACACTCAGAGTCAAAAGAATAAAAAGAGAAATATTTATTCTTGCAAGAAGGCCCAGTCGCCATCACAGCTGTTACATTCTGTGAAGTGAGTGGCGCGCACCAGGAAGACATGAGACAGCTTTTATACTCTTTTCAAGGTTCCTTCTCACCCGCTGTACTTTTCCACCCAGATAAGGTCCCCACTTCTGTTCAGTTTTTCTTAAGGACACAAACTGGTACTGGAATAAACTAGCCAAACCTGACCATTCCTAAGGTCAAGATGTCCTGTCCCATATATTCCTGAAACGTCACGCACAAGCAAGTACACACATATACTTTTACACATTGAATAGATTAGGAATAAATGACTATTAAAATTTCTACAACAAAATCAATTCACACAGTATAGGCCTCACACTAACAATAAGCACCTGTGTATGCCATTTACCATAATAAAAAAACATACATTCATAAGGCATATGTCTAAAAATGGACACTTGTGCCACTTACCTGAACAGGGCATATGATCAAATATGGTGCCTTTAGTTTTCAGCCAAACATTAAGCTAATTTTTACAAATGCTATGCAAATAAAAACAATCTTAATCTTTAACACAACTATTCAACCAAATAATTTGTGAGTTACATCAACTTACCATGTTTAGTTGGACACCTTAAAATAAAATGTAACCTAATTTTTAATTGATATGGGGTTATAATATTAATACTAATATTTTGTATCACATTATTTTTTAAATTGATTTGAACATTTATTTCATTGTAACCGTTCGAAAACTGATTTCAAGGGAAGATAAATTGAACCACTAAGCAACATATTCTTATAGTCTCTCGTTTTTCTTTGGTTTTGCAATTAATCTCCTCGTCTGTGCAGGCTATTCCATTCTTGTTCTTCACCTTGTGTTACAGACCTTTCAAATATAATTTGTCTGTATAAGGAGATGTGCCTGGGAGATAGATCTTTCTCAGCGGTTTTGTTTAGTGGGGTGAATCTTATTTGTTCAGGCCTCAGATTACATTTTGTGTTTTTTATTGAATTAGGCTGTGTTGTTTGGATTCATTATCTGCACCAGAATCCCTGGACAGCTGAGAGGAAGATCAGTTCTCCTGATGCATGTTAGAGATGTTGCTTTCTGATTGTGGTGTAAATGGACAGTCATCGTCTGGTGATGCTCTTAGATCGTGAAGGCTGAAAGCAAACAGACTTATAGCAAGGAATAATTAAGAATGTTCTAATTATTGAACATTTGCAGCAGATTTTTTGTGCATACATATATTATGTATTTTAGCTGTTAAAGCATTAATTAGCATTAAATAGCTTAAAGGGATACTCCACTTTTTTTTAGAAATAGGCTCATTTTACAACTCCCCCAGAGTTAAACAGTTGAGTTTTACCATTTTCGAATCCATTCAGCCAATGTTCTGATATTTAGAAGAATATCAGTAACCAGACAGTTTCTGGTCCCATTGACTTCCATAGTAGGAAAAAATATATACTATGGAAGTCAATGGGACCAGAAACTGGTTACTGATATTCTTCTTGATATGCAACGCGTTCTCACCCCAAGGCGTCATCTAACTGACAATTTTGACCATGCTTCAATATTCGACACTAAAGGCACCCTTTAGCGTCAGTTAGTTGACGCGGATCCCAGGGCGTCATCTAACTGATGCGTTACCTTTAGCGTCAGTTAGATGACGCGGGTAGGTTTAGGTCTGGGTAGGAGGGCGTCATCTAACTGACGCTAAGGGTAACGCGTCAGTTAGATGACGCCCTCGGATCGCGTCAACTAACTGACGCTAAAGGGTGCCTTTAGCGTCGAATATTGAAGCATGGTCAAACTGATTCCCAAGGCGTCAGTTAGATGACGCCTTGGGGTGAGAATGGGCTGAAATATCAGAAAATCGGCTAAATGGATTCGAAAACGGTAAAACCCAACTGTTTAACTCTGGGGGAGTTGTAAAATTAGCCTATTTCCAAAAAAAGTGGAGTATCCCTTTAATTCTAGTAATACCAATTTTCAAAATCCAATCGATTCCTGATGAATAAAATGAAGTCTTGCCCTACAGTTTTTCTTACTGAATGTCCTGTTTCACTCAGAGTAAAAATGTCATGTTATTAGGTTGCGAACAGCAATTCATGTTTAAATCACATTGTTAAAAATGTCTATTTAATTCAGATTTCAAATGGAGTTTCCAAGTTTAGTTGTGGTGCTGGGGAAGATGGGTGGCTAGTAAAATTTCCATTGCTTGCTAGTTTAGGATGAAAATAATTAGATTACGTAGACAAACAAAAACAAAAAACGTATTGAACTTATTTTATTCCCTTTTTGGATATTGTTTTATTTTGTGTTAAATAAAAGCCTGTCCGAGGCCGCACCCATTGCTCCTCCCATTACAATATGTATACTGTATAAAGGGGTGAAGTCAGGTTGAATGGGACACATTTCCAAGTCATCTCAATGGTTAAAAGTGTCTCGATCACCCTAAATTCACCCTGTGTGTATACAGTTGTGGTCAAAAGTTTACATACATTTTGCAGAATCAGCGAAATATTAATTATTTTAACAAAATAAGAGGGATCATACAAAATGCATGTATTTTTATTTTATTTAGTACTGTCCTGAATATGATTTTTTTTTACATAACAGACGTTTGCATATACTCCACAGAATATAAACTGAATTTATGTAAACCCTTTTTACTGTGTGTCCATTGTTCTTGAGTCACTTGTTTGTCCTGAACAGTTAAACGGCGTACTGTTCTTCAGAAAAATTCTCCAGGTCCTGCAAATTTGTTTTCCCAGCATCTTTTGCATATTTGAACTCTTTCCAACAGTTGACACTATGATCTTGAGATCCATCTTTTCACTCTGAGGACAATTTAGGGACTCGTACACGGCAATTGCAAAAGTTCAAAATATTCACTGATGCTCCTTGTGCACACATAGTTTATACACATGTAAAAACACACACACACACACAAACTAAAATGCTCACTTTAGACTGGAATAGCATTTTCATTTAGGAAGGGGCATCATAAATTCTTCAGTATAGTTGTACTATTATTGTGTTCCAGGCACACTTGTGTGTTTGAAAGGAATCTTTAGAGATGAGATCTATCTTCTCAAGTGCCTGTTTTATAGTACCCATGAATTTCATGAGATAGATGTGACAAAAGATCATGTCTACCCAACAACAAGGACGTTTCAAAAGAAAAGAGCCTTATTCTCTTTACCATGTTTCTGTCCTTACATGGTTTTAATTAAAAAAAACACCCATGGTCATTTTGAAGCAGTATGACATCACAAGACATTGGAAAAACAGAGAATCAGCCACTATATGCGCATACGAAGGGCATATGTTTCCTTATTAGATAAACTGTTCTCCAGAACCTGTTCTGTTGGTCGGTATCTTACCATAAAGCATCTGTGTTCTGCACACCGTGAATGGCGCGGACTGAATTTATTAACATCAAAGGCAGCGAGTGCGCTTCTCTCTGGTCTTGATATATTTATACATCCTGCAACGGCACATCAACTTCTGCGCCCCTGTTTTCCCGCTTTGAATTCGGCAACTGCAGTATTCACTTTGAATGCACACCTCTCTTCATTTATTATTACTGAACAATCCTTAAGGATTCAACTTTTGTCTTGAGAGTCGCATGAGGTGGAGTGTTTCATGTGGAAGCTCTGCTAGTATTCTAGAACAACAATAACAAAGAGAAATACAGATAAGCCTTATAACTTTAAGCTTCTATCAATTATCCGTTAAACTCTCCAAGTGTCCAAACAGAGCCGGAGGGCCAGTCAATAAGATACTCTGGATTGCATTATGGGGATTTCTGGGATGCATTAGCTTGCCTTTGGGGTGCAAACATGCTCTTTTGCAAGGCATTTCTGTGTTTATTGTTTTCACAGAAAGACAGGTGATTTGGATGTGAAATGGCTGCTTGGCTTTAAGTGTGAAGTTTCAAAGGGATATATTGGAGATGTTAATAACATAATAACCTCGTAGATGTTTCGCTTTATGGCGCTGTCAACCTCAGGGACTCGCTATAAACACCAGAGCAGCTGTAAAGATTTTGAAATATTATTAAAATCCATCTTTCACTCTTGTTAGTGTGACAAAACAACATTTAAATAGTTATATAACTGGTTAATCGTTGGAAGAAAGTATGTGAACCCTTTAGGATTCGATTGGATTTTTGTCAAAGTAACAACAGTAGATGAAAACGGTCCAATATTCCTCACAAGAAATTGTGCGTTTCATGTCTTTATCGAATGCATTGTAAATATTAACAGGAATGTCCACTTGAGTATAGCAATTTTAGTGACAATTTGTGTTTTGAGATCTTTAGTTTGAGCCATGGTTTATATCAAGTGTTTTCAGGGCAGTCTTTCGGTTTAAGCAGACTGTGCTTGTCTTGCGATATTTATGACCAATTTACTCAGAAATCCAAGTAAATCATATACAAGAATCTTGTACTTTTGGCTGTGGTTGAAGATGAGCTGATTAGCTCTGGGTTATAAAACTGCATGTCATGATAAACTGTTATTTTTTTAGATGCTTTGGGAAAGAGCGAGAAAAACTGTGAATTGATGAGAAAGATAAATGAGGTATGAAAAGAAGCCATAATGGATGTATTAATCTCAAGAATTTATTTTCTGGCCTATTAATCTCAGACTAAATATAATAAAATAAGCTCTTGTTCTGTTGTAAAAAAGAGAGAGACTGCAACTTTATCACAGGTTTTATAAGTGACACCAAAGCCAAGTTTATATAATTAGTCCTTTTTTCCTGCAGTAGATCATTATCTATCTTTTGTGACTAGTTACATCTGAGGAGAAAGAGTGTGACAATAACATTGAACAAAACTGGGCTTTTGGTGCAGTGTTCCCTGTATGATTAATTTGATTTAGTTTTTTAATAGCATCTTGTTGAATAGTCTGAAACATGAAATAGGTTTAACTTGAGTTTCAACATTCAGGATTATGTCCAGGATTTTACTCCCAAATCAATATAAACCCTTTGCATGCATTAAGTATGACAAAATCAATCAGGATTTTTCCCCCTCTGCTTTTTATTGCTCTTAGGGCATGAAAAACAAGATCTGAACCTTTTTTAACACAAATTTTTCAAAGATCCACTTGCGTGGACAATATGTGTTTTTGGTTTTAACTGAAGAAATAAGCTATTAAACATAATACCGTAAAAGAAAATACAGCAATGCTGTGTGTATTTAACAAACCAATGAATACAATTATAAAAAGTCATTTGAAAACTATCAAATATATAAAAAAATTAGTGCTGTCAAACGATTAAAATATTTAATCGCGATTAATCGCATTAATGTCATAGTTAACTCGCGATTAATCGCATTTAATCGCACATTTTTATCTATTCTAAATGTCTCTTGATTTCTTTTTGTCCCATTATTTTTTTCTCATTTTAATGCTCTTATCAACATGGTAAAGTGGATCGGCTTGCTTTGTGCAAATGTTTTTATTGAAAACAACATTGGCATATACTGTGCTCAAATTCACACAAAAATTCTCACTTAGAGCAAATAATCTCTAGAGCAAATAATCTCTCACACAATGTAACACTGTCCATCAATAAAAAGGTTAAATAAATACTGACGAGGTCCTGATATTGACGAGGGGGCGGAGAATTCGCATCAGCTGTGTGTGTGTGTGTGTGTGTGTGTGTGTGTGTGTGTGTGTGTGTGTGTGTGTGTGTGTGTGTGTGTGTGTGTGTGTGTGTGTGTGTGTGTGTGTGTGTGGTGTGTGTGTGTGTGTGTGTGTGTGTGTGTGTGTGCTTGGCCATCATCAAGCGGTATTTCAGACTGGACGTGCTGCGATGATGATAGCTCAGTTCACAACGACAAAACACACAGATCACTTTGGTCTTGTCAATGGACACATTAGGCAACTTTTTAAAAGTAAACCTTCCATTCAGAATCTTATTGGCATCCATTTCTGCGTCTCGCGCTCGTCACTCAAAAGGTTAACTATTTGGCCGGCTCGCAAGCCCAAACGAGTGTGTGCGTCGTGCCTGTTGTTTTGTTTACGGTCTAGATCCGCTTGCGCTTTGGTCGACGAACCATTTGCGCGGCGCAAGCCATTGAAATGAATGGGTTTCATAGCGCAGCTATGTGAAAGAAAACTACAATGTTTGCTAGGACAAAAAGATCGCGTTAATCGCGCGATAAAAAAATTGACGCCATTAAAAAGTGTTTGCGTTAACGCCGTTAATAACGCGTTTAACTGACAGCCCTAAAAAAAATATATATATATAATGCAGTTCAATTATTGCAAACGCAGTTGAGTTTGTTCCTGTTCAACCAGCAGATGAAGAACTTCATACAAATTGAATGTCGCATGTCTATTGATGTTTTCAGACTGTGTAAACAAGGAATCAGGCGGTTTCAATCTCATCTGAAATGAGCAGTGTCGGGGGGTAACACATTACAAGTAACATGCATTACGTAATCAGATTATCTTTTTAGATGTCACAACTCAAGTAGAGTAACGCATTACAAATAACATACATCATGTAATCAGATTACTTTTTGATGTAACCAGTAAAGTTTCGCATTACAAATTACATGCATTATGTAATCAGATTACATTTTTGATGTAACGAGTAAAGTTATGCATTACAAAGTACATGCATTACGTAACACAGTCTCATCCCAAGACGTCAGATGACTGATGCTTTTGACCATACGTCAACATCCGACGTTTTACCCTTTAACGTCAGTTAGATGACGATCCTGGGGCGTCATATGACTGACGCGTTGCGTCAGTTAGATGACGCGGGTTTAGGTCTGGGGTAGGGTCAGGATTAGATAGCGTCATATACTGACGTTAAAGGGTACCCTAAAACGTTGGATGTTGACGTATGGTCAAAAGCGTCAGACATATGACGTCTTGGGATGAGACTGGGCTGCATTACGTAATCAGATTACTTTTTCGATCTGCAAATTAGATTCTTATAACACAAATAAATATATTTACAACCAAAAAAGTTACTGCATGATTAAGTATTTTGTACTTTGTAAAATTTTAGCAGGAATAATCTGATGTCCAATTTAGTGGACATGATTAATCAGAATCCCTCCCCCACCCCCATCCCCCCCCCGCCCCCCCCCCAAAATCTAAAATCAGTACTTGGAAAATTGATTAATATTATGACTCCTTAGATGTTACATGATATTAAAACAAAATTGAACGGCAAGAGTTTCCTATAGAAAGAATGGATGAATTTTCCAAAGCAACTTGGCATTTCTGACTGCCCGCCAGCCATCTTGGCTTGAAGGATTTTTTTTTTTTTTTTTTTTTTACAAACAACAGCTTGCCACTTTGTGGCAATGTATAGGATGATGCACTAATGTCCATTTTAGAGGTTGATGTGCAACTGTGCCATCAAATCCCATGCATATTTTAAATAGGTTTCTTGAAACAAACATTAGACTATTTTTATTCAACTAAACAGTGATTAGAGGTGTGTGGTCCAGATTGTTGCGTGGTGATAATCATATCAAACTGAATGTTTTTAAATTATGGCTTTCTCAACCAGCTTGAAAGCTGTTATAGAGACTATATGGTGCAATTTGTAAAATTGCTGGTTGTAAGTTTATATTTAAATGTCTCTTTAATGCGTGTAATTTTCAGTATATCTTGAGGCTCATATGTGAGTGTGTGTAGATTTCTTTTGTGTTTGATTTTACTTCTGTATAATCTAAGCACATGAAGCTGTTTTTAGCTGGAGCTAGTTATATCTACTTCAATCCTTTTTTTAATTAAAGTGGACAGGAAGTGAGATGACGTTATTGTGGGTTATTATGGGACCCTGCACAATGCTGAGAGTGACCATGTTGCTCAATAAAATCTTTCCTGTTCATACTGCTCTGAAGACTAAAGCTCAGGGATCTATTGTGTCACATCTCTAACTGATGGATGAAAAAACTCTAATTTTCAGCACAGGAGGAGATGGAGCACTTGTAGAGAAAAAAATATAATGCTTAATATGGTGACAGTAATGGAAATCCCAGCTTTCAGTTAGAGAAGCCAGTCACATTTATTATGTTTTTATATCAAATAGATTATATATATATATATATATATATATATATATATATATATTATTTTATGCATTTTATTTATACATTTATTACAACAGTTGATGGGCCCCATTGATTTCCATAGTGTCACCATTATGTTCAGTTATATTCCGTTCATTGACTTTTAGTTTGTTTTCATTGCTCACCCTTTGCCTGTGTTTCCCGCCACTGATCAGTCACCATGGACACTAATCACATTAATCACAGCTGCTAATCGTTTAGTTAATCGCCACTATGTATTTAAGTTCCTGTCTGTGTTCTGTCTAGTGTCTGGTATTGTTTGTGCATTGCAGGCTGTCTTGTCTGCTGAGTTATTTATTAAAGAACCTTATTACCTTTCAATCATCGCTGTCTTCCTTGGATCTAGTCGTGACGCAAAGAAAAATAATTATATGTAAGTCGAAGGTGCCCCACAAAAGTTTGGTTATCGTCATTCTTCAAAATATCATCTTTTGTGTTCAACAAAAAAAAGAAATTCAGAGAGGTTTGGAACAACTTGAGGGCAAGTATAGTAAATAATAACAGAATTTTCATTTTTGGGTGAACTATCCCTTTAAAAGGACCTTGACCTTGTATTATTGGGTAACTTATGTTTTTGGACTTTTTCTACAGCATGACAATTTAACTTCAGGCCTTTTTCAATTATTTTGGATTTATTTGGTACATTGCTTTTGAGTTGCTGAACTTCAGAGAGTTTAGTGTAGAATTTGGATGTATTTCTTTGAAGACCGTTTGATGTTGTTTTGCTGGATTACATGCATGTCAGTGTTTGCAATAAACAGAAATCAGTTGCAATAAAAATTGAATTATCTAAGTGAAGTATAGACATCAAATGATTAATATGCATGATATTTGGCTGTGTTTGATGGTTGCATAATCACTGTAATGCTAAGTAATTATGGTAGTTTTGTCAGATTTTAGTTGTATGATCTAACAATGAACTTACTTCATGATACTCACATATGCAGTCTGTGAGATAATTTGACGTTTAATTGATAATAGGGCCATTACTTTCATTACAAGTTGAATAAAATATACGTGACAGGCAATATGTGGAGGGTATTACTCAAAGAGGAAGAAGAAAAGGTAAAAGCAGAGGTAATTAGAGGGACAAACAGAAAGTGTATCCTTACATGAGATATAATAGCCTTGATCCATTGCATAAGCAGAAAGCAATGTTTAGAAGAGCTACAGTACAATGACAAAATCTGTTATTCTGGAATATCAGACAAAATTTTAACTCATAGGTTTGACTCAGAATTCAATAATTAATGATCATTATTAACTAGTTTGTAACAAGAACACTTTTTTTATCATATTCAAGGGATAGTTCACCCAAAAATTAATATTCTGTCATATACTCACCCTCATATCTGTATGGTTTTCTTTCTTTTTAAAAAACAAAAGCTATTTTGAAGAACAATGAGGTCCAAACAACACTATATTGCAACGCATTCTCACCCCAAGGCGTCATCTAACTGACAATTTTGACCATGCTTCAATATTCGATGCTAAAGGTACCCTTTAGCGTCAGTTAGTTGACGCGATCCCAGGGCGTCATCTAACTGACGCTAAGGGTAACGCGTCAGTTAGATGACGCGGGTAGGTTTAGGTCTGGGTAGAAGGGCGTCATCTAACTGACGCTAAGGGTAACGCGTCAGTTAGATGACGCCCTGGGATCGCGTCAACTAACTGACGCTAAAGGGTACCTTTAACGTCGAATATTGAAGCATGGTCAAACTGATTCCCAAGGCGTCAGTTAGATGACGCCTTGGGGTGAGAAGGTTTCAGACCACATGAGGATGAGTAAATGATGAAAGACTTTTTAATTTTGGAGAAATGTACCCATTTTTTCAGTTTAACTTGACCAAAACAAAGAAGAAGAAAAAACCCACTTCCCATGCCTATATCGCTGACAGTGCCCTTCTTTCAGTCTATTTGGAGCCTTTGAGAACATCTCTGGGGAGTTCACTGAAATGTAATTTGATAATGCACTTGGTGTTTTTCCTAGGTTCAAGGTGACTTTGCATTTAATGAATTATATTTAAAATTTTTATGTGTTTCTTCTGCTGAGCTTGCCAGTATACAAACATCGTGGTCACTCTTTAAAATATATTTTGTCCTTCCATTCGTTTGCCACAATGTTGAATTGATTAGCTGAGAATTTTGCATGAATGTTTTGTACTTGGCAGCAGCAGCGCTTTCTGAAGTTTAACTTCAAGTGGTATTAAAAATGTGCAGAGAATAATTAGTTTAAACGGATCAATCAGACATCAGTGAAACATTATGCAAAGTATTATTCAGTACTGTTTGAAAATGTTTTACTGTTTTAGAACCACAGTACAAAAGATTTTCAGAAACCCAATGCATACTATTATGAATTAAACTGAGTCTTTCATTAGCCAGTATATTTATTTTATTCAGGAAAATTTTTATAATTTTGTGTTTTGCTAAACCCTGAATAATAACACAAATGCAACATAGCAAATAGCTACACATATAATAGTGATAATATGAATACTAAAACGTTTGAATGATTCAGCAATAGTACACACTCAAGTATATTAAGAATAATGGCAAGCATTTACCAAACTGAGAGAATAATAACAGCACAATTAAACACACTGAACAATTTATACTTTTTTCAGGCTGAAAAGAGCTTTAAATTATATATGATATGCTTGAACACTTCAGAACACTTCTCTGAAACCATCTCAGTGTGTAGAGACAAGATAACTGTAACATATCATAAACCTTCCATTTATGAGACTTTATAAAATTACATCCTAACTGTTTAAAAAGGTTTAAAAAAACCTTTGCTGATAATTTACTCACCCCAATGTCATCCAAGATGTCCACGTCTTTCTTTCTTCAGTCGAAAAGAAATTAAGGTTTTTGATGAAAATATATTCCAGGATTTTCTCCATATAATGGACTTCATTGGGAGCCAAACGGTTCAAGGTCCAAAAGACAGTTTCAGTGCAGCTTTAAACGACTCCAGACGATGAATAAGGGTCTTATCTAGGACCCCTCGAGTCATGACTCGAAAAAAGATTTGTTAATTTTGATGAACGAGTTCGAACAGGACAGTCACGAACGCTCTTCACAGAACAGAGCAAGGCGAGCATTTGTGCTTAAAAAACTTAAACTTTGTTATTTATTTTTTAAATGAGGGATGGTTTCGCTAGATAAGACCCTTATTCATCGTCTGGAGTCGTTTAAAGCCCTTTGAAGCTGCACTGAAACTGTCTTTTGGACCTTGAACCGTTTGGCTCCCAATGAAGTCCATTATATGGAGAGAATCCTGGAATGTTTTCATCAAAAACCTTAATTTCTTTTCGACTGAAGAAAGAAAGACGTGGACATCTTAGATGACATGGGGGTGAGTAAATTATCAGCAAAAGTTTTTTTAAAAGTGAACTACTTTAAAGCAATGTAAAAACTTGTCACAACTCTCGATCTTTTTTTTTTTTTCAATGCTGTCTTAGAAATTTTCTGCAAACATCTGTTTCAACTGTCACTAAAAGTCACTAAAATATCACTTAGCCTATTCATTGACACTGGACTGCAAACCTGACTAACCATTGAAACAGACAAAGAGACAATTTTCCACACTAACACCATTAAAATAGTATATTCAAAACCTAAAACACAACATATTAATTGAAAATAATTGAAAACTTTCAACTTTAGTAATTTTCTAGCGCTTTAAAAGGCTGATTCTGTCAGTTTGACATGTAAAACTGATATTCTGTCGCTCTTGCGACCACAATTGAGTCCATATGTGCCATCCTCGCAGAGAGCTGCCATCATCTTCACCAGCCCTCCACCATAGTCCATAACTTTACATTTGCACATTTGTTGAGAAACCATGTACAAACCCATGGGATTTAGCTTATCAACTCACAAATACAATCATACGCTGTCTACCAATTTATGATACAAGAGTAAATTAAATGGGTGAAATTAATTTGTCAGATGTAAGAAGTTTTTTTACACATTTTTTATAGGTAGCCTACATTCATGTAGTCGTCTAAATAAGTTATAGTCAAAATAGTCTTTATCATATGTAAATATATATTATATTTGATGTTAAATGTTTTACTTTGTTCTATTCTAGTTTAATAAGAAGAGTAAAGTCATTAAATATAAGCAAGGTATTCACCTTGGTTTATTCCACCCAAAGTCTACACAGTACACATTCTGGCGCTTATCAACATTTCTCTGTAAATTTAAGATGGTGATAGCATGCATTTGGGGCGGGACAATCTCTTTTAAACGACCAATGGCAATGAAGGGGAGTGTATTAGAAACATGAATTATTATAGAAAAACAATCATTATTTTTGCATTTCCTTGTGCTAATTGCACATAATTACAATTTAGCCCAACTAAAAAATGTTACATAAATAAATAGATGTAATAATGTCTCCTTTATCTTTTCAGTCATGCATTCCTTCATGGTTCATCCAAAATGTGCTTATCTACAATAAACTTACATAAAATGAGCGCAACTCAATGTTTCGAGTCAATATTTCAGTGTGACATTGTTAGATGGCCAAAATAGCTATAGGCCTACTTCCTTTTTAAGTTTAGATAAAAACAAAAGTGTACTATACATATTTATATACAGTGGGACGTAAACTAAGTTAACTCTCATTGAATATTCTTGAAACAACTGCAAATTAAGCAGTTTCAGCATTTTTCTCCCAGGGGTCTGGAGAGGAAGAAGGCCACTCATTAATCACCAACCCTAAAGATTTTTTCAGATCAATATGTATTCAATTTACCCTGCATCACATTTTTTAATAAAGATAAAGTGAAACTTTCAAAGTGCTGTCGCTGCAGTTTGTGTAGTCTGTTACGGCAGATCGCTAGCACTCAGAGATAATGCGGTGTGTAGCTGTTGTTGTGGGTTTATCAGGCCTGACTGAAAGTCTCCTTACTAAAGTCACAGTTCTCCGGATACAGAAGCTTCTTATCAGGGAACAGCTCGTCTGTCGGTGTCAAATCGTCTATCTCAGTTGAAAAATGCCCAGTGCTTCCCACCGTTGACGTTTCCTTGGCAACACTGTAGGTTAGTGCCACACTATAGGCGGGTTTGTTCACCAGAGCGGTGCGGCCGCAGCGGCAGAGCCTTCTGAAGGCAGCGCGGAACTTTTGAGACATAGCGTTGTAGATAAGAGGGTTAATGGCGCTGTTGAGGTAGACACATGTGCGGCAGAACAGCAGAAACCAGGTGTCCAGGTAGGCTTCTTGCAGGAAAGAGTTCACCACCACCAGAGTGCGGTACGGCATCCAAAGCACAGCGAACAGAATAACCACCACTGCCAGCATTTTTGTAACCTTTAATGAAGAAATCACAATAACCATGTTAGGAAATGTATTGAAACATCTATCTATCTATCTATCTATCTATCTATCTATCTATCTATCTATCTATCTATCTATCTATCTATCTATCTATCTATCTATCTGTCTAGGTCATAAATGCAGACAGATAGTAGGGCTGCACGATATTGAAGAAAAATTATATATGCGATAACTCATTAAATAATCACATTCTTTTTGTGACTAGAAAACATCCCTACAACATCTGAAAGTGAACAGCAGTGTTTCACTGTAACATAAGAAGTGTTATTTTTGACATCAGTGTAAACCAGGGCGTTTAGGGTTTCAGTTAGGCCTAGGTTTATTTACCAACAGAAACTGAATAATCAAATGTAAAAATAAAACACTGCTTAGTTTTCACTGCATAATTAATATACTGATCCTTATTAAAGCTACAAAAGTTATTTAGCCAAGAGCAGTGAGTGATTATCTCTGTCTTTTGTTTGGGGACATTTCATTTTATATTTAACAATACTGGGCTATTAAAACATTATTTTTACAACGTTATCTCTGTAAAGCTGATTTGAAACAATCTGCATTGTAAAAAGCGCTATATAAATAAAGGTGACTTGTTCATGACCCCAGTTATTGCAAGCCGTTACAATAGCCTACATATCGCGATATACATTTGCGATATTTCGATATATTGTGCAGCCTAGATAGATAGATAGATAGATGATGTTCTGTAGTGTATAATTTCATCCAACATGGAAAGAGACACAAAATACTTTGGCTTGCATAACAAATAAAATGCATAATTTTACAGTGAGATATCTATCTCACTGTAAAATAATTGTAATAATTGTTATAATTTTTTTAATTAATTCATTCATGAAGAGCACTACAAATATGTGCTAGTTCTGCGCCCGAAACAAGTTTTGTTTTGCTCTATGATTTATATAGATACATGTAGAGCCTTTTGTTGTTTCCAAATATTCAAGTTTTGAACCTTAAATGAGATCCTCTCACCTGTCTTCTGGATGCTGCGGTTGTACTGGAGCAGCGGCTGGAATTCTTAATTTTGTTCTTTTTGGCTTTGGAGAAGTTGTCATTGCCGTTCTTGTCCGACGGGAGAGGATTAAGAAACAAGATTCTCGCAATGAGGCCGTACAGGACAGTGGCAAGAGTGAGCGGCAGGACAAAAAAGATGCCAAAATCGACAAAATATATGGGTAGATAAAGGTTTCTGGACACTTTGTAAGCGCACGTTATTATAGTCACATCCTTGTAGGGAACCTGTTGTATATCGGACAGGTAAAACCACATTACGCAGTAAAGAGACGTGAAAACCCAAACTCCAAAAATGATCTTCTTCGCGCGCGAGAGCGTGCATAAAAACTGCGCTTTGATTGGGTGACATATAGCGATGTATCGCTCTATAGTGAAGGCTGTTATGGAGCACGAGGATGCGTTGATTCCTAGATACTGGAAGTATGTGATGCACAGGCACCCCGCGTATCCAAAAATCCACGAACCGAACAAACTGTCCGCTATACTCGGCAGACCGGCTGCGATCAACACCATCAGGTCTGCGACCGCCAAACTAACCAGATAGCCATTTGTCGGGGTCCGCATATGTTTGGTTGTGAGGACCACCAGGATGACCATCACGTTTCCAACAATCCCGAATGCGCATATGAGGAAAACCACGAGGACGCTGATCACTTTGTATTCGGCACTGCGGTCAGTCCAAGTTTCCAGAGTCTCGTTGAATACTGTAAAGTTCTCCATTCTCAAAAAATCTCCCAGGTTCTTTAAAGATCAGATTAAAGAGAATTTTAATTCCGTTGAGTTGACATAAATGCGGCTCATCCCTCTTAAAACTTTGTTTTCTTGATTTGTCTGTTCAGTTTTTGATTAGTTTTTGTTCATCAGGGGGGAAAAAGAGATAAAAAACGAATTTACATCCATTTAAAATCTTTAATCAGAGCGTAAGTCACATTTTTTTATCCCCGGTCTCTATTCTCCTCTAAATATTGCGGAATAGACTATAGATGTGCTCTCAACTGTTGCAGTGTATCAGATGATGGATCTCCTGTGTCTGGTGCTGAATTTAGTCTCGCCTGCGTGATCAGAAAAAGGGGCGTTACGCACGCACACAATTCAGTCATATGAAATAGCTGGCATAGTTTTGAGTCTTTTAAACTATTTTAAGACTTTTTGGTTAATTTTTTATGATTTTATGGTCCTATACTATGTCATTGAAATGCGACACAACATTGATTTTAGAATATTAAAGATTTCAATTAAATCATTTAGCCTACCTATGGACTAATAGGCTATGTCTGTCTCATTCATGTTTGTGACTTGATTTAGGATGCTTATTACACACCTGTGTTGGGTGTAGACCTACAACGTGTGAATTTTATAAAGACTATTTAAAAAGAATTTCTGTCCGCATGGTAAGATGGGGTACGATGCGTGGTTTACCCTAAGCAAATCATTTTCATGTTTTATTTTTAACTTGTGATGCATTTTTCTCAGTTACCAAAACTCATGTGTCTTTTAAAAAATCATGTTTGCGAACATGCCAATTACTTTGTTCGCTCTACATGCATACAAGGTCTATGTTTCTACAAACAAAAACATTATTTCCTTTTAAAGCACTCTTAAAAATAAAGTTTCTGTATTGGCATCTGGTTCCACGAAGAACCTTTAACATCAGTGGAACCTTCCCATTGGGCAAATGGTTCTTTATAGAGGAAAAGGTTCTTTAGAATTTTAAAATGCTCTTCACACTATAAAAATGATAGCCAAGAAATCTAGACGCAGCCCTAGCAGCAGCAAATTTGAT
Organism: Chrosomus eos; assembly: GCA_036326025.1. NCBI lineage: Eukaryota > Metazoa > Chordata > Actinopteri > Cypriniformes > Leuciscidae > Chrosomus > Chrosomus eos. The sequence goes on along the minus strand of CM070827.1, from coordinate 30,770,982 downwards.
TTGGCAGCCAGTGTCAAACATCTTGATGTGGGTCTGGCTTGTCAGGCTAAAAATTGTTATTTTAAGAACTGTTCACTGAAAGTTTCTTTGGGAAACCAAAAATGGTTATTCTATGAGAATATATATTTTTAAGAGCGCACACCTCACTTGTTTCTATTTACCCCGGTTTCACAAACAATGCTTAAGCCTGTCCCAGATTATATCTTTGTGATGTTTTAATTGAAAGCCACTTGCACTGACACATCTTAAAATATGTCAGGGCCATTGGTTTGTCTCAAGAAGCACACCAGTAATGTTTTTTTCTAAGGCACGTTTATAAAAGCTACTTAAATGTCCTAATTGAAATAAGGTCTATGGCTTAATCTAAGACCTGTTTGTGAATCCAGGCCATTGTGTGACAGGTTTCTGTGAGGGTTATGGTTAGTGGAAGGGGTTGTGCATGAAATAATGACATAATATAATAATAACATATAATTAACCTGATATAAAAACAAAGGAAGTATGAGATATCCGCACTAATGTAGTGAAACACGTGTGTGCTTTGTGTATGTTTGCATTTTAGTCGACAAAAATTTGTACCAAGAAGTGAGCTAAACATAACATAATCTCCCAAAAACTCATTTTGGGGACACAGTCAGTAAAAAAACCTGCATGGTATGGGTTCTCTATATGTTCTTCTGAGAAAATCCAGACTCTCATACATCCTTCTCATGCATGTGTCCCAATAACATAATCAATAACCTTGATTTTGTGCCTAAAACACACAGTCTGTCACAATAAATTACACATTACAGGTTGTGACAATGTACTGTTGCACTGTTACATTAACAATTTACCTCTGTGACAAGTATAGAATTTGGCTAAATTCATACTGTAATGTAGTCTTATGCCCCGCCACTTCACATTGTCTTCGACATTTGATCTATTTCATCAACAAAAACTAGACGGAAGAAGGGGTGTTGCTGGGGGGAAAGGTGGGATACAGGGGTCCAGAACTATTGGGTCCCAGAGCTATAGGGGTCCCTGCGATTATCAAGAGGGAACTTCAAAATCAAGTAAATTGTTGTATTGTATTGTTAATTGTTACAGTTGTGGTCAGAATTATTGGCAGCCCTGGTAAATTTGATCAAAGATGTCTGTAAAAATAAATCTGCATTGTTTATTCTTTTGAAAATGCGTTAACATTTTTTGCAAAAACTAACTTTTCATTGAAGTAAAATAATTGAAAGTGGAGGGGAAATCACATTATGAAATAAATGTTTTTCTCCAAAACATGTTATCCACAATTATTGGCACCCCTAGATTTTTTAAATTAGTAAAATATCTCTGAATATTCCCATTATTAATGTTTGCATTTTTTAGCACACCAACTAGAACATAAAATTGTTTATCTATGACTTCTTGTTTCACAGGATTATAATTATGAGGAAACACAAAGACACTGAACAACACTAAAGTATATAGTTCTGATGTGCAGCAGAAGATTGTTGAGCTTTACAAAATAGAAAGTGACTGTAATAAAATAGCTAAAGCATTGAAAATCCCAGTTTCCACCATCAGGGCAAAAATGAAGAAGTTCTAATCAACAGGAAATGTTACGGATCTGCCTGGACGTGTGTCTATCGTCTTAATGCACGGTGAGGAGGAAAGTTTGAGTGGCCAAATACTCTTCAAGGATCACAGATGGATCCTTGAATGAATTGCAGAGATTAGTTGAGTATTGGGATCAGAAAACATAAAAATAAAAATAAGAACAGGACTGGGTTATCGGGATAGAATAAGCAAATTAATAGCCAGATGTTGTACATGCTATCACTGAAAGAATTCTAGTGATTTATCAAAAATTCCTATTTTCTAAAATAAACAACATCTTAGAAATAATCTGAGTAACTGTTAAGTACGTTAAGATTGACCTTCCCAGTCTTAGTTGCAATAGCATCAAATATACAGAAAAGAAAATACATGGGGTTACACTTTACACTAAGGTTCATTACTCAACATCAGTTAATGTTTCATGTTCAAATGTAATGTTAGAGAGTGGGGGACAGGTAACAAATGCTAATTTCTTTTAGTAGTTTTAGACATTTGCCGTTAGATTAATGTGCATGACACTTGGGTTATGCATATTTGTATATATATATATATAATGTCCTGGGGACCAAAAAGCACCCATTCTTGTGTTTGCTATTGCTGTGATTTCATGTGGCCTCGTGCCGGTAAACAAATCATCAGTGAAGAGAAAAGATGTCACTGCAAGTTATTTTGAATAAAGAAAATCAAATAAAATATATAAATAAGATAATGTTGTAAACGGATAAATCATTTTAATAAATACTGCATAACCTATAGGCTACATTAAAAAAAAATCCATTTTGATTCAATGGTGACTTTAAGCTGCTTTTGATTATTCTTATGAGTTTATTTTTTAAACTTTTAGTTTAATTAATGTGTCCATAACTTGTAAGAGAGAACGGTTAAGTTGAATGAAAGAACTGAGGCAACTGCCTTTATTTTTCATTGATCAAAAGGCATTTAAAATCGTACAACAAACAACAAACCAGGACATTGTGACATAAATTCATATTTAGGAGAAATGTTCAATGCAAAACGGCTACTCAAGACCAATTTTAATTTTCATAGGGTCTGTTAGAAAAGAAATAGCTTGTGCTACTTACCAGAGATATTTTAATCCGGACGTGTTTTTAGGTGACACATGTCATGAATGACGTGAAACTTCTCTCAGCGATATGTCCCTGTCTGAAATTTAGTCACATCACTTCTTTGAATTATTAGGGACATGTGAGGGCAAGTGTACATGACAAATATGTCAAATAAAGTATAAATTCAAAGGTTGTGCATTATGTTCTTTACTTTTCTACAGTGTTGTTTTGGTCCCGCATTGCATCATCTCCCAGAGAACAAATAGTAAAAAAAAATAATAATAAAAAAAGAGCTTATGTAACATGTCGTGACATGCCTGTGACAATTCTTTTTTTCTTTTCTTTTCTTTTTTTTTTTTACTCAGTAACATTTGGCAGCTATTTTAACAGCCATGTAAGATTTCTTTAATTCCTTGTAAGAGTAATTGACTCATGTGGGACCGCACAGTTGCTCCATTATAAACATGAGAAAAGCTCTCCTCCTCACCAACTGTGGTTATGGCATACAGACAGAAGAGACCTTATCGCGCCAAGCCACTTCAGCATTTATTTAGGGGGCTGTTTCCAAGGGAAACAGAAAGAGGAGTTCACAACCTAATTAGCTGGTGGAGTGGCACCACTGGGATAATGCCACTGTTATATCAAAATTGATGGATCCAGATTTTTAGATCTTTAATTTAAAACAAGAACACCTTCAGAAGCATTACATTTTGAAATTATCTTTACCATCATAGCCCGAAAAATAATATGCTGTTTAAACTACTCTTGTAGAATGCGTGAAATGAAGACTAGCCTACTTTAAATGCAAATGATGTTTAGTGCTGGGAAAGCAGCCTAATGCATGTGGAAATGTGTCTTCACTTTTGTGCTTTGCTGCCACCTTGTGTCAAAGGAAGGAACTGCACATGATGAGACACATCCACTGTAAATGCTTTCAATTTAAAGGGGACTTTATGCTTTTTTACATTTTCAACTTTCTTGAGGGATGTTGCTGTTTGAGCATGAAAAAAGTCTGCAAAGTCACTCCAAATTGAGTTATTCTCTATATCAGTAAGCATTGTTTCTGAACTCTCTCAAAGTCCTCGATTTTAGTCTTGAGTTTTTTCTTCCGGGGAGGTACACGTCAAAATATTCCTCATTTAAATAATTCCCATCCAAGGCATATTCAAAAAAGGGGCGATGCCTGGTTGAGTTGTGCTAGGAAACGGTAAGGAGCGAGTTGACCAATCACAACACATAGTCCAGCTGACCAATCAGAGCACATTGTGCTTTTTAGAAGGCGGGGCTTCAAAGAGACAGGAATTACTGACAGACTGGGAAGAGAGGTACTGCAACAATGTAAAACATGAAAATAATGTGTTTTTTGAACATTAAAGTATGAAAACCTATTCCAAAAAAACAAAATCAAGACTTTAAAAAAGGTTTTAATAGGTCCCCTTTAAGCATTATGCAGAGTATATGCAGGCCTTCTTAAAATGTTATATTCGTTGTTGTTTTTTAAAATAGCCTACATTATTTAAAAAAAAAATCTGTATTGCCAAGGTAAGATTCAACATCTAATGCATTTATTTTACATTTCTTAACATCACCCAGCATTCTAAATACACAGGATACACAGCTGTATTTTGACTTTTCTGTATTGTTCATTCCAAGGCGATAAAGTTTGGCCATATCAATGCAGCACATTTTCATATTCCTATAATTTATGTCTTAATTAATGTAATAGAATATTCATAAACGTATAATTGTAACTTTTTTTATCACATCAAAATTAGGTAAACATAGAAATCATTTTAAAATATTGATTTAGAGCCGATATTGCCATTTTGTCATGCTCCATGCACATCTAACACATCTCAAACATGACAAAGTGGCAATTTATTAGAAAGTTTCTTTTTTTTTCGAATCAATATGTTTGAAATTAAACATGTGTGCTTAGGAATGCCGTTTTAATAAATAAAAATTACAAAAAATCTATAGCCTCAATATCACTTTCGATTTTTTATAATAGCACTTTAAAGTCCCCATGAAATCAAAATGGACAATTCTGGGTTTAAAATGGAATATTGCAGTATATATTATAAATGCTTAATGTGCACATCATTTAGAAAAATTCAAAATAACTTCCCCTCCTACTTGCAGTGACACCTTTTCTTTTCTCTGATGCGGTGTTTAATGCGGACCAAGGGAGGGACAACCTGTCAGCAAACCTAACAGCAAACCACAATGATACAATTAATTCCTGATGGAAAAAAATCAAGTCCCGCCCTAAATTTTTTCATTTTTTAGAGAAGCCACTTCACTCAGATATCACAATATGGAAAAGACTATAACAATGTCTGTTTTATTCCGAGTTGAACAAAAGCCACTTCCCTTAATGACATCATTCTCCAGGAAGTGACATAATGGAGAGAGAAAACAACGGCAGAAACATAAGTAAAACATTCTTGATAAAAAAAAAATGTCTATGATAATATCAGTATCTTAAAGTATTGATAAACATTGAGCTTGTTAAATACTCAAGATTTAGGTAAACTAGAGGTGCAATGCAGAAAAGAGGAGAGAGAGAACATTTACCATTTTAAAAACAAGTATTAAATAACTCTGTCTCTACTATAGCTATAGATTTATGATCTGAATTAATTTGATCAATATCCTTGCTTGCCTTATTTGACCCTGAGTGCCTGTTTGCAGTCAAAGCTTTCATGTAAATGTGCGCACTGAAACAGACCGTCATATTGGCAATGGACTGGATTATAGTGGAACTGAATTATGTCTACTACTCTCATGTTCAGCCAACACGATCTCACGGCAATTCGTCCGTATTTAACAAGGAGTCTCATTTTTTTTAAAACGCTTTTTTAAAAATCGTAGGAAGTCGTACGAGGTCGTACGATTTTTTAAAAAAGCGTCATCAGGAAGGATTGCCCCTAAACACACATGACTATTTTGTTTTAGTGACCTGAAAAAACTTGCTGTAATACAAAATATTAATTTAACATAAAATCTCATGAAAATATCATTTGAAGTGAGAGTACTAATTCAAAATTCATAACCTCATTTTTACACTGTTGCTTCACAGCTGAATAGCCTATGTTACTGTTCCTATAATTCAGCAGCTGTCAGATGGGTTGTAAAGCAGGCCCACGTGTTTAAAGTGGGTCTCGGAGTTAAAGGGTCTTTTAAAGGCAATTTTCAGGAGAAATAAGTGAAGCCAAAAGCAGAGACCCAGTGTCATGACTCAAGCCAGACATTAACAGCATTCGCTGGTTCAACCCTTTTCCTCTCGAGGAAAGGTAAAAGAAGAACTGTTCTGTTACCTCATAACAAAACCTTTGCACACCAAGTTAAAGTAAAAATGTGTTTATTGTGTAGCTTGTTGTTCCTCTAGCTCAAGAAAAAGTTTACTGAACTACAAATGCCAGATTGAGCATCTGAGTTGACAAATTGCATTTGCACATATACTTTGAAACAGGGTGAATTCAGGTAAAAGTGGGTCATTTTTTGTTGAGTTTTTCTTTTCTTTTTCTTTTCTTTTCTTTAATCCTTTTGTTAACTTTAAGGTCCAGTTATAATATATTCATTTGAATTCAGTCCATAGTTATTTTCGAGGTATATAACAATAAACATATTGAGATAATGCACTTTCAGACACATTTATTTTCAGGTAAAGTGGGCCATCCCTGATTTATAATAAAAATAAAAATAAATCTCTAGAAACTATTAAAAAAACACATGAGTAATAGAATTATCAGACAAACATATTCAACAACATAATATAGCCTTAAAACAAAAACATATAGCCTATAGTAAAATTCATCAGTTCACTCAATGCATAAAATTCAAAACAGCTTTGAAATTACATTTGATGAAACCTGAATATCAGAATATTCAGATATCAGAATATTGATGAATATTGATGATATATATATATATATATATATTCTTTGTATTCTATTTCTCTGTTGTAGTAACAAGCACAGCACAGGAACTGTCGCAATAATATTTGTTTACATTTTGTGAACAACCTTATAAGAATTAGAAATTAGAAATGAAAATCTTTATCTGAATTAATCAAACATGCTTAGGCCTATGTAACTTATACAAACATTAAGGAACATTCCATTGTATCGTTTAGCAAACGTTGTGGGTATGTTACTATTGAATGTTCTTTAAACATTCTGAAACAAGCAACATTTAAAAAAATGTTACACAAACATCCAACTAAAATGTTCCATGAACCATGCTAACTTTTTGAGAACATTATTAAAGGCAGATAACTTTATTAACTTCATAATTATATTATTTATTTTAATTTAATTTAATTTAATTTAATTTAATTTAATTTATATTATATTATATTATATTATATTATATTATATTATATTATATTATATTATATTATATTATATTATTTAGGCTATTTAGAAACATGATCTAAAGACATTCCTAGACTGTCGAAATGCCTAAATTTGTTTTGTCGAAGTTGAATTTCTGTTTCAAAACAAAAATATTAATAAATATCTAATAAATATAATACAGAAGAATCATGACTAAATATAGACACATGAAATCCCAAACAAACTAATGATGTGGAAGAGATATAATTAAACAAATTAGTATATTATCATATATATCAGATATAACACTAAAGAAAGCCATTTATAGCAATTATATTATTATATTATATTATATAGGCTATTTAGAAACATGATCTAAAGACTTCTGCCTAAATTAGTTTTGTAGAAGTTGAATTTATTTTTCAAAACAAAAATATTAATAAATATTAAATTTTTAATAAATGTAATATATTAACGTCACTTGAATAATGTTTCGTAACTTCGAGACAATTGTCATGGAGCGCTCAGCTACGCCTCCCTCTGGTCTCATCCGCTCCCTCTCTCCGGAATTTTAGAACTGCACTTCCCATCTCTCCCTCTGGTCATTATATATCTCCATCCCTGCCTGGTTTATGCCTGCCTGTGTTTCATTACGAGTACTGGATTGTCCCTTTATCGGAACCTGTTTCTGTTCATGTCTGCTTCTCTCTGCTTTATTGCATGTGTGAATAATCTACTGCAAATCCAAACGCCTCTGCCTCAACATTAGAAGAATCTTTCCAAAAAACGTTCCCCGTTAGCTTGGTACTTGTTTGCATACCAAGCAATTTCTCAAGAAGTTTGCACTGCAATTCATTACAAATTTATTGAGTTACAGTAAAATGAAAACGACAAAATATACCCCTTTATATTTGTATTCACAGCTAACAAATGAGAGGTGTAAAATAATACGGTAGTGTATTGAAAAATTGTTAATTGTGTGGTTTGCCCTCAGACAATAGGAATAGCTAGAGACAAATGACACACTAATCTCTCACGGTCTTCCTCCACACTTTCATGACGTAACGCCACTTAAACACCCTGTCGGAAATGGCACACTTCGGCCCTGTCCCAAATGGCACCCTAAACACTCGTGTCTTCCTACGAGAGTAACTCGTGACGCATATACTGTATGACGTAAGATGTCAAGTCATGTCAAGTCACATTTATTTATAGTGCTTTTTACAATACAGATTGTTTCAAAGCAGCTTTACAGAGATAACAGGAAAATAATGCAACAAAGTTTGTTTCCAGAAGAAAATATCGTCACAGTCCAGCATCAGGGAGAAAACCGTGATGTCATCATCCAGCTCAGTTCAGCTCTCATATAATGGTGTCGATGCAATAGGGCTGGGGTAAACGATTATTAACTAAACGATTAGTTGGGCGATTATTTTATCGATTAGTCGACTAATCTAACGACTAATTGGGCGATTAATATAAAGATTATTTTTCTGCTCCTCGATTAATAAAAAAAACAATGTATCTCAAATAAATACGAACTAGCGTACTCATGATACTGTAGCTGGCTAACGTTAGTCTGTTATGTATTTGAACACCGTCATTAGAACTCTATAACCGCCAAAACCGTGTTATTAAAATATTTTGTACAAACATTTTTTATCATAGAGAATGTTTAAATACTAAGGGAATGTTCGTTATTTATTTAAGGAGCCACCGGAGGAGTTTTGAGATCTATAGTCAAAATAGACTTGACCCTCCCCTCGCCAGCAATACATTTTTCTATGACCCTCCAAAATGATTGTGAAAAAAGGCATGACCCTCCCCGATAATTTATTGATTACTTCTGTCCTGGTTTGCGCTTGGCAAAGATGTTCAGATATATTTATGCGTAGTAGACCTACACCAAACGTTCATTTATAAAGGGTCCCTACACCCGCCTTTCTCAAACTGGCGCAGCGCTGACTCGCGGTAGAACATGCATGATTTGATTTGTTAAACATGAAGAGGATAGGATTATCCGTCTGGCATGGCCGCTCACTCTAACATAGATAATTGTTCGGCGCATAACCAAGTGTGTGTGCGGAGTGTGGAGCGCGCGCATGACATGGAGGCGCCGACGCAATTACCGGTAGGCTACTTGCATATTCCTATCAACAGTGGAAACAACTTAAAATACTCCATGTCTGGCTATACAAAAAAGAATAATGCATCAGTCGCAATACTTTTATTTGTGTACAATCACAATAACAAGAAAACGTTTTGATTTCGTAAAATAAAATAAAACAATCAGGGCGCGCGCTTTCATGGTCTCCGTGAACTGAAGCGCGTCAAAAAAATAAGCAGAAACAGCGTTGGCTATAGCCTGCCTCACATATATGGAAAAACATATCTATATAATGCTTGATATGTTCACTTTTAAACGAAAAAAAAAATCGAATCGAAAAGCAAATATCATCTGATTAATCCGCATGAAAGATGCATTTCTCTCTATTAAAAGCGCACTTTACAGCGGAGAGATATATGGAGACATGTTTGCAGCCGACACTGATTTATAAAAAAAAAAAAAACTAGTTTATAAATAAACATTTAAAATACATCGTTATTTTTTAAGACATATTTATTAAATTAGCCTGTTTTTGCGGCAAGATTTATGCATGCATGCGCTTGAGTGCAGAATGGGCTATATTCCTCCATGTGCCCAGTATTTAACAGAGATTAATATAAACGTGCGTTATTGGCAACTCTAATCAATACATTTACTATAGTTTACATTATTTAATTAGTAATAAGTATTCAGCTCTTTACATTCAATTTGTTGAGTTAACAATTAGGCTATAGTAGTTGAACTAATAAAGTAATAAAACAAATATTAAATTAAGATAATAACTATAATTATATTAGCTTCCACCACGCAAATTGCTGTTTTTAAGGTGCACAATCTGTTACACATTTGAAGATTTACTATAGCCTATCTTGAAGATTGTTGTATTGTGTTGTAGCCTATCTTCTGTTATAAAGATTACGATTGACATTGACGTTAATTAAAAAAATAAGCACATCATTTTGTAAAAATCTTAGATGTTCTGTAGCCTACGTGTTTTGACTACTTTTTGAATTTTGTATAATAATATAACGTTATCTAGGTAATGAAGAAATTTTAACAAAAAAAATCCTATATATTATACTAGGCTATATAAAACATATATAAAATAAAATAGGTCATCATAATCATTGATTAATTTAGCCAAATCCGATCACTCAAACCACTTCAGGAGGAGGTCCGGGCAGCTTTCCAGACCAAACTGGACAAGTAAATGCATCTGGATGTCGAAACCACATTTGTAAATTTTACTCCTCCCAAAAAATGCTAAAAAAATAAAAAAATAAACTGTGAGAGCGTGTTAGGCTATATGTTATGTTATAGGCAGATATGACGACGCATCACCGCAGATGAGCATCTATTCATCAAGCAAACGTGGAAACTATGGCAAATCAAAGTGAAAGTAGCCTAAGTCACAGACGCTTAACACAATCAGCTTCATTAAAACAAGAACAGAAACGAAATGATCTTACCAGGGCTGTTGCCAGCTTGCCGCTCTCTCCTATTGCGGTTTTTGATTTTGACATTTAGCTGATGATCAATAAAATGCAGCTCATATCTCATATCTGTTGTTTTCGGTGACGTGAACTCAATTAAATCTGCATAGGCCTATAGCTCGGGAATTAACGATCGAATCGGATTTTTTCAGACATGATAACTCCACGATCTGCTTTTGAAGAAATATGGTAGGCTAGTATCATGCTACAGCGCACATTCTATCAGCGTTCTGTTCTGACATGCCTTTTTTTTCTGATCGCGCGCGCGCTGTCAAACAGCGCCAAACTGGACCTGATCTTTCACTACGCGTCTGATTTTTGTTGGGTCAGACCATCTGCCCATGATGGGGGGTCAAGACTGAGAAAGCTACATGGAAAAATATGCATTTAACAAGCCACTTTGAAAGTTTGCTGTTATCATGCATATAAAAGTTGGGTGACCCTCCCTCTAGACTAAAAAAAGTTGGATGACCCTCCCCTCAACAAAGAATAAAAAGGCATGACCCTCCCCTATTTTCCTCCGGTGGTCCATTCCATAAATACCGAACGGTCCCTAATATCAGCTTACGAGGGAAACGGAGGCGAAGTTAGTGGTGCTTCTGCTCCTGCTGGAGATGATTCAGGAGAGTCTGTTCCCCTTTACCGATCAGAGCGCGCGCTGACACGGAGCAAAGCCTTGTTTATACTTGACGCGTCCGCACGAGCGTGCGGCAAATATGACGCGTTGGGTGCGCAAGACCGGCAAAACCCCATATCTATGACGCTCGCTTTGTATCGTTTGATTCCTAACCAAGCTTAAAGACGTGTTAACGTGCGTGTGGAGAACGTCTGCACGTCTTAACGTCTGCCCGTCTGCACGTCTGGACGTCTGCACGTCTGGACGTCTGCACATCTGCCCGTCTGCACGTCTGGACGTCTGGAGCTCGGGTGGTTCGAACGAAGAATCGATTCCGAGGCTTTGGGAATTGAGAGTAGATTCCAAAGGTTCAAAATGCAAAGGTTGGAATCGATTCCATTAAGGGGAATGATCTCTTACTCGTTGTAGTTTAGGACAAGTAATGAATCTGATTTATGAAATCAATCGACAAAAACAATCAAATTAATTCTTAAGTCATTAAATTCAAGTTCACGTAAACTTTTCCCTCCGCTGCGGCTGTCTGTCATTCTCCATTCAGCATCAAACAGCGCGTCGCGTTCGGGTACGACAGTCAACATGATGAAACTCTCTCCAAGATGATTCAATGTTAATATTATTATACTTGATCTGTAGATAAAGGTCTATGGTTTCGCATAAAATGACTATATTGCTGGACTGTATTGCTGTATCTTAACCATGTTCCTTTTAGCGTGTGTCTTGTTAGATCACAACACAGGAGAGCACTATCATTCTTTACGCGCACAGTAACTGAAATTTAAAACTGTTAAAAGAAAAGGCTCAAAAAACTATTGTATAGATAGATGGCAAAAAATGCATCTCAAAATGCATCAGATTGATGCTTTAAAATATGGAATATTAAAAATTTTCTCACGGGGGAGCATGCCCCCGGACCCCCCTAGAGGGGTAATATCCATCTCACCTGGGGGAGGAGTAATATATATATATATATATATATATATATATATATATATATATATATATATATATATATATATATATATATATATATATATATAACTTTTTGATGCACCTAAAATATTTTAATACGTTTATATGCTTATATGCTATTATATTGTAGACTATTGAGTGGATAAAATATAGAAATTAATTAAAAGGATTTCTATATTTTATGCACTCAATAGTGTACAAATATAATAGCCATATAAACGTAGCGTAGGCTAATTATAATAATAAAATATTTTAGGTGCATCAAAAACGTGCTCGCTAAGCAGATAAGCTAATCCAGCACAAATTGGTGCATAAAAGGTCACCAAAATGAAGTATTTGAACCTCATAATTAAATACAAAAGGAGGAAAAAAAACACTTTTTGAAAAAAAGAACCCCCCCTTTCAATAGGCTGCTACGGACCTGGAAACAGACTTCTCACCAAAACAATAAGATCCCGTATTATTACTGAAGTGGATAGTCCATCATACAAACTAGACACAATCCTTTTGCATATAAGCCTGCTACATATTGCCTAGGCCTACTTCATAAAAAAGAGTAACAAAAACGTTTCAATTCCTCCAACAACACAATGATAAAAACAATACATACCAAATGGCAATAAAATATGAAGCCTACATAGAAGGGCTGCACAATATATCGAAATATCGCAAATGTATTTCGCAATATGCATATCGCAACGGCTTGCAATAACTGGTCATGAGTAAAAGACAAGAGAATATCACTCACTGCTCTTGGCTGAATAACGTTTGTAGCTTTAATAAGAATCAGTATAGGCCTATATTTAATTGATACAGTGAAAACTAATGTTTTTTGTGTTTTGTTTTTTGTTTTTGTTTAACATTTGATTCAGTTTCTGTTGTTAAATATGTAGGATAACCTGAACAAACCCCGTGGTTTATATTGATGTTAAAATAGCGCTTCTTATAAAACACTCTGATGTTCACTTTATAGAAGTTTTCTTGTCACAAAAAGATTGTGAAACACGTAGGCCTACATGGGTTATATAATTTTAAATATAGCCTATTTTAAAGATAATATAGCCTATCGCATTTTCTTCACTATCGTGCAGCCCCATGTAGCACATAGTAATTTCTAAATATGATAATGTTTCAACGTTTCGTTTTGTGTAATAAAGCATATAGGCTATAGCCTATTAATTTTCTGACAGGCTGAGGGGGAACCAAGACGCGCTTCCCATTTAAAAACAAGTTTCAAGTTACTTTTCACCGTGACTGTCCGCTCAATATCCGCTCTTTGCCAGTTTCACATTTGTTTAAATATTATAATAGGCTTTTGTTGTTTTATTTCATTTATGTTGATTATGAACAGTGAACAGCATAAGAGCAACATCATAGGACGCGAAATATGACGGGAGACATGAAGTGGGTCAGACATGATTTTAAGTTTTGTTTTGTACAAAGACTTTCTTTAAAGTGAATTTCGTTTTGTATCAATTATGCACGAGCTGACGAGCATGCATGGGAATAGGCAATAGTCTATATAATAATAATAATACAAAATGTGGCAGTGGATGAAATTATATTCTATATATCTATGTTATAAAAAATCGTTCTAACTTCTAGCAAGCTCATTTAAACCGAGTAAATGCCGAAATTAAAGGAACTCGGCCAAACAAATATGAAACTACTAAATATAAATATAAAACCGCCAGTAGATGGCGGCAAGGCACTGTTCTATTGACATTACTGGTTAATGTTCAACCTATTCTTTCAAAAACACAAAGAGGCTATATATTTATTATTTTTTATTATAATAATTATTTTATTATTTAATATCCACGCAACTACTCATTTTAGACAATTGCAATTGTTCTGCTGTGGTGCTGTTTGGAACTATTTTTTTTATTGTGTGAAATGTCATTAACATATTGTTTATTTACAGGCATTCTGGTTTTCTAATGATTCTTTTTTTAAAGCTAAAGACTGCTAATTACAGAAACATTAAAATAAATATTTACAAATGTGTGTTTTACTTGATGAGAAAATCAGGAAAAATAGATATCAGGCGTGCAGACGGGCAGACGTGCAGACGGGCAGACGTGCAGACGGGCAGACGTATGCAGACCATAAATGCAGACGGGCAGACGTTAAGACGTAATCCACACGTTTACTTCCATACACTTCTAACGTGACGCCGCCGTGACGTCTGCATAGATCAACAGCTACACGTTATTGACGTGTCTACGTGACGTGATATTTGCGTGTACGTCTCCATATAAAACAAATGGAGACGTACACGCACGTATACACGTGTGTTATCTGTCGTGCTTGTGAGTCTCGTCGCCGAATAAAACATTTGGAGCGCCATAATATCGCGTGCACGGCTTCTTTTGTAACAGCGCGCGCGGCGCCGCGTCCGCGGATGAACGACTGCAAGCCGGATCTGCCCGAGCCGTACGTCTCACCGCACCCGCACCCAGTTTGCGCGTCTAAATTGCAAAGGTTTTTTTTTTGTTAAGGATTTGTTTACTGTGTGTGATTCATTTAATGGAGAGCACATTCACTTCTAGTGGTCTTCGTCCTCCATTCTGCAATGTTTCGGTCTCCCACGTGTGTTGGCGAGCTGTACTGTGCAAAAAATAAATAAATGAAGAAGCGTCGACGCAAAAATATGGCGTCGACGTAATTTTGACGTCGAAGCGTCGACGTCATCGACGCGTCGCTACAGCACTACGATGCAAGCAGATCAGTATTTTTGTTAAAACTAAGCAAGCCAAAAGTCAATGGCAACAAAGGTGAAATAAGGCAACAGTGGCAAGGAACCAAAACTCCATCAGTGGGAGAAAAAAACCTTTTTCTAAAAGTTTTAGACTTCTAATTCATGACCATGTTCGTGACTGGTATTTTGTTTTGCTCTATCCTCTGCGCTTCCACATTTTTGTCATTACGTTGTGCGTCGGGTCAGGGGTTAGACTTCCACCGTAAATCGAAGCAAGTTATTTTAGTCGATAAAGTTTTAAATATGGATATTTTCCATGTATTCGTTTCAGAAGGCCTTTATTAACCCCCGGAGCCGAGCACTTTTATCATGGATGGATGCACTTTGATGGACTTCTAAACAGAAACAACCATTCACTGCCATTATAAAGCTTGGAAGAGCCAGGACATTTTTTGTAATATAACTCCGATTGTATTTTTTCTGAAAGCAGAATGTCATATACACCTAGGATGGCTTGAGGGTGAGTAAATCATGGGGTAATGGGTGAACTATAACCCTTTAAATGTCTCTTGCTGGCTCCTCCATAGCTATTCTTAGCTGTGCTCTGTTACAGACCTTATTACCAATCATCAGAAGTGCCACATAAGACACCAGCAGATAAACAAAACACATAACGCAGGGGGAAATAAAGTGTCACATTTAACTCTTCCAAGTTCCAAGTTCTTTAAGTTTAGGATCTCAAATAGGATGTAACTGACAGTTGCTGCTGGATATGAAATTCTCTGTCTTGAAAAGCATATGATAAGTTTCTTATTCTAAAAGACAATCTCACGTTTCATACTGTGCGCAGATGGCAAACATGTTTTTGTCAATGTTCTGTAAAATGGTTATTCTTAGATGAAATAAATAATCAAAAATGTTTTTCTGGGTTTGCTTACAAACTTTTAGGAACACAAGTTGAGCATTTCAATGCTGCTTTTCTATTATGAACAATCATAGTAGTTCACACTGAAAATATTTTGGCCATCTTCCAAACCTGCACTGGGGCATTAATAATTAATATGGTTGCATTGTTGTTGAATTAAAAAAAGGAGGCAATTGGGACATTTTTTCTCAAAATTCCTTTATCTTCAAAATCTTTTTTTTTTTTTTTTTTTTTTTTTACCACACTTGAAAGTTTATATCTCACAATTCTGACCTTTTTGGTCATTTTATATCTCTAACTCTAACTAACTTTGGTCAGTTTATATCTCACAATTCTGACCTTTTTGGTCAATACTATGGAAGGAGGCTGACAGAACTCACAATTGTGAGTTATAAAGTCTGAATTGTGAGATATAATTCGCATTTGGGAGAGAAAAAAGTCACTATTTTATTATTCCGTGGCAGGAATGCTTCTTCTTTTTAATCTCAGGATGTTTTTCCTTTACTTAAAAAGATTGGTGATTGTGACTCATATGAAGTCTTGAAGTGCATGCGTAAGCTATTAAAGAGTTAGTTCACCCAGAAATGTTGTTCTAACCTCACATTGTTCCAAAACTGTATGAGTTTTTTAATTCTGTTGAACACAAAAGACGATATTTTAAAGAATGTTGGTAACTAAACAGTTGATGGTAGCCATTGACTTCCATAATAAGTAAATCAATACTATGGAAGTCAATGGCTACCGTCAACTGTTTAGTTACCAACATTCTTTAAAATATCTTCTTTTGTGTTTAACAGAAGAAAGAAACTCATACATGTTTGGAACAACATGAGGGTGAGTAAATGATTACAAAATTTTCATTTGTGGGTGTACTCTTCCTTTAAGGTTTTTTTGTCTCATGAACGTGATGTTGTCAGAAGGTTAAGACAAGCACTTTGATCTTTGACACATTTCTCAAACATGAAATGAAGCACATGGCTGTAATGCTCACTTGCTTGTGTGTTCACAAACTGTTAAAGTCTATGATGTTCACGCTTTGTCGACTAAACTGTGAGCATTGCATCTCCCATGGTTGGTCTTGAATAGAGGACATCTCAGCTGTTATTAATGGAGACGTCTATGTGCACTTGCTACTCCATTCTCAAGTCAACTTATTGCAATGTGTAGCCCATGGTAGAGAGAGATCTGAACACACAGGGGGCAAATTCTCATAAATGTCAATTTCACAGTTTACGCTCTAATAATGTTCCAGCCTCTGGAGCATAGCAACGTCTTTCATGTGTTTTAACCAGCTGATGTCACCAGTCTCATTTAATTCAGTGTGCCAGTGGAATGTTGCATTAGTAAATGTTGAGCTTTCAGTGAAAAACCAGTGAGGCACACTATGATTATGTCCTTGGGCCACCTAAACATACGCTACGCTGACTGGCATCATGCCGGAAAACTGCAAAGGGGTCGTCATGGGGCTTCCGTTTCAGAAAAATACATGACTTGTGACAGTCATAATGTAGGCCTATATGTATGATATACAAAAGAAGAGCGTTTTTCACAAATCCCAGGTCGAGGCTATTGTTACATAAACGTATAAAGGTTATACACGATATGATCAACTAATCATAACAACATATGTTTCTTTTTACATTACTTTATCATGAAAATAAGTTAAGCATTTTTTTAAGTTACACAAGTTTCAACTCAGTTTAATTGAAAAAAATTGTAACAATTACTTATACAGCCAAGTTGATTGTACTTTTTCTTGGTAAATGAAGCTTTGCAGTGCACACATATAAATACAACAACAAGACACATAATAAAATTAAAGAAAAAAAATATGAAAACGTAGTTAGGATAAGTCTGAATAGGCATATTTACAGATATGAACATTTGACATATATGAACAGTATAATAATAAAATTAAGTAAAATAATAAGATGTAAAGCAGTGTTTTGTATGTTAGCCTACTTTTTGTTACCTTTTTGGTACAGTTTTACCAATTGTTTTGTTTCATAATAGTTTTATTGTTTAAATGTAGCTGAATTTTTTTTTACTAAACAGGTTCCATTGTGACAAATTATTCCAAATAATTTGACAACATGCCCTGCTATTGGTTCATATGGGTTAAATGAACTGTATCTTGGGCAATTACATTATAAACAACTTTTTAAAGGCAAGACTATGGTAAAATTCAAGCTTTTAATGTAGTTTATATGTCTATGATGTGGTGTTTTTAATATGCTTTAGGTCAAATCATGTCCAAATTCATAAGTCAACACCATTGCCGATTATTTGATCCTTAAAACTGCAGTGAACCAAAGACAGTTTCAAATCGCTGGTGTTTCTGACGTCACAAACTACCTTTTAACCAATCAGGTTAATGTGTGATCGTCAATGAGTGGATCTCTGAGCTGCTGTGAGTGAGTGGAGGCGGGGATAATTTGCATATCGCATATACTAAATGAGGCAAGGGTGTCGTTACATTCAAGCTATTTTAAAGCATGAAAAAACTTTCAAATATGTAATTTTGGTGATCAAAGATGAGTTCAAAGGGATACAATATTGAGGGGAACTTTAAGGTTTGTGTCAGAAACTGCAGACGTTCAAATGAAAACAAACAAAACAATTATTTAGTAGGCCAAAGTGTATAGCCACCTTCTCCCTTAGCAGCCAACCTAAAAACTTTAAGATATAGACCCTGTGAACTTACCCCAGTGATGCCTAGTCCTGATCTCCTCTATAAATATTTATTGATTGTTATACAGTAGCTAGGCCTAGGTGTAGGCATTTATGAAAATCAAATTTACACTTGTAGTCATGTGCAACTAACTTTAGAGGTACCGTGTATTGTGACATATTGTATTAGGCAATGACTTGAAAAATATTAATTTCAGCGGATTGTTTTTTAGAATTTTTTTTCAAGAACGTTTTAATTATGTTAATAATTTCTAGGATAATTCATTTAGGACACAGCTTAGGCATGCAATCTGTAGGCTGCGTCGTCAATCTCACAAGGAGAACAGCATGGAAGTGTTTGATCAGGCTTCATTTCCTCCCCGACACTATAACCTCCCTCTCTTCTCTCCTCCTCTCCTCCTCTCCTCGTCTGTGCCGCTTGTAGAGGCTCGCGCAGCATTGAGGAGACCTGAGCGCGGCGCGCGGGTGGAACAGGACGAGCTTCCCTTAATTAACGGTGCGCGAGCCCTGCAGGAATGCCAGCGAGACGCTGCTTGGAGAAGGTAGGCGATGCCTTTATTTTCTGTGAGTTTACGGTGACTCCAAATACTGAATAACAGATGAGGCACAAGACAGGCAACATCTTTTCCCCAAAGATTGTCATCCTGACTACTTTTTCTGCGACTGAAAATCAGGAAACGCTTGACTATACTGTTCAATGCTGATGTTCACGCGCCGTTTAAAGCTCCTCAGATTAAATATTACAAGTATTATTGACAGGATAAAGTGCACTTTTAGGAGCATTTCGGTCGTGAAAAGGATTTATGAACTTAAATACTAATTAGAAAAACCAAATAAATAGCCTATTCTATTAGGCTACTTAAATTGAGATAACTGTACGATGAGACCGTGTAAGAGAGACCACATTTTATTTGTAACTAATTTCCCCCCCTCAAACTTTAAAATAATATTGTAATATACATTATTTACCTGCTTTAAATTAAATTAGTAACTTATTTTTATACTGTAAATGTCAAGTGAGTCATAACCAGGGTAATTTGTAACTGTAGCTATAGGTTGGATGGACTGTATCATCTTTTGACGTGGACGTTTTAAATTTTGTGCATAAATATGTTATAGTAATGCTACATAACATACAGCGTTGGTTAGTTACTTTCACAGTTGTAAATATAGCCTATACACTGTCTTATCTTTGTGGATCAGTATAAGTACACTGAAACGTGTTGCAACCCTCCCCCATCTCTCTCTCTCTCTCTCTCTCTCTCTCTCTCTCTCTCTCTCTCTCTCTCTCTCTCTCTCTCTCTCTCTCTCTCTCTCTATGTAAATGTATACCGATGGAAAGCTTGTATAGATATTATATATTAAGGTAAACAATATAACCTGCTGTTTCAATTGATACCAGTTTTGTCGTTTATCACTTGTAAAATGATCACAAATTACATTATAAGCTAGATGTGAAATTATTCTTTCTTCCCTCATAATATTTGTCTTAGTATTTTGTGCTTTATCTAAAACTGAAAGGTTTTTATTGCCTGTTATAAATTGTTGTTTTTGTCCTCATACTGCAGCATCTGCCTGCTATGAGATGAACATACGAATAGAAGTTCAAATGGCTGATCTTAAAGTCCTCTTTTCTGGTCAAGACGCTCTCCAGACCGATAACCTTGACTGGTCCCTAAAACACCAGCAAAGTCATCCCTCAGTGTGTGTAGATGAAAGAGCCCTTTACAATGAAGAGTGCTGCCAGGCGTATCTAGAGGAGAATGTTAATGAGGCAAACGGGCTTTCAGAACCATGGACAGCGACTCTGCCAATTGGACGACTCTGCAAACTCAGTGAATGGGGATTCGACGAAGAAGTTGAGGTGTGTTACGATGAGTATGAAACAGCTTTTCCAGGTGTGGCTGACATTACTGACCTTAAAGACGGTCAGTTGTTAGAGGAGGAGACCATATTTGACAACTTCAGTTGGAATTCATCCAAAGAGCTCCAAGATGGAGCCCCGGAATGCTCCCTTCTTTCGGTTGACGATTTCATGGTGGATTCATCGGAAAAGTCAGTGGATTATGGATTTATAGGTGCTGTTACCTTTTTAGTTACTGGGATCTCCTTGGTTGTCATCTCCTACACGGTCCCACGTGATGTCAAAGTGAATCCCGACACCGTTTCCGCGCGGGAGATGGAGCGCTTGGAGAGAGAGAACGCCCGAGTGGGCGCTCACCTGGACAGGTGTGTGATTGCAGGGCTGTGCCTCCTCACACTCGGAGGTGTGGTACTGTCAACCCTGTTGATGATCTCCATGTATAAAGGGGAGATGATCAGGAGACAAGCGTTTGCCTACTCCAAGCACCAAGCCAGACTCTACGGCTCTATGAATTTCAGAAGTGGCGCGAGCCCGACCGGTGCTCCTTCGCTTTTGTCTCTCGATGAAGATGAAGGTCCTGTTGAAGTCTTGGGCTGAAGCCAAAAAACATATCTTGTCAGTTTTTCAAATGATCATAACAGCTTTGTGATACTGTGATCTGAGAAAGAGAGACGATAAATGACTACTAAATTTGAAGTTTAGTGAAAGTTGAAACTAAATAAACTTGACTATATTGGGTCATATCAACTAAAGTAATTTAAAGGGGCCAATCAGGTTGAAATTCTACACTTTTTACACTGTATGTAATGGACAATTAAATGTTACATCGATGAAAATGTAACATACCAACATGGATTTGAGTCCTGTTTATGTGAACAATGTCCTTGTGTGAGTTTGTGCATTTGTCCAAAGCATATGCTCTTGTAAATATATACAGCATGCTTTACTAGTGCAATTATATAAGCCACTCAATTGGTGTGATCATTTTCTTTGGGTATGCAACTTTTTACTAGCATAAGACCATGCAACAATCTTGCCAAATGCGCATTCGTGTCATATTTAGCCAGTTGTCACATTGAAAAAGAAAAAAGGCTTTTTTTATTCTTCTTTTTTTTTGGCCTGGCTTGGCAGACTATGTCTGACAGCTGACTTAATCATCAGCTATTGTATGAAAACCTCTCTCCAATCAGGAGGGATGGAGATTTATTCCAATGCCTATACATTTGCATTCGCATTTACATAAAAATGCCCACCACAAACAGCTTTGCAACAGAGGTAACATGAATGCACACCAGGGAGATATGAACTATTTTTTGTGAGCTTAGTTTATTAAGAGAATATCTGTGGTTTTAATGCACATGGGATGCGGGAAATGTGTGAGCAGATGTCTCTGTCTTTTTCCTCTCTACCTCTCATCAGCGTGCCAGTGTACCGGAGGAATCTCATGGGAAACGACTGCTCTATGTTTCTCCTTCCCAATAGCAACTAACCCCATTAGAGTCACACATCATAACACGTAATGACCTGAAAGAACCGAATCCAGAATGCAGACCGCAGCAAAAGGCACATACCATCGTGTAGGTTCTCATCCCCCAAAGCACAAGCTGTCAGAAACAAGTAAAGAGAATTAACCTGAAACAGTGTTCAGGATTTTCGAAAATATCTTCTTTTATGTTCAATAGAAGACTTAAGTCATACAGATTTGGAATGACATAAGGGTGAGTAATAATGACAGGATTTAGGAACACTTAACATAGCGGAATCTAGACATATAAGCCTCAGGTTGCAGGTCAAGGTCAAAAATGTGTCCATGAGGCTTTGAAGAAGCAATAGGCTTTTCGGTGCTTCTGCTGAGGAGTGCGGTCCGTATAAGAAAAGCTTACGGAGGGCCGGATCAGATTATCCCTCGCTATACACCAGCATTGCAGACAAGATTCCTGACACCAGTGTTCTTTTCATCCCATTTCTACGTGACAGCACACACACCAGTGTTTTAACAGCCCCCTCGAGTGTCTGTTTGCGTGAGATCACTTACCTAGGGTATCGTTTGACGCTTAAACAAACGCTTGTAGGAAATTGCAGCTATTAAATCTGCAGGATACTAATATCACTTGTGGTTTTAATAAAGCTTAATGGTTCGCCGTAAAACCAAACTCAAGACTTGTGCCCTTGATATGGGTGAAGATGGGTGGAAGGGGTGAAAAAAAGTGGCGCATATTCTTATATGTCATGTATTTTTAGTTTGGACACAGCGGTGTGGATAGCAATTAATGAAATGTCAACAATGCATGACCACATCTACTGATTTATATGCCATTTTTCCTCCTCTGGCTGTCGCCGTCTCTCTTTTTGTTTCTTTTTCCCCCTCTCTCATTCGCTCTAACCAGCACTCAGTATAATAACTCAATCACTTAGGGCCGCTGGCATCAGGAAATGGGGCTAAATTGATTAAAGGGTCAGTATGGGTCAGGGAGTGGGTGTGGACATCGTCTCAAGGGACAAAGTTACGGTCATTGTGTGCACATACACACAATAAAACACATAGCTGAGCCATACCATAAATTGCCTGTGGTGCAGTGACATCCTAACATATCATCTCACTTTATTCTTTGGATAAAGAACCAGCCCAAGCCGGTCTGAGTGAAACGATATCAATAAAATGAATTCCATTCCAGACTGTCTGTGAGATACAGAGTTGTCAGTTATACTATATGTCATGTGAGTGACCCTTTTGCTCATCCGTTCTTCTGTTTTCTTTTGTTTGGTGTAAGTATTCGGCAAGATTCACATTCCTCACCGTTCGTGCTGTTTAGTGGCTTGTTTGACAAATTGATTCTTGTTACCTAGAGTTTGTTGCATAGCAACAGTAAAAAATACAATTTTATACAAAAAGTCAGTGACCATGAAGCAAAGTATGTCCAGTGAAAAAAGGCACTAGTTCATCATTCATCGCTTTGATTCGGGAGATCTTTGTGCATCACGGAGACCAAAGAATGAAGCCTTAGTCACAAGGCTAGCGGAAACAGAGTCAGGTAACTGCATAGTAATGTAGCAGCCGCACTTACTTCAATAGGACCTGAATTTATGACACCACAACGTAACCGGCAGTTTCTCAAATTAGGTGGCGGAAATAAAGGCACCTTGGGGAAATGCACAGTGCTCTATAGATAATTTCTAGGACCCTCGTTGTGCTTGCTGATGATGTAGTACTGTGACCTACTGTGGAGGAGAGTTTTGCACACGTTCTGTTTTAACAACAGAGTCCGATTATAAGAACAAAACCCTTTAGTGAGCTTAAAAACAGGCAAGTAAGTCAGCATTTAATTAAATGTACATGATTTTAAATGTGATTTTTACATTTTTGGAACATGAAAAGCACAACTTGTCATCTTTTTCAAGCTAACCAAAACAGCTTTTCTTCATCAAATAACATATGGGGAGCAAGTTAGCTTGCCAACTGAGGCTTATCTGA
This sequence comes from Chrosomus eos, assembly GCA_036326025.1. Taxonomy (NCBI): domain Eukaryota; kingdom Metazoa; phylum Chordata; class Actinopteri; order Cypriniformes; family Leuciscidae; genus Chrosomus; species Chrosomus eos. Next base: position 30,747,123 of record CM070827.1, on the reverse strand, counting down.
AAACACTACGAAAAAGGAATGTTTAAACCTTAAATGCTTGAGTTTCTCCAATCACCATTACATATTAGGGTCTTTAGCGACCCGGATCTATATTTAGCACGGATGTATCTCTACCTGTTGCGATACTATAAAACTCTCCTGATATTAGAGTAACATTACAGAAGAATAAAATAAAGCATATTTTATACCTTTTGGAGCTTGGAAGGGTTCAGTTTGAGCAGATGTTTTATACCATCATTACGGTCTTCATCAGAACTCATTTCACTGCACATTCAGCATCTGGCTCATATTCACCATCTCAAACATATTCTCAAAACTATAATTTTCAACATCTTCAAAATCAATATTTTGATCGCTGACAGCTTCTTCACCAGATCCACCATCAAGCGACAGTGACAGTAATATTTGATTGTGTTCAGTATTTGCTCTGCAGTAAATCGCTGAGCCATTTCAAGTTTTGCTGATGATGCTTTCTATTCTTTTGTTTCTACCTTCGGTAACTAGTGAAACGTCACTTCATCGGTGTGTTTCAGACATTTTCACCTTGTGGAATAAAGGTGAATTGCATGGATTTAGTCAATAAATATTTCATTGTTATTGTGCAGAAAAAAATACTCAGGTTGTATAGCGACCCTATACAATTTTTACAAAAAAATAAATGGGAAACCAGGCATTATTTTATAACTGTATTGTTTTTTTCTTGTTATATTAATTATAATGAATTTATTGAGGAATACTTAGAAGGTTGATGTCTAACTTTAATAAATGAATGAGGAGGGTACACTGTAAAAAAAAAAAAAACAGGCAACAAATAATTTACTGGCAACAAATAGCCAGCAAGCTACTGTATTTTATACCACAGAAAACTTACTGCAAAACTAGCTTTAAGCATAGGCCTACTGTAATTTTACTGTTATATATTCAATATTACCAGTTATTGTTTCACATCAACAGCTTTAATAAGGTTTCAACTTTTACATTTCATAGCTGAACTTCAATAGAACAGATTTACCAGCATATTAGCCATATTTCATCAATGAACAAAATACAATTATAGCCATACCAGTAAAATCTCACTTTGTTGCCAGTGGAAAATGAATGTTGGAATGGGAAATATTAAAATAATTATTTGAAGAGTTAAAGTACCTACTTAATTAGAAGTAGAATACAACAATAACCAGCGAATACATATAATCTTAAAACGTTTAAAACCACATGCTGTAAGAAAAAAGGTCATTGATGACGACGCACGGCTTAAATGGGAAATTAGCACCCGCTCCGATGTTCTTATCTTACGGACTACTCAAACGTATTTATACGTTGCAAATAACATTGGTACAAAAGAAATAAAATGATTACATGTGTTTTGAAGTATACCTATTTACGTACTCCTAGGAGGACTGTATTTATATTTACAGTAGGCTAATATTTTCCCAGAATGCATTGAAAATCTACAGTAACATACTGTAAACAGCTTATACAGTAAGAAAATTTTAATGCTGTGAAAATGACACAATCTGCAGTAACATACTGTAAACATCTTATACAGTAGGATACTATTAAGAATACAGTAATAATGCTGTGAAAATGGCTAAATATACAGTAACATACTGTATTCAGATTCTACAGTAGGGAATTGTTGAGAATATATTACTGTGAAAACAACAGAAATCATTTACAGTGTAGTGAATGACGTCCTGTCACTAAAGACCCGAGGTATGCATTTAAAGTTTAATTTGACCACTTTTAGGTTTCAATAATATAATGTGATATGTAATTTATAAGACACTAATTTGCATATTTTCATTACTAGACCATTTTCTAGTACACCAGAAGAGAGTACCCAACAAAAGCCAAAAAGGTTTCTAAGGTGTTTTCAACACAACTGAGTTTGAATTTCTATGATGTGAGTCTTATGAAACCATACGACTTTTAAAAAAAAGTAGGCATGAAAGTTCTCCCTAACCCTACCCCTAAACATAACTGAAACTGAACAGATTGTACGAAAGCGTACGAATAAGTTGTGCAAATTCATATGAATTAGCTACTAATTCATCCAACGTAAAATCAGTGTAAATTGAAATGAGAATGTGTTGGTTTTGAGTGGCTGTAAATGCGTACTTTCCCAAGTCATTGAAATCAACCCCCAAGTTTTTAAGATATTTTTTAACCTGATTTATTTTCCAACTGGTGAAAACCCCCAGTTTATTATAGGTGTGTTGATAAAGTTAATAAAGTAATAATAGTAAGTATGCGTAAATAATATTCAATAATCCTAATTATGACCAATAATATGTCTAAGCCAGAGAATTAGTATAAAACTGCAATTGGAAGCATGATATTTGAGGTGCTTTAATAGTAACGATTCTCTACTATTGATGCAACTGTGGGTCATGACTCATGAGTCAATAAAAATTGAGCTTTTCCTTTCAGTTCTGCCAATGCCATTTTCATACTGAGATGGTAAAGATGTTACGGGCTCGGAGCAATCACCTTTTTACGGATTTCATGTCATTTCCTTTCCCGTATTTTCCGGCTAATGAGTCCCATGAGAGTTGTGGTACCTTTCACATGCCAGCAGAGAAAAAGATGAGTTGGGGGGTGACAGATGATGCTTGAACAAGAGAAATGTACCTTACCAAAGACGTCAACAATGCAAATCGCGAAGGCACATCACTTTCTTTCTGTGAAGAGAAAACAGTCTGCCAGAGCAGGGACTTTTCAACCATTAAAATTCAAGTTAAAGCTATTATCAGTGATAGTAAAGATCCTGCAAGTATTTGTGTGTCTCTTTCACAAACAGGGAACGCCTCACCTTGTTGACTTCCTGTGCCTGTCGTTACATAGTGTATAGATCTACAATGATTGGTTGGTGAGCTAATGAGAGCCAGCTGGGATCGTGTTTGCATCGCCCCCACACAGCAGTCTCTCTCTCTCTCTCTCTCTCTCTCTCTCTCTCTCTTCTCTCTCTCTCTCTCTCTCTCTCTCTCTCTCTCTCTCTCTCTCTCTCTCTCTCTCTCCTTCTCTCTCTCTCTCTCTCTCTCGCATGTCCTGTTAAGGGCACATATCCATAGAAACCAAGTTTCCCTTGTTGCTAAGGAAAGAACCCTGCTGAGGTTTGAATATGTGTGTAACATCAATTGTGAAGTCGATACTGCTGAGGTTTGCTGCTGTGTTAACGTAGTCTAACTTTGTTCTTCTAATTGTAAGCCTCAAAGAAAACAAGCTCGATTGTTGTTTTCCATCTATTATAAAAAAAGACATAGTGGCGTAAATTATGTTTTCCCGCTGAAACCGCTTCTACAGTTTACCAGAGACTGAATTAAAGTTGGGAATTGCTTCAGAGAACTCATTAATGTGCATATGGACTCTAGACAGTGATGGATGGCGCACAATATTGGAGACAGTGATGTCTTTTTGGGTTTTATGAACAGGCAGGTGAACTGTCAGACAATATGTCCAAATCATTCTCTTTCATGCGGCGAATGAAAAGCGCTGACTCATGACATCTTCATGTGGGGAGTTTCAAAAGTGGATGTTTGCATTGAAAGGGGAACTTCATAACCTACACCCCATAATTCTGCGATATGCATAATTTAACACTGAGAGCAAAGTGAGATTAATCTCGCTGTGGGAAAGCTTTACTTACATTCTTTTGATTTATGCTGCTATTATACTTCATGCAAGGTTTCTCTCAGGCTTTGTCAATAGGGCTTGAGGCAAGAAGATGAGAAGTTTCCATTCGGTATTGATCTAGTTTTTTAAGTGTTCTGAACACTTCGGTACTGAAAGTCTTAAACACTAGAGTGTTTATGACCTGCTTTCCCTAAAACAATGCTGAATTTTCTTAATACTATAAAAACAATATTCAGAATTTAAAGAAAAATTATGTTTGTGGAAAAATGGGGAAATGATTCTGTAAATTATTTACATATTTCTTTAAAATACCATACCATTCATTAATTCAAAGACTGTTGAGACTATTTTTAATTAAATGTTGTCATATAAAAAACAGATGAGTAAACAGACTGTCCTTCGAAACTAATGTATAGCTCATAGTAACTGTTAACTTTGCAGATTTTTAAATTCCAAATCCATGTGTCCCGTTGTCGGAACAGCACAAGCACATGGAGTAGCTACGTCAGAAATAGAATGAGTCATCCTTTACGTTTATTGCCGCTGCCTGAAGTGTCGAGCCGCAGCGCATCCAAACAAATTTTTCACATGTCTTGCTAAAAAATGACAGCAAAAGTAAAAAACCACCGCAAAATTCAGTCGCCATTTTAATTTTTTAGCTCAACTGTCGTAGAATGGAATGCACAGGATTGTGGGATATCAAAGGCAGCAAAGGATACATATATGCAGCCTTCAAAAATCGATCAGATGATGGTATCTCAGTAGACAGGCTGTGACACATTGGATTTAAACATGCATTGTTGCCTTCCTAACTCCGTATTCTGCATACGGAGGCAGCATTTTTCAGCTTTCGGATGTAGCCTCTGGCTCTAGATGATTCTCTGACTGAGTATGAACTGCTAAAAGGGGTCACACTACACTTTTTGTTCCATTGACTTCCATTCATACATATTAGAGTGGGAGACAGGAAACGCAAGCTCATACAAATTTTGATGTGTTCCAAACGCCATGGTCACACTAGACTTTGAGCATGCAAAATTTCACTGCAACCATCACCAATCACTATGATGTCACACTTAAAAAAAAAAACATAATTCAACATATAAACCCTCTAAAATATCTCACAATTGAAAATAACCAGTTCTTAAGAGTCGTTTGTTCATAAATAAGACACACTGTGTTCGTTTGTTGGTGTGTGCATACAGGAAAAACTGGCTTGCACTAAAAATATTTTTACATTTTCCCAACCACTGCAATGTTACATTATTGGTGTGTTTGGTTGGTTGTCTGGAACCCTGAAACATACACACTACCATTTCACCTCTACACTCAGGCCCTGTTTACACCTGGTATTAAGATGCGTTTTGGTCAATCGAATCACAGCTGAAAGACATTACATAGAGGTGTAAACGGGGTCAAAAAAACATTGAGCTTGAATCCTTCTTTAACGCTTTAGAGTCAATAATCGTTTTTAGTCACAGAGATCTCTTTTTGTCCAGAGCAACATCCTGTGATGTATAAAATCACTTTTTATAGAAATATGCTCAATCAAACACATCACCCAGTGTCATTTGATTTAGATTGAAAGACTGCTCCAGAGTCAGCGCTTTTGAAAGACCCCTATATCTGTTCTGTTTTGGCTGATGACTCACATGACCCGCTAGGCTTTCGAGATCTGCAAGCGAGGCAGACAAACCATTTTCCCCAAAGAGTCAGTTCACTATAGCAACCAAATACATGGATGGATTATTTATTTGTCCCAGGATGATCTTCTGTCAGTGATACCCATCAAGCACTCAGAAAGTGCCAGAGGACAAAATATTATGCCCACACCTCCCAGGCAAGCAGCTCCCCCCCCCCCACCCCACCATCATTTGGTTTCCATGGAGCACCTTCAACCTGTTCCTGAAGCGGTCCAGAATAAATGAAGCCATCCGTCAAAGTTCTGCTTTTATGAGGCGTAGTGGAAAACGCAGTGATAAAATCACCCGTGTAAAAATACCCACAATGGAGTTGAAACAGAAGTGAGATTAATGATGTGGAACAGCACTGACACTATCTAGTATGGCTCAGTTACAGGTTAGCTAAACCCGACCTCTTTTGTAATGCAGATTACACTGTCTCCTCTCCATTCTCTCTCGTGCTCCCTCTGCTAAATGAGCCCTTTATAGCCGTATCATTTGCGAATACTGAATTACCAGCCCCCTCATCCTGCTGTACGATTATAAGTGAGTCTGCTGTTTTGCTGTTATCAAAGCTATGGATGATATCTGTCACATTTATCGGAATAACTGAGTTACCATGAGTTACCATGAGTTACATGGAGATTTATTTTCTGTTTCACATCACAATGTTTTATTATATCTTGAATTCAATGTCTGCAGTGCACCATCATTCATAGTGTGAAAAACTACAAAAATCATAATGGCTAGGCATAGAAAAGACAGATGCTGAATTTTATTATGCCTAAAACTGTGTTGAGATTAATCATTTTAATATTTGAGTACATATTTAATATTATATTTATAAATGTAATTATGAATAAAAAGACTGCTGTAATATAGCACAAAAAAAGAAATGTTCACAAATGACACATTGAATTAAACATGAAATATTGAAGTGGAAAGACTTAAATAGTATTTTCTTGAAGAAAGTACTCAAATTATCTTTGTTTTATTTAGAACTTTAAAAATGAAGTTGTATTTTATTTTATTAATATGAATACAAATAAAATCTAAGTAGCCCCGAAGATTTATACATGTAATTTTGATATATTGTACACACACACGCATGTACTGCAGTTAAATTTGTATCTCTGCTTGATAGTCCTGAAGACTTTATCATCACTCGGCATGGGTTGAAATATTCATTGTGATGACTAATAGGCTGTAGTGTAATCTAATATAAGACATGTTTATTCTGAAACCCTGGGGAACAAATTAAAATGTTCACATAATATGTTTTAATTTGTCTCATTTATTAGCATTTAATCTGCAAAACAATACCATTTTCCGGGCAAGATCCGACAATACAGAAACTGTTCAATTATGTCACTCTGGGCTAATGATGTTTTATAGGAAATAAACCACAGATTATAATTGATATGCTCTTATCTTGAGTATTTTTCATTAGCCCACTTTAAAGTTGGTAGATCACCTCCTGTTTGAAATTAATTTTAATGTGCCACACTAGACTTGAGCGTTAATGCGTTTACTAGACCTTTTGTTTCTTCAGACGCATTGACTTTGAAATCAGCTCTTTAAAGTTTTTGCCATATTTTAATTTAATGCTAGAGAAAACATCAAAAGATTTACAGTGGCATTTAACAGAGTGAGCAGCATGACAAATTTAGCAATTAACTGAGAATGATGATATGTCTATCATAAGAGTCTTCTTGAGAGTCAGATTACTCAATCTGTTTCGTCCTTTATTCATTTAGGTATTCTTTTACATCGAGATAATGCATAACCTTTGCAAAATTACCATGGAAACCATACTTTCTGACAAAAGTCCATAATTCCCTCCTGCGGTGTATTTCATTATAAAATATTAAACTCACTCACAATCTTCAGATGGAAATGATATTACTTAATAGAGGTTGCAAAGTTTGCCATAGTGCATATGAACCCTATATCTACAATCACACAGAAAGTGTTGGAGGACAAAATCTTTTGCCCACACTGCAAGTATAGCACCAGCACATTCCTTTGGGAAAGGAAAAAAACAGGTCACCTAATTTTGCTTACAGTATCTTTTTAAGGGAAGTTGTTATTTGAGCTTTTTCCCCCAGAGTTACGTGCATGATCTCAAATACTATAATTCTCAACTTTATAAATTTATTTGCATCCTGCTAAATATTGTGCAAATAATCAGGTTATAATGAATGAAATGTATGTGCCAGAGCTTGATAATGACATTTAATTTGGTATACCGTTTTGTAAAAATACTTTCTTAAATTACTAAACAAACAAATGTTTCTGTTTAAAATGAAGGACTCATAGGCTAGCAAACAGTTATTACTAACTACTATCAAAACAGCAGAAATTAAAATGACACAAATATCGGATCCCATATCCTCCTGAGACCTAAAAAAATGTAAATGTCTTCTTTTTTTTTTTTTTGCAATGTAAATCATTACATTGTTTGGAGTAGCCTAAACAAATGCAAAGTAAAAAAAAAATATATATATATATATATATATATATATATATATATATATATATATATATATATATATATATATATATATATATATATATATATATATATATATATATATATATAATATATATATATATATATATATATATATAAGAGGTCCTAAGAGGACTAGGACTCAGGAGATGAAAACGAGACTCTATCAAAACAATGTTTTTTTTTTATGTATTATTTTTTTTATAGTAGGCTACGTCAATTTTTAGGTTCCAGGCTATTTTTTTCTATAACTTGTTCTCTGTAAAACAGCTATAGCTGTTTGTTTTTTTGTAAATTGTATTGAAAAATGTTTTTAAAAAAATTGATTTTGCATTTTGTATGCAGTGCAGGCGTATTATAGGCATTTAATGTAAATCAGGGTTTTCAGGACTTCGACAGTTCCAGGAAACTTCTTCCTTAACCAAACTATGCTCAAACATTTGTACAACGATTCTCAACTATGGTATGAAATATATTAGAGAATGATTTGATAAAATCTATTATTTTACTTTACACAATATGTGTGTAAACATGGCCAAAAACTAGTTTTTCCATTATATCATGTTGTCTAATTAGCATATTAATGTGTTCTCTGGCCAACATGTAAAAAAGGAGTAACTAAATACAGTAATAACTTGGCAACATTTTCATAATATCTCATATTTCATAGAAATATTAATATGTAATTTCTTCCCTATAGTCTACTACACATATTCAACTAAAATGCCTGATGCATGTCTCAAAACAGAAAGTCATATTCCGATTTGAAACCCCACTAAAATTGTCTTGAGGTGTTCATTTATGACAAACGATATGAAAATTAGTCTGATTTAAATGATAATTACAAAATAATTATCATATTCATAATTCACAAGTGCTGAATTAAGTCATTCAGTCAATGTCAGTCGTATTTAAAGACCAAGGAGAGGGAGTTCATGGTGTAAACATTTGATATCTGAATTGAAAAGTCCTGGATGTGCTAAAAATGGTCTCAAAGAAATTTGTTAAAATATAATTGTCCTAAAAAAACCTCCATTGGTGGGTCTCATGAGGATATGAACAGTTTTATACTAACACTAAACACCAATCTACTAAAGGGAATGACAGAGTGCTTGTGGAGTGCAGGAGTAGCAGGTGGTCACTGTTGTTTGTCTCCTCAGTGTTTGAATAAAGTTATTTAGAAGCTCATTTTTGTTTCCAAAATGGCGGAGTACGATCTGACCACCAAGATTGCGCATTTTTTAGACCGACATTTGGTCTTTCCGCTGCTGGAATTTCTTTCTGTCAAGGAGGTAATATATAAACCATAGTAGTGTAAAGTAAATACTTCGTTACTCAGCTATATTCTTAATTAATTGGTAGTCGCTAATCGTGCAGCGCCACGTGTGGCGGAAAATCAGCTGGATAAATTATTTGGTTTTCTTATCTGAAATCTATTCCTATCTATTCTTATTAAAGCAGAAATTACCTTATAGTGATAATTTCATTAAACGTTTATTTGTTTTGTATTATTTTTTGACATCAGCAAAATTGAAAGCATCAATTTTTATGTCGTTGCTCCTATCTCTTTATTTCTACTTGTATATTAATATTATATACGATAGTGTTATTTTGTTGTAATAACACCATGGTATTCTTCAAAGTAACACACGTATACCATAAATACGTAAATATTGTCATCATTAATTGTTGTGGTATATGTTAAAATACTATTACTTTTTGATACCATCACTTGGCACAACGAAAGTACTTGTTGTGAGAAAAATGTCATGTAGGCTAAGTTAGTAATTCAGTGATTTGACTTTGATGCATGTCTGTTCAAATCATGTTATTATATCATTATTATGATGCATATTACCTCTTCAATTTAAAGTCAGTCATATTTTCAGGGAATCCTGATATAGTGCTGTTAAATCTGTTTATTGTGACCTCAGATCTACAATGAGAAAGAACTTCTCCAAGGAAAGCTGGATCTTCTCAGTGAAACGAACATGGTGGACTTCGCCATGGACGTATATAAGAACCTTTATCCTGACAAAGAAATTCCACATTGTAAGTGTTTCCCCTCTCACCTAAAATAGAGTTAGCCAAAACATATATATCTGGAATTGAATCAAATCGCAAGTGTGTGAATTGAAATCAAATTGTGAGATTAGTGTCATTCCCCAGTCCAGCCAGATATGTTTTGATTCAAGTCCTAAATGTTGATGAACAGGTTAAGTTAAATGTAATGTTATGTAAAATGTAAGGGTGCATAGATTTAGCAAAATGCTCCTCTTCAGAGTTAATTTTTCTAGCTAACTGATGTGTTTATGGTCATTGAATGGCTTTTCTTGAGGTAAATGTAAGGTTACCTGATATATTGTTTACAAGCACTTTTATTGAAGTCTTTCCGCACTTGAAACTCTGACTGAGCAATTACATGTAATTAAGATTTACATCAATAGCGTGTGTTACTATACAGTACGGCGGTCACAAATTTGGAAATATGACTATTTTTTAATGTTTTTTTATAAAATGCTTGAATGCTCATCAAGCCTGAATTTATTTGATCAAAAATACAGAAAAAACATTTATATTGTGAAATATTATTACAACTTAAAATAATGGTTTTATATTTTAATACTTTATAAAATATTTTCACATGATCCTTCTGAAATCATTCATATTTTGCTGGTTTATTGTCAGTGTTGTGATGCTTAAATTGTGAATTTTTTTCAGATACTTTTATGAAGAAAAAGTTGATAAAAGAACAGCATTTATTCAAATTAGAAATAGTTTTTAATAATAGCTACACTACCATTTAAAAGTTTGGGCCCAGTAATTGTTTTCTTTCTTTAAAAAAAGAAAATAAATTCATACTTTTATTCAGCAAGAATGTGTTAAATGAATAAAAAGTGATAGTAAAGATTTATATTGTTAGAAAATATTTATTTTTTGAATAAAGACTGTTCCTTTTAACTTGTTATTCATCAATTAATCCTGAAAAAGTATCATAAGTTCCAAAAAATATAAATATTAGTATTAATTAATGTTATTATTATAATTAATATTATATATAATTAGTATTAAGCAGCACAACTATCTTGAACATTGATAATAATAAACTGATCAAATCAGCATATTAGAATGATTTCTGCAGGATGATGTGACACTGTAATGGCTGACGAAAATTCAGCTTTGCATCACAGAAATAAATTATATTTTAAAGTATATTAAACTAGAAAACCATATTTTTAAATATTTCAAAATATTACAGTATTTTCTGTATTTTTGATCAAATAAATGCAGGCTTGATGAGCATAAGAAACTTCATATGAAAATAATAATGTTTCCAAACCTTTGATCGGTACTGTATATTTCATGTATATTATTACATGTAATAATTTATCTCTGTGTAGCCTTAAGGGAGAAAAGAACCACAGTGGTTGCCCAGCTGAAGCAGCTCCAGTCTGAGACTGAACCCATTGTCAAGATGTTTGAAGATCCAGAGACTCAGAGACAAATGCAGTCCACCAGGTCTGCACCTTGAAATACAATAGCTGGTATGTTTAGTGGCCATGCAAGTGGCTTAACATAATGTAAAGTCACTACTAAGATGCACTTTTTTTTTTTTTAGAGATGGGAGGATGCTGTTCGAATATTTAGCAGACAAACATAGTGTGAGTTTTGCAACATACTCATCAAACTATAACCAGTTATTCCCTTTTATTTTCAGAGAAGCTAATTAACAGCTTATTGCATCATTGAATATTTCATTTCACTGCCATTTTGCGTTATCTTTGTATTCTTCTCCCTCAGTTTCGTCAGGAATATTTGGATACGCTATACCGCTATGCCAAATTCCAGTATGAGTGTGGCAACTACTCAGGGGCTGCGGAGTATCTCTACTTCTTCCGTGTGCTAGTAAGTGTTCTTGTTCATGTAAGCAAGACTGCTAGTGTTTATCCTATGTTTTTGGTTAATTTGATTTGTGAAGTGTGAAATTGACACTGAAGTGACTGCCTATGGCAGAAAGTAGAAGCAAATTAATTTGTTTCTTCCCTGAGTGTTCTAACATAGTTAAAGTGTTTTGTTTTTAATAATTTGTTTGTACAGACAACCTTGAGATGGTTAGAAAAACTGTAAAAGGACCATAAACTAACATTGTTACTGCTATGTTTTAAATAGCAAAAATTATTTTGCTTATACCAGTATATGTCTGATTTTGTTTTCAATATAATTTTATATTTATTTATTAAAAAAATTATTAGCAGACATATCTTGATATAAGCTATATTATTTATTTGTGAAAAATGTTCTCAATGATTTCCAAATAAATAAAAGTCAGTTGTGGGTTCAATGTGTCCTAACCAATCGAGATGTGACGATTTTCATCAACGCTGAAGCAAAAGTATATCCGAAAAACGTATAGCTGTGGGAGCTGGATCAATGCAATTTCATCGTGGAAATTGTCAGAGAATTGATACCAACAAAATCAATATGTTTTGTTGTCATGACTCAGGTTCCCTCCACGGACAGGAATGCTCTGAGCTCTCTCTGGGGAAAACTGGCATCCGAGATCCTCATGCAGAACTGGGAGGCGGCCATGGAGGACCTGACCCGCTTACGAGAGACCATCGACAACAACGTACGTCTGCCCGACATCCTTCAATCCTCTGTCTCGCCTGTATAATAAAAGCTTTGCGGCTGTATTTCATCAGCTGGAGAAATCCAATATCCTTCCCACTGGTTAATTTGCTGTGTTACCCATGTTCCTTTGAGCTCAGATATAACAGTCCTCTAGCAGACATCAGGCATTAGATCAACTATACACACAAAATTGACCAGGATGACATTTACATTGCATCAGCTTTGAGAAGTAAATGCTTGGAATTTTTATTTGCAGTGCAGTTAAAGATGGATGTGTGTGGATTTACTGCGGCCTCGCTTGCTTTGCTAGTCCGCACTAGTAATGTAACGTCGACGATATGACAGAAGGCTGAAGCAATGTTGACACATTTTTAATGAAAGCATGTTTTTCTTTCCTGCCACGGTTCAGTCGGTGAGTTCCCCTCTTCAGTCGCTGCAGCAGAGGACGTGGCTCATACACTGGTCTCTGTTTGTCTTCTTTAACCACCCCAAAGGCAGAGACAACATCATCGAGCTGTTCCTCTATCAGCCCCAGTGAGTACGACGACACATAATTGCCTCTTGTTATTACAAGCACTCTCAAATTGCTCATTAAAGAATGTTGGAATGCAACACACCACATTTGCATAACATTTTTGTTGTCACTTGCTGAAGGGACTTGCCATGATGTGTGTGTTGTGTTTGCATCAATAGCTGGAAAATTCAGTGTTAATGAGATTTGCTCTTGAAAGCATTATATTTTTAGGGGGTACAGTGCTTGTTTGCATGACCATATAATGAGCGTTGCTCAGTCAGCACTTTGAAGATGATACACTCTGTGTTGAGTGTTCGAAAGACCACAGTGATGTACTTTTAAAACAGGAACCAATCAAAGTTTGAAAGTTTTTGACAAAATATACACTTTTTTTAATCATGGTTTTTGAAGTTACATATCTGTACTGGTTTCTTGAATTTATTTGATTCAGTTTCTCAAATTCTGATTCAATATCATTTAATTTTGGAATGTTTCTGTTGGAAAATCTAAAAATTATATTTGTTATTGCAAAACATAAAACATATACACTACAGTTCAAAAGTTTGGGCTCTGTAATATTTTTTAAATGTTTTTGAAAGAATTGGGCACCAAGGCTATTATTTGATCAAAAATACACAGTTATGTCAAAAATAATAGCAAAGCTGAATTTTCAGCATCATTACTGACGACCTTCGGATGAGACGTTAAACAGAGGTCCTGACTCTCTGTGGTCATTAAAAAGGCCATGGCATTTCTCGTAAAAAGAGTAAGGGGTGTAACCCCGGTGTCCTGGCCACATTCCCTCCAATGGCCCTTGCCAATCATGGCCTCCTAATAATCCCCATCCATTGAATTGGCTCTATCACTCTCTCTCTCTCTCTCCACTATAGCTGGTGTGTTGTAAGCGCACTGGCGCCGTTGTACTGTGGCTGCCGTCGCATCATCCAAGTGCTGCACACTGGTGGTGGTTGAGGAGAGACCCCAACATGATTGTAAATGATTGTTTATGTGTACAGTAGTACATATGAAAGCGCTATATAAATGCGTCATTAATTCATTCAGTATTTAGTGTATCATGATCCTTCAGACATCGTTCCAATATGCTGATTTGCTGCTAAAAAAACACATTTCTTATTATTATCATTAAAGGGTACCTATCATGGAATTTAGAAAATTACCTTTCATGTAGTGTGTAACATAGATCTAAGTGAACAAAAACATCCTGCAAAGTTTTAAATATGAAAGTTCACCGTATACAAAGTTATTGTCTCTCAAAAGTAAGAGTCGACTCTGAGTCGCTGATATGAATCGATAGACAAACGATGCATTTTCTCTAACTTTCGTACATCACTTGTACAAGTTATTTGAATTCGACACGCCCACTCAGTGCGCGCGCCGAGGCGCAGACAGAGAAACCTGACATCATGTCGACGAGACTCTGTTCTGAAGTGCGAATCAAAAGCAAATTTTTTTTTTCACTGCCCAGGGACAAGCATGTGAAGACTCAGTGGCTAGAGTTTATATTTACAACTATACCACACAAGTATAGCCACCTTGAGCTGTGTTCGCGTTATTTTAATGACGATCGCTTCACAAACACAAAGCTTTCACGTGTGAATTCGCGAGTCGCCTGATACTGAAGGAACGTTCAATACCAAGTTTATTTGGATCAGCTTCCTCCTCCGACACACAACCTGTAAGTACTATTAATAATTGTTGCTTTTATGTGTGTGTGTGTGTGTGTGTGTGTGTGTGTGTGTGTGTGTGTGTGTGTGTGTGTGTGTGTGTGTGTGTGTGTGTGTGTGTGTGTGTGTGTGTGGTGCGTGCGTGTGTGAGTGAGAGAGTGAGAGTTACGCTCAGCAGCTTCTAGGTCTCCAATGTCATTTTTTTTGTTTTTTGAAATATGTGAAATTATGTGAAGCGTATTGTAGTACTGCAGTGCTTTATCAATATGTTTAAGCTTTGGGCTAACGCAAAATATAACTGACTGCGTCATCTGACCAATCACCGCCGATTAGCGTCACGCAAAGGAGGGGTTTGGACAAATGAGTCGTCAAACGAATCATTAGGGAGTCGGTGAGCAAATCAGCTAAAAATAAATGCATATTATAAGACAACAAAAGTGTTTTTTGTCATTGCATGCATGTAAAACTGTTGTTGGGGACTCCCAGAACATTATTAGGAACATTTTAAATGCCATAATAGGTACCCTTTAAAATATTTTTTTTTTAGGATTCTTTGATGAATAGAGACTTTAAAAGAACAGTATTTATTTGAAATAGAAATCTTTTTTAACATGATAAATAACAATTTTAATCAATTTAATGCATCCTTGCTGAATACAAATATAAATTTCTTATTTTCTTTCAAAAAGACTTTACTGACCCCAAGCTTTTAAACTGTGATGAATAAAAATGTTTTGCATTACTGATGGATGTTGTCTGTTTCTTAGGTACTTGAACGCAATTCAGACCATGTGCCCCCACATTCTGCGCTACCTGACCACAGCCGTCATTACCAACAAGGACGTGAGGAAACGACGACAGGTCCTCAAAGACCTGGTCAAAGTCATCCAACAGGTTAGCATGATCGCTGCAGATTTAACTAGGGGGGGGGGGGGATTTTCTGAATGGCTAGTGGGTATATAGTTATGCCGTGGAAATTTCGTGTGAAATTGGTATGGACTGCAATGGGCTTGATATGATGTCACCAGTGTTTCCCTCATGATTTTTTTAGACTATGGTGTTTCTCTAGGGGGAATGGGGTTGCATAACCCCATATGTTTTTTTTGTACATTAATGTTAAATTCTTCTTTCAGAATTCAGTGTGCAAATTTAACAAAGTTGGCGAATTGACTTGTACTTTAATTGGGAACTCAACCCTCTTATTAGATACTCTTGTTGCTACATTAAAGTGACGTGAAGGCCAAGTATGGTAACCCATCTGAATTTAACCTATCCAAATTAGTGCACACACATTAGGAGTAGTGAGTAGTAGGGCTGGAAGATTTTGGCTAAAATCATAATCGCGATTAATCGAACAAGTCACCTCGATTACGATTATTGAACGATTATTTTTAAAAAATTCTCATGTCACTGGCAAGGCTTTTACTGTAAATATGTTTACAGTTGTTTTTTCTAGTGAAAGAGTAAATAATCCTATCTTTGTGATTCTAAAATAAGGAAACACACAGATAGCTATTAATGCTTATTTATTAAATATTTCAAACATTTGAATTAAACAAAGCATACAATGCTTGAAATAAAAACGTCTTATAAAAAACTTAATTTAAGTTTTAATGTAAAAATAAAGTTTCCTAAAAATGTAGAAAATAAAGAACTTTTAAAAAGTTATTTTTGTAAACAAAATAAATTATTGTAAATATTGCCATCTTAAAAGTAAAATATAACTTGTATAAAACTAAAAAAACAAATCATTTTCATATCGTATAGCATTTGTAAATGCTTGTGTTAGACACCTGCTTTGTGGAGGCACTTGCTGGGCGTTTGTCAGTCTCTCTCTCTCTCTCTCTCTCTCTCTCTCTCTCTCTCTCTCCTCTCTCTCTCTCTCTCTCTCTTTGAGCAATGCACATGTAATGTCTCAGCAGCGTCTACAGTTTGCTTATGAACTGCGAACCACGCTTGTGCATTTTTTTTTCTCTGATTCGATCATAAACACGCTGGCGAACGATCCTGGCTTCAGCGTCATCATTACGACGACACGGCACTGATTACGGCTCTTGTTCACACAGCGCGCGTTTCGGGACTGAACACGGCAATGTTAGCCTACTAGGTCCCCAACCTGGCATCAATCCCGGCTCGTGTTTGCGTTCACACAGAAGGAAATTTCCCGACAATTTCCCGGGATCAACGCGCTGTGTGAAAGGAGCTCATGTTGCTTCAATGTCGCAGACGCAGACTGGACGGTGCGGAGTCACGTGACTACACACGCGGTAATATGTTTTAAAGGGAAAGTACATTAACACGCAGTGGGCGGAAATATTAATAGGATTCAAAAACCGAAATAACCGACATGGTAATATTACGTCGGTTATAGGCTCTGAATTTCGGTTTCGATTATTTTTCGATTAATCATCCAGCCCTAGTGAGTAGTGAACACATACTCACTTCAAACCATGGACACACACCCGGAGCAGTGGCCAACTATTCACTGTGGCGCCCGGGGAGCGATTGGGGGTTAGGTGCATTGCTCAACGGCACCTCGGTCATTTCCTGCCGGAATTGAGAATTGTACTCACGACCGGGTTACCAGCCTGACTCCAACCAATAGGCCACAACATTCACACTGGTGTTTTAGGAAGCCAAACAATTAGAATATTAGAATAACAATATTTTTATTTTATTATTTCTATGACAGTAATAGCCATACATTTTAAAACAAATGCACTGAAAAAAATAAATATTTCATGAATATATTGTTTTACTTTATGCTACAGTAGGAAATTAAAATACTTTTGTCCTAATTTCTACATTTTCAAACCCATGACCCATTATTTTGACACAAACTGCAGTTGAGCTATTATTTTTTATCGGAAACCACTGTTTCGAAAAACAGGTTTACAAACGCATCTCATTACAAATCTAGTGAAATGCTGTAATCCTCTTCCTATAAAAATGTTGGAAATTATGCGAATGTGAAAATAATGTGTAGCTGGTGCTTGCTACGTTCCCAAATGCATGAGCTTGTGTTTCTGGTCTTCCGCATTCATGTGCATTTGAATGCAAGCCTATGGAACAAAAAGTAGTGTAACCGCCCCTTTACTCTGGTTTAGGGTCATGTTGTTTGTTTGCCTTAAATTAACTAAACGGTTAATGTAATGTTTCATAGTTTCTTTTTTCAATGAAATCGATAGGTTTGCTCAGTGTTGTGTGATAGATTTTACTGTTAATTGTCACATTGTGTAGACCAATGTATGATGCGTTCAGATATTAACTGCTGAATTATAAGAGTAACATATTAATACTGTTATATTAATTATAACAGTAATTAACTACATCAATATCAACATATTTATGCTTTTAACTATTAAAGCTAAAATAAACACTCAAGAAAAAAACGACGATAAAACAACTAGTTGGCCATCCCTTGATCACACATGCTAATATGCATAAAAACACTATGTTTTTATGAAAGTGCATCCGAGCCGATAGTTTATTTGAGCTCAGGTTGTTTTGAGCATTGTCGTCTTTGTGGTTCAGATGAATGAGCTCACAGATTCTCCTTTGAGGTTTCTATCACGACAAGCATCATCACATTCAATTACGTTCATACTAAATGTGCTTCCTTTTAAGTATTGATTCAGAGTATGTAAATTAGCGTCTCTTTTTAAATGTAGTCGTCAGAGTGCTCTTGGGGCGACGCCACATTTATACCCACGACTTTGGCACTCGCTGTCAAATTAGCACGAGATTAATGTTTCGCTCTGCTTTCACTCTCTCAACAGGAGTCATACACATACAAGGATCCCATCACAGAGTTTGTGGAGTGCCTCTATGTTAACTTTGATTTCGACAGCGCCCAGAAAAAACTGAGGGAGTGCGAGTCGGTAAGATCACCACCCGCTGTGTGTTACCAGGCCTGTCATCCCTATGATTCCAACTAACACTGTTTCCCTCAGTTTGAGTCGTTTGGAGGCATACATTGAGAAAAACGCTCATCCTTTCGCTTCCAGCCATATGTCTATTCATCCACTGCAAATCCCTGTCTACTGTAATTTAATGCTGTTTCCCACTGGGCTTTTCAAAGCCTTTCTGCTGTCAGTTCTCAGACCTACAGTTATGAGGCAGCTCCTCTCTTAGACGTGGCCAGAGGGAGCGTTCAGCATTCAGACCTGTGAAAACATAATCTCAACTGCCTTTTCAACACCGTTTCAGTTTACACCTGTGGGATTTGTCTATAAAAATAAATAAATAATATATTTTTTTATATATATATATATATATATTATATAATAATATTAATATTATAAAATTATTAAACTATATATATTATATATAATTTATTTTAAACATAATATATATATAATATATATATATATATATATATATATATTAATATAATTATGTATATTATAATTAATATTATTATATTTATAAGATAATTTCTTATAATTTTTAATTATATTATTATATTATAATTATATATATATATATTATGTATGTGTGTGTGTGTGTGTGTATGTGTGTGTAATGATTTTAGTATCATTTGCTCAATTCAGAATTCGGAAATAATATTTTTGCAATTCTGTTTGTGCTACTGCATTTGTGTGCAGAAATCACACACTTTACTGTAAAGGTTCATTGGAGAAATTTATTTTCTATTAAAAATATAAATTGATTTTAATGTAAAATTAAGTGAATTTTAAAGTACATAGTTCAGTCTCCTTGCCTTTCAGTGGACCATCAACAATATTTACACAACTTCTAAAGCACATAATTTGAATGGACTCTTTTTTTTTCAAGGTGCTGGTGAACGACTTCTTCTTGGTAGCCTGCTTGGAGGATTTCATTGAAAACGCACGGCTGTTCATCTTCGAGACGTTCTGCCGGATCCATCAGTGCATCAGCATCAGGTAACCCCCCCATAGGATGAATCCTGATAGACTAGTGTGCGCTAATCCTCTTAGCGCTGTAAAAAGAGCGTAGCGTGCTGCGAGGATTCACTGCGCTGCCAGGATCAATGGACCCCAGCCAAATCTGACAAAAGCTGAGAGACATCACAATGGTGTACATTCTGAATACTGAGCTAAGGATAGCTAGATGGAGGGTACAACTGTTACATGTTATTTTAGTATCATTGAGATACTATTAGAGTTATTTATAGTTTTATTCGGGTGTGTGCGTTTAACATTAAGTGAATTGAAATAAAGTAACAAATGTTTGTTGGTTTTCGTTTTCGTTTTCTCTAATAACTTTTATAGGCGTTGTTACAATGATGGTTGATAAAGGGACCTATTATTAACCTTTTTCAAATTCTTGATTTTGTTTTCGGGGTCTACTAGGAAAGGTTTTCATACTTGAATGTAAAAAACCCCCACATTTTTTATTATATTCACATTTTTTATATTATTGCAGCACCTCTCTCTCTCTCTCTGTCAGTAACGCTCTGGACTGCGTTTCTCAAAAGTATCGTGAGTTGATCTACTTGGGCTTGCAATGGTTTTGGGAAATGCAGCCCTGTTTAGTTCCTGTCTCTATGAAGTCCCTCCTTCCGAAAAGCGCAGTGTGTTGTGATTGGTCAACCACACTTCTAGCGTGTTTCGGAACAGTCGCGCCCCTTACCATAACCACGAGTTTTAAAACACTACTAATGCTAAAAAGCATAATAGTTCCCCCTTTAAAAGTTTCTTTGAACACCACTATTTAGGAACCCTGTTGTGTTCACATTTAATCATATACATGGTTGTCCATCTTAATTCATGTCATCTGCTTGTGTTTATAATACTGATTGATTTTCACTGAGACTGTTTGATCTCTTGTTTGAAGAGGAGAGCTACAGCTTGTTGTTGACCTTAGGCAATCTCAGCATTTCTCATTTTCTCCCTCTCATCCATCGCTCTTTCTGTCTCTGTGCAGCATGTTGGCAGATAAGCTGAATATGACCCCCGAGGAGGCCGAGAGATGGATCGTAAACTTGATCCGCAATGCCAGACTGGATGCCAAAATCGACTCAAAACTGGTGAGCGAGCTTTGGGGTGCAGAACACATGTCCAAACACAAAGCCCATTCGTTTGAGACGCACTAGACTCCCTCTGACTGTGAAAGAGGGCTGTTGGTACACTGTTTAAATATGGTACACATAGCCTGAAGCAGTTTTTTGAGTCTTAAGTTTTATTTTTTTTTAGCTCATTTGGAACCTTAAAAGGATAATTTAGCCAAAAATCAGTTACTCACCCTCATGTTTCAAACCTATCATTTTCTTTTTTTGTCAGCAGTTTTTACAATTGGGCTTTCATTTGATAGCATTATTTAACATGAACTAAAAATGAACAATACTTTTGCAGCATTTATTAATCTCAATATTTACTTTTACATTTTTAAAATCAAAAGTTGTATCTGTTAATATTAGATTGTAAACTAAAATGAAAGAAGAGTGAACAACTGTTTTTTATTAATTACCGATATTAATGTTAAGTTATAAATGTCATAGTAATATATTGCTCATTGATAGTTAGTGAACGGATTTATAGTTAATGGATTAACAAATGGGGCCTTATTGTAAGTTACACTTTTCTTGTATTTCTGTTGGACACAAAAGGAGATGTTTAGCAGAATGTCCAAACTGCTCTTTACCATTTTACACAAATAAAAATTTACAATAAAGGTAAACATTAATATTAGCAAAAGCAACTTTTTTAAGTAGTTGTATCTATTAATCTAGGTTACTGTTAATTTTTAAACATTCTATTATTCGTTGGTAATTCATTTTGTTCATAATACAATAAATAACTAATGTTCATTTTTACTTAAGCTATTGCATTAAGTAATGTTAACATATAGAATGTTATTGTGAAATGTTTCCAAAAGAACATACAACTTTATATTATACATAATAAATATGTTATATTCTTCTGGAGTCGTCTTCATGTTAGCTGTACCTCTCATAAATCTATTCCTTTGTGCTTCTGCATGAGTCATGCCTGGTTTGACATCTTTGACCATTGTGTGCAGTCAGCGAAGTTTAAATGTGTGCAAGTGCGTAAGAGATTTTAGATCTACAGAGTATGATGGAAACATGAGGGTGGCATTTTTTTTGTATTGGTTGAGCTTTTTAACTATGGAGTTTAAAGGGAAAAGCAACCCGTTTACTTGCCTTTATTGTGTGTTTGTCAATGATTAGTGCTTTTATTGTAAGCTGATATAGGAACTAGGGGGTGTGCATTTATGTCAAATTATTAAATTGAATCAATAAGTTAAATTACAAAAAGTAATTCAGATACCACATCTTAAATAAATGCATGGTTACAAGTTCCGTTGACATAATAATGTTGATCATTACATCAACTTAATATCATCTGCAAGTTAAACAAAAATTTCTGTGTTAATTGGCTTTTTAAAAAAATGTGGTTGTAGTAACTATGACAATGAAATTGTCTTTAACTTCGGAAATTAGGCAGTGGATTTCTATTTCTCAGGTTATAACGTTCGTCGGAGGGATCCGGCGAAAATGGGATCTTCGTAGAGAGACCAATCTACTTCGAAAGAAACTAAACAAGCCAATGCACATTGGCATGTGATAATTGCGCCAGCTGCTTCTATCACGCAGTGCGGGTATATAATGAGTAGCAGGTGCAACGCATCTTTGTTTTTTTGGTTTGAGGAGCCAAGCCAGGGACCCGGCCGTCTGCACCGATGGTACAACAACATGGCGACGGGACGAATGTCTCCATTCCCTCAGCTCAACCCCGGCTCAGAACTACCCTCCTGCATTGAGTGTTTTGGCCTTCCATAGTTTAAGGGTGGCCATCACATGCAGGGTAGAGGCGGCCTGCGCGTAGCACTGCCACCCCACCACCAAGGGTAGTGGGAGAGAAAAACATCTTTCTGCAGATTTAGGCATGTTTGGCTTGCCATATTTGCATCAATATGCTTCCATACTGCCAAAGTTCTTCACGCACATCCGGGAAAACAGCATGTCAAGTCTGAATCTGACTCAGCATGAGCACACACCACTCTAAAGGTGATGATACACGGGGCAACTTTTTGAGCAATGTTGTTGGGCAATGTTGCCGAGCGATTGTTGCTTGGGCACTTTCCCATTGAAAATGAGCAATACATTTCTATCTGGATAATTTAGATCGGTCGTGGGTCCCGTGTCTCATCTGGTTGCCCGTTAACGGCAACATTGCTGGAAAAGTTGCCCTGTGTATCATCACCTTAATGGGAAGCTTAGCATCATCATTTCCTAAGTATAACAGCCCTCTCACCGATGCAGCAGTTGACATCTGTTCTCAGCTGGAGCCTCGAATGAAACGCTAGGTCCCCCATGATAAGGACCAGCAATCCCATGTGTAAGCTGTCAGGCATTCTCTCCTGAGAAAACATGAACCGCTAACGAACACAGTCTCAACGTGCTTGCGAATGCGCTAGAGGAGTGAGAGGCCCGAGGAGGTGGTCTCGTCGGGGAACGCTCACTGTAATCCTCAGATCACCAGTGCTGTTAGCCAAAGTAGCCCTTTTCTGGTGGCCACCAGAAGAGGAACTAGATCGGGGAATAGGCAAAGGGATTCCACCTCGTGTGAGTTACTCAAGTCTCGACCCACAAAGTTGTCTCTTCTTTAGGAGTAAGACTGCTGGAACAGAACATGAATCAGCTCGACTCCAAAGCTAAATGCAAAGATGTGTTGCACCTGCTACTCCTTATATACCAGCACTGCATGATAGAAACAGCTGGTGCAATTATCGCATGCCAATGTGCATTGGCTCGATTAGTTTCTCTCAAGTAGATTGGTCTCTCTGTGAAAATTTTGTCGGTGTTTGACATTTAAAAGAGTTTCTGTCATGTTGAAGTTTTAGTGGTTACGGTTGTGCTGAAGAGTAGATACTCATTCATACTAGATACTAATTAATTAAATATACATGTTTAATAAGTTATGTTAGCATGTGCTATGATAGCTGTTTTTTTTAACTGAAATGGATAAGATTAATTGGTTCCAGGGCTAGATTAATCCATTTAAAATTGTGTGTTTATTCTACAAATTACAGTAAGTTCCTCTAACTCGATGTAGCTTGTTGGTTAAATGTAAATTCACTCATAGATGTCATAATAACCCCAAAGAAATGTATGCAAACTGTTGCATTCTTTTTTTTTTTTGTTGAGCCAACACATTCTTTTTTAGTGTTGTTACCAATCAAATGAAATCAGCATCAATCAAATCCATCTTTGCAATGCAGAGGAAATGCAGAAGCTGCATCTGAAGTGACATTCAGATGCATTTACACAGACTGTTGCAGCTCTGAGGGGACATGAATGCATTTAACCTGCAGTTATAAATGCATAAATAATGTTGTATTGAAAATATATTAAATGATTTTAAAATTGAAAAGATACTTTAAATGTGAAACTAAAACTGCAACTAGGTGGCGGCAAGTCACCGTTAATGAGCAAATCATTGAGTCAATAATTCAACTAATTCATTTAAATGAACTAATTCATTCAGTAACGAAACAAAGCTGTGTGTTTCTCGGAAATGCAAAACAATTCTGTTGTGGCTTTGTTTGGAACTATTTTAGTCGGCGAAATAGTGTCACGTTTCTATGTGTTTGAGTTCTGTTTTAAGATCTGGTTTCCCCTGTCTTTGTGGTTTTTGGTTTAGCCCTGTTAAGTTTTCCCGCTCCTCGTTTGTGTTCAGTTTCATCACCTGTGTTCTGTTAATCATTCAATCATTCCATGTGTATTTAAGCCCTGTGTTTTCCCTCAGTGTTTGTCGATCGTCGTCCTTGTATGGTTGTGTGTAAACCTTTGAAGTCCTGGAATCTTGTTCTTGTTTCATTTTGAAAGTTTCAGTTTTGTTATTAAAAACCATTATATTGAAGCTTCCGTGTCCTCGTCTTCGGTCACCTGCACACCAACCCTGACAGAACGATCGACCAGTACAAAAAAAAAACCCCGAAGATGAGCCAAAGAAGGAAGATGAAAGAGGTGAGCCCTTTCGAAAACCCCATCCTCTTCCAGAAAGAACGCTCACTCGAAGAGTATGTGGGGCTCTATTTAGAGCTATATGATGATGTGTCGTTGGAGGAGGAGGAACTGAAAAAGAGTTTCTGGGGTGGACTAAAAGACCCTCTCGCCCAGATAATTTTGGTAAGGGACCTCAATCTATCCTTCCTGGAGTTTTTGGATCACACGCTGTGGGCCTGTGGATCCAGCTACCACTTGGAGGATCTCCCACTCCAGCCAGAGACCATCCAACCAGAGCCCGTCGCCAGCCCGCCAACGCCTGAGCCCATCACCTGCACGCCAACGCCTGAGCCCATCACCTGCACGCTCACACCAGAGCCCATCGTCTGCCCACCAGAGCCTGCACACCGCATCAGCCCTGCCGCCAGATCGGTCCCTGGACTTCCCCGGATGATATCCGGTATGACTGATCCCCCACTGATATCGGTGCGATTGGCCAAAAGGAAGGCTCCCAAGGCTGGGGTTCACGTCAGCCACATCCAGCCAGATCCTGAGCCCGTCGCCTGCCCGCCAGAGCCTGAGCCCGTCGCCTGCCCGCCAGAGCCTGAGCCCGTCACCTGCCCGCCAGAGCCTGAGCTCGTCGCCTGCCTGCCAGAGCCTGAGCCTGTCGCCTGCCCGCCAGAGCCTGAGCCTGTCGCCTGCCCGCCAGAGCCTGAGCCCAGCCCCAAGCTCCCTGAAATGCTGGTTCCGTCCAGTTCCGAGTCCCCTGATGTGCTGGTCCCGTCCAGTTCCGAGTTCCAGGATGTGCTGGCCCCGTCCAGTTCCGAGTCCCATGAAGCGCCAGAACCCTTTGACCCAGAGCCAGAGCCCGTTGACCCAGCGCCAGAGCCAGAGCCCGTTGACCCAGCGCCAGAGCCAGAGCCCGTTGACCCAGCGCCAGAGCCAGAGCCCGTTGACCCAGACCCAGAGCCAGAGCCCGTTGACCCAGAGCCAGAGCCCGTTGACCCAGAGCCAGAGCCCGTTGAGCCAGAGCCAGAGCCCGTTGAGCCAGAGCCAGAGCCCGTTGAGCCAGAGCCAGAGCCCGTTGAGCCAGAGCCAGAGCCCGTTGAGCCAGAGCCAGAGCCCGTTGAGCCAGAGCCAGAGCCCGTTGACCCAGAGCCAGAGCCCGTTGACCCAGAGCCAGAGCCCGTTGACCCAGAGCCAGAGCCAGAGCCCGTTGACCCAGCGCCAGAGCCCATTGATGTCAAGTCAGTTCCCGATCCTGAGCCTGTCCTCCCCAAGAAAATTTTGGGGGGGCGCTATACGCCTTCGCCGTGGCCGGCCAAAGATCCACGGAGGCCGGCCAAAGATCCACGGAGGCCCGAAAAGACCTCACCGCCATGGCCACCCGAAGGGTCCTCACCGCCATGGCCACCTGAAGGGTCTTCACCACCACGGCCACCTGAAGGGTCTTCACCACCACGGCCACCTGAAGGGTCTTCACCGCCGTGGCCACCTGAAGAGCCTGCACCGCCTTGGACGCCCGAGGGTCCCACAGCTCCGCCCTGGACGCCCGAGGGTCCCACAGCTCCGCCCTGGACGCCCGAGGGTCCCACAGCTCCGCCCTGGACGCCCGAGGGTCCGACAGCGCCGCCCTGGACGCCCGAGGGTCCGACAGCTCCGCCCTGGACGCCCGAGGGTCCCACAGCTCCGCCCTGGACGCCCGAGGGTCCGACAGCTCCGCCCTGGACGCCCGAGGGTCCGACAGCTCCGCCCTGGACGCCCGAGGGTCCGACAGCTCCGCCTTGGTCATGCCCACTGCCAGTTCCGCCCTGGCCACGCCCACAGCCTGCACCGTCATGACCACGCCCACAGCCTGCACCGCCGTGGCCACGCCCACAGCCTGCTCCGCCCTGGAGGCTTCCTGGACCTGCACCATGCCCTCGTCAGCCTCCAGGGCGCCCACCCTCCCACCCCTTTGGATGTTATACGGCGCGAGGACGCGCCTTCGGGGAGGGGGGAGGTAGTGTCACGTTTCTATGTGTTTGAGTTCTGTTTTAAGATCTGGTTTCCCCTGTCTTTGTGGTTTTTGGTTTAGCCCTGTTAAGTTTTCCCGCTCCTCGTTTGTGTTCAGTTTCATCACCTGTGTTCTGTTAATCATTCAATCATTCCATGTGTATTTAAGCCCTGTGTTTTCCCTCAGTGTTTGTCGATCGTCGTCCTTGTATGGTTGTGTGTAAACCTTTGAAGTCCTGGAATCTTGTTCTTGTTTCATTTTGAAAGTTTCAGTTTTGTTATTAAAAACCATTATATTGAAGCTTCCGTGTCCTCGTCTTCGGTCACCTGCACACCAACCCTGACAAATAGAGCAAAACAGGCAATATTTTGTCTAAAATGTATGTCACTTAATTGTTTATTAAACATGTTATATAAAATCAATATCGCATTTGCAATTCTGCTGATATTTGGGGGAGAAAATGGCAATATTTCTGTGAATACTTAACTATGTAATATAGCCTAAAAGACTAAAACTCATAGGTGTGTTTTGCTTTGCTTTTTTCAAAGTGAGGGACATACTCCATAATAGGGACTTTCGCACCGGATAGTTCTAGTAACTAACCACCAGGATGGTTTCCCCGAGAACTAATGGTTCCAATGGTTGCATTCGCACCACCAGTAGGAACTCCAAAGTGACATAAGTCACGCTTATTGTTGTGACTTTTATTTTGACGCCGCAGTGGACCGTTATTTTGACAACGCTGAGAAACGCCAGAGCAAACAAACAATGCTCGCATTCTGCATGTTCATTCGTTTACGATCTGTCTAACAGTCCTGTCATATGTTATTAGATAGAACTATTATACATAAAGTAGACCGTAATGAAAAGTTAGTAGCGTATGCCATGTGTGTTTGATGTCCAGTGATGCTAGCTGAGAGCAGAAATACTTAATCATGTTTCGCTGGGTGCCCTCAAAGTTGCTTTGGATTTCCTCCGCAGCGTACACTAGCGTCACAGAGAGTTCCTATAGTGCTGGTTTAGATCCTACTCTGAAGTAGGAGCTAAATTAGTTCCTCTAAAAGAGTTCCTAGAACTAAAATAGTTCCTAGTTCCTCCGGTGCGAATGTGCCAAAATCTGGATACTTCCGCCAATAGTTCTAGGAACTATGAAAAGGTTCCTCCGGTGCGAAAGCCACAACGTCAGATTTTACATCATTAAAACAAGTACGATATTATCATAGACGATATATTTCGCACACCCCTGATAGGAACTGTAGTTTAGTTAAAGAATAGTTCTCTGAAGTTTTGCAAGTCACTTTAAAACCAAAGTGACTTTGAATCCCCAAATCCCCTGAAGCCTTTACTTTTTCATTATATTACTTAGAAAAGTCGTTTGATAATTTATAAATGCATTGTTTTAGTCTTATTCAGTACACTGCTCCTCTCTAATGGTGTTTTCTACTCAGGGTCACGTGGTGATGGGCAACAACGCAGTGTCGCCATATCAACAAGTGATCGAGAAGACCAAGAGCCTGTCGTTCCGCAGTCAGATGCTGGCCATGAACATCGAGAAGAAGATCAGTCACAGCAGCAGGAACGAGGTACCAGACTCAAAGCTAACAAAACGGGTTGTAGTAATGCATTTTTCCTTCAGACGGGCCTCATTGGGATCATTACCGTCATGAAATGAGTGTGCTGGGAAACTTTTGCTTTTAAGCGTTGAAGCATTTTTTCCTTAACTGAACATTAACCAGCATTAGCTGGCATACAGTGTTCCCCTAAATATCTCACACACTCCCAAATCAAAGCCCAGACTCTGACTTTTATGTCAGCAAAGAAATTCACGTCATGTATCTTCTGCTGTCCTGTATTTTGCTTGCTGTTCACTCTGGAGACATTGCTTGAGAGAAATTTAAATATTTATGTCAAACACGTTTAGTAGAAATTGTTTTGAGTAAACTCCTGCTATGTATGCCGCATCTTTTATGCAACTAATGATCCTCCATTATCTTTCTAGACACCGAACTGGGCGGGTCAAGAAACTGGCTTCTATTAGACCGGAAGCACAAGGCAAAGAGTGGATTTACTGTTGTACTCCTCAACCTCATCTTAGTATTTAACTAACATCTTTTATCTAGCCATGTTTTATAATAGGATCATTCTACGAAAGACTGTTGCCAACATTTCCAGCATGACAAAGCTATGGAGTTTCGGGATGCTGTTGTAAATTATGTATTCTGTATGAAGGAAGAATTTTACCAGGCAAGTTTTATGAATTATTCCAGTTCTGTGTAATCTCGAAGGACATTTATTCTTTTCTTTTTCCTTATGCAAGTCATTGGGTTGAGCATCATAACACCACAATAAACAATGAAAGTGTGTTTTTGAACACATTTTCAAGGATCCTACAATATACTTCTGACATTTTTAGGTAAAGTGTGTAATTTTGTCATTATTGGGCTTTCCAAACGCTCCCTTATTTCTACTATTGTTTGGTCAAACAGGTCCTGCTCCAGTCTAGTCGTTTAATCTGATGTTTCTCTTGTGAGACTTCAAATATTAGAGAATTTGAAAATGTGTGACTTTCAGGCCTGGAAAAGTTATGCAAATGAAAACTGTAACTAATATACACCACTGTTAAGAAATTTGGGGTCGGGAAGATTTTGTAACTTTTTGAAAGTCTTATGCTCACTTAGGCTGAATTTATATCAAATACTGTAAAAAAAAAATCAGTAATATTGTGAAATATAATTACAATTTAAAATAACTATTTTCCATTTTAATATTATTAAACTGTATATATTTGAAAGTGTTATTTATTCCTGTGATGGCAAAGCTGAATTTTCAGCATCGTTACTCCAGTCTTCAGTGTCACATGATCCTTCCGAAATCATTCTAATATGTTGATTTGCTGCTCAAGAATCATAATTGTTATTATCAATGTTAAAAACTGTTGTGCTTCCTAATATGTAATATGCTTAGGATTATTTGATGAATAGAAAGTTCAAAATATCAGTATTATTTGAATGTTTTTGTAACACGACTGACGACTTTACTGTCACTTTTGTTCAATCTAATGCATATTTGCTGAATAAAATGATTAATTGCTTTCAAAACAAAAACTTGCGGACCCCAAATATTTGATCAATTGTGTAATTTTATGTAACTGTTCTAAAGCATTTTTTTTATTTGTATTTATATGATCATCATAGATGGTGAAAAGTAATTTCAGATCACAAATGCATTGGTCATAAATTGTGGGAACCCTGCATCAGTTCTGTAATGAAATCCTTTATTAATTGTCAGCTCATGTTTTATCCACTAGGTGGCAACAGTGACTAACTTTTCCACAACTGTTTGGCTAGTCACCCGTAGACGGCCACAAACCATTCTTTACCAGTTGCCTGACCTTCTTGATTTTGCACTGTTTACAAGCTGAAACCTAGGAATGTTGGGCATCTGTGTTTGATTTTGAAGGGGACCAGGTAATTTTGGGCCAGAGGTTGAAAACACAGGGTGTGGGTTGTCAAAGAAGCAAACCGCGATGGAAAGATCCTGTAGTGACTCATAATTGACCAGCTTCCTCTAAATAACAGATTTTCCTTTGGTTATTTTTATACTTCATCCAAAGTCCTGACAAAATGCTTGTGGAAAGTGTGTGTTTTGTACTTACTGAATGCATGTTGTTCACGGAAGCTGATCTATTTGGTATATTCATCAAAATGGTGACTGTAAATGTATACCTTTCTGTACAATCATCAAATATAGTTTTGAATGGGAAAGAGAACAATGTTTTGTCATAAATTGTGAACCTACTTTTTATTACACAATGCACTTATTGTGTACTTGCATGTGTTTGCATTATACTTAAATATACCCTTTCCTTTACCCTTTAACCCTACCCATACCAACAAACCTGTCCCTGATCTTACCCGTATCCCACCTCAATAGCAGCAAAAAAATTTTTTTGCAATACAAGTACATTGTATCTTACATTTTTTTTAAATGTAAGTCCATAGTAGTTTAAGACACCTCAAAATTGCCTTATTACGAATATATAGTAAGCCTAAAAACTGAAGTCACACTTTAAATGTGCAAATGATTCTAGAGACCTTTTCTCAGAACTAACTTCACTTTTCTCATCCATTTTAGCAATGACTAAACTCAAGTTTAGTCACTTTTTTTAGTGGATGTATGCGATCATTTCCCCTCGTGATCTTTTTTTGTAAGTGTGACTTAGTGTCCAAATACATTCTGAGGCTACTGTTTACATTAACTACCTCTATGATCTCTGTGTTTTTTACACACACTCCTAGTGCGTGAACTATGTTGTCGCTTTAAACCGCCTCGGGTGCATTTCTCAGCTCCTACTTACCATTAACCAACAGGTCTCGGAGCCTGAGTGAAATGAGGGTGTGTGTGAGTGAGAGATGTTTTGCCCTGGGAGTGGCTGCTGGATATTCCAGGCAGGGTTTCGAGTGCCGTACACACTCGTGTACGCACTCCTCCAGAGCTGACGTGGGCTGTGGCCTTAAACAGCTGTTGCCCATCTGCCACTGAGAAGCAGCCACAGGAGCTAGACGAAAGGAAAGAGGGAGTAGACAGAGAGGGGGAAAAGAAAAGTGGCAAAGAATGGACGCGCTGCAGGACTGGGCCCTGGAGTACCCGGCTCTGGCCCGGCTGCTCTGGGTGATCGTGCTGGTTTTGGTCACCGTCCTGGTCTGGAGCTTGTTCTTCTGTTGCTGGGGTAACCAAAGCTCCACCTCCCCTCTGGAAAGATATCTCTCAGGTAATACAGCTGCTTTTATTGTCACTCAGCTGATCTGGAACCAGTTCTTACTGGTGTTCTTCAGCTATTTCCAGATCAGTAGGAATTCCAGACTGTTTGAGGTAGAAAAAAAGTTTTTACAGTGGAAACGATGCCGGTTTTTCATGACTGGCTGCATTCAGTGGGCACAGGATGGTAAGGTGGTTGAGTTGTGTGTTCACTTGACGTCATCTGAAGGGGCGTTCTGAATCCTCAAATCACGGTTTACTATTTGTCAAGCGTTGTCCCTAAATTATATGTTCCCTGGGATGTTACGCAATGACAGCCTTTACAGATTTCGGCTATTTCCAAACCAAGATCTGAATTGCTTTAAAAAGACCAACTTGGGAAGACCACAAAGCAATTGTTGTTAAATCAGATGTATAAGTGTAGCCTTCGGTGAAGACTGTCAGCAATTTGAATAAATGAAACCCATTCTTGTAGGTTTTCTACAAATGTAGAAGCCAATAAACATTGAGTGTCTGACATGCACTTGAGCTTAAAAGAGTGAAGATTCAGTTCAGATAATTTGACTATTTCTGACTGGATTTAAGGTTCAAACAGGCTCTAACTTGCTGTTTGAGTGATAACTGTGACAGGAGTTTTGACAGCTGGACACAAACTTAATCTACTGTTCATACAAATACACAAACACCCTCATGTGTATGTACTGAAATGTTTCAATCAATATCATGCCACACGGTTGAGAAGCTTTTGTCAT
This sequence comes from Chrosomus eos, assembly GCA_036326025.1. Lineage (NCBI taxonomy): Eukaryota > Metazoa > Chordata > Actinopteri > Cypriniformes > Leuciscidae > Chrosomus > Chrosomus eos. Next base: position 30,715,001 of record CM070827.1, on the reverse strand, counting down.
TATTCATTTGTAATCAGTATTTCAGTTGGCCAGAGCTCATAGAGGAGCTTTCTTTATTTAGCTTAATTTAATACTGTGTTTCTGTTTCAGCCATGGAGAAACAGTCAAAGACAAAACACCAGAGCCAGGTACGTACGTCATCAATCTATTACCATATTAATGATGCCGATATGATGTTTGTCTTAAAGGGAAAGTTCATTTATTTATTATTTAATATATGTCATTTATTATTACTCACCCTCATGTCGTTGCGTTCATCTTCGAAACGCAAATGAAGATCTTTTTGATGAAATCTGAGAGCTTTCTGTTCCTCCATTGACAGCTACACAACTACCACTTTGATGCTTCAAAAAGTTCATAAAGATATCGTAAAACTAATCCATAGGAATTGAGCGGTTTAGTCCAAATTTTCTGAAAAGACTATCGCTTTATATGATAAACAGATTTAATTTAGGCTTTTATTCACATATACTCAATGATCAGTGAACATAAACTCAACTGAACCGGCTTTACGTGCGAGAACAAACCTCATTGGTTCTTGCAGAAGCTCAAACATGCTGCTTAACACGATAATGACCTTATTGGTTCATGTGGAAGGTCAAACGTGCTCCGTAACACAAGAATGAACCTCATTGGTTCTTGCAGAAGTTTCAACTTTCTGCATAACACGAGAATGAACCTCACTGGTTCTCGTATGTCAAGCGAACATACATGAGCTTCCGTTTACCACAACTGATGTGTAAGTTGATGAATGCTTATTTATGAATAAAAGCCTTAATTCAATCTGTTCATCACATAAAGCGATTGTGTCTTTTCAGAAAATTTGGAATAAAGTGCTCAATTTATATGGATAAGTTTTACGATATCTGTGAAGCATCAAAGTGACAGCTCTCAGATTTAACCTAAAGATCTTCATTTGTGTTCCAAAGATGAACAAAAGTCTTACGGGTTTGGAACGACATGAGGGTGAGTAATTAATGACAGAATTTTAACTATCCCTTTAAGTGCATTAGTTTTCAAGACACTTATTAGGAAGAATATTGGTTTACTTTAGAGTCAAAGCCTACTTGCACTGGATTCAGTGATGTTTTCAGCCTTCCTGATGCACTCGCATTCATGTAAAGTAGCCTTGTTGACAGCTTTGGGTGAGTATGGGCAAAACGCACAAGATACAGTACCTTCAATGCCCTGTAGACGGTGATATTGCTTCTTTTGTAACAGAAATAAACTGCTGCAGAAAAAGTTAGGTGCCATGCAAAATGTGTTATTGCATGACTTGTTACAAATTTAGTCAAGTAAAGTCGAGTAAAAGTGGCTAATATATTTGATACTGAAAGTACAAAGAAGCCATAAATATACTTTGGTGCATTAAAGGGTACCTATTATGGCATTTAAAATGTTCCTAATAATGTTCTGGGAGTCCCCAACAACAGTTTTACATGCATGCAATGACAAAAAACACTTTTGTTGTCTTATAATATGCATTTATTTTTACCTGATTTGCTCACCGACTCCCATATGAATCGTTTAGCGAGTCATTTTTCCAAACCCCGCCTTTGCGTGACGCTAATCTGTGGTGATATGTTAGACACCCAGCCGACGGGGTGTCATTGGTTGTTGCGCTAGATCTTACCCAGATACAACAGTGCTATTTTCTGATTGGCTAACAACACCAGACGAACAACACCAGAGGAGATCAGGGTTGCCAGGTCTGCACAACAAAACCAGCCCAATTGCTCATCAAACTAACCCAATCACGGCCAAAAATATTCAAATAGCCTTCCCGGGTGTTTCCTCAATAACAATCATGTTCCAGTGGATAAAACAATCGCGTCAACCAGCGTGCACTACACAAACAACCCGCGGAAACAGTGCAGGCATACGGACCTGGCAACGCGCTTGAATCCTGCCGGTTCCACAGTGAGTGAGTTTTGGGCACTGCGGCATATTAAATATATTACAAATAGTTTTTCAGCGTGAGAAATACAATGTGTGGCCGGAGAGCGTGACAAAAGACCGAAATGAGTGACTGTCACGCTCAATGCGTGATGCGTGACACTTGAGAGCCATGTGACAACTCCATTAACAACGACAAACACTTCACATATTTCAATACAATTGACATTGAAGACCTAAGTTAGCTGCTAGAAGCTGCGCTGTGCCTGTGCGTACACAACACACAAAATAATTATAGAACATGATACAAACATAAAAGCAACAGCCTACTTACAGATTGTGATTCGGAGAAGGAAGCTGATCCAAATAAACTCGGCACTGAACCTCCCTCCTTCAGTATCAGCCGGCTCGCAAATTCATACTTTATAGCATTTAGGTTTGTGAAGCAATCATCTTCAAAATGACGCGAACACAGAACAAGTTCGGGCTATAATACTTCTGTGGTATAGTTATGAACTGTAGCCACTGTCTTCAAATGCTCCTCACTGGGCAGATGAAAATAACTTGTACAAGTGACGTACGAAAGTGCATCGTTCGTCTATCGATTCATATCAACGACTCAGAGTCGACTCTTACTTTTGAGAGATAATAACTTTGTATACGGTGAACTTTCATATTTAAAACTTTGCAGGATGTTTTCGTTCACTTAGATCTATGTTACACACTACATGAAAGGTAATTTTCAAAATTCCATGATAGGTACCCTTTAACTAATTACATTTACTCAGAAACTTTACACCACTGTTTAAATAGTGATATTAGCATGCTAGTATGTCATCCTAAACATCTCTAGTGATCATACTTTATCCAGCAGCCTCTAGAGGCCAGTATTGTAAAACAAGCCATTTGATGACATTTTAAATGGCATTTTCAGCAACTTTTCAGAGATCCAAAAATTATTATGTGGCAAAATACTACTAGCCACATACTAGAATTGTTTGTTGTTAATATGCTGGTAAATGATTTGATATGCAAGTAAAACATGTCAGAACCTCACAATTTACTTGATATATGGATGCACACAGTAAAAAACAGCTGAGCATTCTTCCTTATGGTTTACAAAAAATTAGTACATATTAATTGATGTATATGGCATAGATTATTGAGTCAGTGGTCAGTGCAGGTTTGTTGCGTTCATGCTGGTTTGATAGACTGCCTGTCAGAGATTGTCTGTGATAGCTCTGTCTGCATGAATGGAGACACTTTGTCTCTGCTCACTGTTATAGGACAACAAAAGGCTATTTCCTCCCCTGTTCTCTAGTGGACAGAGAGAAAAACAGATCCAAATGTCATTATCTCTCAGCCTGAGAGAAAAGGCAAGTTATGAATTAGATTTATTTTTGCAATTTACGGAGCAGATGGTCAAAATAATTGATTCTGGATACCACAATATCCTGGATTGAAGTTTTTTTTTTTTTTAAATTGCAGAAATGTTTTAACTTTTAAATTATTTTCCAATACAATTTATTGCATTTTTGTGTTGATTCGGAAATCCAATATCTTGCAGATACATTGGCTGGCACCAAAAAGGATTTAAACACTTGAAATATTGTATGAATTAGATTTTTTATAAACAAACGCACTGGCTTATATACATACCTCCACTAATGTTATTGGTTAAACATAAAGCAAAATGGCTCAGAAAAGTAAAATTTGTGTGCAGATGCTGCTTGGTTTGATCTTTTTTTATCTAATATGACAACATTCATATATTTTAAATTATGAATTAAGTCTCCAAACACTTTTTGGTGGCTGTACCTCATGTGTTGGAGAAATACATGATTTTGCCCTATAATATAACCGCCACTTTGGTCCTTGTATTTGCCTATGCAGTCAATATCATTATCCTCCTTTAGTCTTTAAATGTTGTTAATTTAGTGCTCTATTTAGTTTTCAGTTTGAGGACACGAGTCCACTCCATAGGTGTCTAGATATTTACATTTAATCATTAATTTAGCAGATGCCTTTATCCAAAGTGGCTTACAAATGACGAGAACAATAGAAGCAATCAAACCAACAATAGGGCAACAATATGTAAGTGCTGTGAATAGTCTTTGTAGCTTTTCTTAGTCATGTGAGGGTGTATGTTAAATCATTGGAAGATGTAAGTGCTACGTTACGTACAAACAATAAAATCTCATTTGGTAATGGACATTGGGTAATTCAAAAGCCTTGATTCAGGGCTTGAAACTGTGAATGATGTTCTTGTACCTGCTTTCTATGTAAAAAGTGATTTGACTGAAAGAAATGGCCTTTTAATTGTGTACCTGACAGATTCAATCACACTCACAGCCTGTTGAATAAGGACCCCTTTGTGTGATCCAGGCAGTGGGCGTCAGAAATAGCTGAACAGTCTCTAAACTCACTGATAACCCTTTTGTTGCCTTTTCCGAATTATCTTATATGACCACTTGGATCCATCTAAAGTCCCTTTTACCTGCATAAGTTTAGAAGGTGGTTCTTGTTGCTGGTTATATTACAGCGTGCGAATGAATAAGCTGATTTCACTGTTTTTTCAGCGGAAGAAGAAGCCGAAAGACAAGAGTGTCTCTGCGGCTTTGCTAAATGAGGGGATCGTCGGGGTTATCAAACTGGCAACCCCTCTGTCTCAAGAGAAACAGAAGAAGAATGAAAAGGAAAAGGAAAGGCACGAGAAAAAGACAGAGGAAAAAAAGAAGGAAGGAAATGATGAGAAACAGGAGGAAGGGAAAGGAGAGAAGCCCTCTACAAAAGTGAGGAAAAGAAACAAACGGCACCTGAAAGTCACCATCGCACCTGGAACCGTGATTTCAGCATCTACTGACCAGGTGAGATCAGGCTTAAGTCATATAGAAAGACAATAGAACATTCCTTTAGGATTATATTGTAGTATCATTTTCAACATCCTTATCTGATGTCTTCCTCACATTATACAACTTTCATTAATTAACTTGGGTACAGACATAAACAGAAGCTCAACCGTACATGCTTGATGCACACAAGAACTCATTGTTTCTGGCGGAAGCTCAAACGTACAGCATAACACACGAGAATGAACCTCATTGTTTCTTATATGGCGAGCAAACATGCGTGAGCTTCCGTTTACCACAAGTAATGGGTAAGTTGATTGGGACAAGATGTATATATGTGAATAAAAGCCTAAATTCATTCTGTTCATCATATACAGTGATCGTGTCTCTTCAGAAAATGTGGACTAAACCGCTCAATTCATATGGATTAGATCTTATCTCAGATTTCATCAAAAAGATCTTCATTTGTGTTCCAAAGATGAATGAAAATCTTGCGGGTTTGGAAGAGTGTTACTCTTTCGCCGTAAATCGATGCGTATTGCCGTCTGCCGGAAGCTAGTTATTTTAGCCAATAAAGGTTTAAATATGGATATTTTTCATACACCAACGCATCACTTCGCTTCAGAAGGCCTTTATTAACACTGATGGATGCGCTTTGATGGACTTCAAAAAAATATATATATAGCCAATCACTGCCATTATAAAACTTGGGAGAGCCAGGACATTTTTTAATATAACTCCGATTATATTCGTCTGAAAGAAGAATGACAAATACACCTATGATAGCTTGAGGAGGGTGAGTAAATCATGGGGTAATTTTCATTTTTGGGTGAACTATCCCTTTAATAGCCTTTTTATTTGCATTACATCTATGAACCATGATTTGCCACTCTATATTGTTGATTGGTAGCAACTGGCATTAGGGGGAGGGACATTCTCATTCTAAAGAGCATTCAATAAGAGACTAATTTAAATACGGTGCTGCATTCAAGATGAGTCATGTAAAAGCATTGAAGTTAGTCTTGTTAGTTTTGAAAAAAGCATCTGCAAAATGTATAACTGCAATAAGTGAACTTCATGAAATATTTAGTAGCTTATTCTGTTTTTTGTCTCACCTAACAGCTTCAAACATTGTAAAATACTCATTTGTACCCCTAATGAAGTGCACTAGAGGGTTCATTTTAGTGTTCATTGTACACAATAGGCTGAAGCTGGCACTGTGTTAAATAGTAGCCTCTCCCTCAACTGGCCCATGCCAATGGCATCAGCTATCCTTTTTTTTCTTATCAGCCATTGAAGTGGTATAAAAGCTTCTGTTATGTAAGATGTTGTCAAGCCTGAGCTCTGTTATTTGCTTGCAAAATGTGATGAGACTGCTAGAAACTGTAAAACCAATGCCTTTAATGCTGCTCATGTATGTGAAGGAATGATTCAGGATTTCATACAAAGACATGTAGTTTGATTCACAAATAATTGGTCTTTTAATAATGTGGCATAAACATTTAAGGAACCATAGATTCCAAGGAGATATTTGATTACATTGATAATGAAACTAGAACACATGTCATTAATTAACTAAAGATTAATAAATACAATATTTATTGCTCATTGTAAGTTAAGTAAGGAATTAATTGATGAGGCGCCGCTGAATTATTATAAAAATAATGCACACCTGAGGTGATAATCGCGGAGTGGCCGTTACACCTCGGTGTTCATTATTTTTCAATAATTCAATGGCGCGGAGTGAATTATTCCACTTATACTACGGTTACCACTCCTCAATATGTTCAGATTATGTATTTCGAGACATTTGTCAAGTTTTTGTCCTTAAAATGCTCTTGTGTGTAGTACAAATTTCTTTCGCATCTAATCTCGTGCCTCATTTCAAACTGTAATTTTAGAGCTATTAATGGAGGCTTGAGCCACTGATAGCAGACTATTGCAGTTATTAATGCAAGAGAGAGAGAGAGAGAGAGAGAGAGAGAGAGAGAGAGAGAGAGAGAGAGAGAGAGAGAGAGAGAGAGAGAGAGAGAGAGATTAAGTGGACAGTATGTGAATTTCCTGAGTTTGTGTGTCTCTCAACAGTGTTTGGCAGCAGTGTCTCTACTAATAGCGAAACTGTAAGTTAATCTGCTTCAAAAACAGCACTGATATTACCTCGCTAAAGAGAAATGTCATGTAGCTTTTTAAACTATTTCACTGATAAAATCGTCAGAGCAGAGCTGACATCATGGTTCTGTGAGAGTGTGTGTCCGTACTAGTTTGAGAAAGAGAGAGAGAGTGGGAGCAAGAGAGTGCTTTCCGTACGTAATAAAATGTAATTTTGTCGCAAAATTGTTTACAATATTTATTTGCTTGGTCAATGTCGTTGTGGGTTTTGGTTCTTTTGCTGCAGTCTGTATGAAAGCTTGTAAAAGAAGATATTTGCGACTTTTTATCTCACAATTGCGCAATTGAAAGTTTACGTCACACAATTTTGACTTTTTTTTTTCTCCGAATTGCGAGATATAAACTTGTAGTTGCGAATTATAAAGTCATAATTGTGTGATATAAAGTCACAATTGCGTGTTATAGTCAGAATTGTGATATAAACTCACAATTCTAATTTATTTTCTCAGAACTGAGATATAAACTCGCAATTGCGTGTTATAAAGTCAGAATTGCGAGATAAACTCAGGCTTGCGAGTTTATGTATGTAAAGTGTTATATGTTCACAACACGTAATTGCAACTTTATATCACAAAATTTTTACTTTAATTCGAATTGTGAGTTTATATCACGCAATTCTGAACTCTAAACTCGCAATTGCGGGAAAAAAAAGTCACAATTTTTTTAAGCTTTCATAGTAAGGACCTTTTGAAATAACTGAAATAATTTTGCAAAGTGATATGGAACTGTAATGCGGTAAAATTAAAAACCTGAAATGTACTTTAGCCGTGCGTTTCCCTGAAAATAATTAGAACGTTCATGAACCTATCAGTTCAACAGCCCTGTATAGGCTAATGTTAGTTAAAACTAAAGTGTTACCTTTTATTATGTATATATACTATAAGTTACTTTTTAATTGTATTTCCTTAGGAATCGAACCCATGACCTTGCCATTGCGGGATGCTTTACCACTTAGTTATACTTCATGTTTCTTAACTCTTTTAATTTTGCATCAAAGTCTAGCCTATATCGAAGCAATATCTAACAAATTCCTATTACAATTTTTTTTGTTCAAATGTTTCAGTCACTTTTGAGGGAGTAGATAGGGTGCATTACTTTGGGTCACACAACTGTGTATAGTTTATCAAACAGAGGAGCATTTGTTCATGGGGAGGCAATAAACTCTTCCCCACATAAATAGATAAAATCTATCGTTGCATTGTGCAAAACACCCAGTGACATTCCACCATTGTGTGGAACTGAAGCACTACGGGGGACACGGAGTTAGATCAGATCATAGATCACTTTTCCCCTCTGGAGCAGTGATCATCCACAGCATTTTGCACCGTCATCTTCATCTCCACGGACAAACAACACCAAGAGCATCCAGTGGTAAAAAATCACTTGACATTCATAACTAGGGCGCGTTCGTGCTGGATTCATCCCCGGTAAGTTCCACTCTGCAGGTAGCCTGCATTTCTCTTTATCGCTGCATCTTGCAGTCAGGCTGCTTCACTGAATATGCGTTATTCGCCGGCGGGACGCTCTAAATTTGGCATCGTTTAAACCGGAGCGTTACACGCGGGGTGGAGACACTGACATTGCCGTGTTGACAGGTCAGAAGGGAGGGTGAACAGCTGGATGTAAAGAGACGCGGTACCGTTATAAAGCAGTTGTTTAAAGGATGCTCGGTGTGTTTGCCGCATCGTTGAATCTGCTGAGCAATGATGACGAGAATATTTCTGCGCGCGATGATGATATGCGTCTCTGCAACGCGCTGACATTTTTTATAACGGTTAAATTTAAAGCGCACGTGAAACGTAAACAAATATAGGGTTTTCTGTAAGTATAATAAGATGGTTTGAAAGTCGCTATAGGGCGTTTGTTCTGGTCGTAGGTCGAACATGACAGCGTCCTTGTAATAATGTAGGCTAAATATCGTAATTCAGTGGTAAACAATACCAAACGTGTGTGGTGGACACACAAACGCATATTATTTTCTAGAATAATAGTTGTCCAAACTATGAAATAAAACAAATTGTGTGTGTGGGTGTTTAATTTATAGGCCTACATTTAAGTCAGTATAAGTTTTTCTTAAATGTTTTTAGAAAAAAGGTAAAAAGAACAGCATTTATTTGAAATATAAATATTTTGTAACGTATAGTTGTTATAGTAATGTAATATTGCAATGCAGTCCTTGCTTAATATCTATTAGGCTACTTTAAAAAATAATCGCATCCTAAACCTTTGAAGGCTAGTAGCCTAATAAAATATTTTTTATGAAAAAAAAAAATACTTTACAGTTTTAGAATTCATGCAGGCAGAAAACAATAATTTTAAGCATTTAAGCAAATGTTTTTAAGATCATGTAAAAACATAATTTCAATAAAATGTATGTCTAAACTTTTGACTGGTATAGTTTATAAAGTAACATGCATTACCATCTAATACAAGCACTGTAACATCATACTGTCATGGTATTCTTGAAAGGGTCGTATTAATCTATGGTTGTGTATGAAGAAGAGTGCACCGGAAATTTTTAGTAAAAGAAAAAATGTAGGTCCAGTCTTTTCACATTCATTACAGGACAACAAAGGTCACAGAAGTTGTGCCAGCTGACTTTGTAACCTCTCTAAATCACCGCCCTGCATTTTACTCCTGTCTGAAGTCTATTCAGATACACTTAACAATAATGACATTCACTTTCTTCCTCAGGGGCCACTGAAACATGCTCTTAACAACACCTTCATGTTGCCTTAGTAACTTGTGAGTAATCAATTACCCTCAAATCAGTCTCCGACAAGGTTTTCCGCCCTCTTCAGGAAACCGAGCAGAAACTTCCCTATTTCTTGTTTAATTAACATTGATTAGCCTATATTCACAGACTACAAGCTACTTTCACAGGTTGAAATGCTGTTCCATACTGTAAATAGCAATATACACATTTTTTTATTGCACTGTTATGGTGTAGATTTTATTAATAAATATTACACATTATTAAACATGCTGATTATATGCGTTGTAGTGTCTTCCAGTGACCCTAAACAGCAGCAGCTGTCCAAAGACGTGCTTCAAAATGTAGAACTGAAACCTCTATATCCTCCTTAGGAGCTCCAGCTCTCTGCTGTTGCATTGTGTACTAATGTTGAATCACCTCTAACACTCACGTTTACCGTCTCACCGTTCCCAGGTCATGTCAGGGGGTCGCCGGCGGATACTGGAGCGGTCTGCATCGGAGGAGAGTGCGAGTGACCTGAGCTCCTCACCTTTTCCCGGAGACACCTTACCATGGAACCTCCCTAAACACCAGCGCATCAAACGCTCCAAATCTGCCTCCGGAGATGTCCTTGACCCCGCAGAGAGAGCGGTCATCCGTATTGCAGGTATGGTTTTGACATTTTAAGCTAAGAAACTTGAAACAACATGAGTTTTATTAGTTTTAAAGAGTCTTGATTTTGTCTTGATTCTTTTTGTGGGGTCTACTAGGTTTTCATGCTTGAATGTTCAAAAACATCTTCCACATATTTTACCTTATTGCAGCACCTCTTTTCCCAGTTTGTCAGTAATGCTCTGTTTAGTTCCGGTCTCTATGAAGCCCGTCCCTCTGAAAAGCGCAATGCACTCTCGGATTGGTCATCAGTACCAGTATGTTGTGATTGGTCAACCTCTTCGAGCATGTTTCGGAAATGTCACACTCCTTACCATAACCGTGTGTTTCAACACACCACTACCACAACTTAAACTAAGCCTCACCTCTTTTTTTTGCTTATGGCTTGGACTGTAATATTGTGACGTGTACGTTGCCGGAAGAAAACTCAAGATTACAATGGAGGCGTTTCAGGGAATTCAGAAACAGTGCTAACTGATGTAGAAAATAACTTAACTTTTCATGCTCAAACAGCAACATTACACTATAAAGAAAGTTGAACGTATAATACAGCATTATAGGTCATCTGTGTTTTTTAGATGCAGTTAAAAGCCACTTGCAAGTTGCAACTATCATTAATATAATACTATAAAAAGTCACTTTCAAACAAAGCATCTTTCTACTGGTAAAAGCAGCAAATCTGCATGACTAACTTAAACCCGTTGCAAAATCAATGCAAAATTCCCAATTACTAAACTTTGCAAGTGAAAATTCACAGAACTGGTAAATGTGAACACACCTTAGTCAGAGTACAATGGCGACCTTTTGAATTGTAGTCTATGTAAGATGCTCTTTAATGCAAGGTGATACAACCTGATACCTTATTAAATCACACAGAAATGACAGCATGATTTAAAATTCACCACATGACACATTCTCTAGCAAGCCTTTTTAAGTTTGTCTATAATTCTCCCGGTTGATTTTACATCTAATCTTCTATATCTAGCTTTTACTTTTAACCATATCAGTCACTCAAAAATATTTACAGATGGATAAAGCGTGGCAGGCTTTGCTAACTGTATTTGCCTGTGGGCTTAAATGTATTAGCGTAGACAAATAAAGTGTTTTGTATCATACACACAAACCTAGAGTCCACTATACACAAGGAGTATTACTTGCTTGGCAGGTGTCTGATGTGCCGTTGAAGATCTGTGTAAAAGACTTGCTTCTGGTTTCTTCTGTTTGCTTAGAATCGCTTTTCCGTGTGTGTGTCATTAGATAGAGAACTACCAAACCATTTCAGGATATTGTTAACTATTGGCTTGGAAGGATGTCCTGTACTTGCAGGTTGTATATTCAAGTAGAACATTGAAAAGCACATTCAGAGGCATGTTACAGTCTGCTGTTTTTTTTATTCATTAAAAAGCTGCTTGTGTGGATATTTATATCTGTTAACCTGCAGTAAGTCTGTTTCCTATGTGACCCTGCCATGCTGCAATAGGTCTGATGCAGCAGTTATTCTGTGTGTGAGTGCATAACACACCATACACACTCACACAATATTAGGCAAGGGTGTGGTCGGAAGACTGCAGTGCTCTTATCTCATATAGTTCCTCTGATCTGCATCATGCACACGTATGGGACATTCTGACACTATTAAGCAGCTTATAGATTCCTCCTTTGTTCCATAAATCTCTTATATAAGTGGAGAATTGTCTTCTGATTCACTGACATCTTTATCTCACTGTGGAAAGCAGGATGCTGATGTATAGTCTGGATACCATATCCATTCTTTTATACGTAGACCTTGAGTGTTTTGAGACTGTTTTAGGAAACTTTAAAGCATTTAACATTTGTGCATTTTAACCAAAGTGACTTTCAGTGCATTAAGGGTTGGCATTTCATCTTTCCATGACTTTGGTGTTGCTAGTCCCTTCCTTGCTCTACCAGAGTTTTCCTTTTTCTTGCAGACATGACCATTTTTCTAGTAATAATCACATTTATCCACAAAGTAGATTACCACAGGATGTTTTGATAATATTCCAAGTTTGATCTGCACTTGGCTGCCATCCTGTGGCAGTAAATTGTCGCTGTGGAAATTAGTGAGTCAGCATCTCTGCTTGCTCAGCTCATTTAAATTCAATGTAGAACTGCACAATTATGACAAAAATACTTTCCTTGACATTGATTAATTTCATCAATATTAATAATTGTGATTACACAGTAGCCTTTATTCAGATTTTTCCAGATATTGTCAAGGCATTCATCCATTTTTTAGTGTCAGGGTTCTGTCACTTCTGTCTAGTCTATTTCTTGGTTTTGTGACAGAGCCCTGACACTCCTGTTGTGTCTTGTCTGCCTTGTTTCATGTGTTTCCATGTCATGTTTTGTTTTGTACTGTGTAGCACACAGCTTGTGTTTTACACTGGCTGCATGCTTTCATGTTGTTTTGTGTGAACACGTGTCTTATGAGTGTTCTCATTGGCTGCGTGTTCATGTCTTGTTTTGTGTGAGCAGTGAGCACATGGCTTGTGATTGGTTTTACTGGCCATGTGCTTGTGTTTTTGTCATGTTTGGTGTGAGCACATGGCTTGTCATATGTTTCCTTGTGCCATGTGCTCTCTTGTCATTGTCTAGCCCCACCCATCTCGTAACCTGATTATTGATTCATTTGCCCCACCTGTCCTCCCTTGTTACCCTCTTTTGTTTGCTTCCCTATTTATTCTCCTTGTGTTTTCAGTCCTGTGCTGGTTCATTGAGGTACCCTCATGTTTCTTGTTCCTACCAAGTCCAGTTGGAAAGTCGTCCTGCCTGTCTTGTTTCCCCCCACGGGGTAGTTTTTAGTTTTAATTTTTTACTTAATAAATACCCATTGTCCTGCACTTGAGTCCTATCTCCTTTCACCTACCCAAACCCTGATGTTTAGGGACTAGGAATACTTAAATAACAAAATCAAAATATTAGATGCATCATGCTGAAATGCAAGATATTTTGCATCTGAGTCTAAATACACAAATTTAATTTGTGACTCTTAGCTCCTCATATTTTCAACTCCAGATCTGAAGTTTCTGACCTGCCTTCCCATTGCAGGGACCAGGTTTCACTCAGTTGCCTCTGGCTAGATTGAGCCCGGCAGAAGGCTCTAGAATGCCTGGAATTTTTGTGTAGACACCAGAGAAAGGTTTGAGGGGTGATTTTTATGGGTTTCATGGAAAGGCAAGCATAACACAATCTGACACTGAACTGACAGGATGAGTTATAGTTACCAGACACGATATAATAAATCCAACCCAAGGCGTTATATTATATATGATTGTGATTTTTTCATGTATAATTTGTATGCAACTTTTATTATCAGTAGTATAGTTAAAATAGTATTTTTAAAATGCAAACGTATGCTTTCTCTCCTGTTTTAATAATGCCTATGAGGTGTTGAGGGATGGAATTCAGCATATGAACTTCAACACATCCAATTTTTCCTTCGTGCCATCACTGCACAGCACAAACTGATTATCAGTTACTCCTCGCTGGAACTACTGGCATGTAGAAGATCTCCAGATGATTGCATTTAGCATTTATGTCATTAATTAAGAATTCAACCAATCCATGCAAGTTTATTGCAACATGATGTATCTCCTATAAGAAGCTTGTACTATTTTTTTTTATTTGCTGCTGAAAAATGTCAGATGGTTGTCTCCAAACAAAATCTTAAGAAAATCTGTAACCTTTTAGACGGCACACCATGAATCAATTATTTATGATTAACTAAAAATAGCATACTGAAGTTGATTCCACATACTTCCAGACCTCAAAAAATCCAGTGAATTATTCACAGATAGTTCTGATTGTCAAGCATTTAACTTCCCATATCTCATTGTTATCGTTGCATTTCACATACAGATAATGTGCAAGAGTTCAGAAGCAGGTCTGAGGGAAATCAGGGGAGACTCTCTGTTTTGATCTATATACTGATTTTTTGTTATAAGCTAAAGTCCAGGTTAAGTGCCTTGATTCACGTGTATTATTTTCTTCTTATGTTAGACAATGACAGAAAAGTAGATTGTGACAGTTCATTCGTTCTAATGGCAAATATTTGTGATATTTTACGTAGCCCCCAAATGTCAGTCCAACTGCAACCACATGGTGTCAGTAGTTCAAGCTAAAATATCTGAGAAATGTTTTAGATTTAACATTTTTTTGCTCACATGGTTTCCAGCAAACATTCTTTTTACTTCAAAGTCCAATAGTTTAGACTGAGTTTGAGTGATACCGATCATGTAGACCAAGATGAAAAGCTCATTAGGCCAAAAGACATCTGTCCTGCTGCTGCAATGTAGAAACTCGAGACATTAGTGTCATGCCTTTATTGATTATCTGATTTTGAAGACAGGAAAGCTAACTGTGCTATGTCAATGTAAATGTGCTGAATTTAATGCTGCTATTCTTTGGTTCTCATGATGAACATAGACACATGTTAGTTCTTTTAATGTCCAGTAAGCCATCATCCAAAGTACCCTAGCAACTGCATAGCAACACACTAAAAACAACTCAACTCTTTAGTAAAAAAAAAAAAAAACTCTTTTGCCCTGGCAAACCAAAAACACATTAGCATCATGGCGGAGAGCAGTGTTGCCAGATTGGAAATGTCCAAATATCGTACCAGAAGCTCAAAATTATTGTATTTGGAAAATAATTATCGTACACGAGTCAAACGTACAGAATACAGCTATTTATCATTCTAGACCAACAACTTTTTGACAGGATCTGGAAATTACTGTATTGCTGAATTATCAACCTCAACTGACTTAAGCGTCGCGGCAGGAACGTTAAAGGGATAGTTCACCCAAAAATGAAAATTATGTCAGTAATTACTCACCCTCATGTCGTTCCAACCCCGTAAGACCTTCGTTCATCTTCGGAACACAAATTAAGATATTTGTGATTAAATCTGAGAGCTGGATCACTCCTCCATAGGCTTCTAAGGGATTGAAACCTGACAGCCCCAAAAAGTCATTAAAGACATCGTTAAAGTAGTCCAAGTGACTAACAGTGCTCAATCTTAAGTTTATAAAACGACGAGAATACTTTTTGCGTGCAAAAAAACACAAAAATAACGACTTTATTCAACCATCTCTTCTCTTCCGTGTCATTCTCTTAAGCAGTTGACGGAGTGTAACAGCGCAGCGCTTCTGGGTTCTACGTCACACGTAGGCTCACTATTGGCCGACGCTGGTCATGTGTGTGATGCGTGTGATGTTCAACCAGAAGCGTTGCGCAATAAGACTACGTGAAATCTCCAGGCCCAAAGAGAATACTTGAATAAAGTCGCTATTATTGTTTGTTTTTTGCGCTCAAAAAGTATTCTCGTAGCTCGATAAACTTAAGATCTAGCCACTGTAGTCACTTGGACTCTTTTAACGATTTCTTTAATAACTTTTCGGGGCTGGCAAGTTTCCATCCTTTAGAAGCCTATGGAGGAGTGATCCAGCTCTCAGATTTAATCAAAAATATCTTCATTTGTGTTCCGAAGATGAACAAAGGTCTTACGGGGTTGGAACGACATGAGGGTGAGTAATTACTGACAGAATTTTCATTTTTGGGTGAACTATCCCTTTAACTTGTGCTCGTGAGAGAGAGTCATTCTCTACGGTGATTGGCCGAGATGACATAACGTGAGATGAGATGGAAGACGTGTAATACCACGTTCTCCTCACAATCATGACGGTAGACGTAGGATCTACAGCTAGATCAATAAGTATAGAAGCCTTAAGATTACAACAAACATTATTTGAAGTGTCACAATTTTCAGAAATTATCGCACATCGGTCAAAAAATATCGTACAAATACGATAATTATAGTACATCTGGCAACACTGGCGGAGAGTTTTTTGCTACCAACAGTTTTCTTCTGAAAATTTTAAAACTTGTTTTTTTTTGTTTCTGCACATTTCAGCTGCTTTGATAAATAAACCAGCTGTTAAAGTGTGATTTGAACAGAATCCATAAATATGTTGGACTATGTTTTCCATCTTTTTAAGGCATATCCAGTTCTTATTTTACTTCCGTACAGTTCCCTCAGTTCTTGACAGATTAATCACATACTTTATTTTTTATTCGACATTTGGCAAAGGTGTTCATAACGCATATATCAGACATGATTCAATTATTTCCGAAGGATTTATTACATGGCATCTCCAGAAAAGCAATAAAAATGAATGTATTTTCTAGAAGTAGTGTGCAAAATAATCTGTATTTATTTTGATGTTTTATGGCTCCTGAAGCCAAAATATTTGCAGTAGTTTGAGCAAGAGGTTCTCAGTGACATTAAAAATGTAAAAAACTGACAAGCATTATCCAGGATATTGGAAAAGAGCTGACAGGTTGATGCATTGTGGCCACCCTGGGAATGCTCGTAACAGGGCACATCTGGTGTCGGGGAGTTCTTATGGTAAGGGGTGGGGTTTGCCCCCTTGAGACCTTTTTTCTTTTTTTTAGTAGGTTAAAAAAAAAGTTTTTTAGAAAGGGGCTAAGAAGAGACAACAGAACTGCATCTCACACCCACTTCATTCTTTAAAAGCTAATTGCTTTTTAAAGTGATAAAAGTTCAGTTCTCCGCCCCATCCTCATCTCAGGAAGCTTTTCCATTTTCTCCTGAGATAGACTGTAGGACACACTTCATACAATAGAGCTTTATTTCCTTCTCTCCTTCCCACTCGCTCTCTCTCTACTTCATTTAATCATCACTGTCACGCTCTTAAAACACACACGCACAGGCACACACACACACACACACACACACACACACACACACACACACACACACACACACACACACACACACACACACACACACACACACACACACACACACCCCACACACACACACACACACAAACAAACAAACACACACTTTTGCTGGTGGTGTCTATGGTGTTTTTGGTTGTTGCTAAGTGCTTTCTGGGTGTTATGGGTTGTTTCTAGGTTGATTTGAGGTTGTTTCTAGGTGGTTTCTATGGTGTTTATGTGGTTACTAGGGCATTGCCATATGGTTTCCAATGAGTTCTGGGTTGTTTTTGAATGCGTTCTTGGGTATTCGGTGTAGTTGCTAGTATTTTGTCAAAAGTACTGGAACTTTGGTATCAAGCCGATAATGAAAAAAATAAATAAAAATGAATGCCACAAACCTTTTGGCAAGACTGCTATTGCAGTATCTGGTCAATTCGGTTGCCACTGATAGGTAGAAGCTACATGCCGTTTTAATGTATGAAGGCTACATGCCATTTTAATGTGTCATTTACTTGTATTTTTTATGATTGTGATTAATAATTAACTTGTTTTATTTTTTTTATTTTAAAATCATTAAATAGTTCCAACTGTTTTTGCTATAATAAATTGGTATGCGAAAGTTTTCTAGTATTAGTGCCAAGTGCCAACTACGGAATTTTGGCATCGTGACAACACTAGTTGCTAGGGTATCCTGGGTTGTTCCAATGTTTGTTTATTTGTTTATTTTTTTATACAGGGTGTTTTAAGTGGCCAGTAGTTGGTTTTTAGGTTGTTCTGGATTGTTGCCGAGTGGTTTCTAGACCATTCTGGGTGGTTTCTTGGGTGTTGCTAGGTGGCTTTTAGGGTGTTTTAGGTTGTTGATTACTGGTCCAGTAACTGTTTTATCATCTGGCAGGTGTAAACTGTTAGTCTGTGAACATTTATAAAAGTTGCAACTTGCAACTGCTTGATTTGAAGTGTTTTTCATGTGAAGGATGATGAGAAATATAGATGCTTGCTGTAGCAAACGCCATAATTAAAGGATTTGTTTTGGTCAGGATCTTATTTTTTATGTTGCCAATTGCCATTGTTGAAAGTTAAGTATTTTTGTTCAACTGTTCAGTTCTATCTGATCTTTTCATCTTAAGTATGTTCTTTAATGACTGCTTAAGCATTATGTTATGCTGTTTTATGCCCATGTGGAATCCAGGGATTTGTGTATGTTTGTTCACACATTGTTGTAAGTGGGTCTGTATAGGGGAATTATCACACTACGTCACACTGACGTCACGCAGGTGCAACTGCGCATGTCGGCAGCAGAAGCTGGGCGCTGGGCGCTGAAACAAACCCGGGAAAATGTGTTGTGCAGTGGGTTGCCAGAATCGACCATCTGTAAACAAAGGTCTGAAGTTTTACCGAATAGACCCCTTATCAGCCGACGTCACAGTTACGTCACGGCGTTAGCTGGAGGCAAAACAAACGGAAAACTGCAGGCGGCTAATACAAACCAGCACAGATTCGGCTACATAATAAGGAGCTTAAATTATTATTATTATTGTTAAATGTCATCTTGATGTGTTGTTGGGTGCAAGAATCAATAAAAATGAGTATGCTGTATCTGGATTTTTTATTTCTCGAAAATATTCACATCATTAACATTGCACGTACTGACACTGTTTACATTGTCGTCTTCTCGGCGCTGGCTCGGCAGAACTGCGGATCGTACACACAAGTCTTGTACATGACCATTCAGCACATAGTTATAGCATCTAAAGATTTATATGCCCTCAGTTTCTCTTTACGCTCGGTTTCTCTATCAGGTAGGTGTAGAAGTCAGGCCACTCAACCGGAGGTAGCGTTAATCCTGTCAGATCGTCCATTGAGTGAGCGTGTACGGGTCAGCCGTAAAACGTTTTTTACGTCTGGTTCCGTCCGTTAAAATTAACTTTTGCAAATAAAAATCGCGGTCCTGGACACTGAGTGACCTTGCACATTAAGATAAAACCGGATTTTCTCCAGTCATTGTTAAAAAACAAGCTAACAAAACTTGCAAAATAACGTTAGGGAAGCGGCCAGAGGGATCGTTCTGCAGCCAACTAAGCTCCGCCCACAGAAAAACGTCACCATGTTTACCAACTGATAAGGGGTCTATTCATGTAAGAATGTCAAAGTCCTGCTGAGATTAGCTCTCATGTCAAAGCCAATATTATCCCACACTACACACTTCTGTTGATCTACCAGCTTCATAACGTATTCATTGTGCTAGATCTGATGTCCTTAGAAAGCAGCATGTTGCTCCTGTGTGTACATGTGTGTTGCATGTATGCCTTTAAGAGGTGGGACCGTGTGTGTGTGTGTGTGTGTGTGTGTGTGTGTGTGTGTGTGTGGTGTGTGTGTGTGTGTGTGTGTGTGTGTGTGTGTGTGTGTGTTGGTTATTTCTCAAGCTTAAGGAGGGGGAGTGGTACTGGTGGTCTGGAACGAGAGCCAGAACTGTGGGGGAATACTCACTCACACACTTACTCATACACACACATACTCTCTCACACACACAGCCTAGAGAGAGTGAGACTGTACAAACACACCAGTCTTTTCTGACTGACCAGTCGTCAGGAAAGCACGTCCGAAGAAGGACTGAAAGTAAGAGAAGAAGGGAAAATAGACGAGAGATTGACCTGACCTCATGTCCATGTACGATCCAGCCAGCGTGACTGCTCACGTAGACGAGCAGGAGTTTGTTCAAGCCTACGAGAACGTCAGGGAGAAGTATAAAGGTACTGAAGCCGTGGCTGTCACTGTCCGTGTGTGAATGCACCATCTGTGCGACTGTGATTGTGTGCATGCGTTCACGTCTGGAGAAGAGGGGGCTGTAGCTCAGCCATTGCCGTCGGGTTATAAGTAGTTCCACATTGACTGGCAAAGATGTGCGCGACTGCAGAGTTGCAAAAGACTAAACCTAGAGGCAATAGTTGCTCTGAAACTTATAATATGTTGTTCTTCAGCTGTTTCTGTTAAAACACATGCTGGCGATTCCGTTTAATTCAGATGTAATTCAGATGTCTTCAACCCACCTGGTGTATCATGGTCTTCAATCATCCAGTAGAGGACTGTCTAATAAACAACATGTCTTATGAGACAAGTTTACTAAGTGTTAATCATTTATTCTTGGCATTTTTGCAGCTATAAAGACTGATTCATTGCAGTTTTATAATATTTACCTTTATTTACATATAAGGCCTGCAATATGAACTTGTTTAAGTTTAGGGGCAAAGTTTTTTTCAACTTTTATTTAGCAAGGATGCTTTAAATTGATCATTTCTATTTCAAATAAATGGTGTTTTTAATGTTTTTGTGGAAAACGTGATCGTTTTTTTTTTTAACGAAGTAGCTTAAATTAACAGTTTTGAGCATTGATAATAAGACATGTTTCTTGAGCATTACATCAGAATTTGAATGCGTTTTTTGAAGGATTATGTGACACTGAAGACTGGATGAACCCTGAACACAATCCCCCAGCATGCCTACTTCCACCACATGTTCTTAAATACCTTGGCATACCATGGTATATATGTGATGCCATTGTTGTTATAGGGCCATGTCAGCTAAAATATATCTTATAGCAGCTAATTTGATTTAAAATGACATGTTCTGACAGTTGTTTGGCTCATCAGGCCGTTTTTGTGTTTTTAACTGTGTAACCTTCCTCTCCCATAATCCCACTTCTGCCCCATGTCTGCAGGACTGGGTCCTGAGGAGGGATCTATAAATATCGCCCCAGTTTATTATTGTAGAGGAGAACTGGACCCAGACACCCTGCATAAGTTTGAATATTAGTCTGAACGAATCCTCTAGGGTGGTGTTATGCAATTGATTCAAGTGGCAGCACACTTTACACAGGTTACATGCATTTACTGGTCAGGTTGCACCCTTTGTTTGATTCCCAAATGTTTTCTGGATTACACAAAGCCTATCTACTAATAGCATGCCTATTTAAACATCTCTTCATGATCTGAGTTAGTCTGGTCCCACCAGACTATCGTATATTTCATTTGTACATTGAGTCTTGCACCGCTCCATTGACAAGCGTTGTAGGCAGGTACTCTATTGAAGTCTTAAACTATTGGATCTGCTCAGAGTCACTCTGGATCTGCCATAACCAATCGGTAACGTTTGGTCGTGACGTATATCATGCGCCGTATATATTTGGCAGCATTGCCACAACGGACCGAATGGTTTCGCTCGCTTCTTTCTCCGCTGCCATTACTGAACTACAACTCAAAATAACACACGACTTCAACGTCATCTTTCACAGCCACTCCCTCTGTTCGCTGACTGGCCCGGTAAAGAATTGACCGGAGAAAACCAAAGACTACAGCACAATCCCAGACGTAGTACTGAAGGAAAATGAAAATTGAGCGGAAGTACGCACATTGCACAAATCCTCACAACCTTATACATGGGCAAAAATAAAAAAATAGAACAGCCTTATTTATACAAATGCAGAAGTATATTATTCAAGTCAAAGTCAAGTAATTTTCTTCATTGATTAGAAATCTTTAAATTTGCATGCAGTCACGTAACTCAAGACCTCCACCTCTGATATTTACAGCCTTTAAAGTGTGGAATGTGAGATAAACTTCATAAGATTTGCTTCGGCATCTGGCTTGCAATCACTTGCGTATAGGCCGAAAAATAATCACAACATAGGAAAACCCTGACCAGTGCCCCCAAGGCCCCTCCCCTGTCTACGCCACTACATGGTGGCAAATTTTGCAGCAGTGTGAGTGTTCCATGACCCACTGAGACTGAGACAGTTTTCTCTTTTATGTCGCCTTTCATTTTTGGGACACCTGCTGATAATAGGCCGATTTAGAGAAGATTGAGAAATGCATAGATTGAATTAGACTTGATAACTTATAAATGTTACAGATTTAACTCACAGTAATTTGATATTTTCTCCATTTTTAGGATCATTTAAATGTGATTTGCAGGTGCGTGTTTGAAAGTTGGTTTGTCCCCACAGTGGGTTCAGTACTGAAGGATTGAAATGCAGCGGAGCGGATATTTTGGTGTCATTTCTGTTTTTAACATCCAAACATAATACTCTTCCCGTGTGTCTCTTAAATAGGATGGATGAACTAATTTTAACCGGAATGAAATCTGTCCTATGTTTAGATAACTTTTAAATGAAGCATTCACAGACCTCCTCAGATGCAGGATCGGATTTCGTGACTTTGACATCACATTCTTCCCCCTTTAACCACATCTGTCTCCTAACTAGAATCTGACCTTTGACCCTATGGAATACTTATTGAGCTTCCTGATTGTGAGGTTGATTGGTAACCAGGTAAGAGAGCCTGTGTTTGATCAGCGGAGTGTGTCCTCTAATCTTAACCAAACACAAGGTCCCTTAGATGACTGCCTAAAGGCTGCTGTTGACCCGAGGTGACCCTGTGTTCAGGGAGGAGTAGCTTTTAAAGATGCAATGTGCTGTTAAACTTTGGTTTGCCCACATCTTGAGATGGTATGCACACTCACACTGAATGATTTAACCCTTGACCCCAAGAGTATTTTCCTGGTATCACCATGGCAAAGCCATGACTTGGTCCTCTTGGAATTCCTGAAGTACATTAGCGACGTATAGATGCCACTTGATTTTATATTATCACTAATGAAGTGAGTCAATGAGAGTCCAAATACTTTTTAGGACCACTGTAGTTTCAACTCTTTATTTTAGTTTGGGAAGAGGATCAATAAAGTAAAACCCTAAAATTTCATAATATAAGAATATCAGTGTATTAAAAACGATCACGACGGGTAATCGTGTGAAACAAGGAAAACCGTACGAGGTGTGGCATTGACAAAGTCTGTCTGTAACTGGCCAAACATGTGTTTCTGATCTGAATAACTTCCTTGCTTTAATCTGGAGCTACCTTTAGATCGTCCACATATGAAGCAGCTCTGACCCCTCTACTCCCTCAGCCAGGATCAGGTTTATGCAACCTGATCTTACATTCTAAAATAGTGCCTCTAAAAAGCCTACACATAGTGATGAACATACAGTCATCCGTTAGTATGCACGTTCACTTATTCATAAAGCAGATTTGGATTTGAACTAATGCTGGTCACACATTTAAAAGCATTTGATGTGTATCCATACAGTATTTGTTACACATGATTTCCAGTAACTGTCCTGAGACATACCCACTTGCACAGAAAATACACCCATGAGTAAAGCTCATGACTCAAATGAAGCTCCAAATGCTGGCATAGCCAATGGGAATTGAGGGATTACTTTTTGTAATGTGATAATGATTGATGTCATTAAGCGTTCCCATGTGAAATACGTGAATCATCTTGGGAAAGTCAGCTCCTTATATTTAGAAAACCCAGGCTGGGGTACAGTGTCACCCTATTTGAATGTGAATGATAAAATTGCAGACTGTTTATAAAGAATAACAGCATATAATACATTCTTTATTGGAATGTCCTTATGCATTCCATAGGAACAGAGCTTTTTAACTTAAAGGGATAAATGTGAATGAAAAGGGGAATTAAAATTCACTTAATATTCTTTCACTCCATTCTAAACCTTAAAAAACATTATTTTGTCTGCAAAACACCAAAAAAGATCGTTTAAATAATGCCTATACAATGAATGTCAATGGGGTCAAGTCTTTTTTTGGACCTCACTGACTTTTATTGTATGCACTTCATTCAGCACCTGTACTATTAACAGAATGGACGTTAATGCCAATATAGTTGATTTATTGAGCATAACAAACTTCGGACTCTGTTATCCGGGATGAACACTAGAAGGCAAATTTGTGTCACATTGAATACAGGTCGTGGTGCAACAACAACCATCCCAACAGTATGGAGAGAAAGTCTTCAAAACGTGCTCTATTGTGTTCTATAGAAGAAAGAAATTCATACAGGTTTGGTATGACATGAACATAATCCCATGATTAAATGATAACAGAACTTTAATTTTTTACGGTAAACTAAAGTCCCATAAAAGCAATTATATGCACACTTTAGCATAGCATTGACTGTCGACAGAAAGTGGAAAATAAAAAATAAAAATTGGAAAAGGAGCATATCGAAAATACAATGAAAGCTGTTTTCCGGTCCGAGGTCTGCATCCACGTCTTAAAGAGGGAAAGTTTAGGTAATGGAAGTCATGGTTTTCCGAACTGGAAAAAGAAAGGGAATGTTGTTAATACACTGTTGAAAACTTGTTTCTTGGAGAGAATGCTGGAAAGAAAGAGGTTTAGAGTGATATTTTATGTTGTGGGTTTCATGCAGGGATGATGGAGAATTATGATTGTGTTTTTGGTCATGTTACTTGATTAGCATAATTTATTTACTAAATGAGGTGCTAAAGCAATGCAGACTGAATGTACAAATAAAATATCTTATTGTATTTCTCCCGCTCTGTTTAACACAAATTTACCAACACATGATATTTCTTGGATGTTTCATTAGTTTTATAGTTTTTTTGTTTGATTAGGAACAGCTGGAAAGAACAAAAATGTAAATGTGCAAATGTTCTTAATACCTTTCACACATGGGATACTTTCCAGCCGATATTGGTAACCAGAGATTGTTTACTGCACTTTTCTTCACCTCTTCAGGATTTCCCACACAGGCATACCTTATGCTTAATGTCTTTGGTGTTAACGGCCATGTCTTGCTCTAATCTGCATGTTTTGGAAACGAGATTGTTTGTTCTGCATACCAGCTCTTTTCTCCACCTTTTCCAGACGAAGGGGAACGCCAGTTTTTGATCACTTCAGCTAATGATTGATGATCATGATTGATTGCTCGCACTTAAGGAAGAATGAATGTGCTATCTGTCTGTGACTTGGTTGTCAGTAAGTTAAAAATTTGCTCAGTTGGTGTGGAATTTCTGTCACTTGGATACCAGGGATGTCTGCAATAAACTCCCCATCCGTCTGGTAATGCTGCACATATATTTGAACCAAGAAACCTGGGAGCTGTAGAAACATCTCAGTCACTTCATTATGTTGAGTCATGGAATGTTTAGTCATTGTTGGAATATAGTAGAGATTGTAGTTTTCCTGTTTGCGTTGTCCAGACTAAACCCAAGGAACATGACTAATTTGATCTGTATGTAAGTCATGGCAAAGTCTTTTTGTATGCCAGTAAGTGAGTGTGTCAGAAAGTATTTTAGACCATCTCAATAAAACATCAGTTTATCATATCGTCTAGCTCTAAACTACAAAATGTGGAAAATAAGGCATTAAGGTAGCCTGGCTCCACCCTCCTACGCACTTCCGCTCAATTTCATTTTCCTTCAGTACTACGTCTGCTGTAGACTTTGGTTTCCAGAAATCAATTTTTTGTAGGACCAATCAGCGAACAGAGGGCTTGTGCGTTATTTTGAGTTGTAGTTCAAAATAAGAAAGATACGAGCGAAGCCATTCGGTCCGTTGTGGCAACGCTGCTGAATATCAAGAAGTTGAAGCCAGAGCAAGAACAATCTTTGCTTAGTTTTGTGTTTATGCCCATCCTCTCACGGGGTTCGGGAAAAGACATATGTCACGACCAAACGTTAGCGATTGGTTATGGCAGATCCAGAGTGACTCTGGGCAGATCCAATAGTTTTAGACTTCAATACAATAACCGCCTACAAGGAAGTTAACGCTTGTCAATGGAGCGGTGCCAGACTCTCTGTACAAATGAAATGTACGAGAGTCTGGTAGAACCAGGCTAGCATTAAGGTATTACAAACATTAACATCATGCATTTCTGTAAAACTGCTTTGAAACAGTGTGTATAGTGAAACAAAGCTTCTTACTTGACTCAAGACTGTATCGTTTTAGCTTTGATCAGTGGCACGCTAGGCCAGCCTGATGCCAGGAGTGCTGTATCAAGTTGCCATGAATGCCATGTGCGTTCATTAAGGCCTGTTGGCACCAGGGTACTGGGTTAAGTCTATTGTTCAAGAATTTTGGAGACCGCATTACTGACACGTAACTTTTAGAAAAACATAATATTTTCTGTTTTCCATCCATCCATCCATCCATCCATCATCATCCCATCCCCATCCATCCATCCATCCACTCCATCCATCCATCCATCCATCCATCATCCATCCATCCATCCATCGAAAAAATAGTGAACAAAAATTAACTGTTTGTAAATAAAACATAGTTATAAATAATGTACCTAATTGGGCTTTAGGACAATAAATAAACAAATTATAGTGTCCGCCCACTGAGTAGAATCTAGTATAATAGACTGTACACAAGATGTACAAATCGCAAAAAAAAACTCACATTTTTGTCTGAGCCAAAACTTGAATGACTTACACATTAAATGAAATCTTGTGGTGGGTTTCATGAGAGGTTAAACAGAAGTTTGATGGGATTATTGGAAGGCGTGCTGGTATTTGTCTTCTGTCAGCACATAATTAACCAGTGAAAGTTGACAGATGAGCTTTAATTGAGTGTTTGGCTTATGTGTTTATACGTCTTGACTGATGGCTCAATAACTTATAAAAGTTACTCAACGATACATCGTTATCATCACATGCAATAGGGTCAACATCTTCAGAAATTTTCCCCAACATATAACAAAAAGGTTTCCCTCTGATAGATAAACAGCCTGTTAGTTATCAGATTGGTCAAGGTCCCTCATTAAACTGTCGACCTTGATTCTGTGCGCCAGAAGAGAAGCTCAAAATCATGGTCTCTCAAGTGTCCTTTTTAGTTTGCTTTATTATCTACAGGGGATAGATAGATAGATAGATACAGTATAGATAGTATAGATAGATAGATAGATATAGATAGATAGATAGATAGATTAGATAGATGATAGATAGGATAGATAGATAGATAGATAGATAGATAGAATCAGAACTTCACACTGTCACACTACACTGGCTTCTGTACGAGGAGAGAAGAAAAGTTGTGTACGAGTTGAAAAGATTTAAACTTGTGTTTGTTGACAGTTTTCTATCTGACATGTATCTATGAGAACCGCCTAAACAGTCTCCTGCAACGCCATTGCACTGTGTGAGGTGGGCTGATGGGTCACAGAGAGACAGGATGAGTGATCTACATGTGAAAGAGTAAACAGGTCCGTGCAAGTTGCCGAATTCTACAAGCTTTTGTGAGGTGACAAAAAATAAGTGACGGGTCAGAGTGTTTTTGTGATCAGAGCCAACACGCTTAGTAAGAGACAAATATGCCATCTACAGTATTTTGTAATGCAATATAACAATATATTCTCTGCATATTAGAATGATTTCTGAAAGATCAGCTAACACTGAAGTAATGAAGACATTTTAAGTTGTATCTATCTTTCATTGGTATGGACTGTGGAGTGATATAAAAGACACTGGAAGATGCTCTGATATTGCCATGGATTGCAGTAAAAGAAAAAGAAAAAAGTGATTACTCAATGTTGTGACCGACCAATCAAAACACATATTTCGGAGAGCCGTGTAATAGTTATTTTCCACCTGCTCTAATGCAGTATTTATCAGAACAAAGCAATGGCTTCTTTCCCAGCAGTTCAACACAGATTTGGCAAATATGTTGTTGTTTTTTTTGTTTTTTTTTTTACGTTCTGCAAACTAAGCTATTAAAGCAAATCAAATGCAGTGCAGCTGTCCATGGCTCTAGATAGTGACACAATTCAGAAGGAAACTATTATTTTTTGGCATAGCTGACCTGAAGTGTCATTTATACTAGATATGCTTTAATAATGTTCATCTAGACTATTCAGCTGCAAAAAAATTATTATTTAGAAAGGATCATGCTGTTGACGTCTGTTGAAACACAAAAACACTTTATTCAGCAACAGAGTGTTGCTTAGTTTACAAAGGTTGGCCAAAACAGAGATCATTAGAATATAAAATTTAAAGAAAAATCTAGGGCTTTTCACACTTGAAATAGTCAACAAACCCTGGGTAAACTGAATGCCGGGTTATATTGCTTCATGTTTTACACTGCTTATAATTTACCCAGGGTTAACAAATAATCCTTGGTATTCATACTTTTCCTACTGTACATTCTTAAACTCAGGGTTAACATTCTCATGTGCAGTGTCAGTCTTATTGATTGGATGAACATTGTATACGCGACCTGTTTGCAAAGGCTCTAACATTGCGCATCCTTATATTATATATCGCCAACTGCTATCAAGTTTGTCCTTAAATTGACTTTTCGGACTATAAAGGTAAAAATGAAACGGTCTGTTCCACACTCCAATTGATGTGTTTTCTATCACCATTGGACATTTTTCCCCGGCTGTTTACATACTGTACTACAAACTCTGTTTCAGTGATTGTTCAGAGCACGTGAATATGAGGCGCGTGACTGGCTGCTGTTGCATTGCTAACCCTGCTGTTAAATTACAAGTGTGAAACATTCCTTTAGCCAGGGTTAAAAACACGGTTTCGAACGACGATAACCCAGGGTTAAGCAAAGAAGCAAAGAAAAGCCCTTGTGAGTAATGTATTTTTACAAAGCAGTTAGGATGATTCTTGACAGGAGGTTTCATATTTTCAAGATTTCCAGTGAATAACAATTTACATTTACAGTATGTAAATACAGTACTCATAGAAAGCAACTGTATGGCTTCGGAAAACTGTTTTTTATGTTTGTTTGTTGTTGTAATTTTGGTGCTTGACAGTTCCAGTCCTCATTCGCTTTCATTATATTGAACAGAGCAATCAGAATCTTTTCAAAATAAGAAAGAAATATGTGCTTGAAATAATTTGAGGGTAAATAAAGTAAATATACAGTCTTAAATAACGACAGTCTTGATTTTTGGGTGAACTTTTCCTTTAATGCCAAATCTTATAGCTAATATTTAAAGGTGCATTGCGCAACTTTTCATGTTAAAAATACCCGTTTTTCTATCCCATACATGCTTAAAGAACTGCCTGATGGGCTGAATGAGCCCTTCTCTGCTCACTGAGATTGCCTCTATAATCCTGTACAGTAAAATATATAAGAGGGATTCGGGCTCGAATTTGAGACTGGGCGTGACGTCATGCGCGTTCACGCTCACCTGGCTATGGTTGGCTGGTTTGTGTATTCGCCGCCATTCTCCATATCAGCGAAGACAACTGAGCGACAAAACTTTAGTCAACTTTCGACAAAAGTAGAAGATGGCTTCAAAGAGACCAGCTTGTAGTTAATTCCAAACCCCGACGCAAACTCCACGTAAGACAAAGAAAATAAAACTTTTGTCTAGTTATTGACCAAAAGGGCCAATTTGGAGTAAGACAGGCGTCGAAATAAGACGAGTCAACATCGGGGAGGCTTTCAACAAATGCATAGATCTCCGGTCTGCTCTAGGGCTCAAACTGGACCCTCAGTTGGCTTTTTTCTTGATAAAACAGTAAGATATAGCCCAGTCTCTAATGTCTGATACGGCAAATCTATGACAACAAATGACGATGCGTAAAATGTGTAATGCTTTAGCGTAAGCTAGATAAATGTACAATCAGAATTGATTTTACTACCATTGTCTGTGAACAGGTTCATAAACTAGGAATTGTCTTCGGAAGAATCGTACAACATGAAACATAAAACATGTCCCATAAAAGATATAACTATGTTTTTGTGTATGGCCTACCGGTAGCCTTGTGTCCTTTGCTAACGTCCTTTGCCTGCGCTCTGCTCTTCTTCTTCCATCATATTACTTAAAGGAGAACTCCGGTGCAAAATGAATCTCGGGTGTAATAACACATTGGTACTGACTAAATCGTTCCCTGAGATTTGTTTTCATGATAATCGAAGGTAAAGAGTTTTATCTCTAAAAACAGTTTAGCTTATAACGCTAGTATATGGGGCATATGATAAGCAAAAAGAGATCGCTAGTTAATACCACTAACAAGGCTCAAATTAGCCCCACACTAACACAGTAGCATAATGAGAGTCCTTACATGCAAACCGAAGCATTGAGAACTTTGTAAGTGTACAGACAGTTTAATAAGAAGATACTTTACACAGACAGTACAGTTAGCGCATACAGACAGGAGCCATCTTGGAAAACAGTCACGACCATTCAAACCACGAATACGGTGAGGTCCCTCTTGTGCGCTTGTGGAAAGAATAAGAAACATTTTACGGAAATGATGCGGCCGCGCTCTCCACGCGTTTTTAGAAGCGATATGCGATATTGATTGATTTACTTTAATGATTGATTGATTTACTTTAATGACCACACAGCCAGGCAGGCATATGTGGTCCCTTAAAGTGGTATCGGGTGCAGTTGCATCGGGTTAGTTTTACAAGTACGAGTATCAGTATCGGTGCATCCCTAGTAGAAATTAAAGTTCAAGCTCACAACCTCCTCCCGAAAATCCCGAAAAAAGTCGGTGCCTCAGTGACTACTTCGCTCAGAGAAGCTGTCAAGAATCACAGCTGTCAATCATGACGTCACACCCCCGTTTTTATAGCATCAAATAACTTACTAAAACCAAACTGATTTAAAACACAAACACTTGAACTTACATCAGTGTGATGATAGCTACCTAAAATGACAGAAACCATCTTTGAAAAAAAATTTATTTGAAGCGTAATTTGAATGTTTAGTTTGTCACGTCCCATTCGATTACAATGAGAGGGCGGGGTTTATGAGCTATACTGCATCCAGCCACTTGTGGGCGATCAAAACGTTTTGGCTTCACATTTCAGGACTTGTGCGGCACACTTGGTGTACATAGACACTCTGGTATTTAAATATCTCAAGCTTGAACCCCTTGAACTTTACTTTGTGCTCTGCCTTGTGGCTATGACAGACTTGTAGAGGTAGAATAAAAAAGGGTCACTGGGGAAAAAAAAAACAGGCAGAAATAGAATAGCAGTCTGTGAGAGAGAGAGAGAGAGAGAGAGAGAGAGAGAGAGAGAGAGAGAGAGAGAGAGAGAGAGAGAGAGAGAGAGAGAGAGAGAGGAGAGAGAGCTCTTAATCTCAGGAACTTCAGCAGTAGGCCAGCTGCTTTTAAAATGCTGTGTCATCTAGTCTGCATGGGGCTTTTCTCTTTTTGTGTGTTTTGAGCCCGTGTTCTTTTGATTGTGCACACACATCAGTTATTACAACAACAGAGTCTGATGACAAAATCAAATAATGCTTTGGCAAAAAAGAAGATTAGGTGCACTGATGTCGTCAATAATTGTTTAATGTGAATTTATCTTTTTTTTGCTGCATAACTGTCAAGTAGTTTTCCTTCCAGAAGCATTAATTGCAGCAAGTACAGTGCCATTCTTTGCTGAGTCACTGTACTATAGCTGTGCTGAATTATGTCTGTGATGCTTTTCCATTACTTTATTCATTCGCTATGAACACATTTTTGTTTTTGTAGATCATCATTGCCATGCCATCAATTGTTTGATGATCTTAGCTCATCTGTTTGTGTATGTCAACTGTTTGTTTACATGTCAACCTTGTTTTTAATATCACACCTTATTTTTGAGCTTACATAATTACATAAACGCATGAGAACGTCTGCCACAGTTCTGTCTCCTCATATATTAACAAGCTGTCATTCATAGCTTTATAAGCTTTTCACACATCATTGAAATGGGTAATAGATGGTGACTGATCAGGCAGCCTAATCGATGATTTAATTTCACATAATCTTGTTTTCACAGGCTTTCACGAGTCAATAACAACACACACGTATTTTTTGAATTTATATTGTATTACATTTCCACACTTTATATTTCTTTTGTTTCGCTTTGTTTTTTTGTTTGTTTTGTCTTGTTAGGGGCTCGAGCATCGAGCGCGAGGACCCTATTGGAATAGCTCCATTTATTATCTGAATATAATAATTATTGTTATAATTATTATATAATTATAATTATTGTTGAAAACGCATGAAACTTGCAGACTTGTCATAAGTGGTGGACATAAAAAAAAGAAGTAAAAGTGTGTAAATATATGTCTAAGGGATCTATTTATATATTCAATGAATAATTATTATTTTACCCTGGAAAATGCCAAAAATATGAAGCCAAGTCCAGACCACGAGAGCAGTGTTTTGGTAGTGACTTTGTGTGTGCATTTTGTGCAGTTTTAGCAAGTTTTCATTAGACAATGATGCTGTCATGATGAATTAGAGATTCAGATAGAAAGTCATAAATGAGAATATGTGGGTGCATATAGCTCAAAAACTGACAGGTTGTAAATTGTTTTTATGGATAACATTTGGAGTCATCATGTTAAAAGCTAAAAAAAATACAGTGGTTTGACAAATTACAGGGAAAGAGAGTGGTGACCCAAGATCCCAGACTGCATTTCCCTCAATGTTGCTTTCTTGTGCCATTTCTGTCCTTGTCTTTTACTCATTTTTTTTGCATTTCACTTCTTTACATCTTTCTCTCTCTTAGTTTATACTATCTGCATCTGTCTCCCACATTCAAACATCCCATAAGTGGGCACAATATCTACTTATCCTGCATTTTTATTGGCTCAGTCACCCCGTGGGACCCATGGGGGATGGGATGGGCTGGGCTGGAGGAAAGACAGAGAAGGAGGAAGAAGTGAGGGAGGGGTACTTTTCACAGTTTCCCTGCAAACAGGGAATGAGCAAGTGTGAGAGAAGGAGTGAGTGGGCGAGCGAGCGAGAGAGAGAGAGGATCAAAACAGAGAAACCACACGGTCAGCAAGCAGCACTGCAGACTTAGCCGAGAGGAGAACAGAACTAAATCCTGAAGTCTTGCAGCTGGTGAAATCTTACTGGACTGACCTTGCGCAGTGCACGCGCACACACACACACACGCGCGCTCCCAGGAAACCAGTGTGACAGAATCCAGTGACATGGACACAGCCCGGTCCATCCAACACGAGATCACCTCTCTCAAAGGTACTCGCCTCTCTTGATCAATGCGGATCAATTCCTAGAGGAATGCGCCGCATGTTGAGCCCTTTAACAGGACTGGAATGGATTTTAAGGAGGGCGTGAATGGTGTGCAAAGTTCTCAATTCCATTGTGTCCTCTCTGGCTCAACTTTGCTGTGTTATTTATGAAGGGAAGGGCCTTGTCTTTTGTGCCGGAGCCCTCATGCTTGAACTCTGGCTGTGTTTGTGAGCTTGACTGCATGTTTTCTTTTAACTGTGTTGGGAAGCAGCAGGATTCTGCGTCAGCCATGCGGCATGTTCGGGTGCGCTGACTGCCGCATCACCACGGTAACAGCCAGTCCATGGCCTGGGTTCCCCCGTTCCCATTATAGAGCTGCCTGTAGTGTACGGCGTGTGTAATGACATGCGGACCAGGAAGTTTGCTGTCATAGCACACAGCTCTGAGTGTTTTCATTGGATAGATGTCTGTAATTCAGTGTAAATGGATATAAATGGAGTTATGTGTGGTTGTGATGATGGTTTTGTAGCTAAAGCATCCCGGGTCTTCCTCAGATTGGGCTTGGGCTGAAAAATGCTGAGTGCAGGTATCCAAGAGTCTGTCTATCGGAGCATGAAAATAGACACTAAATGCCTGGAGATTGATTGGGCAATTGGACTTTTGAGCATGCAGCAGATTTTAGTGATTGTTTCTGTGCCTTGGTGCTGAAAGGAAGTTGGAACTGGACTTTTTTTGTTGCTCTCTCACTAGGTTAAGTGGTCCTTGTTAAATTTGGATGCTACGTGAGTCCAAACATTAGCGTAAACTTGTGTGGTTTGTCATTCGCTTAGTAAAAGTTCAGTTGATGGATTAGAGTAGATATTGACTCACAATGCAGATGTGCTGAGTCATAACTCAATACCAGAGCCATGCTAAACCTGTCAACTAGATGTAAAACACTTTTGGTTCGATTCTCAGCTCAATTATTACACATAATTAATACATCCATATAAGTATTTGTATTGGTTGGTTTTATTTGTAAGTTGCAGATTTAAAATAGTTTAAAACATTTTTTCTCTCAGGTCATTTTTTTTTTTCAAATTCCAACTACTATGCAACTCTCATGTCTTGCTCTTCTACACATATAAGTGGTTGGCTAAACCACATTTGTCTTATATAAGTAGTTCTTCTGGGGTTTAGAAATAATAGAATAATAGAACCTACTTCACCCTCACTGCGACTGTCACCACTGTGTTCATGGACTTTTCAGTTAGTTGTCATTTGTCACATGTTCCTTTGTTCAGTTTCCGCCACTAGTCTGTCTCCCTGGTTACCATCATTAGTTAATCTGTATCACCTGTGTCCTATTAATTACCATCATCTGTGTTCGCTATATAATTCCTCCTGTTCACTCGAGCTGCGTCCCAATGTTCATACTATCCATCCTAAATAGTATGTGACATTAGTAATTGTCAATAGTATTTATGGCAGATAGGGTGGATAGTCTGGACGCAGCTTCTGTCTTTGTCCGATCTCCGTGTTGTTGACGTGTTAATATATTCACCTAGCCGATGTCAGTAAGTTAAGGGAGTTCATAATAAACGTTTCTAGTGGAGAAACGTAAAAAAAACTGACTGTGTAAGAAGTTTTGAAATACTATGGAAACATCAACATCTCCAGTTATTGTTATTTGTGCCTTGATTGTTCACATTCTTTTTCATTATTTAGTTTACCTCCTTACCTTGGTATGGAGTAGGTTACTAAACCTGTCTGAAAATGTTATTCAGTCCAAATCAGAGTTATTTGTGATCTAAATGTGTCTATTATATGATGAATCATTGACTGTAGCTTGAGTGTGTTTCAATGAAGCTGCTAAGTATCCAAAAAGCCTTCAACTGTTGTGAGCAGAGTGAATGTTTTCCCAATTGTCAGAGTAGACAAAGGCTTCTCTCCCATCAAACACTCCTGACAGGCCTCTACCCCTACTTACCCAATTCATTGAGGGGTCACTTTCAGCTGGACACGCTCTTGGCAGCCTTAAAGCAGAGTTGGGTGTGATCTACCTGTCAGGAATATCAATGGCAGTGAAAGCTTGCCTGCTGGATGGAATGCTTGTAGTTTAGCTCGAGAGATTTTGATCATAGAAATAATGGCTTTATAAGGGAATATTTTTATGGTTGATAAATTCACACATACTAATTAAACAAAATGTAGGGTCAGTAAATTTTTTTACATTTTATATTAGGGTCCAATTCTCCCTATTAACTACAACTTCAATAAACTCCTAATTACAGCTTATTAATAGTAAGGTATTTTAAGTATTGGGTAGGATTAAGAGATGTGGAATATGGTCATGCAGACTAAGGCATTAATATGTGCTTTATAATTACTAATAAACAGCCAATATCCATGTATGCTTATAAACTAACCATAAACTAAAGTGTTACCGTAGTTTTTTTATTGAAACGCTAATATTTTTATGCAGCGAGGATACATTAAATTGATCCTACGTGTCAGTAAAGACATTTATAATGTTACAAAATATTTATATTCCAAGTAAATGCTGCTACACATTTTATTCAACAATGAATCAAAATGTATCACAGTTTCCACAAAAAATATTAAGCAGCACAACTGTT
This sequence comes from Chrosomus eos, assembly GCA_036326025.1. NCBI lineage: Eukaryota > Metazoa > Chordata > Actinopteri > Cypriniformes > Leuciscidae > Chrosomus > Chrosomus eos. Next base: position 30,679,517 of record CM070827.1, on the reverse strand, counting down.
TTTAACATTGATATTAATGATAACTGGTTCTTGAGCAGCAAATCAGCATATTAGAATGATTTCTGAAGGATTATGTGACACTAAAGACTAGAGTAATAAAGCTAAAAATTCAGCTTTGACATCAAAGGTTTTACATTTTAAAACATATTTAAAAAGGAAAGTTATTTCAAATTGTAATAATCTCTTGTTATATATATTTCCTTATATTCTTTATTTTTAAACAAATAAATTAAGCCCTGGTGAGCAAACTGGACTTCTTTATTACCAACCGCTAACGTTTAAACGGTATACAGTAAATTAATATTAAATAATATATTAAAAAAATCTTGCAGTTAAAATATTTATCATTTGTGAGTCAGTAAAAAGGCAGCACGTATATAAAAGTATAATCTGAAATTGCTTTTGTCGAAAGTAGCTAACTAAAGCGATTTTTATTTATATTAATTGAAGGCATTTGTAGGTTGCTTTGCTGTTTCTGTGTCCAGTCAGTGACCAGCCAAATGCTGCTGTTTTCCCCCTGATTTGCCTCAGTTTAATACTGCACTGGATTCAGACCCAGATTCCCTTTTAATGAGCTTTTGCCTTTTCTACCTTCTCTTTTGTTTCAGAAAAGCTTTTTATGTCTGTTAAATGGTTTCCTTTCACTACTGCACCATAGAGACAACATGCCTGATGCAGGAATCTTGTTGAACCTAGAGATCAAATTATCTTGTGTCAGTTATACAAAGAGTTAACAGGTTGAATTGATGTTTCAGGGAAATAGTCTAGATAGTAAATGATGGCTTCTTCTAGGCCTCTTCAGAGAAAGGTTGTGTAGGGGATGGCATTTATACATTGTGTTTTGGCTGTCTGCCCATTTTCACGTTTTTACATTCATACAAACATGAAAATGTGTTAATCAAAGCACTTTTACTTTAAAGGGGTGGTATAATACCCTTTTCACAAGATGTAAAATAAATATGTGATGTCCCCAGGGTGTGTATGTGAAGTTTTAGCTTAAAATACCCCACATATATTTTTATATAGCATGTTAAAGTTGTCAGTTTTTGAGGTTGAGTTAAAACGCACCGTTTTTGTGTCTGTCCCTTTAAATGCAAATGAGTTAATGGGCGGAGCTACAACAGCTTGCACTCACACAGACATGCACTTAAAAAGTAAAAAAACGTTTAGCCTTTTATGTTCAAACCGAAATCAGAAAGATGGAGCGATTCAAGAAGTGAAAACATGTAGACAGCATTTCTAAATGGTTAGTTGATGAATTTATGTATCTTATGTGTAGTTATCTTCTAGTCATTGATTAGCATTCTGTCTTGATAATTTATAAATCGTGTTCCAGGGCGGGGTTTATGTAAATTTTAGGATTAGTGATGTCACTAACCCGGGAGGAATGTTGTGTAGTTCCTACCAGCCGTTTGTTGTAGTCCTTAAAAAGCAATTTCTTTAAAAGAAAAGATCTCCCTTTGCTTTGAACTTTGAGCGTTCTTTGAGTGAGTTTGTGTGTGGGTGTGTGGGTGTGTGTGTGTGTGTGTGTGTGTGGTGTTGTGTGTGTGTGTGTGTGTGTGTGTGTGTGTGTGTGTGTGTGTGTGTGTGTGTGTGTGTGTGTTGTGTGTGTGTGTGTGTGTGTGTGTGTGTGTGTGTGTGTGTGTGTGTGTGTGTGTGTGTGGTGTGTGGTGTGTGTGTGTGTGTGGGGCCATGCAAGGACAATCAGAACTGCCTGGCATTCAGGAATTTTTTCCATTTGTCCCATTATTTTACTACACAATGAACGCAGTGTATCTGCTAAAATGTGCTGTTTTAGATGTTGCTCTTTCACTTTCTTTCTTTTGCTATTTTGTTGCTTCACTTTCACATTATTTCTTACTAAATGTGTTATTTGTAAATGGTTGTAATATAGCCTGGTGAATCTTAACAATTATTTGTTGGGAAGTGTAAAATATGCAAATGCAGGATTAGCACATTCCTTTTTTCTTTAATTAACAAGAACAATAGCTAAATGCTAATGCTACTGATCCTTTTGTGCCTAATGGGCGTGTAATTTAATGTGGAAATATCCAATCCTGATCAGGCAGTGTAAATATTGATTTATTCTGCAGCTGGCCTTAGTCTGCCTTTTATTCTGCTTTAGGAAGGAGAAATACCGTAGAGAGCTTATATAGCTTATGGACTACACAGAAATCAGAGAAACTAGTGGAGGCTGAAGTAGAGGAGTTGATGAATTAATAATGATGTCATCAGCCATTCTAGTCTATTCCCACCCTGCTGTGCCACATCTCAGGCACTGTGCAATGTGTTTAGTTTAGTGAACATGAAATTGTAACATCAGATAAGTTAATTAGTACACAATGGCCAGAATTGACATGATAAAGTATTCTGATGTCAAATATATTTATTATCTTTAGATGACCTCATTTACTCGACAATGTCGTTTTGGGGGCCTGAAAACTTAAACTTTTGAAAACATGTTTCGAAGTACAGGTTTTTGAAAACGATACCGTTATCATCTCTGTATAAACAAAAAAAAATTGCACAAATTGTACAAATTATGCACATGCGTATTTACGTGTTCAGCCTATAGCATGCGCAAGTACTTGACAACCAAAACAACAAAATGACATCGCCATCTACTGACTTGGCATGCGCATGCCAGTATTCTACTCAGTATTAAAGCAACACTATGTAACATTGTTTACCTTAAACTAATGTTTCCAAAATCTTATCAGTGGTTCATCAAGTCGTAACAGGGTGAAAGGCACTTCTGCCATAGCCTGACGGGGTCTGTATCGCTTTTACTGGCACTATGTAAGTTCGGGGTTCGGGTAGTAACCCGACCACAAAAAGAACTACAAAATTCGACTGCTTTACGTCAAGCGCTACAATAGTCATTATTTCGTTTTTCTTCGTTTCTGATGTCGCAATACATCATCCTTTCATGAATTCATGTAACATACTCTACCTTGTCTGTGGACATGGTTCATTCTAAAGCCGGTGCTGGATAAACAGCGAGCGTGCGTGCGACGTAGGCTAAATTATTTACGACAGCGGCAATGGACAATTTCGTTTCCAACCAGTAGGGCGACCGAAGAGGAAAAGTTACTTGGTGTTACTTTAAAGTGTTTGTAGGCTGTAAAGGGCTGCGTAAAAGATTCTTTTTTACAGCGTTTTTATCTGTAAAAACAGGGATTGTTTTGATAATGTTGTCACCTATACGCAAGACTTCAAAAACGCAAAGGAAAAACTTTTCCATTTTTCTATTCCATCATTGCTGTTTAGAAATACCCTTAATGTTACATTCTCTTTATTTCTAGTGATTTAGCTGCAGGAAAATTATTCTTTTCAATGCAAATTATGCTTGAAATATTTTGTGGGGTTTATTAAAGGAATAGTTCACCAAAAAAAATTAAATTCTGACTGACCATCACCTTTTTCCAAACTCAAATGACTTTATTTCTTCTGTGAAACAGAATCTGTATGATGAATCATTTAATCTATTTATTTTATTCAATCTAATAAATGTGAATAATTTGTTTATGAATGGTGATGATTGATCAAGTTCTTGAGTTCAACTCACTAAATCAGTGAACACAGCGGTTAACAATACAATGGAGGATAAACTTTTAAGTAAATCCCAACTTAAATTTAGTTCTATTCATCAGACAGATTCAGAACTAACTTCAGAATGCTTCAAATTTAGTGCTTTTGGCTCCTTTTTTTAAAGATCCACTTCCCATTCATTGTATTAAAAATATCTTTCACGTTCCACGGGAGAAAGCAAGTCATATAAATTTGAAACGCGAAAGGATAAATAAAAATGATTTTTGGAGGAATGATTCCTTTTAAGTCTTCTGATCCAACACTGCCTGTATGTTTCCACAGTCAAGCCTTCATTTATGTCTCAATAACTGACCGTTACTGTTGAAACGGAGTGTTTGGAGAGGCAGCCTCGTGATGGAGGCCTTTGTCAGCATTCTCATCAGTATTAAAGTGTTTTGTAGGCTGTAAACGATGATTTTTGCTGATCCTGGTCCATACCGGCAAGATATTTTCAGCTTGCTTCAGAAGTTGTTTTCAGTTAAGATAACTATGATAATATGATTTCATACCTGCAGTGTCCAGTGGGTGGTGCTCTCACAAAGATAATAACATGGAGCTCCATACGACTTTACACTATTAGGGTGCAGCTGTGGCCCAGTCGGGGGTTTCTTGTGTCTAGTCGAGGGTTAATGTTGTAAAGTGAACCACCATCCTGCAAGGGAACCTTTTGTGCCATGTCTGCTGTTTCCTGAGCTTTATTTTCTTTTGTTTCAGCTACATTCTCTTCCTTGCCTGTTTTTAATGGCTAGCACATTGGCGGACCTAGGTCCTGTCTGATGTCTTTAACAACTTTTCCTGTAATAACAGGCGTCAGTTACTACGTCAGCACTCAAGCTAACACCTAAGAACTGTTTCGAGGGTGGGAAGCATTTTTCCTCTGAGCCGATTGTAATATGTTGCTAATGTTTTCTCCTTTTTCTTGTTTTTCAGGTAAGTTGCTGTTCCTCTTCAAGCCGTAGGTGTGTGAAGCTTTCTGTTTCTGGTAAGGAAAGGAATGTTTAACAGGAGCCAAGACATTTAACAAGAAGACGTTTGGCATCAAATGTCAAGAATCTGCTCATCTGGTGTGATGTTAGTTCAGCCCTCTCAAAGGAGTGTTATGAGAAAAACATGGGTACCTTTAATCTTTTAAAGTCACATGACTTGACTTAAAAAAAACATTACTGATTTTAAAGCAACAAATAGGTTCTTGGTATTCTAGTATTCTTTGAAGTAGGCCTACCTACATTTTTTGAAGGCCTGAAGTGGACGATTATTCTTAAATAAAAACGGAAAAATATACACTACCATTGAAAAGTTGGTCTTTACGATTTTTTGTTTATGCTCACAAAGCCTGCAGTTATTAGATAAGAACAGTAAAAGTTGCAATGTTATTACATTTTTAAAATAACTCATTTCTATTTTAATATATTTTGGAATGTAATTTATTCATGTTTATCAAAGCAGAGTTATCAGCATCATTACTTCAGTCTTCGGTATCACATGATCCTTCAGACGTCATTCTAATTTGCTGCTTTGCGGCTCAAGAGTTTTTTTTAATTATTGTTGTCAATGTTGAAAACAGTTGTTCTGTTTCATAATAATGTGGAAAAAGTGATTTTTCTCAGGATTCTGAAAAATAGAAAGTTAAAAAGAAAAGCATTTTTTTTAATTATTAATATAAATGTCACTTTAAAACAATTGAAAAATTTTAGATTATACAAAATAAATGTATTGACCCCAACTTTTGAATGGTATTGTACCATGAAAATGCATGACAGGATATGAGAATAAACAAAATAAATCACGTTTACAAGACAACCAATAAGTCTGTCTGAAGCCTGCTTTTCATAAAAAGAAAATTAATATAAGTAAACATCTCTTTCAGAAACGTCTCCTGTGGCGCCTTTGCACACTAAGCACACTTTGTCTGGAAATGTTAGACTTCTCTTGGACATATGCTTTTAATTCTTCATGATTTTGTTATATAACTGACATTCAGCTCAATTGGCAGTTAAATTACTAAGCCGAGGTCTCTGTGACAGTGCCAAGTCTGGTCTGGAAGGTAACGTGGTACCACATAATAGTTCAGTCTTCATGAAACACTGCGGCTGAGGACCTCAGTCAATCTGACTCCAGCCAGGATGCTCTTTGTGATCCAACGAGTATAACTATTACGCCTGTGTCTCATTAATGCACTTGTGCACGTATGCAAAATGCATTTATCTTGATTTTTGTACAGTCTTTTGTGTGTAGTGAGTGTGAAGTGAAGTCACAAATGTCATATTTATTGTATTTCTGATTGGCAGAAATGCCAATTCGCACATGGTTTTACATCTTGCTGTGACGTCTGATCACATGCTGCTACGTTTCCTGTTTGCCAGGGTGTTATGATGGTAAAGTTTAGGGAAGTAAATGGGTCTTTTGGTGATGCATTTCCCCAAAAACCACACCCAAGTAACCAAATGGCCTGTACGTTATTCTTGAGTCCTATTACCGCCAGAGGGCACATATTGTGCTTCTATGGATTTTGCGTCGTATCGTTCAGAGCTACTTGAGGTTTCTGGTGTCAGGGGTATCGGATTTTCTTAAAGATATCTCTAAGGCTCCAGCCAGCGTGAGTAATGTGGTAACGTAATACAGACAGTTATTCACATTGCCATGGCACCTGTAAAGCTGTTGAGTTGCTGACTGAACTTCCCCATATTCATATCAAGGATGAAGTTTCTATGTACAGCAAAAATAAAAGATACAATTTTAGGCCTGTGCAAAACTCACAGTGTTGTGGGTGGTTGCTAGGATGTTGGTAAGATGTTGTGGGTGGTTGCTAGGGCATTCTTTGATGGTTGCTTGCTGGTTTCCTACCAGGCTCCCAAAGTCCTCCAATGTTATTCTTTTTTGCGTGTTTTATGGTTTGCTAGGCAAAAATCATAAGTCTGATCTTTTTGAAAAGTACCTCTTTTCAGAAGCTGTATGATTTGAGGTATATTTCATGTCTGTAGCACAGGATGAATTGCACAGTTGAATACTAAAAGGGATAGTTCACCCAAAAATGTCAATTCTGTCATACTTTATTCATCCTCAATTTGTTCCAAAACTTGTATGAATTTCTTTCTTCTGCTGAACACAAAAGAAAATATTTTGAAGAATATGTTTAACCAAACAGTTGATGGGCCCCATTGACCCATAGTATTTTTTCAGCAGAAGAAAGAAATTCATACAGGTTTGGAACAACTTTAGGTTGAGAAAAAGATGACAGAATTGTAATTTTTGGGCGAACTATCCCTTTAAGATTATGGGTTTGTGTAAATAAAATTGTTATTTTTGTTTGTGCCAGAATCAAATCAGAATTGATGCACTAACTGTTTTAAATGCTGAAAATGCTTGTGCTTATGTTCAGTAATAGCTAAATGATATATTACATGATATGACTCAGCAAAGTCACTATAAATTCAATAATATTTCAATTAGATTGCTGGAAAATCTAAAAATGCAATCAGACAAAACATTTTCCAAACCATAAATTACTCCACCAGCTTGCCAATAGGATAATTTCCTCATAAATAAGCTTTGACGCTGGCATTATTTAGATCCAGCAAACATTATTCAGCATTTTTTATTCTGTTTTGTATTTAGATACAAATTATTCAGAAAATGTTTTACGTCTACAGAAAATGATCTAGGAAAAAGTCTAGTGTAATATGTGCTGTTTTGTTTCTTCTTCATCTTTGTTTTTCAGTGTTGCTAGTGGTCATCATGCCTCATTTGGCAATGAATGCTATTTTGGACACCTTCAGTTATTACTCATTGTCTGTATGGGTCATTTTAGGTTGCTGTGGCAACAGTCGATGGTTATGGACCACACCCAGCAGGAGCTTAGATCGATGACTCACTCGCTCACATTCAAGGCTCATCTCATGAGGGTATTGGGCTGATTAGTCATTCTCTGTACCTTCCTGAATCCTCCCCTGTTGCCATGGGTCTCTTCCTGCCCCTGCCTAGATTATATTAGGTTCCCATCACACTCTTCTAGATAAGTTCATTTTGAACTAATGGGAAGCCTAATGGAAGCCTTAATAGTTCAGACTGAAACTAATTGTAGCAGGTTTAATTAATCAATAAAGTATGAGAAGCTGTGATATATTGTGAAAGTACTTTTAAATGGCATTGTTGAGTTGTGATGCTTTCAGAAATGTATTAAGAATGCCTTTTAAATTCCTGAGCAAACTTGATTCAGAATTACAATTTGAATTTTAAGTTAAATTAACCCTTAAATGCACTAATGTTTCACCCATCATTATCACATATTCGGGTCTTTTGGGATCCGGATCTATATCTAACACACCTGGACACTACGATCTCTACCTGTCGTGATTATATAAAACTCTCCTGATATCAGAGTAATAATTACAGAAGAATAAAATAAAGCATGTTTTGTTAACTTTTGGAGCTTTGAAGGGTTCTGTTACGGGCTGAACAAGACAAGAGACGTGCGGATCCATTCGCAGGGCTTTATTCCAAAACATGGTCATAAACAGGCAAGGTCAATAAACAGTAGACAGGAATGGCAGAGGCATGACACAGAATGATCCTAGGGCAAGCGTGGGTCGACGATCAGCAAACAACATCCAACAGGGGCAAGGCAAAGAGAGATAATCCAGGTAACCAGCAAAATCCAAACGAGGTGCAAACAGAGTCCAAAGGGATAGGCTAAGGGTAAATCCAGGAAACACAAGCTAGAATCAGAAAACAGGCAAGGCAACGAACACTGGATGGGCTCTGTAGAGTAGCTAACACTAGAGGAGCGCTAAATGCAATACAATACTCGGCAGAAGGGAGAGAAAGTCCAAGGCTTATAAAGTGTGTGAGATAGTGTGTGATAGTTCTCAGGTGTGAGCGTGATTAGTGGAATCAGCTGTGAGAGTAGTCAATGCAATGAATGATGGGGATTGTAGTGAAGTGCAAAAGTCCATGCTGTGATTTGGTGACCTCTGGTGGTGATTGACCGGAAGTGCATGGACCAGATTCGTGACATAGCCCCCTCCAAGGAGCGGCTTCCAGACGCTCTTACACAATCCACGATGGCGATGGAGCAGAGGCGGAACAGGGGCCAGGACAGAGACAAAGATCTCTGCGGCAAAGCAGAAGACCCCCAGACAGGAGCAGAAGACCACCACAGTAGAGCAGACGAAACAAAAGGCCTCCACGGCAGAGCAGAGCACCACCACGGCGGAGCAGCCTGTGCAGGCGACCAGGGCGGAGCAGGCGACCAGGGCGGAGCAGGCCGTGCAGGCGACCAGGGCGGAGCAGGCCGTGCAGGCGGGTCAGGAACCCAGGGCGGAGCAGACTGTGCAGAAGAGACTGAGGACCATGGCAAGAACTGGGACCTAGGGAACACAGAAACACACAAGACGGACAGAGTATCTATGGTCCCAAGGACCAAGGCAGGGAACACAAGTTCGTCAGTACTTTCCCTGTTGACAATTGAGCTGGCAAACAGTTTATGAGCATGCTTATTGACTGTAACTAGACTGACAGACATTCCAAAATCAGACTCTGTGGTAGGAACAGGACAGACATATAGTGCATTCATGGTTTCTGAGTTCATGACAGAAAGGGTTAAGAGTTCAACGGCAGGTCCTTGGACTGTGACAGGGCTACTAGAGCCCAAAGAGAGCTCGGGTAAGGTTTCTGGGGTCGTGACTGGACTAGTAGGGCACGAAACAGATTCATAGATTGAACTGGGACAAACACATGGTTCGACAAACACAATGCTTAAATCAGACCTGACAGATAGTTTAAATTCAGACTCGACAGCAGTACTAGGACAGACAGATAACTCCAGTTCAGATTCCTTGATGGAAACAGGCAGGACAGATAGTTCAAAATCAGCCACCTTGGCTAGTTCCGAACACAATGATAGTTCGGCATGGATTGGAACTGGACAGGAAGACGTAACGTGAGCAGTCTCTGGCTGGGCGTGGCTGCCGTGAAGCTCTGGCTGGACGTGGCTGACGTGAAGCTCTGGCTGGACGTGGCTGACGTGAAGCTCTGGTTGGACGGCGGTCTCCGGCTGGACGGCGGTCTCCGGCTGGACGGCGGTCTCCGGCTGGACGTCCTCTGGCTCTGACACCTCTGAAGGTTCTGCAGCAGACGCCGCCACCTCTGGAGGTTCTACAGTGGTAGCATCAAGAATCAGGTAAAGATCATTAACAGGACAGGTACAGTTCTCCTCTACGGTCCCCTTGACCGTGACATAACAGGCTGAGAGGACATTGCTGGGCGCTACCACCATACAAGGGGCGAAAGCGAGCACCGCTGCTTCGGGAGGTTCTGCAGCGTGTGCCGCCACCTCTGGAGAAACTGCAGCGGGTGCCATCGCCTGGGGCAGTTCTGAGGTGGTATATGCAGCCCAAATGCAACATAGAGCGATCCCCATCATGGGAAGCGTTTCTGACAGGGTAATTAGTGCAGGAACAGAAGGATGAAAGCGAATAGGTTTGGTTACACCAGCAGCGCGTGCAGACCCCAGCGGTGCATCCCTCACACTGGAAACCAGACTAGGAAATGACCTTGAATCTCTGGGTTTGGCAGACAGGACGTGATAAGACTCTGGGTGGTCAGCGATGGCATAACAAGACTCTGGAAAATCCACTGAGATGTGAAGGGACTTGTGACAATCAGTTGAGACATGGCTTGACTCGTGGCGATCCACGGTGACTTGGCTTGACTCGTGATGATCTACAGTGACTTGGCTTGACTCGTGACGATTAACGGTGACTTGGCTTGACTCGTGACGATAAACGGTGACTTGGCTTGACTCGTGACGATCAACGGTGACTTGGCTTGACTCATGATTGGTAGCTATGACGGAACGGGATGTTGTTGTGTCCGCCATCTTGTGAGCGTGCTGTGGTATGGCCGACATTACATGAGTGAGTGCGGAGTTGCATTCCTCTGCGACACCCACAGTGAAAGCTGAACCAACAGACACCAAGGCATAATCCATAAACTGACTGAGAGATGAACGGGGACCCTCACAGACTAACTGTGATCGGAGCGGTTGATTAATGCCCTCACAGAAGAAATCAATGAGCACACAATCCGGCAGATCAGAGGAATAGGCGAGATCCAAATACTCTTGTATATACTCCTCGAGCGATCGCGAACCCTGCTTGAGTCTTAATAACATTCGTGCTGTGTCCATACCTGGCCAATTTCCACAGGAAAAGCCGCTGGATCCTTGTGAGGCCGAGTATTCTGTTACGGGCTGAACAAGACAAGAGACGTGCGGATCCATTCGTAGGGCTTTATTCCAAAACATGGTCATAAACAGGCAAGGTCAATAAACAGTAGACAGGAATGGCAGAGGCATGACACAGAATGATCCTAGGGCAAGCGTGGGTCGACGATCAGCAAACAACATCCAACAGGGGCAAGGCAAAGAGAGATAATCCAGGTAACCAGCAAAATCCAAACGAGGTGCAAACTAGTGATGTGACATTTGAACCGAGGCATCGGAGCTTGTGTCGAGAAAAAATGGGCGTGCCAGATGAAGCCGCGATTCGAGGCTTGTGTTGTTAACGTGAAAATCACGTGACTGATGACAAACGAGGCCTCGGTTTGTGTGGATACGTCATCGGTTCGGTCTGAGTGTCGCTTCCGGAAAAAGGGGGTTCGAAACTCGCGCCACCTTGTGGGTGTTGCAGGAGTAGTAGAAGCAGTTGTAGTGTCAGAGAGTTAGAGAACTCTCATTGTCGTTATTGTGTCATATGTTAGGGCTGTATATTATTACTTTATATCAGGTTAGAATAGTTCTTAATAATTAATAATTGTTATTATTAATTATAGTAGCTATATTATAGTCTTCTTGTTATATTAATTAGATACGATTATTTGGATTGCTTTGGATTTTTGGTAGCTTAGATTTTTGGATCTGGACTGGACTGCTTTTTAATTTGGATTGCCCTTTTGGATTTGTTTGCTTTTTATGACATCTTCCTTTTTCCTGGTAATGGAGCCAGCAAGAAAGAGGAGATCCTCCCCTGTCTGGGCTCAACAGAAGCATCAGTATCTTCATTTATAACCGCTGGCACTGACATTTTATGTTCCCCTACATCCACTGTTCCTTGTGAAAGGATATTTTTCCAAGGCTGGAGAGGTTTTGTCCAAGAAGAGGAATTGTTTAAACCCCAACACACTTCAAAAAATTAAAATTAAAAATCTATTGTAATCCTTCCTTCATGCACCCCAAACTGCAGTGTTTACTTGAGTTTACTTTATTACACTCCCTCGAGTCCCTCCACCATAAGCACTGCACTCAACACAGTCACTTTTGTTGTTCATACTGTCACTATCCAGATTTTTTAAAAATAATTAATTAACTGTGTGTGTGACAGTTATCTCTGTACAAGTAAATGCAGACAGAGAAAGATAAACATTTTATTTCATACCCAGGCAATGTACAAATGTCTGCACAGATCTCTTTATTATTGCAAATGAAAGGTTACAGAGACATTAACAGTGAGAAGAAGATAAATAAATAAAACAGAGCGGGAGGGGGCGGGGGTTCGGGTCATTGGTTCAGAATGAATTAATTTGCCTGCTATTTCTTTGCACAGTAGCTAGGTGTCACTAGTGAGCAATGCTGAATGAAGCTTCGAGTAATGAACCTTTGGTTGAACCAATGGGCTGCGAGGTCTCAGTGGTTCAGGAAGCCTCATCTTGCCATCACTAGTGCAAACAGAGTCCAAAGGGATAGGCTAAGGGTAAATCCAGGAAACACAAGCTAGAATCAGAAAACAGGCAAGGCAACGAACACTGGATGGGCTCTGTAGAGTAGCTAACACTAGAGGAGCGCTAAATGCAATACAATACTCGGCAGAAGGGAGAGAAAGTCCAAGGCTTATAAAGTGTGTGAGATAGTGTGTGATAGTTCTCAGGTGTGAGCGTGATTAGTGGAATCAGCTGTGAGAGTAGTCAATGCAATGAATGATGGGGATTGTAGTGAAGTGCAAAAGTCCATGCTGTGATTTGGTGACCTCTGGTGGTGATTGACCGGAAGTGCATGGACCAGATTCGTGACAGGTTCAGTTTGAGCAGATGTTTTATAGCATCATTATGGTCTTCATCAGAACTCATTTCACAGCACATTCAGCATCTGGCTCATATTCACCATCTCAAACATATTCTCAAAACTATAATTTTCAACATCTTCAAAATCAATATTTTGATCGCTGACAGCTTCTTATCAAGTGACAGTGACAGTAATATTTGATTGTATTTGCTCTGCAGTAAATCGCTGAGCCATTTCAAGTTTTGCTGATGATACTTTCTATTCTTTTGTTTTCTGCCTTCGGTAACTATGAGTGAAACGTCACTTTATCATTGTATATCAGACATTGTCACCTTGTGGAATAAGAGTTGCACTTATTTAACCATCAAAGATTACATTTTTATTGTGCAGAAAAAATATTTGCACTGTTGTACACCAATATTTTACAAAAAATTTTGTTTTATTTTATAAAAAAAAATCTTGTTAGAGCGTTTATAATAAATTGATTGAGGAATACTAAGAAGGTTGATGTCTAACTTAAAAATAAATAACAAAATGTAATATAACCGTCAACCATATAACCAGTTTGTCAAGACAAAACCTTGTTGGACTGTTTTGAAAAACATTTAATAAGCTTTTGTTTGACTTTGACAGATGATATTCTAAAGTGTTCTTATTGAACATTTCATTTCCCACAATACATTGCAAGTGTTGAATTTAGAATATTGCTATGCCACAAAAATGTTTCAATCTGCAATTGATGCTGCATATTGATGAACAGGTGTTTTGTGTCATAGCTGTTACTATTTCATGGATATAATATGGTTGCATTGCTTTGGGATGCAAGACACTTTGGGGAACAGGCACACCTGTTCGGATCGATCATGGGATAATTACTGGATAACTGGGGTGTATAAAGTGGCATAACTAATTATGAAATTTGTGTTGTGTAAGTAAGAGTGAGATACAAAATATGTAGACTGCATCTGCAAGTCCCAAAAGCATAAATCAGTTTTTCACATTGCTCAATGTGTTCAGTATCATCTTGTGTAAAAATAAAGACTAAATTTTTTTTTAGAAAGAGTTCCCTTGCGGCTGGTTATATATGTGCACATTTGCATGATTGCCCAGTGAGTTTTTGTTTGCAGTTTACAATGTAGTATGTTACATCAAAAGTCAAATATGCAAATGTGTGTTTCTGTGTGTTCACATGCCCATTGTCTATTTTTTTAGCTCTTTCCCACTTGCCCCATAATGTCAGAGTGCAGGCGTGTATTGAATGGTTTGGAGAACAACCATGTGCAATAAATTCCAGCCCATAAACTAAGCGTTGGAATGCGTGAGAAGCCCCATTTGTGAAGGGGAAACTGGAGTTTTAGGAACATTTTATCTGCCAGAGGCTTTCAATGAGCTCCTTTCATACAGTTTGTTTTATGAACAGCCCTCGTCAATGCTCTTTGTGTTTGATAGTTAGTTGGAAAGCTACTGTCTGAGAGATACTCAAATGAGTGTGGTGTCAAAAATGAAGGGCAGCATGATCTCTCAGTGAATATGAATTTAAGTGTGCACAGCAGCTCATTGCTATAAATGCTTTGGCTTATTTTATGCAATGCGTCTAATGGTTTTATGCTGTCATTGACTGATGAGATATGCCTGCTTGAGGCTTTTGCAGATCAGCGTGATTTAAGATCCCTTTCTTTGGGGGGGTCTGGGGGGGGGGGGGGGGGGTCTGGGGTGGGGTTCAGACTGTACAAGGTTTTTGTTTACCCAGCTTCACCCTAAATCAGTTTCAGTGTCAGGCAATGACTTGCAGATGGACTTGCGCACTACTTTTGACTTGGCTTCTGAGAAAAGCTTGGTAAATGTTCATTTTGTGTCTCTTTCTGAAGAGGAATTGATTCAATATTTTACTGAACCTGTTTTAAAATCAGTTTTAAGCAAACATTTAAATTTGAAAGTCCCTGAAATTATATATTTTCTCAACAAATATATCACATGAACTTGCATGCTGGTTTTCCGTGATTCCATGGTAAAGTAATGGTTTTAGATGTTAAAATTATGGTTCTTTGATTTATAGCATGATTGTCATATTCATGTCCCTTACAAAAAAATGAACAAATCTTTTTTTGAGTCATTTAGTTCATTTTGTTCGTTGAATGAACGAAATGACTCGGAAAAAGACTCGTTCATTTGGGCTTATAAAACTTATTATTTCTTTTTGAAATGACCGATGGTTTCGCTAGATAAGACCCTTATTCATCGTCTGGTATCGTTTAAAGCCCTTTGAAGCTGCACTGAAACTGTCATTTGGACCTTGAACCGTTTGGGTCCCATTGAAGTCCATTATATGGAGAAAAATCCTGGAATGTTTTCATCAAAAACCTTAATTTCTTTTCGACTGAATGGATCTTGGATGAGTAAATTATCAGCAAAAGTTTTTTTAAGAGTGAACTAATCCTTTAAGATTATCAAGCGACGAGAATACTTTTTAAGTGCAAAAAACAAACAAAAATAACGACTTTATTCAAGTATTAATTTCCTTCTCTTTGGGCCTCGAGATAGTTCACGTAGTGTAATTGCGCAGTGCTTCTGGTTGAACACGCATCACACACATGACTAGCGTCGGCCAATAGTGAGTCTGCGTGTGACGTACAACACAGAAGCTCTACGCAATTATACTATGTGAACTATCTCGAGGCCCAAAGAGAAGGAAATGAATACTTGAATAAAGTCGTTATTTTTGTTTGTTTTTTGTTTTTAATTAATGCCAGAATTTAAATGTTTGGGTGAACTATCCCTTTAAGGTGGTCAACTAATGTGGTATTGATGGTTTAGAAGTTTGAGCATTTATTTGGTTAGAGATATAACAGCACTATCAATCAAAACAACATTTTTCATCAGGGAGTGTGCTAGTTTTTAGCCAAATATCTTGAAATCTGAACAGATTGTGAAACGTGAGGTCTTGAAACACTGATTTAAATGGGAGACAGATTGCATATTTAAACCTTGTGTGAGATTTCAGGGATGAGTGATAATTCATTCGCTTTCAATGAAGCTGCAACTAATGAGTAGACATGTTTTTGAGCAACCGGAGTACAGATAATCTCTTCATGAGTTGCAGATGAGGCAGAAGATTTGTCTCAGAAAATTTCAAAATTGTGTTTGATATCACAAAAGAATGTCTATTGAATTTATTACTGTCATACTCTGGTGATGGATGTGTCAGAGATTCCTTGTTTATTTCATTATGCACTTTAAATCATTGCAAATATATAACCAGCATTAAACTCCAGAGGGCACAGTGTGGTTTGGTAAAAGACAGCTCTCTCTTTATGTTCTGTATTAATTTATGAGATACATATTCCACTTACACAGAGGCATTATTCAAAGTATTTAACGTAAACGTAAAAGTTATGACGTGAAACAGACACCCCAATCTAAATCCAAGGTGTTTTTCCATGATTTTTTCCCCTTATGGGTGATCTCTGTTTCTATACACACATTTGGAGTTATGCCTCATATATTTTGCCAGACACTGCAAACATAGGCACCATTGTCTATATCTCCCTTTGAGGGACTAGCACTAGCTGTATTTTCCATCAGCATCCATTAGCACGTATGATTGTGTATGTATGTATGTACTGTATCATAGCGACGGCTAAAGTGAGATGAAGCGAGAAACAGTAAAACTTGTTATTTCACCACCCATGCCATTTACCTTTCATTAGATTTAATTATCCATTCTGAAATACAAGGAGTCATAATTAGCATCCTCTATTTTTGGTGCATGCTCGTATTTGAGTGACCTATTACTGTAAATGAACCATAAGATGTTGATTAATGAAGCTGGCCTTCCAAACTCCACATTCTAAATGAGTGGCCCTCAAATCAAAGGTTGCATTGAGTTTCCTTTGAAACGACTGTTCACCGTGTCTCTTATTTTCACCATTCATATCCATTTATCTCACTAAAATAAAAGGTATAATTACAAGATTCTACAAGACATTTTCACCTGGCTATACCCAATGTTTAGATATATTGTATTATTTATGCAAATTAGCACATACGTAATTAGATTATGCACCGTTTGCCCATGTTAACAAACTATTTAAAAAAACGTGTAATACATTTTTTGTTTGTCTTGATGCAAGTAATCAACCCAGTAATTTTCATGATGATATCTAAAGGTTAACATTTTTACCCTATTCACGTGAGAAAAAGAATGAATAGGCGTATTAATAGCCTATATTTGGGTCTTTTTCTAAACTTTCCCCTAATGGGATTCTTCTGGGTTTTTTTTTTCCTTACTCAGGACATATTGAGGATACAAATCAGTTGAGTTTGCTTCTGTTGCAATTTGTTCTAGGTTTACCCCTATTTTGGCTTAAAATGACTGGACTATTATGGCTGATTCAGCATACAAAAAAGCTGGGTTGTTTCAACCCATGTTTGGGTCAAATATGGACAAACCCAACCGTTGAGTGTAGTATTCCACTAATTACCAGGAGTTCTGACTTTTTTTTTTTTTTACTGTGATAAAGTAAACACACTGGCAGTAGTTTCCTGATTAAGTTTAAGAAATGATATGATAAACAGGTTAAGCTGCACTGTCGCTACAGTTTAATTACGATCCCTCCATTGCATTCATTCTTTTAGTATATGTGCCTCAGGCTTTACTATTCTGAAGAACTGAATGTGTAACCAATTTGTAGAGTTATGAGAAATATGAATAGCATACAAAACATATTTCTGTTGGTTTATAGAAGCTCAAATATATCAGACTACATGTGTTGAGATGGCAGAATTACCATGAAAATCCCATCCTAGTCATTATTTAGTGTAAGCAATGGAACAAATCAGATGGCCCTAATATGGATAGACTTTGTTAAGCTGGAATGTCTGCAGTGACTCTGAGGGAAAGTGCGTGTCAGAAATGCTGTGTCCGTATGTCTGATCTTTGACCTTCTGAGGTCTGTGATGCCCTTTTTAAAGCAAAGACCCCCACGTGGAGGTGCTTAGCAGGCTTGTGTCCGGTCTTTCTTCTCTCTGACTTGTTTCTCTTTCCTCATGCACTCTGAAGGTAGTAAAAGTTTGACTGCTTTCTTATGTTATTATAGTGACTGGTAAGAGAAAAACATTATTATTATTATATTATAGTTTATTTTATGTGCTTTACAGATGTCTTTGAAGGATTTTTTTAAGAGCTTTAAAGGTGAAGGTTTTTTTTTAACTACTTTAAAGGTCTTTCTTGGCATCTCGGTTCAGTTTTAAACAGCACAAAGAGGTCATAGGTCATGGCACAGGATGCAGCTTACGCCCCGTCACTGGATAAGGGGGACAGCTGCTCGACTCTATACTGCCACCTCCTGTTCACATATCCCTAAACTTTATATTTAAAGCTAAGACAGACCTTTAATTCATTCATTATCATGGGACCAGGACACATTTACAGTCAGAGGCAGTGTACTATTTTAAAACAAACCATTCTGCTTTTGCTCCAGAAGTTTCCTTTTCCCAGGCAGATAAATGACACAGAAGTAGGAGATCTGAGACCAATTAAAGTCCATTCATTTTTCCCCCTCTCTCTCTCTCTCCTTCTTTTGAAAATGGGCAAGAAACATGCTTGCTTCTGTAGTCTTGATGATCACATTAAGATGTTGCCAACTCAATCTCACCAAAAAAAAAAAAAAACGTATTTCCAGATTTAGCGCAGACTGCAGAGTGAAATAAAGACAAACGGGGTCAGAGAGACGAAAGGGAAACGCTGTCGTCCTTCAAGTCATTTCAGTTTAGTAAATCAGACTAATTGCTTTAAACAAGCTGTAATGGAGATTGATGATGGTAGATCCTTCATGGAGGATCTGATCCAGAAAGGCCAAGGTAGGCAACATTTGATTTGCATATTTAAAGAAACACTAGGATTAAATACATATAAAAACCTTTTTTTTTACAGGATTCTGATTCTGAAACTTGCTCCAATGTCATTTTTTTTTCTCATGTTGACATTTGATTATGACTATTTATCTTCTAAACTAAACATACATCACTTGATTTATTGCTGTTTACATTGGCACACATCTGCATGCTAATGTTTTTCTCTGCTAGATGTCTTTATGGGCGTTTCTTGGAAATAAATAGATGTGGAGTTTCCTAATTGGTTGTTACCTGGTCTCAGTTATATGTTTAATAGCTACCCAAATTCAGTTGTATTGGAGGTTGTTAGCATCTTTTTCATCTGTATTTCTTTCCTGCAACTAGTTTGGTACGACTTTACAGATCCATGTAGAATTTGAAACTCTGAGGTTTTACTGCAAATCCTCTGCAGATTTGAGTTGCAGTTGTTTGGCAGTCCAGATTTGCGAACCTAGTAGTTGAGGTTCCCATTTATTTTCTAATTCTAGCAGATTTAGGGACGTCCCACTGCTTTTTGAGTTCAAAGGCATTACACAATGAGTTCTTTGTTAAATATAGGCTGGTTTGCACCATAGTCTTTTTTCCATATACTTCTTGAAAAAAGTACGGAAATAAATCCATTTGCTACGTTTATATAGTTAAGTGTATAATGAACTTCACCAGCATTGCAGGGATGCAGTTTCCACAACGGAAAACATTTGGATTGAATAAAACCCATGTCCCTTTCTTTTTTTCTCTCTCCCTCCCTGTTTCCTTCCATGTTTTCTCTTTTTTTCCCCCTCTTCTGCTGTACGCCCCTCTGGATTTGATCCGCATACAATGTCTTGAGGTCAGATGTGCTACATTAGCAGTTGGTGTCAGTATTTTGCTTGAGAAAGATAGAAGGGCCAATTTTGTTCAACATGAACCTCTGCTGCTGTTGCTGCCGATCTCGACCAGATGGTAGGTTGAAACTGAAGAACTTTTCTCATTTTTGTAGACGATATTACAAGTGCATATTAATTGAAGCTGGGCATTGAATTGGACCCTTGTTCAGAGGGACGTTTGTGTCATATATAATTTATATTGCATAACTGCTATTCCTAATAATGCGTTTTTTGTGCTCATAGCAATTTAATGTGACTGCAGATTTTAAAAAGCTTAAGTTAAGTGAGAGTGTTTAATTATAAATTCATTCAGTTCTGCTTGTGTTCTGTTCTCTATTGTGTATCTCACCTGCCATCCATCTAATGCTCGAGGAATGGATGGCAGGTGAAACTGTACCACACTTAAAAGGAAGTGAGGTCAGAGTGTGGCCCGTAGAGGACGCCATTTTGGTTCTATCCATCAGCCCAGTTTCCAGTTCAGCCATGTAAACTAGATGTGTGCAAACTGCCCATGGGTGTGGTTTTGCAAGTTGCAACTTATCAAGTTAATATCTTTCTATTTATAGTTAATGTCTGTCTCTCTCTCTCATTCTCTCACCTGCCACTGTTTTATTCCCAGTAACCTGGAAGATTATTCCTGTTAGTTTGTGTGTGTTGGCGTGTTAGTCTTTACAACCACAGCAGTGAGTGACGGGTATCTCGGGGTTGTTGCATAGCTACATACCAGACCTGGATTCTCTTCTACTTTTAAACTCTTCCGTCGTCTTGTCTGAGTCCCGTTTAATGTGTCGCCAGCTCTATTTGCGGCGTCTTTATTCGGTTGGTCACATGGCCATAGATCACCAAGATGGTCATTGTAACATTGTCATTTGTACATTGCTCCAGTACTTTGATGTGATAGTATATGCATAGTTAGTGTTTTATGACTTTGGGTGTGCCATGAGCTTTGTGTTTGGAAACAAACATTTACAATAATATCCTTCACCACTGCACTTTAAGTACAAGAGTAATAGTGGTTAACTGTGTTGTAGGTTCTGCATGTTCCCAGTCCTTAATTTGTTTGTTCAGCTCTCTCCCGCCGAGGGTTAAATAATATTTTGACATTTCTTTGTTGGTAGTAAGTCTAAGACATCTGTCTGTCTTCTTGGCATTTTGTTGCGTTCCCGCTGTTTAGAAATAAGAACCTTTTAATTGCCGGGGCGTATGGAAAGTTACAGCACATTGCTGAAGCTGGAAAACACATGGAAGTCATTTTCTGCTGGAAGTACAGTGCAGTTACATAATGAATGTGAGAAACTGCAAAAAATAACTCTTAAATAACAGTTATACATTTTCACTAAACTAACGAAAGAAGACAAAATAGTCTATCTGTGTTGATCCAGTACACTTCTTTTTATATTGCAGACCAGAAAACTTTGGTACAAGACGTTATGTAATAGTAGACTCTTATCGGCTGCTGAGGGCAAGTGAGTGTGTGTATGTATGAGTGTGTGCAATCCCAAAAACAAACCTCACTTATGTATTATTAACTTGAGCCGGAGACTCAAGCCTAAGTAGAGAGGCAAAAAAGCTCCTACAATGGATTATAAGAGAACAACTGTAGAGAAACAGGATCTCTTCTGAATCATAAGACTGCAGAGAACAAACTGGAGTGAACGAGCGTGCTTAAAACGGAGCACAGAAACAAAAAGTATGCAGGCAGTGAGCTATTGGTCAAGGCGAGAGTGCTTGTGAAAGGAGGTGGAGGAAGCTCAGAGCTTTTACCAGTCACGGACTGAGAAAGAGAGAGAGAGACAGGGAGAAAAAATAAAAAAGGACAGGAGGGGGGCAGCTGTCGTTTAGAGCTTTCGTACTTGGAGAAACTTTTTTTTGCTGGGTACATTTAAAGCCCCCCTGCCTCCTCCCCCGTCCTAGCCTCCCTCACCTTTCACCTCCAGCATTGCTCCTGTGCGCGGAGCTCACAAACTCAATCCCAGGCTCGATGCCGGCAAACCCGCCTGGAACTGTGTTCCCAACCCTGGTGGTTTTGGGGCATGTGGCCACCTTGATAGCCGTGTGGAGATGGATGCAGCGAAGAAAGCAAACCAGCGAAGGTAAGATGAAAATAATTTGACGTGCTAGGCTGGAAAAAATCATGTATCAGTGTTCTGATAGTATCGGACAGCGTTCGTCCTGCGTGCTGTTGCTCTCTCTGTACACATGTGCTACACACCCTCAATTTTCTCTACACCTCCCTCTCTCTCTCTCTCTCTTTTTTCTCTGGTGTGTTGAAACTGCGGGGTTAACCCTTTAAGTTCTGGACAGTGCAGAATGACATCCTGGCTTTTGATGGGTTGCAGATGCGCCTGCGGTGAAAAGCTCATTCATTTGAAGCACTTTGTTTGGGTTTGATTCACAATTCTGGCAGGCGTTTGTACCTGTAGTATATATATACCTGTATTTTGTTATTTGGTTTAAGAGCCTTTTACTTGGCGTAATGCAACATCATTTTTTATGAATGTCAATGTCAGGTTGAAAAGCATATACAGTGTTGTTCCCGTGTATTTAGAAGTGTCTTACTAGTATGTCGAGAATGCATATTGTTATTCTTAAGAAGGAGCCACCTGGTTTCAGTTGTCCAGACAGGGCTTGCCTAAAGCATTGTACTGTAAGACATTCTGAAAAACTGTTATCATCTAGTCATCATGTAGGGCTGCAAGGACATTTTTCTGTAATATGAAGGCAAAGCCCACACCCAACCTTCAGACCTGCCTTTTATCGGTCAGTCTATTTAAATAGATAGAGGTGTTGAAAGGTGACCAGTGTCTAGGTGTGTCCTCGGTTACTGTCACTTCAGACAATAGTGCTGGGAGAATATTCTACCAACAGCGAATACTGAGTTGAAAGCCGTAATTTACATAATGCGTGTTTATTTGTGTGCTTGAATGGCATATTATTTGCATATATATAGATAAGTTCTAATAAAACTCTTGTCTCTGTCTCACGTTAGCAAGAGCTTTGATGGCGTGTTGTTTTCATTGGCTCCATTTTTTGAAATACCTCCCTGTTTTGTTCTGCCAAGGAAATACATTTTTGGATAGTAGGCTAATATGGATACTAGTGTAATGGCAAATGCATGTGTTTTTTTTTTTTTTTTTTTTTTTCGTACTACATATAATACCAGTATATACCTGGTTAAACAGAAGGATCGTTCGTTGAAGAAATTAGTTTAAATGCATTTTCAGCATAACTCACTGTTGTGTTATTAATCTGTCCATCGGGACTGGGTGTGGCCCTTGGGCGTTAGATGTGTACTCAGGGCTCGTTTGACTGGTAAATGAGTGCTGTTTGCGCTGGAGGACAGGTTGCGTTGCATTCAGACACCAGCAGTGTAGCTTTTCATGTTCCTGTGGCCTCGTCTTTTATAAACCTGAAACTCCAGTTTGCGTTGTGCATTTTTTTTGTAGTAGATAGTCGTCATCTTATGAGTTGTTTTATTTCCTAATAGATAGCCTATGTTATTGTAGCTATTTTTGAGTATTTTAGTTTATACTACTCAAAAGGTTAGTAAGATTTTTTTCAGTAAGGAGGCATTAAACAGATCAAAAGTGACAGTAAAGACATTTATAATGTCCTAAAAGATTACTATTCAAAGAATCCTAACAATTGTATCAGTTTACACTAAAATATTAAGCTGCCTACTTTTTTTAACATTAAAGTAATCAGAAATGTTTCCTGAGCACCATACTAGCATATTAAAATATTTCGGAATGATCGTGAGACATTAAAAATTAGAGAGATGGAGTAATTTTCAGCAATGAATCGATTTTATTTTAAAATAAAATAGAAAATTAATTTTTAAATTGAAGTAATACTGCCCAATTTTCACTGTATTTTGGATCATATAAATGCAAAAAAACCTTAAATATTTTTAAAAAATCTTACACACCCTGAACTTTTGAATGGTACAATGTGTGTGCTCAAGCTATTGTAAAACCCCAGTATGTACCGTGCCTTTTCTGGGTACACTGACTCGGTTGGGGTTATATGAGGTGAATTCTAGTGACAGTGCTAGCGGTTGCTCTTCATTAGAAGCAGGTGATAAGGATTACACAAAAGGTTATGTCAGTTTTAAGAGACTCTGTTGTATGCCAGTTGAAACGGGGCCCGCTTCGGTCTTTTTGATCACTGAAGGTCATTCAGTTGAGGTGAGTTGTGAGCACTGGCCAAAGTAAAGGGTAGTTGTGTAAGGTTGAGGTTGAATGTCAGCTGGTTGTGGGAAGTTTAAGGAAGGTTATGTTAGGAATTCGCCAGAGCTAGTGTAAATAAAGCGCACACTTCCTCTGCAGAGTACTCAGTGCCACGATAGTTTACTTGCTAGTGATGTGTGTATCCTGGATACAACCAAAACACCAGCCATACAACACCTGTGAGCTACATGAAGTTCTTGACTTGGGACTTTAAAACACGTCAGTCATTAGATGTGTGCTCATTTGATCTGTGAGCAAATATCACACGCATATCATTAGCATGATGGTATAACCTTTACAACAAGTTAATATACTCTGCTGCCTACAACATGCTGGATTGTTCACTGGGAAACGAAAGTAACTCACTCATGCTAAGTCGACACCATTATAAGTTTGCTTAAAAGTATTTCCTACTAAAGGAAGGTGGTATTTGACTCTGGTCAAGTGTATCCACTGCAGACTGGGAGTGGCCTTGGATGGCACATGCCCAGTGCATTATGGATGTTGAATTTTCTTTTCTATTTGGCTAAAGTGAAGACAACTGACTTTTTTCTCAGTTTTCTCTTGTCAAGTAGCATCGATATATTTATTTTATTTACCTTTCTTCTGCATGGGCAGCCAAGTCTTATTTAAAGCCTATTTTGCCAGTGATAAATTACCCCTTTGACTTTCTCTATAATTTAAATGCAGAGTACTAAAACCATGACATTTTTTAAACTTCAAAATTTATATTTATTTTTTAAATTGAAAGTTAATTGACTCTTATTCCAGGACATTAAATCATCAACAATCTCATGGCAATTCATAACTTTTTAATTTTTTTTTTTTTTTTTAGCGAATCATTTGGTAATTCTTATTAATTCAAAAAATCGGATTCATACTTTTCATATGATCTGCTTTCACCCCGTAACAGGTATGTTTAGGGGTGGAGTTAGGGCTGGACCTTCATGCTTACTTTTTCTAATAATCACATGTATTTGTTTGATTCACATCATTCAAATTCATATAAATGGTCGGGTTGAGATAAGATAACTGGGTTAATGTGGCTGAAACATCACATGAAGAGGTGATTTCAGGATTTCAAGTTGGCAAGAGTGCTCCATAATTTACCTTATAAGGATGAGATTAGACTTAATTAGAACTCATAAGGAAGAGATTGTTGAAGCTTATCTTTTATACACAGTGTTATGTGCTTTTTATACCAAGGAAGTCTTTAAGAGGTACTTGACCTTTTCATGATGCCATTGTATTGTTCCCATTGACCACAATTTAATATAGTTAGTATGAAGAATGTTTCCCTGGGCTTCACAAAAATCAAAACAGTCTTATCTTTAAATATAACAGATATTTCTGTTTCCAACAAACTCTGATGATTAGATAGCAGCTTTTCGGAAGATAAAGCACCATGTTTTGCATACAGCCATGAAGCAGGCAGAAAAACATGCTGGAACATTAATGTTAGCTTACATAGATCTGTATGAAACAAGTTATTTAAGGTAGTTACAAGGTAAAAATTTAAAGGATAAAAGTCTTGTATTGGTGGAAGAATCTGGCACATCTGGCTCATCATCTGCTTACCCTTTGTTGCATTGTTCATCTGCAATGTGAGATAGATTGGAGATTTACCATTTGGGACATTTAGTAGGCAATATGCAGTTGTGTTGTCCAAATGTCTTTGGTGAAATAACAAGTCTGGGACATGAAAACGAAACATGATGTTTTTTAAAAGTGTATTTTTCGCTGTAAGATTGTACTGTGTGAATTGCAAGAATGTACTGTGTGTATTCTTGAGTTAAGTGGTGCTTTTATTTACACTTGACCGGAGATGCTCATAGTCCTGGTTACAGATGCAGTGTGGTTTAGTGAGTCAGATGTTCTGAATGCGTCAACTATAAAGAATTCCCTCAAATGAAGTTCTTATGTTGAATGACTCACAAACATCACAAATCGTCTTCGTGATTCTGAAAGCTTTTGGTTTGAGTCAAAGTCTGTTTTGTTACCCACCGCATTCATCTGTTTTCATTACATGCATGATATAATTCATTTTTACTGGCTTTTATAAGTCAAGTCTCACTGTAGTCTGTACCATAGCTCTTCACAACACATTTCAACAGATAATAAAGTTAAATGATAATGAAATAAATTATGTTATATATCTAGAGTGAGGATGCTAGAGGAAAGAAGAAATTCCCTAAGGTGAGATTTTTCTTTTGTGAGAAAGAATTTATGAAAAAAATTGCATTGTGAATGATTGTGATGTGTTATTCATCTTTCTATTGAGCATGAACGTATGTATCGCCAGCTCAACATGTCCCACCTGTACTGACACCGCCTTTGTTTGCATCCCTATTCAAATATTGAATAACCTGTCCTGCACTCCAGCAGTCTTTGAATATCACCCATATGCTACTACCTCACAGTTGAAACAGGAAACGAAAAAACTAAATAGCAACATTAAAAAGCTCCCATTACTGATTTTAAATCCAGTTTAAATGCTCCCCTTTTTGTCTTGATGCTGTGCCATTGGTTTTATTATTAGTTTGTTGAAGTTTATTCTAAATATACCCCTCCCCATTGTATTTTTTTCCTCTTTGTTTTTTGTTGTGTGTATATATTGCCTGGTTTCTTATATTTTTATTGCTGTTTTTATCTCTGTAAATCACCTTGGTTTTAAAAGTGATTTATGATAACATTGACATTGTATCAGGACGTTTTTCTGGTTAATTTATGACATGACACTTGTTGCCTAACAACCCTATATCACCAGTGTTGGAATTCTCAATGACTTTCATGAGGATCGACTTTATGTATATTTTTTGAAGCCTATTTTATTCGGAGCGCTGAGGATCCTTTCGCGCTACCAAAAATGTGTCGCTTCGAGCAAACATAGCCTAGCTATATTTAACCGTCCGTCAACATGTTAAAGTTGTTAGAAAAAAATACATGTTGAAAAGTTTTAAACAGTAAATCTGTAACAAATTGATAATTTGTGGCTTTCAGTCTGACACCTAATGGAAATCGCTAGAGAAGCGTAGGCCTACTGTTGCTATAGTTACCCAACAACGTGACTTTATTTTGTATTAGTAACTAGCTCTGGCAAATTTTAAACGTAGCTAACATTTGTGGTTCTCCTTTCACACATGGTTTCAGGATGTGTTAAGCAATATCTGGGAAAAACGCATAAGTGAAATGTTTTAGCATTTAAAAAAAACTTTCCCTTAATCAGTAACAGCAGCGAATAGCCCATTTGGGAGGAGGAATCACATTTCAATGGCAGTCCGGGAGCAGAGTTTGTCCCGGAGCTCGAGCAGAATGAGCGCAGCTTTAAACACATTGCGATGGGTTGGGCTAGTATTGAGGTAAAGCTTTCACTGCTTTCCCAGTGAGACGCCCCTTCGTTTTTCAGTCCCAAAACAAATGTATTCAAACGTGTGCCGCTAGATACAGAGTTTGGGGAACTAAACTAAACCACAGAGGGTCAGGGAGCGCAACAGTTTTTTCCTCTGTGAACATGGCTGGCGCGGGTGACACTTCCACGGCAGCTCCGCCATGTCTCGCTATATTCAGCCTGGATGTGATTTACGGACGCGGGAACTATATTCACGAGATGAGCTGCGGTGAAGTCGGACCGCATTTGTACAGCCGCATGTGCTGCGCAGGTATGTGATGTACTGAGGCTCCGATTTTTGCCGAATGCATCAGGCGAATAGGAGGAGTTCGATCGAGGGGGGCGATAACTGTCTGTGTGTGTGTGTGGGTGCGCGCGCGCGCGCATGTGTTGTTTAGTTGGTGGTGGTGGGGGGGGGGGGGGGGGGGGGGTAGTTAACCTGTTTTGTGCCAATGTTATAAACGTTCGTATGTTCCGTCCTACATGTAAGGTAGCCTACTCAGTGTTTTTTTTTTTTTTTTTTGGTGGGTGTTGAGGGGGGGGGGGGGGGGGGGGGGTGCGATGACGTGCCCAAGCATGCTTGTTAACTGTAAAAACATTTGCATTATATAGTTGACGTGACGGTTGGTAATGACAGGAGTGTCCTGCAGTCTAACACTTACTAAAACAACTTTTCCTTCTAGCATTTCCTTTTATAGACCGCCTAATAATTGTTTATAGAATATACATGGAACCAGAATATAGGCCTGAATATTACAGCGGTACTGTATGTGAGCGGTCTATAATTGTGCAAGTAAAATTCATTTCCCACACCACAGAGCTATTTAAAAAAACAACATACAGTAGGCCTAGGCTATAAATATTCATGTTATACATAGCCTATACATTTTAAATTAAAACCTTAGTGCTGAAAAAAGTCATCATTACAATTAAAATAACTGCTATTTGAATATATTTATAAAATGCAATATATTCCTTTGATGGCAATCCTAAATTTCAGCATCGTTCCAGTCTTCAGTGTCACATGATCTTTCAGAAATCATTATATGCTGATTTAATGCTCAAGATACATATCTTGTTATTATCAATGTTGAAATCAGTAACCATGATACTTTTTTGTAACCATGATACACTAGCCTATTTAAAGCTTTTGTTTAAAAAAAAAAACGAAATATTGTTGGTTAACTTAAAGTAAGTAACCTGGTTGGCTAATTTTAATTTCTTTGAAAAATTTTTTGATAATACAATGAAGGAAATTGGTTTAATCAACAGAAACTCATGTTATGTGATTGAGCCACATAAATTAAGTTAATTGACAAAAGAAATGTGATAGCAATATATAAAAAATATTTTTTTGAGTGGCAATGTACTTTTATTCAGCAAGGATGCATTAAAATTATGATATGATAATATCTTAGGATAATAACTGAGCAGCAAATCAGCATTTCAGAGGGGTGTGACATACGATACAGCCGTGGTGAGCATGAGAGTCTTCTATATAAAAAAAAAAAAACATTTCAAAATTCTACTTATTCTAAACATTTGACTGGTAGTGTATATATTTCTTTATCTTACTAGGCTCTGGAAGTACTTAGAGTTGTTTCACTAACTATAAACATATGTGTATTGTAAGAGGAAAAATTGCATCTCAGCGTCTCCTTCCTTTGGAAAAGTGCGCCTCACTGGACCAAAACCGCAATGACTCTAAAAATATTGGCGGGTTGTTCCTAACTCACAGCTTCTGTATGTTTGGTCTGTTGCCTCGGTAACCGGTCAGCTTTCATTTTCCACTGAAACTAAGTGACTGCCTGAAAAAAGGTTACACATGGCTACCAGCTGTGAGGAACACCAGTGCACAAAGAGAAATATGCTAAAATGATACATGACTTATGGTGCGTGTCCTTACCTCATTAATTAAGTGATAAAGTGGTTAATTGTCTTTGCTCTATCCAACTGGAACAGTGGCCGCTAGAGGGAGACATTTTATTAGGCATCCCAAACCTCTCCTAAAGCATTTCTTTTCATGCTGTTCTAGGAACCAAAGCAATGCCATTTGCTTTTTTTCTCAGTTTTATTTTTATTTTCTCCTCACACTTCAAAGTCCATCCAATAAAAAGATTTGTAAAATAAATTGACAACTATTCAGTTTCCATCTAAAACATAAAAATAGGCTTGTAAGTGTAAGTGTGAATGCTTGAGAGAATGTGAGTATGTAAAAGAAGGCTGACCAGAACATCTTTTGCTAGCATTCCAGTCTTTTTTATGAATTGACTAGCACATGTTTTCACGTCTGACTGGCTGTTTGAGGAGGGGTCGTTGCTGTGAACCTGTCTTTTAAGAGTTATTATTAGTTATTGTAAGGAGTAGCAGCATTATTTACATCATCACATCTCTGAACCAACAACAACAACAACAACAACAACAACAACAAAAAATGACCTTGAGCTGTTATGAGTTGTTTTTTGTCTTACATTTTTTTTGACAATTGACAGTATTTACTTAAAGGTGCAGTGTGTAACTTTTAGCGACATCTAGCGGTTCGGTTGCGAGTTTGCACTAAGGGCTCAGCCCACTGCTCACCCCTCCCTTTTGAAGAAGCTACGGTGGCTAAAATGGGACAAACATCGTCGTCTGAGACAGCAGAGAATAGCCAGAGTAAACCAAGTTTCTGTACCACAGTCCATTATAAACCACATCATGGATAAAGTTTACAAAGCCATAGTCAGGTGAGGATCAAGGGTCTTAATACATAATATAATACAGTGTTTCCCCTAGGATTTTTTTAAGGGGGGGGGGGGGGATTACGGATACGGTGTAATTTTTTTAGCAATCAAAAAGCATGTCTAATTAATTGAAATCATGTATTATGAATCATTAAACTTTAAACAAAAATATATGAAAACATTTTTTAACACTAATTCTGTTCTGTGTTTTGTTTTTTTCTGGTAATAAAATCAAGACATAAAACACAAATTTTGTCATTTATCATCAATTTTAATCATATGAAATTAAATAAACTTTTTGTCAAATAACGTGCTGCACAATGAGCTACTGTTAAAATTAAAACATGGAAGAAAAATTGATTATTCCTTAAAAAATCAGTTTTGATGATAATTTATTTGGATTAGTGTTAGTATTATTATTACATTGGGACATATCTAAATTCTACTGTACAACAGTAATATATTTCTGTCAAGTTAAACCGAACTTTTATTTTGACGGGTGGCCTTGAAGACCTTTTGAGTTTCTGTGTGTTTATGTCATGATGATAGTTTTTCTCAAATGAAGCGGTTAAATGATCACGAAGTGACTTTCGGAGTGGATCTAGTGCCTGGAGAGAAAGTTCATGCATTTGTGTCTTAATATAGGCAAAAAACAGCGCAAGCGTCACACGTGCTTCAGTGTGTGTGTGTGTGTGTGTGTGGTAACGTTAACGTTAAGTGAAACTGCGCGTCGGCTGCACCATTCATTCACACCGAACATGCAGGATTCGTCTTTCACACACACTAGTCTACATCGCGATTTGATTTCAAGTGTACTGAAGTGCTTTTTATTCCTCAAAAAATGTACAAATTCCGTGAAATTCTACGTTATACAGTAAATTCCTTTTTTATGACTGGATTTCGTCAGCATTTTAGGGGGGGCGGGGGGTCGTTTTGGGGGGGCGGGCCGCCCCCTCAAAACAATGGTAGGGGAAACACTGTAATAATATTGGTCTGAGCTGTCGACACGACAGATCTCGTCACAGTTGTTGTAAATAATAGTAATCAGCTGATTGTCTCACGAACATAACCAGCACATTCTCCCCACATAGCAAACCCATAATACAGCGAGGGAGAAGAACCTCATGAAACTATGCAACTAGATATTTTTTCTAACAGGGTAGTAAAAGTTTAGCTGGCTAATATGAGCTGTTACTGTGGCTGAGCTGGTTAAAGCGTTAAGCCTTGCGTTAAGCGTTAAGGACTCGACGCGTCCGCATGAGCCCAAAGGTGCGTGCGCCAAAAATGACGTGATTTTAACAGCGCGCACCTCCGCATCCCCTAGACTCCACTTACTACACACAATAGGCTTTTTTCTCTGATTTTGGAAACTCGATCGACTTAAAATGCTTCCAAGATTGACGGGTTGGTGATTCTTGTAACTGTTTTCCGGTCAATGACAAGAGTAGCCTACTAATCAGCTGTCTCACGAATGTAACCAGCACATTTATCCCCACATAGCAAAGCCATAACACAGCGAGGGAGAAGAATTAAGTTACATGAAACAATCCAACTACATATTTACACCACTGACAAGGGAAAAGTCACTACTCACGTTGTTTATGACTAGCTTCTTCTAGCTTTCTGCGGCTTCTCTTTCAAGGTAGTGACGAAACGCGCTCGTCACAATGACGTCACAATATGTCAACCTTCATAGAAGGGGATTCCCGCGCCTAGGTTTATTAAGTTAGTTCTTTATACACCACTGAACACATAGTTATGGATGTCATATTGCATTTCTGTTAATAGATACTCAAATTGTTTACACACTGCACCTTTAAGTACTAACAGAGTAATCTACTTTGAAATATGAACGGCTGTGCAAAAACAGTATATAGTTAAAAGTATATATTTTTTAATTGTTTACTTCAATTAGTAGCATTAATTAATATGATCATTTATTTATTTCATATTTATTTAATAACCATGTAGATGTAGGTCTGGGGTTTATCTGGTCAATTTGTAATGATTAAATTATTATTATTTAACTGACTTTTTGTAAATTTGATCGCACAAAATAAAATTAAGTTGTGATCAAATATTTAAAAACTACAAAACCACATTTGTATCAGTTGAAAACGCATCAGTTTGTTTTGTGCGTATCAGAGTTGTATTTACTCTTAAGTTTAGGATAGAAATAAATAGCATAAGTAAACATTGTCCTGTCTGCCCTTAGGACACTTCAGAGAAAATCAAATTCCAACGTCTGCAGAATCTGGCACCCTTCGTAAAACTGTCAAATTTTCACACACTTTGCCCTTTTTCTCTTACATCTCATCACACATTGAAGGGGTTGCCCCGTGTTATCAGTATGTTTTGATAAAGGATTAAGTGTGTCTCTGGTCTGTGTGTTTTGTTATGGTGCTCTCAAATAGTGCTGAACTTGTAATGCCTGGTACCTGTGCATACACGTTATTTCTGTCTTACTCCTCAGAGGTGTTATGTGACTTACATAAGGATTAAGGAATTAACCCGAGGACAAATTACTTTCAAATGGCGCTAAAATACTAATAACATTTAGTCTGAGCATCTTATAACAAAAATAATGATAAACTGGGTCAGATTTCAGTAATTCGGTAAAAAGCTCTGACTTACTCAGTGAGTTCATTCAGCGGATTCATCAGATAACTTGAAGCTTTTTCTCTCAAGATTTGCATCAGACTACTCTGATCCCATCATTGATATCTGTGTGCAGATTTATAATCTTTGCATTAAGTTGCATTTCATATTTTCGCTCATCTCATTACATTTGTTGTGTTGTAAACATAGAAAACACTGCTAGTGGCTCTTGTTAGCAGTGTCTTCAGTCAAGGCAGATGGGTAATAGCTGCAGGTCTTCCAGTTCAAGCCTAAACAGGCCACGGCCCCGTGCTGCAATGCAAAGAATCCTCCATTCCTGCGATCCTCCTGCCATCCTTTCCAACATTGAGATGTCTGCGAGGTTAGGGTTCCAGTCACACCTGTGCACTCAGGAATATGACTCCTCTCCTCTCACTCCTTCTGGTCATACGCACATGCACACACTTCAAAGAAGTGACTTGCTTGTCATTTGTTGTGCTGCTGATGGGGGAAAGAGAGACAGAGAGACTCTTTGAATCTTTGCATCATCTGTTTGTATTCACACACGCTCGTTTCAAATGCTGCCTTTAGGAGATGCCTTTATTGCAACCACACATGCACAGGGGTTCTCTTGTGTTCAGCCGCATTTTTGCCCGTCTAGGATGACTTTGGCAGGACTGGATGAAATAATGTCTTTGTTGTGACTATCTACATCAATCAAAGAGCAT
The DNA here is from genome assembly GCA_036326025.1 of Chrosomus eos. Classification (NCBI taxonomy): domain Eukaryota; kingdom Metazoa; phylum Chordata; class Actinopteri; order Cypriniformes; family Leuciscidae; genus Chrosomus; species Chrosomus eos. The sequence goes on along the minus strand of CM070827.1, from coordinate 30,646,447 downwards.
CAGCGACTCCTGACACTGAAAATCTGAACCTCCTACTTGAGACTACAAGAGCCTTTCTGTGTGACTCCTGAAATTAGTCACATTTTCCCTTATGAGTGGGATTTCCTGGTTGGTGGAACACCAACTCCCTTCTCCCCATCCCAAACAAATGGAATACCCAGATGGAAACAGACCCTCGCCTTGATTTCCCCTTGGTACATTACATGGCGACTTATTTCCACTGCTTGCTACTGAAGTAGCTTGTACTGTACATTAAAATCACTTGCTTATACCAAGTTTTTGTCCTAGCCATGTCAAAGTCAAAAAGTAGCTTTGATACCACTCCGCCCACAGTGACATCTGATTAGTCCAAAATTCTGTATATTAAAGGAACACTCCACCGTTTTTTGAAATAGGGCTTATTCACATTCTTTCCTACATTTAGATAGGTGTGCAAATACATTTTTGTCTCAGTGCATGCATTGTTTTAGTTTGACAGGGTGGGCGCTAGCTTAGCTTAGCACAATGAATGGAATCCTTTGTTGCCAGCTAGCATGTCCTGAGTAAAAGTGATAATTTTTTTTTTTTTAAACACGTAATTACTTCTTGTGGCCTGTGTATTCACAACGAGTACAAACAGCGATGCAGATTAACACTAGGCGAATTCCTAGGCAGATATTGACTTGGGACTATATTAGGGGGAAGCACAGGCGAATCACTGCTGCTTAGGCGAAGCACTGCTACTTGGGCGCAGAGATATCACGCAACACATGAAATCCCAAGTAGCAGTGCTTCGCCTAAGCAGCAGTGATTCGCCTGTGCTTCCCCCTAATATAGTCCCAAGTCAATATCTGCCGAGGAATTCGCCTAGTGTTACTCTGCATCGCTGTTTGTACTCGTTGTGAATACGCAGGCCACAAGAAGTAATTACGTAGGTTTTTTTTTTATTTTAATCACTTTTACTCAGGACATGCTAGCTGGCAACAAAGGATTCCATTCATTGTGCTAAGCTAAGCTAGCGCCGACCCTGTCAAACTAAAACAATGCATGCACTGAGACAAAAATGCATTTGGACACCTATCTAAATGTAGGAAAGAATGTGAATAAGCCCTATTTCAAAAAACAGTGGAGTGTTCCTTTAAACATCAAATATGTTCTGATTCTTGAGTTTATGATATGTTTTTTGAGTTTACAGACAATTTACTGTGTCTTTTCACTGGTCACATTCCCAGGGCAGCTGCTTCTCTCGTGTTTGCAGATGTGAGCTGTGGTAACTGTTAACTATTTTCGAAGTATGCAAGAAATGTGCGGCTTTTGTGCTTCTGAGCAGAAGTTTACGTATAGTATTTAAAAAAAGAACGATAAATCATATTCTCTGCTGTGGTTTTCATTTTTCACTAACTTTTTACTGTTTGCGATGTCATTTCCTCAGCTTTACACCTTCAACATGTGGTCAGCCACAATGGGTTTTTTGTGTGCGTGTTCACACTTTTTTCAACCCTAAAATTAGAGACCCCCATCCAAAAGAGAGGACTGCTTTTATATTTATAGCCTAAAGACAGGTTATTTAACTAGAAGTGTGGAAAAAGAAAGCCGAGGGAGAGAGAGAAACAGAACCGGAGGGGAAGAAAAGTGAGAAAAGGGAGGGTGAATCGAGCGGGCTTGGAACACACCCACTCGACTGCATGGGTCTTCTCTTTTTGCTTTTGAAACGCCAGACTGGGTGAAAAGAAACAGTTCAGGTGGTTTAAACAGATCGGTAGAAAGTGTGAAACTGTGGCTTTACTGGAAGAACTGAAGTGCAGGAATGGCTGTATATCAAGGGTACAGAACGTACTCCACTGACAGCGTCGGCAGTGATGTGGTCTTCTCAGAGGAAAGTCCCTACCAGGGGATGCTCAGGGCCATGGATGAAAGAAAAGGTACAGCGGAAATTCTCCGTTTGATTCTTCATTCTTCCATGCTAGCTATTAGACACCAAATCGATCTATTTTTGATGTCCTATTTAATCTTTGCTTGATAAGTTCTGCAGTACATCTGCAGTCGTATTTTGAGCTAAAAGGACTATGTTTATAGTCTAACAGGACTATGTCACAAGTTCCTTTAGCTATTTTAACATTATGCGATCAAGTTATAATTCTGCATCACAATTGGCTCTCCATGGACAGGTGAAAAGTACTTGTAATCTTTCCAACTAATGATAAGATGGGAAAGATGTCAAATGAATGTTTTGGGGCTCCAAAAGGAGGGGCCATTGCAAAGGCGTATCCCAAATCTGGGTTGTGGTCCCGTGTGCACACGATTGGCATGTTGGAAAAGAGGTCACAGTTTAGGTACGGCACACCGCTCAAACGTTGTATATGTTCTTGATTTATTTCTGACTATAACTTACACTGACTTATTACTTCAAACGGTAAAACTCTATTCCCTCAAGCTACGCTTTCAGTTTTACGAGTGTCAAATTCAAGCTGCTGTGCAGAGGAATGCGTCTTCCCTCAGATCTTGTGTTTCTCCTCGTCAGACCGTGAAAGCTTGAAAACCTAAACTTAACTAGGCTTTTATGTCGAATATGCATGTAAGGCGTTACCTTTCAATGAGGCTCTACATGTCTGTTGAAGTTTTGCTTGGAATTTAAAGTGCCACTCTGATCTGGCCTTTGACCTTTCCAACCATTCACACACGTCTGAGAGCTGTTCTCAGACCAGCTCGCTGATGGAAATGATCACTTAGACTTACAGATGCTCAAGACTGCAGTAAAACGCACCACCTGTGTCGTCTTTTCATGTCTCCACATGCTTCTGAATGTTTTGTGGTGATCAAAATCGAAAATGTTTATGCATTTTATGCAGTGTAAAAATGTTCACAAGGTTTCTCAGTTGTGGTTGACTAGATAGATGTTTATTGTTTCATAAAGGACTTAATACAATGAGTCATTATGCTTTCACAGGAATTGGTTTTCGTGATAGCACGAGTTTTGAGGAACAGGAAGTGATATAGTGATGCCAACTGGCGTTGTCACCATCGCAACAACAGAATGACAGAACAACAACAGCCCTGCAGCTGTTTTGATACAGCTAGTTGTCCTGCATTATGTTATCTTGTAGTGTTTTGATGATAAACAGAACTTTGGAGGTCGTATCACAAGAATTTCAGTCACGCTTGCTGGTCATCATAAACATCATCAGTCTTAGTGCTTTATCTGTGACAGCGAGCTTCTCCCAACATCCTTTATGCAGCTCCACTTGCATTGTCCTGTTTTCTCTTATTGCTTTCATGCTAGCTCAAGTGTAACATCAGATAGTCAGAAAGGAACTTGAAAGTGGCATTTATACTGGTTGTATTGAATCGATCTCTTATATTAGCCTGTCGTGACTCATGAAGTATTTTCACAAGATCATTGTGAAACCCATTAGATTACTTCTGGAACATCTCATTACTTTAGCACACCTTGAAGCAAGTTTCCAAATAAATGTTTAATGACATTGATTGTAATTCAAGATGAAGGTAAATACGGAGCATTTGAAAGCTTCTAAACAAATTGAGGAGCAAAAAAAATATAGAACAGTGCTGGTAAATCCTTATTTGAGTTCAGTCATGGGTTTCTCAGAAGCATCTTATTCCCCATACACTTTGTAACATTTTAGGATGTCCCAAACAAAAGATGACCAATCGTGGCAATTTCTGTGGTCGTGGCTCCTAAACGGTGGTCCTACGTCGGACGGTGAGAGAGGTTCAAAGACGGCCATTGTCATGGTCTTGTGGACCAAAGACATTCTGCAATATTTTTCTGACAGTGTCAGAAATGTAGCATGATGACCTTTGTCTACTGACTAGCCAATAAAATGCAACATGAAATGTCGTATTGATTAACGCGACATGGCGGTAAAACTTAAAACTACTTACCTCAAGCACCATTTGCAAAATTGGCATGCCAAATTGGCCTCTTTAGTCTTTTCCCTAGCCATGACCGCGTTTATATTCTCCTCTTTCGCCTGCTCTTATTTTTTCTATACTAACGATCCATGTAATACACTGTGATTTGTAATGATCTTATATGATCGCATATAGAATCGCACAGACTGCATAAGTTCCAGATAATTATATTATTTTTGTTATTTCTTTATTGTGCTAGTAGTGAATCACTAGTCACTAAGACCTGCAAATGTCTGAACTCAAGGGAAGAAAAGAAAAAAAAAGAATTGAAAAACTGGTAAATTAAGTCATTTAGCTACAATTAAAAGAGCTAAAAATCATCACATCACCACATCATTCTGTGGTATCTCTAAGATATGCATGTTCATAACGTGGGCCCACCCAATCCCAGAGCACAATTTTGGGTGATTAAATAGGCTACCGCTGAGAACACTGCGATTTGGCATTGAAGTCTGCTTCATAACATGCACTGCTATTCAAAAGCTTGGGGTATGATTGCAATTCAAAGTAACTTTTTTCTTCTTTAATATATTTTAAAGGGTAATTTATGTGATTTTTCAGCATCTTTTCTCCAGTCTTCAGTGTCACATGATCCTTCAGAATCATTCTAATATGCTGATTAGGTGTTTTTTCAGGATTCTTTGATGAATACGCTGAATTAAAGATTTACTTTCTATCAAAAAAAATATTACTGATCCCAAACCTTTAAATGGTAGTGCATTTTTATAGTATGAAAAGTATGACAAACTATAATGACAAATCACATTCAAATATGATGAAAAACTAATGATAATTCCTCTAAGCCTTTGCTTCTCTAAAATCCTCTCTATTTGAAACCACATAGAGCACTATTATCTGAGAATAAAGAGAACTACTCATCAATTCAAAAGTTTCCATTAGTATGCTATAACATTCAGTGGTTTTCAGTGTTCCTCTCCGTTTGACTGAACATTTTTACTTTTTGTGTCTTGCAGATGAACGGGATCGAGTACAGAAAAAGACATTCACAAAATGGGTGAACAAGCATCTGATGAAGGTACTACCATCCAGATAAAAAATTCAAACAATCGCAAACAATTCGAAGTATACAGCTGTATACAATTACTCAAGATGCTTGAGAATCATACGGTCACAGAGATTCAATTGAATCTAATTGTGAATCATATGCGATGCGCATGTTCCCTTTGCTCAATGGCTTTATTCTACACTCTTAAAAATAAAGGTTCTTTATTGGCATTTCCTGTTCCATGAAGAAGCTTTAACATCCATGGAACAAAAGGTTCTTTATAGTGGAACAATGTTTCTTTAGATTTTTCTAAATGTTCTTCACACTAAGAAAAAAAAGGTTATTTTAAGAACTGTTCCCTGAAAGCATTTTGCTAGTTGATTTATTAATTGGATTTCAGGTCATTAACATATTGTTAGAGAGTGTAGGAATTTTTAAAAATATAGCCTACACTTATATTAGTAATATAGCTCAATGTGTAGTTTGACCAATGGCCAATTTATCAATTCATGAATTGAAGGAATATCTCAAGGACTTATTTTCAAGTTGACAACTACAAATAATTAGTGACAGCTGCTTGATTGGAAACTATTAGCACATACTAAAACGACACAGAACACATTGTTATTTGTCTGTCATTACTTGGAAAATAACAGAGTATGACGAAGTGCAAGAGTGAAAATGATAGGGGCGTGTGTGTGAGAGAGAATTGAGAGAAAAGCCATCAGTTCAACGGGATATACAGCTTTTGTTTGTCTAACCTGTATGTGAAAACATATGTTGAATGTAAGGTACTATAGTGCCACTGCTGCGGAAATCATGGTGGTTAAATAATCATCCTGTATACACCCAGTACACTGCATTGCTGAAAGGTGCTGTTTATTTATTTATGAGTGTTTGAGGATGAGTCATCAACATCTGGTCTCATTTTATATCCCCTAAGAAACAGATCGTTTTCTTGGTACCACTTGTATTTCATCCGACAGTCTGGCCCACAGGCGCCCCCTGCCCTGCCCTGCCCTGCCCTGCCCTGCCCTGCCCTACCCTGCCCTGCCCTGCCCTGGCTGCTTCCACGAGCAGTTGAGCCAATTTCAAACAAACAAACAGAGAAGCAAAACTAGTGATGCTTCATTGTACTGTAGAGTGACAATTAGATCAACAATTGTCAAATATACACTATCTAAATCTATTTTAAATAGAAGTTTCTAACTATTTGAATTATTATACATTCAGCTCTTATGACCTCATATTAGACATTAAATATTTGTATATTTAATGTCTGTGTATTGATAGAAGTGTTGATTGTGATTGTGATTAAAGCAAAATGAAGCAACAACAAAAATAGTTGAAAAAACACTCATCAAAGATATGGGTAAAAAGTATCTTTCTCTTGCACAAGCCGAATGTGTAGAAATATATTTAACAAGAATTTTATTTTTAACCATAGTGGATCTTAAAAATAAAATTCAAAATTGCAGCCTGACTGAGATATAGAGCTATTTCGCATCGCTATGAGCATTATATTAAGTATATGATATACTTTGATTTAAAGAACTTTCATTTTTCAGGTGAGGTCAATCATTTATTAATAGAAAAAAATCAGTTTGAATGAGGAAGATATCTTTGTCACATCACATCCTTTCAATGGTTAAGGGCAGTCATGGCCTGGAGGGCAGTCATGGCCTAATGGTAACAGAGTTGGACTGGTGACCCAAAGGTTGCTGGTTCGATTCCAGTACCGGCAGGAATATGACTGAGGTGTCCTTGAGCAAGGCACCTAACCCCCAATCGCTCCCCGGGCGCCGCTCAGGGCTGCCCGCTGCTCCGGATGTGTGTATCCACGTTTGCAGTGTGTGTGTTGTGTGTGTGTGTTCACTACTCACTACTCTGCTCCTAATGTGTGTGCACTTACTTGGATGGGTTAAATGCAGAGGTCAAATTCCAAGTATGGGTTACCATACTTGGCCATCACGTGTCACTTTCACTTTCACTTTCACTTTCATAAGGGGATTTCCCATGCCTGACGGTGCTGGTCAATGGATTGATCTCTATGAAGTAAAACATCAGATACCTTATATCTGCAATTTGATTAAAAAAAAAATATATATATATATATATATATATATATATATATATATATATATATATATTATATATATATATATATTTATATATTGTTTGATAAGTGTTGATTGTAGTCCTTGAAATCCAAAGAAGTAGTCCTTGAAAAGTCCTTGAAAGTCATTTCATTTCACAGAATCTGTATGAACCCTGTTTAGGCTACATCTAAAAAAGTAAAATAAATAAAACCATAATAATAAATCATTAAATTATTACATTTAATTATTAAAATAAAACAGTTAAGCACTTTTCATTTTGACTGAAGCGGTGTTGTTTTTTGAATTGTGCTAGACTGATATTTCGTCGGGTTTATTTGGTGGTCTGCAGTTCAGATCCAGTGACCCAGATTGCTGTGGGTTGTCCGTGTGCCGTTTGGGATGGAAACCTGGGACAGCAGCATAGCCTTTCTGTCTCTCATTTCAATCTGGGCACAGAGAACGCCAACCTTAAAGATTTAAAAGGTTTATTAAGAATGAATTGCCAAAAGGATGGTTTCAGCAGATGTCTTAGTGATGTTTCATTGTTGCTGTTCCAGGCTTAATAATAGTTTGGAATTACATTCAAAAGACAATTAAATATAGATGTTATGTCACATACAGTATGTGCAGTGCTCTGTCATATTTGATTTGTTGCTTCATAATTGAATATTAAAACTAAACAAATATATTTGGTTTCAGTCATCATTATATACATTTAAATGTCCATCAAAAGATTCAAATCAATTTAAATGTTATATTCACACCATCATACAATACTCTATAACAGTGTCATCTGTGCTCATTTCACTGTTATATCTGTTTGTCTCTCACTGTCTATCTTACAGTTGTCATTGTATTTCCCATCTGTTCCAACCTTTCTCTTTTTTATCTTTCCATTTCCCATCCTTTCCCTTCATGTGTCTATGTCAGCACTGGAAGGCAGAGGTAGGTGGTGTCTGTGATCACACCTTTGCAGAGTGACTTCTGTTATGACCTGCATGGGTTTCACATGCACCGTAGTTTCCTACATCTAAACCTAGCTAACACACACCCTCCCTGCCTTCCTTGCATGAAATGCAGTTTTCTAACACTTAAGATGTCTCCCCCTTGTGTATTCTGTCTCCTGTAGTACTTTGTGTTTACTGCTTCAGCCTCCAGATATTGTCCTATGTCAGTTTCATTAGATACAGTGGCATTTTTGTAAATATTAAAATCCCAAGGTTATTTTTAATGGATGTCTGGTGTTAGATGTCCCACGTTGTAAACTGAGTCACATATTATATTTTTTTTTTTGTGAGAAAGGTCAGTTTAAATGACCTTTACCCATATTTTTCGCAGAGACTGGAAACATTATGATATTTGCGACGTCACGTGTATGTTTTGTTTGTTGTCTTGATGCTTACAAAATTGATTTTTACGGGTATATTTTTAAATGAACTTAAAACTTCCTTCTAGAAAGAAATATGGCATGATAATAAAACAATATGTAAAGTATGGTCATTATCAAAAAATAAACTTGCCTAACAGGTCATTTAGAAGTTGACATACTTTAAAATTGAGTTCAAAAAACTTTTTTTAAAAAAGTTTTATGTTTTTTTAAATACTTTTCTGCATTTGTGTTAAAAAATACAGTAAAGTATTTTATAATACTATGAAATATTATTATAATTTAAAATAACTATTTTCTATTTGAATATATTTTAAAATGGCCCCTTACTGGCCCAAAATATCTGACTTCCCGATGCTATACAGTCAATCAGTTATAATAATCAAACATTCCCGTGTTATTAGAATAATATTGTCTTAATCACACAGTCTTTCACTAATGATTTCCTGTTTTTTTTTTTTTTTTTTTGTCAGGCCCAGCGACACATCACAGACCTGTACGAGGATCTCAGAGATGGACACAACCTCATCTCACTGCTGGAGGTGCTGTCTGGAGAGACACTGGTAAGTTAATACTGATGTGGAATCACATGTTCCCTCCACAACCCTATTCAAAACCTAGTTCCAGACATCAATCTGGCAAGGCTAACTCTCACTACCTGGATCTGTTCCCTTAACTAAGCCCCTCCTCTACCTGTGTCCTCTTGCTTTATATACCCATAGTTTGTGTTTAAGTGAAGTTACCCTCCAAATCTGCATCTGATTGGATAGTCCTATAGTTTTAACACCCTCAATGTCGTGTCCCTCAGATTTGTTTTGCATGCATCAATGGTTGACATCTGGCATTCAAATCTGTATGACCAGTGGGCGTAACCATGCATACAGAAATGTGTTGGTAGGAATGAATGCTTCCTCACATCTCCCATTCCTGATAAGCACTTCTACTGTGACTGTGTCTTTTTTGCATTGCGTCTCACTCCTTTAACACATTAACAATCTGACATTTTCTGCCTCAGTTTCAACTCTGCACCGGTTTGACCCCCTTGACCATTCCTTTTTCAACTTCCTGTTTGCTCACCTCTGCCCTGACCTTGACCCCTTTGCCTTTGCCTCCTCTCTTGCGATGCTCTTGCTGTGGTAGCCGAGGGAGCGAGACGTTGTCAGGAATTCGCGGTTGGTGAGTTGGGTCTGAAAATTTCCGGCTCGCCTCCCCGGAAAGGGGTGTGGCATGTGTCACTGCCAGGGGAAATGTGTTGTGCATGATGTCACTTCCTTTATCATGTCGCCTGTTGACAGTGCTGTCCTTCCCCCATGTTCGAGAAAGTATTCAGTCAAAAAGTAAAATAAATCACAGTACTATTTGTATAGAGTGTAACAGTGCCCCCTTTTTGAGCGGTGCTGGTTCCGGAAGTATATATTTTTTTTCATTCATTTTTCCCATAGGGATTTTAAAATAGTCTTTGTTAGAGAGTTAAAAGCCATGAACCAAGCCAATTAGCTACAAAGACAAAAGGTTTTGAAAATCGGAAAAAAGAAAAGACTGTGTACTTAAAGGTTTTATTGTGGGAAAGAACTACAATCCCAGGAAGCATTGTGAGCAGCAATCGAATAAAAAAATGATAGAGAAATATAAACTACTCAATTATGTCAATTACGTCATTTGTAGTGCTTCATGGAAGTGGGTGGAGCTAAAAAGCTATTTTGGAGCATCTTGCTTTTTTCGACTGATTGGTGTAATTTTCTGAACAGCATCACGGGTAATATAGTTTTTCACCAGGAATACAACTGTTAAACACAATCATTTAAAAAAAAAAAACTCTGAAATAATGCCGGCTGGCGGTTTCAGCAGAAGCAAATGTCAGAGATGAAAAACCTCGTAGCTCACAGTAGGTCTGTCTTTAAAGGTTCATACGTTATCATTTAAAATACATTTCCTTATGGAGAAAATGAATGGAGTTTTTACTTCCGGAACCCAACTGTTGCCCTCTATAGGACTTAAAAAGTCAGGGTGGTTATTCAGTGTTTTTCGGTTCTTGTTTTTCTGATGGAATGTTCTGGAATGCATCGCATTCACTTTCAGGGAACCATTAACTACAGGGTTTTTTAGGAATTTAAACTCATTTTAGTTATGCATCGATTCATGTCTTCTCATGTTTGCTGACATGGGATCCATTGAAAACCTTAGTGACATCATGCACTTCAAGCCAATGAGAGCCTGACTCATGGGACAGCTTAGCTTTTGATTGGCTATTTCTTGTGATGACTGATTGACAAATGTCATTGCATGTTCTTATTGTATGCTGGTGCATTTTGTCCACATTTTGGCATAGTGGGTGTATTTACATTTCGGTTCATAGATTCATAGATAATGAAGCTGGAATATCTCTGGTCCTTGCCTTACAGAATAATAAGGTTATTATGATCTAGTATAATGCAGTTGTCTTTAAAATATTAGAGCGTTGATTCTGCATTTTAAAAAAATATATAATGCATTGTTTATTTAATGAAATGTGTAAGATATTAGAAAAAAATTGTGAATTTGTCTAGTTATGGTTTAATGTATCTTAGGGATGCACAAATATAAATCGAACATAATAATGAATTAAGTACTGTATATGTTATATAGTTTCCAGCATATATAAGAAATATTGTTTTTTTTTTCCTTTTTAAAGTCTTTTCTATGCAATTCAAAAGGGCAAAGCAGTTATCCAGTGTTACTGTGCAATAAAATGTTTGGATGATCAATGTCACCTTCTTGTCTAATTTAGTGTATTTTTGTGTTTGAAACTGGCAAGACATTATTAAAATATTCCTATATCTTTGCTGGTTCATCCTTACCCTAGTTTTTGTTACATTTGTTTATTTCATGTATTTTTTTTTATCATTCATTTCAGTACATCTATAATCTAGGTCTTCTCATAACCGCATCTAATTCTTTGAGAACTCATCTTCTTTTTTTAATAACTCCTTTTATTTGTTTTCCAGCCCAGAGAGAAGGGTCGCATGCGCTTTCACAAACTACAGAATGTACAGATCGCACTGGACTTCCTCAAACACAGACAGGTACAGTGAACCAAACACTTTATAAGCCATTATTTTATATATTTATCTTTGATTTTACCATCTGGGATCAGGGATATAATACATATAAAGCTAGATTTTATTGGTAGAATGTATGATCACTTTTTATTAAAAACATTCACTAACATTCTCATTACAGATCATGAGTTTATTTTTTTGCAGTACCTTTACAGACCCACAGAGGGCTATGGGCTCCTGATTGAAAACCCTGACCTTATACAATTTCACTTTTTAACACAGATCTCATTGTTTGACAGGTGAAACTGGTAAACATAAGAAACGACGACATTGCAGATGGAAATCCAAAACTGACCCTCGGGCTAATATGGACCATCATTCTTCACTTCCAGGTGTGGTGTAGCACTGAGCACTCTACTTACACAGAGCAGACACACTCTTATTCGTTTTTATATGCTGTCTTTAGGTTTGCTTCACAGATTTTCATTTCCCCTTTAACTGTTTCTAAATGTTAAGACTCTCAACTTACTGTTACTATTGCTGTAACAACACAGACATCTGTGCAGACTCGTGACAGCGTTTAATGAATCATCTGGCAACAGTGATATAGAGATCACTTTTCATTAATGTACCAAATATAAAACTCAGCCCACCCACAAAACACAGCAAATTGTTGGTTGTATTTTCAGGCGTGACCTCGAGGTAGGTTGTGCATGAACTTGATTTTTTTTTTTTTTATAAGAAAAATGCCAGACAAAACAATGAAGAGAACCAACAGGAATTTTGTACCAGGTACATATGGTTGGTTTTCTATGCCACGTTTTGCAAGTTTTCTCACATTATGAGGAGACTGGAGCGCATTTGTTATGTTTTTTTTCTGGGAAATAAAAACTCGAGCGTCCGTCTTTGATGTCACAGTAAGCCTGTGGGGGATTATGGGCCGGGACAGTGTCCATTTCGGTTGGTGACTCACACGTTCCCTTAAGGAAGGGGAAGCAGGCACGCTGGCATGGTGGTTTGGTGACTCATGAGACCAACCGTTCTGTTTTTGGTTGTGGGAATGCGTCTTAATTGTGTTCTTTTCCTTCCATTTTTTTAATGCGTTTGACATTTCACGAAAGCTTGTTGCACAGAACTTTTTAAATGGGTCCCATTTTTTTGTTATTTTCAGCAAGTTATACGTTGAGTTGTTTATCTGCTCAGACATACCTAAAGTAAAGGTTATATATAATACAATAAACACAATCCAGAATTGGTCAAAGCAATGAAGAATTAGCTTAAATGATGCCGTCTCTACTATTGAGTCTGGCACCAAATCTTTGCTAACACCTTTTAATTGTTAAGCTTATTGCCACCACTAAAGTTTGTTATAAATGTGAGAAGCATTGAAAGTAACCTTAAATGCCCCTCTTGGCTCTCGTAAAGCTAGGCTGCGAGGGAGGAGGACGTGTTTCAGTGTCTGAGTCATTGTGTACATCCTCAGTATAAGGATCCAGAGGTTTAGGGCAACCAGACTTCACTACAAAACTCTTATAATTGGAGGAAACTTGATTTTAGCCGTTGAACAGTAATTACCCAAAAGGGAATCCTGATGATGAGTCACCAGAGGAACGAACTCATGCAAAATCACAGACTAAAAGTTGAACAAGCCTGTTATTATAAACTAATCTTATGATCACTGCTAACCACATTGTTTGTCCATAGTATCTTGGCAACATTGAGGATATTTAAAGTATACTTTTTTTTCTCTACCTTAAATTATGAAATGCCATATTTTCCCAGAGCATTATAGGTTCGTTTTTCATTATTGGAAAAGCAAAAAAAACTGCACATTTTTAACTATGAAACAGACATTTACTGAAAACAGTGCAAACGTCGTTTTAATATAGTAACGTTAATTGCAGTAACTGCATTTAGTCCAAAATATTATATATTCATTTTATATAATGCATATATGTTATGTACATAATATTCTGATTTTATTTTAACGTAATATGAAAGTTGTAGTCATAGTTTACAAATATGTTTAGTCTGTTTTCTATAATAATTAGTGCTGGGCAAAAATTGATAGCAATTAAACGCATCCAAAATAAAGGTTTGTGTTTAAATAATATATTTGTGTGTATATATATATTAGGGCCGGGACTTTAACGCGTTAATTAAGATTAAATAATTACAGACTTTAACGCGTTAATTAAGATTAATTAATTACAGACTTTAGACTTTGCACCGCGGAACGTTTCTCACTGGATGAGTTTCGGCGGACCGATTATACTGGAGCACCAACTAGCGTCAGAAGAGCTGACGGGATCGCGCTTCATAGAGCGCCTCAGTCGAACTAAATTAAGTTATTTTGTATTTAGTCCTACAAATGTGACTCACACCTCCACTCTCAAAGAGGTTATTTTTTATTATGAAAATCCAAAGTTGCTTTCCCTTGAGTATGTTGTTAACTTCTTTATCTTGTATGCAAAATTCTTCATCCACAAGCAAAAATGGCTTAAATCTCCTTTGAGCTTTCCTCTTTTTCTGGCTGATTTTGACTCTTATTTCGTCCCTTAGACTTATAAATAAATAACAAGAATAGTGAAAATGTTTTGATGCATTATGATGATTTATTCAAAGACATGACTTGACATTATTATGCTTTTCTTTCTTTTGTATGTATTACATAATTTGATGTATGCAAACCCAGGATATTTATTTTCTGTTAGGTACCTTTGTTTGTTTGTTTGTACACCTTGCTTAACTTCCCTGAGTTGGTAGTTATGTATAAATTCTGCAATAAGAAAAATAGATCGCCTCGATCGCTTTGGTTGGCCCCGTGGATGGGAAATTTTGTTATAAAAAATGAACGGATGGAAGCGTCGATAAGAGCATGGTTGTGTGCAAGCTGCAACAAGGAATTCGCTATTGCTATTAGTGTAATGTTGCAATATGCTATTGCTACACTTAATGGCAAAAATTGCACTGGTCTGTTGGACTTTGTTGAACAAAAATAAACAATATGTTGTTGCTTAAGCTTATGTAGGCCTATTCAGTCATTATTCAATGGTATACTAAAAATCCATGTGAAAAAAATGACTTCTCACTGTTCTCAGGTCAAATATTTATGCGATTAAAATGCGATTAATTTCGATTAATTAATTACAAAGCCTCTAATTAATTAGATTAATTTTTTTAATCGAGTCCCGGCCCTAATATATATATATACATGCATGTGTGTGTATTTATATATACAAAATAATTATACACAGTACACACACATATATTATGTAAACTCAAACTTTTATTTTGGATGCGATTAGTTGTTGTCCAGTACTAATATGACAGTAGTTTCTTCAGGATCTTTCACACCAAGGACTATTATAATAACAATAAAGATATAGTTCTAATCGTTCTAAATATAAAAGAATAGCAGAGTCCACACCACAACAATAACGATAACAGCATAGAGAAATTATATAGTTGGGATCATTTTCAGAAAAAATGTTCCAGTTAAAGAATGTTAAAAACATTGACAGCCAATCAGAACAAAAGGAGCTGGAGCATTTAAAGCAGCCGATGAAAAATAAACAGAACAATATCATCCACTGGTGTGGACGCTTAACGTTCTTGGTGTGAACGGGCCTTTAGTCTAGTATTTTTTTATATGATAATACATCATTTGTTTTATTGAAACCATATTGTTTTAAACAGTCTTCCTTTGCTCCCTCAGATCTCCGATATCCAGGTGAACGGTCAGTCAGATGATATGACCGCCAAGGAGAAGCTGCTCTTGTGGTCTCAGCGGATGGTGGAGGGCTACCATGGCCTGCGGTGTGATAACTTCACCACCAGCTGGAAAGATGGCAGGCTCTTCAACGCCATCATCCATAAACACAGGTAGAACCTCCTTGTAAATAGAGAAAAAGTTCTTGGAACTGAGGCTTATCATTTAGAACACATTCTCAAGACAAGTTAAACCACGAAGCTCATATGAAAGAGGCAGATTTTTGAGGAAAAACTGTAAAATAGTTTATAAAGTGATCTTTGTTCTTGAGAAATGACAAATACGCTTGTATCTCAGGGCCGTTTATGCATTTCATCTCCAGACTTGCTTGCTGTATTTGCCGTGTCAATCACAGACCCCTTCTGCTCTTTGGCGTGTCTATAATTTATGCCCTAATTCCTGGCTTTTACCAAGTGACGTTTGACAAGAAACAAGATTAGTCATGCCATACTTAAAGGTTTTGCACTTTCATGTGCACACTTAGCCATCACACAGTTTCAAAAAAACTGTCATGCAATATCTTTAGAATTGCCGACCTCTTGCAGCCTTCATACAAATTCCTCTCAACCACATCAAATTCGGTTGAGTTTACGTAAAATTTTGCAGGATTAAGTTCAAGTATGGTCCAATTGGCACTTATGAATAGAGTTCAAAACTAGAATCCTGTAATAAGGGCGTGTTGAATCTAATAGGATCCCCAGAGGGTGTGTTTTTCACATTCAGCTGCATAGCTCAGGTTCACCGTACACTACCAGACACAGATGACTCTTGAGATTTGAGCAAATAAGGAGCGGTTTGTCTTCCCTCTCGCTTGCAACTTAAACGTTATGATATACAGATTGCTATTTGAATGGCACTGGGACAGTAAACAGAACACGTGGAGTGCAGTTGAAGCTCTCAAAGCTTGATGCGTGACATAAGATGGAGGGGGTTTTCACTGAGGAACGACTTTGCTCACCGTTGACTGGATAGTGAATCGCATTGGGAAAGAATACCCATCTGCACCCTGTGTGAATGCACACGTTTCAAAGAATGGGAAATTGAATCCAACACAATGTTCAGTCTCAAGAAGAAGTTCCGCTCCATGAAGAGTCGCAGCAACTCGTCCAGCCACGGATCCGTCAGCGACCCGGAGGACCGAGTGGTCATGCTGTGTGAAGATGTGCCGTCAGAGGCTTCTTTCGATTCGGGCCAGGGGTCCATCAGCCCTGGTGCCTGCTCAAGTGGTGGATCCCAAAGTGGAGATCTTGAACATGTCATGGAGCAAAGGTTCTCCACCCTAAGTAGAGACGGGTTTTCTTACAGAAAGGTGTTCGTCTCAGATGCCGAGCTTCCCTGGGGCCAGCCATGCTTCCTGCTTTCCCAGACAGTCAAACAGTCGTATGAATGCTTTATTTATTTTTCGTTTTATTGAAATGAGAGAGCCTAGCAATTCTGCCTTTGCCATTGCAGCTTTAGCAATTTATCTGACATTGTCAGCTCCTGCGCTTAATTCCTAGTATATTTTGTGCATAATTTCAGAAAAGTAGTGAGTTTAAAATGATTTTGTTTTCCTAGACTCTCAGGTTTTCATGTTCTTAAGAGGCTGCAGAGCATGTGTGTGCATGTATTTTTACAGTAATTGTTTTTTGGCACCTTGAGTGAGTCACATAAGACAGAGGCTTTTTTAAATCCCGTGAAGAGAAATCCATCTTGCCTTCACCTGCCCAGGCACTGGCACAAATGTTTACATAGCCTCCAGGTTTGGCCAGTTAAATATGTGATCTGCAAGTATGCGTCCAAATGAGATACGGATGAAATTTCCATTTTAAAGGCTCACAATTCATACAGGTTGAAGTTTTGTAAGCTAAAATGGAAAGTATTTGTGTTAAATCTGTGTTAAAATAGAAATAATTCAAGTGTGTGTAGTCTTTAGATTCATCATGTATTTTTCCTTTCTAGAGTCTATTTTTTTTCAGTGTCCCCCTTTAACTGTATATTGTGAATTCTGTCTTTCATTCTAGGCCGAATTTGATTGACATGAATAAGGTGTTCAGACAGACCAACCTGGAGAATTTGGAGCAGGCCTTCAGCATAGCAGAGAGAGACATGGGCGTCACACGCCTGCTGGATCCTGAAGGTAAACAAAGGGAGAAGATTTTCTTTCATTCTTCTCTTTCATTGATAAATATAGTAGATATTAGGGAATCTTAGTAGACTTGTTAAATATTTTCTTTTAGCCTATGTAGTTCTAATAGTTAAGCGATTTTTCTTTCAATTTTTGCTGATGTTGAGTTCACTACTGTTCAAAAGGATTGTTTTTTTTTTAAAGAACTTAATACTTTTATTCAGAACGTATGCTTTAGAATGATCAAAAGTGACAGTAAAGTTGGCGCTGATAGCCTCGTGGGCAAGTGCTCGTTCTGGCTCATGGACTTTTCTCGATCCCGTCCCCCCTTTCTCTCTCCCGCTTCGCTTCCTGTCTAGCTACTGTCCTATCCAATAAAAGGCAAAAACACACACACACACACACAAAAAACGCTGTTCCTTTAAAATGTCTATTTATCAAAGAACTATAAAAAAATAGTGTTTAATGGTTTCCACAAAAATATTGAGCAGCACAACAGTCTGGAGCATTGATAATAGTAAGAAATGTGTCTTGAGCAGCAAATCAGCATATTAGAATGATTTCTGAAAGGTCATGTGACACTTTATGGCTTTGTTTATGGAATAAATTTAATTTTAAATTATAATAAAATGATAAAATTGTTAAAATATTTCACAATAATAATGTATGATCATATATGCAGCCATGGTGTGCATAAGATCTTCTTTCAAAAACATTTAAAAATGTTACAGACCCCAATCTTTCGAATGATAGTGTACATAATGATGGTAGTTTATTTTTCGTTTTTGCAGATGTGGACGTGCCACACCCAGACGAAAAGTCCATCATCACATATGTGTCCTCTTTGTATGATGTCATGCCAAGGGTTCCTGACGCTCGTGATGGAGTCCAGGCCAACGTGGGTTTTGAAAATATAATTAAGTATGATTGGCCATTGATATTGTTATCTTTGTTGTTTAATATTTTTTTATTGACGTACAGGAGTTGGAGTTGCGCTGGCAGGAGTATTACGAGCTGGTGACCATGTTACTCCAGTGGATCAGGCATCACATTATCGTGTTTGAGGAACGCAAGTTCCCTTCCAGCTATGAGGAGATTGAGGTTAGTACCATGATCATATATGTGCATATATACTTGTGTAATTATGATTTGGTGCAGTAATTCAATATTCTTTACCAGCTAGAAGTGTTGTAAAATGTATAAAATAGCTATTATGTCATATAACCTTAATCAAGTGTTATTTTGTGACTATATAAATGCATATGTTTGTACTACAGAAAAGCATCCAAAACAATAAAAAAAAAGATTGTAAATTATGGTATGAACATTTTCCCTTCTGTTGTAGGTTCTTTGGCGTCAGTTTCTAAAGTTCAAGGAGTCTGAACTACCAGCCAAGGAGACTGACAAAAATCGCACCAAGCACATTTACAAGTCTTTTGAGGTAAATTAAATTTGTCACATTGTAATTGCCTTTTAAACAAGCATGTAGTGCAGTCCTTTTGGGCTTTTACATGAGTTTTCTTAACCTGTTTTTACCAAGATTTGACTTTATGCATGGGGTTTGTTTGGCACCAGGGTGCTGTTCAGGCGGGTCAGGTCAAGGTTCCCCCAGTTACCACCCAATTGATGTGGAGAAGGAATGGGGCCGCCTGCATGTGGCCATTTTGGAACGGGAGAAACTGTTGCGCTCAGAGTTTGAACGGTAAGAAATCTGTATAATAACTTCTCATGGTTATTCTTTGTTTGTACAGTATGTGCAGTTATTCATTCGAATAATTCAGACTATTTACAGGGGTATTTTACTATAATACTGTGGTTCAAAAAGTATTGAACTAAAGAAGTAAAAATGTATGATTATATTTTGTTTAGATTTTACAGATGTTTTGAAGAGAATCTAAGCAGTTTTAGTTATCTCATTCAAGCTACTGTAGCTTGCAAGAAAATGTTTTTTTGACTTGCCCTAACAAGAAACTTCCACTATACTAATTGATAATTGTCGGATCTTGAACAATAATAAAAAAACATTTCTAAATTAACAAATGTGGCTGTTGTCATCATTTATTCACCCTCAAGTTGTTCCAAACCTGTATGAATTTCTTTCTTCCACTGAACACAAAAGAAGATATTTTAAGGAATATGGGTAACCAAAAAGTTGAGGGGCCCCATTGACTTGCATAGTATGGGGAAAAAAAATATCAACTGACATTCTTCAAAATATTTTATTTTGTGTTCATCATCTTATGAAATTCATACAGGTTTTGAACAACTTGAGGGTGAGTAAATACATTTTTTAAGAGGATTTTTTCATCAAGATAAATGCATTTTTATTGTTATTAGCTAGCATTAAGCACAAGAAACAGGGCGTCACTTTTAAAAAGCTTTGTCACAAGACAGACTCGCTGCTGCTCTGCAGAATATTTATGAGCCTTATCAGTTACAGCAGCACTTCTTAACATCAATAGCTGATTCTGTGCGACTTCGCTCTGAAAAAACCTCTCTCGACTGGGATTTAGCATTATTAGCATTATTAGCCATGGCCTTTATGAATGACAGCTATGGACTGGAGTTCCTGCTCCGTGAGAGGAGGGTGTGAGTGATTCAGCTAATGTTTTTTTTCCGATTGATTGAATGTTGAATGCCTGTAAAGTCTGAATACTGTTTTGTGTAGCCTTTGCCCAGTAATTTTATTCTTAATATTTTGCGTGTGGTGAATTATGTAAAGAGTATTTGTGTCTGTTACATGTACAGGCTGGAGCGTCTGCAGAGAATAGTCAGTAAGGTGCAAATGGAGTCGGGGTTGTGCGAGGAACAGCTCAACCAGGTGGAAACACTGTTACAAACGGTGAGATTGAAATCCAAAGACCCAATTGCTTTTGAGCAGAACCTGCATTATTGTAAGCAAATTGCTTTAATTTAACTTTGCTTTTATTGCAGGACATACGTCTGCTGGGTGCGGGAAAGCCTATCCAGCACTCGTCTGAGATAGAGGGAGATCTGAACAAGGCTGAAAACATGATCCGATACCTTTTTAATGATGTGCAATTACTTAAAGATGGGCGCCACCTACAGGCAGAACAGATGTACAGGCGGTTAGTATGATATTCTACTGTCATAACCTAAAGAAATACAGTGACAGCTAGAACTATATTGTTTTTGCTCAGTACTAGTCTTTAGGTTTGAATGCAATTCTCATCAACCAAAAATATGAATATTGTACTTTATTTATTTACATAGGATGACCATACTTTGAAATGTTAAGATTTTTAAAGAAAGTTAATTCCTTTACAGAATTCTTGCTTTAATTTATGAGAGACTATTTTCTGTAATAATGCTTTACAGAAAATATGTGTTAAAAACTATTTGTAATGGTTAATTAACAATTATTAATAATAATATCTATATATCTAATAATATTTATAGTAATTTAAATCTTATTTATTCTCATAGCAGCTTTGTAACTGTCCTCTCTTGGCTCTTTCAGGGTTGTACCGTCTCCATGAGCGTTTGGTTAACCTGCGCAGTGAGTTTAATCTGCGTCTGAAGTCTGGCGTGACGGTGTCGCAGGTGCCCATGACCCAGATGTCCATGTCCCAGGTCTCCCACGTCCAAACACTACAGCAGTCTCCGCAGCGTGTAAGACCTGAGCTCGACGAAGTCACTCTCAAGTACATTCAGGACCTCCTGTCCTGGGTGGAGGAGAACCAGAGGCGCATCGATGGGGCAGAGTGGGGCGAAGATCTGCCCACTGTGGAGTCTCAACTCGGTAGCCATCGTGGCCTGCATCAGTCAATCGAGGAATTCAAATACAAGATTGACCGTGCACGGGCTGATGAGGTAGTTTAAAGCATTATTTACAAATAGTTCTGTTGTACTTTATCATGTGAGTCTTAAAATTTCCCATTAGACACTTTTGTAGCATTTATTTACTAGATTAGATTTTAACTAATTGTGTGGTTGTGAGGTTTTTGCTACAGTATCTTTAAGATTTTTATATGTAAATGACTTCTGTTCTGATTGGCAAATTTATTTTCTTGTGAACTGAGGAACAATAGCATTGAGTGATACATACTGGATACTAGAGTACAAACAATACTGTTCTCAATAAATCATACATGCTTTATTAAACAGTACAATAAATGTTTTATGAAAAACCAACATTATTTTCTCTCCTCTCAGAATCAGTTGACTCCAGTCAGTAAGGGAGCTTATCGAGAATACTTGGGCAAACTGGACCTTCAATATGCCAAACTGCTGGTACGCTCTTAAATCTAGAACTAAATACACACTGATCACTTTGTTGAATCTTAATTATTGATCCTAAAATATATTTTATATATCACAAAGCAATGGAATTAGCTAATTGATGAGTTGGTTGTTGTTCCTCTTCAGAACTCGTCCAAGTCACGCCTGCGGAGTCTAGATCAGCTGCACGCTTTTGTTGTGGCCGCCACAAAAGAGCTGATGTGGCTGAACGAAAAAGAAGAGGAGGAAGTGAACTACGATTGGAGTGACCGAAATTCCAACATGACCGCTAAGAAGGACAACTATTCTGTAAGGCCACCAACACTTTTGAACATGATTCCACCTGCACTAAATGTACAGGTGGAATCGTGTTCATGTTTTAATTGTAGAGAATCCTCTGAAATCATTTCATTGCATTTGACGATGACAGTGGATGCTGCTGTGCTGTCTTGTAGGGTTTGATGCGAGATCTTGAACACAGAGAGAAGAGAGTGAACAATGTCCAGATGACCGGAGACAAACTGTTGAAAGATGGCCATCCTGCCAGGAAGACTGTGGAGGTGCACAATTTTACATTTAATAATTTGTGTATGTGTTTACCTTTGGCTTGCTTATTCGGGGACACTATCAGATGAAAACAAAACTACAGCTGAATAACGACACTATTGTCTTCTGTCGAGCTGCATATAGCTGAGATGAACTTGTTTCATAATGGATGAATTTTACACAGTTATTGAACTAAAGTAAATCATCAATCATCATATATATATATATATTAGGAGAGAATTGTTTAAAACTCCTGCTGTTTGTATTCTATTTCTCTGTAGGCTTTCACTGCAGCTCTTCAGACTCAGTGGAGCTGGATTCTTCAGCTGTGCTGTTGCATTGAGACTCATCTGAAAGAAAACACCGCCTACTTCCAGGTACATACAACAAACACTTATGCTTGTAAACAGTGGGTTGGCAGTTCACATCCAAGTAGACTTCATCAGAATTATTTTGATCTCCAAAACTTCTGTTCTACAGTTCTTCTCAGATGTTAAAGAGGCTGAAGAAAGAATGAAGAAGATGGAGGACACGATGAAGAAGAAATATGTGTGTGACCGCTCAATCACGGTTACACGGCTAGAGGATCTGCTACAAGATGCAGTGGTGGGTGTTAATATGAGTGGAATTTTACAACCCTGTATACACCAAAATGTACATGAGCTTTTTATTTGACCATTAATTTTGCTTGAGACCTTGCGTCTGAAATCAAATTCTTCCATACTGTATAGCATGTGTAAAACAGTATGCCAAAAGAGTATTATGTCAGAATACATAGTAGGTGAAAATTACCCAGATGACCTACTACTTCCGGTGAGATTCTGAAGTGTACATTTGGTGGACAGTTTACTATCCCATGAGGCTACGGGAGAGGAGTTGTGAATGGCGGTGAAGTGACGCTGTAGGTCACTTGATAGTAGTACATCATTGCATAAACATGCTTGTAATCACTGGGTTTGTAGTTCACATCCAAGTGACATTTACGTGAATCAGTTCATACTCTCTATTTCAATTAGTTGATTAACTCAATTCAGTGCTTCGTTTGAGTCGTAAAAACGCATTTGGCGCACCCGTCCCGCTCCAGATCTACGTAGTTCATCTTACATTTCACAAAGTTGATTGGTTACAAACATGAAACAACTCCCTGCATGATGTAGCCTATATAATGCAGTTATAATTACCCTAAAATTCAAGATATCAGGCCAAAAATAATGAATTTTTGTCTTGTATTTATATCACGATCAAATTAAGCAATTATCACACAAGTGCTGTTTTTGTCCTGAATAGCACAAGTGCAAATGTGATATTGATTTTAAACAGCAATTCAATAAATAAGAAGTTAATATTGTGTTATATTTTAGCACACTGCTTTTCTCAATTTTTCCAATGAAAATAATACCTATAAATCCAGAGCATCCTGGCAGTGGTGCTTAGTTTCTGAATGAATCTGCATTTTAAGCGAATCATTCGGGTGAACCAATGATTTAGTGTGTTTGAATTGCATTGGTAAAAAAACCTGTGTTTGAATTGCCCTTAAATAGGGCACTATTTAAAGGGACAGACATTTGTAGTGCTGTCTGAAACCTTAGTGGAAGTTATTGAGTGCACTCATTCAATCCCACAATGCACATCAACAACAAGTGTACAACCGATGTACACTCCAACGTTTAGAGAATTCCCATCATGCACTGTGACGTTTACGCCGAATGAATTCGGGCTTCTCGCCAGAAGATGGCGCCCGCAGCTGAAACATCCATCCATTTTCCAAACCGCTGGTCCAATGTGGCTACTGTCAGGGTTTGTGCAGGTGCTGAAGACGAGGACACGAAAGCTTCAATATAAATGATTTAATACCAAAATGAAAACTTTCCAAACTTAAACATGAACAAAACTCCAGGAAATCAGAAACACACAACCATACGTAGACGACGATCGACAAACACTGGGAGAAAACACAGGGCTTAAATACACTTGAAATGATAGGATGATTAACTGAACACAGGTGATAAAACTGAACACAAACGAGGAGCGGGAAAACTTAACAGGACTAAACCAAAAACCACAAAGACAGGGGGAAACAAGATCTCAAAACATTAACAGAACACATCAAAACGTGACAGTACCTCCCCCCTCCCCGAAGGCGCGTCCTCGCGCCGTATAACATCCAAAGGGGTGGGAGGGTGGGCGCCCTGGAGGCTGACGAGGGCATGGTGTAGGTCCAGGAAGCCTCCAGGGCGGAGCAGGCTGTGGGCGTGGCCACGGCGGTGCAGGCTGTGGGCGTGGCCACGACGGTGCAGGCTGTGGGCGTGGCCAAGGCGGAGCAGGCTGTGGGCGTGGCCAAGGCGGAGCAGGCTGTGGGCGTGGCCACGACGGTGCAGGCTGTGGGCGTAGCCAAGGCGGAGCAGGCTGTGGGCGTGGCCACGACGGTGCAGGCTGTGGGCGTGGCCAAGGCGGAGCAGGCTGTGGGCGTGGCCACGGTGGAGCAGGCTGTGGGCGTGGCCATGGTGGAGCTGTGGGACCCTCGGGCGTCCAGGGCGGAGCTGTGGGACCCTCGGGCGTCCGGGGCGGAGCTGTGGGACCCTCGGGCGTCCAGGGCGGTGCTGTGGGACCCTCGGGCGTCCAGGGCGGTGCTGTGGGACCCTCGGGCGTCCAGGGCGGTGAAGACCCTTCAGGTGGCCAGGGCGGTGAAGACCCTTCAGGTGGCCAGGGCGGTGAAGACCCTTCAGGTGGCCAGGGCGGTGCAGACCCTTCAGGTGGCCATGGCGGTGTTATCTTTTCGGGCCTCCGTGGATCTTTGGCCGGCCACGGTGAAGGCGTTATGGCGCCCCCCCAAAATTTTCTTGGGGAGGACAGGCTCATGATCGGGAACTGACTTGACATCAACGGGCGCTGGGTCAACGGGTTCTGGGTCAACGGGCTCTGGGTCTGGCGCTGGGTCAACGGGCTCTGGCGCTGGGTCAACGGGCTCTGGCTCTGGGTCAACGGGCTCTGGCTCCGGCTCTGGGTCAACAGGCTCTGGTTCTGGGTCAACGGGCTCCGTGCTGGATTGGACCAGCATATCAGGAAACTCGGGGCTGGACGGGACCAGCATATCAGGAAATTCAGGGCTGGACGGGACCAGCATATCAGGAAACTCGGGGCTGGACGGGACCAGCATATCAGGAAACTCGGGGCTGGACGGGACCAGCTGTGAAGGCTCTGGGGGAAGAAGCTCTGGAAGGTCGTCAAACGGGTTAGGCTCTGGCGTGCATGCAATGGGCTCAGGCGTTGGCGTGCAGGTGATGGGCTCTTGCTGGCCGTGGAGATCGGGCTGGATGTCTCCCACGGTGAATGAGGAACCACACACCCACAGCGTACGGGCAATGAATTTTACTAACGGGAGGTGGAGATCTCCCAACAACAGTCTCTGAGCGAGGGTATCGTCCATCCCACTCCAAAACTCATGTGTCAGGGACTCCTCGTCCCAATTAGAGTCCCGGAAAAGATGGAGATATATCTCCGCATATTCTTCCAGAGTCCGGCCATCTTGTGGGACACAGAGTTCGTAGTTCATTCCCTTCTTTTTTTTGTTATGGTCGATCGTTCTGTCAGGGTTTGTGCAGGTGCTGAAGACGAGGACACGAAAGCTTCAATATAAATGATTTAATACCAAAATGAAAACTTTCCAAACTTAAACATGAACAAAACTCCAGGAAATCAGAAACACACAACCATACGTAGACGACGATCGACAAACACTGGGAGAAAACACAGGGCTTAAATACACTTGAAATGATAGGATGATTAACTGAACACAGGTGATAAAACTGAACACAAACGAGGAGCGGGAAAACTTAACAGGACTAAACCAAAAACCACAAAGACAGGGGGAAACAAGATCTCAAAACATTAACAGAACACATCAAAACGTGACAGCTACAGCATTATATTATACAAGTATACATTTTTATACCTTTTTACTTGATTATTACATTTTTTATTTAAGGTTTATACATGCTCGCTTCCATGTTGGAGTTACTACTGGAGCTGCCAGTTTGCTAAGTTTCAAATGATTATTAAACGGCTAGCACAAACTATGCAAAAGCTGCTGCCCTGCCGGTGCACTCAGTGTCCGAATTCACTCACTAATATTCTTAATCTTCTGATTCTTAATACTGTGTGTCCTTCCTTACCTAGAGGATCCATGAGGGATCCTGTTTTGTCCTGAGCAGTAAAACTGCCCTCTGTTCTTCAGAAAAATCGAATTGTATCGTATTCAAGACAGTACTAAATCAAATATTTAAGTGCATTTTGTTATGAACCCTTTTTTTTTGTTAGAATAATAAACATTTGGCAGATTCTGCAAGGTGTGTGTAAACTTTTGATTGCAACTGTATACATAGATAGATATATACATACTGTACATACATATGCATATTTGTCTCTGGCCATCAGGAGGAAAAAGAACAGCTAAATGAATTCAAGACACACCTGGAGGGTCTCAACCGGAGAGCTAAGACCATTATCCAGCTCAAGCCGAGGAACACAGCTCACCCCGTCAAGGGCAAATTACCGTTCAGGCTGTTTGTGACTTCAAACAAATGGAGGTAAAGCAGAGACACTGAGTCACTTGTTGTTGTTTTTTTGCGTGTGTACTGTATGTGTACATGGGTAATAAAATAAACTGAATTATTCCTAGGGGCTCAATGAAGAACACAAACAACTCGTTGAACCGTGTGTTTATATGCTTTCCTATATTCCAGTCCCTCTTTCAAAAAATGGATGAAGTCACATGTGTGATCATGCTCTTGCTCACCATGGGTGTAATTCATGATCTGGCATGCCATGAATATCTTGCTATTACACAGGCTCAGCAATTAGCCTCACCCATTAATTTGTTCTTGCTCTTAGTCACTACAATTATATCCTCAAATGCAATCCACATTACCATAGTCACTTCAAACTTAATTAACATCCGTCATTTTTTTGGCCCAGATCACGGTACACAAAGGAGATGAGTGTGCCCTGGTGAACAACTCCCAACCATACAATTGGACAGTGCGAAACTCCAGTGGAAATGAAGCCACAGTACCATCCATCTGTTTCATTGTCCCTCCCACCAACAAAGAAGCTATGGATGTCAGCTCCGGGTAACACTAATCCTAATACTAGTGCACAAGACTAACCTCACTTGACTTCCCTTCCTTTAGTTGGCAGCACATTCAGATTCCACATACTTTTATCTATCGCTGTCTTTGACATCTGGGAGACGAGATGTGTGGTTTTCTTGTGATGTTGCAATATAAACCAAATCTTTTTGATTAGTAGTTTGGCTTTCCATCTTATCCTTTGATTTGTTTTTAACCTCAGTATGGATGCGAGTCTGCAAAAGCTGATGGTTCTTTGGCAAAGGCTGCATGTTGATATGAAGAGCCTGCTGTCCTGGCAGTACTACATGCGAGATATACTGCTTATCAACTCCTGGAATTTCATCATGGTAACTAGCACACACACCCCTTTTTAGATACGGTCAAAGACTTGATAAAAAATAGTAGAACTCAGGATTCACCTATATTAAAAGGCTGGTGCAAAATTAATAATAAATAAATGGCCTATACAAAAAATCATTATCATTTTGTGTAAATTACTGAAAAAGAAAATCAGTTTCAACAACAATATTACACTGCACAACAGTTTTTAGCATTGATAATAAAAAAGAAAAGTTTCTTAAGCACCAAATGAGCATATTAGAAAAGTTTATGAAGATTATGTGACACTAGGTGGCTAATGGCTGCTAAAATTTTGAATTGTAATGATATTTCGCAATATTAACGTTTTTGCTGTGTGTTTGATGTAATAAATGCAGCCTTGGTGAGCATAAGAGTCTTCTTTCAAAAACATAAAAGGTAGTGCATTTATTTTGAGTTTTGCTGAAGCTTACATTTAACAGTGTTATTAAATTATTATCAGTGTTTTTTAACTTTACCTTTAAGTAAGCATTATTTGCTACAAAAGTCTAAATGCACAATTAATTATTCAGTATCAGCCAATATATGTCTAATATCAATTGCTACGATAAATATAATCTCCAATATTGTCTTATAACTGATATAAATTGAAAGAACTCATTATTATATATTATTTAATTGTATGCAGAGGCATACGAACTGAAAAGTTGCATTCTAAACCTTATAAATTTACTCATGAATAGTAATCAGGTGACATTTTTTTCTAATTTTGTGTAGTTCAAGACTCTGAGAGTGGAGGAATACCGACTGACCCTGAAGAACCTGGAGCAGCACTATCAGGCCTTCATACGTGACAGTCAGGATTCTGAGCTCTTCGGTGCTGATGATCGCTTGCAAGCTGAGAACAGCTACAGCAAAGCCACTCAACACTATGATAACCTGCTACGCTCCGTTGAACAAGGTGGGTGCCCGATAAGGTTAGCTAGCTTGTTCAGATGTATAGAAACCATTCATCACTTTCACGGTTCAATGAAATTGCACAGCACACATACAAAGCCATCTTTGCCCCAGCAACACCCCTGTCACTGAGCACGGGTTTTTCTGCATGCTTGGAGCAACACAAAGGCATTATCACTTGTAGGAATTTCAAGATGAGGCTGGATAGGGCATTCTATCCAACTCCCATTATGACTGTGAGACTTATTTTTCAGAACCTGTTCTCATCCGAAAGGACAGCGCACTGGGTAAAGATCCGAGAGTGGATTTGTTAACAAACTGTGAATGATATGTCCATGTCACTGTTTGTTTCATACGTTCATGTGCATTTTGTTCAAAACCACATTGAGTCCAGGGATTTTTTAGCATGTTTTTAATTCATTTTTTCTCTTGTGTGAGGTCATCTTCACAGATTTTCTCACCATTTGACAGTTTGAAATGCAGTGTACTCACTTAAAAGTGTGCAAATTAACTTTAAGGCCTGAAACATTCTCTATGAAAGTTCTTGAATGCAAATGCTTCTATAGCTATGCAAGCTCGATTTCATGTGCCTATATATTGTATGGATACTGCATAGATATAATGTTATTAATGAAGAAGCATTCTTAGATGTGTGTGCTTTTGCTTTTTTCTCTGTATTTTTCCAATATTTAAGAGCATTTCTTGAGCTTTTTTAAAACAAAGTATTTCGATTATTTAGGGGAACAGGATGAGTCAGTGTGCAAGAGTTACATCACCCAGATAAAGGACCTGAGATTGAGACTGGAAGGCTGTGAGAACCGCACAGTGAACCGCCTCAGACAGATGGTAGACAAGGAGCCTCTCAAAGCCTGTTCACAGAGAGCCACTGAACAGAAGGTCTGCATAAACACTGTATTAAAATACATTATACCATTGAATCCATCAAGAAATGCCTTCAAATGTATATATACCACATGAAGAGCCTGTGTATGTCTACTGCGATCATTAAAATGTTTATTTTTAATTTATTGAAATCTTAATATATATGATTCAATGTCTAAATCCTTGTGTATTCTCACGTCGTCCTACAGAAAGTGCAGACTGAGTTGGAGGGTATAAAGAAAGACCTGGATAAGATGGTTGAGAAGAGTGAAGCAGTGCTGGCCACATCTCAGCAGTCCAGTTCAGCCCCTGTCCTGCGCTCAGAAATAGACATCACCCAGAAGAAGATGGAGCACGCCTACAGTCTTTCTTCTGTGTATCTCGACAAGTGAGTTTCAAGTCCATTTTTTATACATATGTACACTACAGAATGTATGTACATGTGTACAACATGAAATATTTTTTTACTTTTCCACACCTAGTCATCTTTTTGTCCTTCCCATTTAAAATTATGCTGATCCTATTATTTTTGTCCATAAAGGCTGAAGACCATTGACATGGTAATCCGCAGCACACAAGGAGCAGAAGACATTCTCAATAAATATGAGAACCAGTTGCGGGATGTGAACAAAGTTCCTGTTAATGAGAAAGAGATTGAGGCCACTCAAACACAGCTCCAGGTGCATTATCTCTCGCACAATATCCCAATTATGCATGAAATTGTTTACCAGTATAAGCTCAAATCATGCATGACCTCACAAACATTTTCATGTTCTGTCCTTCTTTTTTGACCCTAGAAACTGCGCTCAGAAGCGGAGGGAAAGCAAGCTACGTTTGACCGCCTGGAAGAGGAGCTTCAGAGGGCTACAGCGGTGACCGACCGTATGTCTCAGCTGCACAGTGAACGTGACATAGAGCTGGAGCACTACAGGCAGCTGGTGGGCAACCTGAAGGACCGCTGGCAGGCTGTGTTCGCTCAGATTGAGCTGAGGCAGAGAGAACTTGACCTTCTGAGCAGGCAGATGCAGACTTACAGACAGAGCTGGGACTGGCTCATCCGCTGGATAGCAGATGCCAAGCAGAGGCAGGACAAGCTCCATGCTTTGCCCATTGACAGCAAAACCCTTCAAGAGCAGCTGACCCAGGAGAAGGTATCTATCTATCTATCCATCCATCCATCTACCAGTCAATCTGAAATGCAGGGTTTTAATTAATTTTCTGTTCTCAGTGCGTTATATAAAGATTATCATATAATATTTTGCTAGAAAATCATGCTAATAATCTTTTTATTTAAGTCATGTCCATTATTTGTACAGAAACTGCTTGAGGAGATTGAGAAGAACAAGGACAAGGTGGATGAGTGCCAGAAATATGCTAAAGCATACATTGATGCCATAAAGGTGTGTTTGAATGCTGCCGCATACATATTTTACTCAAATCTAAATGATTTATGAGTAGCACTCTGACTGAATGTTCTCATCTAGGATTATGAGCTCCAGCTGGTGTCTTATAAAGCTCATGTGGAGCCAATCTCTTCCCCTCTGAAGAAGACCAAAATGGAGTCTGCATCTGATGACATCATTCAAGAGGTACCCTAGATATCTGATATCCACCTGTCTTTGGCTCTTAATCTGCTATATGCATTCATTTACATACTGTTATGCATAACTTATACTGTTTTACTTGGGCTTTTATTTCTTGATTGTCTTTGACATGCCAAGTAACTTCAAAAATATCTTTCAGTATGTGACTCTGAGAACACGCTACAGTGAGCTGATGACTCTTTCGACCCAGTATATTAAATTCATCATTGAGACACAGCGCCGCCTAGAGGATGAGATGGTAAGTATCAAAACCTAATGTCTTTGTATTCTAGGACTAACTTTAAATCACTAAATTGATCCTTTTGTAGTTTAATTTGTGGATGTATGGACACAAGCAATATGTATTTATTTCACTGTACAAACCATATGAGACACAGTTACACTTTTATCTTAAGCTAGTGACACAATAGTGAAGACAAAGTTCAAACATGCTATTTTTGGCCGTGTGTTAGAGGTTAAAGTTCTGGAAATCAAAAATGTAACAGATTGAGCTGCTCACCTAGGCCTTCATTAATATAAATGCTAGTGGTGCAGCACACTCCATTTCTTTCACAATGTATGTCTTTCATTATGTGTTTACTACTATGGAGGTGTTTTAATATCTCTTCCATTATAGTGAGCTGTCAGTTAGTATAGGTACCCTTCAGCCTGAAGCAAACTTAAAATATGCTGTTATCCTAAAAAAAAAGTTAGTGCATGGTGCAATGTACCAGTGATGCCACATTGTTTCACTAGTTTAATTTCCTGGTTGGATTCTGTCTGCTGCTTAGCCGCATTCTTACCCATCATTCCTTTGTGCACTATTTGTTGATTTTCCCTCTGAGTATGCTTCAGCCTGACTGTCAGCCCTTCTTCTGTAGCTGTTTTCTGCTCAATTTTGGTTTCCATTTTCCTTTCTAACCTTTACTTTCTTGTCTGCTTCTCTAAAATGCTTGCCAGTGCTTTATCATGATGAATGTTTGTCATGTGTGGGCGCTAAAGAGGTAAATTGTCCACAAAAATGCATGTTCATCCTTTTCCAGTCCCTTTGTTAATTACATTTGCATTTTTGCCATTGTTAAGAAATATGTTAAGTAAAATATGAACAAATATATGCATTAATATATATTATTGGATTTGTCAAAATCTACACTTTGGCATTCATCAGACCTATTTTTCTTCTTTTCCCCCTTATGGTCTAGCTAGCATTATTTAAACATTATTTAATAAGT
This sequence comes from Chrosomus eos, assembly GCA_036326025.1. Taxonomy (NCBI): domain Eukaryota; kingdom Metazoa; phylum Chordata; class Actinopteri; order Cypriniformes; family Leuciscidae; genus Chrosomus; species Chrosomus eos. Next base: position 30,614,237 of record CM070827.1, on the reverse strand, counting down.
CTCATTCTTTCTTTGCTGCATCACTAAGCGATTCTGTTGTAGGCATGATAATACGATGAATATACATTTTCAAATATTCTTTCTTCATTGAGCCTTTATAATAATAATTTATGTAATTTATTAAAAGGTTAAATTTCCATATTTTGTTCAAAAGGGAATCCAAAACACATTCTGTAACCCTTTTCACTCTAATGTAAAATATATTAAAAACCACAAATCTTCAGTCTCCAAAATGACAGGGTAGAGTTTTAAAGTTTTTATTCATTTAAAAAATGTATCCAGTGATAACACCTCATTAGCATGAAACCATTCGATATTCCAGCTGTAGTGGTGTTTTGTGAAGTGATTGTGTCTCATTTTGTGTACCATACATTGTGACTTTATACAATCCTTAATAAAATAACTACATAAGTTGTTTTTCTGTTTAGCATAACACCCTGTTGCTTTGTCCATGTACTTGCATTCGCATGTACGTACATGGACTTATAATATCTAACACTTAAATATTTAACTTTGTTTCTATTTCCCCTACTATTTACCTTCACTAATACAGAAAGCTGCTGAAAAACTTAAGGAAGAAGATAGAAAAAAGCTGGCCGAGATGCAGGCCGAGCTAGAAAAGCAAAGGCAGTTAGCTGAATCTCACTCAAAAGCTATTGCTAAAGCAGAACAAGAGGCGAATGAGCTGAAGACGAAGATGAAAGATGAAGTCAGCAAACGACAGGATGTCGCGGTCGATGCTGAGAAACAGAAGCACAATATCCAACGAGAACTTCAGGAGCTCAAAAGCCTTTCTGAGCAGGAAATCAAGTCTAAGACTCAACAGGTAGAGGAAGCCCTCCACAGCCGGACCAGAATTGAAGAAGAAATCCATATAATCCGACTACAGCTAGAGACGACGATGAAACAAAAAAACACTGCTCAAACAGAGCTTCAACAGCTCAGGGAAAAAGCTGCAGATGCCGAAAAACTTCGAAAGGCAGCACAGGATGAGGCAGAGAAGCTTCGGAAGCAAGTTGCCGAAGAGTCTCAGAAGAAACGCCAGGCAGAAGAGGAGCTTAAACTGAAATCAGAGGCAGAAAGGGAGGCTGCCAAAGAGAAGAAAAGGGCCCTTGAAGATCTTGAGAAGTTCAAACTTCAAGCTGAGGAAGCTGAAAGGCACATGAAGCAAGCAGAGCTGGAAAAGCAAAGACAGATTCAAGTGGTAGAGGAAGTGGCAAAGAAGACTGCAGCCACTCAGCTTGAGAGTAAACAAATATCAGTGACAGCAAAACTGGAAGAATCACTCAAACATGAGCAAGTGATGGTCATTCAACTGCAGGAGGAGGCAGAACATCTCAAAAAGCAGCAAGCTGAAGCACATAAGGCAAGAGAGCAGGCAGAGAAGGAGCTAGAAACATGGAGACAGAAGGCTAATGAAGCTCTCCGGCTCCGGCTCCAGGCTGAAGAAGAGGCCAATAAGAAAACTACAGCCCAGGAGGAAGCTGAGAAACAGAAGGAGGAAGCCAAACGGGAAGCAAAGAAGAGAGGAAAAGCTGAGGAGACTGCCCTTAAACAGAAAGAGATTGCCGAAAAGGAACTGGAGAACCAAATGAAGATGGCTGAAGAAACAGCTAAACAGAAGCTTGCAGCAGAGCAAGAGCTTATTAGGTTAAGAGCAGATTTTGAGCATGCTGAACAACAAAGAACTGTCTTGGATGATGAGCTCCAGCGTCTCAAAAATGATGTCAATGCCGCTGTTAAACAGAAGAAGGAGCTTGAGGAGGAACTGGTCAAAGTTAGGAAGGAGATGGAAGTTCTACTACAGGTAAAATCCAAAGCTGAGAAAGAGTCTTTGTCAAACACTGAAAAGAGCAAACAACTACTTGAATCTGAGGCTGCCAAGATGAGGGAACTGGCTGAGGAGGCAACTAAACTGAGGTCAGTTGCAGAAGAAGCAAAGAAACAGAGGCAAATTGCAGAAGAAGAAGCTGCCCGTCAGAGAACAGAGGCTGAGAAGATCCTCAAAGAAAAGTTAGCTGCTATCAACGAGGCAACCCGTCTAAAGACTGAGGCTGAGATCGCTTTGAAAGAGAAGGAGGCTGAAAATGACCACTTAAAGAGAAAAGCCGAAGACGAGGCCTACCAGAGGAAAGTTCTTGAAGATCAAGCGGCTCAGCACAAGCAAGCAATTGCAGAAAAGATTGATCAGCTCAAGAAGTCTTCAGACACTGAGCTCGACAGGCAAAAGAAAATCGTAGAAGAAACCTTGAAGCAGAGGAAAGTGGTGGAGGAGGAGATCCACATTCTCAAACTCAATTTCGAAAAGGCTTCAACTGGCAAACAGGACCTTGAACTTGAGCTTAACAAACTGAAGGGCATCTCAGAGGAGACACAGAAGAGCAAAGCGAAGGCTGAGGAAGAAGCAGAGAAATTCCGAAAACTTGCTTTGGAAGAGGAGAAAAAAAGGAAAGAGGCAGAGGCCAAGGTGAAAAAAATCCAAGCTGCAGAAGAAGAGGCAGCTAGACAACACAAAGCTGCTCAAGAGGAGGTTGAGCGTCTAATAAAGAGAGCAGAAGATGCCAAAAAGCAGAAAGAGATTGCAGAGAAAGAAGCTGAGAGACAGATCATTTTAGTCAAAGAGGCTGCACAGAAGTGCTCTGCTGCTGAACAGAAAGCCCAAAATGTTCTTCTCCAGCAAAATAAAGACAGCATGGCGCAGGATAATCTCAAGGAAGAGTTTGAAAAAGCAAAGAAACTGGCACAAGATGCAGAAAAGGCTAAAGACAAGGTTGAGAAAGAGGCTGCCTTGTTACAGAAGAAAGCAGAGGAAGCTGAACGTCAAAAGCAGGCAGCTGAGACTGAAGCTGCCAAACAGGCCAAAGCCCAGGAAGATGCTGAAAAACTGAGGAAGGAAGCTGAAAAGGAAGCTTCCCGGCGGGCTGAGGCAGAGGCTGCTGCTTTAAAACAAAAACAAGAGGCTGATGCTGAAATGGCCAAGTACAAAAAGCTTGCAGAAAAGACCCTGAAGCAGAAGTCTTCGGTTGAGGAGGAGTTAGTGAAGGTTAAATTGCAACTTGATGAGACAGACAAACAGAAATCTATCCTTGATGATGAACTTAAGCGACTCAAACAAGAGGTCAGTGATTCTATGAAGCAGAAGGCTCAAGTAGAGGATGAGCTCTCTAAAGTTAAGATTCAGATGGAGGACTTACTAAAACTGAAACTTAAAATTGAACAGGAAAACCAAAAGCTTATGAAGAAAGATAAAGACAACACAAAGAAACTCCTCGAGGAAGAGGCTGAGAACATGAAAAAACTGGCAGAGGAGGCAGCACGGCTTAACATTGAGGCTCAAGAAGCTGCAAGATTACGACAAATTGCAGAGTCAGATCTTGCCAAACAGAGGGAACTGGCTGATAAGATGCTGGAAGAGAAAAAGCAGGCCATTCTTGAGGCGACAAAACTGAAGGCTGAAGCCGAAAAGCTCCAGAAACAAAAAGATCAGGCACAGGTAGAGGCTCAAAAGCTGTTAGAGGCCAAAAAGGAGATGCAGCAGCGTCTGGAGCAGGAGACTGAAGGTTTCCAGAAATCTTTAGAGGCTGAACGCAAGCGACAATTAGAGATTACCGCAGAGGCTGAGAAACTAAAGATCAAGGTGACGCAGCTAAGTGATGCTCAGTCAAAAGCGGAGGAGGAAGCCAAAAAATTCAAGAAACAAGCTGATGAAATCAAAACCCGTCTGCTAGACACTGAAAAACAGACTTCCGAAAAATACACTGTTGTTGAGAAACTGGAAGTACAGAGACTGCAGAGCAAAAAAGAGGCTGATGATCTGCATAAGGCAATTGCAGAGCTTGAGAAAGAAAAGGAGAAATTGAAAAAAGAGGCTGCTGACTTACAAAAACAATCAAAAGAGGTATTGTGTTATATATTGTAGTACTGCAGTCTAGTGTTTTATATATTAGCCTTAAACACCTTAATTAACAATTAACAGTTTTATACAATTTCTGAACCTTTGTTCATGTACATTGCATGTTACCAGTCTCAGTGATAACAAAACCTGCAATTGTCATGAGCAAATTTGTTCTGGTCCCCTTTAACAATAGTGTCCATAATGTATTTATTTAGTTTGCAATTATGTTGTGCAGCCTATTTGCACATTGTTGGTATCACTATTTATTTTAAAATATTTTCTATTGTCTGTAACTTGAGCACTATAATTTCCCTCAAATATCCATATTTACCTATTAATTCAACAATGAACTAAATATATTTCATCTTTTAGATTTTAGTGTACCTTTAATTAATATCTATTTTAGCATACTGTGAAGTTGTCATATTTACATAATGTATTGTATTCTTTTGATTCTGTGATTACAGTGAAATGCTATCATTTACTTGCTTCTTCTGTGGAACTCAAACTAAGATAATATGAAGAATCTCTCTGTTTTTCCTATGCAATGAAAGTCAATGGGCTCCAATATTATTTTCACCCCCTTTGACATTCATTGTATGGACATAAACAGTTAAAACAAATATTTTGTGCTCTGCAGAATAAAATAAGTTAGGTTTGTGATTACATGGGTGTGAGTAAATTATGACAAAGTTTTCATTTGTGGGTAAATATAACTTTAAGATATGCATGTAGTTAATTGTCATTTCAATGATCACTATAACCACAGAATCAAATAGACACAATACACTATATAAATGTGACATCACAGCATACAACAGAGATTAATTAAAAAGTACACTGACAGGCGCAAGTTATGCTGTAATTATATAAGAAAAAATATAACTGCATCTTAAAATGCTAAATTCTCTGTTCTATAAATATATTCTATTGAGTTGTGCAGTAATATTTTTCATTTTACAGTGATTTCCATGCCATGCATTTAATTAATTGTTTTATGCTGTTTTATCACAGATGGCCAATGTACAACAAGAACAGTTACAGCAGGAAAAGACTATCCTCCAGCAGACTTTCTTCGCAGAAAAAGAGACACTGCTGAAGAAGGAGAAAGCCATTGAAGCAGAGAAAAAGAAGCTGGAGAAGCAATTTGAAGATGAAGTAAAGAAGGCTGAAGCACTTAAAGATGAACAGGAGCGTCAGAAAAAACAATTGGAGGAGGAGAGAAAGAAACTTCAGTCTGCCATGGATGCTGCCATCAAAAAGCAAAAGGATGCAGAGGAAGAGATGAATGCCAAGCAAAAAGAAATGAAAGAGCTTGAAAAGAAAAGAATTGACAAGAGAAGCTTCTGGCAGAGGAAAACAAGAACTTGCGAGAAAAACTCCAGCTGCTTCAGAGTTCACAAAAGCCATCCCACACCAAGGAGATTGAAATTCAAACTGACAAAGTCCCTGAAAAAGATTTAGTTCAAATGACAATGGCAGAAACAACAAAGAAGGTCCTAAATGGCTCTACAGAAGTGGATGGTGTGAAAAAAGATGTACCCTTGGCTTTTGATGGAATCAGAGAGAAGGTGCCTGCAAACAGACTTCATGAGATTGGTGTGCTCAGCAAAAAAGAATTTGACAAGCTTAAGAAAGGCAAAACAACTGTCGAAGAGCTTTCTAAGAATGACAAGGTCAAGATGTGCCTAAAAGGTAAAGATTGCATCGGTGGTGTAATAGTTGATCCCAACCAGAAAATGAGCATCTATCAAGCTTTGAAGGACAAGAAGATTACACAAAGCACAGCTATGATGCTTCTTGAAGCCCAAGCTGCATCTGGTTACATAATTGACCCCATTAAGAACAGAAGACTCTCTGTAAGCGAAGCTGTGAAAGATACCTTGATTGGACCTGAGTTGCACACCAAGTTGTTATCGGCCGAAAGGGCCGCCACAGGATTCAAAGATCCATTTACTGGAGATAAAATCTCACTGTTTGAAGCAATGAAAAAAGGTTTGATTGCAGAGGACCAGGCCACAAAACTTATTGATTCTCAATATGCAACTGGTGGGATAGTTGATCCTGTCAATAGTCACCGTGTAACAGTCCAAATGGCATGCACACAAGGTCAACTTGATGATGATCTAAGCAAAATTCTGTCCAGCTGTCCTGCTGACAAAAAAACATTCATTGATCCCAACACTCAGGATTGCCTCACTTATTGTGAGTTACTGGAACGATGCAAATCAGATCCTGAGACAGGCATTCCATTACTGCCAATCACAGAACTTGCAGCCCAAATTGAAAAAACTTATACTGATGAGGAAACTAAAGATGTATTTAGTAAGGCAAACCTAACAGTTCTATTTGGAAGATTCAAAGGAAAGACTGTCACGATCTGGGAGGTCATAAACTCTGAGTACTTCACTGAAGATCAGAGAAAGGATCTTATCCGTCAATACAAGACAGGAAAAATTACCGTTGAAAAAATTATTAGAATTGTAATAACTGTTGTAGAGGACAAGGAAAGCAAGAAGGAGCCTGCATTTGATGGTTTGAGATCATCAGTTCCAGCTTCTGAACTTCTGGAAGCAAAGGTTATTAATAAAGATTTGTTCAACAAATTACACAATGGAAAAGCTACTCTTAAAGAGGTCTCTGAGCTTGAACCTGTCAAGAAAGCCCTAAAGGGGATACACTGTATTGCTGGAGTGCAGATTGAGTCAACTTCTGAAAAGATGTCTTTCTACGAAGCCATGAAGAAGGGCTTGCTCGGAACAGAGCCTGCACTAAACCTTCTGGAGGCCCAGGCTGGAACAGGCTTCATAATTGATCCAGTGAAAAATCAAAAGCTCACAGTTGATGAAGCAGTCAAAAGTGGTGTTGTTGGCCCAGAGCTGCATGAGAAATTGTTGTCTGCAGAAAGAGCTGTTTGTGGTTTCAAAGATCCATATACTGGAAAAACTGTATCCTGTTTGAAGCAATGCAAAAAGATCTCATTAAGAAAGACCAAGGTGTCCGTCTGTTGGAAGCTCAACTGGCAACTGGAGGAATTATTGATCCTGAGAAAAGTTACCGCATCACTCCAGATATTGCATATAAACGTGGATACCTAAATGAGAAGATGAATGAAGACTTAAGCAGCCCATCAGTCTCCAATACAGTATTCATTGACCCAAACACACAAGAAAATGTCACTTATGCTGAACTGCTGAAAAGATGCATCACTGATAAGCAGACTGGTCTTCCATTGCTTCCACTATCTGAAAAGGCAGTCAAGTCAAAAGAAATAGAACCAGTTTCTGATATGCAAACTAAAGAGACCTTGAGCCATGCTACAGTTGAGTTGCACAGTGGAGTTTTTAAAGGAAGAAAAGTCACCATTTGGGAGATTATCAACTCTGAATATTTCACAGAGGAACAAAGGATTGAATTTATCCGGCAATATAGATCAGGAATAATCACAATTGAAAAACTGATCAAGATTGTGATCACTACAGTGGATGAAAAAGAAATTAAGAGACAGGGCGACTTTGATGGTTTTAGAGGACCTGTAACGGCCAGTTCCTTGCTTGAATCTAAAATCATTGACAAAGACACCTATGACAAAATCCAACAAGGAAAAAAGAAACCTGCAGAAGTTAGTGACTCCATCAAACGCTACTTGCAAGGTTCTGATTGTATTACTGGGGTATTTTTGGAAAAAACAAAGGAAAAGCTCAGCATTTACCAAGCAATGAAGCAGAAACTACTGACATCAAACACGGTGCTTCTCTGCTGGAAGCTCAGGCAGCTACTGGCTACATAGTTGATCCTATCAGGAATGAGAAGTTTACAGTGGATGATGCTGTTAAGACTGGCATTGTTGGTCCAGAGCTTCATGAAAAACTGCTTTCAGCAGAGAAAGCTGTTACTGGTTACAAAGATCCATACACTGGTAATAAGATCTCTCTTTTTCAAGCAATGCAAAAACAGCTTGTTCTTAGAGAACATGCTATACCTCTTCTAGATGCTCAGGAGGCCACTGGAGGTATAATTGATCCAGTAAATAGCCATCGACTTCCTAGTGATATAGCCATTCAGCGTGGCTTCTTCAGCAAGCAATTAGCCAAATCTTTTAAAGACCCCACAGATGATATCAAAGGTTTCACTGACCCAAACAAAGATGAGAATATCACATACAAACAACTGAAAGAGAGATGTATGGCCGATCCAGAATTTGGAATTGCCCTGTTACCACTTTCTAAAGCCCAGACTCCAGAGCAAGCTGAAAAATCATATGTTTACACTGAGGAACAAGCACAGACAGACTTGGCTAATACCCAAATAGACATACCACATGAAAGTTTTGCTGGAAAAACAAGTGAACTTATGGGAAGTCATGAAATCAGATTTGCTGCCAGAAGAGGAAAAACAAAGACTCCTTGAACAGTATCGCTCAGGCAAAATCACAAAAGAGAGAATGATCATTATTATAATTGAAATCATTGAACAAAAAGAGATCATCAAGACTGAGCAGAGTATGTCATGTGATGTAATCAGACGCCGGGTTACTATTGATGAACTTTACAGAGCTCGTATTATAGACCTTGAAACTTACAATCTGCTCAAACAAGGCAAGAAAACAATCCGGGAAGTTATGGAGATGGCAAGTGTGAAAAACTATCTCTTTGGAACAGGCAGCATTGCTGGAGTACTCTCAGATAACTATGCTAAGGTTAGCATCTACCAAGCCATGAAGAGAGGTCTCATTAAACCTGACATTGCCATTGATCTGTTGGAGGCACAAGCAGCGACAGGATTCATCACTGACCCTGTGAAAGATGAATTGTTGACAGTTGATGAGGCCGTCCGGAAGGGTCTTGTTGGCCCAGAGATCCATGACAAACTCTTGTCTGCTGAGAGAGCAGTCACAGGTTATAAGGATCCCTACAGCGGTAAGGTTATTTCTCTATTCCAAGCAATGAAAAAGGACCTTGTTCCTGAGGATTATGCTATGAAGCTTTTGGAGGCCCAGGTAGCAACAGGTGGCCTCATGGATCCTGAGTACTACTTCCACCTCCCAATTGATGTCGCCATGCAGCGTGGTTACATGAACAAAGAAACCAGTGAGAGGATATCTGATCCAAGTGGAGATGTCAAACAGTTTATAGATCCAACAACAGATGAAAAGCTGTCTTATGCCCTACTTCTCAAAAGATGCAAGGTTGATAAAGAGAGTGGCTTACGATTATTGTCTCTGGCGGACAAGAGACTTCTATTTAAGGGCCTTAGAAAACAAATCACTCCAGAGGAGTTGTTGCGCTCCCAAATTATTGATCAGAAGACCTACACAGCACTCATGGAGGGTACCATTTCTGTTGAGGACCTCAGTAAAGATCTAAAGAAATATCTTGAAGGCATCAGCTCTATTGCAGGCGTGTTTGTAGAGGCTACAAAAGATCGACTTTCAGTCTACCAAGCCATGAAGAAGAACATGATCAGACCAGGCACTGCCTTTGAACTTTTGGAGGCCCAAGCAGCTACTGGGTATGTGATTGATCCAATCAAAAATCTCAAAATAAATGTCCACGAAGCTGTGAAAATGGGAGTAGTAGGACCAGAATTTAAAGACAAGCTTCTCTCTGCTGAACGAGCTGTGACTGGATACAAAGATCCATACTCTGGCAAGGTGATCTCCCTGTTCCAGGCTATGAAGAAAGGTCTTATTCTGAAAGACCATGGTATTCGTCTGCTCGAGGCTCAAATAGCCACCGGTGGAATCATTGATCCTGAAGAGAGTCATCGACTTCCTGTTGAAATGGCCTACAAGCGGGGTCTATTTGATGAGGAAATGAATGGTATTCTCACTGATCCCTCTGATGACACTAAGGGGTTCTTTGATCCAAACACAGAGGAGAATTTAACTTACCTCCAGCTGATGGACCGCTGTATAACAGACCCTGAAACTGGACTTTCTCTATTACTGATGAAAGAAAAGAAACGGGAAAGAAAGACGTCCTCTAAGTCCTCAGTCCGCAAACGTAGAGTTGTTATCGTAGATCCAGAAACAGGAAAAGAGATGTCTGTGTATGAGGCATACCGCAAGGGACTCATTGACCATCAAACATATATTGAACTTGCAGAGCAAGAGTGTGAATGGGAAGAAATTACCACCTCCTCATCAGATGGTGTTGTCAAGTCTATGATCATTGACAGAAGGTCTGGACGGCAGTATGACATTGATGATGCAATCTCCAAGGGCCTCATTGACCAGTCTGCTTTGGACCAGTACCGTGCTGGTACCCTTTCTATCACTGAATTTGCTGACATGCTCTCTGGCAATATGAGTGGCTTCAGATCCGTTCATCTTCCTTTGGGTCCAACTCATCCTATCCCATGAGTCCAATTCCCTCCATAAAGACACCAGCTACAACCTGGACTGATCCAACTGACGAAACTGGACCAGTGGCTGGAATCTTAGATACAGATACTTTGGAAAAGGTGTCAGTTACGGAGGCTATGCATCGGAATCTAGTTGACAACATCACTGGTCAAAGACTACTAGAAGCACAAGCATGCACAGGGGGAATTATTGACCCAAACTCGGGAGAGAAATTCTCTGTTGCTGATGCTATGAACAAAGGGCTGGTGGACAAGATCATGGTTGATCGTATCAACCTAGCACAGAAAGCTTTTCAGGGATTTGAAGATCCAAGAACCAAAACCAAAATGTCTGCCTCTCAAGCCTTAAAGAAGGGTTGGCTCTACTACGAAGCTGGCCAACGTTTCCTTGAAGTCCAGTACCTAACAGGCGGTTTGATTGAACCAGATGTTACTGGAAGAGTATCTCTGGATGATGCTGTTAAGAAGGGCAATCTAGATGCACGCACTGCACAGAAACTAAGAGATGTCAGTGGATATTCCAAATACCTTACCTGCCCCAAAACAAAACTCAAGATCTCATACAAGGATGCCATGGACAGAAGTATGATAGAGGAAGGATCTGGCCTGAGGTTGCTAGAAGCGTCCTCCCAGTCCAGTAAAGGTCTTTACAGCCCATATAGCATCAGTGGCTCTGGATCAACTTCAGGGTCTAGGTCTGGATCCAGAACTGGTTCAAGATCAGGCTCTAGAAGGGGAAGTTTTGATGCTACAGGCTCAGGTTTCTCCATGGGTTTTTCTTCAACCTACAGCCCCACTAGCTATGGCCGCCGTTATGATTCAGGGGCACATGGTGGACTGCAGATGGATGAGCTAAAGCAAGCCCTTACAGCTTTAGCATCAGGCAGGAACTGTTGCTATGATGAAAAGAGAATATTTACATCATCACAAACTCAATCCTATGTAGTTGCTTAATTTATGTACACAAAAAGGACATTTATCCTGCTCTGCATGATATTGCTAATGGGCTTTTTTTTATTCATGGGGATAATATTGCTATAGAAGACTGGCTTTAATATTTTATTTCATTTTTATATATTTAGTTTAATATACATATGTTTGTCACTTTTTTTCTCTCTCTTAATTTTTCACATGACAATAGGAAACTATCATATACAGTATTTTTCTGCACACCATTCATGGCAGAATCATAATCATATATTTTTTATATTTAATCCTTTCAATTTTTAGCAGTGTTAAATACTCTCTTTTTGTATTGTTATTTTTTTCATGTACCTTGTACATTGGCACATGAATTATACTGAGAAGTTTCAAGAATGTATAGATTTCTCGAAGAGGATATGGTAATGCTTCAGATGAGATGTAAAAGTTATTTGTTATATATTTTTGTGTAAAGATCCCTTGGGTATCTGTACACCTCTGAATATTTAAGCCAGCATGGTAAAAAAAAAGGAGAAGGAGGAGGAGGGGGGGGGCGTGCTGTTGACTATCTGCAGAGTGGAATAAAGTCCATTTGGACACTTATGATTGGGAGCATGCCAATAAACAAAACATTAGCGCACTGCCATGGCCATATCAAACAGGGTTTGACTTTCTGTAGAAAGTCATTCTCTCCTCATTATTGAAAACTAGAAAAGAATAAACTTTGTGCTATGCAGTCTAACCAGATAAGGTGAAATGGATTTACCCGTCCTATAGTCATCTTAAAAACAGAATATCATTACAGAATTTCCCACAAATCACTCTAAAGATGACAGAGAAAAATCTTTAAAAGCATAAGTGACTCACATCCCAACTTCCCACAATCCCACAAAGTCTCATTTAAAGGGACCTCACTTGCGCCTTAACCTTGTGTGACGTCTGCATTAACTTGTAAATGTAATGTGCACCCTCTTGAAAAATAAAGCCTAAATACGATAATAATGTTTCACTGCAGATTATATTATTATACAGATGTAAAATTTGTAATGTTTATTGTAGCATAAAAGTGTTATATTGTCTTGGGACACTCCCTTCTATGTTACAATGTCCTTTTAAATATTAACTAACCTGGCCAATAATGTCAATTCAAAGACCTGCTTTTATTTTTGTTTTTGCAGAAAAGCTCATGCACTGTGTAGTTATCAAATGAAATACTCTTAATATTATAATGATATCAATTATGGTCTCATTTTTTTTATAAGTAGATGCGTCTTTCTGAGAGGGCACTATATCTACAGAATTGCATAGTTACTGACACCAGACAATAGATTTTACAGAAACCGAGGTATTAATGTTTATGTAGACTTGAAGACATGGTTAATGATTTTTGTCAAATGCCATAAAATACTTAAGATTTATAGAATACAATAAAGCAATTAGCAGAAAAAACCTGGAACCTTGAATATGCTCAGTCTACCTCTTCTTTAAATTCATGTCCCCATTGTTATAGTAACTAACTTAGTTTTGAATCATCAATTAGCTCCATATCTTGCACTGCCACTTGAGCTCCACTTGTGTGTTTAGAGAATATGGAATGGATCGCTCCTTTCAAAAGAATCACATTGTGATCTTTCAACCAACATACATGTTCCACTACCTTTGTTTATGCTCCATATAAGAATTGTTCGATTTATTTGGTTGAATAGAATTAAAACGCTAATGGTCTAGTCAGCTGATATTCACCCATATTGGTCAATTTTAACACTAAATCTGAAGAGTTTTGGTGTAGTACTATTAACGTTGGAATGCTAACCCACTGTAAATCAGTTTCTGCATAATAATATCTTGTGTGTTGGTATAATGATGTAGGCCTATTTGACAAGCATTACAAATAATTTAATATTGATCTTTGACCTGATTGTAGATGTGTACAAAAACAAGGACTCTACAAATTATGACATATCTAAAATTGTAGTCATGTAATCAGAAACTTAGAAAGGCACAAAAAGAAAATCTGTTTTAGTCTCTCTGATGCAATGTTTTTTTTAGTAGTTTTTTTTAGACTTTTGGTTCACTGTACTGTAAATCATAATACTTCAGTTTTAGTTATATTTTCCTACGTTATATCCTCTGCTTTTATGTTCTACTAACATGATTTAAATGATGCAATATGATCAGTTATACTCAGCAAAACACTTTTAAAGGAAGCTTTTTGAGGCACTAAAAGGTATATTTGAAACTGTTCTGATATTAAATGCATGATGTGAGTATGAAATGTTAATATCCTATTGTAAATAAACATTAAATATCTGCTGTACAATGTCAGTTTACCCATGTGTCAACTCTTTGGGAAAAATGTCTACCATTTGCATTCAAACTAAATTAAAGTAGCATTACAAATGTATTAATTAAAGTTAGTTATATCTTAACATAAGGGTTTAAATCAGCGCATAATTTATGAATCTTTAAAAACCATTAACTTTAATTGCGTAGCGTAAGAGAGAGGTTATGTCATGCTATGACAGGTTTTGTAATGTGTTAGAAACTCCCTCAAGCTATTCACACACGCTCAATTTGCATAATCAAGAAAATGCTTGAAAGGTGACAAAAGTTTGGGGCTTTCAGTCAAAGAGGTTTACAAACTACATTGCATATATTAATAAATTGAATATTAATGTATTCCATCTTTGTTTTTTTAATGAGCAGAATTTTACATTTTTAGTTGTGAGTTTGGAAACAGTTATGAACTCAACTACTTGGTGAAAATCTAAATAATTCTAAACAGAATATTTAGAAGAAAGAAATGTAGCATTTTTAATCACTGTAAATGTGCAAGACTGAGGTGTTTCACAGCATGAAAAATGCTTAATTCTCACTTATTCATTTAAAAAAAAAAAACAATATTTGCATACAATCAAGAAAACCAACATGGCCGACTGAGCCAAAAGAAACCGGTAAATTAAGGTTAATTTCATAATTACCTTGTCACCAAAACATTATGATTAAATGGTGGCATTTATGATTATTTACACGTCGGGTGTGTATTTGATTAGTTAACTATCTCTGAGCTTTGCCAAAATATTTAAAGTATAGGCTACTAGCTCTATCTCCACCTAACCTTACGAAAACCCTTCTAACTGTCAAAGTTTTGTTTCCTTCTAACTGTTTTTGTCAAAGTAAAGATTACAGTTATTTTCTTTACAGGTTTGGATGCATTAAAAACACAATGTCATCGCATCATTTAGTCAGAACAAGCTATTAAGCACACCCAAAACAACTTTATCTTTACTGAAACTGAATTACACAGTACAAAACTATCTTGAACGTTACATTTAAATGACCTAAAGCACGTGGCCACCCGAATACTACACACCTATATGCTAGAGCATTTCACCAATTTGATCCCAGTTAGGACAGGCAGTGATGATGGGAGATGAGGTGTGGTTTGTATCCATCTGTAAATAGTAAGTAGTATTCATATTTTAAGTGCGGCTTATTTCTATATGAACATCGCTTTGTACACTGTTGTCATGCTGCAAAAAGAAAATATCTCATTCTTTTTAAAATGTTTGTCACTTCTTTACAGTGAAACAAGGTTTAAGATTAAAGTGTAGAATAAAAATATAGGCACTATTCATAAAATAATTGATATCATTGTAGTATTGTATGACTGAGCACCAGACTCTCTCTCATCCCTCATTCACACGTCTACATCATGCATTTCTTTATATTCTGAATAACTGGATATAAAAAAACAGAAACTCTGTCAAAGCTACCAGTGAGCTGCAACTGATGAAAACATGCAAATAGAAAAAAAAAACACCAGCAAATTAAGAAAACATCATCAATTTGATTACACATGTGCTGCAAATACTCACAATGTTAACAAACACGCTGCAAATAGCAAAAATGTTTCAGCAAGGGGGATGCCATCCGTCCCTCAAGTCGAACCCTGGTTAGAGCACTAATTAATGTTAATAAATGAGATCTTATTGTAAAGTGTAAAATTTCAAGGCATCATTTCCCAAAATGTTTTCCTCCTCCTCCTAAGAGTCACATCACTTTAGGTGCTCTTTCTCATGCTGTTGACTTCCTGTTATTCAGGACATTATGGGTGTCTGTCAAGATAAGAACAATGAACAAAAAATGTGATGCATTATCCATCTGGGAGTGCAGTAAATTAGTGAGTTTAGGAATAAGGAAAATAGAAATGTTATGCTATGTAGAAATGTGTCATTTTGCCGGCTTTACCGAGTTATCACAGTTGAAATCAATTGGTTTTATTGCGTATATGCTAGAAACCCCAGAGGAGCACACAGACCTGAATGGCATGATAATTGTTTTTAGGATTAGGAGTGACTCATTTTGAAAAGTTTCCCTGAGTGTTTCTGATTCTGGGTGGGTATGATTCATTTTTACTGCAAAATATATTAATGAATTAAACATGGTATGGACGAATGGGTAACGCTTCCTTTTACAGTACAGTACTTACAGTATACTCACCTAGAATGTACTGGCTAATATAAGGTAAGTACATGGAACAGGGGTAGGTTCAGGGTTAGTACTAGTTATTACCCAGTAATTGTAGTTACTAAAATAAGTACATAGTATTTACATGGGTAACTGGAGTGTAAAAGGAAGCGTTACCGACAAATGTTTAAATGCTCTAACACAGACATTGATGGCCAACGCGTCTGTGTATAATGCCACAGGTTTCTCATTGAAATCAATGGAGTAACCCGCGCTTCGAAAAATGACGCTAAATGGATGCCTTACCTTGTATAGGGATACCTTAAAGGGATTACTCTACTGGTTTTTCATATTAAACTATGTTATTCCCTTAACTAAGACGAGTTGATACATACCTCTCTCGTCTCAGTTCGTGCACTAAATCGCTGTCTTGCCGCGAACCTTTGTTAGATCTTATCTCAGCCCTGTTCATTCAATACGTGCCAAGAAGAGAAGCGACCAAACACCTCCACGTTTTCCCTATTTAAATACAGTTACTAGAGTAGTGTAACTCGACCAAGAACGGTGAAACAAAATAAAACGTTGTGCTTTTCTAAGCGTGTAAAATGGATAACTATATTGTATGACAGAATACCATAGCAAGTGCTTGGGAGCAGTTCGACTCGGCGCAGTAATATCATCTCTCGTGAAAAGTCCGCTCCCGTTGAAATGAGAGGAAGGAGGAGAGGGAGCGGGGGGAGAGGACTTTTCACGAGAGATGATATTACTGCGCAGAGTCGAAGTTCTCCCAACCACTTGCTGGTTATAGGATTTTATTTTACTTTATCTTATGGTGATAATTGTCGACTACGCCACCCTGAATCGATCAGGGAAAATCTAACTAACCCAGCAATTGATATCGGTCACACAGGTTGTGTGTGCCAGGAAGGTCAGAGACACGAGTACACAAAAATATATAAATGGTCTTTATTGACGTACAAAAATATTCTTTAAAAATAGTAAATTGTTAAAAGAGCGCACAGCGCTAGATGTACAGTTTAATAACAATTAACAAGAGAAGTAATATATACACAGCGGGCAATATATAATGGCCACATCAGCAGTCCTCTACCCACGAGGGTAGGAGGAGCAGCAAAAAGATTTACAGATCTTAATTCACAGGTTATACAAACAAACTATTATACCAATCCACCAGCAAGAGTCTGCCAGCGGAAGGACCACTTAATGGCTTTTCCAAAAGCGCAATCCTACTCACGCACACACACACACACACACACAACACCACAACCAACCACCACACACCATACACCAGCGCAGTCTCATCCCAAGAAGTATTACTGACGTCTTGGGACGTCTTTTGACCATACGTCAATATCCGCCTTTTTAGGGTACCCACATTAAACGTCGGTTAGATGACGTTATCGGATCCTAACTCTACCCCAGACCTAAACCTACCCCTAACACCCTAAACTGATGTTAAAGGTAAAGTGTCAGTTGTATGACGTCCCAGGATCGTCATATAACCGACGTTTAGGGGTAGCCCTAAAAAGGCAGATATTGACATATGGTCAAAAGACGTCCCAAGACGTCAATATATGACTTCTTGGGATGAGATTGTGTTACATACCACACACACACACACACACACACACACAACACGTCACCGTGCACTATATCACACACACAGGCACTTCAAAAACATATTGGGAACATAAGGGAATAACATAGTTTAATATGAAAAACCAGAGTATCCTTTTAAGGGATAAACGTATACCTTAAAAAGTGATGCAGAGCGAGGGGTCCTGACCCAGCGTTAATGTGACAGGTTGGGTGTGAGAACATGTTGCTTTGTATTGCAATGGAAGTCTTGGAAACAGGTTTAGACAAACTGTTAAATCATTCAACACTGTGTCCCAAAACATTTTTGGTGTTTGGTGGTGATTCCAATAATATATATCACTGGCAGTAAGGATATTGTTAACCCTTTCATTGTGACTACAGTATATTCGCCTTAGACACCTTATTGCATATATAATGTGTACTATAAATACTGTATATAGGTATACTATAAATATTTACTATAAATGTTCAGTCCTGTCAGGGAAGACAGGACAAACTAGGGTGCATAGCAACTTTATGAAAACACTTATATTTATTAAAAATAATGGTCACACTTTATATAAGGTGTATTTAACTATGATTGCAAAACACTGTTGCTGCTATTGAGGTGGGATGTGTAAAGGGCGCAGGACAGGTTTGGTGGGATAGGTTTGAGGGTGGGTTAAATGATAAAGGAAGCGTTATCATTGTAATTATGTAATGACATGCGGGTATTTTACTAAATATAAGTAAAAACATGCATGTACACAATAAGTGCATTGTAACAAATGATTAATTCAAATGTTAACACATAATAATTTAGAATAAAGTGGGATGAAAATAATTAGCCTTGCTCACCTCAGAGGATTTAATCTCTACTAAATGCAATACTTAAAATCACAGAATCTGTTGTTGATATTAAGTTAATTGTAGGATAATTTAACATGAAACATTAAATTCTTTCAATTATTCCCAAAATAACCAGCTTTTACTAGGGAGAGTTTAAGGCTAAATCTACCCCTTCTGGCATAGTTTTATTTGTTTCTTCATTTTTTTATAATATTATTTGAATCTTTTTATAATTGTAAGTTATATGTTTTATTTAAATATTAGGCACATCTCAAATGTTGCTAGGGGGTTGTAAATATTAGAAAAAGTTATGCAAATAGCATTGTTAAAAAAAATATGAGAAAAAACTTTTTCACACAGCAAATTTTTATGAGAAATGCCAAAAATGAGAGATCTAACCCTTATCAAGGTTTTTCCCAGGAAAGAAAACAGACTGTAAACTGCCACACCTTTCTTCTGGCCAAGCCTTGCATAGTTGTTCTGTCAGTTCTTCTCAATTCTACCTAACAAGCGTGGGAGTAGACATGAAAAGTGAGCGGAAAGACAACTGAGACATCATAAAAATTCTGGAGTGGTTTAAACATGAATGTGGTGATTGTAAACATCTCTAACAAAAGAAACAGAATGAAATGGATTTTTGCATCTTAATACAACCCTCTCAACATGAAATTACAAGCATGAAACCACACCTTCCACTTTGGCAGAGCTATCTGGCTCTGATAAGATCATTACACGTTTAGATTACTTCAACATGAATTGCTACATTATAATGTTTTCACAATCCTTAATAGATCTGTTAATCAAGACTTAATCAAGACTGATAGTTTGAATACTGTCTGTGTTGATCAAAAAACATCATAATCACATTTTATCACCAACCTAAGTCTCTTGAAACATGCAGGTCTATCTTAACCTGGTTGCTTTCTTCAGGGTATTTATCCACAAACAAAGAGCAGCAAGTAGAGCAGGACCTCATTCTAAAGTGTCTCTACCAAGAGAGATAAGACATTGCATGCAATCCAATGTATTCTTATGCAGTTCTTAGTCACTTCTGTCTGCAGAAGTGTGGGGGGAGTCAACATACCAACCCTTTTCACTGAAAGATGAGGAATTCTAAATACTTGAGAAGTCTGGAACAGCCCCAGCTTGTAGCCTGTAGCGGTTTCAGCAACAAGAGGAGGTGCGGTGAGGTTTTGGCACCATGCATAGTCTAGTCAAACCAGCAACACGATCTTCTCTCTAATATGCAAATATTCTGCACATTTGATGATGTAAAGAAACGGGGCAAGATATTAAGTTATTAATTTCTCTGGCAACAAACATGTAGGAGGGTTACAGGGATTTATTGAAGTTTCATGTTAAGTTTACCTTAAATGGAGCTTGGTTTAAAAAATGGATCAGATTTCAAATTGGACCCTTATAAAGCCTTTATATACTAAAGTTTTTATATAAGTAACGGTTTAAAGAATGAATGAATGAATAAATAAAGTGTCCATTGGTCATATCTTAATTAAGGCATTAACTTAGATAAACACATAAACACTCGACTATACATAATATAATTGAATTTGAGTTACTATAATACCATTCAAAGGTAATGGTAAAGTAATAAATTAAAGTAATGACAGTTAATTTAATTCATAATGTTACAAAAGATTTCTAGGTTACACTTTATTTTACAGTAGGTTTACTTATGGTTTACCTACCCAAAAAAGTACCGGTTATTGTAATTACTATAATAAGTGCATATTAGTTTGTACATGCGGAATGTAGTATGTACTTGCGGAACAGGACTGTAAAAATTTCAAATCAATTCTGTTCTTTCTATTCATCAACGAATCCAGAAGAAAACAATTCTTCAAATTCTGCTGTAAAGTATGGAAGGCATTTTCTGCCAAAATTAAATAAATTAATTAAATGATAAAAATGAAAACTAAAACAAGTTTAAACATTTCATTACAGAAAACTGTACGCAAACTATGTGACAAAATTGATAATGAAATTAAATGATTTAATTTTCATTTTCATTTTCACGGTGACAGTGCATCTTCCCTGTCAAATTGAAAACTAAAATGCAATTGGTGATTTCACGTTTCATTTTCACTACAATCTCGAGGCAAGACTGCCAATATTAAAATGAAAAGGCAAACGTGAAAAGAAACTGCAAATACAGTTTTTACAAAGCTTTTTATTAACACTCACTCAATAATAGTGACAACATTAAAATGTAAAGTTTAGTTGTCATTTTATTTCCTCTTTTATTTCACAGTTTTAGTTTTCGTTTTCATTTTCAAAGATAACCTGTATGCAAATTATATGTTAATGAGTGGGTGGGGCTTATTCAAGTAACGGGGATACAGACACGCCTTCCATTAAGCGACGTCGTCGACGCCCCGTGATTGAGTGAGTGTGAATGTGTGATATATGATACGAAGTTATTGAAAGTCATGGCGAAATCTGTTAGTCAGCTTTTGCGGGAAGCTGCTGCAGCATTGGAACGAGAGAACAACACAAACCATACTGTCCAGCAAATGTCAAACCCTCGGCCCACTGCAGTTCCTCAGCCTGAGTCGCGGGCATCTTCAGTTGCCAGAGAAACTGTTCAGCGTAAGTAGGCCATGTTATGATGTTAGACTAGACCATAATCGATGAGGTTCATTCATATATCAGCCTATTTTGTGATTTCAACCCCTTGGGTGTACTAAAATCTTAGTAACACAAAACTACAACAAATATAGCCAGACATTATCACACGCTATGGCTAACAGTTATGCCGATAGATAGATATAAAGTAGCTGTCACCGAGGACCGCACCGGACCTCGCCAAATGTGTCATATTTAAAAACTATTTGAAACTATATAAAACTGAATGAAAAATAAGCTGTGGAAAACTTTTGCTTGAGTGTCTGCTTCGTGTGTAATTCAGTTTAGACAGTTGCCTAGATCGTTAGCTAAATGTCCGTTGTGAGTAATATAACATAAGGTGTGTTACAAATGTAGGCCTACATTAAATTACAAATAAAGTACATAATATATATTTTTTACATGAAAAACACTTTGCTGACTTTTACGATGTTACTAACCGTGGAAACGTGACGTTAACTTAAACAGTCTGTGAAAAGGGTCCATTTTAAATATAACGTTAACGTTACGTGCAACATGATGAAAGCTGCCCGAAATTACCACCAACTTTCTCTTACCTCATATGATGCTGTTTCATCCTCCGTCTGATGGTTCTCTCGCTCGCTCCGAATAAGTTCGCTACCTCTTGAGCAGAAAAACGTACTCGGTTACTAACGTAACCTCGGTTCTCTCTAGAGAGGGAACGAGTACTGCGTAATATCTTACGCTATGGGGAAACACTCTTTCCTCGAGATATTGAAGCCAAAAATTATCCTTAATTTTTTTAATCATGCAAAACGCTTTTGCAGCAGCAAGCAGACAAGGGCGAAACAGCTCGCGCGCCCATTGGCTGCCTCGCTGGAAAAGCTGCAGCCTATCGAGTGAAGGCACTGCGTGACGTAATGACGAATGAAGACGCTTCGCGCTCATTTCGTCATGTCCCGCCAGTATAGGCGTGGTCTCACCCTATAAATACCCCTCGATAGCTGTATTTCTCTGATTTTGTACACCGAAGCGAACCAGAGCATAGTTCAAGCACGGCAAGATACGCAGTACTCGTTCCCTCTCTAGAGAGAACCGAGGTTACGTTAGTAACCGAGTACGTTCTCTTACGAGAGTATCTCTCGTACTGCGTAATATCTTACGCTATGGGGACCCCATACAAAACGCCGTGCGGACAGGGATCCAACACCAGAGTCCCGGGGCAAAGCCCGGGGCACATCTAGTGCATAATCACCATAACTCACATAGAGTAGAGGAGGAGAGGCTAAAGCATCACTCCTTTATAAAGTCCCGTAGGGACACTGACCCGTAAGGGCAACATAGCCGCATTGGCGGCCAATAAGCCCGAAGTTCAGACCGCCAAAAGCTT
This sequence comes from Chrosomus eos, assembly GCA_036326025.1. Classification (NCBI taxonomy): domain Eukaryota; kingdom Metazoa; phylum Chordata; class Actinopteri; order Cypriniformes; family Leuciscidae; genus Chrosomus; species Chrosomus eos. Next base: position 30,592,143 of record CM070827.1, on the reverse strand, counting down.
AGCTTGTAGGGCGGGCACCTCCAGGTTATAGTACTTGATAAATGTCGACGGCGAGGCCCAGCCCGCAGCCGTACAGATATCCTGCAGGGAGACCCCGCTATACCATGCCCACGACGAGGCCACGCCTCTCGTGGAGTGCGCTTTGACACCCAATGGGCACCGTAGGCCCTTGGAAGTGTAAGCCAGCGCTATGGCATCCACTATCCATCTGGATAGGCTCTGTTTTGAGGCGGCGAGTCCCTTAGAACGGCCGCCAAACAAAACGAAAAGCTGCTCGGTCTGCCTGAACCCAGCCGAGCGGGACACATAAGCCCTTAACGCCCTGACAGGGCAAAGGAGACTCGCGTCCCTCTCCTCATCGAGAACCGGAAGGGCTGACAGGGAAATCACCTGGGCCCTAAACGGTGTATTGAGGGATTTCGGCACGTAGCCGTGCCTCGGTTTGAGTACGACCTTTGAGTCGTTAGGCCCAAACTCCAGACATGACGCGCTTACAGAAAGCGCCTGCAAGTCCCCTACACGCTTCACTGAAGCGAGAGCCAATAGAAACACCGTCTTAAGGGACAGGTGCCTCATATCCGACAGCTGGATCGGCTCGAACGGGGCGCCTTTCATGGCCTCCAAGACCGTGGAAAGGTCCCAAGCCGGGACTGAAGGGGGCCTGGGAGGATTTATTCTCCGAGCCCCTCGTAGGAAACGCACGACTAAGTCGTTTTTCCCCAGTGACTGGCCAGGCACAGGTTTAGCAAACGTTGCTATGGCCGCCACGTACACTTTGAGCGTGGATGGGGTTCTTCCCTTATCCATCAGCTCCTGAAGGAAGGCAAGCACTTCCTCAACCCCGCAGTCCACGGGTGAAAAGCCACGGGCTCGACACCAAGTAGAGAACACCGACCATTTCGAGGCATAGAGCCGTCTGGTAGACGGAGCTCTAGCCTGTGCGATCGTGTTTAGCACTCCTTCTGGGAGGCTAGCGGGTACCCGTTGATGGCCCATGCGTGCAGGGACCACAGTTCCGGGTGAGGATGCCAAATCGAGCCCTCTGCCTGAGAGAGGAGATCTCTCCTCAACGGTACAGGCCACGGGGCAGTGCTGGTCATCCGCATCAGGACCGGAAACCAAGCCTGGTTCGTCCAGAGCGGAGCCACAAGCAGCACTGGGCATCCATTTTCCCTGATCCGCTCCAACACCTGTGGCAGGAGCGAGACCGGGGGAAAAGCGTACAGGGGACCGCTGGGCCAAGTATGGGCCAGCGCGTCCCTGCGCTTTGAGAAGAATACTGGGCAGTGAGCGTTCTCGCGGGACGCGAACAGGTCCACCTGCGCTCTGCCAAACGTTTCCCACAGGAGCTGGACCGTCTGCGGGTGCAGCGACCATTCTCCTGTCAGGACGTTGTCTCTGGACAGCATGTCTGGACCCGTATTCAGGTGCCCAGGCACGTGCGCCGCTTTCAAAGAAAGGAGGTTGCGCTGGGCCCAGACCAAGAGGGGTTCCGTCAGCCTGCAAAGGCGTGCGGACCTGAGGCCGCCCTGGCGATTTATGTACGCCACCACTGACTTGTTGTCCGATCGGACCAAGACGTGGTGGCCCCTCACCAGGGGACAGAAGCGCCGCAGCGCTTTGTCGACTGCTATCAATTCCAAGCAGTTTATGTGAAGGAGCTTCTCCCGCTCTGACCATAGGCCAGCCAACGGTCTGCCCTCGAGCAGCGCTCCCCACCCCGTGGTGGAGGCGTCCGTAGACACCACTTTCACCCTTGAGGCGGTCCCCAGACTCACACCAGACTGATACCAGCTGGTTACTTTCCAGGGTTTCAGAGCCGAAACGCACCTTTGGTCGACCCTGAGGCGACACCTGCCCGTGGACCATGCCCGGGGCGGGACCCGTGCTTTCAGCCACCACTGCAGCGGGCGCATGCGAAGCAGGCCCAGCTGGAGTGCATGGGATGCTGAGGCCATCAGGCCCAGCAATTTCTGAAACCGTCTGAGCGGGACTATGGAGCCGTGGCGGAAGGATTCCGCGACGCGCTGAATACTTAGTACGCGCTCCGGTGACAGGCGTGCCGTCATGGAAAGCGAGTCTAACACTGTTCCCAGGAAAGAAATTCTCTGGCTGGGACACAGCAGGCTCTTTTCCCAGTTGACCGTCAGGCCCAGTGTCTCGAGATGCTCGAGCATTGTGGCCCTGTGTTCTATGAGCTCTGACCGTGATCGAGCTAGAATCAGCCAATCGTCCAAGTAGTTCATAACTCGCATGCCCTGAAGTCTCAGGGGCGCGAGAGCCGCGTCCATGCACTTCGTAAATGTACGGGGTGCCAAAGACAGGCCGAACGGCAGGACTGTGTATTGATAAGCCTGGCCCTCGAACGCGAATCTCAAGAATCGCCTGTGATGGGACGCTATTTGTATTTGGAAATACGCGTCTTTCAGATCTATCGACATAAACCAGTCCCCTTGGCGCACTTGCGCGAGGATTTTCCTGGTCGTAAGCATCCTGAACTGGCGCTTCACAAGCGCTTTGTTCAGCTGTCTCAGATCTAGAATGGGTCTGAAGCCCCCATCTTTTTTCGGTACCAGAAAATATCTGCTGTATAAGCCCCCTTCGCTCTGAGCCTGAGAAAGGGGCTCTATGGCCCCTTTGCTCAGTAGTTTCGCTATCTCGGCTCGAAGTAGATGAGATACTTCGTTTTTCACCGAAGTCTCGACGGGCGCCGTACAACGGCGTGGACGTCGTGCGAATTGTAGCGAGTAGCCTCTCTTTATAGTGTTCAGCACCCAGTCTGATACCCCGGGTAGCTTCGACCACGCTTCTGCGCGAGTAGCTAGGGGTAGGATGCAGACCGGGCTCTGGCCGTGACCTGGCAACGGCTCGAGAGCCCCGGTACCCTGGGAACACGACGCCGTGTTTACAGCGTTCGAGGCGGGGGGCGCGCTGGGCACAGCGGGCAGTCTGGCCGCGCTCACAATCTCTATGGCGGGACGCATAACGAGAGTGAGCGGGGCGAATCCCGTGGGATTCGGCGTGCTTGCGGGAGGATGTGGGCGCAAACCTACGGGCACATCTACAGCACTGTGCACGCTTTCGGCCGGAGCCGATAGATTGTGTGTTGGTTTCGTTTTTACAGAAACCAAGGGACACGGGGCATGCAGCGTGAGCGGGCATTGTATGGGCGCAATCGCTACATTGTTTGCACAATCGACCTGAGTCAGATTTATGTGTGCTCGCCTCGCACCGTGGCGGGCTGTGTCTGGGTGTGGGAATGGGCACTGGGGCGTGGGCATTCTTACAACACTCATAACACCATCGGCCGTGGCCGGCATACCAGAAAATACACTCTTTATTGGATTTATCTGGGTAGCCATGAAAACGGCTTTTTTGTGCAGGCAAGCGGGCTGAGACACCGGCTGCTTCACTGCTAAATACACTGGCACAGTCACTTCGCAAGGAACTGAACGAGCGAATCTTTTCGGTGGGGAGCCGGCCGCAGCGGGCTCCGAGCACCGTCGCTTTCTTAGAGTGGCTAGGAAAGCTTCGAGGCCTCGGGCTTGAGCTCAATCTTCGGCCGAGGCCCGCGCTGAGCGGGGCGGCGTCCAGCAGAGCGAGAGCGCGGTCTCTGATCCCGGGCCTGGCGGCGCTGTGTAGCGGCGGCTGCGGGCGATGCAGGCCGAGGCTGCGAGCTGCGAGCAGACGGCTGCTTAGAGCGACCTGCAGCGGAGCTCGAGCGCTTCGGAAGGAAGTGCTTCATGGCCTGCGAAGTCTTCTGCTCCTCCGAGAATCTGTCCGCGAAATCCTTGACGGCAGATCCGAAGAGGCCCGCAGGGGAAATGGGCGCGTCGAGGAATACAGAGCGCTCAGCTTCCGTCATCTCAGACAGCGTCAACCACAGATGTCTCTCAGCAACGGCGAGAGAGGCCATATTCCGCCCCATGGCCTGAGCAGCGGCTTTAGCGGCGCGTAGAGCAAGGTCCGTAGCGCCTCGTAAATCCGCCACGTTGATCGCACCCGGGCCTTCCTCGTCCAGTTTAAGGAGAAGGTCGGCCTGGTAGATCTGCAAGATCGCCATCGTATGCAGCGCTGAGACCGCCTGTCCAGCGGCTGTGTAAGCACGTCCGTGCAGCGATGAAGTCACCCGGCAGGCTTTAGAGGGGAGCGTCGTCTAGACACGTCAGCGGGGGGGAGGTCCACAGAGCTCGCCCAATCCTCGCTATCGGAAGCCACAAGAGAGCATACCTCGGCAGGCTCGTCCAGCTCGGGAGCGGAAGCGGCGGCAGACGGCGGGCGCTGTCCGTCCGGGAGCGACTCAGGTGAAGCCGGCGAAGCAGGCGGGCGCACCGGCGAGCTTTGGCGGGCTGGAGAAGGCTCGGGAGCGCGCTGGGCGCGACGCTTCTTACGGCGCGGCACAGACGGCTGGGACGCGGGTTCAGAGAACGACGCCAGGCGAGTCCGCAGAGTCGCCATAGGCAGAAGTTCGCAGTGCGGGCATCCACCATCCGCGAGCGCGATAGCAGCGTGCTCATGACCCAGGCAGGACACACAGATGACGTGACGGTCCTCATCGCTGAGTTGAGAGCGGCACGAGCCACAGAAAGGCATCTTTAAAAAGACGCAGCTCTTTTAGAACATATAATGGGTGTTGCGTCACGTAAGCAAACACACACACACACAGTGACAGAGTAAAGGATATAGTACGCCGGAAAGCGCAGCAGGTACGGCAGTTGAAGGCGGCTGGGCCAGCGACTTCAGAAGATGGCACGTCCCGCTGAGAAGGCTACAAGTCAACGGCGCGGCTTCTCACTCTGGATCCCGCGATGCGTGAGCTTCGCGTGAAGAATGAAAAAATCAGAGAAATACAGCTATCGAGGGGTATTTATAGGGTGAGACCACGCCTATACTGGCGGGACATGACGAAATGAGCGCGAAGCGTCTTCATTCGTCATTACGTCACGCAGTGCCTTCACTCGATAGGCTGCAGCTTTTCCAGCGAGGCAGCCAATGGGCGCGCGAGCTGTTTCGCCCTTGTCTGCTTGCTGCTGCAAAAGCGTTTTGCATGATTAAAAAAATTAAGGATAATTTTTGGCTTCAATATCTCGAGGAAAGAGTGTTTCCCCATAGCGTAAGATATTACGCAGTACGAGAGATACTCTCGTAAGAGAACCCATTTAGAAGATACATCCTTAGCGTTTCTAAAGGGATGTCGACGACCCGGGCCGACGAGACTCCCCGGACAATTTGCTGCTGTCTGAAGGCACTGCACAACCTCACCTAGATTATTTACAACTTGTTGATCGACATCGGAGTTTGTGACGGCTGCAAAGTGCCCAAGTGTATCTAAGATAGATTCAACTCGAAGCAAAATGAAGTCATCGTCATCCGAAAAATGTTTGCTAGCTGGTTTAATTCTGCTGCTATATTGGCCATAACCGCCATTTTCACACCTCCACATAATGGCGTAATTGAACCCCACCCACTCATTAACATATAATTTGCATACAGGTTGTCTTTGAAAATGAAAACGAAAACTAAAACTGTGAAATAAAAGAGGAAATATAATGACAACTAAACTTTACATTTTAATTTGAATTTTGTCACTATTATTGCAACCGTGTATCACATGAAATACGTTCTGAGGAAACTATTTTGCAAATCGCAATTATGTTACATGCCAACTTATAAGCAGTGCTATTACGTTGGTCCTTAACCTAATCTATTGCAGTGCTATTACGTTTGTCCTGAACATAATACATCCAAAGCAGGTTTCTTTTCACACGTAGCAGCACAACGTAATTTACTTACGTATGAACAAATCTACCGACGTAGGAATTTGTACGTATTACTATTTATGCATAATCGTGGCATTAATGTTTTGACTCTATTGCATTCAACTGTCTTATCAATTAAGTTTTCAGTCGCATTTATTAATATAATAGGCCTACGTTACTCATAAATATTAACATTTCGCTCTGTTCGTGCCTTCTGCAGCAAACTCGTTTCGGAGGACTAGCCTGCGTGGTTAAAAAGGAATACACTTTTAACCTTAAAAACACCTTGTTTAATCGTTTAACAATTTTGTAGTATTTAGTGTATTTACACAAAAAGCATTTTCTCCAATAAAACACAGCATACTGATATATTCACAAAAGACATACATTTTATTAGCTTGATGTAATCCAAATCCTAGAATCCATACGTTGTTTGCAAGAAACAGATCCAAATTCAGCCATTCTTTTATCCAGTGATCTTCATCTTAATTTCTCAGCAGCGACCGCAAACGTCAAATCTATCCCGCGCTGGTGATGAATTCAAATTCAAAAATTGCGCCTTCAAGAAGCGTTACAACATGTTTTAACGGCCGTGATATCAAACGCTCATTGGCTCTCGCCTGCTTCATCACATATTGCGACATGCCGTGTTTCAGTCGGTGTAGTACATTTGAAATGGAGAAGCGCGCGCGCCTTCAGAGAGCGAACCGAAATCGGATTAACATTTTCATGGATTAACATTAATAACTTAAAATTCTGATCTGTACCTCATACACAACTACTATAATACTGCCAGAGAGGACTGCGACTGCAACGCATCATCACGTGAACGACTTTTGGTAATGTTTTGCAATAAATAAAATATTGTGAAATGTATAACTTGTCTGTCTGTTATGTTTTTTTTTCTTCATAATTGTGTTAGGGAATGGTTATGGGTAGGTTTAGGGGTAGGAGCAGGATTAGTGGCTCAAAATATATTTTAATAAAACTGTCATTTACCTACACATCTCTGTCCAAGTGTTTTATCCTTTTTATATTCTGTATAAAATGGATATGTTTAGGTTTTGGGAGTAGGATTAATGGATCTTGTTACATTTATCTTTAAAAGTGAAATTATACATCTTTATGATATGAAATAATAAACATAATAGTTAACGTTTTGTAGCTGTAAAAACGTAATGTTACGTTTAAATGTTGCAAATACGTCCATATATACGTTTCAGCATCTATCCAAACGTACAAAAACGTACGTTTCTATCTTTGAAAATAACGTATTAATGAGACCAGGCTGCTATATTAGGTTAAGAACCAACGTAATAGCACTGCAATAGATTAGGTTAAGGACCAACGTAATAGCACTGCTTATATGTTGGCATGTAACGTAATTGCGATTTGCAAAATAGTTTCCTCAGAACGTATTTCATGTGATACAGGGTTGATTATTGAGTGAGTGTTAATAAAAAGCTTTGTAAAAACTGTATTTGCAGTTTCTTTTCACGTTTGCCTTTTCATTTTAATATTGGCAGTCTTGCCTCGAGATTGTAGTGAAAATGAAACGTGAAATCACCAATTGCATTTTAGTTTTCAATTTGACAGGGAAGATGCACTGTCACCCTGAAAATGAAAATGAAAATTAAATCATTTAATTTCATTATCAATTTTGTCACATAGTTTGCGTACAGTTTTCTGTAATGAAATGTTCAAACTTGTTTTAGTTTTCATTTTTATCATTTAATTAATTTATTTAATTTTGGCAGAAAATGCCTTCCATAGTAATGCAGCTGTAGCAAGATTGTGAGGATTCAGTTCAATAAGATATACTGGGATACTAGGAGATAGATACACCTCCTTCAATGATATTTGCACAACAAAAGCAAAAGCTGCAGGTTACGCAGGCTCTTGTGTAATGACCATGCCTTCTGTGTAAGAGATAAGACATCACATGCAATTTACATCATTTTAAATTATTAACAGAAACTGTGCACAAACTTGAGAGAATACTAGTGAAATGCACTGATAAAATCGTTCATGAGAACAGGTTTTCATTGTCAGTTTGAACATGAGCTTGACACATTGCTTTAGCACAGTGGGATAAGGGCAATGAGTTAATTTATTATGAGAGCTACTGTATATGCCTTGGCTTGTTTGCTTATCAAGGAAAAGGAGAGGGCCATTCCTTCAGTCAGCAGCAAGGTTTGTTTCATCTGAAGCAAGAGGGGGAGATGTTCATGGAGGTGGAGTTTGGCCCTGACTGATCAGTATATTTAACAGAGGAAAGGAAGGGAGGAAGCATACTCAGTTTTTCCACTGAGTGTCCGCAGTGTGCTTGACCCACATCAAGTTTTAGTGAGCAGGAAAAAAGAAACACCCTCAACTGGACTCTGACTGAAACCCTTTTGCAAAAAAAAAAACACTGAAAAAGGTAAGAATGAGTTCGCTGTGAAACTTTTTATTTGTCTTAGATAACAAGAGTTCTTGTAATTGCATTGTTTGCTTTTTAAAAAAAAAGTAGCAGTCGTAACATATAAAGCAGGCCTTTTAGGTAACTGAACATGTGTGTGCTATAATTCATTATGTCTTAAGAATGTCATGTGCAACATATGTTCACTTGATCGACCACACCTCTTAGCAATAAAGAGCTAAAATGCTTAATGAAAGTGCAAATATTTGCAAACAGTGCACAGTTGGACACCTTTATGGTTATATAATGTAATCTACTTTTTATATGGTAAGAGGACTGGTTAAACATTTACATTATGAGTTTAGAATCTGTTTTATTAAAAGTGACTTTCAAACGAAGAAGTCGAAAACACAAGAAAGTATAAATAATTTTGCCTACTTCATGGCAAGTAAAAATTCACCAAATTATGGAAGTAGGCTTTCTGTATAGTTCACATATACATGTATAATCAGCTGTTCTCAATGTTTTTAAAAGTACAGCACAGTTAATGTGCATTATTATACATCACACCATTTAACCATGGTCAAATATAATTTGGGTTTAAAAACTGTGGGAAAAAATGGATTGTGGAGGATGCTCCCCTTAAGAACAACGTGAACTTTCAAATTGTAACATATTTTGTTTAGCATGTGCAGGATGATGATCCATCAGCCAATGTATTATTATAGGAAATAAATAGAAACATTTGCTAATTTAGCATAAAATGGCTAAACTTTTACAGAATGTATAAATCAATTTTGATATTATTATTAATAATAACATTTATATATATTTTAAAGTGTCATTAATGTAAAATAATGAAATTTTATTTTGACAATTTAGTTAATAATTGAATAACAGATGGCAGACAATGAGATTTACCTAAAAGATAAAATCGGCTTATATACAGGCATATGAATATTTACTTATTTAATTGCCTATATTTTACTTGAAGATATGTCTTAATATCAACACTATAAATGCAAATTTAATGACTTCATTCATTCAGTTTTAATGAAAGCGAAGATGTCTGATCTAATTCATAATCCCATTAATTACAATAATTATTACATTTAAAAATAACATGTAAACTATGATATTCAACATAATACAATGTCATACCAGATACACAAAATTAGATGAATTAACCTCAAAATTTTGACTGTCTAAGTGTTCCAATCTCACAAATGTTGATACTCAGATGAATGACAAATTTTGTAGCCATTTATCAAAAGATTTTGTGTAATCTACAATACATTTATGATTAAATAAAACTAACCTTATAATGCATTGTATTAACAGCTTTGCAGAAAGTGTACTTGCATTAGTGTTCATTTGAGTGCTCTTTTTGAAAATGTCTAAGTCATGTGACCTTTAGTCCTTATTTATAGCTAACACTGTCTGCATCCAAGGAATTTTGACAGGAAGGGGCCATTAGCAGCCCTTTTCATTGTGCAAGGTTTTTTTTTTTTTTTTTTTTTTGCCTGCTAAAGCTATTCATGGCTGATTGCAGCAGTGAGACTTTATAACTAAAATATGTAAAGCAAACATTACTTTCAGAAGATTTTGCATAAAAAAAACATTCAGTGTTTACAGAAGGATGTCACGTCCTTGTTATAAAAGCAAAATTGTGATAGCAGTACAACATTAGTAACCTGATGAACCTTTGTTATTATTAGTGATATTTCTGCATTGCAAGTAAAGTGTATTTACTATCATAACTATCATAACATGCACGCTGCTTGTTCTGAGTAATTCATTCATTCATTAAAAGGGATGTGTTCAAAATAATAGCAGTGTGGTGTTTAATTCGTTCTGTGAAAAAAACAGGTAATTGTTCTTTATTAAGAAAGAAGGGAAGCAAATGTTTTGCATAATTGTTATAAAATATATTTCTAATTGTTAAGTAAAATGGGCCATTACAAACATTGTTTGGAGGAACAAGGCATTTTGATTAAAAAGAAACGACCAAATACTGTTAAAATTGATTGAAGAATAGTCAGATTCACTTTTATTAACGCACTGCCATTTTTTAAACACTACTGTACATTTCAAGATGTGTCTGTATGCATGAGTGGAATGTCAGAAATGTGTTATCTAATGCAATTGTGCAACAACAACAAAATTACACATAATATTGCACATAATATGTAATAATTTGTCTTATGTCTTCAGTATCATGAGAGAGAGAGAGGAAAATGCCCTTTTGTGCATGATTGTGTAACGGACAAGTAAAAAACTTGTCTAGGTCATTGATTCTTTATCCAACATTCTTCAAAAGTAAATCAGCTTCCTGTTTTTCCAGTTTTCCATTGCTTACAGGGGTAATGCAAGAAACTTTCCAAATGATGCAATGTTTAAAAAGTTTTTCTTGTCAAGACAAGTCATGATAAAGGTGAAGTGTGCTTTCGTTGTTAGCACAAACACAAGTTTTAACAGGGTATTCGTCTTTAGGTTACGGTTTTCTGTGGTGTACCTGCACTGCACAGTTTTGCCATGTGCTTTTTCTACACTTTAAAAAAATATACTGGGGTTGCCAGAAATTCACCATAACAAATGCTTTGGCAATGTTTCCAGTTTTAAAGGATGCCTGTATATTTTACAACTTAGAACCGTATATGTCATTAAGTAATATATATATTTTTTTATTTGATTATTTATTTGAACATGTAAATACAAATAAATTAAAATCAATAAAAAGAAACTAATAATAGAAAAACAAAACAAATGAACAACAAAGTAAAAGCTCCATACTTTCAAGAACTTAAATACTTCTATTTACATGCACAAAAAGGAGGTAGGAAGAAGTAAAACTTATATACTCCTATGGTAGGAGTATATAAGTTTTACGTCTTCCTACCTCCTTTTTGTGCATGTAAATAGACGTCTTTAAGTTCTTGAAAGTATGGAGCTTTTACTTTGTTGTTCATTTGTTTTGTTTTTGGTATATTAATATAATATTAATATGCCAAAATCTACCTTTTTACCTTAAAATGTACCGATAACCACTACAATAATCCAGGTGAAACAATAGAAAGCTACATGATGAATCAGAGTCCATCATAAGCAGCCTGTTCACAAAACATAGTCAATACTCAATATTAATGGTGCACGGAGTCATACATACAAAGACAAAACACCATCAGGGTAACACACGACACTAAAAATGAATTAACATAAAATGTAACAATGTACATCACTGATGACAAAAATAAGAAGAAACCAAATTATTTATAGAAAATGTTATCATATGGGATGTGTAATGCAGGGACTTCTGTGAATGTCCTTTTACAGTTTTTTATGCAATAAATGACGTGGTAATTATTAGAAATATTTTTTTCTTGCAAAAGCATGTTTTTACTGTAGCATTTTTAGCATTTTTCTTTAAAAATTAAAACCTTTTTTACAGTGTACAAAACATATGAATAACATAAACATATCAGGATATTTTTTTAACGCATTGCCAATAATTATTCTTATGTAATCCACAGAAGCTGATGCAAGAAAATATCCATAAAAAAATGCCAGCTCAGGAAAATTGCAGTTCTCAGGGGCCAGTAGCTGGGGTGTTTCTTGACCATTCAAATGAAACCATTACAATATACCAAGCCTACAAGAAACGCCTGTTGAATCCAGGAACATGTCTGGCACTGTTAGAAGCCCAAGCTGCAACAGGAGGAATCATCGACCCAGTCAAAAACAGGATATGCACCGTAGAAGATGCGGTAAAGGAAGGCATTGTAGGACGTGAAATGAAAGAGAAACTTCAATTCGCTGAGAGGGCCATCATGGGCTACACAGATCCTTACACCAACCAACAAATCTCACTCTTCCAGGCCATGCAGAAAGATGTCATTCCAAAAGAGTATGGCATTAGACTACTTGAGGCACAGATCTCTGGCAAAGGGATCTATGACCCTATTGAAAAATGCTACCTAACAGAAGAACAAGCCAATGAACGAGGTCACTATGACAAAGATATTTTCAGAGACCAGATGGATGATCTAGAAATATTCTATGACCCAAACTCTCAGGAAAACCTCACCTATCCATCGCTGATAAAGAAATGCACTGTAGCCCCAGACACAGGTTTACTGCTTTTCCCGATGTACATCACATTTAAAGGCCTCCGCAGAGGTGTAACCTCTGCTGAGCTTCTGGCATCAAAAATAATTGACAAACAGACATTTGAAAATCTACATGATGGTAAAACCACCACCCAGGACGTGATGTTAATGGAAACGGTTAGAGAATATCTAGAAGGTAAAAAGAGCATTGGGGGCATAGCTGTGCTCTCCACAAATAAGAAAATGAGCATCTATCAGGCAATGAGACAAGGAATAATCATGCCTGGTTCTGCTTTGATTCTGCTAGAAGCACAGGCTGCAACTGGATTCATGATTGATCCCACTGAAAACAAGACATTCACTGTAGATGCAGCCATTAAACAAAAACTTGTAGGACCAGAATTCCATGCAAAATTGCTTGCAGCAGAACGTGCAGTTACTGGTTACAAGGACCCATACACTGGTGAAACCATTTCTCTTTTTCAAGCTCTGAAGAAGGAACTGATTGTAAAGGAGCATGGAATCCGCTTGCTTGAAGCACAGATTGCAACTGGAGGAGTTATTGATCCCATATACAGTCACAGAGTTCCTGTGGATGTTGCATACAAGCGTGGCTTCTTCGATGAAGAAATGAATGCCATCCTTATGGATCCCGAAGATGACACTAAAGGATTCTTTGACCCAAACACAAAGGATAATTTGACATATCTACAACTGCTGGATCGTTGTGTCATCGACTCTTCTACAGGACTTACATTGTTGCCCATTCAGGATACAACTGGTAATCTCAATCACACATTCATTGGCTATGACATCAAAAAAGAATTCAAGGGTGTCATGGTGAAAGTGACATATGGAAAATACATTGGAATGACCGTTTCACTCTGGGAATTACTTATGTCTGAATACTTCACTGAACAGCAAAGGCTAGACTTTATCCAGCAATACAGAAACAGAACAGTCACGATTGAATTTATAGTCACTAAAGTCCTGGAGATCATTGAACATTCAGTGAAAACAGCTAAAGTAGTTTTTGAAGGTATAAGGGAAAAAGTAAGTGCAAACCAGCTCTTCGAGGCTGATATCATCACAGAACACGATCTAGAAGATCTCAAAGAAGGAAAAAAGACTGTCAAAGATGTTACGGAGAATGTATCTGTGCATACATATCTACAAGGCAAACCAAGCATTGCTGGTGTGCTGCTTCCGGACTCACAAGTGATGTCAATCTACCAAGCCCGACAAAAAGGGATTCTGAGGCCAGGAACATCACTTGTTCTTCTTGAAGCCCAGGCTGCAACAGGATACATAATTGACCCAATTGCTAATCTAAAGTTCTCTGTAGATGATGCAGTGAAGGCACGGGTGGTAGGGGCTGATCTTCATGCAAAACTATCCTCAGCAGAGAAGGCAGTGACAGGTTACCATGATCCATACACTGGCAAGAAAATCTCATTGTTCCAAGCAATGCAAAAAGATTTAATTGTGAAAGATCATGGTATACGTCTGCTAGAGGCTCAGATTGCCACAGGCGGCATTATTGATCCTGTAAATAGCCATCGCATTCCAGTTCATATTGCTTATAAACGAGGATTCTTTGATAGTGAAATGAATCAGACCCTTTGTGATCCAACTGATGACACAAAAGGATTCTTTGACCCAAACACTCATGAAAACCTTACCTATATGCAACTTATGACCAGATGTGTCACTGACCAAAGCACGGGCCTTTGTCTTTTGATAATCAAAGGGAACGACAAGAGAGTCAAGATAGGGGACAGCACCAAAGAGGCCTTCCACACCACATATGTCTCTGTGAGATATGGCAGATTCAGCAGCAAGAAAGTGACACTCTGGGATCTCATCAACTCTGAATATTTGTCTGAGGAGAAAAGACAGGAGCTGTTAAAATGTTACAAATCAAAGGCAATCACAATTGAAGAAATCATCACAATAATTTTAGAGATCATTGAACGCAAAGAAGTACAAAGAAATGCTGACCTCAGTGTGGATGGTCTCAGGGGAAAAGTTTCCATTTTAGAGCTGCTGAATTTGGGAATAATAGATGAAAATAAATACAAAAATGTTATTGAGGGGAAGCTGACAATCAAAGATCTCATTGAGACGGGCACTTTGAGGAACTTCCTCAGCGGAACAAGCTGTATAGCAGGTGTAATATTACAAAAGTCTAATCAGAAAATGAGCATCTACAATGCCAAAAAAGAAGGCCATCTTACCCCTGGCACTGCCTTGTGTCTTCTTGAAGCACAGGCTGCCACTGGGTTTATTATTGATCCAATACAAAACAAGAAACTCACCGTTGATGAGGCACTGAAGCAGAAAATCATTGTTCCAGAGTTATATGAAAAACTCCTGGCTGCAGAGAAATCAGTGACTGGTTACAAAGACCCATATACAGGCAAGACAATATCACTTTTCGAAGCAATCAAGAAAGAACTAATTTTAAAGCAGCATGGCATTCGTCTGCTTGAAGCTCAGATTGCTACAGGTGGCATCATTGATCCCTTAACATGCTTACATTTGCCACTTGATGTTGCTTTCCGGAAGGGTTATTTTGATTCTGACTTAAACCAGATCCTTGCTGATCAAACCGATGACACTAAAGGATTTTTTGATCCCACCACACAAGAAAATCTGACTTACATGGAGATGATCACACGATGCATCAAGGATCCCGATACTGGTCTTTTATTTCTTCCAATTGCCGAAAAAGGGAAAACACAAGTGAAATCACAAAAAATCATCTCAGACGTTGAAATTAAGGAAGAATTTGAGAAAAGCAAAGTTGTCATTCCTGTTGGCCGTTTCTCTGGAAAATCACTGTCTCTTTGGGAGATAATTCATTCTGAATACTTCACAGATGAACAGAGGCAGCAGTACTTTGAACAATTTTGTCTGGGCAAGATAAATATCAAGGATGTTGTCACCGTGGTTACCACAACTATTCAAACACTAGAACAGAAAGAAGCAGCTCCTCAAACAACAATGGGCCTGAGAAAACCTGTTTCTGTGCAACAGCTGCATGAGTCTGGAATCATTGACACCAGCACTTACAAAGCACTGCAACATGGTAAGGAGACGCTTCCAAATGTGGTTAAACTTGAATCTGTTCAAAGGTACTTGAAGGGCACTGGAAGTATTGCTGGAGTGAAGCTTCATCCATCAGGAAAAGTGTTAAGCTTAAACATGGCAAAAACTGAAGGCTTACTCCCTTCCAATGAAGCACTGTTGTTGCTTGAGGCTCAGGCTGCAACTGGATATGTTATCGATCCAATCAAAAACACACATCACTCAGTCATGGAGGCTGTCAAAGCTCAACTTATTGGACCAGAGATATTGGAGCACTTGCTATTGGCTGAACGTGCTGTCACTGGCTTCACAGACCCATACACAGATGAGCAGATATGCTTATTTGAAGCAATGAATAAAGGTCTCATCCCTCGGAAACATGGACTGAACCTCTTAGATGCACAGCTTGCCACAGGGGGAATTATTTATCCAGTTGGAAGCTATCGGTTGCCTGTTCAAACAGCAATTATGAAAGGATGCTTGAATAAGGAGACCAGTGATCTTCTGGCAAGTCTTAGTAAAAGTGAAAAAGGGTTTTCAGACCCCCAAACACAAGAACCTCTTACTTACCATCAGCTCATGAAGAAATGTGAAAAGAGTTCAACAACCAGCATGCTGCTTCTCCCAATAACTGAAAAGAGTGCTGAAAGCTCAACCTTCAATGACAAACAAATAATAAATGTCTTCAAAGAAAAATCAGTGATCATCAATGCTGGAAAGTTTGCAGACAAACGCGTATCCCTTTGGGATGTACTACACTCAGAGTATATATCTGCAGAGAAGAGGAAAGAATTACTTGTCCAATACAACAAAAATAAACTATCAATAGAGGAGATAACAGAAATGGTGACAGCAATGACAATTGAGGTAAGCACAAAAAGGCATTCCTTTAAAGGTCTGAGAAAACAAGTGTCAGCGAGTGAACTATTTGATGCAAAAATCATCTCAAAAGAAATGTTCAGTAAGATAATCAATGACGAAGTAGATGATGAAGATATAAACAATATGGAATCTATTCAAAAATACCTTGGCACAACAAACTGTATTGCTGGTGTATATGTCCAGTCAACCAAACAGACCATGAGCATATTTGAAGCCAAAAATAAGGGACTTCTGACACCAGGAACGACACTGGTTTTACTTGAGGCCCAGGCTGCCACTGGCTTTATGATTGACCCAGTGAAGAACAAAAAGCTTTCAGTAGAGCAGGCGGTGGCAGAAGGTATTGTTGGAACAGAATGGAAAAGCAAACTGCTGTCTGCAGAGCGGGCAGTTACTGGTTACACAGACCCGAACACAGGAAAAACAATCTCCTTGTTCCAGGCCTTAAAAAAAGATCTGATTGTCAAGGACCATGGTATTCGTCTGCTAGAAGCTCAGATTGCTACGGGGGGCATCATTGATCCTGTGCACAGCCATCGTGTCCCTGTTGAGGTGGCTTACCAAAGAGGGTACTTTGATGAGGAGATGAACAAGATCCTCTCTGATCCAGATGATGACACCAAGGGATTCTTTGATCCCAACACACAGGAGAACCTCACATACTTGCAACTTGTGGAGAGGTGTGTTAAAGACCCCAACACTGGCCTGAGCCTCCTTGTGATTGTGAAAAAGGGCGAGTACTACTTCTTCATCGATGAACATACAAAGAATATCCTCAAGTCTAAAACCACAATGAAAGCAGGAGGTAAATTCCAAGGACAGCTGGTGACACTTTGGGATCTGCTGCATTCAAATTACATATCTGAGGAAAAGAGGAGAGAACTAGTGCAGCAGTTTAAGTCAGGTACAATAACTATTGAGCAATTCTTAGAAATAGTTCTGACCTTAGTATCACAGAAATCAGGAGCAAGCACCCACACCATTACTACCACCACCACAGCAACAACAGAGACAACCCAACAGCACAACTTCCAAGGTATCAGAAAGGATGTGAGTGCTAATGAATTGCTGCTTTCCAAAGTCATTGATGAGACAATGTACAAAGACCTAACTACTGGAAAAGTCACAGTTGATGATGTAAGTGAAATAGACTCTGTGCGAAAATACCTGAAAGGGACAAACTGCATTGCTGGTGTATTTGTGCAGTCTACCAAACAGACGATGAGCATAATCGAAGCCAAAAATAAGGGACTTCTAACACCAGGAACAACTTTGGTTTTACTTGAGGCACAGGCTGCCACTGGCTTTATGATTGACCCAGTGAAGAACAAAAAACTGTCAGTAGAGCAGGCAGTGGCAGAAGGGATTGTTGGAACAGATTGGAAAAGCAAACTGCTGTCTGCAGAGCGGGCAGTAACTGGGTACACAGATCCCCACACAGGCAAAACAATCTCCTTGTTCCAGGCCTTAAAAAAAGATCTGATTGTCAAGGACCATGGTATTCGTCTGCTAGAAGCTCAGATTGCTACGGGGGGCATCATTGATCCTGTGCACAGCCATCGTGTCCCTGTTGAGGTGGCTTACCAAAGAGGGTACTTTGATGAGGAGATGAACAAGATCCTCTCTGATCCAGATGATGACACCAAGGGTTTCTTTGATCCCAACACACAGGAGAACCTCACATACTTGCAACTTGTGGAGAGGTGTGTTAAAGACCCCAACACTGGCCTGAGCCTCCTTGTGATTGTGAAAAAGGGCGAGTACTACTTCTTCATTGATGAACATACAAAGAATATCCTCAAGTCTAAAACCACAATGAAAGCAGGAGGTAAATTCCAAGGACAGCTGGTGACACTTTGGGATCTGCTGTATTCAAATTACATATCTGAGGAAAAGAGGAGAGAATTGGTGCAGCAGTTTAAGTCAGGTACAATAACTATTGAACAATTCTTAGAAATAGTTTTGACCTTGGTATCACAGAAATCAGGAGCAAGCACCCACACCATTACTACCACCACCACAGCAACAACAGAGACAACCCAACAGCACAACTTCCAAGGTATCAGAAAGGATGTGAGTGCTAATGAATTGCTGCTATCCAAAGTCATTGATGAGAAAATGTACAAAGACCTAACTACTGGAAAAGTCACAGTTGATCATGTAAGTGAAATAGACTCTGTGCGAAAATACCTGAAAGGGACGAACTGCATTGCTGGTGTATTTGTGCAGTCTACCAAACAGACCATGAGCATAATCGAAGCCAAAAATAAGGGACTTCTAACACCGGGAACATCTTTGGTTTTACTTGAGGCCCAGGCTGCCACTGGGTTTATGATTGACCCAGTGAAGAACAAAAAACTGTCAGTAGAGCAGGCGGTGACTGAAGGGATTGTTGGAACAGAATGGAAAAGCAAACTGCTGTCTGCAGAGCGGGCAGTTACTGGGTACACAGATCCCCACACAGGCAAAACAATCTCCTTGTTCCAGGCCTTAAAAAAAGATCTGATTGTCAAGGACCATGGTATTCGTCTGCTAGAAGCTCAGATTGCTACGGGGGGCATCATTGATCCTGTGCACAGCCATCGTGTCCCTGTTGAGGTGGCTTACCAAAGAGGGTACTTTGATGAGGAGATGAACAAGATCCTCTCTGATCCAGATGATGACACCAAGGGTTTCTTTGATCCCAACACACAGGAGAACCTCACATACTTGCAACTTGTGGAGAGGTGTGTTAAAGACCCCAACACTGGCCTGAGCCTCCTTGTGATTGTGAAAAAGGGCGAGTACTACTTCTTCATTGATGAACATACAAAGAATATCCTCAAGTCTAAAACCACAATGAAAGCAGGAGGTAAATTCCAAGGACAGCTGGTGACACTTTGGGATCTGCTGTATTCAAATTACATATCTGAGGAAAAGAGGAGAGAATTGGTGCAGCAGTTTAAGTCAGGTACAATAACTATTGAACAATTCTTAGAAATAGTTTTGACCTTGGTATCACACAAATCAGGAGCAAGCACCCACACCATTACTACCACCACCACAGCAACAACAGAGACAACCCAACAGCACAACTTCCAAGGTATCAGAAAGGATGTGAGTGCTAATGAATTGCTGCTATCCAAAGTCATTGATGAGAAAATGTACAAAGACCTAACTACTGGAAAAGTCACAGTTGATCATGTAAGTGAAATAGACTCTGTGCGAAAATACCTGAAAGGGACGAACTGCATTGCTGGTGTATTTGTGCAGTCTACCAAACAGACCATGAGCATAATCAAAGCCAAAAATAAGGGACTTCTAACACCGGGAACATCTTTGGTTTTACTTGAGGCCCAGGCTGCCACTGGCTTTATGATTGACCCAGTGAAGAACAAAAAACTGTCAGTAGAGCAGGCGGTGACTGAAGGGATTGTTGGAACAGAATGGAAAAGCAAACTGCTGTCTGCAGAGCGGGCAGTTACTGGTTACACAGACCCCAGCACAGGAAAAACAATCTCTTTGTTCCAGGCCTTGAAAAAAGATCTGATTGTCAAGGACCATGGTATTCGTCTGTTAGAAGCTCAGATTGCTACGGGGGGCATCATTGATCCTGTGCATAGCCATCGTGTCCCTGTTGAGGTGGCTTACCAAAGAGGGTACTTTGATGAGGAGATGAACAAGATCCTCTCTGATCCAATGATGACACCAAGGGTTTCTTTGATCCCAACACACAGGAGAACCTCACATACATGCAACTTGTGGAGAGTGTGTTAAAGACCCCAACACTGGCCTGAGCCTCCTTGTGATTGTGAAAAAGGGCGAGTACTACTTCTTCATTGATGAACATACAAAGAATATCCTCAAGTCTAAAACCACAATGAAAGCAGGAGGTAAATTCCAAGGACAGCTGGTGACACTTTGGGATCTGCTGCATTCAAATTACATTTCTGAGGAAAAGAGGAGAGAACTAGTGCAGCAGTTTAAGTCAGGTACAATAACTATTGAGCAATTCTTAGAAATAGTTCTGACCTTAGTATCACAGAAATCAGGAGCAAGCACCCACACCATTACTACCACCACCACAGCAACAACAGAGACAACCCAACAGCACAACTTCCAAGGTATCAGAAAGGATGTGAGTGCTAATGAATTGCTGCTTTCCAAAGTCATTGATGAGACAATGTACAAAGACCTAACTACTGGAAAAGTCACAGTTGATGATGTAAGTGAAATAGACTCTGTGCGAAAATACCTGAAAGGGACGAACTGCATTGCTGGTGTATTTGTGCAGTCTACCAAACAGACCATGAGCATAATCGAAGCCAAAAATAAGGGACTTCTAACACCAGGAACAACTTTGGTTTTACTTGAGGCACAGGCTGCCACTGGCTTTATGATTGACCCAGTGAAGAACAAAAAACTGTCAGTAGAGCAGGCAGTGGCAGAAGGGATTGTTGGAACAGATTGGAAAAGCAAACTGCTGTCTGCAGAACGAGCAGTAACTGGGTACACAGATCCCTACACAGGCAAAACAATCTCCTTGTTCCAGGCCTTAAAAAAAGATCTGATTGTCAAGGACCATGGTATTCGTCTGCTAGAAGCTCAGATTGCTACGGGGGCATCATTGATCCTGTGCACAGCCATCGTGTCCCTGTTGAGGTGGCTTACCAAAGAGGGTACTTTGACGAGGAGATGAACAAGATCCTCTCTGATCCAGATGATGACACCAAGGGTTTCTTTGATCCCAACACACAGGAGAACCTCACATACTTGCAACTTGTGGAGAGGTGTGTTAAAGACCCCAACACTGGCCTGAGCCTCCTTGTGATTGTGAAAAAGGGCGAGTACTACTTCTTCATTGATGAACATACAAAGAATATCCTCAAGTCTAAAACCACAATGAAAGCAGGAGGTAAATTCCAAGGACAGCTGGTGACACTTTGGGATCTGCTGTATTCAAATTACATATCTGAGGAAAAGAGGAGAGAATTGGTGCAGCAGTTTAAGTCAGGTACAATAACTATTGAACAATTCTTAGAAATAGTTTTGACCTTGGTATCACAGAAATCAGGAGCAAGCACCCACACCATTACTACCATCACCACAGCAACAACAAAGACAACCCAACAGCACAACTTCCAAGGTATCAGAAAGGATGTGAGTGCTAATGAATTGCTGCTATCCAAAGTCATTGATGAGAAAATGTACAAAGACCTAACTACTGGAAAAGTCACAGTTGATGATGTAAGTGAAATAGACTCTGTGCGAAAATACCTGAAAGGGACAAACTGCATTGCTGGTGTATTTGTGCAGTCTACCAAACAGACCATGAGCATAATCGAAGCCAAAAATAAGGGACTTCTAACACCAGGAACAACTTTGGTTTTACTTGAGGCACAGGCTGCCACTGGCTTTATGATTGACCCAGTGAAGAACAAAAAACTGTCAGTAGAGCAGGCGTGGCAGAAGGGATTGTTGGAACAGATTGGAAAAGCAAACTGCTGTCTGCAGAACGGGCAGTAACTGGGTACACAGATCCCTACACAGGCAAAACAATCTCCTTGTTCCAGGCCTTAAAAAAAGATCTGATTGTCAAGGACCATGGTATTCGTCTGCTAGAAGCTCAGATTGCTACGGGGGGCATCATTGATCCTGTGCACAGCCATCGTGTCCCTGTTGAGGTGGCTTACCAAAGAGGGTACTTTGATGAGGAGATGAACAAGATCCTCTCTGATCCGATGATGACACCAAGGGTTTCTTTGATCCCAACACACAGGAGAACCTCACATATATGCAACTTGTGGAGAGGTGTGTTAAAGACCCCAACACTGGCCTGAGCCTCCTTGTGATTGTGAAAAAGGGCGAGTACTACTTCTTCATTGATGAACATACAAAGAATATCCTCAAGTCTAAAACCACAATGAAAGCAGAAGGTAAATTCCAAGGACAGCTGGTGACACTTTGGGATCTGCTGCATTCAAATTACATATCTGAGGAAAAGAGGAGAGAATAGTGCAGCAGTTTAAGTCAGGTACAATAACTATTGAACAATTCTTAGAAATAGTTCTGACCTTAGTATCACAGAAATCAGGAGCAAGCACCCACACCATTACTACCACCACCACAGCAACAACAGAGACAACCCAACAGCACAACTTCCAAGGTATCAGAAAGGATGTGAGTGCTAATGAATTGCTGCTTTCCAAAGTCATTGATGAGAAAATGTACAAAGACCTAACTACTGGAAAAGTCACAGTTGATGATGTAAGTGAAATAGACTCTGTGCGAAAATACCTGAAAGGGACAAACTGCATTGCTGGTGTATTTGTGCAGTCTACCAAACAGACATGAGCATAATCGAAGCCAAAAATAAGGGACTTCTAACACCAGGAACAACTTTGGTTTTACTTGAGGCACAGGCTGCCACTGGCTTTATGATTGACCCAGTGAAGAACAAAAAACTGTCAGTAGAGCAGGCAGTGGCAGAAGGGATTGTTGGAACAGATTGGAAAAGCAAACTGCTGTCTGCAGAACGGGCAGTAACTGGGTACACAGATCCCTACACAGGCAAAACAATCTCCTTGTTCAGGCCTTAAAAAAAGATCTGATTGTCAAGGACCATGGTATTCGTCTGCTAGAAGCTCAGATTGCTACGGGGGGCATCATTGATCCTGTGCACAGCCATCGTGTCCCTGTTGAGGTGGCTTACCAAAGAGGGTACTTTGATGAGGAGATGAACAAGATCCTCTCTGATCCAGATGATGACACCAAGGGTTTCTTTGATCCCAACACACAGGAGAACCTCACATACTTGCAACTTGTGGAGAGGTGTGTTAAAGACCCCAACACTGGCTTGAGCCTCCTTGTGATTGTGAAAAAGGGCGAGTACTACTTCTTCATTGATGAACATACAAAGAATATCCTCAAGTCTAAAACCACAATGAAAGCAGGAGGTAAATTCCAAGGACAGCTGGTGACACTTTGGGATCTGCTGCATTCAAATTACATATCTGAGGAAAAGAGGAGAGAACTGGTGCAGCAGTTTAAGTCAGGTACAATAACTATTGAACAATTCTTAGAAATAATTCTGACCTTAGTATCACAGAAATCAGGAGCAAGCACCCACACCATTATTACCACCACCACGCAACAACAACAGAGACAACCCAACAGCACAATTTCCAAGGTATCAGAAAGGATGTGAGTGCTAATGAATTGCTGCTTTCCAAAGTCATTGATGAAAAAATGTACAAAGACCTAACTACTGGAAAAGTCACAGTTGATCATGTAAGTGAAATAGACTCTGTGCGAAAATACCTGAAAGGGACGAACTGCATTGCTGGTGTATTTGTGCAGTCTACCAAACAGACCATGAGCATAATCGAAGCCAAAAATAAGGGACTTCTAACACCAGGAACGACTTTGGTTTTACTTGAGGCACAGGCTGCCACTGGCTTTATGATTGACCCAGTGAAGAACAAAAAACTGTCAGTAGAGCAGGCAGTAGCAGAAGGGATTGTTGGAACAGATTGGAAAAGCAAACTGCTGTCTGCAGAACGGGCAGTAACTGGGTACACAGATCCCTACACAGGCAAAACAATCTCCTTGTTCAGGCCTTAAAAAAAGATCTGATTGTCAAGGACCATGGTATTCGTCTGCTAGAAGCTCAGATTGCTACGGGGGGCATCATTGATCCTGTGCACAGCCATCGTGTCCCTGTTGAGGTGGCTTACCAAAGAGGGTACTTTGATGAGGAGATGAACAAGATCCTCTCTGATCCAGATGATGACACCAAGGGTTTCTTTGATCCCAACACACAGGAGAACCTCACATACTTGCAACTTGTGGAGAGGTGTGTTAAAGACCCCAACACTGACCTGAGCCTCCTTGTGATTGTGAAAAAGGGCGAGTACTACTTCTTCGTCGATGAACATACAAAGAATATCCTCAAGTCTAAAACCACAATGAAAGCAGGAGGTAAATTCCAAGGACAGCTGGTGACACTTTGGGATCTGCTGTATTCAAATTACATATCTGAGGAAAAGAGGAGAGAATTGGTGCAGCAGTTTAAGTCAGGTACAATAACTATTGAACAATTCTTAGAAATAGTTTTGACCGTGGTATCACAGAAATCAGGAGCAAGCACCCACACCATTACTACCACCACCACAGCAACAACAGAGACAACCCAACAGCACAACTTCCAAGGTATCAGAAAGGATGTGAGTGCTAATGAATTGCTGCTATCCAAAATCATTGATGAGAAAATGTACAAAGACCTAACTACTGGAAAAGTCACAGTTGATCATGTAAGTGAAATAGACTCTGTGCGAAAATACCTGAAAGGGACGAACTGCATTGCTGGTGTATTTGTGCAGTCTACCAAACAGACCATGAGCATAATCGAAGCCAAAAATAAGGGACTTCTAACACCGGGAACATCTTTGGTTTTACTTGAGGCCCAGGCTGCCACTGGCTTTATGATTGACCCAGTGAAGAACAAAAAACTGTCAGTAGAGCAGGCGGTGACTGAAGGGATTGTTGGAACAGAATGGAAAAGCAAACTGCTGTCTGCAGAGCGGGCAGTTACTGGTTACACAGACCCCAGCACAGGAAAAACAATCTCTTTGTTCCAGGCCTTGAAAAAAGATCTGATTGTCAAGGACCATGGTATTCGTCTGCTAGAAGCTCAGATTGCTACGGGGGGCATCATTGATCCTGTGCACAGCCATCGTGTCCCTGTTGAGGTGGCTTACCAAAGAGGGTACTTTGATGAGGAAATGAACAAGATCCTCTCTGATCCCAATGATGACACCAAGGGTTTCTTTGATCCCAACACACAGGAGAACCTCACATACATGCAATTAATGGAGAGGTGTGTTAGAGACCCAAAGACTGGGCTAAGTCTGCTTGCTTTAAAAAAGTAGAGTTAAGATTGGATGCAATATGCCATGCAAACTATTCATGCTTTATTAACTACAATCATACTCTTCTCTTTCTACTTATTCCATTTGCAAATCTGTAAGTGTATCATTTAAGTGTATACCAGTTTCAGTGTGCATTGTTTATATTAAGAGTTTAAGATAACTTCACTTTCTAGTTGTACACTTTTAAACTGCAATGTAGTTGTTCAGTGTATTGTTTAATACACTGGTGTTTGGCTACATGTTCAAAACAATACAATAAATTTGCAGCTGCAATGTCATTTTATTTCATAATTCTCAAGTCAGTAATCTCTTTCTTTATAAAGATTGTGTTTTTATTAAACATGGCTTGTTTACATTATCAATTTCACAACATTTGACATTTATAGCATTCCAGCACATGAACATGGAAAAATATTAGCAGAGCTGGACAGTAAAGATACACAAATATATATGGGTTCCTTACTGGCAAGTCTAACTTTACATGGGAAAAAGCTTTACATTTATATACAAATCACAACACACAAAAATATCACATTTAAGTACACTTTAAAAACAACAGAATTAAATGAACTATTAAAGTTCCTACAACAAATAGGCTACATGTCTAGCCTAATTTGTCCAGGAGAAGCTGAATGTCTTCTTGACCATGATATACTCGTTTGAGACCTCTGGGCAGATACCGGCAAGACGACAGATTCAAGTACTTCAGAGCTGGTGCCTGGGTTATTAGTAACCTATGAAACAATAATAAATTGTACCAGAACATCTTTACCAATCTACTGAAAATTAAGAAAAGCCTTGTAATCTCTATTATATTTATAAACTCATCAACAAGTTTTAATGGGTGGTGAGTCTTCTGGCAGGTACTATAAGCATATGAGCAACTACAAAGGTAATCCTTACCTGAGTGCAGATGAAGTGATTTTTGTACCACTGAGGTTCAGGGAGCGAAACAAATCAACTCCAGCAGCATGTGCAAGATATCCCATGGCAATCTCCATATCTTCCTCAGAAAATGGCTGGTTGGCCAAATCAAGCTCCCTGAGGGTACTGCTCCATTTCTGGGCAAGCATGTGTATGCCTTTCTTGGATGCTACCATGGTATTGCTATTGAAGTACAGGCCCCAAAATAGACACTCCAGTTCTACACAAGACAGGGCAGCAAATTAAGGGAAAAGCAGCATATTATTGCATCCCTGAAATTCATAGGTATGACCAAATCCTTCTATACTGTAAACTATAAGAATAAAAATAGGGAAAGTCCATCAAAACCATGTGCTATTCATAGCTGTGTGTGGCTTAAATATTACATTTACTACTGTGTGAGGTACATCATTGGTTACTCTCTTGTGATTTCAAAATCGAAACTTACTCTCAAAAGGCATAGCGTAGAGGCCAGTGGCTGTGATGCGGGAGGCACCACGCAGGTCAAGCACACGCAGGTGGGGGGAGCCATGCAGCACATTGTTCAGGTCACTGTCCGTCATGAAAGAGTGAGAGGAAGTGGCAATGCACAGCTCCTCTAGCATGGGAAAACCGGACGTTGAACTAGGCGTGTTGCGGATCATTTTAGGAACTGGAGTGACATTCATCAATCTAAAAGTCTAAATGATAAAATAATTTAAAAGAGAAGAAAAAAACCCCGATTGTAATATTTTATATTTTTTAGTACAATTTTTATAAATTCTCATTCTACAACATCACCATTAATAACACTTAGAGCAGGGATGGGCAGCTTGGGTCCTGGAGGGCTACTCTCTTGCGGAGTTAAGCTCCGACCCTGAAAAAAAAAACTCACCTGCTTGTAGCTTTTATTAGTAATCCTGAAAGCATTGATTAGCTGGTTCAGGTGTGTTTGCGTAGGGTTCGAGCTAAACTCAGCAGCACAGTGGCCCTCCAGGATTGAAGTTGCCCATCCCTGACTTACAGGAATGTCAGGGGTGCTGTACATTTTTTAAAAGTAAAATTTAAGGCTTTTAGAAATAAAAAAGAAATAATGAAAAAGTCAAAATGAATACTATACATTAGTAATGTGCAATATTGACAAACATTTTTTGTGATGACAATGATTGTATAATGCTGGTACCATGGCTGGTTTAGGCCTGTTGTGGACAGCTGACTCACAAAGACATTCATTTTATTCATATTCTATGTGGTGGTCAGTTCACAGCAGTGACAGAAATTAACTGGCATTTTTACCCTAAACTTATTAGATGCATGCATCTCCTTTTATTCAAATTCAATTCAATTCAATTAGAATAATAGAACAGAATAGGACTGTTACCAGTATAATCATTTGCAGTGATGTGGTGACACAGAAGCGCCATTAATATACAGTAGTCAACATTGGAAGTGGATCAAAACCTTTAATCAAAGTTATACATGAATTTTGAACTTTGACAACTTTTAAATTTTTTGATCCACTTCAAATGTTGACTACTGTATTTACACTGCATTTACATTTACACAAATAATGCTTTTTAATAATGAGTTTTTTATTCAATATTTAAATATGAAATGATTTCTCATTTTTTATCTTAATTAAAAGGTACTTTAAATATGTCTAAGTCAAAATGCCATCTAAAATTTCAGACCTCACAGAAATTTAAGACCTCCCTCAAATTTTAAATATCTAATTTAATACTTAAGGATCCACAGGAACCCTGAATGCGTGCAAATGTCTTTTAGAATGACAAACAATAACTGTGCTACTCAATTGAGAAACAGCTATACATCACATCCTGTGCACTTACTTATATATTGAATTGATTTGTGTTCATGCACATGAAGATCACAAAACATTTGGGTTTAATACCTGAAGTTTAGGGCATCCAATCTGCAAAGCCTGAATACAGATAGGAAGCTGGCAGTATCCTCCATCTAATTTAGTATTGATCTCCAGAAGCCTGAGGTCAGGACAGCAACCTTTCTTTAAATTCAGAGACATTTCATCAGGAACAAACAGACATACAGTAACAACTTGGGTCACATTAAGTAAAAAGGATTAATATTAACTTACAGACAACCCACTGAGCAGTTTGTCACTTTTGGTGCTGTGTGTGTGAAGTAAATTTTCTTTATTTGGTTGCCGTACGCCTCAAGGAAAGACACCAGACCATCAACATTAAACTATATTAAAAAAAGGACACAAAACAGGTAGCATGTGATGGTAACAAGGGGTAGCATATGGTGGATCAGTGAAACACACTCTGTAAAGTAAAAAAGAAAGAATGAATGTGGCATACTACTATAATGGACAAAAATACTCCAGGAATCACATTCATAAAAGAAAAGTTCACATTAAAAAAGAAAATTTAGAACCCCTTTGACTGTGGTCTCATTTAGTGGTTTTAACATTTGTTTTGCCTGATTATTTTTTGTGATTCGTCCAATTCCACACATCTGGAGGTTAAAACCACTTTTGACCACATTGTGCTTGTAACATAAGAACTCATGCAACTGAACAACAATGAATGACTGATTACTAACCTGTCAATCAAAAACTAAACTAAAACAAGGGATTTAGAAAAGCAGATACATATGCATAAGACTTCATGGATATATGGGAGAAACAGTTTTAGGAGAATTTTGCACTTTATCAACATGCAATTGATAACGAAATGTAGAGTGGTCACAGGAGACACAATAGGTGTGTTCGTTTGACTTGATGCGGCGGCGCTGTGCAGACTGATCAGTGTATGACATCAAATTATCACGAGAGCGATTCGAAAGCATATGGCTACATTGGCTCTCTAATTGCTCTCACTGTACTTTGATGTCATGATACAGAGATCGGTCTGCGCAGCACTGCTTTAAGTCAAACACACCTATTGAAACACGTCACTACCAGGTGTAAATAGCAATGTGTTTTGACTGGCCACTTGGGAATGGATCACCTGCAGTAGCGTTGTTAAACACCACGCAATCGCTTAGGGCCCCAAAGCTTTGAGGGGCCCCTTGCTGACCAAGCATTAAATCAGTTGATCACCTCAATTATTACATATAAACAGCTTCCATAACAAAATTTTGAATGCTACAAATATTGTTCGCTAATCAATGTTTATATATGAATAAGCCTAAATTAAATCTGCTTATCATTATCGTGTCACAATCGTGTCTCCTCTTGGAATAAACTGCTCGATTCATGATTCTTAACGAACGTTTTGAAGCGTCAGAGTTACAGTATGGGTGTATAGACTTTCAATGGAGGGACAGAGATCTCCCAGATTTCATTAAAATAGGCTATCTTCACACTTGTGTCCTGAAGATGCACGAAAGTCGTTTGGAACGACATGGGGTTGAGTAAATGACATTTTCATTTTTGGGTGAACTAACACTAACCAAATCGGCATGCACGCTTTGGCGCTGAGCATGAGACAGACGCGTTCAGTGCTTGTCATATATTATATATAACTGCGCAGTTTTTCCCCCCAACAGCAACAACGTTTAATGTAGGTTTCATTTAAATACACATAATACTAGCAAAAAATTCTTAAAAGTGGTTATTTTCTTAAAATCTTAAAGCTTAAAGGTTCTCTAAGCGATCCTGGGTGACATCACTTCTTGTTGACGTTCGAACTATTGTCAAACAAAACGGAGGCTAGCTAGACCCTCCCTTGTCGGTTCTTGTCGGTTATTGGCTGGAACAGTTTGTTATGTTTCGTAGCGCGGGTCGCTAGAGTTTGTTTTTGTAGCCGTTTGTGGAGCCTGGGGTGTCCGCAGAGACCGCGGTTTTTTACAGTGTGTTCAGGGGACAGGCAGCCAGCGGATAGTGAGGAGATGTTTGCTGTATGTGACAAAAAATTTTTTGGCCTTAAAAACACGTGACATCGCTTAGAGCACCTTTAAGGGAGCAAGTACTAAAGTGTAGACAATTTTTTTTGTTATGCAGTGTAAAATAAAATAAATATATTTTTTAAATTTCTCACTAAATTCTTTTAAATGTTACTGTTGTGCAATTCGGAGTAAAATGTTACATAATGTTGGGGAGTGGGGTGTGGGGATCCTGACTTTGCTTGGGGCCGGCCCTGATCACCTGAATTAATACTAGGTGTAAAATACATTTAGTCTATACTGAGAATACAGGTCACTCTTTGCCATGCAACTACAAAGAACGCAGACAGAAGCTTTTCAAAGATGGAAAAAAAAAACACACGCCAAAGTATCATAAAGAAGTCTATATGACATTATATACACCAAAATATTCTATTTTCTGTTCCACAGAAGAAAGTATGCCATACAGGTTTGCAAAACCATCAGGGTGAATACAATTTTCATTTTGGGGTAAGAGACCCTTTAAATTTAGGTAAACAATCATCTAATTACATACAAACCTCTGAGTGTTGCACATTTATATTCTCTAATGACAGACAGTCAGCGCCAAGGCTTTGGAAGGCTGTTTCTGTCATTCCCGTGCAGTAAGACAGCTTGAGCGAATGAAGATTGTGGCATGATTGTGAAACTTTCTAGAAAAACAGAGCACAGTCCTTGATTATATAATACAGAACAATACTCCCAAAACATTTTTAGATACCAGAAACAAAATTCCAAAGCAGATGAATTATTATTACCTGAAAACATAGTCAACATGTTTTTTCCAGTGGCAAAGGGAGAACTCTCTCAGCTGAGACAATCTGCAGGAAATTAACAACAAAACTTGGATAATTTGCATCAATTATGCTTTGCGATGCAAGTTATTCCAGTGTAACAACAACAACAACATCCTTTTATTTGGTTCAACCACTGACCTGTTTTCAGCTAGCCAGTCTATAGTGTTCCTAATCTTCTGTTCTGTCCCAGGTAATTGAGTCTTACCGGGTTCAATCCAGCAGTAGCCAATTGACACATTGCGCCACAGGACCGGAGAGGACGCAGCTCCATTCCATAGATGGCAAACTCTACCAACCCTTTTAAAGACAGCAAACAAATGCAACTATAAACATAAAGCAAATAGTATCTGTAGCAAGTTATAAGGCTGTACAGAAACTAAATAGCACAAATATGGCATATGGGCCTCACCTGCACAGTAAAGGAACAGCTCCATCCTGGTGAATGGCAAACTGAAAGATTTTCACCAGGACCTCTATTGGTAAACTCTGACCCCAGTGGTCTAATCTAGAATTCACAGCTTCCAAATCAACATTTTTATCAATAGTAGTTTCTTCTGTGACTTTGGGGACTTTTACTGGTGCTTTTTTAGTTTTGTTAGCAGAGGTTTTACTCTTGGCTTTTTTGTTTCCCTTTTTTTTCTTACATCCCTTCCGCTTGGGCTTCCATATACTGTCACCACTACTTATATTTGATATAATCAAAAGCATGTCCTCTCCCTCCTGGATGGTGTAATTTGGTCTCACAGTCCGCTTGACATTTTTTCTCTTTTTCTTTTTGCTTTTGTCATCCTTAAGAGAATCCGCTTTCCTCTTCAAAGGTGTTTTTGCTTTTGCAGGTGCAGTCTGGGACGTCCCTGGAATGTCCCCCTGGGTGGTTGACATTTCTGCAGAAGGAGCCTGGAGAGAATCTGGCTCTGTGCTTGAGTTGGAAACCTGCGTTATTCTATAACAAGTCCTTAACAATCACTTCAGTAAATTCAACAAAACTTAATGAAGAAGATTATAAAGTAAATGTTGAAAATTGGCATACGCACAACTTACAAATAGTTCATTTAAACTATATGTAAACTATAATAGTTTATCCTTTACACTGTTGCAGATAGGTTCAACAGCAGTTGTCAGGTCTTTGCAGAAAATCTGGACAATCATGCGAATTTATTTAGCATACAGCTACATTACTGAAGCATACTCGGAAGTGCCGTCTTGCTCCTTTGTTGTTATTATCCGAGCCCCATGATGCACTCGCGTAAGTCAATGAAAGTCGTCATATCCGCTTTCATAACCAGATGAGAGGCTCTGCCTAGCCTGCCCATTCTCGTTCGGAGAATAACTTTTTTTGCAAACCATGCATTACAATTCGTCATAAAATAAATAAATGAGGATAGCACGAAATAGTACTGCGTGCTGATGTGGACATAAATACAAACGTTGTCGTTTTAAAATATATATATATACGTTTTGTTTGGTTTGTTACTGGTCAAAAACGAATTCGGTTTGAATCTTTTGTTCATCTCGGACGCGAGTAAACAACATAAAAACAAGAACTTCCTTTTCTTTTAAATATTAACATTTGACAGGTTTGTTGATAGTTTTTAAAGCTTACGCAATGACACGAACTGTTCGATACTCGATTCGCAATTTCGCGGAAGATATGGTTTGAATTGAAGGGGTATCCAATCAGCGACTCCTCAAATGCACATGTGACTTAACAGGGAAGTCCATGGTGTTGTAGAGTGGACGCTCCTCCGTTTAAATGAAAGTTATTACCAAAACGGAACCCCGCTCTCTCTACACACTGCAAAGGGTCCAAAGAGAAAAACGCGCTACAGAAAACACTATATCTACTACAAAGCAAATAGTACCGCTACAGCACAATACATTGGTGAGTATATTGTGAAATTTCCCACTTAAACAGTACTTGTTGTCTATTAAAAATGCATTGCCCTTGGTACATTTTTTTTGAATGCTTATTAGTTTTAAACATGTTTAGTAAATAACGTTGTTTAAAAGTCTTATCAATGGCAATCTTTCACAGAAATACCAATTCAACACAAACGGCATGTTTTCAAACTTGGCGATACGGTGCATTGACGCATTCTCGCGCGCTAAAGAGAACAAACCACGAAGAATGAAAACATTCTAGTTTTCAGCCCAAGTGCTTGTGATTTGTTTTTTAAACTAGTAGTCTAAAACCAACAATCAAAATTGATATTTAGTCAATAACATCAGGAAGTCGTTAATACGACTTTTTTATGTTTAAATACAAAAAGCAGCGTGTGCAAATGTGGCTTGCATTTTGTTCCTTGAATATTCAAGGATATGTAACCAATAACTCGCCCAGTTGATATGGTGGTGTGTGACCTTGATTTATGCTAGTAACGTTAACAGTGATGCAAATGAACTTTTGCACTATTATTTTACTACTATTTTAGTCCCATGAGCAACTGGTAATTTTCCTAACCAATGTATTTCCAAGGAAACCACATATACTATAGTTACTATACATATTATCACAACTGTAAAATAATGGTGAAAAAATTAACATGCAATGTAAAAATAGCATTGGTTAATAGCAAGTTACCGTACCATTAACTTACTATGGTACCATAGTATCTTTATAATATAGTTACCAAAGGATATATCTTTTTTTTAGATTATTAGAACCCTGTAATACCAATAGGAAAATTATGGTCTCAGACAGGTACTCCTGTTGTAACGTGATATAAAAAAATAACTTGAGGAATAATATTTGGTGCACGGTTAAGATTAGCTGTGGACTACCATGCTCTGGTCGTTATTACTAAAACATTTATCTGGCCTTTATTTGGAAGTGTGCTCACCGGATGGTTTAAAAAACAAGCCACGCTACTTTGATGTTCAACAATGGAGGATCTGCAAGACTTTGGTTCATCTAGTGCGAGTGCTATGACCATTGCTGCCGAGCTCAGTGAGTACCACTTTTTGTCTGGTTTTTCAATGACTTACAATCAAAACAAACTACTTTTTCTCTGTATCTGCCTTGTATGTGAAAACTCATATAATAGTTATTTTCTATACATAATATATAAATATGGGTCATTGACAAATAAAGCTTCAAAAAAGGTGTTTTTAAAAATCTTCTCTCAACTGATGTAATGCAAAATGCATGTTTTTGAGTCATGTACAGTTTGTCTAAACAAGTTGCAGTTGTTATTGTTTGCAAAGTGTTTATTTGCAAAGTGTTAATACTTTTTTTTATATACTTTTAATGTCAGGCTGTACAACCAAATAGGTGTTTGTATACTGTAGTTGTAACACCTGATATGGAAAGTGTACCAAACTACCCATACTTGAAATTAGCATATATTTTTTTTACCAAGATTTAAGAGAGATCTAAAAATCTTTTCACTCAAGGATCAATTGGGGTCCTCTGGATATGCATAATCAGGTGTACTGTTATTACCATGTCAATTCATAATAAAAGAGCCATATTTGCAGTTGTGCCACCCTGACATTTGAGAATATAAAAATAGCTGGGGAAAGGTTTTTCAATTAACTCAACAGCTTTAAAACTACTGATTTTTATAAAATTTGTTTTTATTAATTACCTTAAAATGTTTTATTGTTAAGACACCATTTAAAAAAAAAATTGTATCTGTTCATTTGTTCATACAGTTGCACCACCTGACATTTTTGGGGTTTAAGATAACAAAACAACAAATAATATGTATTATTTAAATATACTAAAAAATATTTCAAACTAAATGGGTTTTATAGAATAAAGTGCTTTATGTCTGGAATTTCTCAAATAATTTTAATAGAAATAATGCACTTGGACACAAAAATATGCAGGTCATGTCATTGACCCATATATAATAGTTTTGTTGTTTTATGTCTTGCAGAGGATGATTTTTACTCCAAGCTTGTTGACGACTATCTCGGTGCTCATTATGGGGAACTGTTGGAGCTGGATGAAAAGCCCTGGAAAAACCGCATGTTGGTCCAGATTGGACTGATGAGAGAGGAGCAAGATCTTTCATGGGTTGATTTAATACAATGGCTTCAAAAAATTATCCCAATGTTTCAGTCTGCTGATTTCCAAAGCCTGATTGAGAGAAACACCACAACAGCTTTAAGCTTAACTGGAGATGCCAGAGAAAATTTTCTTGAGTCAGATGTCAACTTCGAATTTGTTGGACCTATATGTGATAGTATTGGAATCGGAAGAAGAGATTTACTCGAAATGTCTGATTTTTCTGATCGTGCAAAATTAACTGGTCTCACAAACGGCCTAATTCTCGAATTGACTAACTTTATTTCACGAGAGAAATTAGACCCGGTCGTCTTAGTTTCCTGGATTCGTAACTTTGAGCCTTTATTTTGTTATGATGGCAAGATCCAAAAAGCCTACAAGCTCCTACGAGCTAATCTCAAGAATTTCAAAATACAGTACCGCAACAATCAGAGGAGCCGAAAGCGGAGCCGTGGATTGCTGGAGGAGTTTCTTCAGAGTCCATTTGATCTTGCTCCTGAAGGGGATGCAGATGATATTGAGTACAGAAGGGTGGCAATGATCAAAGCACATCTAAGGAAGAAGCGCAGCATTTCCGTGCATAAACCTACCACTGCAGTCAAGAAGGAAGATGAACCCTTTGAAATTTTGCAGACAGATGCCACTGTAAAAACTCAATTTCAGCGTGAACCAAAGCAAATTCCCCATGTGATCAGTGTCAAAAGGGAACAGAGATCACAGAGCCATCAAACATTGATACAGTCACAAGAAAATGTGGAAGAAGACCCAAGAATTGACACGGGCGACAATGTAACGCTTCTTGATATCTCTGTGCTGTCTTGGCAAAAGATTGCAGACGTGTTTGGAGGAAAGAACGAAGCTGCTAAGATGGCTTCAATGGATCTACTTCAGAATCACTTCTCGGCAATGCTGAAGGAAGATGCCAACCTGAAATCTCTCGATGACAAAGTCAAAGAAAGCACCCATCCACTTGTGCCACCTTTGAATTTCCTGCGTTACATCTGCCAATTCCTTTTCGAACTTATTGATGTAACTGAGCAGCAAATGATGTCATTCGGAAGAGATCTTGTGAACACCACAGGCGAGAAACTGGGACGCGACAAGCACCCCAGATTTCAGAGTTTTGTCAACTTCGATGAGAGCGCAGTGGCTCGTTACATTCACACGGCTTCTGAAATTTTATGTCCAAGTGAGGAGACCAATCCAAACTACCGCAGGTACTGGCTTGCGTTTTGCCTCGAGAGAAAAAACCCTTCCAGACTACCTATAAATCGGTCGAATCGTGTCATTAACTACTTTGAGGCAGCTGCCGGACTCATTCACCATCTTGAAGATGTTGTTCTTTTTGTATCTGACCTGCAGCTTCTGAATGAGAACTCTAACTCAAATATCCTGTTGGAGAGCATCAATGCTGATGCAAACGATGAGGCTTTGCAGGCGCTGGTCTGTGTGGTTGCTATTGTCTACCTTAAAGTCTTAGGGACCCTTTTGGCAGCTTCTGAAGAGTGATGGAGAATATCCTCTTTTCAGTAGGTACATCCTTTGCCTGTATGACAAGCTCTTGGAATGGTCGCAAGATGCCAGTTGCCTTTTTCAACCAGAAGCTTTTGTGAATGTATTCTTACAGGTTCCAATGCAAGAGGGGACTTTTGAAGGAGTGTTCAGATTTTGCCGTGCTAATGCAGAGAACCAGTACGGTACTCTCATGAGAGCTTGTTTACAGAGGATGATGAAAGCCCTCGCAGCTGTACTGGAGGACAATCTAAAGATTTCTTACCTGGCGGTGAGTACTGCAAAGATCAGCCTAAGGATATAGCGGTTCAAATGGCAAACTGCACATTTTCACAGCTGATGGGTGAGTACCCCTTCGGTCATGGGTACCCTTATGAGAAGAACAGGTCTGATAAAACTCTCAGTCAACCGAAGGTTGCGCTTCCAAAGAGACAGAACAAGAACCTGCTTCCCGAAAGATGACAGATGAACCTATATCAGTGGTCACGTTATCACCTGCCAAAACCATTCAAAAGCAGCAACAAGAGTCAAAACGCTCCTCCATCTTGGAAGGATCAAGTCTCACTGCTGCAAAAAAAATGAAGGTGTCTAGACTAAAGCAAAAAGCTCAGGATCACTTTATAAGAAATTGATTGTTGGAGCGGTTTCAAAATATGGCGGCCCATGTAAAAGCAAGCAAGATGTTGAACGATTGCTTGCAAAACTACAAGGTGCAACCCATGCACATACACGTGAGGTTATTCGCTGTGAGCTGAACTACCAAAAGAGCATCTTGGGTTCCAGAGACAAAAAGCTAAATCACATAGGGTTCTCTTTGAATGACATGGTTTCTACACTGAAGGACATCTTGCCAAATGAGAGAGTTATAGTTACACCACCAGGTGACGCTGTGCTTGATCAAACAGAGTTTCAAGAGACCCTGATGCAAACAACATCCTCAGACCCTCAAAGCACAGCCACTGGTCAACAAACTCAACAAAGCAATATTGATATAAAGAAAAGAAAAGTTTTTGGCCCTTGTTACAGGGAGAACTTTGAGTTTATTTGATTGTGTTTTAATGCTACTGAATAAATGACTCTTGCATTAGTTTCTTGATTTTATTTTTCTGCATTTGGATAAGATTTTTGTTCTCAGATGTTTTGTTATTAATAAGCTTGATCTCTTACACCTAAGAGATTGCTAGACTTTTTTTTTTCTTTACGTATCAACATAGTTCATTAGTTAATTGTGTTTTTCGACGTTTGTTTTTATAGAAATTGCATTACAAAATAAAACAGTTTTTAGAAACCTACTTGTCCTGACTTTTATTAAACAACAAAACAGCTTTTACTACTACAACCAGTAATGACAATCATTGTATTATTACCAATACTGTAAAACTATTATATTTATATTGTATACTCCATATATCAGAGTAGGATATATTTATATAATATGTATATATTATTTAAATGTATATAATTGTTTGGAATCACTATCAAACATGTACTTTTATTCACAAAGGATGCATTCAATTGAGGAAAAAGTGCTGTAAAATAATTTATAATGTTACTTTTTTAAATAAATAATGGGTCTTTAAACTTTCTGTTTAAGAGCCATTCCACCGAATGGGTGACATTTGATTGTTGTAACTCTTCAAAAATAAACTTTATTTTTTTATCTTTTTCAACATTGATTCTAAAGGGGGTCGCACACCGGACGCGCAGCTCGGCGCCGCGCCACGCAGCGCCAGGTCTTTTAAATTCGAACACATTATTCTCTATGAGAGTACACACACCGGCGGCGCCTTTCGGCATCTGTCCGCGGCGCCCAGCAACGGCTCTGGACCATGTTCAAAATCCTGCAGCGCCACACGGCGCCATTTACATAGTTATATATTAAATTTACATTTATGTGTCTCAAATAGTAGTAATGTATATACGGACTTAGCCCTGTGCTGGAATATACATTTAGTTTTATATTTATTTAAAGAAATCAGAAAATTGCTGATGTTATCAGATTTTCAGGTGAGAGTTGTCCTAGACGTGGCGTGGCGTGGCGCTGAGCGCGCTGAGCTGCGCGTTCGGTGTGCGACCAGCTTAATACTACAC
Organism: Chrosomus eos; assembly: GCA_036326025.1. Classification (NCBI taxonomy): domain Eukaryota; kingdom Metazoa; phylum Chordata; class Actinopteri; order Cypriniformes; family Leuciscidae; genus Chrosomus; species Chrosomus eos. The sequence continues at coordinate 30,553,772 of CM070827.1, read as the reverse complement.
ATATTTAACTATTCAAAATGTGTATTTGTCAATCTCAGGCAACTTATATTTATTTATTTTTTTACAAGGTTTAAGCAGAAGATGGACGCATGTTTTCTCAGTCCTGTTACCGAAAATCATGTGCCATTTAAAAAGCAAGTTTAAAAGCATGTAAATTAATTCCTTTGTTTTCCCCACAAGAAAGTGTTTATTTTAAAGAAATAGTTGGTTATATGTTCAAATAATTGATATTTGTGACTAAACAAATACTTGTAAGGCAAGTTGTATTTTAATAAAAAACACAAAGCCATTTTTTCATTTTAAAAGACCGAAGCCTCAAGTTTAGAAGTTTTTCAAATAATTGAATTTATTAAATAAGTGTATAAATGATGGGCCGAACAAAACTGATAAAAATAGTGGTTTAATTTTTTTTTTAGAAAAAGAAAAAAATGGTAACAGGAATAAAAGTAACAGAATTGAGTTGTTTAGCAAAAAGTTATCAAATACATGGCATATGGCCACATAGCATAATAGCATGAGGACACTGAGCCATTTCTAGTGACTAACCAAAAGTTTATATTTTTAAATTAACATAAAATCTAATAAAAAGTTTAGGTAACAGGACAGTATGTTGAGATTGACCTTCTCGGCCAATTTCATAATTTCATCAAATGAACAGAAATTAAAATTATAAGAGGATTTTCTTATGGTCTTGCCATTGTCTTCAGGAGATAGATGATGCAACTTCCTGTTGAAAATGTGTCTTGTGGAATATTCCAAGTTTTTCAGAGGGGGGATGTAATAGGGTAACAGGACTGAGTGAAAACCCGGGGACATGACTAAAATGTGTATTTTATCTAAAATATTAGATCAAATGTTTTTTTTTTTCTTTTCATTTTAAAGCAGATTGGATATAAGGTCACACAACAATGCAAAAAAAAAAATCTGATTTCTTAATTATATATATACACATACATACAGTCAAACCAAAATGTATTCAGACACCTTCAACATGTCTCACATGATCACAGTTTATTCGCTAAAGTTTAGAAAATGGTGATAAAATATGACAAGAAGAACTCAAGTTATCAAATCAGTTGATATTTTTCTGGGTTTTGCGACTGTCTCACAAATGAATTAGGTTAAATATCTGTCAGCTGTTAAATTTAAGTAAACAATTAGATAATACTAATTTAGGTCAGCCAATTACCAGTCTGTGGTGTTAAAAAGTTGCATTTGCAATTAAAGAAAAAAAAAAAAAAACTTCACAAAACATGGTCAGGTCAAAGTGTCTAAATAATTTTTGGTCCTAAATTTTTTCCTGGTAGACCACTGTATGAAGAATGTTTGGGTAAAATATGTCACAGTTTACTTCATTTTGTTATCCTCACTTGCATAAATGAACTATAGTGTCCTGCACCCACTAGTAAAATAATATTCAAAATTATATCTGGTGTCTGAATAATCTTTGTTTTGACTGTATATTGTTATGAACAGTTTGTTTTCATATTTTAAAATTAAAATATTAAATATATATATTTTTTTATCTCATTGCAATACGGAGTTTACGTGAACACTGATAATCACAAGAATTATCAGTTCATTCATATTCACCAGAAATAGGAAACTTGCAATGTTCTAACTTACCCGTGCCCTTTTCCTAGACGTATAAATGGCAGATACATGGTGGAATCATGCCATCGTTACACACATTTTGGTGGCCCTGTTTGGAATGGGCTCATGGATCTCTGTGAACTCATTATGGGTTGAACTGCCGGTTGTTGTAGGTGTTCTACCTGAAGGTAATTAGTGTTTTTTTTTTTTACTTATACCATAGTAACTTATTTTAATAAAACTTTAACGCGTCCCACAGCTGTACCTAGTAGATGCTATATTTATTATCCTGACAACAGTACAATTTATAACATGTCCTTTTTTATAGGGTGGAACTTACCAGCCTATATTTCAGTGCTGATTGCATTTGGGAATTTGGGTCCAGTGGCTGTCACTTTAACCCATCACTTTGCTCCAGGACAGCTAAATGAACGTGTGGTCATTCACATCATACAAGTGCTAGCGGTGGTTGCAGCTGCATTTCTTGCTCTCTTTTGGTCCCAGGTGGTCACGGTCGCTGGAGAGCCTAGGTCTGTCCCATTCCTGCTGCTTACTTTTATACTGTCATTTGTCTGCTGCACTTCCAATGTCACCTTCTTACCCTTCATGTTCCGTTACCCCTCGCAATACATCCGGACGTTCTTCGTCGGACAGGGTCTTAGCGCACTCTTTCCCTGTGTAGTTGCTTTGGGGCAGGGTGTAGGGAAACTAGAGTGCGTTAAGACGTCCAACGGCACAGAGCCCCACTATCTCAAAGAAAACTTCCCTGCCCAAAACTTCTTCTGGTTCTTGACCGTGATGCTGGCGTTTTCGGCCCTCTGTTTCGTGGCTCTGACGTACAGAGTGGTGTCCCAGACTGCGGCAGAGGAAGTCCCGAAGACTGAGCAGGAAACAGTGAAAACGGAGGAAGAGGCACACCCTTTACAAAATGGAGGTTCGCCTGTTTCTGAGGAACAAGTTGAAGTTGAAAAACAGGCACCTGTTGTGGCCTTCTGGACGTCACGCAATGTCTATCTGCTCCTGTTGTTAGGAATATCCAATGCTCTCACCAACGGCGTTCTGCCGTCAGTACAGAGTTTCTCCTGTCTGCCTTATGGCACCATGACCTATCACCTCTCTATCGTCTTGGGCAACATTGCAAACCCTCTGGCCTGCTTTGTGGCCATGTTTGTCCTACTTAGGTAAGTGAGCTAAAGTTTTTTGTAAAATTGTTTAGTATTCCTGTGTTTTAAATTCTGCTCCTGTACAATTTGTCATTGAATTGTGTGATGTAAGTGTTGTTAAATGGTTAGTTCACCCAAAAATGAAAATTACCCCATGGTTTACTAACCCTCAAGTCATTCCAGGTTTATATATGACATTCTTCTTTCAGAAAAATACAACCGGAGTTATATATAAAAAAAAATGCCCTGGCTCTTCCAAGCTTTATAATGGCAGTGAATGGCAGTCAGGCCCGGATTGGCCATCTGGCAATTCTGGCACATGCCAGAAGGGCCGGTGTGATTTTCTATTGTTTCGGGCCGAGCTGACCACGTTGCTGCACCTTTATCGCAAAAAAGTTTTTACGCTCGCATGAGGAGGTTTTTCAGGCAATTCGAAAAAGGAATATTTCGCAAAACTGCAATGGAAACAGTTTTTGCGCATTTACAGTCACCTGACTTAGAAGACGTGGTGTGTTTGGGGTCCGTGATATAGGCTACACAAATAATAATAGGCTAATAAATATCATCATTATTATAACAGTTATTAGGCTAAATATTTAGAAGACGGTTTTATCCAAAAAAGGAACAAAGCAATTCGTCAAATGTCATTCATAATGGTTAGACAATAATAATACAGGGCTAAGATTATCACAGATAAACACAAGATTTTGACGCATATCCAAGTGTTTGTGCTGAGCGCGCATGGCACGGAGGCGCGGCCGCGAACACTTGCTTTCCTATCAACAGTAGAAACAACTTAAAATAGGCCTACTGTATAATTTCTGGTCATACAGAAAATAATACATTATTCGCAACTATGATTTTATTTGTGTAAACTCACAATAACAAGAAAACGTTGTGCCTTTGTAAAATAAAATAAAACAATCATGTGCGCTTTCATGATCTCCGTGAACTGGAGCGCGAGAACTGAAACAAAGTATAGCCTATGTAGGCTAAAGCTTGAAATGTCCACTTTAAAACGAACAAATTCGAATCGAAAGCTAATACCTTCTGCTTATGTAATCCGAATGAAAGGTGGATTTCTCTCTAGAAGGTGCATTCGTGCGGCGCGCCTATGTTATTAGCCGACAATTTAGAAAACAATAGTTTATTAATAAACAATTAAAATGCCTCGTTATTTTTTCAGACACATTTATTATCATTAGCCTATAACTCACCTAAATCACCTTTCTGTAGGCTGTGGTTCCAGAGACATAAATATGGCTCTTATCATTTAGTACTGCGGGAAAAATATCATTTCCAGGTTCTAATTTGGCCTTAGAAAACCAGTAAAATCAACTTTTTTTTCGTATTAAGTTGGGAATATTTTAAATGAAGGGGCAAAAAGTCATAAACAAACATCTGAAATTTAGTCGATATATTATTATTTTTGCACAGCAATTGTGTACAGTTAAAAAAAAAATTGTTCAACTTTGCATTTAAAAAAAACAACCACCGTTCATTTTTCATTTTGCAATACGGGTTAAATAAGGAAAAACGAATGGACACAAATGTACATTGACCGTTTGGACAGAGTTCTTTATTAAATTCATAAAAGAAACAATAATTAGGCTACAGGAATACTGGATTCTAAACCTCAAAGAAATGCCACAATCAAGACCTCGGAGCAGAAATGAGAGAGAAACACCCAGAAACTCCTTATGCCGTTCGCAGTATACGGGTCTTTCCATTAATGCTTGGATAACACATCACGTCTCCTTCCATTAATAATAATAACAATGTCTAGTGTGGTGGTGGTTGATAGACTTACCTACCCGTTGCCATGATGTAAAAATGACTTATCGCGACAGGAAAAAAAGGACGTTGTATCGCATAACATCAGTTAATGGAAACGCCGTCATTTCGCAATAGTTTTTTATTCGACATTTTAAAAAAAAAAAAAAAAATCGCAAAAGTTTTGCGCAAATCTGTAATGGAAACGCGCCTAAATTGCTGCCCTGTATGGTGTGTCTCAGTGGGAAAAATGTTCAGATCCTGGGGACGTTTTTTTAACATCATCAATTAGTTGGGCCGGTGAAAACCACTAATGCCAGGGCCGAATTTTGGTCCCAGTCCGGCCCTGATGGCAGTTTGTGTTTAAGTCCATCAAAGTGGATCCATCCATCCACACGGCTCTGCGGGGGTTAATAAATGCCTTCTGAAGTGTTTGTGTAAAAAAAATATCCATTTAAAACTTTATAGACTAAAATAACTAGATTCAGGCAGACGGCCGCACGCATCGATTTACGGTGGAAGACTAACCCCTGACCCGACACACAACGTAATGACGAACACATCGATTCACTTCAGAAGGCCTTTAAAACGGAGGTGTAAAAATCTTTTTACTACCCTGCAGAGATGTGTAGATTACTTTCATGATGGATGAATGCACTTTGATGGACTTCAAAACATAAATTGCCATTCACTGCCATTACAAAGCTTGGAAGAACCAGGACATGTATTTGTCTGAAAGAAGAATGTCATATACACCTAGGATGACTTGAGGGTGAATAAATCATGGAGTAATTTTATTTTTGGGTGAACTAACTCTTTCATTTAGTTGATTTTAGAACTGAAATTAAGGTTTTATTACAGGTCCAGTTTTGGTCTTGGTATGATGTCACTAGGAGGCGGGGTTTTTGCAGCCTATCTCATGGCATTGGCAGCACTTAGCCCCTGCCCACCACTTTTAGGAAGTCAATCTGGAGTCGCTTTAGTGGTTAGTAACTTTATCTCATTACTGGGTGGAAGAGGAACTTACTAAGAATGAATCTCTTAAAATGTTGAAAGTGCTCTTTACTACACCACTGAAATATCACGTGCAAATACCACATGCAAAAGTGGCGCAACTGTTTAGTGATTCACCACACTCTGGTTATTTTATCATTTTTAAAGATCTGATAAAAAAAAAAGAGTAATCCTAAACCTTAAAATCTGCTAGTAAAGGTAATTATTTAAAAAACAGGTCATTATAGCAATATATACATATATATATATATATATATATATATATGGAAGTCTGTGGGGCAACATGGTCCTTACACTTCCATTATAATTGCTTAATTGTTAAAGCATTTATAACATTTTTTTTTTTTTTAATAAAATAATAATTAAATGTTTAAATGGGTAAACATTGTGCAATGTGCCACAGATTTCTTTAATGATTGATTTACACTTAAAAAAAGTAATTTCTGACCACAGTCACCCATTCATTTACCACACGTAATACACAAACTATCTGTAATTCTATGAAACTGTATCTTTTTTAATCGAAGCCTGTAATATTTTACCATTTAGATCATATCCTGGATCATCTTCACTGGCCTGTTCTCTTACCTGAAGGTGATAGTTGGGACTTTGCTTCATGAAGCAGGACATGCAGCTCTGCTCTGGTGTGGAGTTTTCATCCAGGCTGGCTCTCTTATCGGAGCCTTTACAATGTTCCCTTTAGTCAGTGTGTACCAGGTCTTTCAGCGAGCCCAGGACTGCATTGATGTCTGCAGTTAATAATTCAACGCTTGAGTTTACATTCACGCCATGCCTTTATATAGCAGGTATCTCTTCACGTGGGAATCGACGATGAAAAGAGATGGTAAAGCTGATGCCTTCACAGGACATTTCAAGTTAATGTCAATGCAAACTGAGCTGCTCTTGATCACATAGCAAATCTATGTGTTACCTGATGGCACATTGAGAATGTGAAGAATATGTGGTTGATACGTGTGTGTGTGTGTGTGTGTGTGTGTGTGTGTGTGTGTGTGTGTAGTACACCTTAATCAAGATTAATTGTTTTTATACACCAAGACAAGACATTTGCGGTTGGAAATAAGAGCAGGCCTAATTTTATAATAGAAAACCTCAATATCAGCATGTCAGCAAATGTTTAGCCCAGAAATCAAAGTCAGCAATCTTTAGCTACAACAAGGGTGTAACTTTGGTTTGAGAAGTGAAATGGGGGAAAATGTTTTCTATTTGAATCCCATTTCCTGCACTTACATATATTTAGGGACTGTGGCGATACAAAATCCAGGAAATAATGAAGTTGTTTATAATGAGAAATTCTGCCAAAAAGAATAGTAGACTACTAAACTATGTATAAGAAAAATATGTCTTTCTTTATTTATTGTTTAATAGATCAGCAAAGACTTGAGAGAATAATTATATAAAGTCAAAAATGTTCACTAAAAATCTTCACATGTTTTGTGTGTGAATAAAATGTAAATAATGTGAGACTCAATTTCCACTGTTAAACAAACTTTTATTTCAAACCAACCATTAAATCTGACGTTTGTCAGAGACACATCCACCAAACCACTGGTACACACGATTATTTGGTACACAAGAAGCAAATTTGAAACACAATCTCACAAACATAAACAAACATTTAACTCAAATATAAAGAACATTTTTCATTGTCCTCCATCTTTTCATTCAATCCCATCTCTCCATATATCCTAACTATCCACCCTTCTATACCTATATGGGGAGGCTGCAGACCTGGAGCCGGCAGATATACGCCCCTGGCAGTTTTACGCCCCGACAGTTTTGCGCCCCTGTTGTTCCTGATGCGTCCAGTAGGGGGATATACTGCGAAATAACACAATTAAATCGACTCTTACACATTGATAACAAGACCATAGACAATATTTTCGTTTTTTGTTCATTTAAATAAACGTTACAGTGTAGATCTGCACGGATTAAAATATCTGTAGCTATTCACATGGGCTTCACTCTCTTCACTCAGCCTACAGAAGACTGTGTTTTTGTGAACTGAAAAATTAAAAATACACAGTTGGATCAACTATGACAAGTATATGACCTACTGCAGTTATAGGCCTTTTCACCGTAGGATTTTATATGGAAGACTGAGTGAAATATGTTGTTGTGAATTTATAGTTGCATTTAGATACTAACCAAATTTAGCCCATTAGACATACAGTATACCGTGTAATCATATGGATCCTTGATTAGCTGTAGTACTATTCTTTATTGGTCGTCATACAGCTACAAAACAGTGTCCTACACAGCATTTTATGAAGACAAACTCAATTTATCCCTTTTCTAAAATTCCAAGGGCCATTTAAAAGAAAGACACAATATTGTTGTTCATAATTTTTTTTATTAACAACATTTATGAATTATGATGACTCCCCTATGGTTTGCCCCTCTTCTTTAAATATTTTTTTAAAAGGACATCCATGGTGATATGTGTGTGTGTGTGTGTGTGTGTGTGTGTGTGTGTGTGTGTGTGTGTGTGTGTGTGTGTGTGTGTGTGTGTGTGTGTGTGTGTGTGTGTGTGTGTGTGTGTGTGTGTGTGTGTGTGTGTGGATTGCATCAATTTGCTCCTGATCTTCAAAGTACAACGGCACACGCACTTGTTGGTGGAACAATAGTGGAAAAAGAGTCAACTTCAAGCCACTTTGATTTCTTTTTGGCCACCAATGATGGACTGTGCAGAGAAAATTGAAAATGACATTAAAACCATGTCCATGTATGTCTCCGTAAGTTGTTAATTTTGTAAGTCGTAAAAAAAGATGGGTGTTTATAAGTTTAGAGAGAGATTTTCATTTTCTTATAGCTAAAGCAAACACACACCTTTATGAAATGTACGTTCAGAAGAATTTGGTAAAGACAGAGTATGATAAAACCCACATTAAGTGCACATACCCTAGTCCACTCCAGACCAGTAATCTATTTTAAGAAATGATGTTGGAAATAATAAAAATATTTGAGTGAGTGTGCAGTTCAACTCTTTACTTCGAGAGATTTACATACATGTATACATATATGCCTGTAAATGTGTCTTTTGTGTGTTCACACCATAAAAAAACAAGTTCATATTTCCAATATCTACTGTAATGTTGCCCCAGAAACCATGTTGAGCATGTTTTAATGCAAGGAGTAAACAGGGTCTTACCAGAAGAGGCCATCTCATACACGATAAAGACAGGCAACAAAAGAAAATGAATTTTAAAGTGAGTAGAGAAGAGTAGGGGCAGCTAAACATACACGTGTTAGCTAAGTTTAAGCCAGATAGAACATAAACCTGACCGTCAAGAACTTTTTGTCTCTCAAAATAAATTATAGACCCATCCATTGATATAGAAATGAATCTACCTACCAAGCTAATCGTTTATAAATAATAAATGTTGCATCATTGCTAAACAACAATAAATTTAGCAGATTATTTAACATACAAATGACAAAATCTATTATTTTTTGTCAGATTTTCATTCTAACGATAAAAATCTTGATTATACGGTATTATTACTTTGTCTTCAAAATTCATCTTCATAAAGACAGAATCATTCAACTGATTTAAGAATATTCTCCTCTGATATAAAGTCCCTTTTTTCTTCATTTAAGAAAATGTCAAAACCTTTAAACTCAAAGGTTTCTAAAATAAATAATATCATTGAGTCTGTTGTAAAGAACCTTTATTTTTTTATATTGACAAAATGTAAAATTGTATTGATTTGTGTACCAATTCAATCTCTTTTGATGTCCCCTTGTTATTTTTTATTTATTTTTCTCCCTGTTAATGTCTTGTATCCTTATAATTGTATGTATTAATATAACAATAAAAAAGAAGATTATTTACTATCATACCATAACTCAATCCGTGTCGCTGTACAGCCTCCCCCTACTGGACGCATCAGGAACAACAGGGGCGTAAAACTGTCGGGGCGTAAAACTGCCAGGGGCGTATATCTGCCGGCTCCAGGTCTGCAGCCTCCCCTTACTCTTCTATACTGTCCTTTCTCCTCTTCTCACATGAAAGAACCAAACAAATGCTCTCTGCACTCATTCGCTGATAAACACCTGGCAAATGTCTTCCTTGCTGACTTTATCCAGTATTTCTTTGTGAATGTGACAGACTGCTACATTGTTAATGCGAATCTGCAACATTGTGCTTCTCAGCCAGGTCTTCAACCTCCTCAGAGCACTGAAGCTCCTCTCTGCTTCAGCAGAGGCAGAAGGAACAACCATAAGTAGTCGAACAAATGCTTCTACTTGATAGAAAAGTCCACGGCAACTGATTCCTCAGAATAGTTACGGCCTCTGAAGTGGTTGTGTGAGTTTTGGAGCTTAAACATGTTCAGCTGCACCTTCAGTGACCTTTGGTTTAATTCAGGATACTGGTCCACCACAGCAGTGTCTACATCCCCAGTTAGGAGGGCTTCCTCCAGCTTCGCCAGTGTTTTCAGACTACCCTGATCAAACCTCTCCTTCATCTGGATGTCCACAGTATCAAGCACATTGAAGGAGTCAGCTCTGTAGTGTTCTTCTGGGGTTGTAGGTCTGTGTGCAGTAGTGGCATTGCCAATGAAGCGTTTTGGTGGACGGTGGATGTGGGGCATGGTTATGGGCTCAATATTTAGCTTGGTAATCATCTCTGTTGCGTGGCTATATAACTCCTGGAACTTCTCCTCATTTCTCTTTGCCCTCAGGGTGGTCCTTACACAATCTTCTGCAGAGAGCATACCAGACATTGTTTCTGTCCACTTCTGCAGTATGTAATTAAGGCACTCCAACTCTTGGATTACTTCAGTGGCCATCATGAGCCCTAAAACTGTGGTACCTTTCCCAAACCTCTCCAGCAGCCCTCTTGCTGTCACACCAGTGTTTGAGGCATCGGTTTGGGCCATGTCCTCTAAGCTGAGTAGCATAGACCAGATTGCCAGAGTCCTGGTCGTCCATCTTGTTTGACACAAGGGTTGCAGGTTGCTAACAGTCTCTAATGCTGCAGTTGCTATATTCACAATTTGCACAGACAGCCAAGCTTATGGACCCAATCCAGGGCATCAGATGTCTGTGATGATGCTGTACAAGCAGCTTGGGTGACCAGATTTGCACAGTGGGCGCCACAGTGTACATGCAAAGCCAGTGGCTGCATCTCCCTTATCCTGGCCTGTGCTCCCTTTCTGTTGCCTGACATGTTCGCTGCTCCATCATATGTTTGTCCATGCAGACCAGACAGCGGAAGATTCAAGCGGCAACTTTTGCTAGGTTTTCCCCAGTTGTGCATGAGACTTCGTAAAACCCCAAGAAGAACTTGTGAGGGACCAAAATATGGTCTAGATACCTGACACATATGGCTTCCTGTTGAATTCCTTCAATGTCCCTGTGTTCCATCAATAATATAGAGTCGACATGTGAATTGAGCTAATGATTTCCCTTATTATGCTGTTTGCAAATTGATTTAAAATGTTGGGGGATGTGTAATCATGTTTTCTTGTTGACAGCCATTTCTCTATCTTCACATCTTACTTTCAGTAACTGGTTTAAGTTACCCCTTCAGCTGCATGGCCCCTAAGAGCAGCTCCCTGGCTGCCAAAAGCTGTACAGTGTCCGCAATTCTCATAAGTCTTGATTCCTGTTGCTGTGCAGCTTTGGCTGAAGATAACTGGACATCTACTTGTTTAGTTTTTTGGCAGTGGGTAGTGACAGCAACTTTATATGCATTGCTTTGGACATGTGCTGCAAATTTTTGAGTTGCCTTTTTCCAGTTTTGGAAAACAGTTTTGACAAATGTTGTATTGCAGCACAGAAAAAACATAGGTTTCCATTTACTCATGGACTGTTGTGGAGCCAAGGAAATTCACGGTACCACTTTTCTTGGAACCTTAGCGTTTTGTTGGTGAGCTGCTGCACTGCAATGAGCTCCAGGATAGCTTGGTTGGGTTCAGCTTCCTGCTAGCCCACCTGCACTTCTTCGCTTACTCCTGTTGCCTCTCTCTCCTATGAAATATGAAAATGTGCTAGCCTGTTTCTGACATAAACATAATTAAAATAAATGACCTGACCCTTTACACAGCACATACCTGCAACTGCGTCTCCCTGTCTCACCCTCTCTGTCTTTAAGCAGCTTCACCTCATCTGTTCTCTGATACGAAAGCATGGCACAAATAAAAACAAAAGTATACAAATAAACAAAAGTTCATCACAACAGAAACTTTATTATAACGGTCAACAAAAAAATATCAGTGCCTGGCTCTTTGTTTCTCTCCCAACACACAAGGGAGCAGGTACATAATATGAAACCACACTGTGATGATGTGACCATGTTAACAAAATATTCGAAACAAATAAAAACACACACTTTGGCTCCTACATGAAGAACATTTAATTTGATAATATTTAAACCATATTCACTACTTATCGTGTACACCTCTTCCCTTTTATCACCAACAAATCATAATCACCTCAGCCTTTCACACAGCACATAACCTACCTGTAACGTTGTGCTGCTACTGCTTCTCCCCGTCTCACCCTCTCTGTTCTGAAGCAGCTCCACCTCATCTGTGCTCTGATATGAAAACGACTGAGTTATGATCATATTGAGTCCACTAGCGTAGCCAGAAAAAGTCTCTGGAAGTGCATCAGAAAAACTGGGTGTGCCACATTTATTTTCAGATTAATGTGCAAAAAACCCTGACTCTGCATATCACTAACTTCACAGAATAGACTGGACTGATGTGTAAAACTATACTCAGGCTCTCCACATAACCATAATACTATATAAAATAAAGGTAAACTCAGGGCTCAACATTAAGCCTTTTCATTTGCTTGTCCTTCGAACAAGTAAATTAGTCATTCAATTGTCCAAGTAAAACAATTGCTTGTCCAGAATTTTTTTTAGATTTTTTTTGTATATTATTCTCTCATCAGTGAGCTTTGACATATTTAAATCTACATATTTATGATATTTTAACCTTTATAAAGGGCATTTATAAATTAAACATGCTTGTTCCATGTTGCATTTGTGAACATTTTCAGATTTATGCCAGCTTTGTTTATTTTATTTGCCAATTTCTATAAAAATGCTCTCTGTTGCAATCACATACGCGTGCGTGTGTGTGTGTGTGTGTGTGTGTGTGTGTGCTTGTTTTTGTGATATATGAGGACACAAATGTGTATAATGACATGCATATTACACTGGTATTACAACTTACACGTGATATATGAGGACATTGCAGCAGGCGTCCTTATATTTCAAATAGCTTAAAAACATAAAAAACAATGTTTTTTTTAAAAATGTAAAAATGCAGCATGTCTCCTGTGATGGGTAGGTTTAGGGATAGGGGCAGTGTAGGGGGATAGAATATACAGTTTGTACAGTATAAAAACCATTACACCTCTGGAATGTCCTCATAAATCACAAAAACAAACGTGTGTGTGTGTGTGTGTGTGTGTGTGTGTGTGTGTGTGTGTGTGTGTGTGTGTGTGTTAGTTCGTTCATTCCACTTTTTATTTATGCTCTAGGACCAATCCTTGGTTTATATGTAGACATTTTCAGATTTATAATGGATTTATTTTTATTTTTTAAAAGTATTTTTTTTTTCATTTTCCCATTAATTTTCAATGTGGGGTCATTTTGACCCCAAACACCTTAAACGGTGAAAAAAAAATTGTACACACCATTAGAACAACCAAATCAAGCCCAGTTTTTTTGTGCATGTTTAGATAGATTATTTAGGAAAAGTCACAGAGTTTCATGCCCCTGAGATGAAGGAAATGAAGGAAAAGTCCAGTGGGGTCCCCTGGTACCCCAACTGATCCGTTCAAAATGCTGAATCATTCAGTAATGAAAACCCAGTTGGCCTACGTGTTCCTTTGAGAGGTTATGGTTCTGCTGTGATCTTTGTTTAGAACCTTTTTCCGCTGAAATAGAAGAAAAACACTCAATATAGGTCTAAATGTAAGTGACTTAATATTAATTTCTTGTTTATTGAACGGTCACATGAAATGGTGTCACATTTTCAATCGTGATGGTATTCAGCACTCTTGGTCGTGTGATGTTGCTTAACTGTATCATATCTGTTATAAATATAAAAACTCCACATGAATTTTTACCGCTGTATGTTCACTGAGTTTCTGTGTGAGAGCTGCATTCATTTGTTTTAATTTCTTCTCCTGATGCACTCATTTTTGTCACCATCAGACCGTCAGCGGCTGTTTGCGGATTGGTTGGCAGTCCGAATGTCGGCAGATATTTTTTTTAACGATAATTGAAAAATTCAATTAAATTAACAAATATTGTGAGTGAACAACAACAGACCAAGTTTAGAAAACATTTATTATTAAGACTTTAAAAAATGCCATGTATAGGCCTAATGCGGACTTAACATAAAGTAGCAGGGCAGGCTATGATGTGTATCCTATTGTGCGTAATTTACGCACAATGTAGGCTACACTATGCCCATGAGTAGGCTAGACTTATACTTTATGTTTAGTCCGTGTAGTATTATAGGCTACACAACATTTGTTTATTAGCAAGCTGATCATTGTTGATGAATGCAAATCAGGTAAAAATTCTCTCAATGACTCGATTAAACTGTTTTGTTGACCACAAGCGAAAAATTGTGCATTGCCACATAGTGGCTACTGTTATATTTAGAAAGACACACAACCTTGTCTCTCTGCTGAATAGTTTTGTTTATCTGTTAAAAGAAAAATAATATATTTATATATATATATATATATATATATTTTTTTTTTTTTTTTTTTTGACTGCATTTATTGACTGCTTTCACAGACCCAATGGCCACCAAAGCGCTTTACATATCTGCCTCTCATTCACCCATTCATACACACATTCAGCCATGTTTGATGCTGCCATGTTTTACCTTTTTGATTTTGATTATTTTAGATGTGAGGCCAGTATTTTAATTACGATTAATCTCATGCATTCTCCAGCTGCTGTAATCACTTATTTTATGTATTATTATTATTGAATTAAGAATTCAGATGCATTCCTCCTGACACCTCCAATGAAAGCACTCATAAAGCACTGCGTTATTAGGGCCCCGAGCACCGATGGTGTGAGGACACTCTTGGAATTGCTCCGTTTATTCAGCCTGTTCTTCACTTCGCATTGCGCAGCAGCGTTAGTGTCAGCGTCAGAAGCAGAGAAAGGGTATGTACATTTAAAATTAGATTGTCATGGCATCTGCATCTGTTCAGTTGTTTGTTATAAATGCATTCACGTAATATGATGAGGGAGCGATACAAGACGGTTTATCGTCAACTGCAAAAAGTTGTGGCTGCATAGTATCCCTTATCACACAATTGTTTTCCTCCTGCGAAAATGGAGCGCTTCACAGCGCTTCAAAGAAAACAATGTAGGACTTAAAATAGAGCCTTGAGGGAGACCATATTTTAAGGTGGCCACAGGGGATGAAGCATTTGCAAAATTATTCTAAAAAATATTCTGTCCTGTTGATATGAGTGAAACCATTTTAACACTCTTCTACGAATGTCAACCTCACACTCCAACCAGTCTAAAAGAGTCAAACAATCAACAGTGTCGAATGCAGCACTGAGATCCAATGTAATTAAAACAACTGCCAGCCCAGAATCAGTTGCTATTAACAGGTCATTCAGCATTTTTACCAGAGCTGTCTCTGTACTGTGCCCAGCTCTGAATCCAGATTGGAAATTATCCAGGATATCATTCTCACGTAAAACTGAAGTAATTTGAAGTAAAACAACCTTCTCTAATATTTTAGATATAAATGGTAATTTCGAAATTAGGTGAAAATCAAGGCCTGGCTTTTTGATTTGGTGAGTAAACACTGCTTGTTTGAGACAGGATGGGATAACACCATTTTATAATGAACTATTCACAATAGATACAGTAGTATACTGCCCTACAAAGGCAAAACGCCGTAACATCATGTTTGGTCAAAAATGAGTTAGTGTCATTTTTGTGGTATTTGAGACCTCCTTTATCATGTGAATAAATATCGTGAGTCAATTTGATTGTTTTAACGAGAAAATAAAGGGCTATGACAACCGTAACATCCAAAACCATGTGAGAAACCACAGCAGAACGCCGTAACAGCTGTTACGGCTCTTTGCCTTTGTTCCAGCAGGCATCAAGAGAGATGTTACGGTGCCGTTGTGATGTTACTGTACTCTGGCTTAGTCATACTGTCAAATTTTGCCGCTCTCAGACCACGTAACATACACACGACACATCTTAAGAACATACCAAAAATGTTATTATAAACATGATACATTTTCGATTGCATTCTGCTTAATTCAGCTAGTTTGCTAAAACAACATACCACCAACTTTGCTGGCCAGACAAATTGCTAAGTATGCAATCAGAAAAAAAGCAAGCTGAACAAGCCATACTTAAATGCAAGCTAATAGGTTGTCATAAATGTTGTTTTTCGTTCAGGGCGATTGGTTCAGATCCGTCCATGTCAGTGACAGCCCGGAGCTAGCTAAATTTAATCTGTGTCTCGTAAATTAGCGCTAACGTTCAGAGACGCCAAAAACTAATTATTAAATACACAGGCATCCTACCTTTCCATGCAATCCGATATAATCCATGGAAAATCGATAATCCATAGCAATGCACGTCATGCTGTATCCACAACAATCCATACATGTGAGCTTTCAGTAAGATTTTATTTGGGCGCAGTAACAAACTTTGTCACTAGATGGACAGCCAAGCTTCCTTACTGACCATATAAGGACGCCTCCATTTTCATACGCTTTGAGTGATCTGAACCAAGTATTTCCATAATTTGCATACAATTTATGAAGTAGAAATCATATTCAGAAGTAGTATGAGTTGTTTGGCAGTATATGATTTGAATTCAACCTCTAATAAACGCATAAAACGAGCATATGTGCGTTACAGCTGGCAGCCGCATCACAAATCGAGAATCCATAATATTTTTGTTTATATATATAAAAAAGAATTCTGACTTTTTTTTAAATCAAATTTAATTGTGTTATTTTTTGAACTCTTGGTATGAAAACAAACTGAGCTTTCTACCAATATCATGATTTTTCATGTTTATTGCTTTTTCAAAATAAAGGCCAAAGACGCCTAATGAATATGAAATATTCTTGTTGCAAATTGATAAATTATGTTTAATTATTACTCTATATCTTGCATTTAAATAAATATACATTTGTATTTAATTATAATTAAATTATCTTTATTGTGGAAATATTTCTTGTATTTATTCATACATGCTGTACTGCAAAGTAACTTATCTGTCATACTGTTTAACTGTGTTAGTGTTGCCGTACTATCATGATCATTATAGCACTAAATAGGAACAACCAAAGGTCTTCTATATAATTTAAAACACATACCATGATGACTAGACCTTGGTTAGGTGTTCTTATAATGGATGTAAGTATGGGGAACAGCAAGCAAATATTGATTATATGTCAGTTACTGCCTTTTGCCTTTGCACGACTCCTTATTTTTGGCACATGATACAAAGGCAGAGTACAGTAACTGCCAAACAAGGGTCAAAGGTCAATTTTGAGCTCAAGATTTTTTGCATACAAACATTTCTTCATTATAGCAACTAGTTGTCAAATTTTGGGAGTCAAGGGGAGTCAAGTCTATAATACTTTTGTCTGGACAAAACAGAAACTTTAAAGTCATTTTTCTCAGTTTCACACTCTAGCGAGTTAAGGTCTTTTGCCTTTGCAGGGCAGTATACCAGGGCCAATGGTTGCAAACACGTCATTTAAAAGCCGGGGAGGAATAGGATCCAGAGGAATAGATTACAGTTTCATGTGCTTGAATATATCTGCAAGAACTGGAAGAGAGACAACATCAAAGTGATCCAATATACAAGAACATAGCATGGGAGCAGCAATATTAGAGGGTACATGTTTTTCTCTCTTATTAGTTCAATCTTTCTTACAAAAAAGTTCAAGACATCCTACAAGTATATAATGTAGAATTTGATGAAGGCACAATAGTCGGGTTTAGCACAGTGTTTATTGTGCCAAACAGAACTTTTGGGCAGTGCTACTTATTAAGTCTGAAAAATATTTTGTTCTAGCAGCTTTAACTGCATGCTGGTAACTCTTTTAGCATTTCATAGGAAACATGTAGTTTGTCTCTCTTCCACCTGCGTTCAGCTTTCCTGCAGGCCTTTCTAAGCATGCGTTTCATTATTAAACCATTATTAAACCTTAGACCAAGTTTCAGCCTTTTAAGCCTGAGCGGAGCAACATCATGCATAATGTTTGAGCATACAGAATTGAAAATGTCAGTTAACTCTTCCGGATCTAAACGGGGCCCAGAAGCCCCAATGATAGAAGAGACTGGGCTAGACATATGCTTCAGCAAAAATATTTGTTGTCACCTCATTTACAGGTCTAAAGTAACAATCAACAGGTTGGTCTTTTGATATGACAACAGGCAAATCAAAAGTAAAAATAAAAAAAAAGATCTATGGTCAGATACAATTGTTTTCTAGTCACACTACTAAGAGACAAAGCCAGAGATAAAATCAGGTAAAGAGTGTGTCCATGCCTAGTGTGGCATCATCACAAACTGACTGTATTAAATTAAAAGAGTCAACAAGTCCAGAGAACTGCTTTGCAAATGAGTTAGATGGGCAGCATACATGAATATTAAAATCCCCAATGATTAGAAGATTATCAGTGGTCGGAACAATAAGAGAAAGAAAGTCTGAAAAGTCCAAAATAAAATCCTTATCGTATTTAGGAGGGCGGTAAATAAGTTCACAGTAAACGGGATAAGTCAGTTCCAGCTTAACCAGTTGCAGTTCAAAGCTTGGATATTTCTCTATTTGTAGTAAGGTACAGTTCAAACTGTCCTTGAAGACTGTGGCCACACCATCACCTCGACCGGTGGATCTTGGAGTATTTAAAATATTGTAAGTCGGAGGCAACAACTTGGACATAGAATAAGTATCCGCCGGGTCGAGCCAAGTCTCTTGACTTGTCTCTTGACTTGACAATCTTGAAGTATATACGTTTTATTTCCCATGACTTCACGTTCAGCAGTGCAGCTTTAACTATGGCAGGATCCTAAGGTTGTGCTTGTGTTGTTAGTGGTGAGTACTTTAGTTCCTTTAAATACTGATAATCCATCCTTTGACTTCGTTTAAGCGTTTTCAACAACAAGGATACAGTGGCAAGTTCGCAGAAGCAAGTCGCTTTCACGGACCACCCGGGCATCCCTCGCGTTCTTTGCTAAGTGTCCGCTGCGCTTTCCTCGTCTTTTGTGGCACTTCTTTTTAGAATGTGATCCACAATACAAGCGAGATAACTCCAGTGATGGACATCATATGTTTTGAAAAAGAGCAACTATGTCCACTGCATATATAATGTTACATGAATCATTATATATGTAGCACTGGCCGAGGTACGGCTGTTCCAGGTGGGGTAGACGAGCCCTGAGCACCCGGTGATCGCATCTTACAACTCCGAAAACGAAAGATCAAACTTTTAAATAGGCGGTATCTTTATAAACAAACCACATATTTGGTTTAATACGTCTATGAATTTTTTATGCCTATGTCATTATGTATTCATGCAGCAATGCATGATGGGAGCCATGAATGTGTGTTGATTGGTGGCACTCAGAATGCACTGCAACATGCTTTATAATTGTCACCATTGTTGGGATTCACAGGCTGATTCTTAAAAAAATTTAGTAAATTCAACTCAAAATATTTTAGCAAAACTTATGTATATAATTAATCTGAAATTACTTATAAAATATAAGTACAATCAATTTACAAAATATAAGTACATTTAACTTATCT
Organism: Chrosomus eos; assembly: GCA_036326025.1. Lineage (NCBI taxonomy): Eukaryota > Metazoa > Chordata > Actinopteri > Cypriniformes > Leuciscidae > Chrosomus > Chrosomus eos. Next base: position 30,534,412 of record CM070827.1, on the reverse strand, counting down.
GGATTTAATATCTGAGTTTAGATTAGAAATTTATTTCGTGCAACCCCGGCCTTGGCATAATAAAATTAAGTAAATTCAACATAACATTTTTTTCAGTGCAGTAGCCTATAAAATAGCTAAAAATTGCCATAATATTAATTTTATAATAAATTCAAAAGCAAAACTCGTGAAGGAAACTTTGATTGAATTTTCATGTTGTGTTTTTCACCAGACCGAAATCCTCCATTAAAACATGGCACATTTTTTTTCACACCACATAGATGGTAAGAAATACCATACATTGTGCCTTTAAGACCTAATTGTAATGTTTCTTGTAGGTTTCTGTTTTTTTTTTTTGTAGGTTGTTTTTGTTTGTTTTTATTTTTTATTATTGCTTTATGTATTTGGATGTGCAGCACTTTGGAGTTACTGTGTAGCCTGTAAAGTGTTCTATAAATAAATAAATACAATAGAATGTGTTACCCATGTCGTCTTCTGTAATATCTGCATTGGTTTCTATGGGTATACGCCAAAAACAACAACAGCAACGTGGAGGGGTTTGCAATGGAGATGTTTTTTGTCTTATATACAACTTGAAAGTAGCTGTGTTTCCATTACCCTTCAAATTTAGCTAATTGAAAATACTCCCAAATGGAAACACGTCAATTTAGCAGAAACTCCCATTGCAAAAAAATAACTATATTCATAGCCTCATAAATTTCAGAAGGTCAAAAACACTTGTTCACACTGCCAGTCCAAATCCGATCACCTCAGTATTGTCTTAATTTGCATTCCCTGCCTTCCCCAATCTCTTCTCTCCACATGTTCAAACGACCTGAAATTCACCCAAAAATCTATGATATCCGATTACACAACACTACAATTATACAACACTATACATATTTGATATCATTTGACTAATTGTAGATTGATCATATTTTTACTGTTTAACAATTATAATTGTTGTTACAACACACACTCTCTTCTAATTTTAAAATGTTCATATTGAATGTTGACGTGAGGTTGATTTACTCGTATTTCTTAAATTGTCTTAAATAACATTTAAAACTTTTAATTGTTTTTAAATTGTGATGTGCTGCAGTTCATCATATAGGGTGACACTATATCATTTGTTGTGACATTCAGAATTTTGACAATAAAAATAATTTTTAGTTATAAATCATGAAAAAGGTTAATGGAACACAAGAGAAACAGAATCTGCAAGAGTCACAAGCATTTTGATAGATTTATAACGGGGTTTAACATAATTAATCTAAAATATCTGGAAAGGCTGAGGAGAGATGTCTTACTTTGCATGATGATTTAGAAAATTTCTTTCAGACTTCATATTGCCAGTCACACACCATTTGGACTTTTCAGTTTTTTCAGTTTACACAATCTTATCAGTTTACACCATCTTCCCGAACTGATTGTCATGGTTATTGACTTGATTTCGTCATTTAGTTCAGGTGTCTCGTTAATTATCCTTGTTTGCATATACTTAAGTTGCTCTGTTTCTGTTCATTGTTGTCAAGTCATGTTATCTGTGTTGAAAGCTGTTCTCTGTTTGGATTTACCTGCCTGTAGATTATTTTTGACTTCATCACCGTGTTTGTATATGCTCTTACAAAACAGTCAGTCCTTATTATGACACATATAGAGTAGAACCTACTGTATTGTTCATGCATATCCTTATGTACAAATAATAGCCTACATATTGCCAAAAGTATGGGGACATCCCTCCAAATTATTGAATCCAGGTGTTCCAATCACTTACATGGCAACAGTTGTATAAGCACATAGGCATGCAGACTGCTTCTACAAACATTTGTGAAAGAGTCGCTCATAGTGAATTCAAGCGTGGTCCCATGATAGGTTGCCACCTGTGTCCATTTGTGAAATTTCCTCACTACTAAATATTCCATGGTCAACAGTTAGACTATTATAACTATTATAACAAAGTGGAAGCAATTGGGAACAACAGCAACTCAGCCACAAATTGTTGGCCACGTAAAATCACAGAGCAGGGTCAGAATATGCTGAGGCACAGAAGCCAACTTTCTGCAGAGTCAATAGCTACAGACCTCCAAACTTCATATGGCCTTCAGATTAGCTAAAGAACAGTCAATAATGAGCTTCATGGAATGGGTTCCCATGGCTGCATCCAAGCCTTACATCTACCAAGTACAATGCAAAGCGTCAGATGCAGTGGTGTAAAGGACGCCACCACTGGACTTAAAGTAGTGGAGACGTGTTCTCTGGAGTGACGAGTCTGCCTGGAAATCTGTTGGATGAGTCTGGGTTTGGCGAGTTGCCAGGAGAATGATGCTTACCTGACTGCATTGTGCCAAAATAAAGTAAAGTTTACTGGAGGGGGGATTATGGTGTGGTGTTGTTTTTCAGGGGTTGGGCATGGCCCCTTAGTTCCAGTGACATGAACTCTTAATGCTTCAGCATAGCAAGATATTTTGGACAATTTCATGCTCCCAGTTTGGGGATGGCCCCTTCCTGTTCCAACATGACTGCGCACAAGGCAGGTGTCCCAAAACGTTTGGCAATATAGTGTATATTTCATTAATTTTTCTAAATCATACCGTCATTGGGGGCTAATCCCCCCTAATATTGAAATCCTAGAATCTTCCTATTCGGTCTTCCTGATTACTTTACTTTTATGTGTTTCCTTGCATACAGTACTTGTCTATGTGTCCTTGCATGTGTTTAGTCAATTAACCATGATCATTTATTGCAGCAGTTGTTTTAGTTGTTAGTAATGTTGGTGTCAGTAGGTTCATAGAAAAGTACGGGTGATACATCTATTAAAAATTAAGTCACCTTTTTACTACACTATTGCATAACATGGTGGTCATAGGTAAACTTTTACTGAAGCCGAGATTGGTCTGTCTATCAAAGGCAAATTATGTTTTACATTTGCTGTCAGAATTCATGCAAGAAAACAGCTCTCAGCAATTACTGATGATGCTACAGTACACATACTATTGCATTTTTATAAAATGTACGATTCAGGTTTTTCTGACTTTCATACGTCCCTTTTAATACAGTATAGAATCTACAAATTACACATTATCTCATAATCCGTTTCCTTAATAAAACATCAACAGGCAAGTGCCATGGTTGGCTAGAATGGGCACACCCACTCATGCAGAGTATATAAGACACATTTCTCTCATTGTACAGGACTTTGTGTCCATATGATCAGCCTCAGATCATGTGAGTACCTGTCAGATTTTTGATGTTTTTTCACTAATTTACTTTATTCATTGCTACATACTCCTTTCTGTTAATTTTACATTCCCATGAGTTAATAACATTATTTATTATTAAATTAAAATGAACTTCTCAAATGTTGCAGGCTATGTAGTTTATTATCAGTATAATCCGTATAAAAGAATAACTTCTCGATATGCTGCATAATTAAGGGACCATTGCATACAATATGCATGTTGCATCTGATATTTTACCGGATAAATATTTGTTGCTTATGACAATCAATAATAATCACAATAAAGTTGTGTGTAGCCTAGTTGCACTGTGAATTGAATGGAACTTGTTTAATTGACTTTCTTATTTCGAAGTTTAGTTTTGTTCCTGTGATCTGTCTTCCTATGTTTAGTTCCTGTTTTCTTTGTTTTTATTGCCTACCTTGTTAGTTTATGTTTTTTTTGCCATAGTAACTAATATCCTTCACCTGTCCCTGGGACCTTGAAATCCCTGCATATTTATTGTGGTTCAGTCGTGTTTTGTCATTCGTTTCTCCTGTCTATGTGTGTTCTAAATTGTTGTGCTCCTGCTTTCTCTGTTTGGATTATATTCCTGATTCCCTTGTGTGGATTATAGTTCTGTTCTAGGACTGCATTATCTGTGACTGTGTTTGTGCCTTTTTTAATAAACTGTGCTTGCTTTAGGATTCTCGTCTCTTCTCGAAACAAAGTAAACAGAATATGTAAATATTACACACACACACACACACACACACACACACACACACACACACACACACACACACACACACACACACACACACACACACCACACACACACACACACACACACACACACACACACACACACACACACACACACACACACACACACACACACATCATGAATTTTAATAAATCAGTGACCAAATATTGTTCTGCTTTAACTAAATTATCTACTCGCTAACTCGGCGATGGACACAGACCTAATAATTTAGCCAAATACTCAAACCACAATGACGGCGACAACCAAAAACAGCATAAAGATGAGTTTTCCAAAATGACAAATAAACTAAGAGTCACAATACAGTAACAGCAAAATAAGTAGCCTAGCACTGCATTTTCTGCATAATTTAATCATGTCTTGGAGCAGCTGGGATGTCCAGTTATCACCTTATTATCATCCACAGACTCCACAAAAGTGCTAAAGTTCAACAGAACATGGAATGAATGACGGAAAATTGACTTTGCGGTTATTAAAACGCTTACTGTGTTCAATGCACTTTTGACTGGTAGAAACATTGCTTATTCATTCATTAGGATTATAACGTTTTCTCAAAAGTAATCTGGGCAACAAATGCAAACACTGTAGACAAAAAGATGCAAAAATCTGTTTGTAAGAGGTTTGTGTATATAATAGTTGCATATATTTATATTTGTTTATGTTAAAATACTTTTGAAGTTAATATGTTCAGTTTTCTCCCCCTCACATTGATATAGCCTACTTTATTTTCATTTGTTTTAGCTTCTGTTCACTTTTGAACAAAGTTCTCTCCCACTTTTTGCAGACAAATTTGTTGCACTAAATAAAAGGTAGTCATAGTTCATTCATAGCCATAGCCAATTCATAGTTACATGGCTGACATGAAATTGAATGCTCAAATTTACTTATACATTCATATACATTTTAAAGTTTACATACATATGTGTGCTGTATATTGTTTAATGCTATTGCTATGACAGTTTTTACACCAGTGTGGCCCAATCCCACCTAGGGTCCCTACAAACCCCCTGCTATAACTGCACTTTGATTTCTACTTTGATGGACCTTCTGCAAATGCACAATCTTCCTGTCTTTGTTCTTAAAATATATTGGCATAGCATCAAAGTGTTAGTTATACAATGCTCCAGTCGCAACAGATGTTACTAAATAACTTCACTTTAGCAGATGGTTCTTGTCCAAAGTGAAAGTGCACTCAATCCGCCTGGAGTGCCCCTTAGATTAAATGTTTTGCTTGAGGGCATAATAATGAACATTTCCGACATTACAGCTGAAAGAACTTAACTGCACCAAATTTGGAATTTAAAGATGAAGTCTGTAATTTCTACTCCACTAGTGGCGCCAAGTGGAGTTGCAAAAATAATGGCTTTCATTATTGAATGAGATTATGTTGGTTAAAGGAATAGTTCACCCAAAAATGAAAATGCTGGCATTTATTCACCCTCAACCTGTATGAACTTCTTTCTTCTTCTGAACACAAAAAGAATGTCAGTAACCAAACAGTTGTTGGGCCCCATCGACTTCCAGAGTCAACCAATCAAAATGCGGCATGAACTCAACCAATCAGCATGTTCAGCGCCAAAGTCCCACCCCTGAAAGTTCCTGAACTTTGAAAAATTACTACGTCACGAGCAGGGACAATTGGAGGGGGAAATATTTACCTGGAACTTCATTTAGACCCTGATCCCTGCGGTGTAAACACACGGAGTACCACCCCAAAGTCCCTAGTTCCTGGGGAAAGTTCCTGTGGTGGAAACCGGGCCCAACAACTATTTGGTTACCCAGAATCTTCTAAATATATGTTTTTTTGTTCAGCAGAAGAAATAAATTCATACAAGTTTGGAACAACTTGAGAGTGAGTAAATAATGACAGAATTTTCATTTTTGATTGAACTATACAATTAATAATGATAATTCTGTTTGGTTACTAACTCATTTTTCTTTCCTGAAGACATTTAGGTTATGAATTCTGAGGGATACTGATCTAAATCATCATGGCCATATCCATCCTCACCCATGTTTTGGCCAGTCTGTTTGGCATGGGCTCCTGGGTCACCATCTGTGGTGTGTGGGTGGAGCTTCCTCTAATCGTCCCACATGTACCTGAGGGCTGGTACCTTCCCTCCTACATCTCTGTTATTGTCCAAATTGCCAACATCGGACCTCTGTTTGTCACATTAATGCACCGCTTTCGCCCAGGAAATCTCAACGAGACAGCGGTTATTTATTTTATTGTTGGTTTCGGGATACTGGCCAGCCTCTTCCTGGCTTTCTTCTGGAGTGAGACGGTAGCGGTGCGAGGTGTGGAGTGCAGCCTTCCTCTCCTGCTCCTCATCTTCTTCATCTCCATAGTGGACTGCACTTCTTCTGTGACGTTCCTTCCCTTCATGGCGCAGCTCAAGCCGGAGTATCTCATGACTTATTATATAGGGGAAGGCCTGAGCGGTCTTGTCCCAGCTTTAATGGCAATGGTTCAGGGTGTAGGTGTGATGGAATGTGTAAATGCAACTCAAATACTCAGATCCAATGAAACACATCTTAATGAGTCTGAAAGAGACGCTAACTACCTCGTGCCTCACTACCAACCAGCTAATTTTTCAGTTGAAGCCTATTTTTACTTCCTGGCTGCTATGATGGTGGTTTGTTTAGTGGCGTTCTTACTTTTGAACTACCATCCATCTGTGGCTCGAGAGCACTCCAAGAACATAAATGAAAATGGAGACCACAGGAAAAACAAGAGATCTGAACAGAAGCCAATGATACGTTCTCAAAAGGTTGTTGAGAAGCCCAGGAGCACGTTTGGGACCGGGACGTACACGTGGATACAAGTAGTGTACATCTACATTATCCTAGCATGGGTAAACGCTCTGACCAATACTGGCTTGCCGTCTGTGCAGTCGTACGCATGTTTACCATATGGAGACGAGGCCTATCACTGGTCAGCCACTATGGCGAATGTTGCCAATCCTATAGCTTGCTTCATCACCATGATTTACACTCAAAGGTGAGCTACATCTTGAAAAACAATGATTTCATAGGTTGTAATGTGATTTATTTGTTCTTTTAAACAATGAATATATATTGTAGCTCTACAATATTGTATCATGCTTTTTATAAGGCTACTTCCCGAACAATATGTGCACATGAAATAATGATGAAAGTTTAAACTACACTGTGTGATTTTTACTAGCGGTGAAAAGGTATATGACCTTCTAGTGAATATTAGTTTCTGTTCCTCTCAATTCCGATTTCGTTTGAACTCCTACGGTGGCCAATGTAGTCCAAGACAAACATGGCTTCCAGTTCGACCTCGTCCATGAGTGTTCCTTCAAGTGATGAGGTTATTTTTTTAACGAATTAACGGGTATGTCCCTCTTTGGCTAATGTACTTTCAAGATGGAGGGGCAACATGGCGACCGACATTAGAACCCCTTACCCGTATGTATTTTCAATGGCAGATTATACACTCACGAGAATACTTTATTACTTGAACGAAGTAAATATACATTAATGAGCAGATATATTTTTGAAAGAACTAACTGTTTTTAGCTAAGAATAAACTAAAAAAGTTACACAGTGTAGCTTTAAACTCAAGTTTTCAACATTGATATTAGAATGATTTCTGAAGGATCATATGACACTAAAGACTGGAGTAAGCTTTGCCATCACAGGAATTGATTTTGAAATATACTCAAATTAAAACAGACAGACAGATAGTTAATTTATTTGAATTTAGTTTTAATTTGATTCTAGCTCCATGCTGATTCCAATTTAAAATGATCCTAAAATTTTGACTGAGATTACTATGAATTTAGTCATGTTTTTAATTTGGATAATTCATTATTATAGTATTTTCATACTCAATTATTTGTTCATTAGGGATCCGATGTTGCACAAACTAAATCACGTAAACCCGAATAAGTTGGCAAAACTCAAAACATTTATGGCAATCAGTTGCCTCAATTTTTAGGTTAAGAAATTCAAAGTTTAGTAGCAGAACTGGCAGATTTTTATTGTACTCCTACATTTTATTGGTTCTTAACTTGAAATCTTTGAGTACACTAATCCATACATTTAACTTAAAATATTCATGTAACCTTAATGTGAACATACTTAGCTAGTTATAACAAGCTAGTTCAATAAATGCTAACATGCTAACAATAGCAGGGAACAGCACTTGCTGTATCAGTGCAGAAATATTAAGCTTTTATCGTATACTTGCTCTCAAACCAAGCCTATAATTCTCCTAAAACCAACATGAACAGAAATTCTTCTAAATTAGCATAACATTAATCACTTCTAAATCTCCCACGTAACATTAATCTTGCACACACAAAAAAATTTTATATTACTCTTAATGTTAGCATTTACACTCCCTGTCGAGTGCCATGGGCAACGCATGCTGGGAAATAGAAATCCAAGCCCAGTTTCAGTTCAACTTAAGTTGGTCTAAATTAAAATGTATGTATCAGTTCTGTGAACTTGAAAGAAAAATAAAGTACGAAATACTCATAAAAGTTAATGTGACTGAACTAATTAGTGTAATTAAAGTTTGTCCTACTCAAACCAATTAATTATTTTGCGCGTTAGGATTTTCAGTGCACCAGTTCCAATCTTTGTCAGAGGATGAAGAGTTAACAACTTTAAGTCGGCCAACACATGCTTACTCAAAAAGTGTAGTTTTCTTAGTCACGTTCATACAACTTGCTAAATCAGTGATAGACAGAAATCAAAAGGTCCATGTGTCATTCTCCATCCATCCAAGATAGATAGATAGATAGATAGATAGATAGATAGATAGATAGATAGATAGATAGATAGATAGATAGATAGATATGATTTTGCACATTTTGGCTATTAACACAATTAACTAACTCTTTGTTACATGCTGAACAGGTCTTTAGTGCTGATGGGAGTTCTCACTTCTATTGGCTCTCTAATTGGAGTTTACATTATGAGCATGGCTGTGTTGAGTCCCTGTCCACTGCTAGTTAATGAGACCTCTGGAGCCATCATTATTGTGAGTATTGGGGACCAATACTTGTGTATATCTTATGTAAGAAGCCTATTTGCTTGATCTATATTATTGTTTCTTTTTGTATATTTAGTAATACTTTGTTTCACAGGTGTTGGCGTGGTTCTTTTTTATCTTCGTCCTATCCTACGTAAAGGTGATTGTTGCTGTCATCTTGCGAGATGAAGGCCACAGCGCTCTTGTGTGGTGTGGAGCTGTAGTGCAGTTGGGCTCAATGTTGGGGGCAGTGACTATGTTTCCTTTGGTTAATGTATTTGAATTTTTCACCTCAGGTGACCCATGTAACTCTAATTGTCAATGAGAAATGGGATCTGTAAATAATATTAATAATATTATACTTAATTGTGGACCATATGTAAAATATTACACTTTTCTATTAGAATTTTAGTCAAATAAAAGGAAATTGTTTATAACTAATATCAAATATTTGAATTAAATTAAAATAATCTTGCTTTCAATGGCAATTGTATTTGCATGCTATTCAGATATGTTTATTACATTAACAATGTTTGTAAAGTTTTTTTTTAAAATAAAGTTGGACTTTTTATTTTATTTGAAATGTTTGTAAAGTGTTTTATGCTGACTTTTATTATTATTATTTTTATTTGCTGGCTTGTCCGTTTTTTTAACATTTTTTACATCTTTAAAAAAAATAACAGGGTTTCATGAATATGAGTAGGCTACTATTTTTAATGTCCACTAGGAGGCGGTAACAGTCTACAGTGAATATACTAGATCAGTTCTTCTCACCCATGAGCTGCAGAGGGATACAATGGGACATCGGTAAGTATGTACAAGTATTTACTTGAGTTGCCTTTAAAATATTATAGTTTAGTTAAGTTTAAGTTATGAATTATGTCAGGAAATAAAATCCTGCAGAGAACGTCTGTATCAAAACAACAGGACTTAAAAAAAATGGAACAGCAGAAAAAAAAAATCATGATTCTACATGGTTATTTAAATGTATTATTTCTGTTAATAAAAATGCAAAACAAGCTCATCTTTTAGTCATAATTTCAACAGGGGAAAAATGATATATTAGTCTATTTTCAGTCCGCAAAGTGATTGAATTGAGCTGATAGAATCTTAATAATCTGCAGTGTTACAGATTTATTGTTTTGTGCTGCAATATCACAATTTACAGTCTTAAGTCTCCTCTACGTCTTAACTGCTAATATTCTAATACAGGGTTTTCAAACTGGGGGTCCACAAAAAAAATCGGAGAAAAATGGTTCAAAAATGTTAAAATATATCAAATGATCTGTTCTGGGCAAGAACTCCCTGCACATCCATGTAGCCTGGATAAGAGCAGGGAGAGCACCAATAAACCCCCCCTTAGGGTAAAAAGTACACAACCAACATGAATGTATTGAAGATATCATCAATATTTTAATGTACAACAATTCACAGGGGAATCAGAATCCCAAATCCTGCCTGGACGAGAGGAGGAGCTGGGGATAGAGGAGGGTATTCTCCTGAGGAAGGTGATGGCTGCATAATACTGAAAGTGCTTTTATATGAATACAGTGATAGGTGTCGTATTCCTATAGTGTATCAGTTGACCTGCGTGATAGTAATGCACTACTTTTAAACTCACAACAAATTAAGCAGCACAAGTTTTCATGTATTGACTGACACCTCTCCTGTCCCCATGTTGAGAGAATCAGGAGTAAGTGCAGAGTTGTGTAAACTGTGTAAACATTATGCTTATTGTAGACTAAATTTGAACATGGATTTACTCATCTCACTTCAGCATTTTTAAAAATGATTAAACTAGACAGATGACAGTCTGGGAGGAACAGTCTCCATCTCGCTTTGATCCATTGGAGAAGATAATGGGAGGATGACAGTTATATGTATTGGGATGTGAAGCTCACATCTGTGAGTTTTAAGACTCCAAGTTCTTCACTCAACAGGACAGTTTTCACACAACGATAACTGAGACCGTTAGCAAAGGCCACTCTTCTTCTTGGCTCTCTAACAATTCTCACACAGGCTAATAGAGTGGCTATTTGTGGGCACGGGCTTTGATGATACACCCCACCCTGACTGTGCGTTGTTGTCACCATGGCTATGTGTGACCGGGGATTCAAACCCATGGAAAATATTCCTGTCTGCCTAGCAGGTGTCACAGGGTGCTTGGCTTAAAGCCTGGATGCAACAGCTGCTTCTACTTTGATCCATTAGTTACTACTCTGGAAGTGCAGCTCTTCTGTGCACATGGGGAAGAGATCTTGCGCATTTTTCATGATTCCTTTTCAGACAACGCTGCCGCATTTTTAATGAGCCGTTGTGACTAGGGTTGAAACTAGATCTGTGGAACGGAACATTGGGTCAGTGTTTTATACTCTTTAAAGGTTTGGACAAAAGACGTTTTCAAATAAATCATCTCCATTTTTCATTCTAGTAAGAAACATCTTGAAGTCTTTTGTCATTTGATTTTGTTGTAAAACTCAATTTCAATTACTAGCAGTCTCCTGTCATAATAGAGGCTTTTCACACGTTTTACTCCAGTGAATATTTCTCTTAGTGGGTCAGTTACTTCATCCATCTGTAGGTATTAATAACAAAGTGCAGTAAATTTTAAAACTTTTTACGCTATGTTTAGGATTATAATAATAAATTCAGATAATATATAATAATAAAAATAAAAAATAAAGAGTTTGGGCCTACAGCTAAAATAACTGGAAGTGGATGTAGGGTGACCATATTTTGTCCTGAAAAAACAGGACACTCGGCCCGGCAAACAGATAGGCCTACTCAAATGATACTCGAAGTTTACTCAAAGAAACCTTATTAATTTCAATACATTTAAAGTAGGTTATGCCTCCTCTGTATGGATAGAAATTTGTTATATTGTTATATGAAAACAGGACATGTCCTGGGAAAACAGGACAGTTGGTCACCCTTAAAGTTGCAAATGCTGGGTATGTGTTTTATGCATGGTAAGTGTTATTTTAAAGAATGTTGGTAAAGAAATTTGAAGGCACATTCAAAACATTCTTTTGTGACAACATGCCCCGATAGTGTAGCGAAATAGAAGTACAATTCATGAAACACCAAAAAGAATGTCAAAGGTAATCAAAATATCAAACCAATGTTTTGTCCCCCCCCCCCCCCCCCCCCCCCCCAAAAAAAATGGAAGTAATAAATTGTTTATATGAAGAACACTAAAAACATACGACAACCTGACATTCATGAAATATTAAGGACACCTTGCAATTAAAATCTCAGTTCATTACAGTTGACTTTCTATCGAATGTATGTCAGCGCTGTTTTTTTTCACTTGTTACCCAACAACTATAGAAAATAATATTAATAAAAAATACAGCCCAATTCTCACTATAAACTACTTTAGCCTTAAAGGAGTAGTTCACTTTAAAAAAACTTTTGCTGATAATTTACTCACCCCATGTCATCCAAGATGTCCACGTCTTTCTTTCTTCAGTCGAAAAGAAATTAAGGTTTTTGATGAAACATTCCAGGATTTTCTCCATATAATGGACTTCATTGGGAGCCAAACGGTTCAAGGTCCAAAAGACAGTTTCAGTGCAGCTTCAAAGGGCTTTAAACGACTCCAGAAGTTGAATAAGGGTCTTATCTAGGACCCTTCGAGACATGACTGGAAAAAAGATTTGTTAATTTTGATGAACGAGTTCGAACAGGACAGCTCATCACAGAACAGAGCAAGGCGAGCATTTGTGCTTATAAAACTTAAACTTTGTTATTTATTTTTTAAATGAGCGATGGTTTCGCTAGATAAGACCCTTATTCATCGTCTGATATCGTTTAAAGCCATTTGAAGCTGCACTGAAACTGTCTTTTGGACCTTGAACCGTTTGGCTCCCAATGAAGTCCATTATATGGAGAAAATCCTGCATGTTTTCATCAAAAACCTTAATTTCTTTTCGACTGAAGAAAGAAAGACGTGGACATCTTGGATGACATGGGGGTGAGTAAATTATCAGCAAAAGTTTTTTTAAAAGTGAACTACTCCTTTAATAATCTCATAATTTAGTTAGGTATACATTAATAGTGTTATGTTTAGGTATTGGGTAGAATTAAGGGATGTAGAATATGGTCATGCAGAATAAGGCATTAATATGTGCTTTAAATGTACTAATAAACAGCCAATATCCTAGTAATATGCATGCTAATAAGCAACTTTAATAGTGAGAATTGGACCCTAAACTAAAGTCTTACCAAAATATTGAAACGTAGGTTTGAGGATTACATTTACAAAGAAATATTGTAATTTAAAAGGCTTTTGAATCAGTATATGCATATGGTTACTGAGACAGACATTGTGACAACTGGTCCTTTCTATATATGTGTATGCATATTTTTACACCATTCAACTATACACAACTCTAAAAGAGCCAACAAAGCATGAATTTATTGTGCATATTTTGGTACTGAAATGTAAATGCTCCGTAGAAATGTAACAAGCATGGGTAATTGAATACATATACTTGCAAGAAAAACTCTGTTGTTGTCATTGATACCTTCCGGAAGAATATATCATGTTAGGTCTGATTGTCAAGAAAGAACAACAACAAAAAAACAACAATATGTGGTATTTCTGAGATCCCAGTACAGAAAAATACAAATTAAAGTGCATACATAACCTAACAACCTACAGACAGGATACAATGTACAGGAAGTAAAACCTCGTGTACGGAAATCTCATTATATGCTGAGAAACATGCATTACGTTTATAATTAGAGAGGGCAAATACATATATAAAAAGTATTCCTGCTTAATAAACACTTTAAGGCACAGTGCAGTAAACCATCAGGTCATAGAGGCAGTTATAGTGAAACATATATTCAGCTGTTTTAAAGGCAGTTCAAGAGAGCGTAGCCTAATCGGAAACCATTATCCTGCCTTGAAAAATTGCTAGAATAATATTGGATGGTTGACAAATGCCAGTCCAGTCATTCTGGTCACAAACTTTGCTACCATTGTGACCGTAGAGGGGACGGAATTACTATATTCCCTTATGGCTTGCGTGTGATTCATTCCAGCTCACTCCAAATAAATAATTCTATTCTATTCTATTCTACTCATAAAAATTCCAGTTAACAAGTACATATCATACCTGATATTAAAAAGCTATAAACATTGGAATGGCTATTCAGAGATAAGCACAGACATCTGCTGTCAAACGATGAACAAAACCACAATTTGGCATAAGCTTAAGGCAAATCAACAAGGCCGCTGGGCTTACAAATAGGTCAAGGCTTCAAAATGATATCCGACCAAACGTCTCCATAAAGGCAAACAGTCGTCAATGTTTTCTTCTTCATGAGGAACAGATACTTCATTTAACCGCACGTATTTGTGCCACTGGATGATGAAATGTAACAAAAACAGACAAAGTGAGTTTTCAGAAGTGCACAGCTGCATTCACATACGCATGCATCCAAAAAAAAAAAAAAAAAGTTTAGGTTATAATTTACAATTGTGCATGCGTCAACTGTACGCCTGGCTTTTGGCCTGCAAAATTGCTCTGATTTGCGACCTAACTCAAAATGTTCTTTTTTAGAAATGTACATGGTCGTGGATGGAGAAAGATGTCAAACTGCACTTACGGTAATAATTTAAAAAGCTACATCGTGTACAAGAGAGTAAATAGGAAAGCAAAAGGAGAGACAGCTTGGTCCACAACAGCACACGGCTCCGTCTCAGCAGGATTGCTGATAAATTCTGAAGTGAAGTTTTTTTTTTTTTTTTTCAGGCTGGTTTCCAGGTCCCCCGTGGAAATAAAACAAGCAAGGTTCGGTGAGTTCTGACGGCCTCGCATCAAGTGGAGCTCTGAGTGCACAAGGTTTGTTTGTTGAATCGGTGTTATCAGAGTCGGGGCTTGCAGATTCAGATCTTCTGTATGAAATTTGGTATGCTGAAGAGTTCATGATCGCCGTGGTCTTCTCGGAGGGACCCTCGGCTGCTATGCGTGGCTGTGCACGGAGATGCTGGAGAGATCGTTCCTGATGATTTCATTTACTGTGAATGCAATTAGGAAATCATGTTACTTTTAGGCTACACCCAAAACAAACAATTGTAGCAGCACAGGAAAATATTGCTAAATGCACCTTTACAAAATACTGTTCGTTCTTAAAATGTTTGTCATGCCCTGGTTGCAGATGTATGTCACAGACATCTATGTGGACGATTTATAAAGATGATGTTTTGTTCATCTGTAACAGAGCACTGAAATGATCCCTGTCTTAGATACAGCTGTTTTCCCCAACATCCACTATTGTTTAGAAGTTTGGGGTCGGTAATATTTTTAATGTTTTTGAAAGAAATGCTCACCAAGGCTGCATTTATTTAAACAGTAATATTGTGAAATATTAACTGTTTGCTATTTTAATATAGTTTTAAATTTAATTTATTCTTGTGATGAAAAAAAAGTTTTCAGCAACTTCCAGTTTTTCAGTGTCACATAATCCTTCAGAAATTAATTAATTAAAGCTACACTGTGTAACTTTTTTAGTTTATTCTTAGCTAAAAACACTTAGTTCTTTCAAAAATATATGTGCTCATTAATGTATATTTACTTCGTTCAAGTAATAAAGTATTCTCGTGAGTGTATAATATGCCATTGAAAATACATACGGGTAAGGGGTTCTAATGTCGGTCGCCATGTTGCCCCTCCATCTTGAAAGTACATTAGCCAAAGAGGGACATAACCGTTAATTCAAGCTTCGCCTTTCGCGTTTTAACACGTGTGGGTTAACACTCGAACTGCCTAACACTCGAACTGGAAGCCATGTTAATCTTGGACTACATTGGCCACCGTAGGAGTTAAAATGAAATCGGAATTGAGAGGAACAGAAACTAATATTCAGGGGATGATCATATACCTTTTCACCACTAAATGGGGGTAAAAATCACACAGTGTAGCTTTAAATAAAATATATTTAATGTTGAAACCAGTTGTGCTACTCAATATTTTGGCGGAAGTGGTGATACATGTTTTTTTTTTCAGGAAGTTCAAAACAACAGAAATCTTTTGTAACATAATTGAAGTGCTTACGGTCACTTTTGATCAATATAATGTGTCCCTTTTTAATCAAAGTATTAATTTCTTTAAAAAAAACGTACTGACCCCACAATTCTGAACGGTATTTTGTGGTTGATATCACTAAAATAAATTCAAAGTATGTTGAGTGTGTTGATCAGCAAATCATTTTGCTTCTGTGATGTGACTCATTTTCAACTGAAAAAAAAAAAAAAAAAACGAAACATGAAACGTGTATTAAGGAAGTAAATAATATCCAATTTGATTGACTTCCAATTGAATTTTAAGATCATTTTACATTCTTTTGCAAATCCTAATAGACCTGATTATAAACAAAATGTCAGTTTGATCGATTTAAATTCGGCCCGGGCAACATAGTAACAGAATTTAACAGGTAAAATAAGAGTTTAATTATAATTTCTACATATTCAGCATCTGTGACCATAAACGCAACAACAGCCAATATAAATAACATGAATAAAGTAAATCAAATCTCTTTGAGTGGCTTCCCTGAGACTGAGAGGAAGAAAGATCAGAAGATCTCATGCCCTCTTACGGAGGACCCTGCAACTCCAGCCGTCTTCTATCTTCCTGCCCTCTATCTGTCATTGCATTTTCCCACACACTAGGACCCTGGCTCCTTCTGTCAGCTGTATTCTTTGGCCCGAGCATGGGAAGTGACTTAGCGTGGCTTCAGGCTACACAAACAGCCTGGCACTCACTCGCTGTGTGATAGCAGGGGAAACCGGATGAGGCTGCCTCTTAGAGTTAGCATGTTAGCATATTAGCGGTAGACATATTATCTTACTCTCAGGCCCATAGGGAGCATTGTATGACCAACACACAGCACATTACCCCTTCCCTAAATGTCTGTATTTCAGTTTTCAAGCCTTCAATGGTTTTATTGCAAAACATTTGAGCCTTTTAGCTCTGAGAAAAGCGATTCGCTTTCACCTTTTTTTGCTAACGGCTCTTAAACCTCTAAGGGCCATAGATAACAACTCTATCGGTTGCTCTATCTGTTTCAAAACAGCACATTCCTCTTTCCTTACGATCAGCTCAGACTGCTTTAGTTGCCTTTGAATTCTTTAGCACAGACGTAAACACCTGCAGGACGCATTTGATAACTATTAGACAAGCTGTGTGTGTTTTCCTCATTTGTGGTGAGGAATATCATCACAGCAGAATTCTGCATCTTTCTAACGGCATAAAACGGTTTAAAGTCATAATTATACATCATTAACCTTTTCTGTGTAAAAAAAAAATAATAATAAAAAAAAAAAAAAAAAAAAAATATATATATATATATATATATATATATATATATATATATATATAATTTTACACAGAAAAGGTTAATGATGTATAATTATGACTTTAAACCGTTTGTAATATATATATATATATATATATAGTAGTGATAAGCAAAAGCAAAACAATGCATGTTCAAACAAATCTTTAAAATTGTGCTGTTCCTAAATGAAATTATTTATAACATTAGCATTATCAATCAGCGGGATTTTACATACATTTACATAAATTGTGTATTGTAAAAGATTTTTTAAATGTTTTTGTAAAAAGTCTCTTATACTCAACAAGGCTGCATAAAAACAGTAATATCGTGAAATATTATTACAATTTTAAATAACAGTTTTCTATTTTAATAAAAATTTAATTTTCAGCATCTTTACTCCAGTCTTCAGTCTCATATGATCCAGAAGTCATTCTGATATGGTGATTTTCTGTACGATAAACATTTCCTATTATTATTAATGTTGAAAACAGTTGTGCTGCTTAATATTGTTCGGGAACAGTGATAAAAAAAAATTCAGGATACTATGATAAACAGATTAAAACCCCCTGTACGAATTGGTAGCCATTTCCAAAAGCATTTACCGGTATTTGAAATAGAAACATAAATGACTTTACGGTCACTTTTGAAAAGTATAAGTTACATCCTTAAACGACCCTTAAAAATCATGTAAGCTCAAAGAGAGAGAGAGAGAGAGAGAGAGAGAGAGAGAGAGAGAGAGAGAGAGAGAGAGAGAGAGAGGAGAGAGAGAGAGAGAGAGAGAGAGAGAGAGAGAGAGAGAGAGAGAGAGAGAGAGAGAGAGAGAGAGAGAGAGAGGAGAGAGAGAGAGAGAGGGGAGAGAGAGAGGAATTTTTTTTGATTTTTCAATCATCTTTATTTATCAAAAAGATTCCTCACATAAAAACAATATGTAAGCTTATTTACAATTTTTTTTTTTTTTTTTTTTTTTTTATAAAAAAAAGTGCAAAGTGCAGTTCATTATCAATGACAGAACACAACGCTCCTCTGTGACACCATATTCCTTCAAACACATTTAGGGAATCCATAGCTTTGTAAAAACGAAAATCAATTACAAGCCTTGATTTGATCATAGCTGCGAACACCCTTTCAACATTATAATCACTTTGTTTTTCAATTTTGTCTCTTCTACTAATATAGATGGCCATTTTAGCTTTACCCAAAATAAAATTCAACAAATGACACTCATGCTTTCGCTTTTGAACATATTTAAAGCCCAAAATAAAAGTCTGCACAGAAAACTTCTCATTAAAACAATAAAAAAGATTCTGCAAACCATCAAATAAAGGCTTAAGCCTTGAGCAATACAAAAAAGTGTGAAAAACAGTCTCTCTCTGGAAACAAAAAGGACATTCTTTGCCAACATCTGGATTTAAAACAGAAATAAAAGCATTTACAGCAATAATGCCATGCAAAATCCTCCATTGTAGATCTCCATCTCTTTTAGCTAACGGTGGCTTGTACAGCGCTCTCCACTCTGGCCTGACATTATCACTCATCTGAAACACAGTACGCCATGGCGTGTCAACTCTTCCATGTAGTCCCTTTTTGTTAAAAGATTTTACGCAAGCTTTATACCATTTTTTCCCATTACTTTCATGCAAATCCATATCTGTCAACTTTTCAGATTCTAAAAACACTCCTGTACATTCACCTAACTTTGGTGAAAGAAGCAGATTTGGAAATGTGTCTTTCTCATCAGGGATAACTTCCCCTTTACAGTAACCTTGAAGCATTTTTGTTTCTTCTGTTGTAAAAGCAGATTGCAATTTATGTAACGCTTGTGCAACAATTCGCATGGACTTAACCCCCAACAAAACAGCTAAATCTTCAACTTTTTCAAAACTTGAGCCGGCCACATTGATTAAACACTCAAGTGTTGTGATCTTAGATTTAATAAAATGTGCAGACATTGTCCCACATGCTCCTAAAATGTCCAAACGTGACCCATAAATCAGAGGTTCTTTCAACAGCCAAAACAAGGAGGATGTAGACTCAATTCTTTTAACATGAAAAATATCCCACACTTTTAAAAGATTCTTGTAGAACCCCGGCATTTTGGATGTGTTGACTTTATTGGGGTTTAACAAGAACAACGACTTGTCCAAACCCAGTCCTTCAGCAGTCTTAAAAATCGTACTGGCCACCGGCCTCCAGCTTAAGTCCTCTGGACCAGTGAGAAATCTCTGTACAAATTGTAGCCGAAACGCTGCAGTCCTACTCTGCAAGTGTACAAGTCCTTGTCCTCCTTCTTCTTTTGGTAAATATAAAACATTATGAGGTATCCAATGCATTTTTTCCCAAAAAAAATCTACCAACAGAGACTGAATTTTTGAAAGCACACATGCAGGTGGATCAACACAAGCCAGTCGATGCCACAAGGAAGAGGCCACCAAATTATTAATAATCAGAGTACGTCCTCTGTATGATAAACTTTTCACAATCCATTTCCATTTCATCAGACGACCTTTAATCTTTTCAATTATTTCCTCCCAGTTTTTTTTGAACAATCATTTCATCCCCTAAAAACACTCCTAAATATCTCAAGCCATCTTTTTTCCATCTTAACCCATTTGGGAGTGTTGGTACCCCTCTTTCCCACTTTCCTATTAACACTGCTTCGCTTTTACCCCAATTAACTCTTGCTGAAGAGATGGTTCCAAAATCTCTCAATGTTTTTAGTAATAAATCCACATCATTTTGTTTGTTAAGTATAATGACGACATCATCAGCGTATGCTGATAAACATAAAGTGCTGTTACAGGCTTGTAAAAACACGCCTTCTAAAACCCTTCTCAATTTACTTAAAAGTGGTTCTATTGCCAACGTGTACAGTATTCCTGACAGAGAACACCCCTGTCTTACCCCACGACACACTTTAAATGGAGCGCATAAGCCACCGTTAACCTTCAGTAGACTCTCAATGTCATTGTACAGAATTTTAATATAACCTATAAAATCAGAACTAAAACCAAATGCTTGCAAAGTTTTCCACAGATAATCGTGTTCTACACGATCGAACGCTTTTTCCTGATCTAAGGAAATCAAACCCATATCTACACCCACTATTTTTGAAACATCAAATACATCTCTTATTAAATGGATATTATCAAAAATTGATCTTCCAGGTACACAGTAAGACTGACCAGAGTGGATTACCTCCTCCAAAACTCTTCCTAGTCTAGTAGCTAAAACTTTTGAGAGCAATTTATAGTCATAGCACAACAAAGACACAGGTCGCCAGTTTTTTATGTCTCTCACATCACCTTTTTTTGGCAGAAGAGTAAGGACCGCTCTTCTGCAGCTCAGCGGCAGAAGTCCTCCGACTAGACTGCCACTGAGAACCGCCAGCAGATCCTCCCCGACCACAGGCCAAAAGGCTTTATAGAACTCCACTGGGATTCCGTCTATCCCAGGAGCCTTGCCGTTCTCCATACTCTGGAGGGCTTCGTGCAGTTCACCCAGGCTTATAGCTCTCTTGAGCTCTGCATTGGACTCTTCAGAGACCTTGGGTAGCTCTTCATAAAAACACTGTTCAACAACGCGATCTTCCTTGTGTTCACAACTATAAAGCTTTTCATAAAAACTGTTTGCTCTTTTCCGAATTTCTCTAGGGTCTGATTCAAGAGAGCCGGTCTCAGAAAATAAAGAATGTATAAAACGTTTCTGACCGTTCTTTTTTTCTAGACTAAAGAAAAATTTGGATGGTACATCCATCTGGTCTATATCTTTAAAACGTGACCGAACAAGCGCCCCCTGTGCCTTCACTTTTTGTATGTCGGACAAAACGGATTTCTTTAAAAAAAGGGACTCGATGTGTGTTTGATTTCCACTTAACTCTGCCACTTCTTGGAATTTCAGAATTTCATCTTCTAAAACTTTTATGGATTTAATTATATCTTTCGTGACATTGTGAGTGTACTGTTGACATAGTTGTTTGATTTGTACTTTACCAAACTCCCACCATTTTTCTAAAGACTGAAACTCATTTTTTTCCTTCTTAAAGTTTTCCCAGAAAAATATAAATGTTTCTCTAAAATGTGCATCACTCAATAAATTTGTGTTAAAGTGCCAGTAAGCACTTCTAGGCTTGACAGAGTGTAAAGTTACTGTACATATAACAAGACTGTGATCTGAAAAACCAACTGGGATTATAAAACAATTTTTAAAAGTACTAAGATGATGTTTAAAAACATAGAATCTATCTAGTCTAGCCAATGACAGCCTGTTATCACGCGCATGTACCCATGTGTACTGTTTTACATTCCCATTTAGACTCCTCCAGACGTCACATAAATCATTTGTTTCGATTAACTGGATAAGTCGCTTACGAGAAAGCAAATGTGGCTCTACATGATTTCTGTCCATTCTACTTTCTACACAGTTAAAGTCTCCACCTAAAAATAAATGCTCCTCGCTACTACATTTTTCCAACGTTTCAGAAAGAGTATGTAAAAACACCATTCTTTCTGCTGGTAGAGTTGGAGCGTATGCACATATAAAAACAAAAATGTGGTTCTCAACCTGGGCTCGAATCTTTAGCAATCTACCGTTCACAACCTCTTCCGTCTCAATAGTAGAGGGACTAAAACTATTGGCAAATAAAATAGCTACACCACCACTAAGTGAGGATTTGTGACTAAAAAAAGAGAGACCCTTAAATTCTTTCGCCCATTCATCAGCATTTGTTGTATCGCTATGTGTTTCTTGCAAAAATAAAACATCTAGTTGTTTCTGACTCATAGTATTATGTATTTGTATACGTTTTATGCATTCTCTTGCTCCATTCACATTTAAGGATGCAACGCGAAAGTCACCCATGTGAAAGTTATAAAAAAATAAAATTAGGTCATAGAGAAAAAAAACAGCCAAGAAGGGCCAAAAAATGCATCCAATTTACTGCCATTAATTACTCAATTGTTGTTGGAGTTTTGTCACAAATTTTTTCAACCTATAGACTTCTTTATTTGTGAAACCTCCCTCAGCCATGAAAGCTCTCGTATTTTCCACAAAACGCTTTGTGTCTGGAAAATAATCAGCAACCTGTACCCCCCTCGAGTTTTTTGACATTTTTAAGAACTTCTTGATTTCCTCAGTATCATAATCTCGACACGTCCACTCACTCTGGGAACAACTAGAAGCACCAGAATCAGAGACGTCACTCTCATTGCCAACATCGTCATCAGACTCCTTTTCATTTTCTGTTTTTTTAGCTTGTTTTGATTCAAAAACCTTGTCATTCTTTTTCCTCTTTAACGGTGTTTTAAAAACTGCCTGATCTAGATCCATCATTAAGCTATCACTTATGGTGACACTCTCTGAAGGAGACTTTGATTCAGACACTACAGTAGTAACATGCGAAATATCCATGCTCTCATCAGCCTTGGGCTCACCTTTATCAACTACAACTCCATCAACTAAAGCGTTCTCCTCGTTATTCCCAGCTATGGCTTGATTTTCATGAGGTATTGTTTCAGTTAGACGACTAGTGGATGGTCTGGGATCAGTTTGGGTTAAATCCGGAACATTTTCTACTGTATTCCTGACCTGCACACCAGCTTCACCTGAGACACCTTGTGTATTTGTACCATTACTGTCCGGACAAGCACGCACTAAATGCCCAGTTTTGCCACAGCCAAAACACTTCATCACATCAGTGCTTACAAAGACAGTGTAATCAAAGTCATCAACTTTGAGTTTCAAATTCAGGTTGAGGTCAGTTCGATTATCCTTCAGGATCATATAAGTAAATCTCCTGAAAGATACCACATGTTTAATCAAGTCTGATTTGCTACCCAGAACGATCTTTTTTATGGGACTGACTATCTTTCCAAACCGTGACAGCTCTTTTATTAGCATCTCGTCTTTCACGAATGGTGGAATGTTAGACAGAGTGACTTTTTTCGCGGGTGTGGAAAGGGGAAGCACTGGGGTAAACAAACCACCGATCACTACACCTCTTTCCACTACTTCGTTCGCTTTGTCAACAGAATTTAAAAACAAAACCATTGCGTTGTTCATCCTAGATGCCGCTAAAATACACTCATGGCCAACAACATTTCCAACGGCAAGAATGCACTCCTCCACATTCACCGCGGACACCACTTTTACTCCGTGACGCCGCGTGAGAGAGTCTAAACAGGTGTTTGTGTTTTGGGCTGCCATGCTTCCCAGTGACACACACTAGTTGCTGACGCCCGAAAACCCCTCACGAGAGCTTATTCCACCACCCGATACACCACAAATACGAAAAAAATTCAAGGATATTGAAAGAAAAAGAATTGAAGGAAGAAAGCCACAGCGGGCATAAACCACTCGCACTCACCACACGCACCTCACACTCGCTCAACAGACGCTCACGCATGCGCAGAGAGAGAGAGAGAGAGAGAGAGAGAGATTGAGAAGACACATGTGGCTGAAGGCGGTGTATTTCCTTCCCTCAAGTGTCTCTCTCGGCCAAGACCAGGAAGCCTGCTGAGGAATTCCCTGCAAATGAACCATGGTCTTCATGCTCCCACTGCAAAACTGCCTAAGGGACTGAGAAGAGTCCCGAATGCTGACGTTCCCTCTAAACAATGAAGCCGAATCTGTCTTTCATCTCCTCATGAGGGGAGGCGCACCCAGCCTACCTGACCCCAGCCTGACACGGCCTTTTCCCAGTCTCCTGGTTTCTCTTTTTCACCAAACTGACACAGGATCTTCCTTGAAAGACTAAAAGAACTACGCCTCGGGAAACCGTCAGCTGACAAAACACCAAAATCTACACTTAAATTTACCCCTGATATTCAAAATATCACAACTCTAACCACTAATAGACTATACCGAAGCTCCAGTAAAGCTGGAGAAATATTTTTCACAGCCTTATAAATATTAAAATCCCTTAAGATTTCATATTCCTTTGGGCAAAAGCCCATATGATATGCTACTGCCAGTAGCGTTCTGATTGAGTAGCACAAATATGTGAACAGGAAATGAATCAATGGGATGGTTGAATTATGGGGAGAAAATCACACATGGACATGCCACACAAACACCACTCCATACTGAAACAATTAGGGACCTTTGACAGTTGGGAGTAAATTACGCCAATACATCTTCGTGAAAAATTTGGCGAGCACTGACAACTGCCATGGGAGTTTGGACATTAAAACGCAGGTCTCTTGAATCACTAGGATCCCAACTGTCAAAACAGAGGAGGTTGGGAAGAAATATCTGCAGGACTGCACACGTGCAATAAAGTTTTACGGTGAGCGGGACACTAAAGAAAACATCTTTTCGATGCGAAAGACTACTGAATGAGTTAAAGGGACAGACACAAGTGTTAAGGGTAAAAATGGGTAAAATGTCCAAACCAGAGAGCTACAAGCAAATATTTGGGTTTAGTTTCTCAAAATAGAAACTAAAGTGTACTCGAATAGAAAACAGTTATATGAAAATTGTAATAACATTTCACATTATTACTGTATTTTTAATCCAATAAATGCAGCCGTGGTGAGCATAAGAGACTTCTTTCAAAAAACATTTTTAAAAAACTTACCTACTTCAAACTTTTGAATGGTATTATATTTAAAATGGGCTTATATTTATAATGGTCTGTAAGATAAATAGGTTCTTCTCTAGTAATATTACTGGTAGTACAAACATGTGAGTTCTAATAGCCATGAACTATTGTGTCTTGGTATAAAAATCTTTTCTACGATGACGAAGCGTCTAACACTTTTCAGCATTCGCCACGTGTTCGAATTGCACCAGATTCAGTGCAAGCAGCATAACTTTGACTGTTTACAGCTCCCTCGAGGTTTCACCTTACGTTGACCTGATCATCCAAATCCATTTGAACCATGTGCCTCCTTGGCGTGAAAAACAGGACACACAGATTTCTTGTTAACTCATTCTTGGGAGAGAATGCCACAAAAGAGAGTACAAAAGAGAAACGTGAACGTATCCAAAGATATCAAGATATTTATGCTGAGCAGAGAGACTCCAGGGACGCTGTTATTTTGAGCCAAGATGACAACTTACATTTGAAGAGGTTTCATCTTGTTCGGAGTGCTCATGGTAAATAAAGAGAGCCTCAGTAGGTGTTGACACATGCACTAACATTTTGAAAAGACCAAAGGAAACTTTGATTGTTTTCAAGTCTCTGTTGGTCAACAATTTTGGTTTGGGGTTTTGGCTAAGGATAGCAGCCAGTGACTCATGTACTGCGATGCTGCTTTTGTACACTGCTGGCTTGAAAAGAAACTGTTGGCAGTTGCCATAGGATACATCTCAATTTGCTGCCACATTTCGAATGAGGAGTCTAATGAAAGGACTTCAACAAGTGATAAGTGACTGGATACACTATAATAAAGTTGCAATATGAGATGCTACTTAGGGCTTCATAGCAATCTAACAAGTGTTTTTGATTTCAGCCTGGTGCTGTTTGAGTTGGCAAAGAATAACCGAGACTTACCCTTCATAACACGATAAGCTTAGCATGACTCAAGAGGTATTTCAGCACGTGATAAACGATTCAGAGTGAAGATGATGCGTGAACAGAGTTTATTGAGTGCGACAGAAACGGAGTTCATGAATCGATGCATTAGCCAGCCAGGTTTTTATTAGCCCTCTGCATGGAAAAAGACGTTAGATGCCATTTCTAGTTCAATAACATGCTAAAACAGTAGAGGGTTTTTAAAACAATAGCCCAAAAACAGTAGGTGCTAGCAATACCAAGATCGTAGGTTCGATTCGCAGGGAATGGGAATGCATGAAGCAGGGTTATTACCTTAAAGTAACACCAAGTAACTTTTCCTCTTCGGTCGCCCTACTGGTTGGAAACGAAATTGTCCATTGCCGCTGTCGTAAATAATCTAGCCTACCGTCGCACGCACGCTCGCTGTTTATCCAGCACCGGCTTTAGAATGAACAATGTCAACAGACAAGGTAGAGTATGTTACATGATTTCATGAAAGGATGATGTATTGCGACATCAGAAACGAAGAAAAACGAAATAATGACTATTGTAGCGCTTGACGTAAAGCAGCCGAGTTTTGTAGTTCTTTTTTGTGGTCGGGTTCCTACCCGAAACCCGAAGTTACATAGTGCCAGTAAAAGCGATACAGACCCATTTAACTTATTTTAAGTCGATGTACCATCACAAGGGTCTTGGAAATATATTATGAAGGTTGAAAAACTACTTAGTGTTACTTTAAAACGTAGAAATATTAAAAAAAAAATATTTTTTTGTTGTTGTTGAAATAAAGCTGAAATAAAATATAACATAAATAATAGATAAGAAGCTAAATGAAAATTAGCACTAAAATGACTAACTGGAAATAAATTGAAAACTGAAATAAAACTATTAAAACTAAATAGTAACTTACAATTATAGTTAATAACAAAATATTTAATAGAAAAGTATAATAATACCTAAACAATACTAAAATAGCACTGGCATGAACTGATATTTAAAACAAAACAATTCAGATCAGATCAGATTCAGAGTCCATTCCACGTTCCATAACATTTAGTGGTTCTGACAAAAAGCTCAGGGTTCTTCCTTATTATAGCCAATGACCAGTTTAGCAACCACAGATACATTTTATGTATCTTCCTGACTAAATAAAAAAAATAAGGCCACTCATAAACAAATAAATACATATTTCTTAGATTTTTGTTTTATTTTGACAAATGTACCTCTTGAACTCTGATTTAAAGGTCTTGTATCTCTGGGATTGCTGTTGTGACTCTGACTGGGAAGTGAATATGTGGATGTGAGGTAATTCAAGAACCTGCTTCCTGCTGGACCAGGATAAGCAGCAGCTGGATCCGTGTGATAGAGCCCAGAGACCTGGCCTGCTCTCTACCTTCAGGAAACAATGGGGGAACAAGGAACTACCAAACAATTATCCAACCAGCACTGTTAGCCTCATTAAAAGGTCCACAAGCGGCAAAACTCCCAGTTGTCCTAACTGTTTAATCAGCAGAGGACAAGAAAAACAGACCTCGGGTCAGGATCACAATCACACTGGGATTTGTCATCTACGCAATGACCGGCCTCATAATTGACTCACAAGGGTATATCTTCCTCAAAAACTATGTTAGCCTAACCAAGTATGACCACAAGATGCATTTGGACTTTACCACAATGCTAGCAAAATTAGGATACCATAATCTCTTCTATTCAAACTCTTATGTAAGCACCCAACAAATTACATTATTTAAAGTGATAGTTTGCCCCAAAATTGTAATTCTGTCATCCTTTACTTTTGTGGAAATAATTCTCAGGTTCTCTCAGGTGACGGGTCCATACATTGAGTCAAATGGGTTCAGTGTTGTTTCAGAACAAAATCAGTTGAAACATTATTTAAAATATCTAATTTTGTACTCCACAAAATAAACAAGCCATACAGGTTTGGAACAATAATCGACTATTACTTCAAGCACGGGTCAAGACACCTTAATAACTCCTAAACAGGACTAAAGTTTAAAATGCTTGTCACTTTATGGGCAACATTTCTATTATTTATACTCACAAATGAACAGGGTATTGGGTGAAAAATTGTGTTTTTTAAATTTGCCATCTTGAATAAATATGTTTCACAAGTCCTCACTGTACTTGCTCAACGCTCTGAATGTTTAAACTGCTCACCACTCCTAAATACATTTCTTAACAGCCCCACAGGCTGAATTGGAAAGTTTGTTGTGGTTTCTTATGGGGAACCCAGCTCGTGGGTCACGTGGTATGGAGCGGTTCCCATAGTGACCCCCTCCTTTACAGCAGGATCTACTGCTTTGGCTCGGCCCGAGCTGGATCGCTCTTCCTGGCAGCGCTCAAGCCACAGGCTTGCGTCGGCAGTGGCCAAGTCAGTGTGC
Organism: Chrosomus eos; assembly: GCA_036326025.1. NCBI lineage: Eukaryota > Metazoa > Chordata > Actinopteri > Cypriniformes > Leuciscidae > Chrosomus > Chrosomus eos. The sequence continues at coordinate 30,506,181 of CM070827.1, read as the reverse complement.
TTTATTGCAGTGAGGCCCCTCAAAGCTTACGGCTGGTGAAGGCCAGGAGCCAGGCTCGCAGCCAGCTTTTGTAAGAGTTTCCATGAGTAAAAGGGTTTGTAACCCCTCCTCAAAGAAGCAAAGGAAAACAACAGAAGGACCGTATCAGAGGAAAGAGTGAGCAGTAAATGAAGACTGAAGTATTGGATAAGTGGTTGGTTGTGAAGTTTGAAAGTACCTTCATCACACCGACAGCTTATTCAAGTATATAATAAGAAGTAAGAATATCTTCAATGATAATAAGACAACTAAAGCCTCAGAAAACCTCAATACTAGATATGTTGACAGCAGTGCATGAAGGATGACGCTTTTGTGCTGGTAGAAAAGTGCCTCTGTTTCAAATCAAATTAATGAGAGTGGTTGACAAGCTCCCTGAATGCCACACCTGACAGAGTCCATTAAAGCTGCAATCTAGAAGAAATGCAATCCGAACTTATGACACAGGGAGCCGTGTTAGTGCTCGCTTAAACGTGTTATATTTTGCCAGGGGAGAAATGACAGGTAATAATTTTGACAAGCAAACCCATAAAAAATCCCCTCTCACTCCATGCATAACTACTTGTCCATGTTTCCGCTTAGTTTAAGCAGTATGGACTATATTTCAACTGCTCGAAAGTATGAAGACTTAAGCCTTGCCTGGAACCCAAGGAAACCACTATGGCATCCATAATCTGCTATCTGACATCTTAACTCCATAGAAGGATCTTACATCGCTAGCATATGTTTGTTGTCTGCAGAATGATTTAAGACAATTTCTTTCACTAAATTAGCATACAGGAGTTTTACGTATGCAATAGTGTTCTTAGGGCAGCAGGAAGGAAGCCTTTGGAAAACACAAGGTTTGAGAAATACTGATGGTCTGTCACATGTTCTATAGTGTTGAAAAACCGAGGGTTGATATCCAGACTATTTGTATATCAGCATGAAAAAAACTAAATGACGTGCTGAAAAGTGACCTCATGTTGGGCTTGAAGCACCATTTGATGTTTCAGCAGATCTTTTCATAACCACTAAGGTTGTGGGTCTCTGCAAATACACTAGAGAGCCATTAGTCTCAATGTCTGTACACCCACGGAACTGGACAGAGACCGCCTGATGCATATTACACACAAAACTGGACAGAACTTTCTCAATCTGGCAAGCTCTAATCTGATTGGCTGACTATACACAACTTTCCGGAGTCATGGCATAAGGGTTCTTTAATCAGTCGGCCTGGAAAAAAGGTTGTGTTTATAAGTATGAAATATTCAGTGGATTTGCCAAAGTTTGCCAGGATAAATAAAAGTAAAGGGTGCTGCTTGGGTATCATGTTGTACTTACTGGTGCACTTGTTGGATAAGGGATATTCAATTTATAAATAAAAAAAATGTTAGTCCAGGCACTCAAAGTAGGATTTAAATGAAATAAGTATTTGTTAGATCATGGCAATACAGATACAAATTCAGATAAAATAATATAAAATAAAGATTTTTTATCTCCATTTACATGGCATAATTGCATTTTAAAATATGAAATCAAAAATAATTATTTGAAATTGTAATAATATTTCAACTATATTTTTGATCAAATAAAGTAAATGCAGCTTTGGTGTGCATAAAGCCTTACTGACCCCCAACTTTCGAATGTTAGTGTGTTCCTTTTCTATATTTGTTTGATGCTTTGTTTGATTTTTGTCTGTGGAAAAAAAACAATACTTTTTACAAACAAAAATTGTATACACTTTCTATACACATTTTTCACCAATTTTTGTAAAACTGTTCTCGGATGCTGTTGTTTTATTTATTTTTTCCATTGCTGCCTATTATTGTTGAACTGTGATCTGTTGCATTATATGTCATTCAGATCGGCATCTCTGGGCCAGAATAAGCTGTGATGTAGATCAGACCTTTTGCCATTTAGTCAAAGGTCTGGCTATGACTAGAAAACCATTATCTATTAGCTTTTATGATTTCATAAACAGATCTAATATTAAAATTCTTCCATCTGTTGAATGTTTCTTCCACAGATGCTTAAAATTGAACACAAAAAAGTTGAAGGGAAAGCGATGAAGTCATTAACTTTCCATTTAATTTAACTTGCTTCTCGATGTATATTAAACATCATGGAACGGGGCCGCTGTCGTTGTGGCAGCACTGTTAGCGCTGGATCTTAACAGTCTTAATTTCGTGAGGGAGCACTCAGGCAAAAAATATCAAGCAATTAGAAACATCTGTTGGGCATTACATCACCAGACTACGATGCACACGGTCACTAAATTTCGCTTGAATATTGCGCTGTCACTTACCATCATCTAGGTACATTTGATCCAGTTCCTGTGGTTCCTGCTTGATGCTGACAGCCAGCATGGCGGGGGCGTCTTCCTCCTCCTGTAGGAGGGGGGAGGACCCGCTCCTCACTGGTCCTTTGGTTACGTGAGCCGCTAACGCAGAGGCCTTCACTGGTGGCCTGTGATTGGGTCAGATTGAGGCTGGGAGTGAAGGGGAGTTCTGGTGCGGAGATTGGGGTGGAAGGATGGGACCCTGGAGAGGATGCAGCGCTTCCTGTTGGGTAGAGCATGGACTGAGGGTAGCGTCCGGGTGTGGGCTGGATGGTGGAGACGTGTGGGACCGTAGGAGACTGGGAGCCCAAGTTCAATCCCACTGATAGGCACTTAGTGGAGATGTGAGGCGGGGAAAGATCCTGCAGTTTTGGGCTGGTGCTGGGGGAGGACGAGCAGGACAGGGAGGTGGGCTTTGCAAGTCTCTGAGGGCTCGACGCGAATGAGCCCGTCACACAGGGCCTTAGTTCTGAGGGTATCATGGGGGTCATCGCCGGGGGGCTGTAGTAGGGCTTCGGATGCAGTGCCAACCCAACAGGATGGAGCGGCGCACGTACCTGGGGGAGGTCGTAGTCGTCGCGCGGCTCTGTTTTTATGGATGGAACTGGGGAGGCGAAGGCGAAAAGAGAGCAAAGAGAGAGATCAGATGATGAAAACGGGGGGAAAGGAATAAAACTAATAAAAACACGTTCCGGGTTCATGTGACTTATGCGAGCTAGCGCGAGTGAGTGGGTTTGTGGCTAGGATACCCACAGCGAAACAAACATTCTCATCAATGAGACTATGTGTCTGAGGCTACACGCTCCCGCCCAACTGAAAATATTTAAAGAAAGAGGGAAAAAAAGGGATGAATCATCACCACAAGAGCCTTCCAGCTGCTTTCGAAAATAAAAGGGCTATTTTTTTTGGATCTGCCCCCAGTGCTAATACCATATAAGCGTGCATTATGAAATATTTTACTGCTACAGTAGTTTCGCATCCACTGATTTACCCCAAATCCCCCCCTGACCGACCCAAAAAAATGTAGCATTTTTTTCAGAGTGTCATTTTAAGATGCAATCTCAGGTTTAAGAGCGCCAAATTGCTAAGAATTGGACTGAGACTGAATTAGAAACAGATCAGCAGATCCTACATATCAAGTGCATTAAGTTCAAACTAGCAGAGAGGCTGCCCATTTTTAACATATACACAAGTAGCAAAGGTGCCTTTAAAGACATTTTAAAGAAAAAATGGAGTACTGTGTAGTATACTTTCAGTCACGTCGTTTAGCTTCTAAAGCCATCTATATGCTTATGACCATATTCAATTTTACCAACTTTTTGCTCAATTTGTTTCAAAATTTGAATCTTTCTCTTTCAGGAAAAAAGCTCAAAAATATCAATGACCTATTTTTGCCCAATCAGATGCTCTCTAGAATGAGAATGTCCCTCTCCCAACACCATCTTCCTCTGACTAGCAAACTGCAAATCATGACTTTTATGTAAATGTAAGCCTGTCTGTTTCAAAATGAAATGCATAACTGCTGGGAAGACCACTAAACTTCAGCAATTTCACAAAGTCATCCATGTCTTTTTGTTCTAAACATCCATTTCTTTGTAAGCATTAAAAAGCCTGATAATATAACAACTAAAAATGACCGTTTCTTGGTGTATATGATTCTGGTGAACAGATGTTGAGCTACTGGGGAGAATTCATCTGTTGTTGACAAACTCTTCATCCACATGACGTTACATTTTTCACCTTTTAACTTCTGGCTGCATTTCTCAACAGACTGTCAGCAGCAGTTTATTTTTCTTCATCGATGAGACATCCCTCACACAAACATGCCTCCACAGAAGCCCTGAAGTTTTAGTTTGCATTTTGTCAACAATACAAAGAAAAAGGGGGAACTCTCTGTGCCGCCCAGACCGACCGCAGTTTTAAAATAGAGCCTAGACACCTATTTTAAGCTCTGAAAGGGGAAATGAGGCTTCTAGCACATGACTATACAGGCAGGCAGATATCTGTCACTCTGTCTCATGTTACCACCTAAAGCTATCTTAGATGATTCAGATTTTTATAACAATTACCACTGAAGCTTATAGACTTATGATACTAATGAGTCATTATGTGTTAATATAAAATCAAATACACAGAATCAGGGTTATAATTTGTTCTTTAAAATAGATTGAGATAAATAGTCTCTAAATCTTCCATCATAATCAGAATGAAAAGTGCTATCTTAACACTTACTATAAGCCATATATTAAAATGTAATTATATATATATATATATATATATATATATATATATATATATATATATATATATATATATATATAATACAACATCACACACTTAACATATTATATATTATATATATATATATATATTTTTATATATATATATATATATATATATATATACATATATACATAATGTGACTGTATATATGTATGTAATGTGTATATATATATATATAATTATATATATATATATATATATATATATATATATATATATATATATATATATATATATAAAAATTTGTAGTCTGCAACAGTTTTGCATTTTTTTTAAAACAATGAAACACTGTTCCAATAACTATAAAATATATAAAGTACATTTTAGGTACATAAATTTAAATTGTATGTACAAGTATATGACTCTACACATCAATAATAATTATCTAAAAAAAGATGCACTTCTATGTGCAGTTAATTAAAAAAATAAAAATAATGAACAATATAATAATTATAATAATAATAAAAATAACTATTTCAGGGGTTCTTGGCCTTGGCCTGAAGACTTCTGCCCAGTAAAAAGAAGCTTAACTTCAGGAAAATGTTCTATCGTTCCTCCCACATTAAAATGTATGAAGTATAATTAAAATGTATATGACTTGCAGATCAATAATAATTATTAAAAAAAAATGATTTACTAATATAATAGTTAAATTGTACTAATAGTTTATATATACATACACATATATATATATATATATATATATATATATATATATATATATATATATATTATATATATATATATTTTTTTTTTTTTTTTTTTTTTTTTTTTAAATAATGATTATTTTAGTGGTCTTTGATCTGAAAACCTCTGCTCTAAAAGACAGTTATTAATAAAATGTCCTGGACAGATTCCCTGCATCTTCTTTACAGCGTCCAGTCTAAAAACAGACAGTACTGCAGTGTGAGTGGGCCAGCCTGCAGTTGCAGTACCCACACTTCAGGAGACAGGGCTGGGACAAGCTGGGTCTGACTCAAGCCTTTGAACCACCCACTGGTTACGCACACTGGGCCTGAGGGAATTAGCGGTGGTTAGGACTTTTCAGAAGTCAAGTCATTTTTTTTATTTCACCTGGCAACCAGTCTGGATTTGAATAATAGCATTCACATACTGGACCCCACCCTGTCACTGCCCTTCCACTGCTCCCAGAGCAGGTATGGAAAAGAACAAATTTTATGGAAATGCTTTTAACAAAGAAAAAAAAAACTAGCCACAATTCCATCCACTAAACAAGGCTTCAGAATTTCTTCTGAATTAATTCAGTCACAGATTGGAAAAAGAAGCGTGTGTGAATTAAAGGGGAAAGAGGCGATTTTTATTACCGTTTGTGGGCAGGAATGTGAAACGCTGGTACTGGCTTCTCTTCCGTTTGCCATTGCACACGTAGAAATTCACTTGAACTGGGTTGGATATTCTTTGGTTCCGATATGATGGGACTTCCACAAGCAAAGCCACCTGAAATGCAATATATGAACATGATTGTTGGGTTGCTTAGTTCTCTTGAATATTAAGCAGGGGAACATTTTTTTTATTTTATAACACCACCTACAATCAGTTGGATTTGAGGCATTTTAATAAAAAAAAAAACTGTTTTTAGATACCAAAAAACCTTAACAGCACCGTCTCCGTTATTCAACCTCAAACCGTGTGCAGCGTCCAACAGCCGCACACGCATCCAGCGATTGTGGCTTTGTGAGCTCGAGGCAGATGAGGTTCAGACAAACCAAACTGCATGCAGCAGACGGTGTTATTTTTGCGCTTCTCACCCTGAATGAGAGAGTGTCCGGGGACTCCGTCCAGACAGTTTATTTGCTCGTCTCCCCTCTCTGTCTCCAGACACCACTGAACTTTTGACCACTGAGCCGTCTGCGATTATAACTACAGTATGAGAAAGGTGCTGGGAGTGTCAAACTGTCTATCTCCCCCCAACCTCTTTTCCTCCACCCTGAGATGAACCCTGTGTGGCTGAGAAGAAATTGATGGTAGTGCTGTACAGTAGCCAGAGAGGAAGTCATCAGTCTTCTTGCAGGTTTTAGAACCATGTGCAGGTGAGCTCCCAGACTATTTATATTAGCACATCGCCTTAGCCGCAGAGCAATGCCAGACCAAGCACAATGTGTTTGAGGGAATTTCATCTATTAGTCTGATCTGCAGCTGTGCTCAGGAACCTTAGCCTGCAGCGAACTCCAACTCTACTTTGTAAAAATTCAGATTTACTTTAGTAAAAATGTACTTAAAAGTGTTAAAACACCAGCAACACACCAATTTATCTATCTATCTGTCATTGGCAACCCATTTTACTTTTGTAATGCGAGGTATTTCTGAGTGAAAAACATTTAGTGAAAAATATTAAGGCAATTTAGGTCATTTGGCGGCCTAATCTTGGTTACGCCCCCAAAGAGTAATTTTCTATGAAGGTAAAAGTCATTGAGAAAGAATCTCTAAAACACATTTTCTTTCTTTAGCTTAAATCATGCTAAAACCGAAACACACACACACACTAGTGATCAAAAGTTTGGGGCCGGTACGTTTAAAAAAAATATAAATTAGAATGATTTCTGAAGGATCATGTGACACTGAATACTGGAGTAATGATGCTGAAAATTCAGCTTTGCCATAACAGGAATAAATTATGTTTTAAAATATATAAAAATATAAAACAAATATTTTAAATGATAATAGTTTTTCGTTATTGTTATAATAGTTATTGCTTTTACAGTATTTTTGTCAAATAAATGCAGCCGTGGTGAGTATAAGGGACTTTCAAAAACATTAAAAATCTTACTAACCCTAAACTTTCGCTTGGACAATAAATGAGAATTTGCAAAAATGATATGACACTATAGTTATTTGGCTGACCTTATTGAACATACAGCGTTATTATTTACGAGATCTGAGGAAAATAAAATGTCACGATATACTTAATGTCATTTTCCGTTATTCATTTTCTGGAGCTTGTGTGTCACATCTACATGCTTGTTATTTAAAGGGAAAGACACGCTTTTATTAGCGGAGTTCATGTTTGCTACAACCTACTGACTGAAAAGTCAAGCTCCGCCCCTTATATACAAACACCAAATTCTAGAAACTATTTCAAATGTTGGTGTTTATATGAAAAAGTAATGTAACATTAAAGAAAATCTTGCTTTGTGAAAAGACAAACCAGCCCAAAAACCGCTCCAAAAACTGACACAAGACAGCATAGCAAAATAAAAGAGCCATGTGGTTTAGACTGTGTGAGAAAATGGTTCACATTAAATAAATATACATATACACACACAGCCGGGCAGGGAGGGGAAGAAATCAAAGGCGTCCTTGTAAAAAAAAATGGTCTAATACATTAATGCTCCATTCAAACAGATGGTCCCCATTCACTCGCTAAGCACTGAAACCAGGCGTGGAGGCTCTCATAAAGTTATGAACCAAGAGACACCAGACAAAGGCTAGCTTTCAGGGAGCTTTTGGCTCCGGAAGGGAAGAAACAAACATCAATTCATCCTAAAAAAAAATATGACAGCCATAGTGCTCTCTTCGTTTTATTATGAACACATGAGCTCAGACAGAAGCTACTAAAATTTAGTCATAAATTTTAAGGAATTTTAGCTAGCTCATTTTTTTGATAGCGGGACCCAAAATTGTACTTGAAAGTTCTGCAGAGAAGCAATTAAAGAGTCGCTACACAATTACACATTCTCTTTACGAGAATCTACAAATAAAATGGTAAATAGCTGGTGCGTTTTCCCTTTAATGCTTTGATTAAAACATTCTGTCACATTCCAGAGCTTGTCTATGTTTCTTATCTGGGCAGTACTGACAATTAAGACCTTTAGAATGGGTTTTATCCAAAAGTCTGAGCTCTATGGACAGACATGTGCTACCTAACAAGTGTGTGCGGTGAGGGGAGCAGGTGCAGTGTTCACACACAAACACAGTCTAATCCCAGAGTCTAAACTGTGGTCCCTGAGCTCTCGCAGAAAGAATCTTCCATAGAGAAAACAAGGAGCAGGTTTGCGTGTGCGAGTGTTGTGTGTGTTTCCTCCCGAGAGAAGAGAGTAGGGCTCCACACATACATTATATCCGCTTTACACACAAAAAACAACCTGCTTACCTCAAACACAACAATACAACAAACATTTCTTAGTTTTAACCTATTGTTGTTATATAATAATTTATACAGTTATATAATTTTATTCATAAAATTCTCAAGATTTCATCTCGCAGCCTTTTTTTAAGTGTAAAAAAGTTGTGTAAAATGCAAGACTTACGGATTTAAAGGATTCTCTGTTGACTTTGGCCTCCATTTCCCAAATGTGATGGCCATCTGTAAAAAATAAATAAAAAAGAGCTGAAATTTATAGCATGTTATTAACATTCACCTCAAATATGTGAAGGAATACACCACAGAGTGAGCTTCAATTCAGAATAGAAGATACATTTTGATATTAAAATCCATTTTTGGATTAAAATCCACACATACATATGGGGATTTTTTTAGTCAAAGCAGTGTCACTTAAAATGTCAATATGTAATATGGCTAATACAAACAGAATATTTTCCCATAGTTTTCCTATTCAGTCTCTCACAACATATTTGGTAACACTTTACTTAAAGTTTTTATACATGATGCATTATAAAAGTATTTGTAATTCATTAATTATGCTAGTTTGTACTGCATCATATAATGCATTAGCCTGGTCCCACCAGACTCTCGTACATTTCATGTGTACATAGAGTTTGGCATTGCAGCAAGCTTAACAAGGAAGTTAACGCTTGTCCCCATTGACAAGCGTTAACTTCCTTGTAGGCGGGAACTCTATTGAAGTCTAAAACTATTGGATCTGACCTGAGTCACTCTATCTGCCATAACCAATCGCTAACGTTTGGTCGTGACATATGTCTTTTCCCGAACCCCGTGGGGAGGATGGCCATAAACACAAAATTAAACAAAGATTGTTCTTGCTCCAGCTTTAACTTCTTGATATTCAGCAGCGTTGCCACAACGGACCGAATGGCTTCGCTCGCATCTTTCTCTGCTGCCATTACTGAACTACAATTCAAAATAACGCACGAGTCGACATCAACGTCATCGCTCTCAGCCACTCCCTGTGTTCGCTGATTGGCCCGGTAAAAAATTGATCGGAGAAAACCAAAGTCTACAGCAGAATCCCAGACGTAGTACTGAAGGAAAACAGAGAATGTCTAATAAGGAGAACCATAGACAGTATAAGAAGTGGACAGAGCCATCTCATTGGAACTCAGTTGAGACAGTTCCCCCGATTGCCTGCGAGCTTCTCCTCCTGTCTGTATGGTAATTTCTGTACAGCGCAACAGAGAGTTGAGTGGTTATGACGCAATCGTTAGCCTATTTTTACAAAAACTGTTTCTACGGGGCCATAATGTAACATAGAAGGTAATTGAGCCCTTTATACATTGTCGTGTTTCTTTAGAAATATATAATGGACAAATGGAGTCTTTAAACGCCTCAGATGTAAAGTTATTCGCTGTCAAAGTGACGCCAAAATGAATGGGATTCAATGGAAATGCTAACGCAAGTGAAGTTCTGCTACAAGATGGCGGAACCCGGCCGGCTTCAACTTCCGGTCGATGGATTACCCCCTTGGGGAGAACTGGCACTGTCTGGTTACTTCCGGTTTCTGGACTGGCTGCAGTAACACGTCTCTGTCCATGCGGGGGCGCTCGCAGGCGAGTGCAGAATGAATGGGAGTCTATGGGGTTTCACCCCCAGAAATCCACTTTTCTCGGGATATAATTTTTTGTCTAGTAATTTGAATATTGTATTCGAATGTAGATGCAAATAAATTACACACTGCTGGGTGTTAGATTTTTTAGAGTCACTTATTTGCTTTAAAAAGTCTTTTAAAATGTCAATGACGTCATACACATCGTATTATTAGCAGAATGCTAGCGTGTTATGGGCAACAACAACTCAACCTGTAAGAAATCGAAAGGACATAAGTACTCTTTCATTCAACTTTCGACCTATAACCCATGTTGAACTTGCAAAACCTACAATAAAATCTGAGATTTCTCAACGGCAATCAGGTGAAAGAGACACATTTAGCCGTCTAGCCCCATAGACTCCCATTCATTCTGCACTCGGATGATCGCCCCCAGTGGAATTCTGGTGGAACTACAACCAAAACTCGGTACAATAGGACTTAATAGGGAGTGCCCAGGCTTTCCGTAGACGGGCTTTGAGGAAAATGAAAATTGAGCGGAAGTACGTAGGAGGGCGGAGCCAGGCTAATAATGCATTGTATGTTCTCATGAATAAGTGTAACCACAGTTATAATACATTATATGACTTATCTGTTCCCTGAACACACCTTTAGAAAGTATAATGCATTAAAACACATGACAACCCACCAATTTCAGATATGGCTTTGGTTACAATTAAATTTAAAAGGATATAATACATTTATAACATACACCATGGATACTTTTATAATGTATTATATATAAAGGTATTAAGTAAAGTGTTACAATTTAGTTATGTTTGTAGTTGTTTTTTTCTTATGAAAGAAAATATGATTTTGGCACTGTGTTGAGTCACCACTGGACATCTGTGTCCTGAGGCAAGACCAGTCGAGACCCGCTGCCGTAGTCAACATCAGTACAACATAAAAGAGGCAGAAATCCCAAAAGTCTTTCGAGAGCAATCGCTATACTGCAGTCAGCCTTGAAATTACATCATGTCCTGTCTGCCTCTGACCCGCTCGGGCAGATGGGGGGCTGATGCAATCCTAATGATCTTACCATAGCCAAGAAGGTGTGTGTGTGACGTGCTTTTGCTATGGAGGGACCAGTCGCTTACATCAGCCCCTTGTGGAATCTCGCAACTCATGACAAATAGTGTCTGAAGGGTCCAATAAAAGGCCTGGTAAACTCTGCTTCAGATAATGAGCAGCGGCTGTTTGGCTAAAGAGCGTGAGGCGCACTTACGCGTCACAGACTCTCATCTGTCCTTTCTCTCAATCTCCAATCTCATTATAAAAAGTTTTATTTAACTATATTCAGCCTCCGTTTTTTTGACGCAAACAGGCTTTCCCACACAAACGTTTGGGAACAAAAGACATATTAAGGTCTCGTTTGCTATTTTTAGTTAAGACATCACTGAAAAGACGTTTTTACTTAGACTGTAAAAACAGGAGAAAACCGCAGGGTAGTTTGGTCACAGCAGCGACCCGCTAGGGCAAACCACAGACGCACACACGAAAACAAAGCATCATTGTGTCTAAGAAAGATTAAAAGTAAAGAAAGAAAGCAGAAGAAAGGAAATTCGTCTAATATCATCTAGAACAATAGACAGCACATCTTTTTAAACTTTCCATTGGCTTGTCTGCAGTCATATTTTTACATAATTGCATATTGCTATCATAGATTTCACATTGATGATGCTCATGGGTTTAAACAGAATGCGGTGGAAAAGACTGTATTGGTTTTCCATGATAATTTTCTATGACAAATATGCTCCAGGAGACCCTGAAGACTGTATTCCTAGACATTGAGTGCTTTATTTATACCACTGAGAAAGATCAAATGTATTGTTCTCACCTCGGTGAAATATTTATAAGAGGTCTCAGGCTTCAAGTCAGACAAATTGCTTGTCGAATTTTAAGACAAATGACTTGTCAAATTCTCATAACGTTACTCAACAGCATATGCAAGGAATGGGTAATCCAGGAGCGCTAACAATACTGTAGTAACGTCTGATTGCGATGAATCTGGCATCGGGGGACATTTTCCATTGGATATTCTCAAACTATTCCAGACATATTATTCAGACTTTAGTTTAAAGATGGAATGCTGAGACTATTTTGATTGCATTTTAAAAGAAAGCTTAGACAGTGGGGTCTAGTTTTCGTGGGCAGACAGTGAGGGCATCCCTGGCTAGTGGCGCTGTGGTCTGTGATGTGGTGGAACGGTCTGTCATTACTGCTGGAAGGTAATACGATGCTAGAGGGAACCTCCATTGCCACTGTCTCCTTCTCTTTTTCAGATCAGTCTCATGAAGTTACCAACTATATTATGGTTAAATTCATCTATCTACAGCGATTTTACTCCACATCAAAGTGGCACATATACAGTTCACACAGACTTTATGATTCCATTTTTCTCAATGACATATACACTACTTACAAAATAAAAAAGATGAACTGAAATTATGTTTCCAAAAAAATAAACAGAAAATTATTCGAGAGAGCCAAATTGACCAAAATTACTTTCTGTCTCCATCAGTGATACTATTTCACCATTAATACAAACTCTTGTATTTGACATCACCACTTGGATGGGGCCCCGACTTATGGAGATCTGCGGTACACCAGTATAATGTCATACTGTAATTTTTTTTTTTCAGATCTCTACTCTAGACTTTCCTCTCAACCTCAGTTCATTTGGTGGTCTGCAAGAAACAACCATTTTGGAAAAATATTTATGTGCAAAATAAAGTTTATACAATTTGTGCTAGATACTGTATGCAAGAAAAAACTGTATAAACAATTATAATTACAATATTAATACTTTTATTACAAAAAACAATACTAAAATAATATGTAGTATTATATATATGAATAAACAAATAATATTTTTACATTGTTTATTTTTATGATGTAATCTCTTTTGCATAATTATTATGCATTTTTTGCACAATATATAGCATGCATTATATTTGCACATTGTTCGGCATGATGTGAAATATCTGATTAACTAAAGAAATACTTTAATCAACTGATTCATTAATTTCAATTAATTTTAATTAGTAAATCTCTCTTTATTGGCCCTCTCCCAAATGGCACCCTAAACACTCGCTGTCTCCCTACGAGACCGCACTTTCATGATGCAACGCCGCTTTGACTGTTAGGAAGAAGGCTGTTGTGGTGCTTCAGTGCGGGCTCGACAAAAGTGTGCATCGAGAGCACATATCAGCCCCAAATGGGACACCCTACAGTCTCGTGGACTTCATGATCAAGCGGAGGTGGAAGTGTGCCCTTTGGGACAGGGCCATTTTGTGCTTTCTTTTACTCTCCTCCTCTCTGCAGAGGTGAAACCTTTTTTTCAGAGCCTTTCCTCCAGTGGGACGTCCTTAAGTACTAGTGCAGGACTGTGGAGCCTGTGGTCATAGGAGCTCTCATCTCCACTCTGATTGAGCCACATGAGTGGAATACCTGCCCACTCTCACTAGGCTGAAGAACTGATGAGGACACGGTGTACTTCAACTTGATGAGGTGCTCAAAAATCTTGCCTATAAGACTGAGCCTTTCCTTGACCACGTCATATTCTCAGAGAGAAGCATACAAGACCATTACTAATAAAAATCCTGAACTACTTTACTTAAGAGCCAAGATCAACCTGACATATTTTAAATACCAAACTTTAACAAGATGTACATGTGGTATTAGTATGTATGAAACTTTGTATGCGCTAAGATTAACAGAGGCTTGCCAGGGTGTTGCTATGCAATCGCTAATGTGGTTTTCTGCAGGGTTGCTAGAGTGGTTGATTACTGATCCAAGTAAAAAAAGAGCCCATCCCAAGTCTCTATGATATTCTGGTCGGCCTTTAGATCAAAAAAATTTTGTCCACCAGGTGAAAAAAGTCTAATTGCTTAGAAACCCGCAGGATTCACAATGATCTGCATATCACAGTTTAATACTTAAAGGGAAAGTTCACATAAACATTACAATTGTGTCATCATTTACTCACCCTCATGTCGTTCCAAACCTGTATGACTTTCTTTATAGATGTTATGAAGAAATATGCAAGGTCTATTATTAACTTTAGAAGAGTCCAAAACAACACTGGACACCACTGGACTTTCACAGTATGAACTATCTTCTTTTATGTTCCACAGAAGAAAGAAAGTCATATAGGTTTGGAACAAAATGAGGGTGAGCAAATCAGGATTTTTAGGAGAACTATCCCTTTAAGTGGGCAGCCAAGTTTCTGGATCAGCTCGCACTTGTCAAACTCCCCCTTAGCCCAGTTCGGAATCAAAAGCCCTGTTGTGTTGTTGATAAGGGAGGGCCACAAAAAAGAAATCTTAGTGCCTCAGGCGGTTGGGGTAGTAGGCAGTCAGGGAGCTGGGTGGTGGTAGTGCACGTCCAAAAGACTCCCTCAGACTGTTGTACTGTAAACACACACAGATGCGGCAATGCAGACCTGCTCGCCACAGCTTAGTGAATAGACTCCCTTGTCCTCCTGCAGCGGAGAGAGACTCCCCCCTCCTCCTCTGGGCAAAAGGGATCAGCGTATGGCACGAGAGAGAAAGGGGAGCTCAGGCTGGGATGACCCTAATTGCAGATGCTCAAGCGAGCCAGTTTTCCAGAACGTGCTAATGAACAGCAGCTGTGGAGTCTTCAGGCGAGTAGCGCTGCTCTTCAATGCCACGTTAAAATGCTACAATGTGCTTGAAAAATATTCATTTTCATTGCGTTTAAATGAAAAACAATAAAAGCCATCAAATTCTGCCAGGCCATTGTTGTGGATGGTCTCTTTATAAATGTATAATATATATATTTTTTGTTGCTCCTTAATGAGGAGACAATGCAGGGATTCCCTGAGGCTTGCGACCACGATTGGTTTGTTTGTGAGAGCGCGCCATTGTTGCCGAGGGTTGTTGAGGACGAGCCAAACCTCAAGGCTCCTTCACACGGAGGTTATTGTTCTGAAGTGTGAAAGGCGGACACCCACATGAGATTTTCATTCACGAAGCATATCCAGAACAAACTAATCTCGCACAGAAGACCCATAGAAACGACTTGCAACTAAAAACATTATTAGTGATGTTTGTGAAGGCAAGCAGCACTATTACAGTTGCTAATATGGAAGGTTAGGGATTTGAAAAACTCCTTAGATTTTTGCCAGGTGTATAATGGTAAAACAAAACTTATTACAACAAATGACAGAATTTCTTTAAAAAAATTCTGTGTGCTTTGATAAAGATACTATACTGCCGTGTCAAATGGCACCCTAAACACTACCTAAGAGTCCGCACTTTCGTGATGTTGAAAAGAAGTCTGCTACGGAGCTTGCTTATCGAGGGCACATATCGACCACAAAGTGAAAGAAATTAAGGTTTTTGATGAAAACATTCCAGGATTTTTCTCCATATAATGGACTTCAATGGGACCCAAACGTTCAAGGTCCAAATGACAGTTTCAGTGCAGCTTCAAAGGGCTTTAAACGATACCAGACGATGAATAAGGGTCTTATCTAGCGAAACGATCGGTCATTTCAAAAATAAATAAAAAAGTTTAAGTTTTATAAGCACAAATGCTCGCCTTGCTCTGTGATGCGCGTTCGTGGCGTCATGCAATACGGATGACATGGGAGTGAGTAAATTATCGGCAAAAGTTTTTTTAAAAGTGAACTAATCCTTTAAGTTACAGTACACGAACTTGAATATACACCAGTTTAATACCAAATAGTTTGAAAATTAGTTATATAGGCCATATGATGACAATTGAATTAAAATACAAATTTAATAAATTCTTTAGGGCTTTTCACACTTGAATTATGTGTAATGGTATTACAATTCCTAGGGTTACACCTTGATTCAACGTTTCACTTTAATATTAACAATGTAAAACATTAATCCTGGGTATCATAAGCTGTTTTTCTTACATTATACACAGTAAAATTCTTACTCAGGGTTAACCCTCTTATTTGCCTATTTGCAGTGTCATTGGATGAACACTGCACACAATATGTTTAAGAAAAGCTCTAACATTGTGCATCCTCAGTTTTATATGTCGACTGTACTATCAAGTTTACACTGAATGGACTTTTCCGAATATAAAGGTAAGAATGAAACAGTCTCTTCTTCATTCCAATTGTCATGTTTTCTGACACTGCTTGACATTTTTCTATTGCTGAATGGTGTTTATACAACGCGCAGTGTTTCAGTGACTGTCCAAAGCACGTGAATATAAGGCACGCTATTTGTTGTCCGTTGCTAAGCATCTATTCATAACATTCTAACACTGCATCATTTTAACACTGTACAAGTTTGGCACTGCAATGTGTGGTTAACACCGCAAGAACGGTGCTAACCCTGCAGGGTTACATAACCACGGGTAAAAATCGGTGCTAACCCCGCTTCTAAATTACAAGTGTGAAATGTTCCTGTACACAGGGTTAAAAGCAGGGTTTAGAAGAATGATAAACTGAAGTTAAGCAAATAAAAAAAGTGCAGGGTGAAAAGCCCTTTTGAGTGAAAAGATAAGTTAAAAACAACAGTAAATTATCAGAGTATCTTTTCTACAACTTACATTTTTAGGCCATAAATGGCAAATGGCTGCTTTAGTGAATGAGTCATTGACTATGTATACATGTAGCCAATAACCCGTTCAAAACCGGGATATTAGCAATAACCCGGTCGCGAACGGCCATGTAAACACCCGCAAGAACCCGAATATGCTCATATCCCGGATTTTAAAAACCGGGATATTATACCTGGGGTACCCCTTTTCTAACCCGAAATTTTTGGTCACGTAAACGCATATCGGGATATCCCCATAGAGATTTGTGTTCTGCGCATGTTCTATTCGCAAGGAATCTTGGTATTTTGAGTAGAGAAACTTCTCGGCGCATACAAAAATACGCGTGCAGTATACCGGAAGTAAACATGGCGAGACGCAGCACAATATACTTTTGGAGCGAGGTCAGTAAGTCACGTTTACATGCAGCCAATTTTCGGGTTATGGTCGGGTTAAGGGCACTATTCGGGTTTCTGAAACATTAGGAATAACCCGTTTACATGCGTGAGCAGAGAGAGTTACTACATGGAATTGCAATATCCCGATCATGCGTCATTTCCGATTCTTCTTCCTGTATCCAAAGACAACAACAACAGCAGCATGCGGATAACGAATAGTTCGGGGCAGATAGCGATCGCCTTTGTTTGCGCTTTGATGCTGGTAACGTTACTGACCTCGCTCCAAACATAGGCGCCGATACCGTCGGGTGCTCCGGGGCTCGAGCACCCACGGAAAATTACTGAGCACCACGGAAAAACCGAGCATCCACTGCTAGACTGCTAGTAGGCTACACTCATTAAAATCAACATTGCAGTTGGTGCTTGTTAAGCATTGTCACTTGATTGGTATGTCGATGGGCAGTCTCTCCGCTCCATTTCTATCACAATCACAGGCAGCGTTTCTCGATGAAAGCGCCTCTGATGCGGTTACGTACGTGTCTAACTTTGATCTCCATCTTGTCTTTTTTTATGAGAAGTGGTCTGTCCTGAGTGAAAGAGAGCCTACGACGTAACGCTTATTAAGTAGGTGTTGTTGTATGTGTGTTGTGTGTGTGTGTGTGTGTGTGTGTGTGTGTGTGTGTGTGTGTTGTGTTGTGTGTGTGTGTGTCGACCCCTGCCATTCCTAAAGGGGCTGCATTAAACATATTATCTATAGCGTAATTCACACACACCGCGGCGCCATTCGATCGTTATCCGCGGCGTCCAGCAACGATCTCAGGACTTGTTCAAATCTGCCGTGCCACAGAGCGCCGTGATTACATAGTTTTATATTAAATTTACATTTATTTGTCTCAAATCGTCATTTGTATACTGATTCTTACCCTGTGCTGCAATATACATTTAGTTTACATTCATTTAATGAAATCAGCTTTGAATGAAAATTGCTAATGTAACGAATTTAAGGTTGATATTTCAATTCATTCAGTTAAGGGACTGTAAGTGTTAACTGCAGACTTAGCAATGGGTTGCATTTAATTGTAATCATAACATACATAGTACAGACATGATCTGAATTCCATAATAACCTTAAACATAACATTAAAATATTGCTTGTGTAACTGCGGTCAGTGTGCGATACCTGGAGGCTCGAGTTGTGACGCGGGCACGCGGCGCATTGTCTACTATATTTGCTTGCTTATTTATTAATCCAGGCAATTTGTTGATAAAACATTTATTAAAATGAAGATACAATTTATACAAAACGAAATTCACTTTCAGCAGTAGAACTGATAAGAGTAAGGTTCTGAAATGCAAAATGTTTTTGACTAGACCTACTTTTTTTTTCTTTTTTTTTTTTAAAGGGCCAGCGCCCATGAGCACCCACGGAGTAAAACATAAATCGGCGCCTATGGCTCCAAATGTATGCTGTGCTGCGTCTCGCCATGTTTACTTCCGGTATTCTGCACGCGGGTTTTTGTATGCGCAGAGAAGTTTCTCTACTCAAAAGACCAAGATTCCTTGCGAATAGAACACAAATCTCTATGGGGATATCCCGATACGCGTTTACATTACCAAAAATTCGGGTTAGAAAAAGGGTACCCCAGGTATAATATCCCGGTTTTTAAAATCCGGGATATGAGCATATCCGGGTTTTTGCATGGCCGTTCACGACCGGGTTGTTGCTAATATCCCGGTTTTGAATGGGTTATTGGCTGCATGTAAACGCAGCCATTGAATCATTGCTTCAACAGTTTCATTCAAAATCCTGGATTCTTGCAGTAAAAATGACTCACGGTTCAGTGAGGGAGTCAGTTGTAAATCAGTAGTGGTGAGCTGTGAACAATTCACTGACATAGTAAAGCTAATTCAAACCATTAACTTATGAGTGAGTTAAGGCTAATTCAGGAGACACGACCAATGGTGTCAATCATCAGTTTACAGTACGTCACTTCTCAGACTGTTACGTCCACCGCACAAGATATATGATAAAACAGATGGACACAAAGAAAGATTTCGCACATGGATTTTAAAAGAGTGTCACAAAATAGTATTCTTTTGTCGCATTTGTGACCGTTTTAATGGAAACCAACTCTCGAGTCTAGACAAATAATTTGAATTAGTTCACTTGTGCAACATACAAAATTGGGTGATGCATTTAAAATGTGTATAAACTACCATCTGCCTGTTTGATTGAACACCAAGTATTTGGTATAGAAGGTTTCTATGGACAAAAGCTGAGAACAATATTCACCTGAGATGTCTGGAACTACCCGTGAGTGCAGACTGATCTACTTCAAATAACTATTCTAATGAAGACTGACTCATACACACACAGGTCTATACCTGGATAACTTAATCTAATTGGTAAGAATAATAAGCTCCAGGTCAAAGCATTGGCATGTGACCATGCAACCTCTGAAGACATTATCATATGCACTCACACACAAATGCACAAAGAAAGAGTGGAAAAAGAATTTTAAGTGGTTTTGCAGCTGAGCAGGCAGTGAAGTCCAGTGAGTCCAGATGTGAAAACGCTCCTCTCTCATGAGGGAGTTTCTTTGTGTCTGCCTCTTTCTTTCTCTCTTTTTTTCCCTTCTGTTAGGAATCCCCACTGTTCAGTAACACACACACACACACACACACACACACACACACACACACACACACACACACACACACACACACACACACACACACACACACACACACACACACACACACACACACACACACACACACACACACACACACACACCACACACACACACACACAATCATGGCCAAGCACTCATACACAAACACATAGCCCTTTTCCAGTCAATGGAAAAAATTTCGATTTGAAGAGCCATAATTCACATCCCCGGCCAATGTCAAATAAAGATATCAAAAAACATCATTAAGTTCTGTTGTTACGAATTTGCATACAAAGTCAACATGCTGCTCCACCACTGACACCGTGAGCTCTCCAACACCATTAACCTGATATGTATGTGAGGATGCCAACTTAAAGAACTTTAAAGTTGAGAAATTCTTCTCTCTCCCTGTTCCTCTCTGTCCACGTCTACAGGGAAAG